>OY763893.1:15197535-16492535 GCA_963667165.1 Barbarea vulgaris | reverse complement strand
TTGTATTTTTATTATTTTTAAGATTTTTATAATTTTATATATATATATAATAGAATTTTGTATATATTTATTTACTTTCTTATAATTTAATTATCTTTAATTTATACATTTGTTATAATTTATAATTTAAAAATTTATACATATATTTGAATTGAAAAATTTGCTTTAAATTAAATGATTTTCTAAGTTTTAGGATTTTTAGATTTATATAATTTAATTTTTAATTTTGTATTAGATTTATGAATTTTATTAGATTTATTGCTTAATTAATTTGTTTTTATTATTTTTAAGATTTTTAGAATTTTATATATATATATATAATAGAATTTTGTATATATTTATTTACTTTCTTATAATTTAATTATCTTTAATTTATACATTTGTTATAATTTATAATTTAAAAATTTATACATATATTTGAATTGGAAAAATTTGCTTTAAATTAAATGATTTTCTAAGTTTTTAGGATTTTTAGATTTATATAATTTAATTTTTAATTTTGTATTAGATTTATGAATTTTATTAGATTTTTTCTTAATTAATTTGTTTTTATTTTTTTAGGGATTACGGTGATTTTCTCGACGAGCGTGTCGAGGAGGGGGGTTCGAGCCGCGGTGGTTCTAAGCAGCGGGCCCGACAGAGACAGCGGACTAGGGGTGGTACTCGTCGTCGATCAGACTCGGCTCAGGGTTCGTTCCCCCATTCTCATGTTCCGGAGACCCAGTCGGCTCCGACCCAGTCAGCTCCAACACAGATGAGCATCGAGGACTTCGTGTCTCAACCGAACCGCGACCATTGCACGCTACTTCATCCACTATGTCGCGGAGGGGGGACGTGGTAAATATTTTTTTAAAAATCTTTTAAAATTCTTTGGTTTTTAAAATTTTTCTAATATTATAAATCTTCGAAATTCTTTTTGTAGGTTTCATCTTACAAGCAGCGGGATACCCAAGTCCATCAACCGGATGCTGAACTCGATGGTACGACATCCACATCTAACATATTCGTCGATGCCGTTGGAAGAGAAAGAACTTTGGTTTCGACATTTTGCGGTAAACCTTATTTTTTTTTTTTTAAAATTTTATTATTAATTAATTTATTAAACTTTATTTCAATTTTTTTTTTGCAGCAAGAGTTTACATGGGACCCACAGCACACGGCTACGGTGAGAGCCGCCTTTGATGCTAAGTCGGGGTCTCATTACACGAAGCAGATGCACGAGTGGAAGGAGAAGTGGCTGAACAATGAAGTCCCGAAGCCGTTCCTTGGGAACCCGCAGTTGTGGACTGGATTTTGTGAGTATTGGAGCCGAGACACAACCAAAGCGGATTCAACAATCCACTCGAGCAACCGGAACAGCAACCGCAGTGGCAAGGGCAAAGAAACGCACAACTTAGGAGCGGTGAGCAAGGCAACCCGTAAGCTTCAAATGGTAAGTTTTATTATTTAGTTTTTTTTTTCCTAATATGAGAATTTTAAGTTATCGGTTAGATTTAGATTTTTGTAATGCGAATATTTAGTTATCGGTTATATTTAGGTTTTTTGCAATTTAGGTTTTAAGTTATCGGTTAGATTTAGGTTTTTCATAATTTTTTAATATTTATTATTTGATCATTTTTCAGTGTCATGAACTCGGACGTGAGCCTACCGCCCTCGAATTGCTCAAGGATGCCCACACCAACAAACAAACTCACGAAATACAAGATCCGATGGCTCGGGAGATATGCGAGGCTGTTGAGGTGCAAACGCAAGCCTATCTCCAATCTCAGCCGTTGGTTGACGGAACTCCTCCGTGCACTGAAGCTCCTGTCGAGGTCGTCAACAACTTCGTGTTGCAAGTAAGTAATATTTTGTTTTTATATTTATTTACTATCTAATTTTAATTTCTATTTTTAAATTTTAATGTTTAATTTCTTTCGCAGGCAACTCCGCAGAGCAGAGGTCGCGTTTTCGGTCTTCCCGACGAGTTCCGATCTTCGGCTCCTTCCCGCTATTCAGTAGATGAAGATATACGGGCCGAACTCGCACAGAGGACTTCCGAGATGGAAGAAATGCGCACCAAGATTCTAACATTGGAAGAAAGCAACCGCGAGATGGAAACGCGGATGGCAACGAAGGTGCAAGAAGAAGTCCAAGCCCAGATCGCGTCTCAGATGGCCGCGTATTTTGCTCGGATGACGCAGACGCCACCGCCATCGTCATCGTCACCGCCCCCGCCACCGCAACCATAGATTTTTTTAATTTTTCGTTTTAATGTTTTTTTTTTTTTTTAAACAACAAAATTTTTTTTTTTTTTGGATATTATTAATTTTAATTTCATTTTAAATTTTCAATATTTTTTTTTAATTATTTAATAAATTTTAATAAATTTTCAAATTCATTAAATTTTTTAATTTACAAAATTACTAATGACCGTCGGAAATCCGTCGGAATTATATCCGTCGGAAATCCGTCGGAATTGTATCTGTCGAAAATCCGTCGAACTTTGATCCGTCGGACCTCCGTCGGAATTTTATCCGTCGGACCTCCGTCGGATATCCGTCGGTTCCGTGTTCATCGGAATTCCATCGGAAAACCGTCGGTTATATCATTCCGACAGATTTCCGACGAATTTGCCATTAACGGCAAATTCCGTCGGAAATCCGTCGGAATTATGTTGTCAACTTTCTGTCGAAAATCCGTCGGAACATCCGACGGCTTTCCGACAGATTTTCAAATTCCGATGAGATAGGCCCGACGGACAAATCCGTCGGAATTGGCGAATTCCGACGGATTTCCGACGGATTTGGCCGTCAGTTTTCGGCCAGTTTTCTTGTAGTGAGGACCAGACGCCTACACACAGTGGGAAAATAACATGGAAGCATGGTTTGCATCAAACAACACTCCCGAAGAAGAAAGAACCCTCATTGCGGAAGAGACTCTCACCGAGGATGCTTTTAGGCATTGGGATCAAGACGCCAACATTCGAATTGACTGCAAAGCGCCAGATGCTACCTGGGAAGAAATGCAGGATATTATGCGTGATGAGTTTGTGAGAGACGTTTACAACATGCGCCAGCACTATGTAAAAATTTATAGCAATCCCAAGCCAAGGAGATGGATTTTAGCAACAAGGCCGAGTCTAAAGGCAACACTCAAAGAATTTTACAGTTCCAGGCAAAGAAAAACGTCCCCACCTGCTCTAAAGAAGAAGACTGAGTCCAATCCGACAAGTCAAACAAAGGAGGAGAAGCGGAAATTAACTCCACAAGCCGTAGCTCACAAGAAAATTCCGAGTTCAAGGCTTGAACCAGACATCAAGCTAGGGCACTGTAAGTCTTCTAACCTTTTAAAATCCAAAGAAGTGATTTGTTATAGATGTCATAAGAGTGGACATTTTGCTGTGATTTGTCCTGAGAAAAAATTGATAAACAATGCATCTATTGAACAAAAACTAAGTTCACCGGAAACAAGTAATGACATGAATGAGCTATGTTTTGAAATTTCCAGTTCTAGTATAATGCTCTTGTGTATGCCAAAGGTTGATATTACAGGTCTGAACGTGGAGCATGAAGCTAGAGGAGTTGTAACATGTTTAGAACATGAGAATCATCCGGACACAACATCCATAGTTCAAGTAAGTAACACTTACGAATTTATCAACTATTGGAAAACTTTTATGCTCACTAATAGCCTAAATTATACAGTTTTGAGTACATATATTACAGATATAATGCACTTGATTTTTCCTTTAAGTGTCAACGAAAGGACCGGTACCCTAGACGTATGCAAAAGCCGAAGAGAAACCACATCCAAATGGAGTTTAACTTCGAATCAAGGGGAGGAACCAGCAACGTGTAATCATTTGCCTCCAGAGCTCATGATGTGTTTTCCAGGTCTTAACAAGAGAAAAGAAGTCATCAACAACATGTTGATCAAAGAAGAGCCACCAGATGCACCATGCACCAACAAACCGTCAACACGCCAAGGTAAGACTCTAAACTCCCAAAGAAGGATGAAAGCTAACTTGCTTTCTCTTGGTGCAGATTGTACAGTTTCGAGGTTAAAACTATTTCAAGGGGGAGGGTATGATGTGGACATCGGAACCAGATCAATCCTGCAGCATGTCAAACCAACCACTACACACGCCAAAACGGTCTACACAGAGCATCATGGAGAACCCTTAGCCAAATGGAGTTCTAATCAAGCACCAGGCCTTAGCCAAATGCTTTGAGTGACAAGGGTTTGTCCATTTACTAGCTGATTGTCCCAAAAATGGGGTTATAACCATTCAAAATAAAAAGGAGAGTGAATAGAACAGTTGAAGTGTACACAATGGAGTTGGATCTCTGACAATTGTTTGGCGGTGGTCTAGAGCCGCAACAGAGAACCATTGTAGGCTTTGTACAATGATTGAGTGTTGAAATATCGTCAAAGGCTGAGATTCAGCCTATTAGGACTCTTAGTGGCGTGATAAATCATGCTACCTAGGTGGAGAAGAAAGCCAAGGTAAGAAACAAGCATTATACCTTATCCCACACTTCAGGTACTTCTTTGAATCTCATAGTAGTTTCCGAGGGTGAAGTTGGGAGTTGTGTCATGAAGACACATATTAAGGTTAAACCAACACCTAAATATGAGAATGTGAAGAAAAAATGCTTTGATAGACAAGGATTTGGCCATTTACATGCTGATAGTCCAATTAACGAATTTATAAACATTCAAAATAAAAAGGAGAGTGAATAGAACTAATGAAGTGTACACAATGGAGTTGGATCTCTGACAATTGCTTGGTGATGGTCTAGAGCCGCAACAGGGAACCAATGTAGGCTTAGTACAATAATTGAGTGATTAAATATCGTCAAGGGCTGAGATTCATCCTATTAAGACTCTTGAAGACGTGATAAAGCATGCTACCTAGGTGGAGAAGAAAGCCATGGTAAGAAACAAGCATTATACCTTATCCCATACTTTAGGTACTTGTGTGAATCTCATAGGAGTTTCCGAGGGTGAAGTTGGGTGTTGTATCATGAAGACACATAGTAAGGCTAAACCAACACCTAAGGATGAGAATATGAAGAAGAAATGCGTTGATTGACAAGGTTTTGTCCATTTACAAGCTGATAGTCCCAGAAATTGGGTTATAACCATTCAAAATACAAAGGAGAGTGAATAGAACTGTTGAAGTGCACACAATGGAATTGGATCTCTCACAATTGCTTGGCGATGGTCTAGAGCCGCAACAGGGAACCATTGTAGGCTTAGTACAATAATTGAGTGATTAAATATCGTCAAGGGCTGAGATTAAGCCTATTAAGACTCTTGAAGACGTGATAAAGCATGCTACCTAGGTGGAGAAGAAAGCCAAGGTAAGAAACAAGCATTATACCTTATCCCACACTTCAGGTACTTCTTTGAATCTCATAGGAGTTTCCGAGGGTAAAGTTGGGACTTTTATCATGAAGACACATAGTAAGGCTAAACCAACACCTAAGGATGAGAATGTGAAGAAGAAATGCGTTGATTGACAAGGTTTTGTCCATTTACAAGCTGATAGTCCCAGAAATTGGGTTATAACCATTCAAAATACAAAGGAGAGTGAATAGACGTGTTGAAGTGTACACAATGGAGTTGGATCTCTCACAATTGTTTGGCGATGGTCTAGAGCCGCAACAGGGAGCCATTGTAGGCATTGTACAATGATTGAGTGATGAAATATTGTCAAAGGCTTTGATTCTGCCAATTAAGACTCTTAAAGACGTAATAAAACATGCAACCTAGGTGGAGAAGAAAGGCAAGGTAAGAAACAAGTAGTATACCTTATCCCACACTTCAGGCACTTCTTTGAATCTCATAGGAGTTTCCAAGGGTGTAGTTGGGTGTTGTATCATGACGACACATATTAAGGCTAAACCAACACCTAAGGATGAGAATCTGAAGAAGAAATGCGTTGATTGACAAGGTTTTGTCCATTTACAAGCTGATAGTCCCAGAAATTGGGTTATAACCATTCAAAATACAAAGGAGAGTGAATAGAACTGTTGAAGTGTACACAATGGAATTGGATCTCTCACAATGGCTTGGCGATGGTCTAGAGCCGCAACAGGGAACCATTGTAGGCTTAGTACAATAATTGAGTGATTAAATATCGTCAAGGGCTGAGATTAAGCCTATTAAGACTCTTGAAGATGTGATAAAGCATGCTACCTAGGTGGAGAAGAAAGCCAAGGTAAGAAACAAGCATTATACCTTATACCACACTTTAGGTACTTCTTTGAATCTCATAGGAGTTTCCGAGGGTGAAGTTGGGTGTTGTATCATTAAGACACATATTAAGGCTAAACCAACACCTAAGGATGAGAATATAAAGAAGAAATGTGTTGATTGACAAGGTTTTGTCCATGTACAAGCTGATAGTCCCAAAAATTGGGTTATAACCATTCAAAATACATTGGAGAGTGAATACAACTGTTGAAGCGTACACATTGGAGTTGGATCTCTGACAATTGTTTGGCGATGGTCTAGAGCCGCAACAGGGAGCCATTGTCGGCTTTGTACAATGATTGAGTGATGAAATATCATTAAAGGCTGAGATTCAGCCTCTTAGGACTCTTAGTGACATGTTAAAGCATGCTACCTAGGTGGAGAAGAAATCCAAGGTAAGAAACGAGCATTATACCTTATCCCACACTTCAGGTACTTCTTTGAATCTCATAGGAGTTTCCGAGGGTGAAGTTAGGAGTTATATCATGAAGACACATATTAAGGCTAAACCAACACCTAAGGATCTGAATATGAAGAAGCAATTCTTTGATTGACAAGGATTTGGCCATTTACAAGCTAATAGTCCCAAAAATGGGGTTATAACCATTTAAAATACAAAGGAGAGTGAATAGAAGTGTTGAAGTGTACACAATGGAGTTGGATCTCTCACAATTGCTTGGTGATGGTCTAGAGCCGCAACAGGGAGCCATTGTAGGCATTGTACAATGATTGAGTGATGAAATATTGTCAAAGGTTGTGATTTTGCCAATTAAGACTCTTGAAGACGTAATAAAACATGCAACCTAGGTGGAGAAGAAAGCCAAGGTAAGAAACAAGCAGTATACCTTATCCCACACTTCAGGCACTTTTTTGAATCTCATAGTAGTTTCGGAGGGTGAAGTTGGGAGTTGTATCATCAAGACACATATTAAGGCTAAACCAACACCTAAGTATGTGAATATGAAGAAGAAATGCTTTTATTGACAAGGGTTTGTCCATTTAGAAGCTGATAGTCCCAAAATGGGGTTATAACCATTCAAAATAAAAAAGAGAGTGAATAGAACTATTGAAGTGTATACAATGGAGCTGGATCTTTGACAATTACGTGGCGATGGTCTAGAGCCGCAACAGATAGCCATTGTAGGCTTTGTACATTGATTGAGTGATGAAATATCGTCAAAGGCTGAGATTCAAACTATTAGGACTCTTAGTGGCATGATAAAGCATGCTACCTAGGTGGAGAAGAAAGCCAAGGTAAGAAACAAGCATTATACGTTATCCCACACTTTAGGTACTTCTTCGAATCTCGTAGGAGTTTCCGTGGGTGAAGTTGGGTGTTGTATCATTAAGACACATAGTAAAGCTAAACCAACACCTAAGGATGAGAATATGAAGAAGAAATGCGTTGATTGACAAGGTTTTGTCCATTTACAAGCTGATAGTCCCAGAAAATGGGTTATAACCATTCAAAATACAAAGGAGAGTGAATAGAACTGTTGAAGTGTACACAATGGAATTGGATCTCTCACAATTGCTTGGCGATGGTCTAGAGCCGCAACATGGAACCATTGAAGGCTTAGTACAATAATTGAGTGATTAAATATCGTCAAGGGCTGAGATTCAGCCTATTAAGACTCTTGAAGACGTGATAAAGAATGCTACCTAGGTGGAGAAGAAAGCCAAGGTAAGAAACAAGTATTATACCTTATCCCACACTTTAGGTACTTTTGTGAATCTCATAGGAGTTTCGGAGGGTGAAGTTGGGAGTTGTATCATGAAGACACATATTAAGGCTAAACCAACACCTAAGTATGTTAATATGAAGAACAAATGCTTTTATTGACAAGGGTTTGTCCATTTAGAAGCTGATAGTCCCAAAAATGGGGTTATAACCATTTAAAATAAAAAGGAGAGTGAATAGAACTATTGAAGTGTACACAATGGAGCTGGATCTCTGACAATTGCGTGGCTATGGTCGAGAGCCGCAACACGGAGCCATTGTAGGCTTTGTACAATGATTGAGTGGTGAAATATCATCAAAAGCTGAGATTCAAACTATTAGGGCTCTTAGTGGCGTGATAAAGCATGCTACCTAGGTGGAGAACAAAGTCAAGGTAAGAAACAAGCATTATACGTTATCCCACACTTTAGGTACTTCTCTGAATCTCATAGGAGTGTTCGAGGGTGAAGTTGGGTGTTGTATCATTAAGACAAATATTAAGGCTAAACCAACACCTAAGGATGAGAATATGAAGAAGAAATGCTTTTATTGTTAAGGGTTTGTCCATTTACAAGCTGATAGTCCCAAAAATGGGGTTATAACCATTCAAAATAAAAAGAGGAGAGAGAATAGAACTATTGAAGTGTACACAATGGAGTTGGATCTCTGACAATTGCTTGGCGATGGTCTAGAGCCGCAACAGGGAGCCATTGTAGGCTTTGTACAATGATTGAGTGGTGAAATATCGTCAATGGCTGAGATTCAAACTATTAGGACTCTTAGTGGCGTGATAAAGCATGCTACCTAGGTGGAGAAGAAAGCCAAGGTAAGAAACAAGCATTATACGTTATCCCACACTTTAGGTACTTCTTTGAATCTCATAGGAGTTTCCGAGGGGGAAGTTGGGTGTTGTATCATTAAGACACATATTAAGGATAAACCAACACCTAAGGATAAGAATATGAAGAAGAAATGTGTTGATTGACAAGGTTTTGTCCATTTACAAGCTGATAGTCCCAAAAATTGGGTTATAACAATTCAAAATACAACGGAGAGTGAATAGAACTGTTGAAGCGTACACATTGGAGTTGGATCTCTGACAATTGCTTGGCGATGGTCTAGAGCCGCAACAGGGAGCCATTGTCGGCTTTGTACAATGATTGAGTGATGAAATATCATTAAAGGCTGAGATTCAGCCTATTAGGACTCTTAGTGACGTGTTAAAGCATGCTACCTAGGTGGAGACGAAATCCAAGGTAAGAAACAAGCATTATACCATATCCCACACTTTAGGTACTTCTGTGAATCTCATAGGAGTTTCCGAGGGTGAAGTTGGGTGTTGTATCATGAAGATACATATTAAGGCTAAACCAACACCTAAGGATCTGAATATGAAGAAATAATGCTTTGATTGAAAAGGATTTGGCCATTTACAAGCTGATAGTCCCAAAAATGGGGTTATAACCATTTAAAATACAAAGGAGAGTGAATAGAAGTGTTGAAGTGTACACAATGGAGTTGGATCTCTCACAATTGCTTGGCGATGGTCTAGATCTGTAACAGGGAGCCATTGTAGGCATTGTACAATGATTGAGTGATGAAATATTGTCAAAGGTTGTGATTTTGCCAATTAAGACTCTTGAAGACGTAATAAAACATGCAACCTAGGTGGAGAAGAAAGCCAAGGTAAGAAACAAGCAGTATACCTTATCCCACACTTCAGGCACTTCTTTGAATCTCATAGTAGTTTCGGAGGGTGAAGTTGGGAGTTGTATCATGAAGACACATATTAAGGCTAAACCAACACCTAAGTATGTGAATATGAAGAAGAAATGCTTTTATTGACAAGGGTTTGCCCATTTAGAAGCTGATAGTCCCAAAAATGGGGTTATAACCATTCAAAATAAAAAGGAGAGTGAATAGAACTATTCAAGTGTACACAATGGAGCTGGATCTCTGACAATTGCATGGCGATGGTCTAGAGCCGCAACAGGGAGCCATTGTAGGCTTTGTACATTGATTGAGTGATGAAATATCGTCAAAGGCTGAGATTCAAAATATTAGGACTCTTGGTGGCGTGATAAAGCATGCTACCTAGGTGGAGAAGAAAGCCAAGGTAAGAAACAAGCATTATACGTTATCCCACACTTTAGGTACTTCTTTGAATCTCATAGGAGTTTCCGAGGGTGAAGTTGGGTGTTGTATCATTAAGGCACATATTAAGGCTAAAACAACACCTAAGGATGAGAATATGAAGAAGAAATGCGTTGATTGACAATGTTTTGTCCATTTACAAGCTGATAGTCCCAGAAATTGTGTTATAACCATTCAAAATACAAAGGAGAGTGAATAGAACTGTTGAAGTGTACACAATGGAATTGGATCTCTCACAATTGCTTGGCGATGGTCTAGAGCCGCAACATGGAACCATTGAAGGCTTAGTACAATAATTGAGTGATTAAATATCGTCAAGGGCTGAGATTCAGCCTATTAAGACTCTTGAAGACGTGATAAAGAATGCTACCTAGGTGGAGAAGAAAGCCAAGGTAAGAAACAAGTATTATACCTTATCCCACACTTTAGGTACTTTTGTGAATCTCATAGGAGTTTCGGAGGGTGAAGTTGGGAGTTGTATCATGAAGACACATATTAAGGCTAAACCAACACCTAAGTATGTTAATATGAAGAACAAATGCTTTTATTGACAAGGGTTTGTCCATTTAGAAGCTGATAGTCCCAAAAATGGGGTTATAACCATTCAAAATAAAAAGGAGAGTGAATAGAACTATTGAAGTGTACACAATGGAGCTGGATCTCTGACAATTGCGTGGCTATGGTCGAGAGCCGCAACACGGAGCCATTGTAGGCTTTGTACAATGATTGAGTGGTGAAATATCATCAAAAGCTGAGATTCAAACTATTAGGGCTCTTAGTGGCGTGATAAAGCATGCTACCTAGGTGGAGAACAAAGTCAAGGTAAGAAACAAGCATTATACGTTATCCCACACTTTAGGTACTTCTCTGAATCTCATAGGAGTGTTCGAGGGTGAAGTTGGGTGTTGTATCATTAAGACAAATATTAAGGCTAAACCAACACCTAAGGATGAGAATATGAAGAAGAAATGCTTTTATTGTTAAGGGTTTGTCCATTTACAAGCTGATAGTCCCAAAAATGGGGTTATAACCATTCAAAATAAAAAGAGGAGAGAGAATAGAACTATTGAAGTGTACACAATGGAGTTGGATCTCTGACAATTGCTTGGCGATGGTCTAGAGCCGCAACAGGGAGCCATTGTAGGCTTTGTACAATGATTGAGTGGTGAAATATCGTCAATGGCTGAGATTCAAACTATTAGGACTCTTAGTGGCGTGATAAAGCATGCTACCTAGGTGGAGAAGAAAGCCAAGGTAAGAAACAAGCATTATACGTTATCCCACACTTTAGGTACTTCTTTGAATCTCATAGGAGTTTCCGAGGGGGAAGTTGGGTGTTGTATCATTAAGACACATATTAAGGATAAACCAACACCTAAGGATAAGAATATGAAGAAGAAATGTGTTGATTGACAAGGTTTTGTCCATTTACAAGCTGATAGTCCCAAAAATTGGGTTATAACAATTCAAAATACAACGGAGAGTGAATAGAACTGTTGAAGCGTACACATTGGAGTTGGATCTCTGACAATTGCTTGGCGATGGTCTAGAGCCGCAACAGGGAGCCATTGTCGGCTTTGTACAATGATTGAGTGATGAAATATCATTAAAGGCTGAGATTCAGCCTATTAGGACTCTTAGTGACGTGTTAAAGCATGCTACCTAGGTGGAGACGAAATCCAAGGTAAGAAACAAGCATTATACCTGATCCCACACTTCAGGTACTTCTTTGAATCTCATAGGAGTTTCCGAGGGTGAAGTTGGAACTTATAACATGAAGACACATATTAAGGCTAAACCAACACCTAAGGATCTGAATATGAAGAAGCAATGCTTTGATTGACAATGATTTGGCCATTTACAAGCTGATAGTCCCAAAAATGGGGTTATAACCATTTAAAATACAAAGGAGAGTGAATAGAAGTGTTGAAGTGTACACAATGGAGCTGGATCTCTGACAATTGGTTGACGATGGTCTAGAGCCGCAACAGGGAGCCATTGTAGGCATTGTACAATGACTGAGTGATGAAATATTGTCAAAGGTTGTGATTCTGCCAATTAAGACTCTTGAAGATGTAATAAAACATGCAACCTAGGTGGAGAAGAAAGCCAAGGTATGAAACAAGCAGTATACCTTATCCCACACTTCAGGCACTTCTTTGAATCTCATAGTAGTTTCGGAGGGTGAAGTTGGGAGTTGTATCATGAAGACACATATTAAGGCTAAACCAACACCTAAGTATGTGAATATGAAGAAGAAATGCTTTTATTGACAAGGGTTTGTCCATTTAGAAGCTGATAGTCCCAAAAATGGGGTTATAACCCTTCAAAATAAAAAGGAGAGTGAATAGAACTATTGAAGTGTACACAATGGAGCTGGATCTCTGACAATTGCGTGGAGATAGTCTAGAGCCGCAACAGGGAGCCATTGTAGGCTTTGTACATTGATTGAGTGATGAAATATCGTCAAAGGCTGAGATTCAAAATATTATGACTCTTAGTGGCGTGATAAAGCATGCTACCTAGGTGGAGAAGAAAGCCAAGGTAAGAAACAAGCATTATACGTTATCCCACACTTTAGGTACTTCTTTGAATCTCATAGGAGTTTCCGAGGGTGAAGTTGGGTGTTGTATCATTAAGACACATATTAATGCTAAATATACACCTAAGGATGAAAATATGAAGAAGAAATGCGTTGATTGACAAGGGTTTGTCCATTTACAAGCTGATAGTCCCAGAAATTTTGTTATAACCATTCAAAATACAAAGGAGAGTGAATAGAACTGTTGAAGTGTACACAATGGAATTGGATCTCTCACAATTGCTTGGCGATGGTCTAGAGCCGCAACAGGGAACCATTGAAGGCTTAGTACAATAATTGAGTGATTAAATATCGTCAAGGGCTGAGATTCAGCCTATTAAGACTCTTGAAGACGTGATAAAGCATGCTACCTAGGTGGAGAAGAAAGCCAAGGTAAGAAATAAGCATTATACCTTATCCCACACTTTAGGTACTTCTGTGAATTTCATAGGAGTTTCGGAGGGTGAAGTTGGGAGTTGTATCATGAAGACACATATTAAGGCTAAACCAACACTTAAGGATGTGAATATGAAGAAGAAATGCTTTTATTGAGAAAGGTTTGTCCATTTACAAGCTGATAGTCCCAAAAATGGGGTTATAACCATTCAAAATAAAAAGAGGAGAGAGAATAGAACTATTGAAGTGTACACAATGGAGTTGGATCTCTGACAATTGCTTGCCGATGGTGTAGAGCCGCAACAGGGAGCCATTGTAGGCTTTGTACAATGATTGAGTGGTGAAATATCGTCAAAGGGTGAGATTCAAACTATTAGGACTCTTACTGGCGTGATAAAGCATGCTACCTAGGTGGAGAAGAAAGCCAAGGTAAGAAACAAGCATTATATCTTATACCACACTTTAGGTACTTCTGTGAATCTCATAGGAGTATCGGAGGGTGAAGGTGGGAGTTGTATCATGAAGACACATATTAAGGCTAAACCAACACCTAAGGATGTGAATAGGAAGAAGAAATGCTTTTATTGAGAAGGGTTTGTCCATTTACAAGCTGATAGTCCCGAAAATGGGGTTATAACCATTCAAAATAAAAAGAGGAGAGAGAATAGAACTATTGAAGTGTACACAATGGAGTTGGATCTCTGACAATTGCTTGGCGATGGTCTAGAGCCGCAACAGGGAGCCATTGTAGGCTTTGTACAATGATTGAGTGGTGAAATATCGTCAAAGGCTGATATTCAAACTATTAGGACTCTTAGTGGCGTGATAAATCATGCTACCTAGGTGGAGAAGAAAACCAAGGTAAGAAACATGCATTATACGTTATCCCACACTTTAGGTACTTCTTAGGTACTTCTCTGAATCTCATAGGAGTTTCCGAGGGTGAAGTTGGAAGTTGTATCATTAAGACACATATTAAGGCTAAACCAACACCTAAGGATGAGAATATGAAGAAGAAATGTGTTGATTGACAAGGTTTTGTCCATTTACAAGCTCATAGTCCCAAAAATTGGGTTATAACCCTTCAAAATACAACGGAGAGTGAATAGAACTGTTGAAGCGTACACATTGTAGTTGGATCTCTTACAATTGCTTGGCGATGGTCTAGAGCCGCAACAGGGAGCCATTGTCGGCTTTGTACAATGATTGAGTGATGAAATATCATTAAAGGCTGAGATTCAGCCTATTAGGACTCTTAGTGACGTGTTAAAGCATGCTACCTAGGTGGAGAAGAAATCCAAGGTAAGAAACAAGCATTATACCTTATCCCACACTTCAGGTACTTCTTTGAATCTCATAGGAGTTTCCGAGGGTGAAGTTGGGACTTATATCATGAAGACACATATTAAGGCTAAACCAACACCTAAGGATCTGAATATGAAGAAGCAATGCTTTCATTGACAAGGATTTGGCCATTTACAAGCTGATAGTCCCAAAAATAGGGTTATAACCATTTAAAATACAAAGGAGAGTGAATAGAAGTGTTGAAGTGTACACAATGGAGTTGGATCTCTCACAATTGCTTGGCGATTGTCTAAAGCCGCAACAGGGAGCCATTGTAGGCATTGTACAATGATTGAGTGATGAAATATTGTCAAAGGTTGTTATTCTGCCAATTAAGACTCTTGAAGACGTAATAAAACATGCAACCTAGGTGGAGAAGAAAGCCAAGGTAAGAAACAAGCAGTATACCTTATCCCACATTTCAGGCACTTCTTTGAATCTCATAGTAGTTTCAGAGGGTGAAGTAGGGAGTTGATGAGGTCATCAGGCCAGAAGCTGAACCAGAGCTCAATAAAATCGGAGGTACAAGGTCCATCAAAACCAAGGACATATGTGCCTTTCATGGAGTATCACGAGGAAACCAGAAGGATTTGAGCAACAAACCAAATTGTTCCCGAAGCTTGACTCATCAGAGACTCACGGAGAAGTGGATTCACATAAAAATAAGCACAGACTTGGAAGTTATTGATTTTACAAGATGGTGGACCTGTTTCGGATCCAATTGCAAATCTAGGCCAAAGATCATGCTACACAGGCCAACTCAGAAACGATCTCGACCCAAAACAACTTGGATAATATTAATGGTTCTCTCATGGTTCCAGAATAGCAAATATCCAAAGAAATTCCCACCGGATCCTCAAGTTACTCCCCATTTTCTAAAATGGGTCGGTTTGGTTCTATACATGGAAAGTTCTCTATCCGATTGGTTTAGGAGCTCTCAGACTTATGTTTGGCGACCAGGAGTCTTCTATCATCACTCAGGAGCTTCCCCACACGAGCCTAGCTGCACCAGAATTCAGAGGATGAGGCGAATCCCCTTCTGCTTACATTTTCCTTTTGTGGAGCCGAATATACTTCAAGGCATTAATACTCAACGGCTACTTCCTAATCTGTTTGTCCACGTATTAAAGACCATACAAGTGACTAAGAAGGTTCCAAAGAAGCTTTCTTATCCACCCAAACCGTCCAGATACAGAAGACGAAATCATCTCTCCTTATTTGGCCGAAATCATTTCTTTAATGCTCCAACGGCCATATTCTTTTAATTCGAAAATTCTGTTTCTTTCTTTAGCACATTAGAACGTGTAACTGAGCATTATATAAGCTCCCTTAGTCCTTCATTTGTATTCACCAATCATTTAGAAATAAAAGTATTATTCAGTTTACAAAAGTCTTTTCTTTTGTGTTGTCCATTAGAATCTTAGGTGGATTCCTTTGCTCTTGTGTTCTTGTCCTTAGAGTCTAGTGTGGAATCATTTTACTCTATTGATTTAACGGATTAAGAACTTGTGGAATCAAGCTTCTTATTTCGTGTGTGATTGTGGAATCAATCATAAATCTCCATCTCCATCTCTACCAACGATCATCTTCCGCAACCAAGGCTTGGAATCTCTCGATCATCAAGTGATTATAAGACGGAGTGATTCCGATCCTATATCATCTGGTATCAGAGCATCAAAAGCTCCTATCCCATAGGTTGTATATTTTCAACCTTTATCTTTTTTAATTTTCTGTTTTGTTGTTTTATTTTCTATAAACTCAAAACCCATTCAAAAAAAAAAAAAAAATCGTTTCTTGCTTTGTTTTATTTTTATATATTTGAAAATCAAAAGAAAAAGTTGTTTTCCTTTTTAAAAAAAATTAATTTCGTCCCATATCATAAAAATAAAAATAAAAATAGTTTGGTTTAATTGTTTCCATATTTTTGAAGTTAAAAAGAAAAATTTCTTTTTCCGAAATCGTTACCATTAATTGTGATATCTCTTTCTCTGAGCTTTGATTGAGCACGAACCTAAATCTATTTCTTTTATTTTTCAAGGTATAAACTAGAAAAGAGAAGCAGAGAATTCATGAACTACTCTAGTTCAGAAGAGGAGGATTTCGATGACGAGAATTGGAGCCAAGAAGAAATCAAGCAAAGCATTAGCCCGTATGAGTCTGGCTGTGACGAATCGTGGCCCCAAGATGACTACTCCAGCTCAGAATATGGAGATGAACCTGATGGAGTCGAGCTTGAACCGGAGCCACCAGACCAGTACCCCTCAAGTCAACACTATGTAGAGTTATACACCAACGCGCCTCAAGAAACAACAACTCGGAGCCAACCAAGCATGGAGTTATATGAGGATGAGGATGATGACGAATCCAGAGGAGATTCACATGAGGATTACAAACCTCCAAATCCTGTAGTGAAGCCTTATCCCCACAGAGCTGTCCCAAACCGAGTGCAGTCCACATCTAGATTGCAAACCATCGGTACTTCAGCCGGTTCAAGGAATCCAATCAGTAAGGGAAGTGTTTACAAGTCTAAATCCCTAATCTTTTCAGGTTCTAGCAAAGAACCAGGGGATTACCTACGGTGGGAGACCAATATGAAGCATTGGCTGCGAGCACACAACGTTCCAAAAGATGAAAAGCTGTCATATGCTGTTGATAGTCTTGTTGGAGATGCTTACAAGTGGTGGCTGAGAGAAGATACACCCACTTTCTACAACAGAAATAGAGTAAAGGGTTGGGGAGACCTCAAAGCAAGGATGTATAAGGAGTTTGTGAAGAAGCACCAAACTCAGAGCAACAACACGACAACATCCAAGTACCAAGCAACCCCAAGGAGCTTAAAGTCAGCACCAAAAATGCTGTCAACACGTGAGAACCACCTTGCTTATCCTCATGAGCACAAGAGAGTGTTTTCAGAAACTGTGGAGAAGCAACCAGAGGCTAAGAAAACAGTCAGGGCAAAGGAGGTTCGACAAAAATTATTTCAAACTCCTATGCGAACTACAAAGCAATTACGTGAGCTGCAAGTAACACCAAGTCAAGGTAAGTCCTCTAATCCTTTGAGTTCAGTTGATGTGATATGTTATAGATGTCAAGGTAAAGGACACCTTGCCAAAACATGTCCAACTAGGAAAATAGTAACACCTTTAGAACCAATGGCTGATAGTGAACACAAGGATAAACGAGGTTTTGCTCTCAATTCTAGCGTAATACACTTGTCTTTGCCAAAGGATGTTGATACAGGTCTAGGCATAACAAAGGAGCAAGAAGAGTCAGCCTTAGTCTTGGATCAAAGGGATTTTCAGAACACTGAGATAACAAAACCCAATCAAGCCAAATCCATCATGAGGAGTAAGATACAACAAGACATTTGTTATGATCTCCAAGTAAACATAATACAAGACCTTGTTCAATATGAGAATGGTGTCAAAGTAAGTCTTATCATGAGACACTCTGTTATTGAGGATTCTAATGCCAGAATAATACACTTGCTCTTGCCTTTAAGTGTTGATAAAGTTATAGGTACAATGGAGAAGAGAAAAGACCAAGGAGAAGCTTCATCAAAACAACACTTGTTTTTGGAACCAGTTCAAGACCAAGGTTATACTGGATCATTGCGGCACGAATTTTCAGTGGAGAAATATGAAAGTTTCAATGAGACTTTTTTTATCAAGGAGGAACCACCGGATGCACTACATCCAACACACCCAAGCCACATAGAACCGAAAAGCAAAGGTAATCTTCTAAGCCCTCAAACAATCCAAGTTACTAACTTGACTTATCTCTGTGCATGTAAATCAGTTTTGAGGACAAAACTCAGTCAAGGGGGAGGGTATGATGAGGTCATCAGGCCAGAAGCTGAACCAGAGCTCAATAAAATCGGAGGTACAAGGTCCATCAAAACCAAGGACATATGTGCCTTTCATGGAGTATCACGAGGAAACCAGAAGGATTTGAGCAACAAACCAAATTGTTCCCGAAGCTTGACTCATCAGAGACTCACGGAGAAGTGGATTCACATAAAAATAAGCACAGACTTGGAAGTTATTGATTTTACAAGATGGTGGACCTGTTTCGGATCCAATTGCAAATCTAGGCCAAAGATCATGCTACACAGGCCAACTCAGAAACGATCTCGACCCAAAACAACTTGGATAATATTAATGGTTCTCTCATGGTTCCAGAATAGCAAATATCCAAAGAAATTCCCACCGGATCCTCAAGTTACTCCCCATTTTCTAAAATGGGTCGGTTTGGTTCTATACATGGAAAGTTCTCTATCCGATTGGTTTAGGAGCTCTCAGACTTATGTTTGGCGACCAGGAGTCTTCTATCATCACTCAGGAGCTTCCCCACACGAGCCTAGCTGCACCAGAATTCAGAGGATGAGGCGAATCCCCTTCTGCTTACATTTTCCTTTTGTGGAGCCGAATATACTTCAAGGCATTAATACTCAACGGCTACTTCCTAATCTGTTTGTCCACGTATTAAAGACCATACAAGTGACTAAGAAGGTTCCAAAGAAGCTTTCTTATCCACCCAAACCGTCCAGATACAGAAGACGAAATCATCTCTCCTTATTTGGCCGAAATCATTTCTTTAATGCTCCAACGGCCATATTCTTTTAATTCGAAAATTCTGTTTCTTTCTTTAGCACATTAGAACGTGTAACTGAGCATTATATAAGCTCCCTTAGTCCTTCATTTGTATTCACCAATCATTTAGAAATAAAAGTATTATTCAGTTTACAAAAGTCTTTTCTTTTGTGTTGTCCATTAGAATCTTAGGTGGATTCCTTTGCTCTTGTGTTCTTGTCCTTAGAGTCTAGTGTGGAATCATTTTACTCTATTGATTTAACGGATTAAGAACTTGTGGAATCAAGCTTCTTATTTCGTGTGTGATTGTGGAATCAATCATAAATCTCCATCTCCATCTCTACCAACGATCATCTTCCGCAACCAAGGCTTGGAATCTCTCGATCATCAAGTGATTATAAGACGGAGTGATTCCGATCCTATATCAGGAGTTGTATCATGAAGACACATATTAAGGCTAAACCAACACCTAAGTATGTGAATATGAAGAAGAAATGCTTTTATTGACAAGGGTTTGTCCATTTAGAAGCTGATAGTCCCAAAAATGCGGTTATAACCATTTAAAATACAAAGGAGAGTGAATAGAAGTGTTGAAGTGTACACAATGGAGTTGGATCTCTCACAATTGCTTGGCGATTGTCTAAAGCCGCAACAGGGAGCCATTGTAGGCTTTGTACATTGATTGAGTGATGAAATATCGTCAAAGGCTGAGATTCAAAATATTAGGACTCTTAGTGGCGTGATAAAGCATGCTACCTAGGTGGAGAAGAAAGCCAAGGTAAGAAACAAGCATTATACGTTATCCCACACTTTAGGTACTTCTTTGAATCTCATAGGAGTTTCCGAGGGTGAAGTTGGGTGTTGTATCATTAAGACACATATTAAGGCTAAACCAACACCTAAGGATGAGAATATAAAGAAGAAATGCGTTGATTGACAAGGTTTTGTCCATTTACAAGCTGATAGTCCCAGAAATTGGGTTATAACCATTCAAATTACAAAGGAGAGTGAATAGAACTGTTGAAGTGTACACAATGGAATTGGATCTCTCACAATTGCTTGGCGATGGTCTAGAGCCGCAACAGGGAACCATTGAAGGCTTAGTACAATAATTGAGTGATTAAATATCGTCAAGGGCTGAGATTCAGCCTATTAAGACTCTTGAAGACGTGATAAAGCATGCTACCTAGGTGGAGAAGAAAGCCAAGGTAAGAAACAAGCATTATACATTATCCCACACTTTAGGTACTTCTGTGAATCTCATAGGAGTTTCCGAGGGTGAAGTTGGGTGTTGTATCATTAAGACACATATTAAGGCTAAACCAACACCTAAGGATGAGAATATGAAGAAGAAATGCGTTGATTGACAAGGTTTTGTCCATTTACAAGCTGATAGTCCCAGAAATTGGGTTATAACCATTCAAAATACAAAGGAGATTGAATAGAACTGTTGAAGTGTACACAATGGAATTGGATCTCTCACAATTGCTTGGTGATGGTCTAGAGCCGCAACAGGGAGCCATTGTAGGCTTTGTACAATGATTGAGTGATGAAATATCATCAAAGGCTGAGATTCATCCTATTAGGACTCTTAGTGACGTGATAAAGCATGCTACCTAGCTGGAGAAGAAAGCGAAGGTAAGAAACAAGCATTATACCTTATCCCACACTTCAGGTACTTCTTTGAATCTCATAGGAGTTTCTGAGGGTGAAGTTGGGACTTGTATCATGAAGACACTTATTAAGGCTAAACCAACACCTAAGGATGTGAATATGAAGAAGCAATGCTTTGATTGACAAGGATTTGGCCATTTACAAGCTGATAGTCCCAAAAATGGGTTATAACCACTCAAAATAAAAAGGAGGGTGAATATAACTGTTGAATTGTACACAATGGAGTTGGATCTCTGACTGGCGATGGTCTAGAGCCACAACAGGGAGCTATTGTAGGTTTTGTACAATGATTGAGTGATGAAATATCATTAAAGGCTGAGATTCAGCCTATTAGGACTCTTAGTGACGTGTTAAAGCATGCTACCTAGGTGGAGAAGAAATCCAAGGTAAGAAACAAGCATTATACCTTATCCTACACTTCAGGTACTTCTTTGAATCTCATAGGAGTTTCCGAGGGTGAAGTTGGGACTTATATCATGAAGACACATATTAAGGCTAAACCAACACCTAAGGATCTGAATATGAAGAAGCAATGCTTTCATTGACAAGGATTTGGCCATTTACAAGCTGATAGTCCCAAAAATAAGGTTATAACCATTTAAAATACAAAGGAGAGTGAATAGAAGTGTTGAAGTGTACACAATAGAGTTGGATCTCTCACAATTGCTTGGCGATTGTCTAAAGCCGCAACAGGGAGCCATTGTAGGCATTGTACAATGATTGAGTGATGAAATATTGTCAAAGGTTGTTATTCTGCCAATTAAGACTCTTGAAGACGTAATAAAACATGCAACCTAGGTGGAGAAGAAAGCCAAGGTAAGAAACAAGCAGTATACCTTATCCCACACTTCAGGCACTTCTTTGAATCTCATAGTAGTTTCAGAGGGTGAAGTAGGGAGTTGTATCATGAAGACACATATTAAGGCTAAACCAACACCTAAGTATGTGAATATGAAGAAGAAATGCTTTTATTGACAAGGGTTTGTCCATTTACAAGCTGATAGTCCCAGAAATTGGGTTATAACCATTCAAATTACAAAGGAGAGTGAATAGAACTGTTGAAGTGTACACAATGGAATTGGATCTCTCACAATTGCTTGGCGATGGTCTAGAGCCGCAACAGGGAACCATTGAAGGCTTAGTACAATAATTGAGTGATTAAATATCGTCAAGGGCTGAGATTCAGCCTATTAAGACTCTTGAAGACGTGATAAAGCATGCTACCTAGGTGGAGAAGAAAGCCAAGGTAAGAAACAAGCATTATACATTATCCCACACTTTAGGTACTTCTGTGAATCTCATAGGAGTTTCCGAGGGTGAAGTTGGGTGTTGTATCATTAAGACACATATTAAGGCTAAACCAACACCTAAGGATGAGAATATGAAGAAGAAATGCGTTGATTGACAAGGTTTTGTCCATTTACAAGCTGATAGTCCCAAAAATGGGTTATAACCACTCAAAATAAAAAGGAGGGTGAATATAACTGTTGAATTGTACACAATGGAGTTGGATCTCTGACTGGCGATGGTCTAGAGCCACAACAGGGAGCCATTGTAGGTTTTGTACAATGATTGAGTGATGAAATATCATTAAAGGCTGAGATTCAGCCTATTAGGACTCTTAGTGACGTGTTAAAGCATGCTACCTAGGTGGAGAAGAAATCCAAGGTAAGAAACAAGCATTATACCTTATCCTACACTTCAGGTACTTCTTTGAATCTCATAGGAGTTTCCGAGGGTGAAGTTGGGACTTATATCATGAAGACACATATTAAGGCTAAACCAACACCTAAGGATCTGAATATGAAGAAGCAATGCTTTCATTGACAAGGATTTGGCCATTTACAAGCTGATAGTCCCAAAAATAGGGTTATAACCATTTAAAATACAAAGGAGAGTGAATAGAAGTGTTGAAGTGTACACAATGGAGTTGGATCTCTCACAATTGCTTGGCGATTGTCTAAAACCGCAACAGGGAGCCATTGTAGGCATTGTACAATGATTGAGTGATGAAATATTGTCAAAGGTTGTTATTCTGCCAATTAAGACTCTTGAAGACGTAATAAAACATGCAACCTAGGTGGAGAAGAAAGCCAAGGTAAGAAACAAGCAGTATACCTTATCCCACACTTCAGGCACTTCTTTGAATCTCATAGTAGTTTCAGAGGGTGAAGTAGGGAGTTGTATCATGAAGACACATATTATGGCTAAACCAACACCTAAGTATGTGAATATGAAGAAGAAATGCTTTTATTGACAAGGGTTTGTCCATTTAGAAGCTGATAGTCCCAAAAATGGGGTTATAACCATTTAAAATACAAAGGAGAGTGAATAGAAGTGTTGAAGTGTACACAATGGAGTTGGATCTCTCACAATTGCTTGGCGATTGTCTAAAGCCGCAACAGGGAGCCATTGTAGGCTTTGTACATTGATTGAGTGATGAAATATCGTCAAAGGCTGAGATTCAAAATATTAGGACTCTTAGTGGCGTGATAAAGCATGCTACCTAGGTGGAGAAGAAAGCCAAGGTAAGAAACAAGCATTATACGTTATCCCACACTTTAGGTACTTCTTGGAATCTCATAGGAGTTTCCGAGGGTGAAGTTGGGTGTTGTATCATTAAGACACATATTAAGGCTAAACCAACACCTAAGGATGAGAATATGAAGAAGAAATGCGTTGATTGACAAGGTTTTGTCCATTTACAAGCTGATAGTCCCAGAAATTGGGTTATAACCATTCAAATTACAAAGGAGAGTGAATAGAACTGTTGAAGTGTACACAATGGAATTGGATCTCTCACAATTGCTTGGCGATGGTCTAGAGCCGCAACAGGGAACCATTGAAGGCTTAGTACAATAATTGAGTGATTAAATATCGTCAAGGGCTGAGATTCAGCCTATTAAGACTCTTGAAGACGTGATAAAGCATGCTACCTAGGTGGAGAAGAAAGCCAAGGTAAGAAACAAGCATTATACATTATCCCACACTTTAGGTACTTCTGTGAATCTCATAGGAGTTTCCGAGGGTGAAGTTGGGTGTTGTATCATTAAGACACATATTAAGGCTAAACCAACACCTAAGGATGAGAATATGAAGAAGAAATACGTTGATTGACAAGGTTTTGTCCATTTACAAGCTGATAGTCCCAGAAATTGGGTTATAACCATTCAAAATACAAAGGAGATTGAATAGAACTGTTGAAGTGTAAACAATGGAATTGGATCTCTCACAATTGCTTGGTGATGGTCTAGAGCCGCAACAGGGAGCCATTGTAGGCTTTGTACAATGATTGAGTGATGAAATATCATCAAAGGCTGAGATTCATCCTATTAGGACTCTTAGTGACGTGATAAAGCATGCTACCTAGCTGGAGAAGAAAGCGAAGGTAAGAAACAAGCATTATACCTTATCCCACACTTCAGGTACTTCTTTGAATCTCATAGGAGTTTCTGAGGGTGAAGTTGGGACTTGTATCATGAAGACACTTATTAAGGCGAAACCAACACCTAAGGATGTGAATATGAAGAAGCAATGCTTTGATTGACAAGGATTTGGCCATTTACAAGCTGATAGTCCCAAAAATGGGTTATAACCACTCAAAATAAAAAGGAGGGTGAATATAACTGTTGAATTGTACACAGTGGAGTTGGATCTCTGACTGGCGATGGTCTAGAGCCACAACAGGGAGCCATTGTAGGTTTTGTACAATGATTGAGTGATGAAATATCATTAAAGGCTGAGATTCAGCCTATTAGGACTCTTAGTGACGTGTTAAAGCATGCTACCTAGGTGGAGAAGAAATCCAAGGTAAGAAACAAGCATTATACCTTATCCTACACTTCAGGTACTTCTTTGAATCTCATAGGAGTTTCTGAGGGTTAAGTTGGGACTTATATCATGAAGACACATATTAAGGCTAAACCAACACCTAAGGATCTGAATATGAAGAAGCAATGCTTTGATTGACAAGGATTTGGCCATTTACAAGCTGATAGTCCCAAAAATGGGGTTATAACCATTTAAAATACAAAGGAGAGTGAATAGAAGTGTTGAAGTGTACACAATGGAGTTGGATCTCTCACAATTGCTTGACGATGGTCTAGAGCCACAACAAGGAGCCATTGTAGGCATTGTACAATGATTGAGTGATGAAATATTGTCAAAGGCTGTGATGCCAATTAAGACTCTTGAAGACGTAATAAAACATACAACCTAGGTGGAGAAGAAAACCAAGGTAAGAAAGAAGCAGTATACCTTATCCCACACTTCAGGTACTTCTTTGAATCTCATAGTAGTTTCGGAGGGTGAAGTTGGGAGTTGTATCATGAAGACACATATTAAGGCTAAACCAACACCTAAGTATGTGAATACGAAGAAGAAATGCTTTTATTGACAAGGGTTTGTCCATTTAGAAGCTTATAGTCCCAAAAATGGGGTTATAACCATTCAAAATACAAAGGAGAGTGAATAGAACTATTGAAGTGTACACAATGGAGCTGGATCTCTGACAATTGCGTGGCGATGGTCTAGAGCCGCAACAGGGAGCCATCGTAGGCTTTGTACAATGATTGAGTGATGAAATATCGTCAAAGGCTGAGATTCAAACTATTAGGACTCTTAGGGGCGTGATAAAGCATGCTACCTAGGTGGAGAAGAAAGCCAAGGTAAGAAACAAACATTATACGTTATCCCACACTTTAGGTACTTCTTTGAATCTCATTGGAGTTTCCGAGGGTGAAGTTGGGTGTTGTATCATTAAGACACATATTAAGGCTAAACCAACACCTAAGGATGAGAATATGAAGAAGAAATGCGTTGATTGACAAGGTTTTGTCCATTTACAAGCTGATAGTCCCAGAAATTGGGTTATAACCATTCAAATTACAAAGGAGAGTGAATAGAACTGTTGAAGTGTACACAATGGAATTGGATCTCTCACAATTGCTTGGCGATGGTCTAGAGCCGCAACAGGGAACCATTGAAGGCTTAGTACAATAATTGAGTGATTAAATATCGTCAAGGGCTGAGATTCAGCCTATTAAGACTCTTGAAGACGTGATAAAGCATGCTACCTAGGTGGAGAAGAAAGCCAAGGTAAGAAACAAGCATTATACATTATCCCACACTTTAGGTACTTCTGTGAATCTCATAGGAGTTTCCGAGGGTGAAGTTGGGTGTTGTATCATTAAGACACATATTAAGGCTAAACCAACACCTAAGGATGAGAATATGAAGAAGAAATACGTTGATTGACAAGGTTTTGTCCATTTACAAGCTGATAGTCCCAGAAATTGGGTTATAACCATTCAAAATACAAAGGAGATTGAATAGAACTGTTGAAGTGTACACAATGGAATTGGATCTCTCACAATTGCTTGGTGATGGTCTAGACCCGCAACAGGGAGCCATTGTAGGCTTTGTACAATGATTGAGTGATGAAATATCATCAAAGGCTGAGATTCATCCTATTAGGACTCTTAGTGACGTGATAAAGCATGCTACCTAGCTGGAGAAGAAAGCGAAGGTAAGAAACAAGCATTATACCTTATCCCACACTTCAGGTACTTCTTTGAATCTCATAGGAGTTTCTGAGGGTGAAGTTGGGACTTGTATCATGAAGACACTTATTAAGGCGAAACCAACACCTAAGGATGTGAATATGAAGAAGCAATGCTTTGATTGACAAGGATTTGGCCATTTACAAGCTGATAGTCCCAAAAATGGGTTATAACCACTCAAAATAAAAAGGAGGGTGAATATAACTGTTGAATTGTACACAATGGAGTTGGATCTCTGACTGGCGATGGTCTAGAGCCACAACATGGAGCCATTGTAGGTTTTGTACAATGATTGAGTGATGAAATATCATTAAAGGCTGAGATTCAGCCTATTAGGACTCTTAGTGACGTGTTAAAGCATGCTACCTAGGTGGAGAAGAAATCCAAGGTAAGAAACAAGCATTATACCTTATCCTACACTTCAGGTACTTCTTTGAATCTCATAGGAGTTTCTGAGGGTTAAGTTGGGACTTATATCATGAAGACACATATTAAGGCTAAACCAACACCTAAGGATCTGAATATGAAGAAGCAATGCTTTGATTGACAAGGATTTGGCCATTTACAAGCTGATAGTCCCAAAAATGGGGTTATAACCATTTAAAATACAAAGGAGAGTGAATAGAAGTGTTGAAGTGTACACAATGGAGTTGGATCTCTCACAATTGCTTGACGATGGTCTAAAGCCACAACAAGGAGCCATTGTAGGCATTGTACAATGATTGAGTGATGAAATATTGTCAAAGGCTGTGATGCCAATTAAGACTCTTGAAGACGTAATAAAACATACAACCTAGGTGGAGAAGAAAACCAAGGTAAGAAAGAAGCAGTATACCTTATCCCACACTTCAGGTACTTCTTTGAATCTCATAGTAGTTTCGGAGGGTGAAGTTGGGAGTTGTATCATGAAGACACATATTAAGGCTAAAGCAACACCTAAGTATGTGAATACGAAGAAGAAATGCTTTTATTGACAAGGGTTTGTCCATTTAGAAGCTTATAGTCCCAAAAATGGGGTTATAACCATTCAAAATAAAAAGGAGAGTGAATAGAACTATTGAAGTGTACACAATGGAGCTGGATCTCTGACAATTGCGTGGCGATGGTCTAGAGCCGCAACAGGGAGCCATCGTAGGCTTTGTACAATGATTGAGTGATGAAATATCGTCAAAGGCTGAGATTCAAACTATTAGGACTCTTAGGGGCGTGATAAAGCATGCTACCTAGGTGGAGAAGAAAGCCAAGGTAAGAAACAAACATTATACGTTATCCCACACTTTAGGTACTTCTTTGAATCTCATAGGAGTTTCCAAGGGTGAAGTTGGGACTTATATCATGAAGACACATATTAAGGCTAAACCAAGACCTAAGGATCTGAATATGAAGAAGCAATGCTTTGATTGACAAGCATTTGACCATTTACAAGCTGATAGTTCGAAAATGGGGATATAACCATTGAAAATACAAAGGAGAGTGAATAGAAGTGTTGAAGTGTACACAATGAAGTTGGATCTCTCACAATTGCTTGGCGATGGTCTAGAGCCGTAATAGGGAGCCATTGTAGGCATTGTACAATGATTGAGAGATGAAATATTGTCAAAGGCTGTGATTCAGCCAATTAAGACTCTTGAAGACGTAATAAAACATGCTACCTATGTGGAGAAGAAAGCCAAGGTAAGAAACAATAGTATACCTTATCCCACACTTCAGGCACTTATTTGAATCTCATAGTAGTTTCGGAGGGTGAAGTTGGGAGTTGTATCATGTAGACACATATTAATGATAAACCAACACCTACGGATGTGAATATGAAGAATAAATGCTTTGATTGACAAGGGTTTGTCCATTTACAAGTTGATAGTTCCAAAAATGGGGATATAACCATTCAAAATACAAAGGAGAGTGAATAGAACTGTTGATGCGTACACAATGAAGTTGGATACCTGACAATTACTTGGCGATGGTCTATAGACGCAATAGGGAGCCATTGTTGGCTTTGTACAATGATTGAGTGATGAAATGTCATCAAAGGCTGAGATTCAGCCAATTAGGACTCTTAGTGACGTAATCTAGCATGCTACCTAAGTGGAGAAGAAAACCAAGGTAAGAAACAAGCATTATACCTTATCCCACACTTCGGGTACTTCTTTGAATCTCATAGAAGTTTTCGAGGGTAAAGTTGGGACTTATATCATGAAGACACATATTAAGGTTGAACCAACACCTAAGGATGTGAATATGAAGAAGCAATGCTTTGATTGACAAGGATTTTGCCATTTACAAGCTGATAGTCCTAAAAATGGGTTATAACCATTTAAAATACAAAGGAGAGTGAATAGAACTGTTGAAGTGTACACAATGGAGTTGGATCTCTCACAATTGCTTGGCGATGGTCTAGAGCCGCAACAGGGAGCCATTGTAGGCTTTGTACAATGATTGAGTGATGAAATATCATCAAAGGCTGAGATTCATCCTATTAGGACTCTTAGTGACGTGATAAAGCATGCTACCTAGGTGGAGAAGAAAGCGAAGGTAAGAAACAAGCATTATACCTTATCCCACACTTCAGGTACTTTTTTGAATCTCATAGGAGTTTCTGAGGGTGAAGTTGGGACTTGTATCATGAAGACACTTATTAAGGCTAAGGATGTGAATATGAAGAAGCAATGCTTTGATTGACAAGGATTTGGCCATTTACAAGCTGATAGTCCCAAAAATAGGTTATAACCACTCAAAATAAAAAGGAGGGTGAATATAACTGTTGAATTGTACACAATGGAGTTGGATCTGTGACAATTGCTTGGCGATGGTCTAGAGCCACAACAGGGAGCCATTGTAGGTTTTGTACAATGATTGAGTGATGAAATATCATCAAAGGCTGAGATTCACCCTATTAGGACTCTTAGTGGCGTGATAAAGCATGCTACCTAGGTGGAGAAGAAAGCTAAGGTAAGAAACAAGCATTATACCTTATCCCACACTTCAGGTAGTTTCCGAGGGTGAAGTTGGGAGTTGTATCATGAAGACACATATTAAGGTTAAACCAACACCTAAGTATGAGAATATGAAGAAGAAATGCTTTGATAGACAAGGATTTGACCATTTACAAGCTGATAGTCCAATTAACGAAGTTATAACCATTCAAAATGAAAAGGAGAGTGAATGAAACTATTGAAGTTTACACAATGGTGTTGGATCTCTGACAATTGCTTGGCGATGGTCTAGAGCCGCAACATGGAGCCATTGTAGGCTTTGTACAATGATTGAGTGATGAAATATCATCAAACGCTGAGATTCAGCCTAAAAGGACTCTTAGTGACGTGATAAAGCATGCTACCTAGGTGGAGAAAAAATCCAAGGTAAGAAACAAGCATTATACCTTATCCCACACTTCCGAGGGTGAAGTTGGGACTTATATCATGAAGACACATATTAAGGCTAAACCAACGCCTAAGGATCTGAATATGAAGAAGCAATGCTTTGATTGATAAGGATTTGGCCATTTACAAGCTGATAGTCCCAAAAATGGGGTTATAACCATTTAAAATACAAAGGAGAGTGAATAGAACTGTTGTAGGCTTCGTACAATAATTGAGTGATAAATATCGTCAAAAGCTGAGATTCAGCCTATTAAGACTCTTGAAGACGTGATAAAGCATGCTACCTAGGTGGAAAAGAAAGCCAAGGTAAGAAACAAGCACTATACATTATCCCACACTTTAGGTACTTCTTTGAATCTCATTGAAGTTTCGGAGGTTGAAGATGGGAGTTGTATCATGAAGACATATATTAAGGCTAAACAAACATCTAAGGATGTGAATATGAAGAAGAAATGCTTTGATTGACAAGGGTTTGGCCATTTACAAGCTGATAGTCCCAAAAATGGGGTTATAACCATTCAAAATAAAAAGGAGAGTGAATAGAACTGTTGAATTGTACACAATGGAGTTAGATCCCTGACAATTGCTTGGCGATGGTATAAAGCCGCAACATGGAGCCATTGTAGGCTTTTTACAATGATTGAGTGATGAAATATCATCAAAGGCTGAGATTCATCCTATTTGGACTCTTAGTGACGTGATAAAGCATACTACATAGGTGGAGAAGAAAGCGAAGGTAAGAAACAAGTATTATACCTTATCCCACACTTCAGGTACTTCTTTGAATCTTATACGAGTTTCCGAGGGTGAAGTTGGGACTTGTATCATGAAGACATATATTAAGGCTAAACCAACACCTAATGATGAGAATATGAAGAAGCAATGCTTTGATTGACAAGGATTTGGCCACTTACAAGCTGAGAGTCTCAAAAAAGGGGTTATGACCATTCAAAATACAAAGGAGAGTGAATAGAACTGTTGAAGTGTACACATTGGAGTTGGATCTCTTACAATTGCATGGCGATGGTCTAGAGCCGCAACAGAGAAATATTGTAGGCCTTGTACAATGATTGAGTGTTAAAATATCGTCAAAGACTGAGATTCAGCCTATTAGGACTCTTAGTGGCGTGATAAAGCATGCTTCCTAGGTGGAGAAGAAAGCCAAGGTAAGAAACAAGCATTATACCTTATCCCACACTTCAGGTAATTCTTTGAATCTCATAGTAGTTTTCGAAAGTGAAGTTGGGACTTATATCATGAAGACACATAGTAAGGCTAAATTAACACCTAAGGATCTGAATATGAGAAAGCAATGGTTTGATTGTCAAGGGGGTTATAAGCTGATCGTCCCAAAAATGGGGTTATAACTATTTAAAATACAAAGGAGAGTGAATAGAAGTGTTGAAGTGTACACAATGGAGTTGGATCTCTCACAATTGCTTGGTGATGGTCTAGAGCCGCAACAGGGAGGCATTGTAGGCATTGAACAATGATTGAGTGATGAAATAATGTCAAAGGCTCTGATTCAGCCAATTAAGACTCATGAAGACACATATAAAGGTTAAACCAACACCTAAGGATGTGAATATGAAGAAGAAATGCTCAGATTGACAAGGTTTTGTCCATTTACAAGCTGATAGTCCCTTAAATTGAGTTATAGCCATTCAATATACAGAGGTGAGTGAATAGAACTGTTGAAGTGTACACAATGGAATTGAATCTCTCACAATTGCTTGGCGATGGTGTAGAGCCGCAACAGGGAACCATTGTAGGCTTTGTACAATAATTGAGTGATGAAATTTCGTCAAAGGCTGAGATTCAGCCTATTAAGACTCTTGAAGACGTGATAAAGAATGCTACCTAGGTGGAGAAGAAAGCCAAGGTAAGAAACAAGTATTGTACCTTATCCCACACTTCAGGTACTTCTTTGAATCTCATAGTAGTTTCCGAGGGTGAAGTTGGAAGTTTTATCATGAAGACATATATTAAGGTTAAACCAACACTTAAGTATACGCATATGAAGAAGAAATGCTTTGATAGAGAAGGATTTGGCCATTTACAAGCTGATAGTCCAATTAACGAAGTTATAAACATTCAAAATGAAAAAGAGAGTGAATAGAACTATTGAAGTGTACACAATGGTGTTGGATCTCTGACAATTGCTTGGCGATGGTCTAGAGCCGCAACAGGGAGCCATTGTAGGCTTTGTACAATGATTGAGTGATGAAACATCGTCAAAGGCTGAGATTCAGCCTATTAGGACTCTTAGTGGCGTGATAAAGCATGCTACCTAGGTGGAGAAGAAAGCTAAGGTAAGAAACAAGCATTATACCTTATCCCACACTTCAGGTACTTCTTTGAATCTCATAGTAGTTTCCGAGGGTGAAGTTAGGAGTTGTATCATGAAGACACATATTAAGGTTAAACCAACACCTAAGTATGAGAATATGAAGAAGAAATGCTTTGATAGACAAGGATTTGACCATTTACAAGCTGATAGTCCAATTAACGAAGTTATAACCATTCAAAATGAAAAGGAGAGTGAATAGAACTATTGAAGTTTACACAATGGTGTTGGATCTCTGACAATTGCTTGGCGATGGTCTTGAGCCGCAACATGGAGCCATTGTAGGCTTTGTACAATGATTGAGTGATGAAATATCATCAAACGCTGAGATTCAGCCTAAAAGGACTCTTAGTGACGTGATAAAGCATGCTACCTAGGTGGAGAAAAAATCCAAGGTAAGAAACAAGCATTATACCTTATCCCACACTTCCGAGGGTGAAGTTGAGACTTATATCATGAAGACACATATTAAGGCTAAACCAACGCCTAAGGATCTGAATATGAAGAAGCAATGCTTTGATTGATAAGGATTTGGCCATTTACAAGGTGATAGTCCCAAAAATGGGGTTATAACCATTTAAAATACAAAGGAGAGTGAATAGAACTGTTGTAGGCTTCGTACAATAATTGAGTGATGAAATATCGTCAAAAGCTGAGATTCAGCCTATTAAGACTCTTGAAGACGTGATAAAGCATGCTACCTAGGTGGAGAAGAAAGCCAAGGTAAGAAACAAGCACTATACATTATCCCACACTTTAGGTACTTCTTTGAATCTCATTGAAGTTTCGGAGGTTAAAGATGGGAGTTGTATCATGAAGACATATATTAAGGCTAAACAAACATCTAAGGATGTGAATATGAAGAAGAAATGCTTTGATTGAAGATGGTTTGTCCATTTACAAGCTGATAGTCCCAAAAATGGGGTTATAACCATTCAAAATAAAAAGGAGAGTGAATAGAACTGTTGAATTGTACACAATGGAGTTAGATCCCTGACAATTGCTTGGCGATGGTATAAAGCCGCAACATGGAGCCATTGTAGGCTTTTTACAATGATTGAGTGATGAAATATCATCAAAGGCTGAGATTCATCCTATTTGGACTCTTAGTGACGTGATAAAGTATACTACATAGGTGGAGAAGAAAGCGAAGGTAAGAAACAAGTATTATACCTTATCCCACACTTCAGGTACTTCTTTGAATCTTATACGAGTTTCCGAGGGTGAAGTTGGGACTTGTATCATGAAGACATATATTAAGGCTAAACCAACACCTAAGGATGAGAATATGAAGAAGCAATGCTTTGATTGACAAGGATTTGGCCACTTACAAGCTGAGAGTCTCAAAAAAGGGGTTATGACCATTCAAAATACAAAGGAGAGTGAATAGAACTGTTGAAGTGTACACATTGGAGTTGGATCTCTTACAATTGCATTGCGATGATCTAGAGCCGCAACAGAGAAATATTGTAGGCCTTGTACAATGATTGAGTGTTAAAATATCGTCAAAGACTGAGATTCAGCCTATTAGGACTCTTAGTGGCGTGATAAAGCATGCTTCCTAGGTGGAGAAGAAAGCCAAGGTAAGAAACAAGCATTATACCTTATCCCACACTTCAGGTAATTCTTTGAATCTCATAGTAGTTTTCGAAAGTGAAGTTGGGACTTATATCATGAAGACACATAGTAAGGCTAAATCAACACCTAAGGATCTGAATATGAGAAAGCAATGGTTTCATTGTCAAGGGGGTTATAAGCTTATCGTCCCAAAAATGGGGTTATAACTATTTAAAATACAAAGGAGAGTGAATAGAAGTGTTGAAGTGTACACAATGGAGTTGGATCTCTCACAATTGCTTGGTGATGGTCTAGAGCCGCAACAGGGAGGCATTGTAGGCATTGAACAATGATTGAGTGATGAAATAATGTCAAAGGCTGGGATTCAGCCAATTAAGACTCATGAAGACACATATAAAGGTTAAACCAACACCTAAGGATGTGAATATGAAGAAGAAATGCTTAGATGGACAAGGTTTTGTCCATTTACAAGCTGATAGTCCCAAAAATTGAGTTATAACCATTCAATATACAGAGGTGAGTGAATAGAACTGTTGAAGTGTACACAATGGAATTGAATCTCTCACAATTGTCTAGAGCCGCAACAGGGAACCATTGTAGGCTTTGTACAATAATTGAGTGATGAAATTTCGTCAAAGGCTGAGATTCAGCCTATTAAGACTCTTGAAGACGTGATAAAGAATGCTACCTAGGTGGAGAAGAAAGCCAAGGTAAGAAACAAGCATTGTACCTTATCCCACACTTCAGGTACTTCTTTGAATCTCATAGTAGTTTCCGAGGGTGAAGTTGGGAGTTGTATCATGAAGACATATATTAAGGTTAAACCAACACTTAAGTATACGAATATGAAGAAGAAATGCTTTGTTAGACAATGATTTGGCCATTTACAAGCTGATAGTCCAATTAACGAAGTTATAAACATTCAAAATGAAAAAGAGAGTGAATAGAACTATTGAAGTGTACACAATGGTGTTGGATCTCTGACAATTGCTTGGCGATGGTCTAGAGCCGCAACAGGGAGCCATTGTAGGCTTTGTACAATGATTGAATGATGAAACATCGTCAAAGGCTGAGATTCAGCCTATTAGGACTCTTAGTGGCGTGATAAAGCATGCTACCTAGGTGGAGAAGAAAGCCAAGGTAAGAAACAAGCATTATACCTTATCCTACACTTTAGGTACTTCTTTGAATCTCATAGGAGTTTCGGAGGGTGAAGTTGGGAGTTGTATCATGAAGACACATATTAAGGCTAAACCAACACCTAAGGATATGAATATGAAGAAGAAATGCTTTGAGTGACAAGGGTTTGTCCATTTACTAGCTGATTGTCCCAAAAATGGGGTTATAACCATTCAAAATAAAAAGGAGAATGAATAGAACTGTTGAATTCTACACAATGGAGTTGGATCTCTGACAATTGCTTGCCGATGGTCTAGAGCCGCAACAGGGAGACATTGTAGGCTTTGTACAATGATTGAGGGATGAAATATCATCAAAGGCTGAGATTCATCCTATTAGGACTCTTAGTGACGTGATAAAGCATGCTACCTAGGTGGAGTAGAAAGCGAAGGTAAGAAACAAGCATTATACCTTATCCCACACTTCAGGTACTTCTTTGAATCTCATAGGAGTTTCTGAGGGTGAAGTTGGGACTTGTATCATGAAGACACATATTAAGGCTAAACCAACACCTAAGGATGTGAATATGAAGAAGCAATGCTTTGATTGACAAGGATTTGGCCACTTACAAGCTGAGAGTCCCAAAAATGGGGTTATGACCATTCAAAATACAAAGGAGAGTGAATAGAACTGTTGAAGTGTACACAACGGAGTTGGATCTCTGACAATTGATTGGCGATGGTCTAGAGCCGCATCAGAGAGCCATGGTAGGCTTTGTACAATGATTGAGTGTTAAAATATCGTCAAAGGCTGAGATTCAGCCTATTAGGACTCTTAGTGGCGTGATAAAGCATGCTACCTAGGTGGAGAAGAAAGCCAAGGTAAGAAACAAGCATTGTACCTTATCCCACACTTCAGGTACTTCCTTGAATCTCATAGTAGTTTCTGAGGGTGAAGTTGGGAGTTGTATCATGAAGACATATATTAAGGTTAAACCAACACCTAAGTATGAGAATATGAAGAAGAAATGCTTTGATAGACAAGGATTTGGCCATTTACAAGCTGATAGTCCAATTAACGAAGTTATAAACATTCAAAATGAAAAGTAGAGTGAATAGAACTATTGAAGTGTACACAATGGTGTTGGATCTCTGACAATTGCTCGGCGATGGTCTAGAGCCGCAACATGGAGCCATTGTAGGCTTTGTACAATGATTGAGTGATGAAACATCGTCAAAGGCTGAGATTCAGCCTATTAGGACTCTTAGGGGCGTGATAAAGCATGCTACCTAGGTGGAGAAGAAAGCCAAGGTAAGAAACAAGCATTATACCTTATCCAACACTTTAGGTTCTTCTTTGAATCTCATAGGAGTTTCCGAGGGTGAAGTTAGGTGTTGTATCATGAGGACAAATAGTAAGGCTAAACCGACACCTAAGGATGAGAATATGAAGAAGAAATGCTTTGATTGACAAGGTTTTGTCCATTTACAAGCTGATAGTCCCAAAAATTGGGTTATAGCCATTCAAAACACAAAAGAGAGTGAATAGAACTGTTGAAGTGTACACAATGGAATTGGATCTCTCACATTTGCTTGGCGATGGTCTAGAGCCGCAACAGGGAACCATTGTAGGCTTTGTACAATAATTGAGTGATGAAATATCGTCAAAGGCTGAGATTCAGCCTATTAAGACTCTTGAAGACGTGATAAAACATGTTACCTAGGTGGAGAAGAAAGCCAAGGTAAGAAACAAGCACTATAAATTATCCCACACTTTAGGTACTTTTTTGAATCTCATTGGAGTTTCGGAGGGTGAAGTTGGGAGTTGTATCAAGAAGACACATATTAAGGTTAAACCAACACCTTAGGATGAGAATATGAAGAAGAAATGCTTTGATTGACAAGGTTTTGTCCATTTACAAGCTGATAGTCCCAAAAATCGGGTTATAACCATTCAAAATACAAAAGGAGAGTGAATAGAACTGTTGAAGTGTACACAATGGAATTGGATCTCTCACAATTGCTTGGCGATGGTCTAGAGCCACAACAGGGAACCATTGTAGGCTTTGTACAATAATTGAGTGATGAAATATCGTCAAAGGCTGAGATTCAGCCTATTAAGACTCTTGAAGACGTGATAAAACATGTTACCTAGGTGGAGAAGAAAGCCAAGGTAAGAAACAAGCACTATAAATTATCCCACACTTTAGGTACTTTTTTGAATCTCATTGGAGTTTCGGAGGGTGAAGTTGGGAGTTGTATCAAGAAGACACATATTAAGGTTAAACCAACACCTAAGGATGTGAATATGAAGAAGAAATGCTTTGAGTGACAAGGGTTTGTCCATTTACTAGCTGATAGTCCCAAAAATGGGGATATAACAATTCAAAATAAAAAGGAGAATGAATAGAACTGTTGAAATGTACACAATGGAGTTGGATCTCTGACAATTGTTTACCGATGGTCTAGAGCCGCAACAGGGAGCCATAGTAGGCTTTGTACAATGATTGAGTGAAAAAATATCGTCAAAGTCTGAGATTCAGCCTATTAGGACTCTTAGTGGCGTGATAAAGCATGCTACCTAGGTGGAGAAGAAAGCCAAGGTAAGAAACAAGCATTATACCTTATCCCACACTTTTGGTACTTCTTTGAATCTCATAGGAGTTTATGAAGGTGAAGTTAGGTGTTGTATCATGGGGACACATATTAAGGCTAAACCAACACCTAAGGATGAGAATATGAAGAAGAAATGCTTTGATTGACAAGGTTTTGTCCATTTACAAGCTGATAGTCCCAAAAATCGGGTTATAACCATTCAAAATACAAAAGGAGAGTGAATAGAACTGTTGAAGTGTACACAATGGAATTGGATCTCTCACAATTGCTTGGCGATGGTCTAGAGCCACAACAGGGAACCATTGTAGGCTTTGTACAATAATTGAGTGATGAAATATCGTCAAAGGCTGAGATTCAGCCTATTAAGACTCTTGAAGACGTGATAAAACATGCTACCTAGGTGGAGAAGAAAGCCAAGGTAAGAAACAAGCACTATAAATTATCCCACACTTTAGGTACTTCTTTGAATCTCATTGGAGTTTCGGAGGGTGAAGTTGGGAGTTGTATCATGAAGACACTTATTAAGGTTAAACCAACACCTAAGGATGTGAATATCAAGAAGAAATGCTTTGAGTGACAAGGGTTTGTCCATTTACTAGCTGATTGTCCCAGAAAGGGGGTTATAACCATTCAAAATAAAAAGGAGAATGAATAGAACTGTTGAATTGTACACAATGGAGTTGGATCTCTGACAATTGCTTGCCGATGGTCTAGAGCCACAACAGGGAGCCATTGTAGGCTTTGTACATTGATTGGGTGATGAAATATCATCAAAGGCTGAGATTCATCCTATTAGGACTCTTAGTGACGTGATAAAGCATGCTACCTAGGTGGAGTAGAAAGAGAAGGTAAGAAACAAGCATTATACCTTATCCCACACTTCAGGTACTTCTTTGAATCTCATAGAAGTTTCTGAGGGTGAAGTTGGGACTTGTATCATGAAGACACATATTAAGGCTAAACCAACACCTAAGGATATGAATATGAAGAAGCAATGCTTTGATTGACAAGGATTTGGCCATTTATAAGCTGATAGTCCAATTAACGAAGTTATAACATTTCAAAATAAAAACGAGAGTGAATAGAACTATTGCAGTGTACACAATGGAGTTGGATCTCTGACAATTGCGTGGCGATGGTCTAGAGCCGCAACAGGGAGCCATTGTAGGCTTTGTACAATGATTGAGTGATGAAATATCGTCAAAGGCTGAGATTAAGCCTATTAGGACTCTTAGTGGTATGATAAAGCATGCTACCTAGGTGGAGAAGAAAGCCAAGGTAATAAAGGAGCATTATACGTTATCCTACAGTTTAGGTACTTCTATGAATCTCATAGGAGTTTTGGAGGGTGAAGTTGGGAGTTATATCATGAAGAAACATATTAATGCTAAACCAACACCTAAGAATGAGAATATGAAGAAGAAAAGGCTTGACAAGGTTTTTTCCTATTACAAGCTGATAATCCCAAAAATTGGGTTATAACCATTCAAAATACAACGGAGAGTGAATAGAACTGTTGAAGCATACACAATGGAGTTGGATCTCTGACAATTGCTTGGCGATGGTCTAGAGCCGCAACATAGAGCCATTGTAGGCTTTGTACAATGATTGAGTGATGAAATATCATCAAAGGCTGAGATTCAGCCTATAAGGACTCTTAGTGACGTGATAAAGCATGGTACCTAGGTGGAGGAGTTTATGAAGGTGAAGTTGGGTGTTGTATCATGAGGACACATATTAAGGCTAAACCAACACCTAAGGATGAGAATATGAATAAGAAATGCTTTGATTGACAAGGTTTTGTCCATTTACAAGCTGATAGTCCCAAAAATCGGGTTATAACCATTCAAAATACAAAGGAGAGTGAATAGAACTGTTGAAGTGTACACAATGTAATTGGATCTCTCACAATTGCTTGGCGATGGTCTAGATCCAAACAAGGGAACCATTGTAGCCTTTGTACAATAACTGAGTGATGAAATATCGTCAAAGGCTGAGATTCAGCCTATTAAGACTCTTGAAGACGTGATAAAACATGCTACCTAGGTGGAGAAGAAAGCCAAGGTAAGAAACAAGCACTATAAATTATCCCACACTTTAGGTACTTCTTTGAATCTCATTGGAGTTTCGGAGGGTGAAGTTGGGAGTTGTATCATGAAGACACTTATTAAGGTTAAACCAACACCTAAGGATGTGAATATCAAGAAGAAATGCTTTGAGTGACAAGGGTTTGTCCATTTACTAGCTGATTGTCCCAAAAAGGGGGTTATAACCATTCAAAATAAAAAGGAGAATGAATAGAACTGTTGAATTGTACACAATGGAGTTGGATCTCTGACAATTGCTTGCCGATGGTCTAGAGCCACAACAGGGAGCCATTGTAGGCTTTGTACATTGATTGGGTGATGAAATATCATCAAATGCTGAGATTCATCCTATTAGGACTCTTAGTGACGTGATAAAGCATGCTACCTAGGTGGAGTAGAAAGCGAAGGTAAGAAACAAGCATTATACCTTATCCCACACTTCAGGTACTTCTTTGAATCTCATAGAAGTTTCTGAGGGTGAAGTTGGGACTTGTATCATGAAGACACATATTAAGGCTAAACCAACACCTAAGGATATGAATATGAAGAAGCAATGCTTTGATTGACAAGGATTTGGCCATTTATAAGCTGATAGTCCAATTAACGAAGTTATAACATTTCAAAATAAAAACGAGAGTGAATAGAACTATTGCAGTGTACACAATGGAGTTGGATCTCTGACAATTGCGTGGCGATGGTCTAGAGCCGCAACAGGGAGCCATTGTAGGCTTTGTACAATGATTGAGTGATGAAATATCGTCAAAGGCTGAGATTAAGCCTATTAGGACTCTTAGTGGTATGATAAAGCATGCTACCTAGGTGGAGAAGAAAGCCAAGGTAATAAAGGAGCATTATACGTTATCCCACAGTTTAGGTACTTCTATGAATCTCATAGGAGTTTTGGAGGGTGAAGTTGGGAGTTATATCATGAAGAACCATATTAATGCTAAACCAACACCTAAGAATGAGAATATGAAGAAGAAAAGGCTTGACAAGGTTTTTTCCTATTACAAGCTGATAATCCCAAAAATTGGGTTATAACCATTCAAAATACAACGGAGAGTGAATAGAACTGTTGAAGCATACACAATGGAGTTGGATCTCTGACAATTGCTTGGCGATGGTCTAGAGCCGCAACATAGAGCCATTGTAGGCTTTGTACAATGATTGAGTGATGAAATATCATCAAAGGCTGAGATTCAGCCTATAAGGACTCTTAGTGACGTGATAAAGCATGGTACCTAGGTGGAGGAGTTTATGAAGGTGAAGTTGGGTGTTGTATCATGAGGACACATATTAAGGCTAAACCAACACCTAAGGATGAGAATATGAATAAGAAATGCTTTGATTGACAAGGTTTTGTCCATTTACAAGGTGATAGTCCCAAAAATCGGGTTATAACCATTCAAAATACAAAGGAGAGTGAATAGAACTGTTGAAGTGTACACAATGTAATTGGATCTCTCACAATTGCTTGGCGATGGTCTAGATCCAAACAAGGGAACCATTGTAGCCTTTGTACAATAACTGAGTGATGAAATATCGTCAAAGGCTGAGATTCAGCCTATTAAGACTCTTGAAGACGTGATAAAACATGCTACCTAGGTGGAGAAGAAAGCCAAGGTAAGAAACAAGCACTATAAATTATCCCACACTTTAGGTACTTCTTTGAATCTCATTGGAGTTTCGGAGGGTGAAGTTGGGAGTTGTATCATGAAGACACTTATTAAGGTTAAACCAACACCTAAGGATGTGAATATCAAGAAGAAATGCTTTGAGTGACAAGGGTTTGTCCATTTACTAGCTGATTGTCCCAAAAAGGGGGTTATAACCATTCAAAATAAAAAGGAGAATGAATAGAACTGTTGAATTGTACACAATGGAGTTGGATCTCTGACAATTGCTTGCCGATGGTCTAGAGCCACAACAGGGAGCCATTGTAGGCTTTGTACATTGATTGGGTGATGAAATATCATCAAATGCTGAGATTCATCCTATTAGGACTCTTAGTGACGTGATAAAGCATGCTACCTAGGTGGAGTAGAAAGCGAAGGTAAGAAACAAGCATTATACCTTATCCCACACTTCAGGTACTTCTTTGAATCTCATAGAAGTTTCTGAGGGTGAAGTTGGGACTTGTATCATGAAGACACATATTAAGGCTAAACCAACACCTAAGGATATGAATATGAAGAAGCAATGCTTTGATTGACAAGGATTTGGCCATTTATAAGCTGATAGTCCAATTAACGAAGTTATAACATTTCAAAATAAAAACGAGAGTGAATAGAACTATTGCAGTGTACACAATGGAGTTGGATCTCTGACAATTGCGTGGCGATGGTCTAGAGCCGCAACAGGGAGCCATTGTAGGCTTTGTACAATGATTGAGTGATGAAATATCGTCAAAGGCTGAGATTAAGCCTATTAGGACTCTTAGTGGTATGATAAAGCATGCTACCTAGGTGGAGAAGAAAGCCAAGGTAATAAAGGAGCATTATACGTTATCCCACAGTTTAGGTACTTCTATGAATCTCATAGGAGTTTTGGAGGGTGAAGTTGGGAGTTATATCATGAAGAAACATATTAATGCTAAACCAACACCTAAGAATGAGAATAAGAAGAAGAAAAGGCTTGACAAGGTTTTTTCCTATTACAAGCTGATAATCCCAAAAATTGGGTTATAACCATTCAAAATACAACGGAGAGTGAATAGAACTGTTGAAGCATACACAATGGAGTTGGATCTCTGACAATTGCTTGGCGATGGTCTAGAGCCGCAACATAGAGCCATTGTAGGCTTTGTACAATGATTGAGTGATGAAATATCATCAAAGGCTGAGATTCAGCCTATACGTACTCTTAGTGACGTGATAAAGCATGCTACCTAGGTGGAGGAGTTTCTGAAGGTGAAGTTGGGTGTTGTATCATGAGGACACATATTAAGGCTAAACCAACACCTAAGGATGAGAATATGAATAAGAAATGCTTTGATTGACAAGGTTTTGTCCATTTACAAGCTGATAGTCCCAAAAATCGGGTTATAACCATTCAAAATACAAAGGAGAGTGAATAGAACTGTTGAAGTGTACACAATGTAATTGGATCTCTCACAATTGCTTGGCGATGGTCTAGAGCCAAACAAGGGAACCATTGTAGGCTTTGTACAATAATTGAGTGATGAAATATCGTCAAAGGCTGAGATTCAGCCTATTAAGACTCTTGAAGACGTGATAAAACATGCTACCTAGGTGGAGAAGAAAGCCAAGGTAAGAAACAAGCACTATAAATTATCCCACACTTTAGGTACTTCTTTGAATCTCATTGGAGTTTCGGAGGGTGAAGTTGGGAGTTGTATCATGAAGACACATATTAAGGTTAAACCAACACCTAAGGATGTGAATATGAAGACGAAATGCTTTGAGTGACAAGGGTTTGTCCATTTACTAGCTGATTGTCCCAAAAATGGGGTTATAACCATGCAAAATAAAAAGGAGAATGAATAGAACTGTTGAATTGTACACAATGGAGTTGGATCTCTGACAATTGCTTGCCGATGGTCTAGAGCCGCAACAGGGAACCATTGTAGGCTTTGTACAATAATTGAGTGATGAAATATCGTCAAAGGCTGAGATTCAGCCTATTAAGACTCTTGAAGACGTGATAAAACATGCTACCTAGGTGGAGAAGAAAGCCAAGGTAAGAAACAAGCACTATAAATTATCCCACACTTTTGGTTCTTCTTTGAATCTCATTGGAGTTTCGGAGGGTGAAGTTGGGAATTGTATCATGAAGACACATATTAAGGTTAAACCAACACCTAAGGATGTGAATATGAAGAAGAAATGCTTTGAGTGACAAGGGTTTGTCCATTTACTAGCTGATAGTCCCAAAAAGGGGGTTATAACCATTCAAAATAAAAAGGAGAATGAATAGAACTGTTGAATTGTACACAATGGAGTTGGATCTCTGACAATTGCTTGCCGATGGTCTAGAGCCACAACAGGGAGCCATTGTAGGCTTTGTACATTGATTGGGTGATAAAATATCATCAAAGGCTGAGATTCATCCTATTAGGACTCTTAGTGACATGATAAAGCATGCTACCTAGGTGGAGTAGAAAGCGAAGGTAAGAAACAAGCATTATACCTTATCCCACACTTCAGGTACTTCTTTGAATCTCATAGAAGTTTCTGAGGGTGAAGTTGGGACTTGTATCATGAAGACACATATTAAGGCTAAACCAACACCTAAGGATATGAATATGAAGAAGCAATGCTTTGATTGACAAGGATTTGGCCATTTATAAGCTGATAGTCCAATTAACGAAGTTATAACATTTCAAAATAAAAAGGAGAGTGAATAGAACTATTGCAGTGTACACAATGGAGTTGGATCTCTGACAATTGCGTGGCGATGGTCTAGAGCCGCAACAGGGAGCCATTGTAGGCTTTGTACAATGATTGAGTGATGAAATATCGTGAAAGGCTGAGATTAAGCCTATTAGGACTCTTAGTGGTATGATAAAGCATGCTACCTAGGTGGAGAAGAAAGCCAAGGTAATAAAGGAGCATTATACGTTATCCCACAGTTTAGGTACTTCTATGAATCTCATAGGAGTTTTGGAGGGTGAAGTTGGGAGTTATATCATGAAGAAACATATTAATGCTAAACCAACACCTAAGAATGAGAATATGAAGAAGAAAAGGCTTGACAAGGTTTTTTCCTATTACAAGCTGATAATCCCAAAAATTGGGTTATAACCATTCAAAATACAACGGAGAGTGAATAGAACTGTTGAAGCATACACAATGGAGTTGGATCTCTGACAATTGCTTGGCGATGGTCTAGAGCCGCAACATAGAGCCATTGTAGGCTTTGTACAATGATTGAGTGATGAAATATCATCAAAGGCTGAGATTCAGCCTATAAGGACTCTTAGTGACGTGATAAAGCATGCTACCTAGGTGGAGGAGTTTCTGAAGGTGAAGTTGGGTGTTGTATCATGAGGACACATATTAAGGCTAAACCAACACCTAAGGATGAGAATATGAATAAGAAATGCTTTGATTGACAAGGTTTTGTCCATTTACAAGCTGATAGTCCCAAAAATCGGGTTATAACCATTCAAAATACAAAGGAGAGTGAATAGAACTGTTGAAGTGTACACAATGTAATTGGATCTCTCACAATTGCTTGGCGATGGTCTAGAGCCAAACAAGGGAACCATTGTAGGCTTTGTACAATAATTGAGTGATGAAATATCGTCAAAGGCTGAGATTCAGCCTATTAAGACTCTTGAAGACGTGATAAAACATGCTACCTAGGTGGAGAAGAAAGCCAAGGTAAGAAACAAGCACTATAAATTATCCCACACTTTATGTACTTCTTTGAATCTCATTGGAGTTTCGGAGGGTGAAGTTGGGAGTTGTGATTGCTCGAGTATTTACTCGATACACTTAACCGCAAGGTAGTATATAACGAGGTCGAACCACAAGAACCAATGGTACACTAATGATTTACGAGACTTGTAATTAGCTATAGCAGGATGGGTTTGATTGTTTCTTCCAAACTTGTTAACAAAATGCAATAAACATAAAACGAACGATTGATTTATATGATTAAAAGGCATTAGGCCTTAGAGCATTTCAGGTTGTCGATGGCTTAACAAATATTTCTGAGTAGGGGATTTAACACTCTCAGCACCGTTCTAGAACATGAACGCAAGGTGGATTAACCCACTCTCGTGGCCTTAACCCCTAAACTTGGCTACTCGAAAACTAAACTCTCGTTTGATTTCTCCTAACCAACTTAGCATTAACACACAAGTTCACTAAGTTCACAATGATGATCTAGCATCAACTCTCGCAGGCTAGAGATACAAAGCTCAATTCATAAGGTTCAAGTTCTCTATAACATGATTAGTGCTTATAGAACAACCTATGATCAAGACTAAGGTAGCTACTCTTAATCTAGCATTAAGAACACATGAACCAAAGAACCTATGGATTAGAAACCCCAAATCTCTATCAATTCATCAAGCCATCAATTCCCTTCAAGAACTCTAAAACCTAACTATAGAATTACTCACACATAATCACAAAAACAACAAAGTAAACCATACAAAGCATAATAGGATTGAAATAAACAACAAATGATACAACAAAAACTTCTCCAAATGTTTGATAGGAAGGAGGAGCTTAGAAATCCAAGAAAAGTGTTTAGAATAGTGTTTTTGGCGTAGAACTAAAATCTGATATGTTTTTGTAGGTTTAGGTGGGATATTTATAGACATAGGTGTAAAATGGTGTAGGCGGCCAAGGGGATCGATCGATCCACAAGTCGGATCGGTCGATCCCTGATTTACGGACATAATATCTTCAAGGCGGCTGGGCATGGGATCGATCGATCCACACGTCGGATCGATCGATCCCAATGTTGTTCTTCATGACGGCTGGCAGGCGATCGATCGATCTGCCCTTGGGATCGATCGATCCGTTGTGTCCGGACAAAATCTCTTCATGTCGTCATCAGGCTGGATCGACCGATCGGTTGGCCGGATCGGTCGATCCCTCGTGTCCGGACAATTGTCCGTGGGTCATGGATCGGTCGATTGGTCGGCCAGATCGACCGATCCGTGGCCGTGTTCTTGGAGTCGTCTGGATCGATCGATCCATGGGTGGGATCGATCGATCCATGTCTTTTCCGTAGCTTCTAGGCTTCATCTTAGCCCGAACAATCCCGAAATCATCTCATTCCGGCTTAACTCCATAGAACCTGTAAAAGACTCAAAACAAAATAGAAAAGACTCGAAAACTAACAAAAGATACGAAACAAATACTAAAAACAAATCAAAAAGCAATCAAAAGTACAATACATCAACTCCCCCCAACTTAGACTTTTGCTTGTCCTCAAGGAAAACAAAACAAAATCTAAACCAAGAGAAAAGGTTTTGAAAAACATGAGAATTCGTAAAATCTATAGGATCATGCCTTCAACCAAATGCTCGCAACCACTTTCACCAAGTTCATATCAAACCGTACTACATTGTACTTCGCCATAACCGTAGCAAATGTATGAAATCCCGAGATCATGTAGAACTTAACATTTAACATTTATTAAGAAATGCGTGTACTCTCACAAAGGGAATATCTAACACGTTATGGTCTAGGTATGAAGGTTGATATTTGGTGGCTCAAGTGTTTTGGGTTCTCCAGCAAAGCAAACGGATGCAAATCATTATGCAAAATCACAGTGAGACAAAGACCAACTAGGAAGTACATAGCTCTCCTTTCTCTCGAATCCTCCTAACCAACTCAAAACCCCAAGTACCCCAAGTATGAATATAAAGATTTCTTTCTTCTCTTTTTTTTTTTTTTTTTAGATGCTAATGAAACATATTAATGATCTCAGACTCACTCCTTTCTCTTTTCACTCCTTTCCCATCTCGTTTGTTTTTTTTTTTTTTTTTTTTTTTTTTTTTTTTTTTTTTTTTAGACGGGGGAGCGGGAATGAGGAGTCCTACAAAAGCTGCATCAAAAGAAATCTTGACAATGAATGCTCGTCATACTCATAAATACATATACTAATCCACAATAGCCCAATCTCGTCCAATGACGGTATGCAAACGAACTACTACCACAATCCTAGCGAAAGGAAAGCTATGTCGGTCCGTATACTCCATAGTTTTTGCACATGAATGCACATGACAATGGCTATAAACAGATGCATGTGGTTTGAAAGATGGAAATGGTAAGGGGTGTGGTACTAGACTAAAAATAAGTCTAGCCATTTGGAGTTAACAAAGGTTGATATAAACAATGTAAAGAAAACTCCAAATGTAATTCCATTACATGATTATCAATCCCCTAAGTGAGATATATTAAGTCCATATTAAGTTCATATATATATGATTAAGCTCAAATGATAGGGATTTTCACAAAATGATCAAGTTATGGATTTTTCTGCGCTTCCAAGTCATCCTCAATCAAGGCTAAGCAGTTTTAAAACAAAATGATCTTAAACATGTTGCAATTCCAAAAGATAACAAATTCTCATAACTGTTTTGACTCAATAAAACATTTTAAATTCCAACAAAGTTTTAATCAAAATAAAACACACCAAAATAAAAGAAACAAACACAAACGTCATTAGTAAATAATGGCATCCTCCCCCGAACTTGCTTTTCACCGTCTCGGTGTAATAACAAAATAAACAGAAGAATGCCATACATAAAGAAACAAAACCAAATGTCTTAAAAGCGAAATGATATAGAACAAGGGATAGAAATAACCACAAGCTCAGTGGTCGCGGGTAGAGCTATCGCTGGAGCTCTCTCTCCTGCCTATGTTCCTCCTGCTTCTTGGTAAGCGGATATCACTATACTGTGCTGAGGAATGCTCCACTGGTGAATGATTAGGTTCAGCCCGGTCTTGAGCTGCCTTGGTCCTCTTCTCACGTGCGTTGGTGATAGAGTTGGACTCTGTGCCCTCAGAGTCATCAGCATCCTCGGCTTGCTCGACTTCTTCATTTTCACATTCCTCATCTTCCTCATCTTCCTCGTCTTCACCTTCCTCATTATCCTCATCTTCACCTTCCTCATTTTCCTCATTTTCAGCCTCAGCGCTTTCCTCATCTTGTGTCGGTGAACCTGAAGCACAAGAACAAGGTTTGATCTTCTGGATCGCCCTCCATATTTTCCTCATCATGGAGTTGTTCTTTTTCTGCGAGTCGATGATCCACTGAAGCTGCTGTGTCGTGTCATCTGCAGGAGGGCTTGGGGGTAGGCGGTACCTGTTTGGGCCGTGAGGCAGGAGCTGCTGCGGCTGAGGCTCGTCTGCTTCTTCTTCGATGTCAACCTCAGCCTCTTCCATCTCTTCATCGCTATCGTTCGGCTGTGGTGCTGCTTGTGTTGATGTACGATGGCGACGAGAGAGTGTCCGCGTGGTGCCAGAAGGATCTGGTATCAAGTGCTCCGGACCTAGTAAAAACTCCAAACTTTCCTTAGATAGGAGTGAAGTGATACCTTCATTAGGAAGTCTGCAGAAACAGGTTGTCCCGTTGCGATCCCAATACATATAGACATCGCTCTTGTTGAGTACATGGCAGTTGACTAGATGTCTATTGTCGATCCTCCCATATCTTTCCTCAACCTCTTCCCTCCTGAGATCAATCTTCGTATGTTGGAAGATTGGGGTGAGGATGTTGCCCACACAACATTCCTTTGGAGGCTTTCCCTTGATCCTCTGAAGCATATCGCACAACACAGCGGCATAATTGACGGTAGGTCCAGGACTCTCCGCGTACTCTGGTAGGAGATGCTTGACGCCCATAAATAGCATCCACAACTCATCATCTCTGACCGCCCCTGATTCCTTCTTGAAGAAGAAGGTGTTGCTGATGATCTTCACAGCAATTCTCAAAACAGGATTCCTTATCGCTGCAATCTTGGCTTTGCGCGAAACATACTCACCGTGAGCGATCAGACCCCAGAATTCATTTGCAAGGTGTTTATCGAGCTTTGGGATCGAGACATCTTCTGCTTTCTCGAATCCGTAGATATCACAAATTTTCTGAAGGCTGTATTTGTAGTGCTTCTTGTTGAGGAAGAAAGTGAAAGTCCCCTCGCTCGCTATCGGTGCGTCCGAGTTTTTGTAGGTGAGCCGACAAGTAGCAAGAAACTCCCTCACCAACTTTGGATATAACGGCTCGTTGATCTTCCAAAGCATTCCAAACCCCATATTCTGAAAGAGGGTCGCCGCATCATCATGTAAACCAATGTCCGCCAATGTAATGTCACATCCCATTCGAGTGGGCATAAGCTTGACTGATCTCATATCTGCCAAGAATTTTGTGTCGTGAGCATCCCATTTTCCCGTGACTGGTCTAAGTAGAGGGTTCTGGTTACGGGTCGTCCTGCGTCTTTTTCCTGCATTGCGGGAGCTCCCGGCTTGATCCATATCCTGTATGAATTCAAAAACAATTCTGTAAGTCAAATTTTTTATATATCGTACAACAATATGGCTTTTTCATGATATAACAATCCAATATCGAAATATTTCATTTAGAATAATGAACCAAGTAACAACATAATCAAATTATTAAAGCTAATCAAAGCAAAATAATCATGACTTTTATGCATTAACATTCATTTTGGTTCATTTTCGGATTTGATGAATAGTGAAATATTCAATCAAAAATATCACTCCAATCTAGCCATTTCTAATGCAAATTGAGTTTCCCATATCATCCTAGACAAGAATCTAGCATTTTTCCATGGTTGAACATCCTAAAACTCAAACAATAATGAATTGGAGCAAAATCACATTTAGAACCCTAAAATTTTCGAATTGGGAATTTGAAATTTCGAAGCCATACCTTTGCAGAGATTTAAAATGGTTTCCAGAATCAGAAAGAGAAGGAAAAATTGATTGGATTAGCACCAAAAATCACTAAAAACCGTTGAGATTTGACAAAGTTATGATTGAAAGAATTTTGTGTTCTTTGTGTTCTTCAAAATCGCCAAAGGAGATGTTTTGGTCGATTTCTCTTGCAAATCGATCGATCCTTTGGGTTTTATGATTGATTTTTTTTTTATGTTTTCCGGTTTAATTCAAGTGATTTTCGTTTTTGGTTTACCTGGGATCGATCGATCCAACATCGGGATCGATCGATCCGTGTTGTTTGGTCGCGCTGGTCATGGATCGGTCGATCGGATGGCCGGATCGACCGATCTGACACCTCCGGGAACTTGGTGAATTTTGCATTTTTGCTTGGATCGATCGATCCAACATCTGGATCGATCGATCCCGTTCTGTACTATCAAAATTCAAACGTTTTAATCTCTGGATCGATCGAAACCATAGGGGATCGATCGATCCCTTCACTCACAGAGAGTGGATTGAAGCAATATGTACAAAACTTAAAATCAATATAGGAAATGAAAAACTTAGAAATATTTACAAGATACCTGGTGGGTTGCCTCCCACAAAGCGCTTATTTAAGGTCATTAGCTTGACCGTCATGGAGTTCTAGACTTGGTTTGGAGGATCCTCGAGAAGGATCTTTGTTTTTTTCGTTCATTGTGGAATCTGCAAGGTACGGCTTGACTCTCTGACCATTTACAGTAAATGGTTCTCCCTTTTTGTCCCAGAGAACCACTGCACCATGCGGTTTTACTTCCTTGATGGTGTATGGCCCGGTCCATCTCGACTTTAGTTTTCCTGGAAAAAGTTTAAGGCGAGAGTTGTAGAGAAGTACCTTATCGTTCTCTGAAAGCTTCTTGAGGATTATCCTTTTGTCATGAAGAGCTTTAGTTCGCTCTTTGTAGATCCTTGAGCTTTCGTAAGCATTTAACCTGAGTTCGTCTAACTCGTTTAACTGAATTAGACGTTTCTCTGAAGCGGTCTTTATGTCGAAGTTCATCAGCTTCGTTGCCCACAGCGCCTTGTACTCTAGTTCGACAGGTAGGTGACAGGACTTACCGTAGACGAGGTTAAATGGTGTGGTTCCAATGGGAGTTTTGAAGGCGGTTCTGTATGCCCAAAGAGCATTATCAAGCTTTGCCGCCCAATCCTTTCTCGATTTTCCAACTGTTTTCTCCAAGATTCCTTTGATCTCCCTGTTCGAGATTTCGACTTGGCCACTGGTCTGAGGGTGATATGGTGCTGCCACTTTGTGTTTGACTCCATGCTTTGCCAACAGACTCGCAAAGATCTTATTGATGAAATGCTTTCCACCGTCACTGATCACTACCCGTGGGACTCCAAAGCGAGGAAAGATAATGGATTTAAACATCTTCAAAAAAACTTTCCCGTCATTTGTTGGGCTGGCAAGTGCTTCCACCCATTTAGAGACATAGTCGACTGCGACTAAGATGTACTCGTTTCCATAGGATGCTGGGAAAGGTCCCATGAAGTCGATGCCCCATACATCGAACACCTCAACCTCGAGAATGAAATTTTGCGGCATTTCATTCCGCTTGCTTATGTTATCTTTCCTTTGGCAAGCGTCGCACTTTGCTACAAACTCGTGTGCATCACGGAATATCGTAGGCCACCAAAAGCCAGCTTGTAAGATCTTCGTAGCTGTTTTAAATGAAGCGAAGTGTCCTGCATAATCAGAAGCATGACAATGATAGAGAATACCATGTACCTCACTTTCGGGAATGCATCTTCTGAAAATTCCGTCTTTACACCTTTTGTAAAGAAATGGTTCATCCCAATAGTAGTGTTGGACATCTTTGAGAAACTTTTTCTTGGCATATCCTACAAAATCAGGTGGTGAAACATCACAAGATAAGTAGTTAGCAAAGTCAGCGTACCATGGTAAATTTCCCTCGATGGTGTGCATGGTCATGAGCTCGACCGCATTTCTGTTTTTAGACTGTTCAACCTCATAGACATAGTTGTCTTCTATTAGCGCAAGCTCTTCTCCGGGAGAAGCATCTCTCATTGGGACATTCTCTTCTACTCTTAGTCGAGATAAGTTATCAGCGACTCCGTTTTCGATTCCCTTCTTATCTTTGATTTCCAAGTCGAACTCCTGGAGTAGAAGTATCCATCTTAAAAGCCTCGGCTTGGCGTCTTTCTTCGTGAAAAGGTATCTCAACGCTGCATGATCAGTGTGGACTACAACTTTGGACCCAACGAGATAGGATCTAAACTTCTCAAAAGCGAAGACAATCGCTAGGAGTTCTTTCTCGGTTGTTGCATAGTTGCATTGTGCGGCATCAAGAGTGCGGCTGGCATAATAGATGGCGTGCATCTTCTTATCTTTCCTTTGCCCTAAAACTGCACCTACAGCATAGTCACTTGCATCACACATTACCTCGAAGGGTAGCTCCCAATCAGGTGGTTGCACAATGGGAGCGCTCACAAGAGATCCCTTGATCTTTATAAATGCCTTGTGGCAGTCTTCATCAAACTCAAACTTTTGATCCTTGCACAATAGCTGAGTTAATGGCCTTGCGATCTTTGAAAAATCCTTTATGAACCTCCTGTAGAACCCAGCATGTCCTAGAAAGCTCCTTATTCCCTTTACAGAATTTGGAGGTGGCATGTTCATCATCACATCGATTTTGGCTCTATCCACTTCAATGCCCTTTTCTGAGATCCTATGACCGAGAACGATTCCATCTCGCACCATGTAGTGACACTTTTCCCAATTCAGGACCAAATGTTTGTCCTCGCAGCGTTGGAGTACCCTGCACAGATTAGATAAACAAACAGCAAAAGAGGTGCCATGCACAGAAAAGTCATCCATAAAGACTTCCATATAATCCTCAATCATTTCAGAAAAAATTGACATCATACAACGCTGAAATGTTGCTGGTGCGTTACACAATCCAAATGGCATTCTTCGATATGCGAAGGTACCATAAGGACATGTAAAAGTTGTTTTCTCTTGATCATCGGGATGTATCGGAATCTGAAAGAATCCCGAGTACCCGTCAAGAAAACAGTAATATTGGTGGTTTGCTAGTCTCTCTAACATTTGATCAATAAATGGAAGTGGAAAATGATCTTTACGTGTTGCAGAGTTTAGCTTTCTATAATCAATGCACATGCGGTGCCCTGTCACAGTTCTTGTCGGAATCAATTCATTCCTATCATTTCTAATCACAGTGACACCACCCTTTTTAGGTACCACATGGACAGGACTTACCCAAGTACTATCCGAGATTGGATAGATTACTCCTGCATCTAGGAGTTTGATGATCTCAGTCTTAACAACATCTCTGAGGTTCGGGTTTAACCGTCTCTGATGTTCTATAGACATCATTGATTCATCTTCGAGGTAAATCCTATGCATGCAAAGGTTAGGAGATATACCTTTCATGTCGTCAAGGGAATAGCCTATAGCTTTTCTGTACTTCCTCAGCTCACACAGCAGTAAGGCACTCTCTACATTGTTTAGTTCAGCATTTATTATAACGGGGTAAGTAGAATGAGGACCAAGAAACGCATACCTGAGTCCTGAGGGAAGCGGCTTGAGTTCCACCTTTGGAGCTTTTAGTTCACTCCAATCTCCACAAACTTCTGAGGTAGGTACATTCTCCTCCTTTTCTACTTCATCTTTGTCTAGCAAGGCGAATGCAACAACTTTACTCAGTTCAACCGGCTCGTCTAGAATCCTAGCGAAATCCGTTGTTGCTTCCTCAATGTATCCATGTTGATCCTCTTCCTTTGTCAAGGCGATTTGAAGTGGATCTTGAATATTCATTTCCTCTAAGAGCTCATCAGCTAGCTCATCCATGATGTCAACCCAAAATGCTTGACCTTCAATGGTTGGTTTAGACATCACTCTCTCCATGTCGAATTCTTGGAAAAGGTCTCCTACTTGTAGCTTGATCAAGCTTCTCTTGACATCTATCAATGCACCAGATGTGTGCAAGAAAGGTCTACCAAGAATAAGCGGGTCTTTTGGCTCCTCATCCAGGTTAAGAACAATGAAGTCAGTGGGGATGTGAAATGTCCCAACTCTCACGTAAACGTTCTCAGCAATTCCAATGGGCAACCGCACAGAACGGTCTGCAAGCACTAGAGAGATACTTGTTGGCTTGAAGTTTGTGATTCCCAACCGCTTTGCAACTGAAAGCGGCATCAAGCTCACACTTGCACCTAAATCACACAAACATCTAGCAAACAATGAGTCACCAATTTTACAAGGCAAAACAAAACTACCTGGATCTTCTTTCTTCTTTGGTATTGTGTTTTGCAAAATGGCGCTGCACTCGTGTGTGATCAAGACAGCTCCTTCTTCAAGAGTTTTTCTGTTAGTCAAAATATCCTTGAGATATTTTCTGTAGATAGGAATATTTTGAACTAACTCAAGAAAAGGGAGTTTGATTTGAAGTTGTTTCATCACTTCATCGAATTTAGCATACTCCTTCTCTCTTTGAATCTTCCTTAAGCGGCCTGGAAATGGCAACTTGGGTATGTACGGTGGAGGCACGAGATCTTCAGTTTCCTCCTCAATATCAGCGATTTTCTTATCTGCAACTTCCTCACCTTGTGGTGCATTGAGAACCTCTAAATCATTCTCATTCTCAATGACTTTCTCTGAGTCATCGAGATCTTCAACTTCTTTTCCTTTCTTCAAGATCGGTTCTACCTGTTTCCCACTCCTCAATGTAATGGCATTGACAAATTCCTTACCATTGTTGTAGTCTTTCGGGTTCGGTTGCGGTTTTCCAGGAAGAACTCCCATAGGTCTCGTGGAAGTAGAAGCGGTTTGTGCTACCTGATTTTCAAGAGTTTTAACATGTGATGAAAGATTTTCAAACTTACCTTGGAATTCGCTGTACATGTTTTCCACTCTTGAGTTGATGTCAAAGGCGTTCTTGTTCTGGCCATCGAGCAGTTGCTTAAGTATTGTTTTCACATCACTGTCATCGGATGGTCCAGCTGGGGCATAGCTCGCAGGAGCTTGAGCTGGTGCTTGATAACCTCTCTGAAAGTTGTTGAACTGAGGTCTTTGCTGAAATCCCCCTTGTTGAAAACCTCCTTGGTTCTGAACTCTGTTTTCAAAAGGCTTGTTGTAGCCCCCTTGATTCTGAACTCTGTTTTCAAAAGGTTTGTTGTAGCCTCCTTGGTTTGGCACAAACGGTTTTGCTTGATATTGTTGCCCTTGTGGTCTCACTTGTGCTGGATATTTTTGGTCTTGGGGGTTCTCAACATTGGTGCTTCGGTATGAGAGATTAGGATGATTCCTATAGTTTTGGTTGAACCCTTGGTTTTGATAACCATTCACATAGTTTATCTCAGCTTGCACATCCTCAAAACAGTCCCCAGATTGCTCTTGGTATCCTTGCTCTTGGCAACCCTGACCTTCTCCAGAATCATCACAATAGTTGACTGCTCTCTGTTCACGTCTTAGAAGTTGTTCCACCTTCGCAGTCAGCTCAGAAATTTGTTTTGATTCTCCTCCTCCAATGCTCCTCAAGGTCCTATCATAATCAACACAATGGTTGCTGTTGCTACCTGCAAGATTTTCAATCAAGATTAGAGCTTCCGGTTCTGTTTTTGTCATGAAGTCTCCATTGCTTGCTGTATCCAAAGCCATCTTGTAGTTCTGGTCAATTCCCCGATAGAAGGTATTGATGAGTAATTCAGGAGTGAACCCGTGATGAGGACACTCTCTTTTGTAGTCCTTGAATCTCTCCCAAGCTTCTTGGAATGACTCGGTACCAGCTTGTTGAAAACTCGAAATCTTGTTCCTTAGAAGCGTGGTCCTTGCTTGAGTAAAATACTGTCCCAAGAATGCAGCTTTGTAATCATCCCATGAACTGATGGAGTCTCTTTCTAATGATTTGAACCAACGTTTCGCTTTGTCAGCTAGCGAAAACAAGAACAAACGACACTTAAAAGCATCGTCCGGTACTCCATTCATCCTGGTTGTTCCACACACATCCTCGAAGTTATCAAGATGAGTAACTGGATTTTCAGAAGGAAGTCCATGAAACTGGTTTTGTTTCACGAGATTCAGCAATCCCGACTTGATCTCAAAATCGTTTCTGTTGATTGGAGGATGTTGGACACCTCCTCGATACATTTGAGCATTGGGAGCATCATGTTCCCTTAAGGTCCTACGAGCAGGAGCAGGAGCAGGCCTTTGATAGTTTTGCGGTTGATTTGCAGCAACTCCAACCGGAGGGTCTTGTAACTCTCCACCATTGTCTCCATCATGTGGTAAATCTCCAGGTGGTGGCACATTACCTTCTTGTTCATGAGCCATTTGAGCTTCTCTTTGCTTAGCTAGCCTCTTCTTTTTTTCTAATTTCCTTTTCAAACTTTCCAACTTCTTCGTGATATTCAACTAGGTGTGATGAACCTTCGCCTCGGGTCATATACCTTTAAAACATCAAAGAGAAAATGGAAATGATTATCAGTAACTTAAAATAAAACGCAATAGACTAATAACTGATCCTAAATCTTTAGGTAACGCTATTGGTCCCCGGCAACGGCGCCAACTTGATTGCTCGAGTATTTACTCGATACACTTAACCGCAAGGTAGTATATAACGAGGTCGAACCACAAGAACCAATGGTACACTAATGATTTACGAGACTTGTAATTAGCTATAGCAGGATGGGTTTGATTGTTTCTTCCAAACTTGTTAACAAAATGCAATAAACATAAAACGAACGATTGATTTATATGATTAAAAGGCATTAGGCCTTAGAGCATTTCAGGTTGTCGATGGCTTAACAAATATTTCTGAGTAGGGGATTTAACACTCTCAGCACCGTTCTAGAACATGAACGCAAGGTGGATTAACCCACTCTCGTGGCCTTAACCCCTAAACTTGGCTACTCGAAAACTAAACTCTCGTTTGATTTCTCCTAACCAACTTAGCATTAACACACAAGTTCACTAAGTTCACAATGATGATCTAGCATCAACTCTCGCAGGCTAGAGATACAAAACTCAATTCATAAGGTTCAAGTTCTCTATAACATGATTAGTGCTTATAGAACAACCTATGATCAAGACTAAGGTAGCTACTCTTAATCTAGCATTAAGAACACATGAACCAAAGAACCTATGGATTAGAAACCCCAAATCTCTATCAATTCATCAAGCCATCAATTCCCTTCAAGAACTCTAAAACCTAACTATAGAATTACTCACACATAATCACAAAAACAACAAAGTAAACCATACAAAGCATAATAGGATTGAAATAAACAACAAATGATACAACAAAAACTTCTCCAAATGTTTGATAGGAAGGAGGAGCTTAGAAATCCAAGAAAAGTGTTTAGAATAGTGTTTTTGGCGTAGAACTAAAATCTGATATGTTTTTGTAGGTTTAGGTGGGATATTTATAGACATAGGTGTAAAATGGTGTAGGCGGCCAAGGGGATCGATCGATCCACAAGTCGGATCGGTCGATCCCTGATTTACGGACATAATATCTTCAAGGCGGCTGGGCATGGGATCGATCGATCCACACGTCGGATCGATCGATCCCAATGTTGTTCTTCATGACGGCTGGCAGGCGATCGATCGATCTGCCCTTGGGATCGATCGATCCGTTGTGTCCGGACAAAATCTCTTCATGTCGTCATCAGGCTGGATCGACCGATCGGTTGGCCGGATCGGTCGATCCCTCGTGTCCGGACAATTGTCCGTGGGTCATGGATCGGTCGATTGGTCGGCCAGATCGACCGATCCGTGGCCGTGTTCTTGGAGTCGTCTGGATCGATCGATCCATGGGTGGGATCGATCGATCCATGTCTTTTCCGTAGCTTCTAGGCTTCATCTTAGCCCGAACAATCCCGAAATCATCTCATTCCGGCTTAACTCCATAGAACCTGTAAAAGACTCAAAACAAAATAGAAAAGACTCGAAAACTAACAAAAGATACGAAACAAATACTAAAAACAAATCAAAAAGCAATCAAAAGTACAATACATCAAGTTGTATCATGAAGACACATATTAAGGTTAAACCAACACCTAAGGATGTGAATATGAAGACGAAATGCTTTGAGTGACAAGGGTTTGTCCATTTACTAGCTGATTGTCCCAAAAATGGGGTTATAACCATGCAAAATAAAAAGGAGAATGAATAGAACTGTTGAATTGTACACAATGGAGTTGGATCTCTGACAATTGCTTGCCGATGGTCTAGAGCCGCAACAGGGAACCATTGTAGGCTTTGTACAATAATTGAGTGATGAAATATCGTCAAAGGCTGAGATTCAGCCTATTAAGACTCTTGAAGACGTGATAAAACATGCTACCTAGGTGGAGAAGAAAGCCAAGGTAAGAAACAAGCACTATAAATTATCCCACACTTTTGGTTCTTCTTTGAATCTCATTGGAGTTTCGGAGGGTGAAGTTGGGAGTTGTATCATGAAGACACATATTAAGGTTAAACCAACACCTAAGGATGTGAATATGAAGAAGAAATGCTTTGAGTGACAAGGGTTTGTCCATTTACTAGCTGATAGTCCCAAAAAGGGGGTTATAACCATTCAAAATAAAAAGGAGAATGAATAGAACTGTTGAATTGTACACAATGGAGTTGGATCTCTGACAATTGCTTGCCGATGGTCTAGAGCCACAACAGGGAGCCATTGTAGGCTTTGTACATTGATTGGGTGATGAAATATCATCAAAGGCTGAGATTCATCCTATTAGGACTCTTAGTGACATGATAAAGCATGCTACCTAGGTGGAGTAGAAAGCGAAGGTAAGAAACAAGCATTATACCTTATCCCACACTTCAGGTACTTCTTTGAATCTCATAGAAGTTTCTGAGGGTGAAGTTGGGACTTGTATCATGAAGACACATATTAAGGCTAAACAAACACCTAAGGATATGAATATGAAGAAGCAATGCTTTGATTGACAAGGATTTGGCCATTTATAAGCTGATAGTCCAATTAACGAAGTTATAACATCTCAAAATAAAAAGGAGAGTGAATAGAACTATTGCAGTGTACACAATGGAGTTGGATCTCTGACAATTGCGTGGCGATGGTCTAGAGCCGCAACAGGGAGCCATTGTAGGCTTTGTACAATGATTGAGTGATGAAATATCGTCAAAGGCTGAGATTCAGCCTATTAGGACTCTTAGTGGTGTGATAAAGCATGCTACCTAGGTGGAGAAGAAAGCCAAGGTAATAAAGGAGCATTATACGTTATCCCACAGTTTAGGTACTTCTTTGAATCTCATAGGAGTTTTGGAGGGTGAAGTTGGGAGTTATATCATGAAGAAACATATTAATGCTAAACCAACACCTAAGAATGAGAATATGAAGAAGAAATGCTTTGCTTGACAAGGTTTTTTCCAATTACAAGCTGATAATCCCAAAAATTGGGTTATAACCATCCAAAATACAATGGAGAGTGAATAGAACTGTTGAAGCATACACAATGGAGTTGGATCTCTGACAATTGCTTGGCGATGGTCTAGAGCCGCAACATAGAGCCATTGTAGGCTTTGTACAATGATTGAGTGATGAAATATCATCAAATGCTGAGATTCAGCCTATAAGGACTCTTAGTGACGTGATAAAGCATGCTACCTAGGTGGAGGAGTTTCTGAAGGTGAAGTTGGGTGTTGTATCATGAGGACACATATTAAGGCTAAACCAACACCTAAGGATGAGAATATGAAGAAGGAATGCTTTGATTGACAAGGTTTTGTCCATTTACAAGCTGATAGTCCCAAAAATCGGGTTATAACCATTCAAAATACAAAGGAGAGTGAATAGAACTGTTGAAGTGTACACAATGTAATTGGATCTCTAACAATTGCTTGGCGATGGTCTAGAGCCGAACAAGGGAACCATTGTAGGCTTTGTACAATAATTGAGTGATGAAATATCGTCAAAGGCTGAGATTCAGCCTATTAAGACTCTTGAAGACGTGATAAAACATGCTACCTAGGTGGAGAAGAAAGCCAAGGTAAGAAACAAGCACTATAAATTATCCCACACTTTAGGTACTTCTTTGAATCTCATTGGAGTTTCGGAGGGTGAAGTTGGGAGTTGTATCATGAAGACACATATTAAGGTTAAACCCACACCTAAGGATGTGAATATGAAGAAGAAATGCTTTGAGTGACAAGGGTTTGTCCATTTACTAGCTTTGAATAGAACTATTGCAGTGTACACAATGGAGTTGGATCTCTGACAATTACGTGGCGATGGTCTAGAGCCACAACAGGGAGCCATTGTAGGCTTTGTACAATGATTGAGTGATGAAATATCGTCAATGGCTGAGATTCAGCCTATTAGGACTCTTAGGGGTGTAATAAAGCATGCTACCTAGGTGGAGAAGAAAGCCAATGTAATAAAGGAGCATTATACGTTATCCCACAGTTTAGGTACTTCTTTGAATCTCATAGGAGTTTTGGAGGGTGAAGTTGGGAGTTATATCATGAAGAAACATATTAATGCTAAACCAACACCTACGAATGAGAATATGAAGAATAAATGCTTTGCTTGACAAGGTTTTTTCCATTTACAAGCTGATAGTCCCAAAAATTGGGTTATAACCATTCAAAATACAACGGAGAATGAAATGAACTGTTCAAGCATACACAATGGAGTTGGATCTCTGACAATTGCTTGGCGATGGTCTAGAGCCGCAACATGGAGCCATTGTAGGCTTTGTACAATGATTGAGTGATGAAATATCATCAAAGGCTGAGATTCAGCCTATAAGGACTCTTAGTGACGTGATAAAGCATGCTACCTAGGTGGAGAAGAAAGCGAAGGTAAGAAATAAGCATTATACCTTATCCAACACTTCAGGTACTTCTTTGAATCTCATAGGAGTTTCTGAGGGTGAAGTTGGGACTTGTATTATAAAGACACATATTAAGGCTAAACCAACACCTAAGGAAGTGAATATGAAGAAGCAATGCTTTGATTGACAAGGATTTGGCCACTTACAAGCTCAGAGTCCCAAAAATGGGGTTATGACCATTCAAAATACAAAGGAGAGTGAATAGAACTGTTGAAGTGTACACAATGGAGTTGGATCTCTGACAATTGTATGGCGATGGTCTAGAGCCACAACAGAGAAATATTGTAGGCTTTGTACAATGATTGAGTGTTAAAATATCGTCAAAGGCTGAGATTCAGCCTATTAGGACTCTTAGTGGCGTGATAAAGCATGCTTCCTAGGTGGAGAAGAAAGCCAAGGTAAGAAACAAACATTATACCTTATCCCACAATTCAGGTACTTCTTTGAATCTCATAGTAGTTTCCGAGGGTGAAGTTGGGAGTTGTAATATGAAGACACATATTAAGGTTAAACCAACACCTAAAGATGAGAATATGAAGAAGAAATGCTTTGATAGACAAGGATTTGGCCATTTACAAGCTGATAGTCCAATTAATGAAGTTATAACCATTCAAAATAAAAAGAAGAGTGAATAGAACTTTTGCAGTGTACACAATGGAGTTGGATCTCTGACAATTGCTTGGCGATGGTCTAGAGCCGCAACAGGGAGCCATAGTAGGCTTTGTACAATGATTGAGTGATGAAATATCGTCAAAGGCTGAGATTCAGCCTATTAGCACCCTTAGTGGCGTGATAAAGCATGCTATATAGGTGGAGAAGAAAGCCGAGGTAATAAATAAGCATTATACGTTATCCCACAGTTTAGGTACTTCTTCGAATCTTATGGGAGTTTCAGAGGGTGAAGTTGGGAGTTGTATCATGAAGAAACATATTAAGGCTAAACCAACACCTAAGAATGAGAATATGAAGAAAAAATGCTTTGATTGACAAGGTTTTGTCCATTTACAAGCTGATAGTCCGAAAAATTGGGTTATAACCATTCAAATTACAACGGAGAGTGAATAGAACTGTTGAAGCGTACACAATGGAGTTGGATCTCTGACAATTGCTTGGTGATGGTCTAGAGCCGTAACAGAAAGCCATTGTAGGCTTTGTACAATGATTGAGTGATGAAATATCATCTAAGGTTGAGATTCTGCCTATAAGGACTCTTAGTGACGTGATAAAGCATGCTACTTAGGTGGAGGAGAAAGCCAAGGTAAGAAACAAGCAGTATACCTTATCCCACACTTCAGGTACTTCTTTGAATCTCAAAGGAGATTCGGATGGTGAAGTTGGGTGTTGTATCATGAAGACACATGTTAAGGCTAAACCAACACCTAAGGATGAGAATATGAAGAAGAAATGCTTTGATTGACAAGGTTTAGTCCATTTACAAGCTGATAGTCCCAAAAATTGGGTTATAACCATTCAAAGTACAAAGGAGAGTGAATAGACCTATTGAAGTGTACACAATGGATTTGGATCTCTCACAATTGCTTGGCGATGGTCTAGAGCCAAAACAGGTAGCCATTGTAGGCTTTGTACAATGATTGAGTGATGAAATATTGTCAAAGGCTGAGATTCAGCCTACTCGGACTCTTGAAGACGTGATAAAGCATGCTACCTAGGTGGAGAAGAAAGCCAAGGTAAGAAATAAGCAGTATACCTTATCCCACACTTACCTACTTCTTTTAATCTCATAAGAGTTTTGGAGGGTGAAGTTGGGACTTGTATCATGAAGACACATATTAAAGCTAAACCAACACCTAAGGATGTGAATATGAAGAAGAAATGCTTTGAGTGACAAGGGTTTGTCCATTTACTAGCTGATTGTCCAAAAAATGGGGTTATAACCATTCAAAATAAAAAGGAGAATGAATAGAACTATTGAATTAAACACATTGGAGTTGGATCTCTGACAATTGCTTGCCGATGGTCTAGAGCCGCAACAGAGAAATATTGTAGGTTTTGTACAATGATTGAGTGTTAAAATATAGTCAAAGGCTGAGATTCAGCCTATTAGGACTCTTAGTGGCGTGATAAAGCATGCTTCCTAGGTGGAGAAGAAAGCCAATGTACGAAACAAGCATTATACGTTATCCCACACTTCAGGTACTTCTTTGAATCTCATAGTAGTTTCCGAGGGTGAAGTTGGGAGTTGTATTATGAAGACACATATTAAGGTTAAACCAACACCTAAAGATGAGAATATGAAGAAGAAATGCTTTGATAGACAAGGATTTGGCCATTTACAAGCTGATAGTCCAATTAACGAAGTTATAACCATTCAAAATAAAAAGAAGAGTGAATAGAACTATTGCAGTGTACACAATGGTGTTGGATCTCTCATAATTGCTTGGCGATGGTATAGAGCCGCAACAGGGAGCCATTGTAGGCTTTGTACAATGATTGAGTAATGAAATATCGTTAAAGGCTGAGATTCAGCCAATTAAGACTCTTGAAGACGTGATAAGGCATGCTACCTAGGTGGAGAAGAATGCCAAGGTAAGAAACAAGCAGTATACCTTATCCCACACTTCAGGTACTTCTCTTAATCTCATAGGAAATTTGGAGGGTGAAGTTGGGAGTTGTATCATGAAGACATATATTAAGGCTAAACCAACACCTAAGGATGTGAATATGAAGAATAAATGCTTTGATTGACAAGGGTTTGTCCATTTACAAGCTTATAGTCCCAAAAATGAGGTTATAACCATTCAAAATACAAAGAAGAGTGAATAGAATTGTTGAAGCGTACACAATGGAGTTGGAACTCTGACAATTACTTGACGATGGTCTAGAGCCGCAACAGGGAACCGTTGTAGGCTTTGTACAACGATTGAGTGATGAAATATTAACAAGGGTTAAGATTAAGCCTATTAGGACTCTTAGTGACGTGATAAAGCATGCTACCTTGGTGGAGAAGAAAGCGAAGGTAAGAAACAAGCATTATACCTTATCCCACACTTCAGGTACTTCTTTGAATCTCGTAGGAGCTTCCGAGGATGAAGTTGGGAGTTGTATCATGAAGACACTTATTAAGGTAAACCAACACCTAAGGATGAGAATATGAAGAAGAAATGCTTTGATAGACCAGGATTTGGCCATTTACAAGATGATAGTCGAATTAACGAAGTTATAACCATTCAAAATAAAAAGAAGAGTGAATAGAACTGTTGAAGTGTACACAATGGAGTTGGATCTCTCACAATTGTTTGGCGATGGTCTAGAGCCGCAACAGGGAGCCATTGTAGGCTTTGTACAATGATTGAGTGATGAAATATCGTAAAAAGCTAAGTTTTAGCCTATTAAGACTCTTTAAGACGAGATAAAGCATGCTACCTAGGTGGAGAAGAAAGCCAAGGTAAGAAAAGTGCAGTATACCTTATCCCACACTTCAGGTACTTCTTTAAATATCATAAGAGTTTCGGAGGGTGAAGTTGGGAGTTGTATCATGAAGACACATATTAAGGCTAAACCAACACCAAAAGATGTTAATATGAAGTCGCAATACTTTGATTGACAAGGATTTGGCCATTTACAAACTGATAATCCCAAAATTGGAGTTATAACCATTTAAAATACAAAGGAGAGTGAATAAAACTGTTGTAGTGTACACAATGGACTAAGATCTTTCATAATTGCTTGGCGATGGTCTAGAGCCGCAACAGGGAGCCATTGGAGGCTTTGTACATTGATTGAGTGATGAAATATCGTCAAAGGCTGAGATTCAGCCTATTAAGACTCTTGAAGACGTGATAAGGCATGCTACCTAGGTGGAGAAGAAAGCCAAGGTAAGAAACAAGCAGTATACCTTATCCCACACTTCAGGTACTTCTCTGAATCTCATAAGAGTTTTGAAGGGTGAAATTGGGACTTGTATCATGAAGACATATATTAAGGCTAAACCAACACCTAAGGATGTGAATATGAAGAAGCAATGCTTTGATTGACAAGGGTTTGTCCCTTTACAAGCTGATAGTCCCAAAAATGGGGTTATAACCATTCAAAATACAAAGGAGAGTGAATAGAACTGTTGAAGGGTACACAATGGAGTTAGATCTCTCACAATTGCTTGGCGATGGTCTAGAACCACAACAGAGAGCCATTGTTGGCTTTGGACAATGATTGTGTGATGAAATATCATCCAAGACTGAGATTCAGCCTATTAGGACAATGATTGTGTGATGAAATATCATCGAAGACTGAGATTCAGCCTATTAGGACTCTTGGCGACGTGATAAAGCATGCTACCTAGGTGGAGAAGAAAGCGAAGGTAAGAAACAAGCATTATACCCTATCCCACACTTCAGGCACTTCTTTGAATCTCATAGGAGTTTCCGAGGGTGAAGTTGGGAGTTGTATCATGAAGACACATATTAAGGTTAAACCAACACCTAAGGATGAAAATACGAAGAAGAAATGTTTTGATAGATATGTATTTGGCCATTTACAAGCTGATAGTCCAATTAACGAAGTTATAACCATTCAAAATAAAAAGGAGAGTGAATAGAACTGTTGAAGTGTACACAATGTTGTTGGATCTCTCATAATTGCTTTGCGATGGTCTAGAGGCGCAATAGGGAGCCATTGTAGGCTTTGTACAACAATTGAGTGATGAAATATCATCAAAGGCTGTGATTCAGCCTATTAGGACTTTTAGTGACGTGATAAAGCATGCTCCCAATGTGGAGAAGAAAGCCAAGGTAAGAAACAATCATTATACCTTATCCCACACTTCTGGTACTTCTTTGAATCTCATAGGAGTTTCCGAGGTTGAAGTTGGGACTTATATCATAAAGACACATATTAAGGCTAAACAACCACCTAAGGATGTGAATATGAAGAAGCAATGCTTTGATTGACAGGGATTTGGTCATTTTCAAACTGATAATCCCAAAATTGGGGTTATAACCATTTAAAATAAAAAGGAGAGTGAATAGAACTGTTGAAGTGTGCACAATGGAGTTAGATCTCTCACAATTGCTTAGCGATGGTCTAGAGCCGCAACAGGGAGCCATTGTAGGCATTGTACAATGATTGAGTGATGAAATATCATCAAAGGCATAGATTCAGCCTATTAAGACTCTTGAAGATGTGATAAGGCATGATACCTAGGTGGGGAAGAAAGCCAAGGTAGGAAATAAGCAGTATACCTTATCCCCACACTTCAGGTACTTCTCTGAATCTCATAGGAGTTTTGGAGGGTGATTTTGGGAGTTGTATCATGAAGACATATATTATGGCTTAACCAACACCTAAGGATGTGAATATGAAGAAGAAATGCTTCGATTGACAAGGGTTTGTCTATTTACAAGCTGATAGTCCCTAAAATGGGGTTATAACCATTCAAAATACAAAGGAGAGTGAATAGAACCGTTGAAGGGTACACAATGGAGTTTGATCTCTGACAATTATTTGGTTATGGTCTAGAGCCGCAACAGGGAGTCATTGTAGGCTTTGTACAATGATTTAGTGATGAAATATCATCAAAGGCTGAGATTCAGCCTATTAGGAATCTTAGTGACGTGATAAAGCATGCTACCTAGGTGGAGAAGAAAGCCAAGGTAAGAAACAAACATTATACCTTATCCCACAATTCAGGTACTTCTTTGAATCTCATAGCAGTTTCCGAGGCTGAAGTTGGGACCTATATCATGAAGACACATGTTAAGGCTAAACCACCACCTAAGGATGTGAATAAGAAAAAGCAATGCTTTGAATGACAAGGATTTTGCCATTTAAAAGCTGATAGTACCAAAAATGGGGTTAAAACCATTTAAAATACAAAGGAGAGTGAACAGAACTGTTGAAGTGTACACAATGGAGTTGGATCTCTCACAATTGCTTGGAGATGGTCTAGAGCAACAACAGGGAGCCATTGTAGGCTTTTTACAATGATTGAGTGATAAAATATCGTCAAAAGCTGAGATTCAGCCTATTAGGACTCTTGAAGACGTGATAAAGCATGCTACCTAGTTGGAGAAAAAAGCCAAGGTAAGAAACAAGAACTATACCTTCTCCTATACTTCAGGTACTTCTTAGAATCTCATAAGAGTTTGGGAGGGTGAAGTTGGGAGTTGTATCATGAAGACACATATTAAGGTTAAACCAACACCTAAGGATGAGAATATGAAGAAGCAATGCTTTGATAGACAAGGATTTGGCCATTTCACTACAAGAAATTGGGTTATTGATAGCACCTAAATATAGCGGTTTTCAATTTTCTGCAATAAATGAGTTAGTGGCTATGTTTTTATAGCGTTTAAAAATTGTATACGCTATTAAAAGTAAGATCACGTTAAGTGCTTAAATTCTATTTAATTTTTTTATTCATGTTCTCCTGTTTAATAGCACGTGACATAAAAAATAGTGCTATAATATGTAAGCGCGGGATAATTTTTTTTGTTGCCCGCTTATTAAAAATTTTGGGGAAAAAAAGAAACACTTAGCAAAAAAATTTTTACTTTCTCTGGTTTATCCGCCATACCTAAGACATACTTAGAACTCTCATTTCATTCTCTGGTTTCACCAAACGCGTCGCCACCATCATCTTTGAGGAAATCTTTGACTTCTAATTCTAATTTCCCTTCTGATTCAAAGGTACAATTTTGAGGTTTAAGTTGTATTCGCGATTTTGGGTTTAGATTTATCTATTTTGGGTTCTTATTAGGTTTCTCGATTTAGGGTTCTTTCATCATCTTCTTGCTTCTATTGTTGCAGGTGGTTTTGGGTCAGGCCTCAGAATTGGATTGGGGTTTATGTTGAAGTCGTGTCTCTGGGTTTAGGTTTCACGATTTTGTGTTCTTCCATATCTGATTTTGGTTAATCGATTCTCTTGTTTCTGGGTATGTGAATTTCTTAGGTTCTTAGGTTCTTAGGTTCTTTTAGGTTTAGATTGGGGTTTTACAGCTACTAATCCTTTTTGATTATATTTTTGCAGGTAGCTCTTCGTGGGGTTCTTGTTTTTGGGGGTTTTTTGGCTACAAGTTCTTCTAGTTGGTAAAAGATCTAAACTAAAACTTTTATCAAGATTTTCGTGTTTTTACTGCTTGTTCTTCGTTTAATGACTCTTGTCTGTTATTGCTTTGGTTATCTCTGTTTGTTTCCGATCAGTCGTTTTCTTTTTAAAGAATTATGATTGGATTACAGTTTCTTGTTGACAAAGAGTAACTACAGTACAAATTAAGCACGTTTGTTCTGATCAATGGTATTTAAAAATTAAAATCTGGTTCTGTAACTCGGTAAGGATGCTCATATGGTGGATTAGTGACTTGAAATTGAAATAATGAACACGTTTCTCTTTGTGTCAAGCTTTCTCTGACCAGAATTTTGATTTGTAGTCAAAGTTGTAATACTAGTTTTAGTTTTAGTTTCAAACTAGAAGTTTTAGTTTCGATTTGATTTTGTTAAGTCTTAATTTTTTTCATTGATCAATTAAGAATCTATGAATAATAACTTATAATTCTTGTGAAACAGTATGCATTTGGAAGAATTGTGAAACAGTATGAATTTGTAATCGATTCCATTTTGTGAAGTCTTAAGTTTTCTCTATTTTCCTATTATTATTGTTTACTGAGTATAATCGTTTTCTTTTTCATGTTCTTTGTGTAATTGTTTTTTTTTAAACAGATTCTACAAGGCCTTTGTCGACGAAGACTTTAGCTGATTCGTAAGATAGTGAATCCCTTCTCTCATTGTTGTTCTATTGTTGTTCTGCCATGTTTCTTAAGAGATTGAATATGTTAGTTATTTGAGTGTCTGATCAATTGATTTATGCTCTGTATAATTGGTCGAGGAGCTGTGTTGTGTTTGGTGTAATATGGAGAAGTCATGGGTTTGGTTTCCTAGGTAAACTCTCTGCCATATTCTTATCTTTAAATTTCAAATATGTTTGTGAGTTATATTAATAGATGGACTTCATGGTTTTCTTTATAGGAATAGCATTGAGTATGCTGAAGGCACACAAAATTTTGTTAATGCATCATCGAAATCCTTGAATTATCCTACTGAGATTATCTGTCCGTGCATCGATTGTCGTAATGTTAGTCATCAACCGGTTAATACAGTATTAGATCATTTAGTGATTAGAGGGATGGATCATAAATACAAAAGGAAAGCAGTTTGGAGTATGCATGGAGACACAAGGGAAGATAAGAAGGACGATGGTCAGATTTATGGTTTGGATGCTTATGATCTGTTTAGGACAGCTTTTAGTAATGATGAAGAGAGTCCACAATCACCAAAGCCTAGTGGATCACAGTTTAACAATGGTGAAACTACAGAAGAATCTGAGTTTTGTAAGAAGTTGAATGAAGCTGAAACACCACTGTACTCGACATGTCACAATTACACCAAGGTCTCTGCAATCATGGGCCTCTATCGTATAAAGGTGAAGAGTGGGATGTCAGAGAACTATTTTGATCAGCTTTTGACGATGGTCCATGACATGCTGCCTGATGACAACATACTTCCAAAGTCAACAGATGAGATCAAGAGGTTCTTGAAGGTATTTGGATTTGGATATGATGTCATCCACGCATGCAAGAATGATTGCATTCTTTATAGGAAGCAGTATGCTAAGATGGAAACATGCCCAAGATGTAGTGCTTCAAGATGGGAAATCGATAAACATAGTGAAAATGTGAAGAATGGGATACCTGCAAAGGTCCTTAGATATTTTCCAATCAAGGTCAGATTCCAGAGGATGTTTAGATCAAGAAGGATTACTGAGCAGTTGCGATGGCATTTTAGTAATGCAGCTGAAGATGGTACAATGCGACACCCGGTGGACTCTATAACTTGGGCACAGGTGAATGACAACTGGCCAGAGTTTGCTGCGGAACCTAGGAACCTCCGGCTAGGTATTTCTACTGATGGTATGAACCCTTTTTCTATTCAGAATACCAAATATAGTACTTGGCCAGTATTGTTAGTGAATTATAATATGTCTCCAGTGTTGTGTATGAAAGCTGAGAATATCATGTTGACAATGCTAATCCCTGGGCCAACTGCACCGAGCAACAATATTGATGTTTATCTACAACCGTTAGTGGATGACTTGAAAGACTTGTGGGATGAAGGTATTGAGGTGTATGATTCATATTTGAAAGAGAAATTTACACTTAAAGCTTTGTTGTTGTGGAGTATAAGTGATTATCCAGCTTTAGGGACTTTGTCTGGTTGTAAAGTGAAGGGGAAACAAGCTTGTAATGTATGTGGAAAGGATACACCACATAGATGGCTGAAGTTTAGTAAAAAGTATGTGTATTTAGGCAATAGGAAACGGCTTAGACCTGGACATCCTTACAGACGCAAGAAAGGATGGTTTGATAACACTGTTGAGAATGGGACTGCTGAGGGTATAATTTGTTCAGTTGACCCAACTAAAAAGGTCAACCAAATTCCTCTGGGTCCTAATGCTGCAGTTATTAAGGTTCAGAAGGTGATTGATCATGATGCTTTTTTGTGGAGGCCAAGTGCTGAACTTGCAGTGATGGGTGATGCTGTCAATGAGACCATCGCATGGCCACTTGATAAGATTGAATTAGCTACTGCATCACCGGAGGTTTCACGAAAAACATCACCTGAGGTAAATGTCTTTTCCCTCTGCTTTGCTTTACTTTGATCCTATGTTTGTGTTACTAGAAGTCTGATGGATGTTTTTTATAATTTGGCTTCCAGACTACAAGTAAAAGCACCGGTAGTAGCAAAGGTGCCAAAAAGAAATGTATCTTGTTTGATTGCAGCGGCTCTGGGAAAATTGTTGCAGAAGGCCGTGTTTGTTCAACTGACCCAGATGATCGGGTACACTTCATCCCTTTAGGTCCTAACGCTAGCAAGGTTTGGGTAGATGTGTCAAAGATTGGAGATGCTGATGTGTGGAGACCAAATTCTGAAGTCGAGTGTGTTGCTGATGCTATAGGTACGACGGTTGCTTGGCCTAATGACAAACTTAAATTACTGTGATACAAGAACTTGTTAAGGCTTCTTGTGTTGTTTGGAACTTATTTATATTTCTAGGTGTTGTGTTAGTGTGTCATAACTATCGGTTTCAGTAATGGTCTTTTGTAATACATTGATCCTATGTTTGTTTCAATTATAAAATTTGTGTTTATCAGGTTTCAAATTTTGATCAGTACTAGAAAGAAACAAAAAATTAAACGGTTACAAAAATATTAGTATAGTAGCATGACGAAAACGCTATATAAAATATTTATAACAAAAAGCCAATGCTATACGAATAATATTTATAACAAAAAGAAATGCTATTATAAACTTTAATATTGCACAGGAAAGAGAGTTATTATAAATGATAATATTGCATAAAGGAAAACGCTATGCTAAGTCACCTAAATAATAGCGTACCTCAAAAACGTTATCAAAAGTCCTGAACTTTTTATAACGGGAGTATATATAGCGTTTGTAAAAGCGCTATGGAATTCAACCATAGCGGATATCAGGCGCTACGGATGTTCACTTTTCTTGTAGTGTTTACAAGTTGATTGTCCAATTAACGAAGTTATAACCATTCAAAATACAAAGGAGACTGAATAGAACTGTTGAAGTGTACACAATGGAGTAGGATCTCTGACAATTGCTTGGCGATGGTCTATTGCTGCAACAGGCAACCAATGTATGCTTTGTAAAATGATTGAGTGATGAAATATCGTCAAAGGCTGAGATTCAGCCTATAAAGACTCTTGAAGATGTAATAAAGCATGCTACCTAGATGGAGAAGAAATCCAAGGTAAGAAACAAGCAGTATACCTTATCCCACACTTCAGGTACTTCTTTGAAACTCATAGGAGTTTCGGAGGCTGAAGTTGGAGTTGTATAATGAAGACACATATTAAGGCTAAACCAACACCTAAGGATGTGAATATGAAGAAGAAAAGCTTTGATTGACAAGGGTTTGTCCATTTACAAGCTGATAGTCCCAAAAATGGGGTGATAACAATTCAAAATACAAAGGAGAGTGAATAGAGCTGTTGAAGCGTACAAAATTGAGTTGGAACTCTAACAATTGCATAGCGATGATCTAGAGCCGCAAAATGGAGCCATTATAGGCTTTGTACAATGATTGAGAGATAAAATATCATCAAAGGCTGAGATTCAGCCTCTTAGGACTCTTAGTGACGTGATAAAGCATGCTATCTAGGTGGAAAAGAAAGCAAAGGTAAGAAACAACTATTATACCTTATCCCACACTTCAGGTTCTTCTTTGAATCTAATAGGAGTTTCCGAGGGTGAAGTTGGGACTTATATCATGAAGACACATATTAAGGCTAAACCAACACCTAAGGATGTGAATATGAAGAAGCAATGCTTTGATTGACAAGGATTTGTCCATTTACAAGCTGATAGTCCCAAAAATGGGGTTATAACCATTTAAAATACAAAATAAAGTGAACAGAACTGTTGATGTGTACACAATGGAGTTGGATTTCTCACAATTGGTTGGTGATGGTCTAGAGCCGCAACAAGGAGCCATTGATGGCTTTGTACAATAATAGAGTGATGAAATATCGTCAAAGGCTGAGATTCAGCCTATTATGACTCTTGAAGACGTGTTAAAGCATGCTACCTAGGTGGAGAACAAACCCAAGGTAAGAAACAAGCATTATACCATATCCCACACTTCAGGTACTTCTTTGAATCTCATAGGTGTTTCGGAGGGTGAAGTTGGGAGTTGTATCATGAAGACACATATTAAGGCTTAACCAACACCTAAGGATGTGAATATGAAGAAAAAATGCATTGATTGACAAGGGTTTGTCCATTTACAAGCTGATAGTCCAAAAAATGGGGTTATAACCATTCAAAATACAAAGGAGAGTGAATAGAACTGTTGAAGCGTACACAATGGAGCTAGAACTCTGACAATTGCTTAGCGATGGTCTAGAGCCGCAACATGGATCCATTGCAGGCTTTGTACAATGATTGAGAGATGAAATATCATCAATGGCTGAGATTCAGCCTATTAGGACTCTTAGTGACGTGATAAAGCATGCTACCTAGGTGGAAAAGAAAGCCAAGGTAAGAAACAAGCATTATACCTTATCCTACACTTCAGATACTTCTTTGAATCTCATAGGAGTTTCCGAGGGTGAAGTTAGGACTTATATCAGGAAGACACATATTAAAGCTAAACCAACACCTAAGGATGTAAATATGAAGAAGCAATGCTTTGATTGATAAGGGTTTGTCCATTTACAAGCTGATAGTCCCAAAAATGGGGTTATAACCATTCAAAATACAAAGGAGAGTGAATAGCGCTGTTGAAGCGTACAAAATGGAGTTGGAACTCTAACAATTGCATAGCGATGATCTAGAGCCGCAACATGGAGCCATTATAGGCTTTATACAATGATTGAGAGATAAAATATCATCAAAGGCTGAGATTCAGCCTCTTAGGACTCTTAGTGACGTGATAAAGCATGCTATCTAGGTGGAAAAGAAAGCCAAGGTAAGAAATAACTATTATACCCTATCCCACACTTCAGGTACTTCTTTGAATCTAATAGGAGTTTCCGAGGGTGAAGTTGGGACTTATATCATGAAGACACATATTAAGGCTAAACCAACACCTAAGGATGTCAATATAAAGAAGCAATGCTTTGATTGACAAGGATTTGTCCATTTACAAGCTGATAGTCCCAAAAATGGGGTTATAACCATTTAAAATACAAAATAAAGTGAACAGAACTGTTGATGTGTACATAATGGAGTTGGATCTCTCACAATTGGTTGGTGATGGTCTAGAGCCGCAACAAGGAGCCATTGATGGCTTTGTACAATAATAGAGTGATGAAATATCGTCAAAGGCTGAGATTCAGCCTATTATGACTCTTGAAGACGTGTTAAAGCATGCTACCTAGGTGGAGAACAAACCCAAGGTAAGAAGCAAGCATTATACCATATCCCACACTTCCGGTACTTCTTTGAATCTCATAGGTTTTTCAGAGGGTGAAGTTGGGAGTTGTATCATGAAGACACATATTAAGGCTTAACCAACACCTAAGGATGTGAATATGAAGAAAAATGGGGTTATAACCATTCAAAATACAAAGGAGAGTGAATAGAACTGTTGAAGCGTACACAATGGAGTTGGAACTCTGATAATTGCTTAGCGATGGTCTAGAGCCGCAACATGGATCCATTGCAGGCTTTGTACAATGATTGAGAGATGAAATATCATCAATGGCTGAGATTCAGCCTATTAGGACTCTTAGTGACGTGATAAAGTATGCTACCTAGGTGGAAAAGAAAGCCAAGGTAAGAAACAAGCATTATACCTTATCCCACACTTCAGATACTTCTTTGAATCTCATAGGAGTTTCCGAGGGTGAAGTTGGGACTTATATCAGGAAGACACATATTAAAGCTAAACCAACACCTAAGGATGTGAATATGAAGAAAGAATGCTTTGATTGACAAGGGTTTGGCCATTTACAAGTTGATACTCCAATTAACGAAGTTATAACCATTCAAAATAAAAAGGAGAGTGAATAGAACTGTTGAAGTGTACACAATGGAGTTGGATCTCTCACAATTGCTTTGCGATGGTCTAGAGCCGCAACAGGGAGCTATTGTAGGCTTTGTACAATGATTGAGTGATGAAATATCATCAGAGGCTGAGATTCAGCCTATTAAGACTCATGAAGACGTGATAAAGCATCCTACCTAGGTGGAGAAGAAAACTAAGGTAAGAAAAAGCATTATACCTTATTCCACACTTCAGGTACTTCTTTGAATCTCATTGGAGTTTGGGAGGGTGAAGTTGGGAGTTGTATCATGAAAACACATATTAAGGCTAAACCAACACCTAAGGATGTGAATATCAAGAAGAAATGCTTTGATTGACAAGGGTTTGTCCATTTACAAGCTGATAGTCCCAAAAATGGGGTTATAACCATTCAAAATACAAAGGAGAATGAATAGAACTGTTGAAGTGTACACAACGAAGTTAGATCTCTCAGAATTGCTTGGCGATGGTCTAGAGCCGCAACATGAGCCATTGTAGGCTTTGTACAACGATTGAGTGATGAGATATCATCAAAGGCTGAGATTCAGCCTATTAGGACTCTTAGTAACGTGATAAAGCATGCTACCTAGGTGGAGAAGAAAGCGAAGGTAAGAAACAAGCATTATACCTTATCCCACACTTCGGGTACTTCTTTGAATCTCATAGGAGTTTCTGAGAGTGAAGTTGGGACTTGTATCATGAATACACATTTAAAGGCTAAACCAACACCTAAGGATGTGAATATGAAGAAAAAATGCATTGATTGACAAGGGTTTGTCCATTTACAAGCTGATAGTCCAAAAAATGGGTTATAACCATTCAAAATACAAAGGAGAGTGAATAGAACTGTTGAAGCGTACACAATGGAGTTGGAACTCTGATAATTGCTTAGCGATGGTCTAGAGCCGCAACATGGATCCATTGCAGGCTTTGTACAATGATTGAGAGATGAAATATCATCAATGGCTGAGATTCAGCCTATTAGGACTCTTAGTGACGTGATAAAGCATGCTACCTAGGTTGAAAAGAAAGCCAAGGTAAGAAACAAGCATTATACCTTATCCCACACTTCATATACTTCTTTGAATCTCATAGGAGTTTCCGAGGGTGAAGTTAGGACTTATATCAGGAAGACACATATTAAAGCTAAACCAACACCTAAGGATGTGAATATGAAGAGGCAATGCTTTGATTGATAAGGGTTTGTCCATTTACAAGCTGATAGTCCCAAAAATGGGGTTATAACCATTCAAAATACAAAGGAGAATGAATAAAACTGTTGAAGTGTACACAATGGAGGTGGATCTCTCACAATTGCTTGGCGATGGTCTAGAGCCGAAACAGGGAGCCATTGTAGGCTTTGTACAATGATTGAGTGATGAAATATCGTCAAAGGCTGAGATTCAGCCTATTCGGACTCTTGAAGACGTGATAAAGCATGCTACCTAGGTGGAGAAGAAAGCCAAGGTAAGAAACAAGCATTATACCTTATCCCACACTTCAGGTACTTCTTTGAATCTCATAGGAGTTTGGGAGGGTGAAGTTGGGAGTTGTATCATGAAGACACATATTAAGGCTTAACCAACACCTAAGGATGTGAATATGAAGAAGAAATGCTTTGATTGACAAGGGTTTGTCCATTTACAAGCTGATAGTCCCAAAAATGGGGTTATAACCATTCAAAATACAAAGGAGAATGAATAGAACTGTTGAAGTGTACACAATGAAGTTGGATCTCTCAGAATTGCTTGGCGATGGTCTAGAGCCGCAACATGAGCCATTGTAGGCTTTGTACAACGATTGAGTGATGAGATATCATCAAAGGCTGAGATTCAGCCTATTAGGACTCTTAGTAACGTGATAAAGCATGCTACCTAGGTGGAGAAGAAAGCGAAGGTAAGAAACAAGCATTATACCTTATCCCACACTTCGGGTACTTCTTTGAATCTAATAGGAGTTTCTGAGAGTGAAGTTGGGACTTGTATCATGAATACATATTTAAAGGCTAAACCAACACCTAAGGATGTGAATATGAAGAAAAAATGCATTGATTGACAAGGGTTTGTCCATTTACAAGCTGATAGTCCAAAAAATGGGGTTATAACCATTCAAAATACAAAGGAGAGTGAATAGAACTGTTGAAGCGTACACAATGGAGTTGGAACTCTGATAATTGCTTAGCGATGGTCTAGAGCCGCAACATGGATCCATTGCAGGCTTTGTACAATGATTGAGAGATGAAATATCATCAATGGCTGAGATTCAGCCTATTAGGACTCTTAGTGACGTGATAAAGCATGCTACCTAGGTGGAAAAGAAAGCCAAGGTAAGAAACAAGCATTATACCTTATCCCACACTTCAGATACTTCTTTGAATCTCATAGGAGTTTGGGAGGGTGAAGTTGGGAGTTGTATCATGAAGACAAATATTAAGGCTTAACCAACACCTAAGGATGTGAATATGAAGAAGAAATGCTTTGATTGACATTGGTTTGTCCATTAACAATATCTAATAGTCCAATTTATGAAGTTATAACCATTCAAAATAAAAAGGAGAGTGAATAGAACTGTTAAAGTGTACACAATGGAGTTCGATTTCTAACAATTGCTTGACGATGGTCTAGAGCCACAACAGGAAGCCATTTTAGGCTTTGTACAATTATTGAGTGATGAAATATCATCAAAGGCTGAGATTGAGCCTATTAGGACTCTAAGTGACGTGATAAAGCATGCTACCTTGGTGGAGAAGTAAGCCAAGGTAAGAAACAAGCAGTATACCTTATCTTACACTTCAGGTACTTCTTTGAATCGCATAGGAGTTTTGGAGGGTGAAGTTGGGAGTTGTATCATGAAGACACATATTAAGGCTAAACCAACACCTAAGGATGTAAATATGAAGAATAAATGCTTTGATTGACAAGGGTTTGTCCATTTACAAACTGATAGTCCCAAAAATAGGGTTATAACCATTCAAAATATAAAGGAGAGTGAACAGAACTGTTGAAGTGATGGAGTTGGATCTCTCACAATTGCTTGGCGATGGTCTAAAGCCGCCATATGGAGCTATTGGAGGCTTTGTACAATGATTGAGTGATGAAATATCGTCAAAGGCTGAGATTCACCCTATTAGGACTCTTAGTGACGTGATAAAGTATGCAACCTAGGTGGAGAAGAGAGCCAAGGTAAGAAACAAACATTATACCTTATCCCACACTTCAGGTACTTCTTTGAATCTCATAGGAGTTTCCGAGGGTGAAGTTGGGACTTTTATCATGAAGACACATATTAAGGCTAATTCAACACCTAAGGATGTGAATATGAAGAAGTAATGCTTTGATTGACAAGGATTTGACCATTTACAAGCTAATAGTCCCAAAATTGGAGTTATAACCATATAAAATACAAATGAGAGTGAATAGAACTGTTGAAGTGTACACAACGGAGTTGGATCTCTCACAATTGCTTGGCGATGGTCTAGAGCCGCAACAGGGAGCCATAGTAGGTTTTGTACAATTATTGAGTGATGAAATATCGTCAAAGGCTGAGATTTAGCCTATTAGGACATTTGAAGATGTGATAAAGCATGCTACCTAGGTGGAGAAGAAAGCCAAGGTAAGAAACATGAAGTATACCTTATCCCACACTTCAGGGACTTCTTTGAATCTCATAGGATTTTTGGAGGGTGAAGTTGGGAGTTGTATCATGAAGACATATGTCAAGGTTAAACCAACACCTAAGGATGTGAATATGAAGAAGCAATGCTTTGATAGACAAGGATTTGGCCATTTACAAGCTGATAGTCTAATTAACGAAGTTATAACCATTTAAAATAAAAAGGAGAGTGAATAGAACTGTTGAAGTGTACACAATGGAGTTGGATCTCTGACAATTGCTTGGCGATAGTCTAAAACCGCAACAGGGACCCATTTTAGGCTTTGTAGAATGATTGAGTGATGAAATATCATTAAAGGCTGAGATTCAGCCTATTAGGACTTTTAGTGACGTGATAAAGCATGCTACCTAGCTGGAGAAGAAAGCGAATGTAAGAAACAAGCAGTATACCTTATCCCACACTTCAGGTACTTCTTTGAATCTCATAGGAGTTTCGGATGGCGAATTTGGGAGTTGTATCATAAAGACACATAATAAGGCTAAACAAACACCTAAGGATGTGAATATAAAGAAGAAATGCTTTGATTGACATGGGTTTGTCCATTTACAAGCTGATAGTCCCAAAAATGGGATTATAACCATTCAAAATACAAAGGAGAGTGAATAGAACTATTAAAGTGTACACAATGGAGTTGGATCTCTGACAATTGCTTGGCGATGGTCTAGAGCAGCAACAGGGAGCCATTGTAGGCTTTGTACAATGATTGAGTGATGAAATATCATCAATGGCTAAGATTCAACCTATTAGGACTCTTAGTGATGTGCTAAAGCATACTACCTAGGTGGAGAAGAAAGCCAAAGTAAGAAACAAGCATTAGACCTTATACCACACTTCAGGTACTTCTTTTAATCTCATAGGAGTTTCTGAGGGTGAAGTTGGGACTTATATCATGAATACACATATTAAGGCTAAACCAACACCTAGGGATGTGAATTTGAAGAAGCAATGCTCTGATTGACAAGGATTTGGCCATTTACAAGCTGATAGTCTCAAAAATGGTGTGATAAGCATTTAAAATACAAAGGAGAGTGAATAGAACATTTGAATTGTACACAATGGAATTGGATCTCTCACAATTGCATGGAGATGGTCTACAGCCACAACATGGAGCAATAGTAGGCTTTTTACAATGATTGAGTGATGAAATATCGTCAAAGGCTGAGATTCAGCCTGTTAGGACTCTTGAAGACGTGATAAAGCATGCTACCTAGGTGGAGAAGAAAGCTAAGGTAAGAAACAAGCATTATACTTTATCCTACACTTCAGGTACTTCTTTGAATCTCATAGGAATTTGGGAGGGTGAAATTGGGAGTTGTATCATGAAGACACATATTAAGGTTAAACCAACACCTATGGATGAGAATATGAAGAAGCAATGCTTTGATAGACAAGGATTTGGCCATTTACAAGCTAATACTCCAATTAACGAAGTTATAACCATTCAAAATAAAACGAAGAGTGAATAGAACTGTTGAAGTGTACACAATGGAGTTGGATCTCTCAAAATTGCTTTGCGATGGTCTAGAGCCGCAACAGGGAGCCATTGTAGGCTTTGTACAATGATTGAGTGATGAAATATCATCTGAGGCTGACATTGAGCCTATTAAGACTCATGAAGACGTGATAAAGCATCCTACCTAGGTGGAGAAGAAAGCTAAGGTAAGAAAAAGCATTATACCTTATCCCACACTTCAGGTACTTCTTTGAATCTCATTGGAGTTTGGGAGGTTGAAGTTGGGAGTTGTATCATGAAAACACATATTAAGGCTAGACCAACACCTAAGGATGTGAATATGAAGAAGAAATGCTTTGATTAACAAGGGTTTGTCCATTTACAAGCTGATAGTCCCAAAAATGGGGTTATCACCATTCAAAATACAAGCAGTATACCTTATCCCACACTTCAGGTACTTCTTTGAAACTCATAGGAGTTTCGGAGGCTGAAGTTGGAGTTGTATAATGAAGACACATATTAAGGCTAAACCAACACCTAAGGATGTGAATATGAAGAAGAAAAGCTTTGATTGACAAGGGTTTGTCCATTTACAAGCTGATAGTCCCAAAAATGGGGTGATAACAATTCAAAATACAAAGGAGAGTGAATAGAGCTGTTGAAGCGTACAAAATTGAGTTGGAACTCTAACAATTGCATAGCGATGATCTAGAGCCGCAACATGGAGCCATTATAGGCTTTGTACAATGATTGAGAGATAAAATATCATCAAAGGCTGAGATTCAGCCTCTTAGGACTCTTAGTGACGTGATAAAGCATGCTATCTAGGTGGAAAAGAAAGCAAAGGTAAGAAACAACTATTATACCTTATCCCACACTTCAGGTACTTCTTTGAATCTAATAGGAGTTTCCGAGGGTGAAGTTGGGACTTATATCATGAAGACACATATTAAGGCTAAACCAACACCTAAGGATGTGAATATGAAGAAGCAATGCTTTGATTGACAAGGATTTGTCCATTTACAAGCTGATAGTCCCAAAAATGGGGTTATAACCATTTAAAATACAAAATAAAGTGAACAGAACTGTTGATGTGTACACAATGGAGTTGGATTTCTCACAATTGGTTGGTGATGGTCTAGAGCCGCAACAAGGAGCCATTGATGGCTTTGTACAATAATAGAGTGATGAAATATCGTCAAAGGCTGAGATTCAGCCTATTATGACTCTTGAAGACGTGTTAAAGCATGCTACCTAGGTGGAGAACAAACCCAAGGTAAGAAACAAGCATTATACCATATCCCACACTTCAGGTACTTCTTTGAATCTCATAGGTGTTTCGGAGGGTGAAGTTGGGAGTTGTGTCATGAAGACACATATTAAGGCTTAACCAACACCTAAGGATGTGAATATGAAGAAAAAATGCATTGATTGACAAGGGTTTGTCCATTTACAAACCGATAGTCCAAAAAATGGGGTTATAACCATTCAAAATACAAAGGAGAGTGAATAGAACTGTTGAAGCGTACACAATGGAGCTAGAACTCTGACAATTGCTTAGCGATGGTCTAGAGCCGCAACATGGATCCATTGCAGGCTTTGTACAATGATTGAGAGATGAAATATCATCAATGGCTGAGATTCAGCCTATTAGGACTCTTAGTGACGTGATAAAGCATGCTACCTAGATGGAAAAGAAAGCCAAGGTAAGAAACAAGCATTATACCTTATCCTACACTTCAGATACTTCTTTGAATCTCATAGGAGTTTCCGAGGGTGAATTTAGGACTTATATCAGGAAGACACATATTAAAGCTAAACCAACACCTAAGGATGTAAATATGAAGAAGCAATGCTTTGATTGATAAGGGTTTGTCCATTTACAAGCTGATAGTCCCAAAAATGGGGTTATAACCATTCAAAATACAAAGGAGAGTGAATAGAGCTGTTGAAGCGTACAAAATGGAGTTGGAACTCTAACAATTGCATAGCGATGATCTAGAGCCGCAACATGGAGCCATTATAGGCTTTATACAATGATTGAGAGAAAAAATATCATCAAAGGCTGAGATTCAGCCTCTTAGGACTCTTAGTGACGTGATAAAGCATGCTATCTAGGTGGAAAAGAAAGCCAAGGTAAGAAATAACTATTATACCCTATCCCACACTTCAGGTACTTCTTTGAATCTAATAGGAGTTTCCGAGGGTGAAGTTGGGACTTATATCATGAAGACACATATTAAGGCTAAACCAACACCTAAGGATGTCAATATAAAGAAGCAATGCTTTGATTGACAAGGATTTGTCCATTTACAAGCTGATAGTCCCAAAAATGGGGTTATAACCATTTAAAATACAAAATAAAGTGAACAGAACTTTTGATGTGTACATAATGGAGTTGGATCTCTCACAATTGGTTGGTGATGGTCTAGAGCCGCAACAAGGAGCCATTGATGGCTTTGTACAATAATAGAGTGATGAAATATCGTCAAAGGCTGAGATTCAGCCTATTATGACTCTTGAAGACGTGTTAAAGCATGCTACCTAGGTGGAGAACAAACCCAAGGTAAGAAGCAAGCATTATACCATATCCCACACTTCCGGTACTTCTTTGAATCTCATAGGTTTTTCGGAGGGTGAAGTTGGGAGTTGTATCATGAAGACACATATTAAGGCTTAACCAACACCTAAGGATGTGAATATGAAGAAAAATGGGGTTATAACCATTCAAAATACAAAGGAGAGTGAATAGAACTGTTGAAGCGTACACAATGGAGTTGGAACTCTGATAATTGCTTAGCGATGGTCTAGAGCCGCAACATGGATCCATTGCAGGCTTTGTACAATGATTGAGAGATGAAATATCATCAATGGCTGAGATTCAGCCTATTAGGACTCTTAGTGACGTGATAAAGTATGCTACCTAGGTGGAAAAGAAAGCCAAGGTAAGAAACAAGCATTATACCTTATCCCACACTTCAGATACTTCTTTGAATCTCATAGGAGTTTCCGAGGGTGAAGTTGGGACTTATATCAGGAAGACACATATTAAAGCTAAACGAACACCTAAGGATGTGAATATGAAGAAAGAATGCTTTGATTGACAAGGGTTTGGCCATTTACAAGTTGATACTCCAATTAACGAAGTTATAACCATTCAAAATAAAAAGGAGAGTGAATAGAACTGTTGAAGTGTACACAATGGAGTTGGATCTCTCACAATTGCTTTGCGATGGTCTAGAGCCGCAACAGGGAGCTATTGTAGGCTTTGTACAATGATTGAGTGATGAAATATCATCAGAGGCTGAGATTCAGCCTATTAAGACTCATGAAGACGTGATAAAGCATCCTACCTAGGTGGAGAAGAAAACTAAGGTAAGAAAAAGCATTATACCTTATTCCACACTTCAGGTACTTCTTTGAATCTCATTGGAGTTTGGGAGGGTGAAGTTGGGAGTTGTATCATGAAAACACATATTAAGGCTAAACCAACACCTAAGGATGTGAATATCAAGAAGAAATGCTTTGATTGACAAGGGTTTGTCCATTTACAAGCTGATAGTCCCAAAAATGGGGTTATAACCATTCAAAATACAAAGGAGAATGAATAGAACTGTTGAAGTGTACACAACGAAGTTAGATCTCTCAGAATTGCTTGGCGATGGTCTAGAGCCGCAACATGAGCCATTGTAGGCTTTGTACAACGATTGAGTGATGAGATATCATCAAAGGCTGAGATTCAGCCTATTAGGACTCTTAGTAACGTGATAAAGCATGCTACCTAGGTGGAGAAGAAAGCGAAGGTAAGAAACAAGCATTATACCTTATCCCACACTTCGGGTACTTCTTTGAATCTCATAGGAGTTTCTGAGAGTGAAGTTGGGACTTGTATCATGAATACACATTTAAAGGCTAAACCAACACCTAAGGATGTGAATATGAAGAAAAAATGCATTGATTGACAAGGGTTTGTCCATTTACAAGCTGATAGTCCAAAAAATGGGTTATAACCATTCAAAATACAAAGGAGAGTGAATAGAACTGTTGAAGCGTACACAATGGAGTTGGAACTCTGATAATTGCTTAGCGATGGTCTAGAGCCGCAACATGGATCCATTGCAGGCTTTGTACAATGATTGAGAGATGAAATATCATCAATGGCTGAGATTCAGCCTATTAGGACTCTTAGTGACGTGATAAAGCATGCTACCTAGGTGGAAAAGAAATCCAAGGTAAGAAACAAGCATTATACCTTATCCCACACTTCATATACTTCTTTGAATCTCATAGGAGTTTCCGAGGGTGAAGTTAGGACTTATATCAGGAAGACACATATTAAAGCTAAACCAACACCTAAGGATGTGAATATGAAGAGGCAATGCTTTGATTGATAAGGGTTTGTCCATTTACAAGCTGATAGTCCCAAAAATGGGGTTATAACCATTCAAAATACAAAGGAGAATGAATAAAACTGTTGAAGTGTACACAATGGAGGTGGATCTCTCACAATTGCTTGGCGGCTGTCTAGAGCCGAAACAGGGAGCCATTGTAGGCTTTGTACAATGATTGAGTGATGAAATATCGTCAAAGGCTGAGATTCAGCCTATTCGGACTCTTGAAGACGTGATAAAGCATGCTACCTAGGTGGAGAAGAAAGCCAAGGTAAGAAACAAGCATTATACCTTATCCCACACTTCAGGTACTTCTTTGAATCTCATAGGAGTTTGGGAGGGTGAAGTTGGGAGTTGTATCATGAAGACACATATTAAGGCTTAACCAACACCTAAGGATGTGAATATGAAGAAGAAATGCTTTGATTGACAAGGGTTTGTCCATTTACAAGCTGATAGTCCCAAAAATGGGGTTATAACCATTCAAAATACAAAGGAGAATGAATAGAACTGTTGAAGTGTACACAATGAAGTTGGATCTCTCAGAATTGCTTGGCGATGGTCTAGAGCCGCAACATGAGCCATTGTAGGCTTTGTACAACGATTGAGTGATGAGATATCATCAAAGGCTGAGATTCAGCCTATTAGGACTCTTAGTAACGTGATAAAGCATGCTACCTCGGTGGAGAAGAAAGCGAAGGTAAGAAACAAGCATTATACCTTATCCCACACTTCGGGTACTTCTTTGAATCTCATAGGAGTTTCTGAGAGTGAAGTTGGGACTTGTATCATGAATACATATTTAAAGGCTAAACCAACACCTAAGGATGTGAATATGAAGAAAAAAATGCATTGATTGACAAGGGTTTGTCCATTTACAAGCTGATAGTCCAAAAAATGGGGTTATAACCATTCAAAATACAAAGGAGAGTGAATAGAACTGTTGAAGCGTACACAATGGAGTTGGAACTCTGATAATTGCTTAGCGATGGTCTAGAGCCACAACATGGATCCATTGCAGGCTTTGTACAATGATTGAGAGATGAAATATCATCAATGGCTGAGATTCAGCCTATTAGGACTCTTAGTGACGTGATAAAGCATGCTACCTAGGTGGAAAAGAAAGCCAAGGTAAGAAACAAGCATTATACCTTATCCCACACTTCAGATACTTCTTTGAATCTCATAGGAGTTTGGGAGGGTGAAGTTGGGAGTTGTATCATGAAGACACATATTAAGGCTTAACCAACACCAAAGGATGTGAATATGAAGAAGAAATGCTTTGATTGACATTGGTTTGTCCATTTACAATATCTAATAGTCCAATTTATGAAGTTATAACCATTCAAAATAAAAAGGAGAGTGAATAGAACTGTTAAAGTGTACACAATGGAGTTCGATTTCTAACAATTGCTTGAAGATGGTCTAGAGCCACAACAGGAAGCCATTTTAGGCTTTGTACAATTATTGAGTGATGAAATATCATCAAAGGCGGAGATTGAGCCTATTAGGACTCTAAGTGACGTGATAAAGCATGCTACCTTGGTGGAGAAGTAAGCCAAGGTAAGAAACAAGCAGTATACCTTATTTTACACTTCAGGTACTTCTTTGAATCGCATAGGAGTTTTGGAGGGTGAAGTTGGGAGTTGTATCATGAAGACACATATTAAGGCTAAACCAACACCTAAGGATGTAAATATGAAGAATAAATGCTTTGATTGACAAGGGTTTGTCCATTTACAAACTGATAGTCCCAAAAATAGGGTTATAACCATTCAAAATATAAAGGAGAGTGAACAGAACTGTTGAAGTGATGGAGTTGGATCTCTCACAATTGCTTGGCGATGGTCTAAAGCCGCCATATGGAGCTATTGTAGGCTTTGTACAATGATTGAGTGATGAAATATCGTCAAAGGCTGAGATTCACCCTATTAGGACTCTTAGTGACGTGATAAAGTATGCAACCTAGGTGGAGAAGAGAGCCAAGGTAAGAAACAAACATTATACCTTATCCCACACTTCAGGTACTTCTTTGAATCTCATAGGAGTTTCCGAGGGTGAAGTTGGGACTTTTATCATGAAGACACATATTAAGGCTAATTCAACACCTAAGGATGTGAATATGAAGAAGTAATGCTTTGATTGACAAGGATTTGACCATTTACAAGCTAATAGTCCCAAAATTGGGGTTATAACCATATAAAATACAAATGAGAGTGAATAGAACTGTTGAAGTGTACACAACGGAGTTGGATCTCTCACAATTGCTTGGCGATGGTTTAGAGCCGCAACAGGGAGCCATAGTAGGTTTTGTACAATTATTGAGTGATGAAATATCGTCAAAGGCTGAGATTTAGCCTATTAGGACATTTGAAGATGTGATAAAGCATGCTACCTAGGTGGAGAAGAAAGCCAAGGTAAGAAACATGAAGTATACCTTATCCCACACTTCAGGGACTTCTTTGAATCTCATAGGATTTTGGGAGGGTGAAGTTGGGAGTTGTATCATGAAGACATATGTCAAGGTTAAACCAACACCTAAGGATGTGAATATGAAGAAGCAATGCTTTGATAGACAAGGATTTGGCCATTTACAAGCTGATAGTCTAATTAACGAAGTTATAACCATTTAAAATAAAAAGGAGAGTGAATAGAACTGTTGAAGTGTACACAATGGAGTTGGATCTCTGACAATTGCTTGGCGATAGTCTAAAGCCGCAACAGGGACCCATTTTAGGCTTTGTAGAATGATTGAGTGATGAAATATCATTAAAGGCTGAGATTCAGCCTATTAGGACTTTTAGTGACGTGATAAAGCATGCTACCTAGCTGGAGAAGAAAGCGAATGTAAGAAACAAGCAGTATACCTTATCCCACACTTCATGTACTTCTTTGAATCTCATAGGAGTTTCGGAGGGCGAATTTGGGAGTTGTATCATAAAGACACATAATAAGGCTAAACAAACACCTAAGGATGTGAATATAAAGAAGAAATGCTTTGATTGACATGGGTTTGTCCATTTACAAGCTGATAGTCCCAAAAATGGGATTATAACCATTCAAAATACAAAGGAGAGTGAATAGAACTATTAAAGTGTACACAATGGAGTTGGATCTCTGACAATTGCTTGGCGATGGTCTAGAGCAGCAACAGGGAGCCATTGTAGGCTTTGTACAATGATTGAGTGATGAAATATCATCAATGGCTAAGATTCAACCTATTAGGACTTTTAGTGATGTGCTAAAGCATACTACCTAGGTGGAGAAGAAAGCCAAAGTAAGAAACAAGCATTAGACCTTATACCACACTTCAGGTACTTCTTTTAATCTCATAGGAGTTTCCGAGGGTGAAGTTGGGACTTATATCATGAATACACATATTAAGGCTAAACCAACACCTAGGGATGTGAATTTGAAGAAGCAATGCTCTGATTGACAAGGATTTGGCCATTTACAAGCTGATAGTCTCAAAAATGGTGTGATAAGCATTTAAAATACAAAGGAGAGTGAATAGAACATTTGAATTGTACACAATGGAATTGGATCTCTCACAATTGCATGGAGATGGTCTACAGCCGCAACATGGAGCAATAGTAGGCTTTTTACAATGATTGAGTGATGAAATATCGTCAAAGGCTGAGATTCAGCCTGTTAGGACTCTTGAAGACGTGATAAAGCATGCTACCTAGGTGGAGAAGAAAGCTAAGGTAAGAAACAAGCATTATACTTTATCCTACACTTCAGGTACTTCTTTGAATCTCATAGGAATTTGGGAGGGTGAAATTGGGAGTTGTATCATGAAGACACATATTAAGGTTAAACCAACACCTATGGATGAGAATATGAAGAAGCAATGCTTTGATAGACAAGGATTTGGCCATTTACAAGCTAATACTCCAATTAACGAAGTTATAACCATTCAAAATAAAAAGAAGAGTGAATAGAACTGTTGAAGTGTACACAATGGAGTTGGATCTCTCAAAATTGCTTTGCGATGGTCTAGAGCCGCAACAGGGAGCCATTGTAGGCTTTGTACAATGATTGAGTGATGAAATATCATCTGAGGCTGACATTGAGCCTATTAAGACTCATGAAGACGTGATAAAGCATCCTACCTAGGTGGAGAAGAAAGCTAAGGTAAGAAAAAGCATTATACCTTATCCCACACTTCAGGTACTTCTTTGAATCTCTTTGGAGTTTGGGAGGTTGAAGTTGGGAGTTGTATCATGAAAACACATATTAAGGCTAGACCAACACCTAAAGATGTGAATATGAAGAAGAAATGCTTTGATTAACAAGGGTTTGTCCATTTACAAGCTGATAGTCCCAAAAATGGGGTTATAACCATTCAAAATACAAAGGAGAATGAAAAGAACTGTTAAAGTGTACACAATGAAGTTGGATCTCTGAGAATTGCTTGGCGATGGTCTAGAGCTGCAACATGAGCCACTGTAGGCTTTGTACAACGATTGAGTGATGATATATCATCAAAGGCTGAGATTCAGCCTATTAGGACTCTTAGTGACGTGATAAATCATGCTACCTAGGTGGAGAAGAAAGCGAAGGTAAGAAACAAGTATTATACCTTATCCCACAGTTCGGGTACTTCTTTGAATCTCATAAGAGTTTCTGAGGGTGAAGTTGGGACTTGTATCATGAATACACATTTAAAGGCTAAACCAACACCTAAGGATGTGAATATGAAGATGCAATGCTTTGATTGACAAGGATTTGGCCACTTACAAGCTGATAGACAAGGATTTGATTGACAAGGGTTTGTCCATCTACAAGCTGATTGTAACGCCCCCGAACCGTTCTATGAATAAAACGGACAAGTTTGCTATTTGATAATACTCGTAAATGGCCAACCGAGGTTACCGAAACACATTCGATCACCAAAGTTAATCATAAACGGTATCATCCCGCCTGGTCACACGTCCAGGCTTGCCAACCTTTAGCGTGACCGAGCGTTTTCTCTCTAATGAGTTTTAGCTTTGTAACTAATGAGAAAACTAAGGAGGTACCGGGGTATTTATAGGGAAGCGCCTAAGCACTGGCGGTGGACCCTTCCTATCCTATCCGCCTACTATCCAGACTCTCAGGTCGACAAGTGGGCACAAGGTGGCAAGGATAAGGGCGGTTAGAACCAACCAGCGGCATCTGTCCGATGACACACCAACGAATGGTGGCATCTGTCCCGGTGACTTGCCATCAGCCGCAATTTAATATGTTGGCGGCACTTGTCCTGGTGACTAACCCATTGCTGATGACATTTGTCCCAGTGACACACCTTCTGTTGCCACACTTAAACAATCGGCGGCACCTGTCCCGGTGACAAACAGCTGGGTGATTCACCAACAGCCGCAAAAATAATATCGACCGCACATTAGCGTCGGTTCCTTAGGCAGGTGATGCAGCTACTTCGGTCCCAAGCAGCTCCATGACTGTCGGTTCCGTAAGTAGGTGATGCTGCTGCTTTGGTCCTAAGGCGCTCCGAGACATGGCCGTTTCACGACATCGTATTTTCTCGGTTATCCGCATGTACATTAACTGGACTCGATCCTTTCCACACCTTAACCCGTACCAGGCCACACTTGTTCCGCGACCTTATAACTCTAAGCATTTCTTGAGTAAAACTAAGTTTTACTCGGCAACACTAACTTAAACTTAGAATTCCTCGGCTAAGTGACTAGACCACCAGACTATGGGAAATTCCTGACCCGATGATCGTCCATTACCTTCGTAACGAATTGAATATACCTTACTCAGCGTGACTGTTTATCCATAGCTCAGGTGAGGGGTATTACATTCTCCCCTCCTTATTAGAATTTGTCCCGAATTCTGAATGGTTCCGACTGTCCTGCTTCATCCGTTACTATTTCTTCCAAAAAGAACTCCGGATAATTTCTTCGGAACTTGACTTCATCTTCCCACGTGATTGCCTTACGATGCTTCTTTCCCCATGTAACTTGGATTTGCGGAATTTCTTTGTTTCTGAGTTTTCGGGTTCGCCGATTTCCAATGCTTATAGGTCCTTCGGGGTAAGTGAGGTCGGGTTGAATTTCGTCGACCTCTTTCGGTTCCACCATACTCGGGTTTTGTATATACTTGCGTAGCATTGAGACATGAAACATGGGATGTATGTTCATGTGTTCTGGTAATGCTAAGCGATAAGCTACTTCTCCAACTTTCGCAATGATGGGAAAAGGTCCGACGTACCTTGTTTCAAACTTCCCAATCTTCCCAAAACGGTCTTTTCCTTTTCCCTTAACTGCGATTACTTTGAGATACACCTTATCTCCGACATCAAAGTTTACTTCTCTCCTCCTTTGATCAGAATACTTCTTCTGACGGTCTTGAGCTTTCCGCATATTTTTCTGGACCATCTTAACTTTGTCCATCGTTTCATCTATTAGCTTATGTTGAGTTCCTTGTTCTCTCCATACCTCAGTCCAACACAACGGTGTTCGACATGGTCTTCCATATAGGGCTTCAAAGGGTGCCATGCCGATACTAGCATGGTAACTATTATTGTAAGAGAACTCAATCAAAGGTAAATGATCTCTCCACTTGGTAGACCAGTCGAGTACGCACATTCTGATCATATCTTCAAGGGTTCGGATGGTTCGTTCCGTCTGACCATCCGTCTCGGGGTGATATGCCGTACTCATAAATAAGTTGGTTCCCAAGGCTCGTTGAAGTTCTCTCCAAAACGAAGCTGTGAACTTCGGATCTCGATCCGATACTATATTGGCAGGAACTCCATGTAGTGGCACAATCTTTTCCATATATAGCATAGCCAATCTTTCAGAAGAGTCGTTACTATGAACAGGTAATAAGTGGGCTACCTTAGTTAGTCGATCCACAATTACCCATATAGCATTCTTGTTCCCCTTTGATATTGGCATTCCCACAATGAAATCCATCGCAATCGCCTCCCACTTCCACTCGGGAATTGGTAGATTCCGTAGTAGGCCTGCTAGAACTTGATGTTCGGTCTTGACTAGTTGACAAGTTCGGCATTGTGCTACCCATCTTGCTACATCAGGTTTCAAACCTGGCCAATGGTAGTACCGCTTTACATCCTTATACATCTTAGTACTCCCGGGATGAATACTAAGTTTGGATTGATGAGCCATCTTCAAAATTTCTTCTCGTAAACCTTCTCGGTCTGGTACCGTGATTCTCTCATTTAGTAATAAGGTTCCATCATCCGCTAGATGGTATCCACTTGCATTACTTCCTCCATCTAGTTCTTGTAATTCCTTGACAATTTTTCGCAAATTCTCATCTCTTCCTTGCTCTCCTCGGATTCTATGTAATAAACCAGCTTGTTGCACCGTTTGCATTCCTAATGGTTCACTTGGCTCTCCATCAATTGCCGCTAAACTGACCTTCTCTAATTCTTGGCTTAATATCTCCAGGTCCTTCTCGGTATCTACTGCCAATTTTCGGCGGCTTAAGGCATCTGCTACAACATTTGCCTTACCGGGATGATATTGAATCTTCAGGTCGTAGTCAGCAATGAACTCCATCCATCTTCTTTGGCGAAAATTCAGATCTGGCTGAGTAAACAAGTATTTAAGGCTTTTATGATCCGTAAATACCTGAATCGACTCTCCGTACAAATAAGGCCTCCATATCTTAAGTGCAAAAACAATGGCTGCCATCTCAAGATCATGAGTTGGATAGTTTTCTTCATGCTTCCGGAGTTGTCTTGAAGCATAAGCAATTACCCTTTCATTTTGCATTAACACACATCCAACCCCAATGCGTGATGCATCTGTATATATAATATATGGCTCGCCGGGCTTTGGTATGGCTAGCACAGGTGCAGTGGTAAGTGCTTCCTTAATCTTGTTGAATGCTTCTTCTATGTCTTCACTCCAAATAAAAGGTATTCCTTTACCGGTTAATCGTCTCAAAGGTTTAACAATGGAAGAAAACCCTTGCACAAATTTCCGATAATATCCGGCCAGTCCTAAGAAACTTCGTACCTCTGTTACTGATGTAGGACGTGGCCATTCTTGTATTGCCATAACCTTTTCTGGATCTGCGGACACTCCTTGGGCTGATACCCGGTGTCCAAGAAATCCTATCTCCGGTTTCCAAAATCGGCATTTGCTTAACTTAGCAAATAGCTTTTGGCTCCTTAATCGCTCTAGGACTTTCCGAAGATGCTCCTCATGTTCTTCTTTACTCCGGGAATAAATGAGGATATCATCTATGAAGATGATAACGAAATCATCGAGGTAATCATGGAATACCTCGTTCATAAGTCTCATGAATGCTGCTGGGGCGTTGGTTAACCTAAACGGCATTACTACGAACTCATATTGTCCATATCTGGTTCGAAACGCCGTCTTTATAACATCTCTCTCCGTGATCGGGATTTGATGATAACCCGATGCTAGATCAATTTTAGAGAAACAAGTTGATCCTTGCAGTTGATCCAGCAACTCGTCAATGCGCGGTAATGGGTACTTGTCCTTAATTGTGACGTTATTGATTCCTCGGTAAATCAATACACAGTCTCATGCTCCCATCCTTCTTTTTTACGAACAGAACCGGTGCTCCCCATGGAGAGGAACTTGGTCGTACAAATCCTTTCTCCATCAAATCCTCTAATTGTTTCTTCAACTCAGACAATTCCGCTGGAGCCATTCGATAAGGGCTTTTTGCTATCGGTGTTGCTCCAGGTTCTAGGTTGATCGTAAAGGGATTACTCCGTGGTGGTGGTAAACCTTCCAATGGCTTGAACACATCTTCAAACTCTCGTACCACTGGTATATTTTCAATCCTTAATTCATCCTCGGGGTCATTCCCAATAGTCCTCAAGGTGACTAAGTACACTTCTCCAGCCTCTAATTCTTTCTCAACTCGCATAGCCGATACAAACGACACTACCGGACTAGGGTTGATTCCAAAATATGCTAGTTTCGGAATATCACTATTTTCAAACAAAATCCTACCTCTAGCACAATCTAAATGGGCTCTATAACCTGACAACCAATCCATACCTAGGATAACTTCATAACGTTCTAAGGGTATCACTAGAAGATTAGCCATAAAGGCTGCTTCTGAAATCTCTATGGGTACCCCTAAAATTATATTCTCAGCCTTAAGGATATGGTTTCCCGGGGTTTGAACAGAAACATTCACCTTTTTCATAAGGTATGTCCCATTAAACCGCGAGGCTACCACATGGTTTACGAAACTATTGGTTGCACCCGAGTCAAACAATACATGCGTGGAGTTTCCACCAACACGTATGGTGCCTGCTCATCACACACATGCAAGCATAATGCTAATAACTAACTAGCAACCAATTCAACACTCACATGCAAAACACACAGAAAATGAGTGAGTTTAGAACCCCAACATACCTGTAATAGGACCTTGCGAAGGTCCGGCAAGTTCGGTTTTAACGGGTTCTATAGCACATAACTTAGCTACGGTTGCTTGTTTCTTTTGCGGGTTCTCATTAGTCGGACGGCTCGGTGGTGGGTGGTTTGCTGCCTTAAATGGTTTAACATCGGGTCCAGGATTCTTAGTCGGACAACTACTAGCATAATGACCCTTTTCTCTACACACGAAGCACACTACATTCGCGCGTCCTTGAGTTTTACTTCGGGATGAACCAGATGGGCAATTTCGAGCATAATGCCCAGGTTGGTGACATGCGTAACAAACTAGTGTAGATTCACCAGTTGTTTCCTTGGTTACCTCTTCCTTAACTTCTCGGTTCTTAAACCGCTTCTTAAAAGGTCTCTGCTTCTTTGGCTTAGGAACCTGATTTAATTCCATACCACTTCCGTTGATCATTCCTTCTTCCTGTTGTTCTATTACTCCTTCCTCTACGTTAGCAGCTGCCTCTACTGCTTCCACATAATTCTTAAGCTTTAGGACTCGGAGTGGGTTTCGAATCTCCATTCGCAGACCCCTAAGAAATCTTCGAGTTACCGTAGACTCATCTCGCTGTCCTACATGGTATATTTTCGGAGCCTTGCAAATTCTGCTTCGTAATCTCGCACAATGCTTTCTTCTTGCTTGAGTTCGAGGAATTTAGACTCCAATCGATCTTTTTCCTCGAGAGGAAAATATTTCTTTTCAAACTCACGACAGAACTGAAACCATGAAGGTGTTTCACAGTATCCACGTTCTATGTTGATCCACCAGCTCAATGCATCATTCTCCAAGTAATGCACCGCAATCTCCTTCTTGAAATTTTCTGGGCAACGTGTTGCCGCAAAATTCCTTTCTATATTCTGAAGCCATGCATCCGCTTCATAAGGACTTGGCTGTCCGTCATACTTCTCCGTTCCTATATGTTTCATCATCATAACCATCTTTAAGAAATCTGGTGGCGGAGACGAATCTAAATGTGTGTTAGCTAGAGCTTGCTGTTGTTGCTTCATTTGGTCTAGCATTCCGTACAACAGGCTTAACATTGGTTCACCATCTCGTGCTCCAGGCACTTGATATTCTGGTTCAGTACCTTGTCGATAATATGCATCCCTAGGAATTTCTTGGTTTAGATGCACATTGTAAGGATTGACTCGCGGTTCCTCGTTCATAGGTTGCGCGTTGGTTTCATTCTGAACATGCGTTGGATTAACATGTCCGCTTGATATAGACATTGATCTAACCGGCGTAATCTCACCCGATTCTCTAGACTGAATCTCTTCCGTTCTCACTTCGCCAATTCTGTGAGCACTAGGGTTCCTTTCCATATTAGATCCCGTTGACAAAGAAAGATCTAACCCCAAGGTTCTCGATGATACTCTATTACCATCCCTTAAACTGTCCGGACTAAAATCCCCTAGACCGTCGATGTTCCAATTTCCAATACCATTCGGCAAACCCCACGACCGTCCTCCACTTTCTCCTTGACCCGACATCTGCATCAATGGATAAGGTAAGTCCTAACCCATCTACCTAATTTTAGTATTGGACGTACCAGTTTATCCTATATGCCTTTTTGACGACCCTTTTGACTCGATAAATCTTTTGAAAACACTGGTCCCTATGAGCATGACGAACCAGGCTCTGATACCATACTTGTAACGCCCCCGAACCGTTCTATGAATAAAACGGACGAGTTTGCTACTTGATAATACTCGTAAATGGCCAACCGAGGTTACCGAAACACATTCGATCACCAAAGTTAATCATAAACGGTATCATCCCGCCTGGTCACACGTCCAGGCTTGCCAACCTTTAGCGTGACCGAGCGTTTTCTCTCTAATGAGTTTTAGCTTTGTAACTAATGAGAAAACTAAGGAGGTACCGGGGTATTTATAGGGAAGCGCCTAAGCACTGGCGGTGGACCATTCCTATCCTATCCGCCTACTATCCAGACTCTCAGGTCGACAAGTGGGCACAAGGTGGCAAGGATAAGGGCGGTTGGAACCAGCCAGCGGCATCTGTCCGATGACACACCAACGAATGGTGGCACTTGTCCTGGTGACTAACCCATTGCCGATGACATTTGTCCCGGTGACACACCTTCTGTTGCCACACTTAAACAATCGGCGGCACCTGTCCCGGTGACTAACCAGTCGCTGGTGACAAACAGCTCGGTGATTCACCAACAGCCGCAAAAATAATCTCGACCGCACATTAGCGTCAGTTCCTTAGGCAGGTGATGCAGCTACTTCGGTCCCAAGCAGCTCCATGACTGTCGGTTCCGTAAGTAGGTGATGCTGCTGCTTTGGTCCTAAGGCGCTCCGAGACATGGCCGTTTCACGACATTGCATTTTCTCGGTTATCCGCATGTACATTAACTGGACTCGATCCTTTCCACACCTTAACCCGTACCAGGCCACACTTGTTCCGCGACCTTATAACTCTAAGCATTTCTTGAGTAAAACTAAGTTTTACTCGGCAACACTAACATAAACTTAGAATTCCTCGGCTAAGTGACTAGACCACCAGACTATGGGAAATTCCTGACCCGATGATCGTCCATTACCTTCGTAACGAATTGAATATACCTTACTCAGCGTGACTGTTTATCCATAGCTCAGGTGAGGGGTATTACACTGATAGTCCCAAAAATGGGGTTATAACCATTCAAAATACAAAGGAGAGTGAATAGAACTATTGAAGTGTACACAATGGAGTTGGATCTCTGACAATTGCTTGGCGATGGTCTAGAGCCACAACAGGAAGCCATTTTAGGCTTTGTACAATGATTGAGTGATGAAATATCATCAAAGGCTGAGATTCAGCCTATTATGACTCTTAGTGACCTGATAAAGCATGCTACCTTGGTGGAGAAGAAAGCCAAGGTAAGAAACAACCAGTATACCTTATCCCACACTTCAGGTACTTCTTTGAATCGCATAGGAGTTTTGGAGGGTGAAGTTGGGAGTTGTATCATGAAGACACATATTAAAGCTAAACCAACACCTAAGGATGTAAATATGAAGAAGAAATACTTTGATTGACAAGGGTTTGTCCATTTACAAACTGATAGTCCCAAAAATAGGGTCATAACCATTCAAAATATAAAGGAGAGTGAATAGAACTGTTGAAGTGATGGAGTTGGATCTCTCACAATTGCTTGGTGATGGTCTAGAGCCGCCATAGGGAGCTATTTTAGGCTTTGTACAATGATTGAGTGATGAAATATCGTCAAAGGCTGAGATTCAGCCTATTAGGAATTTTAGTGACGTGATAAAGCATGCTACCTAGGTGGAGAAGAAAGCGAATGTAAGAAACAAGCAGTATACCTTATCCCACACTTCAGGTACTTCTTTGAATCTCATAGGAGTTTCGGAGGGCGAAGTTGGGAGTTGTATCATAAAGACACATAATAAGGCTAAAGCAACACCTAAGGATGTGAATATGAAGAAAAAATGCTTTGATTGACATGGGTGTGTCCATTTACAAGCTGATAGTCCCAATAATGGGGTTATAACCATCCAAAATACAAAGGAGAGTGAATAAAACTATTGAAGTGTACACAATGGAGTTGGATCTCTCACAATTTCTTGGCGATGGTCTAGAGCAGCAACAGGGACTCATTGTAGGCTTTGTACAATGATTGAGTGATGAAACGTCATCAATGGCTAAGATTCAGCCTATTAGGACTCTTAGTGATGTGCTAAAGCATGCTACCTAGGTGGAGAAGAAAGCCAAAGTAAGAAACAAGCATTAGACCTTATACCACACTTCAGGTACTTCTTTTAATCTAATAGGAGTTTCCGAGGGTGAAGTTGGGACTTATATCATGAATACACATATTAAGGCTAAACCAAAACCTAAGGATATGAATATGAAGAAGAAATGCTTTGATTGACAAGTGTTTGTCCATCTACAAGCTGATAGTCCCAAAAATGGGGTTATAACCATTCAAAATACAAAGGAGAGTGAATAGAACTGTTGAAGTGTACACAATGGACTTGGATTTCTGACAATTGCTTGGCGATGGTCTAGAGCCACAACAGGAAGCCATTTTAGGCTTTGTACAATGATTGAGTGATGAAATATCATCAAAATCTGAGATTCAGCCTATTAGGACTCTAAGTGACGTGATAAAGCATGCTACCTTGGTGGAGAAGAAAGCCAAGGTAAGAAACAAGCAGTATACCTTATCCCACACTTCAGGTACTTCTTTGAATCTCATAGGAGTTTTGGAGGGTGAAGTTGGGAGTTGTATCATGAAAACACATATTAAGGCTAAACCTACACCTAAGGATGTAAATATGGAGAAGAAATGCTTTGATTGACAAGGGTTTGTCCATTTACAAACTGATAGTCCCAAAAATAGGGTTATAACCATTCAAAATATAAAGGAGACTGAACAGAACAGTTGAAGTGATGGAGTTGGATCTCTCACAATTGCTTGGTGATGGTCTAGAGCCGCCATATGGAGCTATTGTAGGCTTTGTACAATGATTGAGTGATGAAATATCGTCAAAGGCTGAGATTCAGCCTATTAGGACTCTTAGTGACGTGATAAAGTATGCAACCTAGGTGGAGAAGAAAGCCAAGGTAAGAAACAAACATTATACTTTATCCCACACTTCAGGTACTTCTTTGAATCTCATAGGAGTTTCCGAGGGTGAAGTTGGGACTTTTATCATGAAGACACATATTAAGGCTAATTCAACACCTAAGGATGTGAATATGAAGATGCAATGCTTTGATTGACAAAGAATTGGCCATTTACAAGCTAATAGTCCCAAAATTGGGGTTATAACCATATAAAATACAAATGAGAGTGAATATAATTGTTGAAGTGTACCCAATGGAGTTGGATCTCTCACAATTGCTTGGCAATGGTCTAGAGCCGCAACAGGGAGCCATAGTAGGGTTTGTACAATTATTGAGTGATGAAATATCGTCAAAGACTGAGATTTAGCCTATTAGGACTATTGAAGACGTGATAAAGCATGCTACCTAGGTGGAGAAGAAAGCCAAGGTAAGAAACATGCAGTATACCTTATCCCACACTTCAGGGACTTCTTTGAATCTCATAGGATTTTGGGAGGGGGAAGTTGGGAGTTGTATCATGAAGACTTATATTTAGGTTAAACCAACACCTAAGGATGTGAATATGAAGAAGCAATGCTTTGATAGACAAGGATTTGGCCATTTACAAGCTGATAGTCCAATTAACGAAGTTATAACCATTTAAAATAAAAAGGAGAGTGAATAGAACTGTTGAAGTGTACACAATGGAGTTGGATCTCTGACAATTGCTTGGCGATGGTCTAGAGCCGCCATAGGGACCCATTTTAGGCTTTGTACCATGATTGAGTGATGAAATACCGTCAAAGGCTGAGATTCAGCCTATTAGGACTTTTAGTGACGTGATAAAGCATGCTACATAGGTGGAGAAGAAAGCGAATGTAAGAAACAAGCAGTATACCTTATCCCACACTTCAGGTACTTCTTTGAATCTCATAGGAGTTTCGGAGGGCGAAGTTGGGAGTTGTATCATAAAGACACATAATAAGGCTAAACCAACACCTAAGGATGTGAATATGAAGAAAAAATGCTTTGATTGACATGGGTTTGTCCATTTACAAGCTGATAGTCCCAATAATGGGGTTATAACCATCCAAAATACAAAGGAGAGTTAATAGAACTATTGAAGTGTACACAATGGAGTTGGATCTCTCACAATTGCTTGGCGATGGTTTAGAGCAGCAACAGGGAGCCATTGTAGGCTTTGTACAATGATTGAGTGATGAAATATCATCAATGGCTAAGATTCAGCCTATTAGGACTCTTAGTAATGTGCTAAAGCATGCTACCTAGGTGGAGAAGAAAGCCAAAGTAAGAAACAAGCATTAGACCTTATACCACACTTCAGGTACTTCTTTTAATCTAATAGGAGTTTCCGAGGGTGAAGTTGGGACTTATATCATGAATACACATATTAAGGCTAAACCAACACCTAAGGATGTGAATATGAAGAAGCAATGCTCTGATTGACAAGGATTTGGCCATTTACAAGCTGATAGTCCCAAAAATGGTGTTATAAGCATTTAAAATACAAAGGAGAGTGAATAGAACATTTGAATTGTACACAATGGAATTGGATCTCTCACAATTGCTTGGAGATGGTCTAGAGCCGCAACAGGGAGCCATAGTAGGCTTTTTATAATGATTGAGTGATGAAATATCGTCAAAGGCTGAGATTCAGCCTGTTAGGACTCTTGAAGACGTGATAAAGCATGCTACCTAGGTGGAGAAGAAAGCTAAGGTAAGAAACAAGCGTTATACCTTATCATACACTTCAGGTACTTCTTTGAATCTCATAGGAGTTTGGGAGGGTGAAATTGGGAGTTGTATCATGAAGACACATATTAAGGTTAAACCAACACCTAAGGATGAGAATATGAAGAAGCAATGCTTTGATAGACAAGGATTTGGCAATTTACAAGCTGATACTCCAATTAACGAAGTTATAACCATTCAAAATAAAAAGGAGAGTGAATAGAACTGTTGAAGTGTACACAATGGAGTTGGATCTCTCACAATTGCTTTGCGATGGTCTAGAGCCACAACAGGGAGCCATTGTAGGCTTTGTACAATGATTGAGTGATGAAATATCATCAAAGGCTGAGATTCAGCCTATTAAGACTCATGAAGACGTGCTAAAGCATCCTACCTAGGTGGAGAAGAAAGCTAAGGTAAGAAAAAACATTATACCTTATCCCACACTTCAGGTACTTCTTTGAATCTCATTGGAGTTTGGGAGGGTGAAGTTGGGAGTTGTATCATGAAAACACATATTAAGGCTAAACCAACACCTAAGGATGTGAATATGAAGAAGAAATACTTTGATTGACAAGGGTTTGTCCATTTACAAGCTGAGAGTCCCAAAAATGGGGTTATAACCATTCAAAATACAAAGGAGAATGAATAGAACTGTTGAAGTGTACACAATGAATTTGGATATCTCAGAATTGCTTGGCGATGGTCTAGAGCCGCAACATAAGCCATTGTAGGCTTTGTACAACGATTGAGTGATGAGATATCATCAAAGGCTGACATTCAGCCTATTAGGACTCTTAGTGACGTGATAAAGCATGCTACCTAGGTGGAGAAGAAAGCGAAGGTAAGAAACAAGCATTATACCTAATCCCACACTTCGGGTACTTTTTTGAATCTCATAGGAGTTTCTGGGGGTGAAGTTGGGACTTGTATCATGAATACACATTTAAAGGCTAAACCAACACCTAAGGATGTGAATATGAAGATGCAATGCTTTGATTGACAAGGATTTGACCACTTACAAGGTGATAGTCCCAAAAAACAAGGTTATAACCATTTAAAATACAAAGGAGAGTGAATAAAACTGTTGAAGGGTACACAATGGAGTTGGATCACTCACAATTGCTTGGCGATGGTCTAGAGCCGCAACAGGGAGCCATTGTTGGCTTTTTACAATGATTGAGTGATGAAATATCATAAACGGCTGCGATTCAGCCTATCAGGACTCTTAGTGACGTTATAAAGCATGCTACCTTGGTGGAGAAGAAAGCAAAGGTAAGAAACAAGCATTATACCTTATCCTACACTTCAGGTACTTCTTTGAATCTAATACGAGTTTGGAAGGGTGAAGTTGGAAGTAGTATCATGAGGACTCATATTAAGGTTAAACCAACACCTAAGGATGTGAATATGAAGAAGCAACGCTTTGATAGACAAGGATTTGGCCATTTACAAGCTGATAGTCTAATTAACGAAGTTATAACCATTCAAAATAAAAAGGAGAGTGAATAGAACTGTTGAAGTGTACACAATGGAGTTGGATCTCTCACATTTGCTTGGCGATGGTCTAGAGCCGCAACAGAGAGCCATTGTAGGCTTTGTACAATGATTGAGTGATGAAATATCATCAAAGGCTTAGATTAAGCCTATTAAGACTCTTGAAGACGTGATAAAGCATGCTACCTAGGTGGAGAAGAAAGCCAAGGTAAGAAACAAGCAGTATATCTTATCCCACACTTCAGGCACTTCTTTGAATCTCATAGGAGTTTCGGAGGGTGAAGTCGGGAGTTGTATCATGAAGTCACATATTAAGCTTAAACCAAAACCCAAGGATGTGAATATGAAGAAGAAATGCTTTGATTGACAAGGGTTTGTCCAAAAATGGGGTTATAACCATTCAAAATACAAAGGAGAGTGAATAGAACTGTTGAAGTGTACACAATGGAGTTGGATCTCTGACAATTGCTTGGCGATGGTCTAGAGCCACAACAGGAAGCCATTTTAGGCTTTGTACAATGATTGAGTGATGAAATATATTCAAAGGCTGAGATTCAGCCTATTAGGACTCTTAGTGACGTGATAAAGCATGCTACCTTGGTGGAGAAGAAAGCCAAGGTAAAAAACAAGCAGTATACCTTATCCCACACTTCAGGTACTTCTTTGAATCTCATAGGAGTTTTGGAGGGTGAAGTTGGGAGTTGTATCATGAAGACACATATTAAGGAACCAACACCTAAGGATGTAAATATGAAGAAGAAATGCTTTGATTGATTAGGGTTTGTCCATTTACAAACTGATAGTCCCAAAAATAGGGTCATAACCATTCAAAATATAAAGGAGATAATATAGAACTGTTAAAGTGATGGAGTTGGTTCTCTCACAATTGCTTGGCGATGGTCTAGAGCCGCCATAGGGAGCTATTGTAGGCTTTGTACAATGATTGAGTGATGAAATATCGTCAAAGGCTGAGATTCAGCCTATTAGGACTCTTAGTGACGTGAAAAAGTATGCAACCTAGGTGGAGAAGAAAGCCAAGCTAAGGAACATACATTATACCTTATCCCACACTTGAGGTACTTCTTTAAATCTCATAGGAGTTTCCGAGGCTGAAGTTGGGACTTATATCTTGAAGACACATATTAAGGCTAATTCAACACCTAAGGATGTGAATATGAAAAAGCAATGCTTTGATTGACAAGGATTTGGTCATTTACAAGCTAATAGTCCCAAAATTGGGGTTATAACCATATAAAATACAAATGAGAGTGAATAGAACTTTTGAAGTGTACACAACGGAGTTGGATCTCTCACAATTGCTTGGCGATGGTCTAGAGCAGCAACAGGGAGCCATTGTAGGCTTTGTACAATGATTGAGTGATGAAATATCATCAATGGCTAAGATTCATCCTATTAGGACTTTTAGTGACGTGATAAAGCATGCTACCTAGGTGGAGAAGAAAGCGAATGTAAGAAACAAGCATTATACCTTATCCCACACTTCGGGTACTTCTTTGAATCTCATTGGAGTTTGGGAGGGTGAAGTTGCGAGTTGTATCATGAAAACATATATTAAGGCTAAACCAACACCTAAGGATGTGAATATGAAGAAGAAATGCTTTGATTGACAAGGGTTTGTCCATTTACAAGCTGAGAGTCCCAAAAATGGGGTTATAACCATTCAAAATACAAAGGAGAATGAATAGAACTGTTGAAGTGTACACAATGAAGTTGGATATCTCAGAATTGCTTGGCGATGGTCTAGAGCCGCAACATAAGCCATTGTAGGCTTTGTACAACGATTGAGTGATGAGATATCATCAAAGGCTGACATTCAGCCTATTAGGACTCTTAGTGACGTGATAAAGCATGCTACCTAGGTGGAGAAGAAAGCGAAGGTAAGAAACAAGCATTATACCTTATCCCACACTTCGGGTACTTCTTTGAATCTCATAGGATTTTCTGGGGGTGAAGTTGGGACTTGTATCATGAATACACATTTAAAGGCTAAACCAACATCTAAGGATGTGAATATGAAGATGCAATGCTTTGATTGACAAGGATTTGGTCACTTACAAGGTGATAGTCCCAAAAAACAAGGTTATAACCATTTAAAATACAAAGGAGAGTGAATAAAACTGTTGAAGGGTACACAATGGAGTTGGATCACTCACAATTGCTTGGCGATGGTCTAGAGCCGCAACAGGGAGCCATTGTTGGCTTTTTACAATGATTGAGTGATGAAATATCATCAAAGGCTGCGATTCAGCCTATCAGGACACTTAGTGACGTTATAAAGCATGCTACCTTGGTGGTTAAGAAAGCAAAGGTAAGAAACAAGCATTATACCTTATCCTACACTTCAGGTACTTCTTTGAATCTAATACGAGTTTGGAAGGGTGAAGTTGGAAGTAGTATCATGAGGACTCATATTAAGGTTTAACCAACACCTAAGGATGTGAATATGAAGAAGCAACGCTTTGATAGACAAGGATTTGGCCATTTACAAGCTGATAGTCTAATTAACGAAGTTATAACCATTCAAAATAAAAAGGAGAGTGAATAGAACTGTTGAAGTGTACACAATGGAGTTGGATCTCTCACATTTGCTTGGCGATGGTCTAGAGCTGCAACAGAGAGCCATTGTAGGCTTTGTACAATGATTGAGTGATGAAATATCATCAAAGGCTGAGATTAAGCCTATTAAGACTCTTGAAGACGTGATAAAGCATGCTACCTAGGTGGAGAAGAAAGCCAAGGTAAGAAACAAGCAGTATATCTTATCCCACATTTCAGGCACTTCTTTGAATCTCATAGGAGTTTCGGAGGGTGAAGTCGGGAGTTGTATCATGAAGTCACAAATTAAGGCTAAACCAAAACCCAAGGATGTGAATATGAAGAAGAAATGCTTTGATTGACAAGGGTTTGTCCATCTACAAGCTGATAGTCCCAAAAATGGGGTTATAACCATTCAAAATACAAAGGAGAGTGAATAGAACTGTTGAAGTGTAGACAATGGAGTTGGATCTCTGACAATTGCTTGGCGATGATCTAGAGCCACAACAGGAAGCCATTTTAGGCTTTGTACAATGATTGAGTGATGAAATATATTCAAAGGCTAAGATTCAGCCTATTAGGACTCTTAGTGACGTGATAAAGCATGCTACCTTGGTGGAGAAGAAAGCCAAGGTAAAAAACAAGCAGTATACCTTATCCCACACTTCAGGTACTTCTTTGAATCTCGTAGGAGTTTTGGAGGGTGAAGTTGGGAGTTGTATCATGAAGACACATATTAAGGAACCAACACCTAAGGATGTAAATATGAAGAAGAAATGCTTTGATTGATTAGGGTTTGTCCATTTACAAACTGATAGTCCCAAAAATAGGGTCATAACCATTCAAAATATAAAGGAGAGTGAATAAAACTGTTAAAGTGATGGAGTTGGATCTCTGACAATTGCTTGGCGATGGTCTAGAGCCGCCATAGGGAGCCATTGTAGGCTTTGTACAATGATTGAGTGATGAAATATCATCAATGGCTAAGATTCGGACAAGGTAAGTTTCCGAATGACCGTGCGATTGCTGTTCGGGAACTAAGGTGAAATCAAAGGCGTTAGGAGCGGGTCTGTGGATTGATAATCGGCCACACAAGCTATGGAAAGGCTTGTGATACGACTGGGGGTCCTTCATTTGCTGGGATTCGCACAAACAAGTAGAGTGAACAAAGGTTTAAGCGATTAAAGCTTAGATAGAAAACTGAGTTGTTTGATATTCAAGTGTATATTTCCTTGAGGATGTTGAGTCCATTATATAGGCTCGACCTCTAGGTTACAAATATGACAAACTACAGCAAACAAGGACCATAAACAATACACAAACAAAGCCCATGAAACATGGCTAAAAGCACCCGACGACATTCAGGGATGGATGTAGACCCATCGGGCAGGGATAATCATTCCGGTCCTGGGAGAGGTATTGATTACTCGACTAAAAGGAGAGGAACCCCATCGACTGAAAGAAGAGGAGAGGTGCATTTAACAAATAAAAAGGTTCCTTAAAACATGGTGCTAATGGAGCATTAAGGTGGATGCTTGGTTCAAATGGTTAGGGCAACTCCTGGTGCGCCTCCAGCTCCTTATTGGGCTTAAGTGGACTTCAATGGTTGTCATTCTAAGGCTTCTTGATCAATTCGGCCCTTCAAAGAATACCTTTGAAAACCGCTTGCACCACTAGGTTGTTGCCTCGTTAAAACCTTCCTTGGAAAACCTCTTGGGATAAAACCAATGGCAAGGAAAAAGAGTACAATCCCTAGTGATGTCTTTATGCCTCAACATGCCAATGAAAGGACAAAGAGTGAAATCACTTTCTTTGTCCGCATGAGAGGCCATTCCGTGTTGTGCAAGTAATCTTTGTTTTGAGGAGTAATGTTGCTTGCCTGTGTTCCAAGATTACTTGTGGATACTCCTTGATCATTGGGAGTGAGTGGAGGTGTTATTGGCTCGGTGATCTCTTTGTTTATGTCCATTTGGTTCGTACCGAGCCAAAGGCTAACGGCCTTCTTGAACCCTTGCGAACTCTTAGCTCTTGCTCGTGTCATCGGCCCTCCTCTTAGTGGTGGTATCTTGGTCTGTTTGTTAGGGTCCTCTTGGATGTCCACATCATTCTCCCCTTCTTGAAAAAGTTCCCTCGTTACATCTGGTTTACCTACATCAAAATAAGACAAGTCACTAACATTGAAGGTTGGAGTGACATGGAACTCACCGGGTAACTCAAGACGGAAGGCATTGTCGTTGATCTTCTCGATGATCTTGAACGGGCCATCTCCCCTTGGTGCTAACTTGGAGCTTCGTTTGTTTGGGAATCGTTCAGGCCGCATGTGGAGCCAAACCCAATCTCCAGGTGCGAACTCCATCTTCTTGCGTCCCTTGTCTCTTTGGCGTTTGAGGCATTCGTTCTTTTTGTTAAGATTTTCCTTGACCTTCTCATGGATTTTCTTGACTAGTTCAGCCTTGCTGATGCCATCGAGACTCACTTGATCGGTCATTGGTAAAGGAACAAAGTCTTGGGGCGTGAGAGGGTTGAACCCATATACGACTTCAAAAGGCGAAAACTTAGAAGAAGAATGGTTAGCACGATTATAAGCAAACTCAACCCAATTCTTTAAATTGTTACCAATACTAGCCCGAAGTAAGCTAGATAAGGTACGGTTTACCACTTCCGTTTGACCATCGGTTTGGGGATGACAGGTGGTGGAAAAGAGAAGCTTAGTGCCGAGCTTCTTCCATAGTGTCCTCCAAAAGTGGCTTAGAAATTTTGTGTCTCGATCCGACACAATGGTTCTTGGTAGTCCATGTAAACGAACTACTTCCTTTTAGAACAAGTTTGCGATCTGAAATGCGTCGTTAGTCTTGTTGCATGGAATGAAATGTGCCATTTTTGAGAACCGGTCTACAACGACGAATATTGAATCCTTGTGTTGTATGCTTGGTAGTCCTAGCACAAAATCCATAGAAATATCCTCCCAAGGAGCGTTAGGAATTGATAAAGGCATATAAAGTCCATGAGGATGTACCCTTGATTTTGTTTTGAGACAAACAATGCACTTAGCACAATGGCGTTCAACGTCTCGCTTAATATGCGGCCAATAAAAGTGCTCCTTGAGTGTGATTAAGGTCTTGTCGATTCCTAAGTGTCCCATGAGTCCTCCACCGTGAGCTTCTCGGACTAAAAGATCCCTCATTGAACCTTGTGAGATACAAAGTCGCTTGTCTCGGAAGAGAAATCCATTTTGTAGATAGTAAGATCCGGTCCCTCCTTGTTGACATTGAGCAAAGGTTTCCCCAAGGTCTGGATCCTCAGCATACTGATCCTTGATGTGTTCAAATCCAAACACCTTAGCCTCCATAGTCGTTATAAGCGCGTGGCGTCTTGATAGTGCATCCGCGACAACATTGTCTTTGCCTTTCTTGTATTTGATGATATATGGAAAAGTCTCCACGAATTCTAACCATCTTGCGTGTCTCTTCTTGAGTGTGGTTTGTCCCCGAAGATGCTTTAGTGTTTCATGGTCCGTATGAATGACAAACTCTTTCGCCAAAAGGTAGTGTTGCCATGTTTCTAACGATCGGACCAAGGCGTATAATTCTTTGTCATACGTAGGATAGTTGAGGGTAGGGCCACTGATTTTTTCACTGAAGTAGGCTACGGGCCTCCCTCCTTGAGTGAAGACAGCTCCGATTCCTAAACCTGAAGCATCACACTCAATTTCAAACGTTTGGTCAAAGTTAGGCAAAACTAAAACCGGGGCATGTGTCAAGCGATCCTTTAAGGTTTTAAAGGCGGTTTCTTGTGCTTCTCCCCAATGAAATGGCACATCTTTCTTAATGACAGCCGTCAAGGGAGCTGCTATGGTGCTGAAGTCTCGTACAAATCATCGATAAAAACTTGCTAGGCCGTGAAAACTCCGAATGTGTCCGATGCTAGTTGGTGTAGTCCACTCTTCGATGGCTTTGATTTTATCTTGGTCAACTTGGAGTCCTTGTGAGCTTACTACAAAGCCTAGGAAGATCAATTTATCAGTACAAAAGACGCACTTCGTTAGGTTGGCATAAAGACCTTCCTTTCGAAGCGTTTGTAACACTAATTCTAAGTGTTCAATATGTTCACCCAAGCTCTTGTTATATATGAGTATATCATCAAAATATACCACGACAAATTTACTTATATAAGAATGCAAAACCTGGTTCATAAGTCGCATGAAGGTGCTCGGAGCATTTGTTAAACCAAAGGGCATAACGAGCCACTCGTAGAGGCCTTGTTTTGTCTTGAAAGCGGTTTTCCATTCGTCACCTTCTTTCATTCTCACTTGATGATATCCACTCTTAAGATCAACTTTGGAGAAGATTGTGGATCCACTCAATTCATCTAACATATCATCGAGCCTTGGTATTGGATGGCGGTATTTGATCGTAATATTGTTGATTGCTCGACAATCGACACACATTCTCCAAGTACCATCTTTCTTAGGCACAAGTAGCACGGGCACGGCGCATGGACTAAGGCTTTCCCTTATGTAGCCTTTAGACATTAGCTCTTGTACTTGTCGCTCAAGTTCTCGTGCTTCCGTTGGACTCACGCGATAAGCCGGCCGGTTGGGTAGGGCTGCTCCGGGTACTAGGTCAATTTGATGTTCAACTCCACGTAGGGGTGGCAGTCCCGGTGGTATCTCATCATGGAAAATATCCTTGAATCAATCTAGGACTTCTTGAATTTCCAACGGTAATATGGCGGTATCTTTCTCGGCGGTTAGAACCTCTTTGTAAAGTAAGAGCAACACATCTTGTTTTGAATGCAATGCCTTGTTGATATGACTAGCTTTGGCGAGTAAGCTACACTGGACCTTCTTAGCATCATTGGCCATCTTGACTTGCATCGCATTAATTTGGTTAGGGTCGAGTGGGGCGAGAGTAATCTTACGCTTATTATGTATAAAAGAGTAGAGATTGGTCCGGCCGTGATGTGTGGCCTCCTTGTCGAATTGCCATGGTCGTCCCAAAAGAATGTGTCCCGCTTGCATAGGAACTACGTCGCAAGTCACTTGGTCTTGATATCTTCCGATACTAAAAGAGAATTTCACTTGCTCATGGACCTTGAGCTCGGAGTTGTCGTTGAGCCACCGTAACTTGTAAGGCTGAGGATGTTTTTCTTTCTTAAGTCCTAGCTTATCAACCATGTAAGAGCTTTCAGCATTGGTACATGAGCCACCATCGATGATTAGGCTACATGTTTTGCCCTCCACTAAGCACTTGGTGTGGAAAATATTTTCTCTTTGGGCCATCTCGTCGGGTTCGACGATTGCGTTTAGTATACGCCTTATCATGAGGATCGCTCCCTTCTCTGGATACTCAACGCAATCTTCTGACTCCTCACGCTCCTCTTCAGATTCTTCTTGAGTTTCATAGCCTCCATCCTTAGTGAGAATCATGATTTTGGCGTTTGGACATTCTCGGGCCTTATGGCCTCTTCCTTGACATTTGTAACAAACTATGTCTCGGTTGCGTGTTTGGGGCGTAGTGACTCGACTAGACTCAGCTCTCGGGGCCTTAGACGTCTCGGGGCTTTTTCTTTTGTATTTTGACTCGATCTCTACGGACTTGGCTCGGTCTCGCGGTTGAAATCATCCGTTGCGTGCGCCGTACGTTTGAGGGTTCACTTGTTTCGTTGAGGCCTTACGCTTCCCTTGTTGTTCTATTTGGATTGCCAAATGTAATAGTTCATCCGTTTGGTGGTATGGATGAAGCTCTACCTTTTGTGATATCCGTTCTTGCAACCCATCGACAAATTGTGCCATTAGGGACTCCTCCGAATCGTCTAGCTCTAGACGGTTCTTGAGTGTCTCGAACTCATCGTAGTATTCTTCTACGGATTTGCTTCCTTGAGTTAGTCGCCTAAATCTTCTCTGGCTTTCACGATGATAGTGGTGTGGGACGTATCTTCTCTTGAAATAAAACTTCATATCAGCCCATGTGTCTACTTGGCCGTACCGGTTCCGTCTTCTCTCGGCAACTTCTCTATCCCACCAAGACAAGGCATGTTCGGTGAGTTGTGCTGCTGCCACGGCTACCTTCTTTGGTTCACTATACTCATAGCACTCAAATATCCTGTCCATCCTTTTTTCCCAATCTAGATAAGCATCAGGATCTACTCGACCCGCAAACGTTGGCAAGGTGAGTTTAGGGTCGATATTGTCTCGCCGGGGTGGTTGGTCATAGCGGTCTCTTCTCTGAGGATCAGGTGGTTCTTCTTTATCATCAGACTCCAAATGTTTGCGCCTTGGAGGAGGGTTAATCCTTGGTGGCGGATTATTTCTTGCCGGCTCGTCATTCCGCGGCGGGGCCCTTCTTGGCGGGTGCTCGATGTGCGTGATTCTCTCTTCAATAGCTCCAAATCTTTGAGTTATGTCTGCTCTCATGTCAGCAATGGATCTGGCCAATGTTTCTAGTCCATTCTCAGCCATAGTCCCTCGCAAGAATTTGAAAAACACAAGGGTTTTAGTGTTGGGAACAAATTCTCGAAATTTTACCCGATTCGGTAAACTAGTAAAAGATTTCAGTAAAAATTATTGAAACGAGTAACAATTTAACAAACTTAATTTTTATATTTTATATAATGAGTCTAGATTCTAAAACAAGTGACAGAATATATTTAGGAGTTTTTATGAATTTATGAAAATTAAAACATGATGGAGAGGTAAAACGAGAAGGAAACAATCGGTAAAAACAATTTTCTTTTGAGTTTTTCGTTTTGGAAAGAAAACTAATGCAGGATACGAAAGTAAAGGATAAAAACAAGTAAAGATAGATACAACCTGGTGGTTGTGGATGGATCTTCAGCTCTGATACCAAAATGATACAAGCTTCGGACAAGAAGGTAAGTTTCCGAATGACCGTGCGGTTGCTGTTCGGGAACTAAGATCAAATCAAAGGCTTTAGGAGCGGGTCTGTGGATTGATAATCGGCCACACAAGCTATGGAAAGGCTTGTGATATGACTGGGGGTCCTTCACTTGCTGGGATTCGCACAAACAAGTAGAGAGAACAAAGGTTTAAGCGATTAAAGCTTAGATAGAAAACTGAGTTTTTGATATTCAAGTGTATCTTTCCTTGAGGATGTTGAGTCCATTATATAGGCTCGACCTCTAGGTTACAAATATGACAAAATACAGCAAACAAGGAACATAAACAATACACAAACAAAGCCCATGAAACATGGCTAAAAGCAAAAACATTTAACAAATAAAAAGGTTCCTTAAAACATGGTGCTAATGGAGCATTAAGGTGGATGCTTTGTTCAAATGGTTAGGGCAACTCCTGGTGCGCCTCCAGCTCCTTATTGGGCTTAAGTGGACTTCAATGGTTGCCATTCTAAGGCTTAGAACTGAACTAGAAACATGGTGGGCTTCTTGATCAATTCGGCCCTTCAAAGAATACCTTTGAAAACCGCTTGCACCACTAGGTTGTTGCCTCGTTAAAACCTTCCTTGGAAAACCTCTTGGGATAAAACCAATGGCAAGGAAAAAGAGTACAATCCCTAGTGATGTCTTTATGCCTCAACATGCCAATGAAAGGACAAAGAGTGAAATCACTTTCTTTGTCCGCATGAGAGGCCATTCCGTGTTGTGCAAGTAATCTTTGTTTTGAGGAGTAATGTTGCTTGCCTGTGTTCCAAGATTACTTGTGGATACTCCTTGATCATTGGGAGTGAGTGGAGGTGTTATTGGCTCGGTGATCTCTTTGTTTATGTCCATTTGGTTCGTACCGAGCCAAAGGCTAACGGCCTTCTTGAACCCTTGCGAACTCTTAGCTCTTGCTCGTGTCATCGGCCCTCCTCTTAGTGGTGGTATCTTGGTACTTTTGTTAGGGTCCTCTTGGATGTCCACATCAAGCCTATTAGGACTCTTAGTGATGTGCTAAAGCATGCTACGTAGGTGGAGAAGAAAGCCAAAGTAAGAGCATTATACCTTATCCCACACTTCGGGTACTTCTTTGAATCTCATAGGAGTTTCCGAGGGTGAAGTTGGGACTTATATCATGAATACACATATTAAGGCTAAACCAACACCTAAGGATGTGAATATGAAGAAGCAATGCTCTGATTGACAAGGATTTGGCCATTTACAAGATGATAGTCCCAATAATGGTGTTATAAGCATTTGAAATACAAAGGAGAGTGAATATAACATTTGAATTGTACACAATGGAATTGGAGCTCTCACAATTGCTTGGAGATGGTCTAGAGCCGCAACAGGGAGCCATAGTAGGCTTTTTACAATGATTGAGTGATGAAATATCGTCAAAGGCTGAGATTCAGCCTGTTAGGACTCTTGAAGATGTGATAAAGCATGCTACCTAGGTGGAGAAGAAAGCTAAGGTAAGAAACAAGCATTATACCTTATCCTACACTTGAGGTACTTCTTTGAATCTCATAGGAGTTTGGGAGGGTGAAATTGGGAGTTGTATCATGAAGACACATATAAAGTTAAACCAACACCTAAGGATGAGAATATGAAGAAGCAATGCTTTGATAGACAAGGATTTGGGCATTTACAGGCTGATACTCCAATTAACGAAGTTATAATTATTCAGAATAAAAAGGAGAGTGAATAGAACTATTGAAGTGTACACAATGGAGTTGGATCTCTCACAATTGCTTTGCGATGGTCTAGAGCCGCAACAGGGAGCCATTGTAGGCTTTGTACAATGATTGAGTGATGAAATATCATCAAAGGCTGAGATTCAGCCTATTAAGACTCATGAAGACGTGATAAAGCATCCAACCTAGGTGGAGAAGAAAGGTAAGGTAAGAAAAAGCATTATACCTTATCCCACACTTCAGGTACTTCTTTGAATCTCATTGGAGTTTGGGAGGGTGAAGTTGGGAGTTGTATCATGAAAACACATATTAAGGCTAAACCAACACCTATGGATGTGAATATGAAGAAGAAATGCTTTGATTGACAAGGATTTGTCCATTTACAAGCTGATAGTCCCAAAAATGGGGTTATAACCATTCAAAATACAAAGGAGAATGAATAGAACTGTTGAAGTGTACACAATGAAGTTGGATCTCTCATAATTGCTTGGCGATGGTCTAGAGCCGCAACATGAGCCATTGTAGGCTTTGTACAACGATTGAGTGATGAGATATCATCAAAGGCTGAGATTCAGCCTATTAGGACTCTTAGTGACGTGATAAAGCATGCTACCTAGGTGGAGAAGAAAGCGAAGGTAAGAAACAAGCATTATACCTTATCCCACACTTCGGGTACTTCTTTGAATTTCATATGAGTTTCTGAGGGTGAAGTTGGGACTTATATCATGAATACACATTTAAAAGCTAAACCAACACCTAAGGATGTGAATATGAAGATGCAATGCTTTGATTGACAAGGGTTTGTCCATCTATAAGCTGATAGTCCCAAAAATGGGGTTATAACCATTCAAAATACAAAGGAGAGTGAATAGAACTGTTGAAGTGTACACAATGGAGTTGGATCTCTGACAATTGCTTGGCGATGGTCTAGAGCCACAACAGGAAGCCATTTTAGGCTTTGTACAATGATTGAGTGATGAAATATCATCAAAGGCTGAGATTCAGCCTATTAGGACTCTAAGTGACGTGATAAAGCATGCTATCTTGGTGGAGAAGAAAGCCAAGGTAAGAAACAAGCAGTATACCTTATTCCACACTTCATGTACTTCTTTGAATCTCATAGGAGTTTCCGAGTGTGAAGTTGGGACTTATATCATGAATACACATATTAATGCTAAACCAACACCTAAGGATGTGAATATGAAGAAGCAATGCTCTGATTGACAAGGATTTGGCCATTTACAAGCTGATAGTCCCAAAAATGGTTTTATAAGCATTTAAAATACAAAGAAGAGTGAATAGAACATTTGAATTGTACACAATGGAATTGGATCTCTCACAATTGCTTGGAGATGGTCTAGAGCCGCAACAGGGAGCCATAGTTGGCTTTTTACAATGATTGAGTGACGAAATATCGTCAAAGGCTGAGATTCAGCCTGTTAGGACTCTTGAAGACGTGATCAAGCATGCTACCTAGGTGGAGAAGAAAGCTAAGGTAAGAAACAAGCATTATACCTTATCCTACACTTCAGGTACTTCTTTGAATCTCATAGGAGTTTGGGAGGGTGAAATTGGGAGTTGTATCATGATGACACATATTAAGGTTAAACCAACACCTAAGGATGTGAATATGAAGAAGAAATGCTTTGATTGACAATGGTTTGTCCATTTACAAGCTGATAGTCCCAAAACTGGGGTTATAACCATTCAAAATATAAAGGAGAATGAATAGAACAGTTGAAGTGTACACAATGAAGTTGGATCTCTGAGAATTGCTTGGCGATGGTCTAGAGCCGCAACATGAGCCATTGTAGGCTTTGTACAACGATTGAGTGATGAGATATCATCAAAGGCTGAGATTCAGCCTATTAGGACACTTAGTGACGTGATAAAGCGTGCTACCTAGGCGGAGAAGAAAGCAAAGGTAAGAAACAAGCATTAAACCTTATCCCACACTTCGGCTACTTCTTTGAATCTCATAGGAGTTTCTAAGGGTGAAGTTGGGACTTGTATCATGAATACACATTTAAAGGCTAAACCAACACCTAAGGATGTGAATATGAAGATGCAATGCTTTGATTGACAAGGATTTGGCCACTTACAAGCTGATAGTCCCAAAAAATAAGGTTATAACCATTTAAAATACAAAGGAAAGTGAATAAAACTTTTGAAGGGTACACAATGGAGTTGGATCTCTCTTAATTGCTTGGCGATGGTCTAGAGCCGCAACAGGGAGCCATTGTTGGCTTTTTACAATGATTGAGTGATGAAATATCATCAAAGGCTGAGATTCAGCCTATTAGGACTCTTAGTGACGTTATAAAGCATGCTACCTAGGTGGAGAAGAAAGCAAAGGTAAGAAACAAGCATTATACCTTATCCTACACTTTAGGTACTTCTTTGAATCTAATAGGAGTTTGGAAAGGTGAAGTTGGAAGTAGTATCATGAGGACTCATATTAAGGTTAAATTAACATTTAAGGATGTGAATATGAAGAAGCAACGCCTTGATAGACAAGGATTTGGCCATTTACAACCTGATATTCCAATTAACGAAGTTATAACCATTCAAAATAAAAAGGAGAGTGAATAGAACTGTTGAAGTGTACACAATGGAGTTGGATCTCTCACAATTGCTTGGCGATGGTCTAGAGCCGCAACAGGGAGCCATTGTAGGCTTTGTACAATGATTGAGTGATGAAATATCATCAAAGGCTGAGATTCAGCCTATTAAGACTCTTGAAGACGTGATAAAGCATGCTACCTAGGTGGAGAAGAAAGCCAAGGTAAGAAACAAGCAGTATATCTTATCCCACACTTCAGGCACTTCTTTGAATCTCATAGGAGTTTCAGAGGGTGAAGTTGGGAGTTGTATCATGAAGTCACATATTAAGGCTAAACCAAAACCTAAGGATGTGAATATGAAGAAGAAATTCTTTGATTGACAAGGGTTTGTCCATCTACAAGCTGATAGTCCCAAAAATGGGGTTATAACCATTCAAAATACAAAGGAGAGTGAATAGAACTGTTGAAGTGTACACAATGGAGTTGGATCTCTGACAATTGCTTGGCGATGGTCTAAAGCCACAACAGGAAGCCATTTTAGGCTTTGTACAATGATTGAGTGATGAAATATCATCAAAGGCTGAGATTCAGCCTATTAGGACTCTAAGTGACGTGATAAAGAATGCTACCTTGGTGGAGAAGAAAGCCAAGGTAAGAAACAAGCAGTATACCTCATCCCACACTTCAGGTACTTCTTTGAATCTCATAGGAGTTTCGGAGGGTGAAGTTGGGAGTTGTATCATGAAGACACATATTAAGGCTAAACCTACACCTAAGGATGTAAATATGAAGAAGAAATGCTTTGATTGACAAGAGTTAGTCCATTTACAAACTGATAGTCCCAAAAATAGGGTTATAACCATTCAAAATATAAAGGAGAGTGAACAGAACTGTTGAAGTGATGGAGTTGGATCTCTCACAATTGCTTGGCGAGGGTCTAGAGCCGCCATATGGAGCTATTGTAGGCTTTGTACAATGATTGAGTGATGAAATATCGTCAAAGGCTGAGATTCAGCCTATTAGGACTCTTAGTGACGTGATAAAGTATGCAACCTAGGTGGAGAAGAAAGCCAAGGTAAGAAACAAACATTATACTTTATCCCACACTTCAGGTACTTCTTTGAATCTCATAGGAGTTTCCGAGGGTGAAGTTGGGACTTTTATCATGAAGACACATATTAAGGCTAATTCAACACCTCAGGATGTGAATATGAAGAAGCAGTGCTTTGATTGACAAAGATTTGGCCATTTACAAGCTAATAGTCCCAAAATTGGGGTTATAACCATATAAAATACGAATGAGAGTGAATAAAACTATTGAAGTGTACACAATGGAGTTGGATCTCTCACAATTGCTTGGCGATGGTCTAGAGCCGCAACAGGGAGCCATAGTAAGTTTTGTACAATTATTGAGTGATGAAATATCGTCAAAGACTGAGATTTACCCTATTAGGACTATTGAACACGTGATAAAGCATGCTACCTAGGTGGAGAAGAAAGCCAAGGTAAGAAACATGCAGTATACCTTATCCCACACTTCAGGGACTTCTTTGAATCTCATAGGATTTTGGGAGGGTGAAGTTGGGAGTTGTATCATGAAGACACATATTAAGGCTAATTCAACACCTAAGGATGTGAATATGAAGAAGCAGTGCTTTGATTGACAAAGATTTGGCCATTTACAAGCTAATAGTCCCAAAATTGGGGTTATAACCATATAAAATACGAATGAGAGTGAATAAAACTGTTGAAGTGTACACAATGGAGTTGGATCTCTCACAATTGCTTGGCGATGGTCTAGAGCCGCAACAGGGAGCCATAGTAAGTTTTGTACAATTATTGAGTGATGAAATATCGTCAAAGACTGAGATTTACCCTATTAGGACTATTGAAGACGTGATAAAGCATGCTACCTAGGTGGAGAAGAAAGCCAAGGTAAGAAACATGCAGTATACCTTATCCCACACTTCAGGGACTTCTTTGAATCTCATAGGATTTTGGGAGGGTGAAGTTGGGAGTTGTATCATGAAGACATATATTAAGGTTAAACCAACACCTAAGGATGTGAATATGAAGAAGCAATGCTTTGATAGACAAGAATTTGGCCATTTACAAGCTGATAGTCCAATTAACGAAGTTATAACCATTTAAAATAAAAAGGAGAGTGAATAGAACTGTTGAAGTGTACACAATGGAGTTGGATCTCTGACAATTGCTTGGCGATAGTCTAAAGCCGCAACATGGACCCATTTTAGGCTTTGTAGAATGATTGAGTGATGAAATATCATCAAAGGCTGAGATTCAGCCTATTAGGACTTTTAGTGACGTGATAAAGCATGCTACCTAGGTGGAGAAGAAAGCGAATGTAAGAAAGAAGCAGTATACCTTATCCCACACTTCAGGTACTTCTTTGAATCTCATAAGAGTTTCGGAGGGCGAAGTTGGGAGTTGTATCATAAAGACACATAATAAGGCTAAACCAACACCTAAGGATGTGAATATGAAGAAGAAATGCTTTGATTGACATGGGTTTGTCCATTTACAAGCTGATAGTCCCAATAATGGGGTTATTGATATATCATGGTTTTTATGGGTTTTAACCATGATATAAGAGTCTTTAATCGAGTCTTTTTGGTGTTTTTAGAGTCTATTGGAGTCTTTTATCTTCAGGTATGCATTTAGGACAAATGTGAAGAATATGGGAGATTTTGGAGCAAATACCAGGAAGTTGCATCGAAGAATCACGTTTTGAGGCGAGGCATGACTTGGTGTCGATCGACACCAAGCCTCTGTGTCGATCGACACCACAGGCGGACAACTTCAGAGATTTTTGGAAGATTTACAATTTTGCCCAGAAGTTTCCAATATTTCAGCATTGGTCCTTGTACGAGTTTTTAGCTATTTATAGGGTTTTGATTATCAAGCTGCAGACTCTCTTTCTATCTCAAGCTTGTATCATCTTTCTCTAATCTCTGATACTCTTTGTTCTCTACTTTTATTATACTATTGATTTCTATTCACATTATGATGATTGTTTCTTTCACCATGTCTGAGTAGTTTCCTTGTTAGGCTATGGGATTTCAAAGGTTTCTGAGGAATTGTTGAACCAGTGATTTATTAGGGTTAATTGATAGAGTTCTTCATCTAGGATTGAACTTACCGCTTATTCTAGATTCGCGACCTAGAATCTGATTTAGGGTTATTAATTGACACGAAAGTGTAATTGATTGCTAGATCTATCTTAGGTGAGCAAAATACCTATCTGCAAAGGAATTTGATTTAGGGATTTTGTGAACAAATTGAACCTGATCATTACTGCTTGTCTGGATCTTAGAATTTAGCAAAGGAATTTGGAATTCTAGATTCAGGGATAGATAGTTTACGCAGCGGAAGCTGGTAGGTTTTACAATTGTGTTTGAGTTCTAGAACGGTTCTTAATTGTAATCCTGATGATTTAATTAGTTCACAGTTCTGAAGATTCCTGAGATTTCCCTATGCCTAACGCTTTTCTCCACTGATTCACACTCTGTTTAATTATTCGCACTGCAATTTCATTACATTACACTTTATTTAGCTTAATACTTTTACTGAGATTTATTGAGTATTTCATAGTCCTTGTGGATTCGATCCCTAAGTACTACAGTGATCTCTTAATTTGAGAGAGTAGCTCAGGGTAAATTTGAGCATATCAAATTTTGGCGCCGTTGCCGGGGACTATTGAGTTTACCATTAGATTTAAGTTTAAGTTTTTGTCTAAATTTTCTTTAATTTTGTTACTAATCTCGTTCTTTCTTTCTTTCTTGTGTGTTTCAGGTGCATGCCAAACCGCAAAACTCGGAGCAACAAGAATCTTGAGCTAGTAACCCTTTCAAATCAAGAGCTAGCTAAGTTAGAACGAAGAACCCGGAAAGCGAAGAATGCTGAAGCGATGTTGCGTACTATCATCATGGCTGATGAACATGGAGTTCTCCGGGACAGGGATGGCCATGCATACAATGCAGAGGGCCAAAGGATTGATGACAACGGCCAAGTCATTGTTGAGGCTGAAGTACAAGCCCAGGGTGCTGGTGTCGATCGACACCCACCACTTGGTGTCGATCGTCACCCACCAGCCGCTGGTGGTGTTTTGGTTGGACAAGGTGCACCTGGTGCCTTAGGTCCACGAGCAATGACATTGGGGGATTACAACCGGCCAGAGCAGTTCTATGCCAACCGGTCTGCCATCCGCCCGCCTCCGTTTCAAAGGAACGACTTTGAACTCAAACCTGCATACTACACGCTTGTAGGTCAGAACCCTTTCCACGGGCTATCACATGAGCACCCTATGGATCACATTGAGCGGTTTGAGGATCTAGTCACTAGCATCAAGGCTAACGGGGTGTCAAACGACTATCTGTTCTGTAAGCTCTTCCCATACTCTCTTGCTGGGGAAGCAGCTTATTGGCTTAAGCCGTTGAAGCCGGGATCACTGACCACCTGGGAGGACACTAAAAATGCTTTCCTGAACAACTTTTATGATGATGCACGGTCTGAAGAGCTGAGGACGAAGATTTCAGCCTTCTCTCAAGGACCTACTGAGGCATTGAAGGCCGCTTGGGCAAGGTTCAGGGCTTATCAGAGAGATTGTCCACACCATGGGTTCAGTGAGGTTCAGTTGCTAGGGATTTTCTTCAGGGGGATCGATTGGAGGTATCAGATGGCTCTGGATGCTGCAAGTAATGGCAACTTCAATACCAGATACCCTGATGATGCTGTGGTATTAATAGAGAACTTGGCTTCAAGCAACAGTACTAAGAATGCTGATTTCGAGAGAAAGAAGCAAGCTGGGAACTTGGATGGAAGTCAGATAGCTGAGGTAAAGGCGAAACTTGATACGGTTCACAACCTTCTAATAAACAAGAAGCAGGTCCACTTTGCTGCAGAGGTTGAGACCTATGTGCCAGTTGAGGAGCAAGATGTTAACTATGTCGGTGGCACAGGCTTTCAACGTTTCGGTAACTCGCAAGGTAACCGAGGCTACAATGGGGGCAGTCCGCGAGGCAACTATCAAGGGAATCAGTCCTCCTCTACTTTCACTCAGCAGCCTCAGTATCAGACGCCCTATCAGAGCAGCAATAACTTCAATCAGAGGAACTATGGCTCATCTTCATATCAGAGCGTTCCACCACCTACTACAGAGAGCAAGATGGAATCAATGCTTGAGCAGATTCTAGAAGGTCAACAGAAGATCACCGTGGAATTCAATGGGAAGTTAGACTCCGTATATCAGGATTTGAATGGGAAGTTTGAGCAGCTGAACACTCATGTCAAGAATTTAGACACTCAGGTTGCTCAGATAGCTGGAGCTATTAAGAGACAGGACGGTTTTCTTCCTGGGAAGACGGACACTAATCTGAGGCATTCAGTGAATGCCATCTCATTGAGGAGTGAGAAGAAATTTGAGCCTGTGATCAGGAGTACTCTGACACCTGAAGAGAAGATAGACTTAGAAGAGGTCGAAGACGAAGATGCTGTTCTTCCGGAGCTAGTGTCGATCGACACCAACACTATGTGTCGATCGACACCAGTTGATACAGAAGGGATTGGCACGGACAAAGCTGTGTCGATCGCTACCAAGGACAGGACACATGATGTTAGTGTCGACCGACACCCACCACCTGGTGTCTATCGCCACCCTTCGCTGACAGACAAGGCTTCTTCATCATCTGCTAAGCCGGTCACCGAATCATCATACAAACCGAGGATCCCTTATCCTCGAAACCCCAGGAAGTCTAAGCAAGAGATAGATGATGCAAGGTGTAAGGCTATGAAACGCATGGTCACTAAGGATTTGAATGTTGAACAAGGTGCGATGATGATTTCCGCACAGGTTAGTGCCGTGATTCAGAACAAGATTCCAGAGAAGCTTCCAGACCCAGGTAGTTTCGTTCTTGACTGCACCATCTTTGCAGAAAAGTTCGAACGGTGTTTATGTGATCTTGGGTCTAGTGTGAATTTGATGCCCAGATCAGTTGCTGTGAATCTTGGTATGACAGACTTTCAGCCGACAAGGATTACTCTCATCCTTGCTGATCGTTCCGTTCGTCTTCCAGACGGTATTCTTGAGGATGTTCCTATCAAGATAGGAGGTTGCTTGATTCCTACGGATTTCGTTGTCTTGACATATGAGGAAGAACCTAAGGATCCGTTGATATTGGGACGACCATTCTTGGCTACAGCTGGTGCCATGATTGATGTCAGAAGGGGACGCATTGGTCTGAATGTAGGTGATTTGGTTATGAACTTCGAGATGGATAAGCTTGTAAAGCGGCCTACGATCGATGGTCAGACCTTCTGCGTCGAGACTCTCACGGATCTTGTTGAGGAGAGTTTCAAGGAGTTGCATTGTGAAGACCCTCTGGAACGTGCTTTGATTGCTTCAGTGGATGAGGTTGACCATTTAGATGATATTGCTGCTGGGTATGTCAAGCTAATGGATGCAACCAAGGAAGTGATACACGCAGCGGGTGTCGATCGACACCCATCACTGGTGTCGATCGACACCGGTGTCCGGACAGACAAGAAAGCAGCTGATTGGATCTTTGAGCAAGCTCCAAAGATAGAGCTTAAGCAACTCCCTGCGGGGCTCAGGTACGCATTCCTTGGTGAACATAATTCATATCCTGTTATTGTTAATGCGTCCCTGAATAACGCAGAGCTCACCCTATTGCTAAGTAAGCTGCGCAAGTTTCGCAAAGCTCTTGGCTATTCTCTTGATGACATTTCAGGTATCTCTCCAGATCTGTGCATGCATAGGATACATCTTGAGGATGAGACTAAATCATCAGTAGAACATCAGAGACAGCTGAATCCAAACCTGAAGGATGTGGTTAAGAAAGAGATCATGAAGCTGTTGGATGCAGGGATCATCTATCCGATTTCCGACAGTGATTGGGTCAGTCCGGTGCATGTTGTGCCTAAGAAAGGAGGAGTCACAGTGGTACAGAATGAGAAGAATGAGCTGATACCGACTAGGACTGTGACAGGGCACAGAATGTGCATTGATTATAGGAAGCTGCACGCCAATCGGATTACAGACCTGGTGTCGATCGACACCACTCGTCTGTGTCGATCGACACCCACACCACGGATTCAGGTTTTGTGTTCTAATCTTTTGACTTTTTCATTTTGGTTCATCAGTTTTGTTTCCTTTTTCACCAACTCCTTGCTTGATAACACTGGGGACAGTGTTGTTTAAGTCTGGAGGAGGTAGTTACTAACATCATTCTTTTTGTTTTCTTAGAGTCAGTCCAATTTTTGTTTTATTGAGTCAAAATTTAGTTTGGAAACTATGATTTTTCGAGGAAATTACCACACTTGCAGGAACTTGAGTGACCATTGATTCGAGCTTGACATGCGTCTGAGACTAATGAAAAACCCCAAGGCTGATCAACCTACCAATGTTACCCATGTTCACCTGAGCTTTCAGAGGATCCATCACCGACTTCGCCCATTAACCTGACTTTAATTTTGCTTGTCCAGGGGCTTGATATACATTGGATCGGACTCTCCCTTTAGTCCTGAAAGACTTGTCTGTGTGAGTATGGTTCCCCTCTCTCTTTCCTTCATAAAAAAGAAAATAAAAAAAAAAAGAAAAAGAAAAAAAATATATATATACTAAGCAGTAAAAGATGAAATGATTTTCTTTTGAGTAGAGAGGTAGGAAAATTTCCAGTGACCTCGTTATTCTACTTTGAAAGGAATGATCACACAAAGGTTGGAAGCGAGGTTAGGAAAATTTCCCGTGATACCACTATTCGCCTACACCTTTGATATAATTAGCTGCAGAAGTGAGAAAAGGGAGAGGAAAGGAACCAGAAGTAAAGACAGTCTGTGTGCTCAGGAAAACTGATTGAGAAAGAGTTCATGTGTCCTTTGATTGATACTCCCTGGATAAGTCTTCACCTTAGTTCATAGAAGCCGGTATGGTGAATTTGGATTGTTTATTTGGATTGTGGAGTTGTTTGGGACAGTTGCTAAGTCTGGGGGAAGTACATGGTGGTCTGGACCTTGTCAGGTAAGAATTTCCAGTGGCTTTACTATGGTGAATGTGAGTTTGGTGCTCTTATGACAAAATGAGTTTCCTGTGTTTTCAAACTTCTTTCACAGGCTGAGTTTCTGTTTTGCTTGAGGGCAAGCAAAAGCTAAGTCTGGGGGAGTTGATATATCATGGTTTTTATGGGTTTTAACCATGATATAAGAGTCTTTAATCGAGTCTTTTTGGTGTTTTTAGAGTCTATTGGAGTCTTTTATCTTCAGGTATGCATTTAGGACAAATGTGAAGAATATGGGAGATTTTGGAGCAAATACCAGGAAGTTGCATCGAAGAATCACGTTTTGAGGCGAGGCATGACTTGGTGTCGATCGACACCAAGCCTCTGTGTCGATCGACACCACAGGCGGACAACTTCAGAGATTTTTGGAAGATTTACAATTTTGCCCAGAAGTTTCCAATATTTCAGCATTGGTCCTTGTACGAGTTTTTAGCTATTTATAGGGTTTTGATTATCAAGCTGCAGACTCTCTTTCTATCTCAAGCTTGTATCATCTTTCTCTAATCTCTGATACTCTTTGTTCTCTACTTTTATTATACTATTGATTTCTATTCACATTATGATGATTGTTTCTTTCACCATGTCTGAGTAGTTTCCTTGTTAGGCTATGGGATTTCAAAGGTTTCTGAGGAATTGTTGAACCAGTGATTTATTAGGGTTAATTGATAGAGTTCTTCATCTAGGATTGAACTTACCGCTTATTCTAGATTCGCGACCTAGAATCTGATTTAGGGTTATTAATTGACACGAAAGTGTAATTGATTGCTAGATCTATCTTAGGTGAGCAAAATACCTATCTGCAAAGGAATTTGATTTAGGGATTTTGTGAACAAATTGAACCTGATCATTACTGCTTGTCTGGATCTTAGAATTTAGCAAAGGAATTTGGAATTCTAGATTCAGGGATAGATAGTTTACGCAGCGGAAGCTGGTAGGTTTTACAATTGTGTTTGAGTTCTAGAACGGTTCTTAATTGTAATCCTGATGATTTAATTAGTTCACAGTTCTGAAGATTCCTGAGATTTCCCTATGCCTAACGCTTTTCTCCACTGATTCACACTCTGTTTAATTATTCGCACTGCAATTTCATTACATTACACTTTATTTAGCTTAATACTTTTACTGAGATTTATTGAGTATTTCATAGTCCTTGTGGATTCGATCCCTAAGTACTACAGTGATCTCTTAATTTGAGAGAGTAGCTCAGGGTAAATTTGAGCATATCAGTTATAACCATTCAAAATACAAAGGAGAGTGAATAGAACTATTGAAGTGTACACAATGGAGTTGGATCTCTGACAATTGCTTGGCGATGGTCTAGAGCAGCAACAGGGAGCCATTGTAGGCTTTGTACAATGATTGAGTGATGAAATATCATCAATGGCTAAGATTCAGCCTATTAGGACTCTTAGTGATGTGCTAAAGCATACTACCTAGGTGGAGAAGAAAGCAAAAGTAAGAAACAAGCATTAGACCTTATACCACACTTCAGGTACTTCTTTTAATCTCATAGGAGTTTCCGAGGGTGAAGTTGGGACTTATATCATGAATACACATATTAAGGCTAAACCAACACCTAAGGATGTGAATATCAAGAAGCAATGCTCTGATTGACAAGGATTTGGCCATTTACAAGCTGATAGTCTCAAAAATGGTGTTATAAGCATTTAAAATACAAAGGAGAGTGAATAGAAGATTTGAATTGTACACAATGGAATTGGATCTCTCACAATTGCTTGGAGATGGTCTAGAGCCGCAACAGGGAGCCATAGTAGGCTTTTTACAATGATTGAGTGATGAAATATCGTCAAAGGCTGAGATTCAGCCTGTTAGGACTCTTGAAGACGTGATAAAGCATGCTCCCTAGGTGGAGAAGAAAGCTAAGGTAAGAAACAAGCATTATACCTTATCCTACACTTCAGGTACGTCTTTGAATCTCATAGGAGTTTGGGAGGGTGAAATTGGGAGTTGTATCATGAAGACACATATTAAGGTTAAACCAACACCTATAGATGAGAATCTGAAGAAGTAATGCTTTGATAGACAAGGATTTGGCCATTTACAAGCTAATACTCCAATTAACGAAGTTATAACCATTCAAAATAAAAAGGAGAGTGAATAGAACTGTTGAAGTGTACACAATGGAGTTGGATCTCTCACAATTGCTTGGCGATGGTCTAGAGCCGCAACAGGGAGCCATTGTAGGCTTTGTACAATGATTGAGTGATGAAATATCATCAAAGGCTGAGATTCAGCCTATTAAGACTCTTGAAGACGTGATAAAGCATGCTACCTAGGTGGAGAAGAAAGCCAAGGTAAGAAACAAGCAGTATATCTTATCCCACACTTCAGGCACTTCTTTGAATCTCATAGGAGTTTCAGCGGGTGAAGTTGGGAGTTGTATCATGAAGTCACATATTAAGGCTAAACCAAAACCTAAGGATGTGAATATGAAGAAGAAATGCTTTGATTGACAAGGGTTTGTCCATCTATAAGCTGATAGTCCCAAAAATGGGGTTATAACCATTCAAAATACAAAGGAGAGTGAATAGAACTGTTGAAGTGTACACAATGGAGTTGGATCTCTGACAATTGCTTGGCGATGGTCTAGAGCCACAACAGGAAGCCATTTTAGGCTTTGTACAATGATTGAGTGATGAAATATCATCAAAGGCTGAGATTCAGCCTATTAGGACTCTAAGTGACGTGATAAAGCATGCTATCTTGGTGGAGAAGAAAGCCAAGGTAAGAAACAAGCAGTATACCTTATCCCACACTTCAGGTACTTCTTTGAATCTCATAGGAGTTTTGGAGGGTGAAGTTGGGAGTTGTATCATGAAGACACATATTAAGGCTAAACCTACACCCAAGGATGTAAATATGAAGAAGAAATGCTTTGATTGACAAGGGTTTGTCCATTTACAAACTGATAGTCCCAAAAATAGGGTTATAACCATTCAAAATATAAATGAGAGTGAACAGAACTGTTGAAGTGATGGAGTTGGATCTCGCACAATTGCTTGGCGATGGTCTAGAGCCGCCATATGGAGCTATTGTAGGCTTTGTACAATGATTGAGTGATGAAATATCGTCAAAGGCTGAGATTTAGCCTATTAGGACTCTTAGTGACGTGATAAAGTATGCAACCTAGGTGGAGAAGAAAGCCAAGGTAAGAAACAAACATTATACTTTATCCCACACTTCAGGTACTTCTTTGAATCTCATAGGAGTTTCCGAGGGTGAAGTTGGGACTTTTATCATGAAGACACATATTAAGGCTAATTCAACACCTAAGGATGTGAATATGAAGAAGCAGTGCTTTGATTGACAAAGATTTGGCCATTTACAAGCTAATAGTCCCAAAATTGGGGTTATAACCATATAAAATACAAATGAGAGTGAATAGAACTGTTGAAGTGTACACAATGGAGTTGGATCTCTCACAATTGCTTGGCGATGGTCTAGAGCCGCAACAGTGAGCCATAGTAAGTTTTGTACAATTATTGAGTGATGAAATATCGTCAAAGACTGAGATTTAGCCTATTAGGACTATTGAAGACGTGATAAAGCATGCTACCTAGGTAGAGAAGAAAGCCAAGGTAAGAAACATGCAGTATACCTTATCCCACACTTCAGGGACTTCTTTGAATCTCATAGGATTTTGGGAGGGTGAAGTTGGGAGTTGTATCATGAAGACATATATTAAGGTTAAACCAACACCTAAGGATGTGAATATGAAGAAGCAATGCTTTGATAGACAAGGATTTGACCATTTATGATGTGATCATGGATATTTCACGGAAGCAGCTTGAGGCCGAGGATGCTCTAGCAGTATCAAGTGGACCGATGACAAGATCAAGAGTTAAGGAGCTCGGTAATTGCAATCACCACATTACTCACTCAAGTTCAACCGTCTACAATGCAGCTCGGAAACATGGAGAATAAAATTGTCTTGGTTGCTCGAGTGGACTAGTAAACGGGTGATTCGTTTGTACTCTTTTTCCTAGCCTTTGGTTTTTTCCCACTGGGTTTTCCAAAGGAAGGTTTTAATGAGGCAAATGGGTCACTCCAATCCACCTAGTCCACTAGAGTCCACAAGACAAGTCCAAGTCCAAGTCCAATAATTTTGGGAGTTTGTTTGCTGAAGTTTCAAGCCCAAAGAAGAATAAATTCAGCCCAAATAAATATTTATCTGATTCAAATCAGTCAAAGAAGAGGAGAAGTTGGCGTGGGAAAGTCCAAGAGTTCATCTGAAAATTAGTTAATGCTGTCTTAATTTTCTGTGCTAATTATTGTCTTCCTTTCCTTCATCTTTTTCTTTAAAACTTCCGATTGTGAGTAGAATAGTTTTTCAGACTTCTTTTATTAAAAATTTGAGAGTGATTTTCTCTTGTGTTCTTGAAGAACAAACCTCGATTGTTGGTGAGTAATATCCTTCAATCAAAATTGAATCAAGGTGTGTCATATCCGCGATTCAAACCTTGGCGTTTTCAAGTGTGTCATATCTTGGAAAAGTCATTGAGGAAATATCCAAGGTCTTCCACAACCTTGGTGTGATCCATTCATTCCACCACTATCCATCTATTCATTCCTTTCAATCTACCCCTCGAAAGTGCCGATTCTAGGGAGGATCATATCAAGTGGTATCAGAGCACACTTTCGGGATCAGTATCTGTATCTATCATCTTTTGATCTTAGACTTTTCATTTCTCTCTTGTCTTTCTATTCTAGTTGTTTGGATCAATCATTTGGGGGAATTGTCGAATTAATTTTTATTTTGATCATAATTCCTTGTTGATCCCTATTTTTGGTTCTAGTTTTACCTAAGTTGTTATCAAAAAAAAAACAAAAAAGAAACTTGATCGGACCAAAAGAAAAAAAAAATAAAAAATAATAATAATTTAATCAGTCCGAAATTAATTAGCTTAAGGGGGGTTTTTATTTTCTAATTTTAACTCCTTATTTTTTTTTATCCTTGATCTGTTCTTATTTATTAAAAAAAAAAAAAAAACTAAACACTTTCCTTTCTATCTCAATTCAATTGATTTGAATTTGGGTTTTTGGAGTTGTTCATCCGATTTGATCAGTTTTGTTCCAAACGAACCATTGAGGAAATCGCTGAGAGAGAACATTTTGAGTGCTGAGTGATTGAGTGAATAAAAAGGAGAGAAACACTTGTGAGGATCGATTTTTTTTTTTTGGTACTAACGTTTGTTAAGTGTGCAGGGAAAACAAAGTCAATATATCTAATCATTCCAGCGAAGAAGAAGTGAACACCAACCAAGCTCGAAGAGGAAGAAATAACAATCTGGATATGCAAACTCTTATGGTAGAGATGAGGCGGATGGTGAGGGAAGAGATGGGTGCAGTCAATGCAAGGATTGATACGATTCAAGAGTCCGTTAATCAAGGAGCCGAATACTGCTGCTAGAAGAAGAAGAGCACGACCTCAAGAAGAAGCTGATGAGGAAGGTTTGAATTATTATAGCAGAGGTAGTCAAGCTTCTAATCGAAGTGAAAGAAGGCCGAGACGAGAAAGAGAAGCTAGGGGTCGCAATGAAGACAATCTCAGTGGACTTAAGTTGAAAATACCACCATTTCATGGGAAAAATGATCTGGATGTCTACTTGGAGTGGGAGAAGAAAATTGAGCTTGTGTTTGATTGTCAAAATTATTCGGAGCAAAAGAAAGTTCAAGTAGCGGCAACGGAGTTTTATGATTACGCAATTAATTGGTGGGATCAGATTGTGACGAGTCGAAGACGTAACCGAGAACCGCCCGTAGTCACTTGGGAAGAGTTGAAAAATCTGATGAGAAAAAGATTTGTTCCAAGCCACTATCATCGGGAGCTGCATCAAAAGCTTAGGCGTCTAACTCAAGGAAGTAAGAGCGTGGATGATTATTATCAAGAGATGGAGTCTCTAATGCTTAGGGCCGATATAGAGGAAGATGTTGAGGCAACAATGGCCAGGTTTTTGAGTGGTTTAGCTCGTGATATTCAAGATAGGATGGAGCTTCAAACTTATAACGATTTGGAAGAAATGCTTCATAAGGCTGTGTTGGTTGAACAGCAAACTAAGAGGAGAAGTACTTCTAAATTTTCCTATGGAGCTGGAGCGGCTAACACTAGGACAAGTTACAGCCGAGAGGAGAGGACCGTTACCAAGCCAAAACCGGATCCTAAGCCCTACGCCAATGCTGAAGACGCCAAGGGTAAAGCTGTAGCTACTTCATCTAGAAATCGGGACGTTAAGTGTTTCAAGTGTCAAGGGAGAGGACACTATGCCAACGAGTGCACCAACAAGAGAGCTATGATTCTATTGGATAATGGCGAGATTGAAACTGAGGAGGAAAAGATTGAAAGTGATGGTGAAACCGAGGATGAGGACATAGAGTTACCAGCCATTGGAGAATTATTGGTAACAAGACGTTCTTTGAGTATTCAAGTTAAAGATACTGTCCAAGAGCAGCGGGAGAACTTGTTTCACACAAGATGTTTGGTACAAGGTAAGGTTTGCAGCCTTATTATTGATGGTGGGAGCTGTACTAATGTGGCTAGTGAAACAATGGTGAAGAAGTTAGGGCTGGAAGTTAAGAAGCATCCGAAACCTTTTAAGCTTCAATGGCTTAATGATGCTGGTGAAATGAATGTGAGCAGCCAAGTATTGGTCCCTTTAACCGTAGCCAAGTATGAGGACGAAATTCTATGTGATATTTTACCTATGGAAGCCGGCCATATACTACTTGGGAGGCCATGGCAGTTCGATAGGAGGGTCTTACATGATGGATTTACTAACCGGTACTCTTTTGAGTTCGATGGCCGAAAGACGATACTGGCTCCATTGGCGCCATATGAGGTTCATCAAGACCAACTTAAGCTGAAGCACCAAGAAAAACCATTGTGAGTGAACCCCTAAACACGCCACCTCAAAACAAAAACGAGAGTTTGAGGAAAACCAAGAAAATGGCTTGTGAGAGTAAACCCGTGAGGCATTCAAATTTCTTTGTGAGGTCTAATGTGGTTATGAGAGCTTTATTCTCTCAACAACCCGTTCTTTTATTTGTTTACAAGGAAACTTTGTTGAACCTTACTAACCCCGTACCGGAGTTGCCGAGTAAAGTCTCTTCTATCTTGCAGGATTTTGAAGACGTCTTTCTGGAGGAAAACCCTAAGGGATTGCCGCCTATGTGTGGAATTGAGCACCAGATTGATTTCATACCAGGAGCTTCACTTCCTAACAGGCCAGCATACAGAGCCAACCCGGTAGAGACTAAGGAGCTTCAAAAGCAAGTGAGTGAGCTGATGGACAAAGGATACATACGAGAGAGCATGAGCCCTTGTGCTGTGCCAGTGCTGCTTGTTCCGAAGAAGGATGGGACTTGGAGGATGTGCATTGATTGTCGAGCCATCAACAATATCACTGTAAAGTATCGCCACCCTATTCCTCGTTTAGATGATATGTTAGATGAGTTGCATGGTTCTAACATATTTTCGAAAATTGATCTTAAAAGTGGATACCATCAAATTAGGATGAAAGAGGGTGACGAATGGAAAACTGCGTTTAAAACGAAACATGGCTTGTATGAATGGTTAGTTATGCCATTTGGATTAACCAACACACCTAGTACTTTCATGAGATTGATGAATCATGTTTTAAGGAGCTTCATTGGAATTTTTGTTGTTGTTTACTTTGATGATATCTTAGTTTACAGCAAAAATTTAGAAGAGCATGTTAATCATTTGGAAGCGGTTTTGATGGTACTTAGGAAAGAGGAACTTTATGCTAATCTAAAGAAATGCACCTTTTGTACGGATAACCTTGTGTTTCTAGGTTTTGTCATAAGTGCAGATGGCATCAAAGTGGACGAAGAAAAGGTTCGAGCTGTCCGAGAATGGCCCAGTCCGAAAACCGTAGGAGAAGTGAGAAGTTTCCATGGACTAGCGGGATTCTATCGGAGATTTGTGAAGGACTTCAGTACCATAGCTGCTCCTCTCACTGAAGTGATCAAGAAAAATGTCGGATTTAAATGGGAAGAGGCACAAGAAGAAGCGTTCCAAGCATTAAAGGATAAACTCACCAATGCTCCACTTCTATCTTTACCGAATTTTCTTAAAACTTTTGAAATAGAGTGTGATGCATCTGGTGTTGGTATTGGAGCTGTCTTGATGCAAGAGAAGAAGCAAATTGCCTTTTTCAGTGAGAAGCTTGGAGGAGCTACGTTAAACTATCCAACCTACGACAAGGAGTTGTACGCGCTTGTCCGAGCATTGCAAACATGGCAGCACTATCTCTGGCCTAAGGAGTTTGTCATTCATACTGACCACGAGTCTTTGAAGCATTTAAAGGGTCAGCAAAAGCTCAACAAGAGGCATGCTAGGTGGGTAGAATTCATCGAAACATTTCCCTATGTGATCAAGTACAAACAAGGTAAAGAAAATATAGTTGCTGATGCCTTATCTCGAAGGTACGCCTTGATTTCTACTTTGGATGCTAAGCTATTAAGATTTGAACACCTTAAAGATCTCTATCAAACTGATTCTGAGTTTCAAGAGATTTTTAAATCGTGTGAAAGGTTTGCTTTTGGAAAATATTTTAGGCATGATGGGTTTCTTTTTTATGAAAGTCGACTATGTTTGCCTAATTGTTCTGTGAGAGAATTGCTAGTTAGGGAAGCACATGGAGGAGGCTTGATGGGGCATTTTGGGATCGCCAAGACTTTAAAAGTGTTGCAAGAGCATTTCTACTGGCCACAAATGAAAAGAGACGTCGAAAGAATTTGTGGGAGATGTGTCACGTGCAAACAAGCCAAATCAAAGGTACAGTCTCAAGGTATGTACACGCCTTTGCCTATACCTGATCATCCTTGGACTGACATTTCTATGGATTTTGTGCTTGGATTACCTAGAACTAGGACTGGAAAAGACTCAATCCTTGTTGTTGTTGATAGTCAGTGATAGGGACACAAAGTTTTTGAGTTATTTTTGGAAAACGCTTTGGTCTAAGCTAGGTACTAAGTTGCTGTTCTCAACTACTTGTCATCCTCAATCCGACGGTCAAACTGAAGTAGTTAATAGAACTTTGTCTACCTTGCTGCGTGCCTTGATTAAAAAGAACTTAAAAACTTGGGAAGAATGCTTACCACATGTTGAATTTGCTTATAATCGATCAGTGCATTCCGCCACCAAGTTTTCTCCTTTTGAAATTGTTTACGGCTTTAATCCTTTATCTCCTTTGGATCTAACCCCATTGCCTTTGAGTGAAAGAGCAAGCTTTGATGGGAAAAAAAAAAGCTGAACTTGTTAAACAGATTCACGAGAAAGCAAAGCGCAACATCGAGGAGAAGACAAAGCTGTACGCTAAACAAGCTAACAAGGGCAGGCGCAAGATGATATTTGAAGAGGGAGACCACGTTTGGATTCATCTAAGGAAGGAGAGATTTCCGGCTGAGAGGAAGTCTAAGTTAATGCCTAGAATTGACGGTCCATTCCGAGTCACAAAGAGGATCAATGATAATGCTTACCAACTCGATCTCCAAGGTAAGTACAATGTGAGTTCAAGCTTTAACGTTACTGACTTAATCCCATTTATTGCAGATGTTCCAGATTTGAGGACAAATCCTTTTCAAGAGGGAGGGGATGATGTGATCATGGATATCTCACGGAAGCAGCTTGAGGCCGAGGATGCTCTAGCAGTATCAAGTGGACCGATGACAAGATCAAGAGTTAAGGAGCTCGGTAATGCAATCACCACATTACTCACTCAAGTTCAACCGTCTACAATGCAGCTCGGAAACATGGAGAATAAAATTGTCTTGGTTGCTCGAGTGGACTAGTAAACGGGTGATTCGTTTGTACTCTTTTTCCTAGCCTTTGGTTTTTTCCCACTGGGTTTTCCAAAGGAAGGTTTTAATGAGGCAAATGGGTCACTCCAATCCACCTAGTCCACTAGAGTCCACAAGACAAGTCCAAATCCAAGTCCAATAATTTTGGGAGTTTGTTTGCTGAAGTTTCAAGCCCAAAGAAGAATAAATTCAGCCCAAATAAATATTTATCTGATTCAAATCAGTCAAAGAAGAGGAGAAGTTGGCGTGGGAAAGTCCAAGAGTTCATCTGAAAATTAGTTAATGCTGTCTTAATTTTCCGTGCTAATTATTGTCTTCCTTTTCTTCATCTTTTTCTTTAAAACTTCCGATTGTGAGTAGAATAGTTTTTCAGACTTCTTTTATTAAAAATTTGAGAGTGATTTTCTCTTGTGTTCTTGAAGAACAAACCTCGATTGTTGGTGAGTAATATCCTTCAATCAAAATTGAATCAAGGTGTGTCATATCCGCGATTCAAACCTTGGCGTTTTCAAGTGTGTCATATCTTGGAAAAGTCATTGAGGAAATATCCAAGGTCTTCCACAACCTTGGTGTGATCCATTCATTCCACCACTATCCATCTATTCATTCCTTTCAATCTACCCCTCGAAAGTGCAGATTCTAGGGAGGATCATATCAATTTACAAGCTGATAGTCCAATTAACAAAGTTATAACCATTTAAAATAAAAAGGAGAGTGAATAGAACTGTTGAAGTGTACACAATGGAGTTGGATCTCTGACAATTGCTTGGCGATAGTCTAAAGCCGCAACAAGGACCCATTTTAGGCTTTGTAGAATGACTGAGTGATGAAATATCATCAAAGGTTGAGATTCAGCCTATTAGGACTTTTAGTGACGTGATAAAGCATGCTACCTAGGTGGAGAAGAAAGCGAATGTAAGAAACAAGTAGTATACCTTATCCTACACTTGAGGTACTTCTTTGAATCTCATAGGAGTTTCGGAGGGCGAAGTTGGGAGTTGTATCATAAAGACACATAATAAGGCTAAACCAACACCTAAGGATGTGAATATGAAGAAGAAATGCTTTGATTGACAAGGGTTTGTCCATTTACAAACTGATAGTCCCAAAAATAGGGTTATAACCATTCAAAATATAAAGGAGAGTGAACAGAACTGTTGAAGTGATGGAGTTGGATCTCTCACAATTGCTTGGCGAGGGTCTAGAGCCGCCATATGGAGCTATTGTAGGCTTTGTACAATGATTGAGTGATGAAATATCGTCAAAGACTGAGATTCAGCCTATTAGGACTCTTAGTGACGTGATAAAGTATGCAACCTAGGTGGAGAAGAAAGCCAAGGTAAGAAACAAACATTATACTTTATCCCACACTTCAGGTACTTCTTTGAATCTCATAGGAGTTTCCGAGGGTGAAGTTGGGACTTTTATCATGAAGACACATATTAAGGCTAATTCAACACCTAAGGATGTGAATATGAAGAAGCAGTGCTTTGATTGACAAAGATTTGGCCATTTACAAGCTAATAGTCCCAAAATTGGGGTTATAACCATATAAAATACGAATGAGAGTGAATAGAACTGTTGAAGTGTACACAATGGAGTTGGATCTCTCACAATTTGATGTGGACATTAAATATGATGATCCTATACTTCATCAAGAGACTCTTACACACGTCCTTAAGCACACAGAACCACGGAGGATCAAGCGAATTCATCCAAGACCCGAGTTTCTTTATTTGGACCCAATCGTATTAAAACATCAACAACTCTTTCTCAAGCTGATTGAGCACGACTTGGAGACCTTCTACACCTACAAGAGACTTTCAATCATTAAAGGATTCCTCCCCAAGTTGTCCAGATACAAAGCACCTTCATGTTTCCTCATTTGGCCCAAAATCGAGCATTAAAGGCCATATCAATCAATCATTTGATTGATTTATCATTAAGTTTGATTTATTTATATTAATGTTGATTTATTCTCTTATTTAATGTCTTAGATTAGCTATTCATGAGCCTATAAAAGCTCAGCTCATATCATTGTAAAAATCACCCTTGAATTTGAAAGAAATAAGAAAAACCGTGAGTTTTCCCACTTTTAAAGCTTCGGCTTTGTTTGCTTGTCTTTTCTATTGTGTGTGATGCCCTTAGAAAGCAAGTGGGATCTCTGTCTTTGTGTGAGATTCACATAGGCATTGATTCGTGTTCTTATCACAAAGTAATTCCGCAACTTTGTGTGGCGAACTTCGATCCATCTCTTGTTCTCAATCATCATTCCATTTCGTTGCTGATTCAAAGAGCGTGTTACGACCATTTGAACTAGCTCCATCTCGATCCACTTCACTCCATCACTCGTCAAGAAGAGAGCGTGTTACCACCAACTTCTTGGCCCCATCACTATCCTCAGATCCTTTAAGGTTTCGTGCCTATATCACAATTGCTTGGCGATGGTCTAGAGCCGCAACAGGGAGCCATAGTAAGTTTTGTACAATTATTGAGTGATGAAATATCGTCAAAGACTGAGATTTACCCTATTAGGACTATTGAAAACGTGATAAAGCATGCTACCTAGGTGGAGAAGAAAGCCAAGGTAAGAAACATGCAGTATACCTTATCCCACACTTCAGGGACTTCTTTGAATCTCATAGGATTTTGGGAGGGTGAAGTTGGGAGTTGTATCATGAAGACATATATTAAGGTTAAACCAACACCTAAGGATGTGAATATGAAGAAGCAATGCTTTGATAGACAAGGATTTGGCCATTTACAAGCTGATAGTCCAATTAACGAAGTTATAACCATTTAAAATAAAAAGGAGAGTGAATAGAACTGTTGAAGTGTACACAATGGAGTTGGATCTTTGACAATTGCTTGGCGATAGTCTAAAGCCGCAACATGGACCCATTTTAGGCTTTGTAGAATGATTGAGTGATGAAATATCATCAAAGGCTGAGATTCAGCCTATTAGGACTTTTAGTGACGTGATAAAGCATGCTACCTAGGTGGAGAAGAAAGCGAATGTAAGAAAGAAGCAGTATACCTTATCCCACACTTCAGGTACTTCTTTGAATCTCATAAGAGTTTCGGAGGGCGAAGTTGGGAGTTGTATCATAAAGACACATAATAAGGCTAAACCAACACCTAAGGATGTGAATATGAAGAAGAAATGCTTTGATTGACATGGGTTTGTCCATTTACAAGCTGATAGTCCCAATAATGGGGTTATAACCATTCAAAATACAAAGGAGAGTGAATAGAACTATTGAAGTGTACACAATGGAGTTGGATCTCTGACAATTGCTTGGCGATGGTCTAGAGCAGCAACAGGGAGCCATTGTAGGCTTTGTACAATGATTGAGTGATGAAATATCATCAATGGCTAAGATTCAGCCTATTAGGACTCTTAGTGATGTGCTAAAGCATACTACCTAGGTGGAGAAGAAAGCAAAAGTAAGAAACAAGCATTAGACCTTATACCACACTTCAGGTACTTCTTTTAATCTCATAGGAGTTTCCGAGGGTGAAGTTGGGACTTATATCATGAATACACATATTAAGGCTAAACCAACACCTAAGGATGTGAATATCAAGAAGCAATGCTCTGATTGACAAGGATTTGGCCATTTACAAGTTGATAGTCTCAAAAATGGTGTTATAAGCATTTAAAATACAAAGGAGAGTGAATAGAACATATGAATTATACACAATGGAATTGGATCTCTCACAATTGCTTGGAGATGGTCTAGAGCAGCAACAGGGAGCCATAGTAGGCTTTTTACAATGATTGAGTGATGAAATATCGTCAAAGGCTGAGATTCAGCCTGTTAGGACTCTTGAAGACGTGATAAAGCATGCTACCTAGGTGGAGAAGAAAGCTAAGGTAAGAAACAAGCATTATACCTTATCCTACACTTCAGGTACGTCTTTGAATCTCATAGGAGTTTGGGAGGGTGAAATTGGGAGTTGTATCATGAAGACACATATTAAGGTTAAACCAACACCTATGGATGAGAATATGAAGAATTAATGCTTTGATAGACAAGGATTTGGCCATTTACAAGATAATACTCCAATTAACGAAGTTATAACCATTCAAAATAAAAAGGAGAGTGAATAGAACTATTGAAGTGTACACAATGGAGTTGGATCTATCAAAATTGCTTTGCGATGGTCTAGAGCCGCAACAGGGAGTCATTGTAAGCTTTGTACAATGATTGAGTGATGAAATATCATCAGAGGCTGAGATTCAGCCTATTAAGACTCATGAAGACGTGATAAAGCATCCTACCTAGGTGGAGAAGAAAGCTAAGGTAAGAAAAAGCATTATACCTTATCCCACACTTCAGGTACTTCTTTGAATCTCATTGGAGTTTGGGAGGGTGAAGTTGGGAGTTGTATCATGAAAACACATATTAAGGCTAAATCAACACCTAAGGATGTGAATATAAAGAAGAAATGCTTTGATTGACAAGGGTTTGTCCATTTACAAGCTGATAGTCCCAAAAATGGGGTTATAACCATTCAAAATACAAAGGAGAATGAATAGAACTGTTGAAGTGTACACAATGAAGTTGGATCTCTGAGAATTGCTTGGCGATGGTCTAGAGCCGCAACATGAGCCATTGTAGGCTTTGTACAACGATTGAGTGATGATATATCATCAAAGGCGGAGATTCAGCCTATTAGGACTCTTAGTGACGTGATAAATCATGCTACCTAGGTGGAGAAGAAAGTGAAGGTAAGAAACAAGCATTATACCTTATCCCACAGTTCGGGTACTTCTTTGAATCTCATAAGAGTTTCTGAGGGTGAAGTTAGGACTTGTATCATGAATACACATTTAAAGCCTAAACCAACACCTAAGGATGTGAATATGAAGATGCAATGAAAGGATTGACAAGGATTTGGCCACTTACAAGCTGATAGTCCCAAAAAATAAGGTTATAACCATTTAAAATACAAAGGAGAGTGAATAAAACTGTTGAAGGGTACACAATGGAGTTGGATCTCTCTTAATTGCTTGGCGATGGTCTAAAGCCGCAACAGGGACCCATTGTTGGCTTTTTACAATGATTGAGTAAAGAAATATCATCAAAGGCTAAGATTTAGCCAATTAGGACTCTTAGTGACGTTATAAAGCATGCTACCTAGGTGGAGAAGAAAGCAAAGGTAAGAAACAAGCATTATACCTTATCCTACACTTCAGGTACTTCTTTGAATCTAATAGGAGTTTGGAATGGTGAAGTTGGAAGTAGTATCATGAGGACTCATATTAAGGTTAAACTAACATCTAAGGATGTGAATAAGAAGAAGCAACGCTTTGATAGACAAGGATTTGGCCATTTACAAGCTGATAGTCCAATTAACGAAGTTATAACCATTCAAAAAAAAAAGAAGAGTGAATAGAACTATTGAAGTGTACACAATGGAGTTGGATCTCTCACAATTGCTTGGCGATGGTCTAGAGCCGTAACAGGGAGCCATTGTAGGCTTTGTACAATGATTGAGTGATGAAATATCATCAAAGGCTGAGATTACGCCTATTAAGACTCTTGAAGACGTGATAAAGCATGCTACCTAGGTGGAGAAGAAAGCCAAGGTAAGAAACAAGCAGTATATCTAATCCCACACTTCAGGCACTTCTTTGAATCTCATAGGAGTTTCGGAGGGTGAAGTTGGGAGTTGTATCATGAAGTCACATATTAAGGCTAAACCAAAACCTAAGGATGTGAATATGAAGAAGAAATGCTTTGATTGACAAGGGTTTGTCCATCTACAAGCTGATAGTCCCAAAAATGGGGTTATAACCTTTCAAAATACAAAGGAGAGTGAATAGAACTATTGAATTGTACACAATGGAGTTGGATCTCTGACAATTGCTTGGCGATGGTCTAGAGCCACAACAGGAAGCCATTTTAGGCTTTGTACAATGATTGAGTGATGAAATATCATCAAATGCTGAGATTCAGCCTATTAGGACTCTTAGTGACGTGATAAAGCATGCTACCTTGGTGGAGAAGAAAGCCAAGGTAAGAAACAAGCAGTATACCTTATCCCACACTTCAGGTACTTCTTTGAATATCATAGGAGTTTTGGAGGGTGAAGTTGGGAGTTGTATCATGAAGACACATATTAAGGCTAAACCAACACCTAAGGATGTAAATATGAAGAAGAAATGCTTTGATTGACAAGGGTTTGTCCATTTACAAACTGATAGTCCCAAAAATAGGGTCATAACCATTCAAATTATAAAGGAGAGTGAATAGAACTGTTGAAGTGATGGAGTTGGATCTCTCACAATTGCTTGGCGATGGTCTAGAGCCGCCATAGGGAGCTATTGTAGGCTTTGTACAATGATTGAGTGATGAAATATCGTCAAAGGCTGAGATTCAGCCTATTAGGACTTTTAGTGACATGATAAAGCATGCTACCTAGGTGAGAAGAAAGCGAATGTAAGAAACAAGCAGTATACCTTATCCCACACTTCAGGTACTTCTTTGAATCTCATAAGAGTTTCGGAGGGCAAAGTTGGGAGTTGTATCATAAAGACACATAATAAGGCTAAACCAACACCTAAGGATGTGAATATGAAGAAAAAATGCTTTGATTGACATGGGTTTGTCCATTTACAAGCTGATAGTCCCAATAATGGGGTTATAACCATCCAAAATACAAAGGAGAGTGAATAGAACTATTGAAGTGTACACAATGGAGTTGGATCTCTAACAGTTGCTTGGCGATGGTTTAGAGCAGCAACAGGGAGCCATTGTAGGCTTTGTACAATGATTGAGTGATGAAATATCATCAATGGCTAAGATTCAGCCTATTAGGACTCTTAGTGATGTGTTAAAGCATGCTACCTAGGTGGAGAAGAAAGCCAAAGTAAGAAACAAGCACTAGACCTTATACCACACTTCAGATACTTCTTTTAATCTAATAGGAGTTTCCGAGGGTGAAGTTGGGACTTATATCATGAATACACATATTAAGGCTAAACCAACACCCAAGGATGTGAATATGAAGAAGCAATGCTCTGATTGACAAGGATTTGGCCATTTACAAGCTGATAGTCCCAAAAATGGTGTTATAAGCATTAAAAATACAAAGGAGAGTGAATAGAACATTTGAATTGTACACAATGGAATTGGATCTCTCACAATTACTTGGAGATGGTCTAGAGCCGCAACAGGGAGCCATAGTAGGCTTTTTACAATGATTGAGTGATGAAATATCGTCAAAGGCTGAGATTCAGCCTGTTAGGACTCTTGAAGACGTGATAAAGCATGCTACCTAGGTGGAGAAGAAAGCTAAGGTAAGAAACAAGTGTTATACCTTATCCTACACTTCAGGTACTTCTTTGAATCTCATAGGAGTTTGGGAGGGTGAAATTGGGAGTTGTATCATGAAGACACATATTAAGGTTAAACCAACACCTAAGGATGAGAATATGAAGAAGCAATGCTTTGATAGACAAGGATTTGGCAATTTACAAGCTGATACTCCAATTAACGAAGTTATAACTATTCAAAATAAAAAGGAGAGTGAATAGAACTGTTGAAGTGTACACAATGGAGTTGGATCTCTCACAATTGCTTTGCGATGGTCTAGAGCCGCAACAGGGAGCCATTGTAGGCTTTGTACAATGATTGAGAGATGAAATATCATCAAAGGCTGAGATTCAGCCTATTAAGACTCATGAAGACGTGCTAAAGCATCCTACCTAGGTGGAGAAGAAAGCTAAGGTAAGAAAAAGCATTATACCTTATCCCACACTTCAGGTACTTCTTTGAATCTCATTGGAGTTTGGGAGGGTGAAGTTGGGAGTTGTATCATGAAAACATATATTAAGGCTAAACCAACACCTAAGGATGTGAATATGAAGAAGAAATGCTTTGATTGACAAGGGTTTGTCCATTTACAAGCTGATAGTCCCAAAAATGGGGTTATAACCATTCAAAATACAAAGGAGAATGAATAGAACTGTTGAAGTGTACACAATGAAGTTGGATATCTCAGAATTGCTTGGCGATGGTCTAGAGCCGCAACATGAGCCATTGTAGGCTTTGTACAACGATTGAGTGATGAGATATCATCAAAGGCTGAGATTCAGCCTATTAGGATTCTTAGTGACGTTATAAAGCATGCTACCTAGGTGGAGAAGAAAGCGAAGGTAAGAAACAAGCATTATACCTTATCCCACACTTCGGGTACTTCTTTGAATCTCATAGGAGTTTCTGAGGGTGAAGTTGGGACTTGTATCATGAATACACATTTAAAGGCTAAACCAACACCTAAGGATGTGAATATGAAGATGCAATGCTTTGATTGACAAGGATTTTGCCACTTACAAGGTGATAGTCCCAAAAAATAAGGTTATAACCATTTAAAATACAAAGGAGAGTGAATAAAACTGTTGAAGGGTACACAATGGAGTTGGATCACTCACAATTGCTTGGCGATGGTCTAGAGCCGCAACAGGGAGCCATTGTTGGCTTTTTACAATGATTGAGTGATGAAATATCATCAAAGGCTGCGATTCAGCCTATTAGGACTCTTAGTGACGTTATAAAGCATGCTACCTAGGTGGAGAAGAAAGCAAAGGTAAGAAACAAGCATTATACCTTATCCTACACTTCCGGTACTTCTTTGAATCTAATAGGAGTTTGGAAGGGTGAAGTTGGAAGTAGTATCATGAGGACTCATATTAAGGTTAAACAAACACCTAAGGATGTGAATATGAAGAAGCAACGCTTTGATAGACAAGGATTTGGCCATTTACAAGCTGATAGTCCAATTAACGAAGTTATAACCATTCAAAATAAAAAGGAGAGTGAATAGAACTGTTGAAGTGTACACAATGGAGTTGGATCTCTCACATTTGCTTGGCGATGGTCTAGAGCCGCAACAGGGAGCCATTGTAGGCTTTGTACAATGATTGAGTGATGAAATATCATCAAAGGCTGAGATTAAGCCTATTAAGACTCTTACAGACATGATAAAGCATGCTACCTAGGTGGAGAAGAAAGCCAAGGTAAGAAACAAGCCGTATATCTTATCCCACACTTAGGCACTTCTTTGAATCTCATAGGAAATTCGGAGGGTGAAGTTGGGAGTTGTATCATGAAGTCACATATTAAGGCTAAACCAAAACCTAAGGATGTGAATATGAAGAAGAAATGCTTTGATTGACAAGGGTTTGTCCATCTACAAGTTGTTAGTCCCAAAAATGGGGTTATAACCATTCAAAATACAAAGGTGAGTGAATAGAAGTGTTGAAGTGTACACAATGGAGTTGGATCTCTGACAATTGCTTGGCGATGGTCTAGAGCCACAACAGGAAGCCATTTTAGGCTTTGTACAATGATTGAGTGATGAAATATCTTCAAAGGCTGAGATTCAGCCTATTAGGACTCTTAGTGACGTGATAAAGCATGCTACCTTGGTGGAGAAGATAGCCAAGGTAAGAAACAAGCAGTATACCTTATCCCACACTTCATGTACTTCTTTGAATCACATTGGAGTTTTGGAGGGTGAAGTTGGGAGTTGTATCATGAAGACACATATTAAGGCTAAACCAACACCTAAGGATGTAAATATGAAGAAGAAATGCTTTGATTGATTAGAGTTTGTCCATTTACAAACTGATAGTCCCAAAAATAGGGTCATAACCATTCAAAATATAAAGGAGAGTGAATAGAACTGTTGAAGTGATGGAGTTGGTTCTCTCACAATTGCTTGGCGATGGTCTAGAGCCGCCATAGGGAGCTATTGTAGGCTTTGTACAATGATTGAGTGATGAAATATCGTCAAAGGCTGAGATTCAGCCTATTAGGACTCTTAGTGACGTGAAAAAGTATGCAACCTAGGTGGAGAAGAAAGCCAAGGTAAGGAACAAACATTATACCTTATCCCACATTTCAGGTACTTCTTTAAATCTCAAAGGAGTTTCCGAGGCTGAAGTTGGGACTTATATCATGAAGACACATATTAAGGCTAATTCAACACCTAAGGATGTGAATATGAAGAAGCAATGCTTTGATTGACAAGGATTTGGTCATTTACAAGCTAATAATCCCAAAATTGGGGTTATAACCATATAAAATACAAATGAGAGTGAATAGAACTGTTGAAGTGTACACAACGGAGGTGGATCTCTCACAATTGCTTGGCGATGGTCTAGATCAGCAACAGGGAGCCATTGTAGGCTTTGTACAATGATTGAGTGATGAAATATCATCAATGGCTAAGATTCAGCCTATTAGGACTTTTAGTGACGTGATAAAGCATCCTACCTAGGTGGAGAAGAAAGCTAAGGTAAGAAAAAGCATTATACCTTATCCCACACTTCAGGTACTTCTTTGAATCTCATTGGAGTTTGGGAGGGTGAAGTTGGAAGTTGTATCATGAAAACACATATTAAGGCTAAACCAACACCTAAGGATGTGAATATGAAGAAGAAATGCTTTGATTGACAAGGATTTGTCAATTTACAAGCTGATAGTCCCAAAAATGGGGTTATAACCATTCAAAATACAAAGGAGAATGAATAGAACTCTTGAAGTGTACACAATGAAGTTGGATCTCTCAGAATTGCTTGGCGATGGTCTAGAGCCGCAACATGAGCCATTGTAGGCTTTGTACAACGATTGAGTGATGAGATATCATCAAAGGCTGAGATTCAGCCTATTAGGACTCTTAGTGACGTGATAAAGCATGCTACCTAGGTGGAGAAGAAAGCGAAGGTAAGAAACAAGCATGATACCTTATCCCACACTTCGGGTACTTTTTTGAATCTCATATGAGTTTCTGAGGGTGAAGTTGGGACTTGTATCATGAATACACATTTAAAGGCTAAACCAACACCTAAGGATGTGAATATGAAGATGCAATGCTTTGATTGACAAGGATTTGGCCACTTACAAGCTGATAGTCCTAAAAAATTAGGTTATAACCATTTAAAATACAAAGGAGAGTGAATAAAACTGTTGAAGGGTACACAATGGAGTTGGATCTCTCACAATTGCTTGGCGATGGTCTAGAGCCGCAACAGGGAGCCATTATTCGCTTTTTACAATGATTGAGTGATGAAATATAATCAAAGGCTGAGATTCAACCTATTAGGACTCTTAGTGATGTTATAAAGCATGCTACCTAGGTGGAGAAGAAAGCAAAGGTAAGAAACAAGCATTATACCTTATCCTACACTTCGGGTATTTCTTTGAATCTATGGAAGGGTGAAGTTGGAAGTAGTATTATGAGGACTCATATTAAGGTTAAACTAACATATAAGGATGTGAATATGAAGAAGCAACGCTTTGATAGACAAAGATTTGGCCATTTACAAGCTGATAGTCCAATTAACGAAGTTATAACCATTCAAAATAAAAAGGAGAGTGAATATAACTGTTAAAGTGTACACAATGGAGTTGGATCTCTCACAATTGCTTGGCGATGGGATAGAGCCGCAACAGGGAGCCATTGTATGCTTTGTATAATGATTGAGTGATTAAATATCATCAAAGGCTGAGATTCAGCCTATTAAGACTCTTGAAGACGTGATAAAGCATGCTACCTAGGTGGAGAAGAAAGCCAAGGTAAGAAACAAGCACTATATCTTATCCCACACTTCAGGCACTTCTTTGAATCTCATAGGAGTTTCGGAGGGTGAAGTTGGGAGTTGTATCATGAAGTCACATATTAAGGCTAAACCAAAACCTAACGATGTAAATATGAAGAAGAAATGCTTTGATTGACAAGGGTTTGTCCATTTACAAACAGATAGTCCCAAAAATAGGGTCATAACCATTCAAAATATAAAGGAGAGTGAATAGAATTGTTGAAGTGATGGAGTTGGATCTCTCACAATTGCTTGGCGATGGTCTAGAGCCGCCATAGGGAGCTATTGTAGCCTTTGTACAATGATTGAGTGATGAAATATCGTCAAAGGCTGAGATTCAGCCTATTAGGACTCTTAGTGACGTTATAAAGCATGCTACCTAGGTGGAGAAGAAAGCAAAGGTAAGAAACAAGCATTATACCTTATCCTACACTTCAGGTACTTCTTTGAATCTATGGAAGGGTGAAGTTGGAAGTAGTATTATGACGACTCATATTATGGTTAAACTAACATCTAAGGATGTGAATATGAAGAAGCAACGCTTTGATAGACAAAGATTTGGCCATTTACAAGCTGATAGTCCAATTAACGAAGTTATAACCATTCAAAATAAAAAGGAGAGTGAATATAACTGTTAAAGTGTACACAATGGAGTTGGATCTCTCACAATTGCTTGGCGATGGGATAGAGCCGCAACAGGGAGCCATTGTATGCTTTGTATAATGATTGAGTGATGAAATATCATCAAAGGCTGAGATTCAGCCTATTAAGACTCTTGAAGACGTGATAAAGCATGCTACCTAGGTGGAGAAGAAAGCCAAGGTAAGAAACAAGCAGTATATCTTATCCCACACTTCAGGCACTTCTTTGAATCTCATAGGAGTTTCGGAGGGTGAAGTTGGGAGTTGTATCATGAAGTCACATATTAAGGCTAAACCAAAACCTAACGATGTAAATATGAAGAAGAAATGCTTTGATTGACAAGGGTTTGTCCATTTACAAACTGATAGTCCCAAAAATAGGGTCATAACCATTCAAAATATAAAGGAGAGTGAATAGAATTGTTGAAGTGATGGAGTTGGATCTCTCACAATTGCTTTGCGATGGTCTAGAGCCACCATAGGGAGCTATTGTAGGCTTTGTACAATGATTGAGTGATGAAATAACGTCAAAGGTTTAGATTCAGCCTATTAGAACTCTTAGTGACGTGATAAAGTATGCAACCTAGGTGGAGAAGAAAGCCAAGGTAAGAAACAAACATTATACCTTATCCCACACTTCAGGTACTTCTTTGAATCTCATAGGAGTTTCCGAGGGTGAAGTTGGGACTTATATCATGAAGACACATATTAAGGCTAACTCAACACCTAAGGATGTGAATAGGAAGAAGCAATGCTTTGATTGACAAGGATTTGGCCATTTACAAGCTAATAGTCCCTAAATTGAGGTTATAACCATATAAAATACAAATGAGAGTGAATAGAACTGTTGAACTGTACACAATGGAGTTGGATCTCTCACAATTGCTTGGCGATGGTCTAGAGCCGCAACAGGGAGCCATTGTACGCTTTGTACAATTATTGAGTGATGAAATATCGTCAAAGGCTGAGATTTAGCCTATTAGGACTATTGAAGACGTGATAAAGCATGCTACCTAGGTATAGAAGAAAGCCAAGGTAAGAAACAAGAAGTATACCTTATCCCACACTTTAGGGACTTCTTTGAATCTCATAGGAGTTTGGGAGGGTGAAGTTGGGAGTTATATCATGAAGACATATATTAAGGTTAAACCAACACCTAAGGATGTGAATATGAAGAAGCAATGCTTTGATAGACAAGGATTTGGCCATTTACAAGCTGATAGTCAAATTAACGAAGTTATAACCATTCAAAATAAAAGGGAGAGTGAATAGAACTGTTGAAGTGTACACAATGGAGTTGGATCTCTGACAATTGCTTGGCGATGGTCTAAAGCCGCAACAGGGACCCATTTTAGGCTTTGTAGAATGATTGAGTGATAAAATATCATCAAAGGCTAAGATTCGGCCTATTAGAACTTTTACTGACGTGATAAAGCATGCTACCTAGGTGGAGAAGAAAGCGAATGTAAGAAACAAGCAGTATACCTTATCCCACACTTCAGGTACTTCTTTGAATCTCATAGGAGTTTCGAAGGGTGAAGTTGGGAGTTGTATCATGAAGACACGTATTAAGGTTAAACTAACATCAAAGGATGTGAATATGAAGAAGCAATACTTTGATAGCCAAGGATTTGGCCATTTACAAGCTGATAGTCCAATTAACAAAGTTATAACCATTTAAAATAAAAAGGAGAGTGAATAGAATTGTTGAAGTGTACACAATGGAGTTGGATCTCTGACAATTGCTTGGCGATGGTCTAGAGCCGCAACAGGGAGCCATTTTAGGCTTTGTACAATGATTGAGTGATGAAATATCATCAAAGGTTGAGATTCAGCCTATAAGGACTCTTAGTGACGTGATAAACCAAGCTACCTAGGTGGAGAAGAATGCCAAGGTAAGAAACAAGCAGTATACCTTATCCCACACTTCAGGTACGTCTTAGAATCTCATAGGAGTTTCGGAAGGTGAAGTTGGGAGTTGTATCATGAACTCACATATTAGGCTAAACCAACACCTACGGATGTGAATATGAAGAAGAATTGCTTTGATTGACAAGGGTTGTCCATTTACAAGCTGATAGTCCCAAAAATGCGGTAATAACTATTCAAAATACTAAGGAGAGTGAATAGAACTGTTGAAGTGTACACAATGGAGTTGGATCTCTCACAATTGCTTGGCGATGGTCTAGAGCCGCAATAGGGAGCCATTGTAGGCTTTGTACAATGATTGAGTGATGAAATATCATCAAAGGCTGAGATTCAGCCTATTAAGACTATTAGTAAAGTGATAAAGTATGCAACCTTGGTGGAGAAAAAAACCAAGGTAAGAAATAAGCATTATACCTTATCCCACACTTCTGGTACTTCTTTGAATCTCATAGGAGTTTCGGAGGGTGATGTAGGGAGTTGTATCATGAAGACACATATTAAGGCTAAACCAACACGTAAGGATGTGAATATGAAGAAGAAATGCTTTGATTGACAAGGGTTTGTCCATTTACAAGCTGATAGTCCCAAAAATGGGGTTATAACCATTTAAAATACATAAGAGAGTGAATAGAACTGTTGAAATGTACACAATGGAGTTGGATCTATGACAATTGCTTGGCGGTGGTCTAGAGCCGCAACAGGGAGCCATTGTAGGCTTTGTACAATGATTGAGAGATGAAATATCGTCTAAGGCTGAGACTCAGCCTATTAAAACTCTTGAAGACGTGATAAAGTATGCTACCTAGGTGGAGAAGAAAGCCAAGGTAAGAGACAAACAGTATACCTTATCCCACACTTCATGTACTTCTTTGAATCTCATAAGAGTTTCGGAGGGTGAAGTTGGGAGTTGTATCATGAAGACACATATTAAGTCTAAACCAACACCTAAGGATGTGAATATGAAGAAGAAATGCTTTGATTGACAAGGGTTTGTCCATTTACAAGCTGATAGTCCAAAAAATGGGGTTATAACCATTCAAAATACAAAGGATAGTGAATAGAACTGTTGAAGTGTACGTAATGGAGTTGGATGTCTGACAATTGCTTGGTGATGGTCTAGAGCCACAACAGGGAGCCATTGTAGGCTTTGTACAATGATTGTGTATTGAAATATCATCAAAGGCTGAGATTCAGCCTATTAGGACTATTAGTGACGTGATAAAGTATGCAACCAAGGTGGAGAAGAAAGCCAAGGTAAGAAACAAGCATTATACCTTATCCTACACTTCAGGTACTTCTTTGAATCTCATAGGAGTTTCAGAGGGTCAAGTTGGGATTTGTATCATGAAGACACATACTAAGGTTAAACCAACACCTAAGCATGAGAATATGAAGAAGCAATGCTTTGATAGACAAAGATTTGGCCATTTACAAGCTGATAGTCCAATTAACGAAGTTATAACCATTCAAAATAAAAAGGAGAGTGTATAGAACTGTTGAAGTGTACACAATGGAGTTGGATCTCTGACAATTGCTTGGCGATGGTCTAGAGCCGCATCAGGGAGCCATTTTAGGCTTTGTACAATGATTGAGTGATGAAATATCATCAAAGGTTGAGATTCAACCTATTAGGACTCTTAGTGACGTGATAAAGCATGCTACCAAGGTGGAGAAGAAAGCCAAGGTAAGAGACAAACAGTATACCTTATCCTACACTTCATGTACTTCTTTGAATCTCATAAGAGTTTCAGAGGGTGAAGTTGGGAGTTGTATCATGAAGACACATATTAAGTCTAAACCAACACCTAAGGATGTGAATATGAAGAAGAAATGCTTTGATTGACAAGGGTTTGTCCATTTACAAGCTGATAGTCCAAAAAATGGGGTTATAACCATTCAAAATACAAAGGATAGTGAATAGAACTGTTGAAGTGTACGTAATGGAGTTGGATGTCTGACAATTGCTTGATGATGGTCTAGAGCCACAACAGGGAGCCATTGTAGGCTTTGTACAATGATTGTGTGTTGAAATATCATCAAAGGCTGAGATTCAGCCTATTAAGACTATTAGTGACGTGATAAAGTATGCAACCAACGTGGAGAAGAAAGCCAAGGTAAGAAACAAGCATTATACCTTATCCTACACTTCAGGTACTTCTTTGAATCTCATAGGAGTTTCAGAGGGTCAAGTTGGGATTTGTATCATGAAGACACATACTAAGGTTAAACCAACAACTAAGCATGAGAATATGAAGAAGCAATGCTTTGATAGACAAGGATTTGACCATTTACAAGCTGATAGTCCAATTAACGAAGTTATAACCATTCAAAATAAAAAGGAGAGTGAATAGAACTGTTGAAGTGTACACAATGGAGTTGGATCTCTCACATTTGCTTGGCGATGGTCTAGAGCCGCAACAGGGAGCCATTGTAGGCTTTGTACAATGATTGAGTGAGGAAATATCGTCAAAGGCTGAGATTCAGCCTATTAAGACTCTTGAAGACGTGATAAAGCATGCTACCTAGGTGGAGAAGAAAGCCAAGGTAAGAGACAAACAGTATACCTTATCCGACACTTCATGTACTTCTTTGAATCTCATAGGAGTTTTGGAGTGTGAAGTTGGAAGTTGTATCATGAAGACACATATTAAGGCTAAACCAAAACCTAAGGATGTGAATATGAAGAATAAATGCTTTGATTGGCAAGGGTTTTATCCATTTACAAGCTGATAGTCTCAAAAATGGGGTTAGAACAATTCAAAATACAAAAGAGAGTGAATATAACTTTGCAGTGTACACAATGGAGTTGGATCTCTCACAATTGCTTGGCGATGGTCTAGAGCCGCAACAGGGAGCCATTGTAGGCTTCGTACAATGATTAAGTGATGAAATATCATCAACGGCTGAGATTCAGCCTATTAGGACTCTTAGTGACGTGATAAAGCATGCTACCTAGGTGGAGAAGAAAGCAAAGGTAAGAAACAAGTAATATACCTTATCCCACACTTCAGGTACTTCATTGAATCTCATAAGAATTTCTGAGGGAGAAGTTGGGACTTGTACCATAAAGACACATATTAAGGCTAAACCAACACTTAAGGATGTGAATATAAAGAAGCAATGCTTTGATTGACAAGGATTTGGTCACTTACAAGCTGATAGTCCCAAAATGGGGTTATAACCATTCAAAGTACAAAGGAGAGTGAATAGAACTGTTGAAGTGTACACAATAGAGTTGGATCTCTCATAATTCCTTGGCGATGGTCTAGAGCCGCAACAGGGAGCCATTTTAGGCGTTGTACAATGATTGAGTGATGAAATATCATCAAAGGCTGAGATTCAGCGTATTAGGATGTTTAGTGAAGTGATAAAGCATGCTACCTAGGTGGACAAGAAAGCGAAGGTAAGAAACAAGCAGTATACCTTATCCCACACTTCAGGTACTTCTTTGAATCTCATAGGAGTTTGGAAGGGTAAAGCTGAGAGCTGTATCATGAAGACACATATTAAGCTTAAACTAACATCTAAGAAAGCATGCTACCTAGGTGGACAAGAAAGCGAAGGTAAGAAACAAGCAGTATACCTTATCCCACACTTCAGGTACTTCTTTGAATCTCATAGGAGTTTGGAAGGGTAAAGCTGAGAGCTGTATCATGAAGACACATATTAAGCTTAAACTAACATCTAAGGATGTGAATATGAAGAAACAATGATTTGATAGACAAGGATTAGGCTATTTACAAGCTGATAGTCTAATTAACGAAGTTATAACCATTCAAAATACAAAGGAGAGTGAATAGAACTGTTGAAGTGTACACAATGGAGTTGGATATCTGACAATCGCTTGGCGATGGTCTAGAGCCACAACAGGGAGCCATTGTAGGCTTTGTACAATGATTGAGTGACGAAATATTATCAAAGGCTGAGATTCAACCTATTAAGAGTCTTGAAGACGTGATAAAGCATGCTACCTAGGTGGAGAAGAAAGCGAAGGTAAGAAACAAACAGTATATCTTATCCCACACTTCAGGTACTTCTTTGAATCTAATAGGAGTTTCGGAGGGTGAAGTTGGGAGTTGTATCATGAAGACACATATTAAGGCTAAACCAACACGTAAGGATGTGAATATGAAGAAGAAATGCTTTGATTGACAAGGGTTTGTCCATTTACAAGCTGATAGTCCCAAAAATGGGGTTATAACCATTCAAAATACAAAGGAGAGTGAATAGAACTGTTGAAGTGTACGTAATGGAGTTGGATGTCTGACAATTGCTTGGCGATGGTCTAGAGCCACAACAGGGAGCCATTGTAGGCTTTCTACAATGATTGTGTGTTGAAATATCATCAAATGCTGAGATTCAGCCTATTAGGACTATTAGTGACGTGATAAAGTATGCAAACAAGGTGGCGAAGAAAGCCAAGGTAAGAAACAAGCAGTATACCTTATCCCACACTTCAGGTACTTCTTTGAATCTCGTAGGAGTTTCGGAGTGTGAAGTTGGGAGTTGTATCATGAAGACACATATTTAGGCTAAACCAAAACCTAAAGATGTGAATATGAAGAAGAAATGCTTTGATTGACAAGGGTTTTATCCATTTACAAGCTGATAGTCTCAAGAATGGGGTTAGAACAATTCAAAATACAAAAGAAAGTGAATATAACTGTTGCAGTGTACACAATGGAGTTGGATCTCTCACAATTGCTTGGCGATGGTCTAGAGCCGCAACAGGGAGCCATTGTAGGCTTCGTACACTGATTGAGTGATGAAATATCATCAAAGGCTGAGATTCAGCCTATTAGGACTCTTAGTGACGTGATAAAGCATGCTACCTAGGTGGAGAAGAAAGCAAAGGTAAGAAACAAGTAATATACCTTATCCCACACTTCAGGTACTTCTTTGAATCTCATAGGAGTTTATGAGGGAGAAGTTGGGACTTGTACCATAAAGACACATATTAAGGCTAAACCAACACTTAAGGATGTGAATATAAAGAAGCAATGCTTTGATTGACAAGGATTTGGTCACTTACAAGCTGATAGTCCCAAAATGGGGTTATAACCATTCAAAGTACAAAGGAGAGTGAATAGAACTGTTGAAGTGTACACAATAGAGTTGGATCTCTGACAATTGCTTGGCGATGGTATAGAGCCGCAACAGGGAGCCATTTTAGGCGTTGTACAATGATTGAGTGATGAAATATCATCAAAGGCTGAGATTCAGCGTATTAGGACGTTTAGTGACGTGATAAAGCATGCTACCTAGGTGGACAAGAAAGCGAAGGTAAGAAACAAGCAGTATACCATATCCCACACTTCAGGTACTTCTTTGAATCTCATAGGAGTTTGGAAGGGTAAAGTTGAGAGCTGTATCATGAAGACACAGATTAAGCTTAAACTAACATTTAAGAATGTGAATATGAAGAACCAATGATTTGATAAACAAGGATGAGGCTATTTACAAGATGATAGTCCAATTAACGAAGTTATAACCATTCAAAATACAAAGGAGAGTGAATAGAATTGTTGAAGTGTACACAATGGAGTTGGATATCTGACAATTGCTTGGCGATGGTCTAGAGCCACAACCGGGAGCCATTGTAGGCTTTGTACAATGATTGAGTGATGAAATTTTATCAAAGGCTGAGATTCAACCTATTAAGACTCTTGAAGACGTGATAAAGCATGCTACCTAGGTGGAGAAGAAAGCGAAGGTAAGAAACAAACAGTATATCTTATCCCACACTTCAGGTACTTCTTTGAATCTAATAGGAGTTTCGGAGGGTGAAGTTGGGACTTGTATCATGAAGACACATATTAAGGTTAAACCAACACCTAAGCATGAGAATATGAAGAAGCAATGCTTTGATAGACAAGGATTTGGCCAATTACAAGCTGATAGTCCAATTAACGAAGTTATAACCATTCAAAATAAAAAAGAGAGTGAATAGAACTGTTGAAGTGTACACAATAGAGTTGGATCTCTGACAATTGCTTGGCGATGGTATAGAGCCGCAACAGGGAGACATTTTAGGCGTTGTACAATGATTGAGTGATGAAATATCATCAAAGGCTGAGATTCAGCGTATTAAGACTCTTGAAGACGTGATAAAGGATGCTACCTAAGTGGAGAAGAAAGCCAAGGTAAGAGACAAACAGTATACCTTATCCCACACTTCATGTACTTCATTGAATCTCATAGGAGTTTCGGAGGGTGAAGTTGGGAGTTGTATCATGAAGACACATATTAAGGTTAAACCAAGACCTATGGATGAGAATATGAAGAAGAAATGCATTGATAGACAAAGATTTGGCCATTTACAAGCTGATAGTCCAATTAACGAAGTTATAACCATTCAAAATAAAAAGGAGAGTAAATAGAACTGTTAAAGTGTACATAATAGAGTTGGATCTCTGACAATTGCTTGGCGATGGTCTAGAGCCGCAACAGGGAGCCATTGTAGGCTCTGTACAATGATTGAGTGATGAAATATCATCAAAGGCTGAGATTCAGCCGATTAAGACTTTTTGTTACGTGATAAAGCATGCTACCTAGGTGGAGAAAAAAGTGAAGGTAAGAAACAAGTAGTATACCTTATCCCACACTTCAGGTACTTCTTTGAATCTCATAGGAGTTTGTAAGGGCTAAGTTGGGAGTTCTATCATGAAGACAAATATTAAGGTTAAACTAACATTTAAGGATGTGAATATAAAGAAGCAATGCTTTGATATACAAGGATTTGGCCATTTACAAGCTGATAGTCCAATTAACGAAGTTATAACCATTCAAAATAAAAAGGAGAGTAAATAGAACTGTTAAAGTGTACACAATAGAGTTGGATCTCTGACAATTGCTTGGTGATGGTCTAGAGCCGCAACAGGGAGCTATTGTAGGCTCTGTACAATGATTGAGTGATGAAATTTCATCAAAGGCTAAGATTCAGCCTATTAAGACTCTTGAAGACATGATAAATGAAAGCATGCTACCTAGGTGGAGAAGAAAGCGAAGGTAAGAAACAAGCAGTATATCGTATCCCACACTTCATGTACTTCTTTGAATCTCATAGGATTTTCGGAGGGTGAAGTTGGGACTTGTATCATGAAGACACATATTAAGGTTAAACCAACACCTTAGCATGAGAATATGAAGAAGCAATGCTTTGATAGACAAGGATTTGGCTATTTACAAGCTGATAGTCCAATTAACGAAGTTATAACCATTCAAAATAAAAAGGAGAGTGAATAGAACTGTTGAAGTGTACACAATGGAGTTGGATCTCTCTCAATTGCTTGGCGATGGTCTAGAGCCGCAACAAGGAGCCATTGTAGGCTATGTACAATGATTGAGTGATGAAATATCGTCAAAGGCTGAGATGCAGCCTATTAAGACTTTTGAAGACGTGATAAAGCATGCTACCTAGGTGGAGAAGAAAGCCAAGGTAAGAGACAAACAATATACCTTATCCCACACTTCATGTACTTCTTTGAATCTCATAGGAGTTGGGTGAAGTTGGGAGTTGTATCATGAAGACACATATTAAGGTTAAACAAACATCTATGGATGAGAATATGAAGAAGAAATGCATTGATAGACAAGGATTTGGCCATTTACAAGCTGATAGTCCAATTAACGAAGTTATAACCATTCAAAATAAAAAGGAGAGTAAATAGAACTGTTAAAGCGTACACAATAGAGTTGGATCTCTGACAATTGCTTGGCGATGGTGTAGAGCCGCTACAGGTAGCCATTTTAGGCTTTGTACAATGATTGAGTGATTAAATATGAGCAAAGGCTGAGATTCAGCCGATTAAGACTTTTTGTGACGTGATAAAGCATGCTACCTAGGTGGAGAAGAAAGCGAAGGTAAGAAACAAGCAAAATACCTTATCCCACACTTCAAGTACTTCTTTGAATCTCATAGGAGTTTGGAAGGGCTAAGTTGGGAGTTGTATCATGAAGACAAATATTAAGGTTAAACTAACATCTAAGGATGTGAATATGAAGAAGCAATGCTTTGATATACAAGGATTTGACCATTTACAAGATGATAGTCCAATTAACGAAGTTATAACCATTCAAAATAAAAAGGACAGTAAATAGAACTGTTAAAGTATACACAATCGAGTTGGATCTCTGACAATTGCTTGGCGATGGTCTAGAGCCGCAACATGGAGCCATTTTAGGCTTTATACAATGATTGAGTGATTAAATATCATCAAAGGCTGAGATTCAGCCGATTAATACTTTTTGTGACGTGATAAAGCATGCTACCTAGGTGGAGAAGAAAGCGAAGGTAAGAAAAAAGCAAAATACCTTATCCCACACTTCAAGTACTTCTTTGAATCTTATAGGAGTTTGGAAGGGCTAAGTTGGGAGTTGTATCATGAAGACAAATATTAAGGTTAAACTAACATCTAAGGATGTGAATATGAAGAAGCAATGCTTTGATATACAAGGATTTGGCAATTTGCAAGCTGATAGTCCAATTAACGAAGTTATAACCATTCAAAATAAAAAGGAGAGTGAATAGAACAGTTGAAGTGTACACAATGGAGTTGGATCTCTCACAATTGCTTGGCGATGGTCTAGAGCCGCAACAGGGAGCCATTGTAGGCTTTGTACAATGATTGAGTGATGAAATATCGTCAAAGGCTGAGATTCAGCCTATTAAGACTCTTGAAGACGTGATAAAGCATGCTACCTAGGTGGAGAAGAAAGCCAAGGTAAGAAACAAGCAGTATACCTTATCCCACCCTTCAGGTACTTCTTTAAATCTCATAGGAGTTTCGGAGGGTGAGGTTGGGAGTTGTATCATGAAGACACATATTAAGGCCAAACCAACACCTAAGGATGTGAATATGAAGAAGAAATGCTTTGATTGACAAGGGTTTATCCATTTACAAGCTGATAGTCCCAAAAATGGGGTTATAACCATTCAAAATACAAAGGAGAGTGAATAGAACTGTTGAAGTGTACACAATGGAGTTGGATATCTGACAATTGCTTGGCGATGGTCTAGAGCCACAACAGGGAGCCATTGTAGGCTCTATACAATGATTGAGTGATGAAATATCATCAAAGGCTGAGATTTAGCCTATTAAGACTCTTGAAGACGTGATAAAGCATGCTACCTAGGTGGAGAAGAAAGCGAAGGTAAGAAACAAGCAAAATACCTTATCCCACACTTCAAGTACTTCTTTGAATCTCGTAGGAGTTTGGAAGGGCTAAGTTGGGAGTTGTATCATGAAGACAAATATTAAGGTTAAACCAACACCTATGGATGAAAATATGAAGAAGAAATGCATTTATAGACAAGGATTTGGCCATTTACAAGCTGATAGTCCAATTAACGAAGTTATAACCATTCAAAATAAAAAGGAGAGTAAATAGAACTGTTGAAGTGTACACAATTGAGTTGGATCTCTGACAATTGCTTGGCGATGGTCTAGAGCCGCAACAGGGAGCCATTTTAGGCTTTGTACAATGATTGAGTGATGAAATATCATCAAAGGCTGAGATTCAGCCTATTCGGACATTTAGTGACATGATAAAGAATGCTACCTAGGTGGAGAAGAAAGCGAAGGTAAGAAACAAGTAGTATACCTTATCCCACACTTCAGGTACTTCTTTGAATCTCATAGGAGTTTGGAAGGGTGAAGTTGGGAGTTGTATCATGAAGACACATATTCAGGTTAAACTAACATCTAAGGATGTGAATATGATGAACCAATGATTTGATAGACAAGGATTTGGCCATTTACAAGCTGATAAACCAATTAACGAAGTTATATCCATTCAAAATAAAAAGGAGAGTGAATAGAACTGTTGAAGTGTACACAATGGAGTTGGAACTCTCATAATTGCTTGGCGATGGTCTAGAGCAGCAACAGGGAGCCATTGTTGGCTTTGTATAATGATTGAGTAATGAAATATCGTCAAAGGCTAAGATTCAGCCTATTAAGACTCTTGAAGACGTAAAAAAGTATGCTACCTAGGTGGAGAAGAAAGCCAAGGTAAGAAACAAGCAGTATACCTTATCCCACCCTTCAGGTACTTTTTTGAATCTCATAGGAGTTTCGGAGAGTGAGGTTGGGAATTGTATCATGAAGACACATATTAAGGCCAAACCAACCACTAAGGATGTGAATATGAAGAAGAAATGCTTTGATTGACAAGGGTTTGTCCATTTACAAGCTGATAGTCCCAAAAATGGGGTTATAACCATTCAAAATACAAAGGAGAGTGAATAGAACTGTTGAAGTGTACACAATGGAGTTGGATATCTGACAAATGCTTGGCGATGGTCTAGAGCCACAACAGGGAGCCATTGTAGGCTCTGTACAATGATTGAGTGATGAAATATCATCAAAGGCTGAGATTCAGCCTATTAAGACTCTTGAAGACGTGATAAAGCATGCTACCTAGGTGGAGAAGAAAGCGACGGTAAGAAACAAGCAAAATACCTTATCCCACACTTCAAGTAATTCTTTGAATCTCATAGGAGTTTGGAAGGGCTAAGTTGGGAGTTGTATCATGAAGACAAATATTAAGGTTAAACTAACATCTCATGATGTGAATATGAAGAAGCAATGCTTTGATATACAAGGATTTGACCATTTACAAGCTGATAGTCCAATTAACGAAGTTATAACCATTCAAAATAAAATGGAGAGTAAATAGAACTGTTAACGTGTACACAATAGAGTTGGATCTCTGACAATTGCTTGGCGATGGTCTAGAGCCGCAACATGGAGCCATTTTAAGCTTTGTACAATGATTGAGTGATTAAATATCACCAAAGGCTAAGATTCAGCCGATTAAGACTTTTTGTGACGTGATAAAGCATGCTACCTAGGTGGAGAAGAAAGCGAAGGTAAGAAACAAGCAAAATACCTTATCCCACACTTCAAGTACTTCTTTGAATCTCATAGGAGTTTGGAAGGGCTAAGTTGGGAGTTGTATCATGAAGACAAATATTAAGGTTAAACTAACATCTAAGGATGTGAATATGAAGAAGCAATGCTTTGATATACAAGGATTTGGCCATTTGCAAGCTGATAGTCCAATTAACGAAGTTATAACCATTCAAAATAAAAAGGAGAGTGAATAGAACTGTTGAAGTGTACACAATGGAGTTGGATCTCTCACAATTGCTTGGCGATGGTCTAGAGCAGCAACAGGGAGCCATTGTTGGCTTTGTACAATGATTGAGTGATGAAATATCGTCAAAGGCTGAGATTCAGCCTATTAAGACTCTTGAAGACGTGATAAAGCATGCTACCTAGGTGGAGAAGAAAGCGAAGGTAAGAAACAAGCAAAATACCTTATCCCACACTTCAAGTACTTCTTTGAATCTCATAGGAGTTTGGAAGGGCTAAGTTGGGAGTTGTATCATGAAGACAAATATTAAGGTTAAACTAACATCTAAGGATGTGAATATTAAGAAGCAATGCTTTGATATACAAGGATTTGGCCATTTACAAGCTGATAGTCCAATTAACGAAGTTATAACCATTCAAAATAAAATGGAGAGTAAATAGAACTGTTAACGTGTACACAATAGAGTTGGATCTCTGACAATTGCTTGGCGATGGTCTAGAGCCGCAACATGGAGCCATTTTAGGCTTTGTACAATGATTGAGTGATTAAATATCATCAAAGGCTGAGATTCAGCCGATTAAGACTTTTTGTGACGTGATAAAGCATGCTACCTAGGTGGAGAAGAAAGCGAAGGTAAGAAACAAGCAAAATACCTTATCCCACAATTCAAGTACTTCTTTGAATCTCATAGGAGTTTGGAAGGGCTAAGTTGGGAGTTGTATCATGAAGACAAATATTAAGGTTAAACTAACATCTAAGGATGTGAATATGAAGAAGCAATGCTTTGATATACAAGGATTTGGTCATTTGCAAGCTGATAGTCCAATTAACGAAGTTATAACCATTCAAAATAAAAAGGAGAGTGAATAGAACTGTTGAAGTGTACACAATGGAGTTGGAACTCTCATAATTGCTTGGCGATGGTCTAGAGCAGCAACAGAGAGCCATTGTTGGCTTTATACAATGATTGAGTGATGAAATATCGTCAGAGGCTGAGATTCAGCCTATTAAGACTCTTGAAGACGTGAAAAAGCATGCTACCTAGGTGGAGAAGAAAGCCAAGGTAAGAAACAAGCAGTATACCTTATCCCACCCTACAGGTACTTTTTTGAATCTCATAGGAGTTTCGGAGGGCGAGGTTGGGAGTTGTATCATGAAGACACATATTAAGGCCAAACCAACACCTAAGGATGTGAATATGAAGAAGAAATGCTTTGATTGACAAGGGTTTATCCATTTACAAGCTGATAGTCCCAAAAATGGGGTTATAACCATTCAAAATACAAAGGAGAGTGAATAGAACTGTTGAAGTGTACACAATGGAGTTGGATATCTGACAATTGCTTGGCGATGGTCTAGAGCCACAACAGGGAGCCATTGTAGGCTCTGTACAATGATTGAGTGATGAACTATCGTCAAAGGCTGAGATTCAGCCTATTAAGACTCTTGAAGACGTGATAAAGCATGCTACCTAGGTGGAGAAGAAAGCGAAGGTAAGAAACAAGCAAAATACCTTATCCCACACTTCAAGTACTTCTTTGAATCTCATAGGAGTTTGGAAGGGCTAAGTTGGGAGTTGTATCATGAAGACAAATATTAAGGTTAAACCAACACCTATGGATGAAAATATGAAGAAGAACTGCATTTATAGACAAGGATTTGGCCATTTACAAGCTGATAGTCCAATTAACGAAGTTAACACCATTCAAAATAAAAAGGAGAGTAAATAGAACTGTTGAAGTGTACACAATTGAGTTGGATCTCTGACAATTGCTTGGCGATGGTCTAGAGCCGCAACAGGGAGCCATTTTAGGCTTTGTACAATGATTGAGTGATGAAATATCATCAAAGGCTGAGATTCAGCCTATTCGGACATTTAGTGACGTGATAAAGGATGCTACCTAGGTGGAGAAGAAAGCGAAGGTAAGAAACAAGTAGTATACCTTATCCCACACTTCCGGTACTTCTTTGAATCTCATAGGAGTTTGGAAGGGTGAAGTTAGGAGTTGTATCATGAAGACACATATTAAGGTTAAACTAACATCTAAGGATGTGAATAAGATGAACCAATGATTTGATAGACAAGGATTTGGCCATTTACAAGCTGATAATCCAATTAACGAAGTTATATCCATTCAAAATAAAAAGGAGAGTGAATAGAACTGTTGAAGTGTACACAATGGAGTTGGAACTCTCATAATTGCTTGGCGATGGTCTAGAGCAGCAACAGGGAGCCATTGTTGGCTTTGTACAATGATTGAGTAATGAAATATCGTCAAAGGCTGAGATTCAGCCTATTAAGACTCTTGAAGACGTAAAAAAGCATGCTACCTAGGTGGAGAAGAAAGCCAAGGTAAGAAACAAGCAGTATACCTTATCCCACCCTTCAGGTACTTCTTTGAATCTCATAGGAGTTTCGGAGAGTGAGGTTGGGAATTGTATCATGAAGACACATATTAAGCCCAAACCAACACCTAAGAATGTGAATATGAAGAAGAAATGCTTTGATTGACAAGGGTTTGTCCATTTACAAGCTGATAGTCCCAAAAATGGGGTTATAACCATTCAAAATACAAAGGAGAGTGAATAGAACTGTTGAAGTGTACACAATGGAGTTGGATATCTGACAAATGCTTGGCGATGGTCTAGAGCCACAACAGGGAGCCATTGTAGGCTCTGTACAATGATTGAGTGATGAAATATCATCAAAGGCTGAGATTCAGTCTATTAAGACTCTTGAAGACGTGATAAAGCATGCTACCTAGGTGGAGAAGAAAGCGAATGTAAGAAACAAGCAAAATACTATATCCCACACTTCGAGTACTTCTTTGAATCTCATAGGAGTTTGGAAGGGCTAAGTTGGGAGTTGTATCATGAAGACAAATATTAAGGTTAAACTAACATCTAAGGATGTGAATATGAAGAAGCAATGCTTTGATATACAAGGATTTGGCCATTTACAAGCTCATAGTCCAATTAACGAAGTTATAACCATTCAAAATAAAAAGGAGAGTAAATAGAACTGTTGAAGTGTACACAATTGAGTTGGATCTCTGACAATTGCTTGGCGATGGTCTAGAGCCGCAACATGGAGCCATTTTAGGCTTTGTACAATGATTGAGTGATTGAATATCATCAAAGGCTGAGATTCAGCCGACTAAGACTTTTTGTGACGTGATAAAGCATGCTACCTAGGTGGAGAAGAAAGCGAAGGTAAGAAACAAGCAAAATACCTTATCCCACACTTCAAGTACTTCTTTGAATCTCATAGGAGTTTGGAAGGGCTAAGTTGGGAGTTGTATCATGAAGACAAATATTAAGGTTAAACTAACATCTAAGGATGTGAATATGATGAACCAATGATTTGATAGACAAGGATTTGGCCATTTACAAGCTGATAATCCAATTAACGAAGTTATATCCATTCAAAATAAAAAGGAGAGTGAATAGAACTGTTGAAGTGTACACAATGGAGTTGGATCTCTCACAATTGCTTGGCGATGGTCTAGAGCAGCAACAGGGAGCCATTGTTGGCTTTGTACAATGATTGAGTGATGAAATATCGTCAAAGGCTGAGATTCAGCCTATTAAGACTCTTGAAGACGTGAAAAAGCATGCTACCTAGGTGGAGAAGAAAGCCAAGGTAAGAAACAAGCAGTATACCTTATCCCACCCTTCAGGTACTTTTTTGAATCTCATAGGAGTTTCGGAGGGTGAGGTTGGGAGTTGTATCATGAAGACACATATTAAGGCCAAACCAACACCTAAGGATGTGAATATGAAGAAGAAGTGCTTTGATTGACAAGGGTTTATCCATTTACAAGCTGATAGTCCCAAAAATGGGGTTATAACCATTCAAAATACAAAGGAGAGTGAATAGAACTGTTGAAGCGTACACAATGGAGGTTGATATCTGACAATTGCTTGGCGATGGTCTAGAGCCACAACAGGGAGCCATTGTAGGCTCTGTACAATGATTGAGTGATGAAATATCATCAAAGGCTGAGATTCAGCCTATTAAGACTCTTGAAGACGTGATAAAGCATGCTACCTAGGTGGAGAAGAAAGCGAAGGTAAGAAACAAGCAAAATACCTTATCCCACACTTCAAGTACTTCTTTGAATCTCATAGGAGTTTGGAAGGGCTAAGTTGGGAGTTGTATCATGAAGACAAATATTAAGGTTAAACTAACATCTAAGGATGTGAATATGAAGAAGAAATGCTTTGATATACAAGGATTTGGCCATTTACAAGCTGATAGTCCAATTAACGAAGTTATAACCATTCAAAATAAAATGGAGAGTAAATAGAACTGTTAACGTGTACACAATAGAGTTGGATCTCTGACAATTGCTTGGCGATGGTCTAGAGCCGCAACATGGAGCCATTTTAGGCTTTGTACAATGATTGAGTGATTAAATATCATCAAAGGCTGAGATTCAGCCGATTAAGACTTTTTGTGACGTGATAAAGCATGCTACCTAGGTGGAGAAGAAAGCGAAGGTAAGAAACAAGCAAAATACCTTATCCCACACTTCAAGTACTTCTTTGAATCTCATAGGAGTTTGGAAGGGCTAAGTTGGGAGTTGTATCATGAAAACAAATATTAAGGCTAAACCAACACCTATGGATGAAAATATGAAGAAGAAATGCATTTATAGACAAGGATTTGGCCATTTACAAGCTGATAGTCCAATTAACGAAGTTATAACCATTCAAAATAAAAAGGAGAGTAAATAGAACTGTTGAAGTGTACACAATTGAGTTGGATCTCTGACAATTGCTTGGCGATGGTCTAGAGCCGCAACAGGGAGCCATTGTTGGCTTTGTACAATGATTGAGTAATGAAATATCGTCAAAGGCTGAGATTCAGCCTATTAAGACTCTTGCAGACGTAAAAAAGCATGCTACCTAGGTGGAGAAGAAAGCCAATTTAAGAAACAAGCAGTATACCTTATCCCACCCTTTAGGTACTTCTTTGAATCTCATAGGAGTTTCGGAGAGTGAGGTTGGGACTTGTATCATGAAGACACATGTTAAGGCCAAACCAACACCTAAGGATGTGAATATGAAGAAGAAATGCTTTGATTGACAAGGGTTTGTCCATTTACAAGCTGATAGTCCTATAAATAGGGTTATAACCATTCAAAATACAAAGGAGAGTGATTAGAACTGTTGAAGTGTACACAATGGAGTTGGATATCTGACAATTGCTTGGCGATGGTCTAGAGCCACAACAGGGAGCCATTGTAGGCTCTGTACAATGATTGAGTGATGAAATATCATCAAAGGCTGAGATTCAGCCTATTAAGACTCTTGAAGATGTGATAAAGCATGCTACCTAGGATGAGAAGAAAGCGAAGGTAAGAAACAAACAAAATACCTTATCCCACACTTCAAGTACTTCTTTGAATCTCATAGGAGTTTGGAAGGGCTAAGTTGGGAGTTGTATCATGAAGACAAATATTAAGGTTAAACTAACATCTAAGGATGTGAATATGAAGAAGCAATGCTTTGATATACAAGGATTTGGCCATTTACAAGCTCATAGTCCAATTAACGAAGTTATAACCATTCAAAATAAAATGGAGAGTAAATATAACTGTTAACGTGTACACAATAGAGTTGGATCTCTGACAATTGCTTGGCGATGGTCTAGAGCCGCAACATGGAGCCATTTTAGGCTTTGTACAATGATTGAGTGATTAAATATCATCAAAGGCTGAGATTCAGCCGATTAAGACTTTTTGTGACGTGATAAAGCATGCTACCTAGGTGGAGAAGAAAGCGAAGGTAAGAAACAAGCAAAATACCTTATCCCACACTTCAAGTACTTCTTTGAATCTCATAGGAGTTTTGATATAGGCACGAAACCTTAAAGGATCTGAGGATAGTGATGGGGCCAAGAAGTTGGTGGTAACACGCTCTCTTCTTGACGAGTGATGGAGTGAAGTGGATCGAGATGGAGCTAGTTCAAATGGTGGTAACACGCTCTTTGAATCAGCAACGAAATGGAATGATGATTGAGAACAAGAGATGGATCGAAGTTCGTCACACAAAGTTGCGGAATTACTTTGTGATAAGAACACGAATCAATGCCTATGTGAATCTCACACAAAGACAGAGATCCCACTTGCTTTCTAAGGGCATCACACACAATAGAAAAGACAAGCAAACAAAGCCGAAGCTTTAAAAGTGGGAAAACTCACGGTTTTTCTTATTTCTTTCAAATTCAAGGGTGCTTTTTACAATGATATGAGCTGAGCTTTTATAGGCTCATGAATAGCTAATCTAAGACATTAAATAAGAGAATAAATCAACATTAATATAAATAAATCAAGCTTAATGATAAATCAATCAAATGATTGATTGATATGGCCTTTAATGCTCGACTTTGGCCAAATGAGGAAATATGAAGGTGCTTTGTATCTGGACAACTTAGGGAGGAATCCTTTACTGATTAAAAGTCTCTTGTAGGTGTAGAAGGTCTCCAAGTCGTGCTCAATCAGCTTGAGAAAGAGTTGTTGACGTTTTAATACGATTGGGTCCAAATAAGGAAACTCGGGTCTTGGATGAATTCGCTTGATCCTCCGTGGTTCTGTGTGGTTAAGGACGCGTGTAAGAGTCTCTTGATGAAGTAGAGAATCTCCATATTTAATGTCCACATCATACTCTCCCTCTTGAAAGAGTTTTGTCCTCGAAACTAAAAACAGATTTTGCATTGTGTATTGTTTTTTTCTCGAACTATTTTTTTTTTTAAATAAAAGAAGGAAAAAAAAAAAGTAATAAAAAAAATTTCTGGAGTTTTATTTTATTTTTTTATGATGGAATAAAATAGAAGTATTTGTTTTTGCTTTTTAAATAAAGATGAAACTAAAATAAAAGAGAAATAAAGAAAAAAACTATAAAAGATAGAACCTTTCGGCTCTGATACCAAGATGATATAGGCACGAAACCTTAAAGGATCTGAGGATAGTGATGGGGCCAAGAAGTTGGTGGTAACACGCTCTCTTCTTGACGAGTGATGGAGTGAAGTGGATCGAGATGGAGCTAGTTCAAATGGTGGTAACACGCTCTTTGAATCAGCAACGAAATGAAATGATGATTGAGAACAAGAGATGGATCGAAGTTCGCCACACAAAGTTGCGGAATTACTTTGTGATAAGAACACGAATCAATGCCTATGTGAATCTCACACAAAGACAGAGATCCCACTTGCTTTCTAAGGGCATCACACACAATAGAAAAGACAAGCAAACAAAGCCGAAGCTTTAAAAGTGGGAAAACTCACGGTTTTTCTTATTTCTTTCAAATTCAAGGGTGATTTTTACAATGACATGAGCTGAGCTTTTATAGGCTCGTGCATAGCTAAATCTAAGACAATAAATAAGAGCATAAATCAATAAAAATATAAATAAATCAAGCTTAATGATAAATCAATCAAATGCTTGATTGATATGGCCTTTAATGCTCGACTTTGGCCAAATGAGGAAATATGAAGGTGCTTTGTATCTGGACAATTTAGGGAGGAATCCTTTACTGATTAAAAGTCTCTTGTAGGTGTAGAAGGTCTCCAAGTCGTGCTCAATCAGCTTGAGAAAGAGTTGTTGACGTTTTAATACGATTGGGTCCAAATAAGGAAACTCGGGTCTTGGATGAATTCGCTTGATCCTCCGTGGTTCTGTGTGGTTAAGGACGCGTGTAAGAGTCTCTTGATGAAGTAGAGAATCTCCATATTTAATGTCCACATCATACTCTCCCTCTTGAAAGAGTTTCGTCCTCGAAACTAAAAACAGATTTTGCATTGTGTATTGTTTTTTTCTCGAACTATTTTTTTTTTTAAATAAAAGAAGGAAAAAAAAAAGTAATAAAAAAAATTTCTGGAGTTTTATTTTATTTTTTTATGATGGAATAAAATAGAAGTATTTGTTTTTGCTTTTTAAATAAAGATGAAACCAAAATAAAAGAGAAATAAAGAAAAAAACTATAAAAGATAGAACCTTTCGGCTCTGATACCAAGATGATATAGGCACGAAACCTTAAAGGATCTGAGGATAGTGATGGGGCCAAGAAGTTGGTGGTAACACGCTCTCTTCTTGACGAGTGATGGAGTGAAGTGGATCGAGATGGAGCTAGTTCAAATGGTGGTAACACGCTCTTTGAATTAGCAACGAAATGAAATGATGATTGAGAACAAGAGATGGATCGAAGTTCGCCACACAAAGTTGCGGAATTACTTTGTGATAAGAACACGAATCAATGCCTATGTGAATCTCACACAAAGACAGAGATCCCACTTGCTTTCTAAGGGCATCACACACAATAGAAAAGACAAGCAAACAAAGCCGAAGCTTTAAAAGTGGGAAAACTCACGGTTTTTCTTATTTCTTTCAAATTCAAGGGTGATTTTTACAATGACATGAGCTGAGCTTTTATAGGCTCGTGCATAGCTAAATCTAAGACAATAAATAAGAGCATAAATCAATAAAAATATAAATAAATCAAGCTTAATGATAAATCAATCAAATGCTTGATTGATATGGCCTTTAATGCTCGACTTTGGCCAAATGAGGAAATATGAAGGTGCTTTGTATCTGGACAACTTAGGGAGGAATCCTTTACTGATTAAAAGTCTCTTGTAGGTGTAGAAGGTCTCCAAGTCGTGCTCAATCAGCTTGAGAAAGAGTTGTTGACGTTTTAATACGATTGGGTCCAAATAAGGAAACTCGGGTCTTGGATGAATTCGCTTGATCCTCCGTGGTTCTGTGTGGTTAAGGACGCGTGTAAGAGTCTCTTGATGAAGTAGAGAATCTCCATATTTAATGTCCACATCATACCAAGATAATATAGGCACGAAACCTTAAAGGATCTGAGGATAGTGATGGGGCCAAGAAGTTGGTGGTAACACGCTCTCTTCTTGACGAGTGATGGAGTGAAGTGGATCGAGATGGAGCTAGTTCAAATGGTGGTAACACGCTCTTTGAATCAGCAACGAAATGGAATGATGATTGAGAACAAGAGATGGATCGAAGTTCGCCACACAAAGTTGCGGAATTACTTTGTGATAAGAACACGAATCAATGCCTATGTGAATCTCACACAAAGACAGAGATCCCACTTGCTTTCTAAGGGCATCACACACAATAGAAAAGACAAGCAAACAAAGCCGAAGCTTTAAAAGTGGGAAAACTCACGGTTTTTCTTATTTCTTTCAAATTCAAGGGTGCTTTTTACAATGATATGAGCTGAGCTTTTATAGGCTCATGAATAGCTAATCTAAGACATTAAATAAGAGAATAAATCAACATTAATATAAATAAATCAAGCTTAATGATAAATCAATCAAATGATTGATTGATATGGCCTTTAATGCTCGACTTTGGCCAAATGAGGAAATATGAAGGTGCTTTGTATCTGGACAACTTAGGGAGGAATCCTTTACTGATTAAAAGTCTCTTGTAGGTGTAGAAGGTCTCCAAGTCGTGCTCAATCAGCTTGAGAAAGAGTTGTTGACGTTTTAATACGATTGGGTCCAAATAAGGAAACTCGGGTCTTGGATGAATTCGCTTGATCCTCCGTGGTTCTGTGTGGTTAAGGACGCGTGTAAGAGTCTCTTGATGAAGTAGAGAATCTCCATATTTAATGTCCACATCAAGTTTGGAAGGGCTAAGTTGGGAGTTGTATCATGAAGACAAATATTAAGGTTAAACTCACATCTAAGGATGTGAATATGATGAACCAATGATTTGATAGACAAGGATTTGGCCATTTACAAGCTGATAATCCAATTAACGAAGTTATATCCATTCAAAATAAAAAGGAGAGTGAATAGAACTGTTGAAGTGTACACAATGGAGTTGGATCTCTCACAATTGCTTGGCGATGGTCTAGAGCCGCAACAGGGAGCCATTGTAGGTTTTGTAAAATGATTGAGTGATGAAATATCGTCAAAGGCTGAGATTCAGCCTATTAAGACTCTTGAAGACGTGATAAAGCATGCTACCTAGGTGGAGAAGAAAGCCAAGGTAAAAAATAAGCAGTATACCTTATCCCACACTTCAGGTACTTCTTTGAATCTCATAGGTGTTTCGGAGGATGAAGTTGGGAGTTGTATCATAATGACTCATATTAAGGTTAAACCAACACCTATGGATGAAAATATGAAGAAGAAATGCATTGATAGACAAGCATTTGGCCATTTACAAGCTGATAGTCCAATCAACGAAGTTATAACCATTTAAAATAAAAAGGAGAGTAAATAGAACTGTTGAAGTGTACACAATTGAGTTGGATCTCTGACAATTGCTTGGCGATGGTCTAGAGCCGCAACAGGGAGCCATTTTAGGCTTTGTACAATGATTGAGTGATGAAATATCATCAAAGGCTGACATTCAGCCTATTCGGACATTTAGTGACGTGATAAAGCATGCTACCTAGGTGGAGAAGAAAGCGAAGGTAAAAAACAAGTAGTATACCTTATCCCACACTTCAGGTACTTCTTTGAATCTCATAGGAGTTTGGAAGGGTGAAGTTGGGAGTTGTATCATGAAGACACATATTAAGGTTAAACTAACATCTAAGGATGTGAATATGATGAACCAATGATTTGATAGACAAGGATTTGGCCATTTACAAGCTGATAGTCTAATTCACGAAGTTATAACCATTCAAAATAAAATGGAGAGTAAATAGAACTGTTAACGTGTACACAATAGAGTTGGATCTCTCACAATTGCTTGGCGATGGTCTAGAGCAGCAACAGGGAGCCATTGTTGGCTTTGTACAATGATTGAGTGATGAAATATCGTCAAAGGCTAAGATTCAGCCTATTAAGACTCTTGAAGACGTGAAAAAGCATGCTACCTAGGTGGAGAAGAAAGCCAAGGTAAGAAACAAGCAGTATACCTTATCCCACCCTTCAGGTACTTTTTTGAATCTCATAGGAGTTTCGGAGGGTGAGGTTGGGAGTTGTATCATGAAGACACATATTAAGGCCAAACCAACACCTAAGGATGTGAATATGAAGAAGAAATGCTTTGATTGACAAGGGTTTATCCATTTACAAGCTGATAGTCCCAAAAATGGGGTTATAACCATTCAAAATACAAAGGAGAGTGAATAGAACTGTTGAAGCGTACACAATGGAGTTGGATATCTGACAATTGCTTGGCGATGGTCTAGAGCCACAACAGGGAGCCATTGTAGGCTCTGTACAATGATTGAGTGATGAAATATCATCAAAGGCTGACATTCAGCCTATTCGGACATTTAGTGACGTGAAAAAGCATGCTACCTAGGTGGAGAAGAAAGCCAAGGTAAGAAACAAGCAGTATACCTTATCCCACCCTTCAGGTACTTTTTTGAATCTCATAGGAGTTTCGGAGGGTGAGGTTGGGAGTTGTATCATAAAAACAAATATTAAGGCCAAACCAACACCTAAGGATGTGAATATGAAGAAGAAATGCTTTGATTGACAAGGGTTTGTCCATTTACAAGCTGATAGTCCCAAAAATGGGGTTATAACCATTCAAAAAACAAAAGAGAGTGAATAGAACTATTGAAGTGTACACAATGGAGTTGGATATCTGACAATTGGTTGGCGATGGTCTAGAGCCACAACAGGGAGCCCTTGTAGGTTTTGTACAATGATTGAGTGATGAAATATCGTCAAAGGCTGAGATTCCGCCTATTAAGACTCTTGAAGACGTGATAAAGCATGCTACCTAGGTGGAGAAAAAAGCCAAGGTAAGAAACAAGCAGTATACCTTATCCCACACTTCAGGTACTTCTTTGGATCTCATAGGTGTTTCGGAGGATGAAGTTGGGAGTTGTATCATGAAGACACATATTAAGGTTAAACTAACATCTAAGGATGTGAATATAATGAACCAATGATTTGATAGACAAGGATTTGGCCATTTACAAGCTGATAATCCAATCAACGAAGTTATATCCATTCAAAATAAAAAGGAGAGTGAATAGAACTGTTGAAGTGTACACAATGGAGTTGGAACTCTCATAATTGCTTGGCGATGGTCTAGAGCAGCAACATGGAGCCGTTGTTGGCTTTGTACAATGATTGAGTAATGAAATATCGTCAAATGCTGAGATTTAGCCTATTAAGACTCTTGAAGACGTGATAAAGCATGCTACCTAGGTGGAGAAGAAAGCCAAGGTAAGAAACAAGCAGTATACCTTATCCCACACTTCTGGTACTTCTTTGAATCTCATAGGTGTTTCAGAGGATGAAGTTGGGAGTTGTATCATGAAGACACATATTAAGGTTAAACCAACACCTATGGATGAAAATATGAAGAAGAAATGCATTTATAGACAAGGATTTGGCCATTTACAAGCTGATAGTCCAATTAACGAAGTTATAACCATTCAAAATAAAAAGGAGAGTAAATAGAACTGTTGAAGTGTACACAATTGAGTTGGATCTCTGACAATTGCTTGGCGATGGTCTAGAGCCGCAACAGGGAGCCATTTTAGGCTTTGTACAATGATTGAGTGATGAAATATCATCAAAGGCTGAGATTCTGCCTATTCGGACATTTAGTGACGTGATAAAGCATGCTACCTAGGTGGAGAAGAAAGCGAAGGTAAGAAAGAAGTAGTATATCTTATCCCACACTTCAGGTACTTCTTTGAATCTCATTGGAGTTTGGAAGGGTGAAGTTGGGAGTTGTATCATGAAGACACATATTAAGGTTAAACTAACATCTAAGGATGTGAATATGATGAACCAATGATTTGATAGACAAGGATTTGGCCATTTACAAGCTGATAATCCAATTAACGAAGTTATATCCATTCAAAATAAAAAGGAGAGTGAATAGAACTGTTTAAGTGTACACAATGGAGTTGGAACTCTCATAATTGCTTGGCGATGGTCTAGAGCAGCAACAGGGAGCCATTGTTGGCTTTGTACAATGATTGAGTAATGAAATATCGTCAAAGGCTGAGATTCAGCCTATTAAGACTCTTGAAGACGTAAAAAAGCAAGCTACCTAGGTGGAGAAGAAAGCCAAGGTAAGAAACAAGCAGTATACCTTATCCCACCCTTCAGGTACTTCTTTGAATCTCATAGGAGTTTCGGAGAGTGAGGTTGGGAGTTGTATCATGAAGACACATATTAAGGCCAAACCAACACCTAAGGATGTAAATATGAAGAAGAAATGCTTTGATTGACAAGGGTTTGTCCATATACAAGCTGATAGTCCCAAAAATGGGTTTATAACCATTCAAAATACAAAGGAGAGTGAATAGAACTGTTGAAGTGTACACCATGGAGTTGGATATCTGACAATTGCTTGGCGATGGTCTAGAGCCACAACAGGGAGCCATTGTAGGCTCTGTACAATGATTGAGTGATGAAATATCATCAAAGGCTGAGATTCAGCCTAGTAAGACTCTTGAAGACGTGATAAAGCATGCTACCTAGGTGGAGAAGAAAGCGAAGGTAAGAAACAAGCAAAATACCTTATCCCACACTTCAAGTACTTCTTTGAATCTCATAGGAGTTTGGAAGGGCTAAGTTGGGAGTTGTATCATGAAGACAAATATTAAGGTTAAACTAACATCTAAGGATGTGAATATGAAGAAGCAATGCTTTGATATACAAGGATTTGGCCATTTACAAGCTGATAGTCCAATTAACGAAGTTATAACCATTCAAAATAAAATGGAGAGTAAATAGAACTGTTAACGTGTACACAATAGAGTTGGATCTCTGATAATTGCTTGGCGATGGTTTAGAGCCGCAACATGGAGCCATCTTAGGCTTTGTACAATGATTGAGTGATTAAATATCATCAAAGGCTGAGATTCAGCCGATTAAGACTTTTTGTGACGTGATAAAGCATGCTACCTAGGTGGAGAAGAAAGCGAAGGTAAGAAACAAGCAAAATACCTTATCCCACAATTCAAGTACTTCTTTGAATCTCATAGGAGTTTGGAAGGGCTAAGTTGGGAGTTGTATCATGAAGACAAATATTAAGGTTAAACTAACATCTAAGGATGTGAATATGATGAACCAATGATTTGATAGACAAGGATTTGGCCATTTACAAGCTGATAATCCAATTAACGAAGTTATAACCATTCAAAATAAAAAGGAGAGTGAATAGAACTGTTGAAGTGTACACAATGGAGTTGGATCTCTCACAATTGCATGGCGATGGTCTAGAGCCGCAACAGGGAGCCATTGTAGGTTTTGTACAATGATTGAGTGACGAAATATCGTCAAAGGCTGAGATTCAGCCTATTAAGACTCTTGAAGACGTGATAAAGCATGCTACCTAGGTGGAGAAGAAAGCCAAGGTAAAAAACAAGCAGTATACCTTATCCCACACTTCAGGTACTTCTTTGAATCTCATAGGTGTTTCGGAGGATGAAGTTGGGAGTTGTATCATGAAGACACATATTAAGGTTAAACCAACACCTATGGATGAAAATATGAAGAAGAAATGCATTGATAGACAAGCATTTGGCCATTTACAAGCTGATAGTCTAATTAACGAAGTTATAACCATTCAAAATAAAAAGGAGAGTAAATAGAACTGTTGAAGTGTATACAATTGAGTTGGCTCTCTGACAATTGCTTGGCGATGGTCTAGAGCCGCAACAGGGAGCCATTTTAGGCTTTGTACAATGATTGAGTGATGAAATATCATCAAAGGCTGAGATTCAGCCTATTCGGACATTTAGTGACGTGATAAAGCATGCTACCTAGGTGGAGAAGAAAGCGAAGGTAAAAAACAAGTAGTATACCTTATCCCACACTTCAGGTACTTCTTTGAATCTCATAGGAGTTTGGAAGGGTGAAGTTGAGAGTTGTATCATGAAGACACATATTAAGGTTAAACTAACATCTAAGGATGTGAATATGATGAACCAATGATTTGATAGACAAGGATTTGGCCATTTATAAGCTGATAATCTAATTAAAGAAGTTATATCCATTCAAAATAAAAAGGAGAGTGAATAGAATTGTTGAAGTGTACAAAATGGAGTTGGAACTCTCATAATTGCTTGGCGATGGTCTAGAGCAGCAACAGGGAGCCATTGTTGGCATTGTACAATGATTGAGTAATGAAATATCGTCAAAGGCTGAGATTCAGCCTATTAAGACTCTTGAAGACGTGAAAAAGCATGATACCTAGGTGAAGAAGAAAGCCAAGGTAAGAAACAAGCAGTATACCTTATCCCACCCTTCAGGTACTTCTTTGAATCTCATAGGAGTTTCGGAGGGTGAGGTTGGGAGTTGTATCATGAAGACAAATATTAAGGCCAAACCAACACCTAAGGATGTGAATATGAAGAAGAAATGCTTTGATTGACAAGGGTTTGTCCATTTACAAGCTGATAGTCCCAAAAATGGGGTTATAACCATTCAAAAAACAAAGGAGAGTAAATAGAACTATTGAAGTGTACACAATGGAGTTGGATATCTGACAATTGCTTGGCGATGGTCTAGAGCCACAACAGGGAGCCATTGTAGGTTTTGTACAATGATTGAGTGATGAAATATCGTCAAAGGCTGAGATTCCGCCTATTAAGACTCTTGAAGACGTGATAAAGCATGCTACCTAGGTGGAGAAGAAAGCCAAGGTAAGAAACAAGCAGTATACCTTATCCCACACTTCAGGTACTTCTTTGAATCTCATAGGTGTTTTGGAGGATGAAGTTAGGAGTTGTATCATGAAGACACATATTAAGGTTAAACTAACATCTAAGGATGTGAATATAATGAACCAATGATTTGATAGACAAGGATTTGGCCATTTACAAGCTGATAATCCAATTAACGAAGTTATATCCATTCAAAATAAAAAGGAGAGTGAATAGAACTGTTGAAGTGTACACAATGGAGTTGGAACTCTCATAATTGCTTGGCGATGGTCTAGAGCAGCAACATATAGCCATTGTTGGCTTTGTACAATGATTGAGTAATGAAATATCGTCAAAGGCTGAGATTCAGCCTATTAAGACTCTTGAAGACGTGATAAAGCATGCTACCTAGGTGGAGAAGAAAGCCAAGGTAAGAAACAAGCAGTATACCTTATCCCACACTTCAGGTACTTCTTTGAATCTCATAGGAGTTTGGAAAGGTGAAGTTGGGAGTTGTATCATGAAGACAAATATTAAGGTTAAACTAACATCTAAGGATGTGAATATGAAGAAGCGATGCTTTGATATACAAGGATTTGGCCATTTACAAGCTGATAGTCTAATTCACGAAGTTATAACCATTCAAAATAAAATGGAGAGTAAATAGAACTGTTAACGTGTACACAATAGAGTTGGATCTCTGACAATTGCTTGGCGATGGTCTAGAGCCGCAACATGGAGCCATTTTAGGCTTTGTACAATGATTGAGTGATTAAATATCATCAAAGGCTGAGATTCAGCCGATTAAGACTTTTTGTGACGTGATAAAGCATGCTACCTAGGTGAAGAAGAAAGCGAAGTGATATAAGACTCAAAATGAACTAGTCTTTGAGCCGGATCTGAAGTGGAGACGAAGTTAGCTCGAAGCTCCTCCTCCGCTACAACTCACAAAACCGGTGTGGAAGGCTAGACAAGCAGCTCGAAGCTCCTCTTGTGAAACCTGATGGATGGGGTCGTGATGGTGGATCTATAAGCACCACAGGGAGTGTGAAAGGCTCCTTGATACAGCTTAAGAATCGTGGCTTTGTGAATCACACACAAAGACAAGATCTGAGGCAAAAGTTTCAGCAACTTTCAAGCTAGAAGAAATTCGGTTCTTTATTGATGTAGGGTAAATAAAAAGATACACGGCCGGGGATCTTATAGTTTGATCCTTACGGCTACAACCTCTAGGGTTGCGACTCAAAGCAAAAACAACAGGACTTGTACGAAAATAAAAGGAAACGGCACACACTCTCAATGGAAACAACATGCTGTTTCCTTATATAGAAAATGTAGCTACATACACAAAATAAAAAGAAATAAAATAAAAGACTCTACTGGGACTCGAACTAGACTCATTGTGGGCTTACTAGAGCCACTAGGCCGAGGTCATATCACCTGCAAGGAAACAGAAATAATTAAACACAAATCATACCTGACTTGGACGAGAAGTCATCGCAGCTAGGTCTATGGTTGGTCCGTTGTCCGGGACATCTTTAGCTGTGTCGAGTAGAGCTTGTATGGACACGTTGAATTCTTCTCTTAGTTTATCCCTCCTAGCTCTTGTGATAGGTCCAGCTACTTCTGGAATCTTGATGATATGGTCGTCCTCCACTTGATGCACTTGGTCCGCTACTTGCTTGTTGTGTGATCCTATATTCAACTCCTTGGCTTTTGCTCGGGTTATTGGACCTTCTTGAGTCTTCTCTTAAATATTTGTCACTTCAGTATGCTCCTCACGTGTGTCCTCGTCAGATAGTTCAGTTACCGGATTGATGTCCGCATCATACTCTCCCTCTTCAGAAGGTTTTGTCCTCAAAACTTGTTCATCTGAGACATAAGGTGAAAGGTCAGGAACATTAAAGCTATGTGAAATGTTGAACTCACCTGGAAGCTCCAGCTTGTAGGCGTTTTCGTTGATTTTCTCAAGTACTTTAAACGGTCCATCGCCTCGAGGTGCTAGTTTGGAACTTCTCTTCCGAGGAAACCTCTCCGGTCGCATGTGAATCCATACCCACTCTCCGGGCTCAAAGATCACTCGCTTGCGTCCTTTGTCCCTTTGCGCTTTGATCTTCTCATTCTTCTTGAGAATCTTATCTCGTGCTTGTTCATGTAGTTTCTTGATGTATTCGCCTCGGTTCTTGCCATCGACATTGATTTGTTCGGTGTGCGGTATAGGAGTTAAATCAATCGGTGTTAAGGGCCTGAAACCATAGACAATCTCAAAGGGAGAAAGATTAGTAGTAGAGTGCCTGGCATGATTATAGGCGTACTCAACAAATGGTAGACAATGAACCCATGTTTTTAAGTTCTTTCCGAGTGTGGCTCTAAGTAAAGTGGAAAGGGTTCGGTTTACCACTTCCGTTTGTCCATCCGTTTGTGGATGACAAGTAGTTGAGAACAAGAGCTTTGTCCCCATCTTCCTCCACAAGATTCTCCAAAAGTGTCCTAAAAATTTGACATCACGGTCAGAGACAATAGTTCTAGGAACACCATGTAATTTTACCACTTCTTTGAAGAACAGATCGGCGATTTGGGAGGCATCATTGGTCTTGTTGCACGGTATGAAATGTGCCATCTTCGAGAATCTATCAACCACCACGAAGATTGAATCCTTGTGCTGAACCTGTGGTAACCCTAAGACAAAATCCATGGAAATATCTTCCCAAGGGGCGTTAGGGATAGGCAAAGGTAAGTATAATCCGTGAGGATGGGACCTGGATTTGGCTTGGTTGCAAGTCACACATTTGGCACAAGTCTTCTCGACGTCCTTCTTGATATGAGGCCAATAGAAATGATCCGTCACTACAGCCAATGTCTTGTCAACGCCAAAATGACCCATAAGACCACCTCCGTGAGCTTCCTTGAGCAACAAGTCACGCATGGATCCTCTTGGTATGCATAGTCTTTTATCCCTGAAAAGAAATCCATCATGCAAATAGTAGGAATGGAATTCACCCTTACCACAGGCTTCATAAGCCTCGGAAAAATCAGGATCCGTGGCATAGTGATCCTTGAGATGCTCAAACCCCATGATTTTGGCTTCTAGCGTAGTGATTAGTATGTATCGTCGGGATAAGGCATCAGCTACCACATTTTCCGCGCCCTTCTTGTACTTAATGACGTAAGGAAACGTTTCTATGAACTCCAGCCATCTTGCATGTCGCCTCTTGAGTGTTGTTTGTCCTCGGAGATGCTTGAGAGTCTCATGATCGGTGTGGATGATGAACTCCTTGGACAGTAGGTAGTGCTGCCAGGTTTGTAAGGCTCGGACTAGGGCGTACAACTCTTTGTCATATGTCGGGTAGTTGAGTGCAGCTCCGTTGAGTTTCTCACTGAAGAATGCCACGGGCTTCTTGTTCTGGTGTAGCATGGCTCCAATTCCTAGACCTGAAGCATCACATTCAATCTCGAAGATAAGGTCAAAGTTAGGTAAAGAAAGAACCGGTGCTTGTGTTAGCTTCTCCTTCAAGGTATTGAAGGCTTGTTCTTGAGCAACTCCCCACTTAAATGACTGATTTTTTTTGATCACGGCTGTGAGTGGTGCAGCTACCGTGCTAAAATCCTTGACGAATCGTCTATAGAAGCTAGCTAGTCCGTGGAAACTCCGAACATGTCCGATGGTAGTGGGAGTGGGCCAATCTCGGATAGCTTTTATCTTCTCTTCATCCACCTGTATTCCTTGTTCACTAATAACAAAACCTAAGAACACAAGTTTGTTAGTACAAAAGACACACTTCTTTAGGTTAGCGTATAAGCTTTCCTTCCGAAGTGATTTAAATACAAGTTCTAGGTGTTCTAAATGATCCTTAAGATTTTTGCTGTAGATTAATATGTCATCAAAATAAACTACTACAAATTTTCCAATATAAGAACGAAGAACCTGGTTCATCAAGCGCATGAAGGTGCTGGGGGCGTTGGTGAGACCAAAGGGCATGACAAGCCACTCGTATAGCCCCTGTTTTGTTTTGAAAGCAGTTTTCCATTCGTCGCCTTCGCGCATACGTACTTGATGATATCCACTTTTAAGATCCACCTTTGAGAAGAGTGTGGAACCCCAGAGCTCGTCTAACATGTCGTCGAGATGTGGGATAGGGTGCCGGTACTTGATGGTTATGTTGTTGATGGCACGACAGTCTACACACATTCTCCAAGTGCCTCCTTTCTTTGGTACGAGCAGAACGGGCACAGCACATGGACTAAGACTTTCTCGGATGTAACCTTGGCCTAATAAGTCAGTGATTTGTCTCTCCAATTCCTTGCTTTCCTCCGGATTCATCCTATAAGCGGGTTTGTTCGGCAGAGCTGTTCCCGGAGCCAAATCGATTTGATGTTCTATACCTCTAATTGGTGGTAGTCCGGGTGGTAGTTCTTCGGGAAATACGTCCAAGTAACTCTGGAGTAAGGGTTGGACTTCCTCAGGAATTTCTAGATCACCTGTATCTGTACTTAGACATTCTTGGTAGAACATTAGTAGTAGGGCGCCCTTGGCACCAAGGGACTTACCAACTGATCCGCAACTTACGTAAATGTTCGATGTACTTATCTCTCCGTCCTTAGCCATTTTTGCGTGAAGTGCATGAACTTGTGAGGGACTGAGGGGTGCAAGAGTGAACTTACGGTTTTGGTGTGTCACCGAGTATTGGTTAGTACGTCCATCATGTTGAGTTTCTCGGTCAAATTGCCAGGGTCTCCCTAAGAGGAGGTGTCCGGCTTGCATGGGCACTACATCACAAGTAACTTGATCAACATACTTACCAATGCTAAATGGAACCGTTACCTGTTCGGAGACCTTCATCTCGGCCATGTCATTGAGCCACCGAAGCTTGTATGGGAGTGGATGCTTGGTTTTCACGAGACCTAATTTCTCAACAAGAAGCTTGCTGGCCACGTTAGTACAAGAACCACCATCTATAATTAAATTGCAAACCTTGCCATTGATGGTGCATCGTGTATGAAAGAGATTTTCTCTTTGTGCGGTCTCCTCAGGTCCTACTTGAACATTGAGAACCCGTCTTATCATGAGTGATTCCCCAGTGTCCGGATACTCGATGTCTTCCCCGTGTTCTTCGGACTCGTCTACAGCCTCATCTTGTGACTCGTAATCTCCCGTGTTGGTGACGATCATTACTCTCCGGTTTGGGCAGTCTCTTGATATATGCCCTCTTCCCTGGCACTTAAAACAAGTAATGTCACGAGTTCGATTATATTGGTTAGAAGACTTACCTTGTTCGTCACGGAAACTCCTTTGTGGTTCGGATGCCCTTGATTTGAACTTGGAATCTATCTCAACAGCTTTTCCTTTGTCTTGTACTTTGGACACATCATTCTTCCATATTTGTGGAACATTTCTGGCACGATTGTTGCTGTTATTCTTGTGCTTAATCTGCTGCTCTATCTGGACCGATAGGTGTAGGAGTTCATGTAAACTCTTGTACTTGGCACGCTCAACTTTTCTTTGAATCCTATCTTCTAATCCATCGATGAATTGAGCCATCATAGCCTCCTCGGATTCTTCCAACTCCAGCGAGTTCATTAGCTTTTCAAACTCCTCAAAATAGTCCTCCACGCTCCTTGTTCCCTGTGTCAACTTACGGAAACGTTTTTGTAAGTCTCGATGAAAATGTTCAGGGACATACCTTAACCTCATTAGGTACTTCATGTCGGGCCAGTTGGTGACAGCTCCAAAGTGAAGTCGTCTCCGTTCAGCTATTGTTCTGTCCCACCATGCTAGGGCGTTTCCCGTGAGTTGAGCCGCAGCTACAGCCACCCTTTTGTTCTCTCGGTACCCATAGCATTCAAAGATATACTCAAGTCTCCTTTCCCAATCCAAGTAAGCTTCGGGATCAGTTTTGCCTGCAAAAGATGGTGGAGTTAGCTTGATATCGTGATTATTTTCTCTAGGTTCTACCTCTCTTGGTCGGTGTCTCCGTAGAGGATCAACTCGATGTGGTTGTCGAGCTAGCGTGTCGAGTGAGTCTCCATCGGATTCTGAGAGAACTTCCTCTTCAGGATCAGGAGGGTGTTGTTGTGGTTGTTCCAAGCGGGTGAGGCGAGTGCCAAGTTCTTGGTGATTATCAACAATGCGTTGAGTCATAGTTCTCATGTCGGCTTGCATTGCACATAAAACTTTCATCATATCTTGTTGACATTCAGGACCTCCGTCAGCCATGCTTTACTCCAATCCGACTTGAATCCAAAGTGCTAAGGATACTGTAGATTTTTCCTAGCAAGAAGAATTAACACAAGAATCAAATTTTCTCAAGCAAAACAGATAAACAACAAAGGAAATTGCAGTTTAGGTTTTGATATGGAAAAAATATGAAATGATGCTCAGAAATCAAAATAACAATTTTTATATTTTCTGAAGAGTTTAAAGAAGCAACAACAAAAGACGAAATATTTTTATGATTTTTTTATGATTTTATAAAATTCAAACAACAAGACAGACGAACTGAATTGAAACAAAACTAATATGAAAAGAAACAACCTGGGATAGGAAAACCAAAGGCAGGAACCTTTGGCTCTGATACCAATGATATAAGACTCGAAATGAACTAGTCTTTGAGCCGGATCTGAAGTGGAGACGAAGTTAGCTCGAAGCTCCTCCTCCGCTACAACTCACAAAACCGGTGTGGAAGGCTAGACAAGCAGCTCGAAGCTCCTCTTGTGAAACCTGATGGATGGGGTCGTGATGGTGGATCGATAAGCACCACAGGGAGTGTGAAAGGCTCCTTGATACAGCTTAAGAATCGTGGCTTTGTGAATCACACACAAAGACAAGATCTGAGGCAAAAGTTTCAGCAACTTCCAAGCTAGAAGAAATTCGGTTCTTTATTGATGTAGGGTAAATAAAAAGATACACGGCCGGGGATCTTATAGTTTGATCCTTACGGCTACAACCTCTAGGGTTGCGACTCAAAGCAAAAACAACAGGACTTGTACGAAAATAAAAGGAAACGGCACACACTCTCAATGGAAACAACATGCTGTTTCCTTATATGGAAAGTGTAGCTACAGACACAAAATAAAAAGAAATAAAATAAAAGACTCTACTGGGACTCGAACTAGACTCATTGTGGGCTTACTAGAGCCACTAGGCCGAGGCCATATCACCTGCAATGAAACAGAAATAATTAAACACAAATCGTACCTGACTTGGAGGAGAAGTCATCGCAGCTAGGTCTATGGTTGGTCCGTTGTCCGGGACATCTTCAGCTGTGTCGAGTAGAGCTTGTATGGACACGTTGAATTCTTCTCTTAGTTTATCCCTCCTAGCTCTTGTGATAGGTCCAGCTACTTCTGGAATCTTGATGATATGGTCGTCCTCCACTTGATGCACTTGGTCCGCTACTTGCTTGTTGTGTGATCCTATATTCAACTCCTTGGCTTTTGCTCGGGTTATTGGACCTTCTTGAGTCTTCTCTTGAATATTTGTCACTTCAGTATGCTCCTCACGTGTGTCCTCGTCAGATAGTTCAGTTACCGGATTGATGTCCGCATCACGAAGGTAAGAAACAAGCAAAATACCTTATCCCACACTTCAAGTACTTCTTTGAATCTCATAGGAGTTTGGAAGGGCTAAGTTGGGAGTTGTATCATGAAGACAAATATTAAGGTTAAACCAACACCTATGGATGAAAATATGAAGAAGAAATGCATTTATAGACAAGGATTTGGCCATTTACAAGCTGATAGTCCAATTAACGAAGTTATAACCATTCAAAATAAAAAGGAGAGTCAATAGAACTGTTGAAGTGTACACAATTGAGTTGGATCTCTGACAATTGCTTGGCGATGGTCTAGAGCCGCAACAGGGAGCCATTGTTGGCTTTGTACAATGATTGAGTAATGAAATATCGTCAAAGGCTGAGATTCAGCCTATTAAGACTCTTGAAGACGTAAAAAAGCATGCTACCTAGGTGGAGAAGAAAGCCAAGGTAAGAAACAAGCAGTATACCTTATCCCACCCTTCAGGTACTTCTTTGAATCTCATAGGAGTTTCGGAGAGTGAGGTTGAGAGTTGTATCATGAAGACACATATTAAGGCCAACCAACACCTAAGGATGTGAATATGAAGAAGAAATGCTTTGATTGACAAGGGTTTGTCCATTTACAAGCTGATAGTCCCAAAAATGGGGTTATAACCATTCAAAATACAAAGGAGAGTGAATAGAACTGTTGAAGTGTACACAATAGAGTTGGATATCTGACAATTGCTTGGCGATGGTCTAGAGCCACAACAGGGAGCCATTGTAGGCTCTGTACAATGATTGAGTGATGAAATATCATCAAAGGTTGAGATTTAGCCTATTAAGACACTTGAAGACGTGATAAAGCATGCTACCTAGGTGGAGAAGAAAGCGAAGGTAAGAAACAAGCAAAATACCTTATCCCACACTTCAAGTACTTCTTTGAATCTCATAGGAGTTTGGAAGGGCTAAGTTGGGGGTTGTATCATGAAGACAAATATTAAGGTTAAACTAACATCTAAGGATGTGAATATGAAGAAGCAATGCTTTGATATACAAGGATTTGGCCATTTGCAAGCTGATCGTCCAATTAACAAAGTTATAACCATTCAAAATAAAAAGGAGAGTGAATAGAACTGTTGAAGTGTACACAATAGAGTTGGATCTCTCACAATTGCTTGGCGATTGTCTAGAGCCGCAACAGGGAGCCATTGTAGGTTTTGTACAATGATTGAGTGATGAAATATCGTCAAAGGCTGAGATTCAGCCTATTGAGACTCTTGAAGACGTGATAAAGAATGCTACCTAGGTGGAGAAGAAAGCCAAGGTAAGAAACAAGCAGTATACCTTATCCCACACTTCAGGTACTTCTTTGAATCTCATAGGTGTTTTGGAGGATGAAGTTGGGAGTTATATCATGAAGATACATATTAAGGTTAAACCAACACCAATGGATGAGAATATGAAGAAGAAATGCATTAATAGACAAGGATTTGGCCATTTACAAGCTGATAGTCCAATTAACGAAGTTATAACCATTCAAAATAAAAAAGGAGAGTAAATAGAACTGTTGAAGTGTACACAATTGAGTTGGATCTCTGACAATTGCTTCGCGATGGTCTAGACCCGCAACGGGCAACCATTTTAGGCTTTGTACAATGATTGAGTGATAAAATATCATCAAAGGCTGAGATTCAGCCTATTAAGACTCTTGAAGACGTGATAAAGCATGCTACCTAGGTGGAGAAGAAAGCGAAGGTAAGAAACAAGCAGTATACCTTATCTTACCCTTCAGGTACTTCTTTGAATCACATAGGAGTTTCGGAGGGTGAGGTTGGGAGTTGTATCATGAAGACATATATTAAGGCTAAACCAACACCTAAGGATGTGAATATGAAGAAGAAATGCTTTGATTGACAAGGGGTTATCCATTTACATGCTGATAGTCCCAAAAATGGGGTTACAACCATTCAAAATACAAAGGAGAGTGAATATAACTGTTGAAGTGTACACAATGGAGTTGGATATCTGACAATTGCTTGGCGATGGTCTAGAGCCACAACAGGGAGCCATTGTAGGCTTTGTACAATGATTGAGTGATGAAATATCGTCAAAGGCTGAGATTCAGCCTATTAAGACTCTTGAAGACGTAAAAAAGCATGCTACCTAGGTGGAGAAGAAAGCCAAGGTAAGAAACAAGCAGTATACCTTATCCCACCCTTCAGGTATTTCTTTGAATCTCATAGGAGTTTCGGAGAGTGAGGTTGAGAGTTGTATCATGAAGACACATATTAAGGCCAAACCAACACCTAAGGATGTGAATATGAAGAAGAAATGCTTTGATTGACAAGGGTTTGTCCATTTACAAGCTGATAGTCCCAAAAATGGGGTTATAACCATTCAAAATACAAAGGAGAGTGAATAGAACTGTTGAAGTGTACACAATTGAGTTGGATCTCTGACAATTGCTTGGCGATGGTCTAGAGCCGCAACAGGGAGCCATTTTAGGCTTTGTACAATGATTGAGTGATGAAATATCATCAAAGGATGAGATTCAGCCTATTCGGACATTTAGTGACGTGATAAAGCATGCTACCTAGGTGGAGAAGAAAGCGAAGGTATGAAACAAGTAGTATACCTTATCCCACACTTCAGGTACTTCTTCGAATCTCATAGGAGTTTGGAAGGGTGAAGTTGGGAGTTGTATCATGAAGACACATATTAATGTTAAACTAACATCTATGGATGTGAATATGATGAACCAATGATTTGATAGACAAGGATTTGGCCATTTACAAGATGATAATCCAATTAACGAAGTTATATCCATTCAAAATAAAAAGGAGAGTGAATAGAACTGTTGAAGTGTACACAATGGAGTTGGAACTCTCATAATTGCTTGGCGATGGTCTAGAGCAGCAACATGGAGCCATTGTTGGCTTTGTACAATGATTGAGTAATGAAATATCGTCAAAGGCTGAGATTCAGCCTATTAAGACTCTTGAAAACGTGAAAAAGCATGCTACCTAGGTGGAGAAGAAAGCCAAGGTAAGAAACAAGCAGTATACCTTATCCCACCCTTCAGGTACTTTTTTGAATCTCATAGGAGTTTCGGAGGGTGAGGTTGGGAGTTGTATCATGAAGACACATATTAAGGCCAAACCAACACCTAAGGATGTGAATATGAAGAAGAAATGCTTTGATTGACAAGGGTTTGTCCATTTACAAGCTGATAGTCCCAAAAATGGGGTTATAACCATTCAAAATACAAAGGAGAGTGAATAGAACTGTTGAAGTGTACACAATGGAGTTGGATATCTGACAATTGCTTGGCGATGGTCTAGAGCCACAACAGGGAGCCATTGTAGGCTCTGTACAAAGATTGAGTGATGAAATATCATCAAAGGCTGAGATTCAGCCTATTAAGACTCTTGAAGACGTGATAAAGCATGCTACCTAGGTGGAGAAGAAAGTGAAGGTAAGAAACAAGCAAAATACCTTATCCCACACTTCAAGTACTTCTTTGAATCTCATAGGAGTTTGGAAGGGCTAAGTTGGGGGTTGTATCATGAAGACAAATATTAAGGTTAACCTAACATCTAAGGATGTGAATATGAAGAAGCAATGCTTTGATATACAAGGATTTGGCCATTTGCAAGTTGATCGTCCAATTAACAAAGTTATAACCATTCAAAATAAAAAAGAGAGTGAATAGAACTGTTGAAGTGTACACAATGGAGTTGGATCTCTCACAATTGCTTGGCGATGGTCTAGAGCCGCAACAGGGAGCGATTGTAGGCTTTGTGCAATGATTGAGTGACGAAATATCGTCAAAGGCTGAGATTCAGCCTATTAAGACTCTTGAAGACGTGATAAAGCATGCTACCTAGGTGGAGAAGAAAGCCAAGGTAAGAAACAAGCAGTATACTTTATCCCACACTTCAGGTACTTCTTTGAATCTCATAGGTGTTTCGGAGGATAAAGTTGGGAGTTGTATCATGAAGACACATATTAAGGTTAAACCAACACCAATCGATAAGAATATGAAGAAGAAATGCATTGATAGACAAGGATTTGGCCATTTACAAGCTGATAGTCCAATTAACGAAGTTATAACCATTCAAAATAAAAAAAGGAGAGTAAATAGAGCTGTTGAAGTGTACACAATTGAGTTGGATCTCTGACAATTGCTTGGCGATGGTCTAGACCCGCAACGGGCAGCCATTTTAGGCTTTGTACAATGATTGAGTGACGAAATATCATCAAAGGCTGAGATTCAGCCTATTTGGACATTTAGTGACGTGATAAAGGATGCTACCTAGGTGGAGAAGAAAGCGAAGGTAAGAAACAAGTAGTATACCTTATCCCACCCTTCAGGTACTTTTTTGAATCTCATAGGAGTTTTGGAGGGTGAGGTTGGGAGTTGTATCATGAAGACACATATTAAGGCTGAACCAACACTTAAGGATGTGAATATGAAGAAGAAATGCTTTGATTGACAAGGGGTTGTCCATATACAAGCTGATAGTCCCAAAAATAGGGTTATAACCATTCAAAATACAAAAGAGAGTGAATAGAACTGTTGAAGTGTACACAATGGAGTTGGATATCTGACAATTGCTTGGCGATGGTCTAGAGCCACAACAGGGAGCCATTGTAGGCTTTGTACAATGATTGAGTGATGAAATATCGTCAAAGGCTGAGATTCAGCCTATTAAGACTTGATATGCTCAAATTTACCCTGAGCTACTCTCTCAAATTAAGAGATCACTGTAGTACTTAGGGATCGAATCCACAAGGACTATGAAATACCCAATAAATCCCAGTAAAAGTATAATGCTAAATAAAGTATAATGTAATGAAATTGCAGTGCGAATAATTAAACAAAGTGTAAATCAATGGAGAAAAACGCTAGGCATAGGGAAATCTCTGGAATCTTCAGAACTGTGATTAAATTGAATTATCAGGATTATAATTTAAGAACCGTTCTAAAACTCAAACACAATTGTAAAACCTACCAGCTTTCGCTGCGTAAACTATCTATCCCTGAATCTAGAATTCCAAATTCCTTTGCTAATTCTAAGATCCAGAGAAGCAGTAATGATCAGGTTCAATTTGTTCAAAAAATCCCTAAATCAAATTCCTTTGCAGATAGGTGTTTTGCTCACCTAAGATAGATCTAGCAATCAATTACACTTTCATGTCAATTAATAACCCTAAATCAGATTCTAGGTCGTGAATCTAGAATAAGCAATAAGTTCAATCCTAGATGAAGAACTCTATCAATTAACCCTAATAAATCACTGGTTCAACAATTCCTCAGAAACCTTTGAAAACCCATAGCCTAACAAGGGAACTACTCAGACATGGTGAAAGCAACAATCATCATGATATGAATAGAAATCATTCAATATAATAAAAAATAAAAGTAGAGAACAAAGAGTATCAGAGATTAGAGAAAGATGATACAAGCTTGAGATAGAAAGAGGGTCTGCTGCTTGATAATCCCTAAAACTCTGATCTAAAACAAAATATATAGCTAAAAACTCGTACAGGGACTAATGCTGAAATATTAGAAACTTCTGGGCAAAATTGTAAATCTTCCACAAACTCCGAAGTTGTCCGCCTGTGGTGTCGCTCGACACTCGTGGCTGGTGTCGATCGACACCAAGTCACGTATCGCCTCAAAACATGATCCTTCGATGCAACTTCTTGGTCTTTGCTCCAAAATCTCCCATATTCTTCACATTAGTCCTAAAAGCATACCTGAAGATAAAAGACTCTAATAGACTCTAAAAACACCAAAAAGACTCGATTAAAGACTCTTATATCATGGTTAAAACCCATAAAACCATGATATATCAACTCCCCCAGACTTAGCTTTTGCTGGCCCTCAAGCAAAACAGAAACTCAGCCTGTGAAAGAAGTTTGAAAACACAGGAAACTTATTTTGTCATAAGAGCACCAGACTCACATTCACCATAGTAAAGCCACTGCAAATTCTTACCTGACAAGGTCCAGACCACCATGTACTTCCCCCAGACAGCTGTCCCAAACAACTCCACAATTCAAATAAACAATCCAAATTCACCATACTGACTTCTGTGAACTAAGGTGAAGACTCATCTAGGGAGTATCAATCAGAGGACACATGGACTCTTTCTCAATCAGTTTTTCTGAACACGCAGACTGTCTTTACTTCTGGTTCCTTTCCTCTCCCTTTTCTCACTTCTGCAGTTAATTATATCAAAGGTGTAGGCGAATAATGGTATCACGGGAAATTTTCCTAACCTCGCTTCCAACCTTTGTGTGATCATTCCTTTCAAAGTAGAATAATGAGGTCACTGGAAATTTTCCTACCTCTCTACTCAAAAGAAAATTATTTCATCTTTTACTGCTTAGTATATATATATTTTTTTCGTTTTCTCTTTTTTTTTTTTCTTATGAAGGGAAGAGAGAGGGGAACCATACTCACACAGACAAGTCTTTCAGGACTGAAGGGAGAGTCCGATCCAATGTATATCAAGCCCTTGGACAAGCAAAATAAAGTCAGGTTAATGGGCGAAGTCGGTGATGGATCCTCTGAAAGCTCAGGTGAACATGGGTAACATTGGTAGGTTGATCAGCCTTGGGGTTTTTCATTAGTCTCAGACACATGTCAAGCTTGAATCAATGGTCACTCAAATTCCTGCAAACGTGGTGATTTCCTCGAAAAATCATAGTTCCCAAACTAAATTTTGACTCAATAAAACACAAAAATAGGACAAAATCTAAGAAAACCAAAAGAATGATGTTAGTAACTACCTCCCCCAGACTTAAACAACACTGTCCCCAGTGTTATCAAGCAAGGAGTTGGTGAAAAGGAAATAAAACTGATGAACCAAAGTGAAAAAGTCAAAATATTAGAACACAAAACCTGAATCCGTGGTGTGGGTGTCGATCGACACCGACGAGTGGTGTCGATCGACACCAGGTCTGTAATCCGAAACTATGATGTTTCAAAATCGAGTCCAAGTTTGTGAAACCAATAATCCGAGTTCAACCTCTGTTAGATCATCAAAAGACAAGGTGAGTGACATGAAAAGATGAAAATATCATAGAATAAATGTTAGAATACAAACTGACTCAAAGAAAACATAAAAATGACTCAAAAATATCAAAATCAAAAACAAAAGATAAAGGATAAAAGAAAACTAATCCTCCTCAGAACTCTCTTCTGGGCTGCTCGGGCGTTGGGGAACCGGTGGCTGGCGAGGTGATCGAGAGCGGTGACGAGTAGGACGGACGCAACCGCAGCGAGATAGTCCAGCTACGACATTCCAGATGCTCTGGAAACTCTCCACGACGTATCTTTGAAAGTCAGCTGTCTCCATAGGAATCTCCGGAGCGACAGGAAGCTCAAACGGAGGAGCCACAGAAGAACCGGGCTGATGCGGAAGACCTCCAGCAAGGTCTGGTATCGGAGCTTCCTCTGCAGCAGTAGGAGGTGCGCGAGAAGAAGCTCCTCTACGGCGTCGAGCCTGTGGTGCCGTGGTGAGGAGACGGGGATCGGGATCAAAACGCAGCTGCTGTGGATCCTCTGTAATGGCTGTGAGGGCGGGCTGTGGAAGCTGTATCATGTGCTGCCCCATAGCCGTGCGGAAACACCAGATCCAGTCATCCTTAATCCAGTGAGCGCTCTTCAAATAGTCTCTGTCCATAGCGGAACGCGCAGTGACGATCGTGCAACTAGATGTATCAATCCCGAAGTGCTGAAAAATAGGTGTCAAAAGACTACCTACACTCTCCCTCTTGGTCCCTCGACCCACAAACGGCTTCATCTTCAGGGAGACTAAGTGATGAGCAAACACAACACCTAAGTTCACATTACTATCTAACTCAGGCCACTCAAATCCATCAACACAATAATCACCCACAGCATAGCTAAGCAGAATCAACTCAGACAACCTCATCTTCCCAGGCTCCATCTTACACAGAATAGTGTTGGCAATGATACGAACGACATACCTCAGGACCGGATGTCGAATATCAGTCTGCGTAGATGTCTTGGAGTCATAACGGCATGTCCCGAAATGAGACCAGAAGGCTGGACCGTCCAAGAACTAAGCTGGCAGTGCAACTCCTGTCAAATCTGCATCGAAACCATAAAGCTCGCAGAGATCTCGAAGTGGTAATCTGTACCGAACTCCTCTAATCAGAAATGTAAGAGTCCCTTCCTGCGCATTCTTCACAATCTCATTCCTATAGTAAACTCTAGCAGTAGCAAGAAACTGTCGTACCAAGTCTGGGAAGAGATCATACTGCCTGGTAGCTATGGTGCCTAAGCCCATCCTCTGCACTAATCTAATCACATCATCTCTAATGCCCATCCGTCTCAAAGCACAACTATCAGCAATCCTAGTCGGCCTAATATCAACTCCTAACCAAGCGTTATAGAACAATGTGTCATATTCATCCCAAGATTCCGAAATTGTCCTATAAACGCATTCATCTTTTTTTACTTCTTCCTTAGGAGAGTCATCCCACACAATCGTTGATGCAATCTTCCTACCCTCTCTCTTGGGCCATGGAGGTCGAGATTGTACCTGAGAATGGGCTGGAGGAGCAGCAAATTCCGGCGAATCCGCCATGGAATCCGGCGGATTGGAGGAAGAGCCACCGTCTGACCTAAATTGCTTGCCACGTGAAGCCATCTGCACCAAACTCAAAATAAACACTAGAAACAGGTAGAGGACGAAAATCTGATGAGTTTAGAGGTTAGAATCAATGAAATCGAGCAAAAACTCAGAGAGAAATCGAAGGTTGAAGATTTTCGGAAATGAAGAAATGAATGAGGAAGAAGAAGATTTTCGGGTTTTTAACCCGCTGAACTCGTCGACTTATGGTGTCGATCGACACTATCGACTGGTGTCGATCGACACCAGCAACAAGGGTCGACACCATCTTTTTTTTTTTTTTTTTTTTTTTTTTTTTTGAATAGAAATCTAAATTAAACAAAAGAGAACCAAAAATAAAAATTAGTCACAGTTAGACTGAAAAATATAGAAAAACCTAAATAATTAAAAAAAAACAAATAAATAAAATATATTCACAACTTACCAGTGGGTTGCCTCCCACCAAGCGCTTGTTTAAAGTCATTAGCTTGACGTTGTGACGGTTTAGGCAGAGGGTGCATCATCCAGACGCAATATTTGTCCGTCCGGGATCTTGGCATGTGCCCAATAATGTTTGACCCTCTGACCGTTAACTGTAAATTCATTGCCCTCAAGACTGAGCAAGACAACAGCACCATATGGTCGAACTTCCTTGACTGTGAAAGGACCTGACCAACGAGAACGCAATTTCCCAGGAAACAATCGTAAACGAGAGTTATACAGAAGTACCTGATCATTGGGTTCGAAAGTCCTGGAAATGATCTTCTTATCGTGATAAGCTTTGGTCCTTTCCTTGTACAGCTTAGAGCTTTCATAAGCATAAAGTCGAATCTCATCAAGCTCATTGAGCTGAATCAAACGTCTTTCTGCTGCTGGTTTGATATCGAAGTTCAGCAGCTTTACAGCCCAGGCGGCCTTATGCTCAAGCTCTACTGGAAGATGACATGCTTTCCCATAAAGCAGATGAAACGGTGTAGTACCAAGTGGCGTCTTGAATGCAGTCCGATAAGCCCAGAGTGCATCATCTAGCTTTGCGGACCAGTCCTTTCTAGAGCATCCTACCATCTTCTCTAAAATCTCCTTGATCTGCCGGTTAGAGACCTCAACTTGTCCGCTTGTCTGCGGATGATATGGAGTAGCAACGCGATGATGTACACCGTGCTTCTTAAGAAGCCGCTCAAACACGCGGTTGATGAAGTGCTTGCCACCATCGCTGATGACAATCCTCGGGACTCCAAATCGTGGGAAGATAATGGTCTTAAACAGCTTAAGGACCACTGAAGCGTCGTTGGTAGGACTGGCGATCGCTTCGACCCACTTCGACACATAATCAACAGCAACCAAGATATACTTGTTCTTGAATGATGTCGGGAAAGGGCCCATGAAGTCTATACCCCAGCAATCGAAGACCTCGACCTCGAGGATGAAGTTCTGCGGCATCTCATGCCGCTTACTGATCTTCCCTCTCCTCTGACATGCATCACATCGAGACACAAAGGCATGGGCGTCTCTGAACATAGTCGGCCACCAGAAGCCTGTTTGTAGAACTTTAGATACTGTCTTGAAGGTAGCAAAGTGCCCAGCATACTCAGAACCATGACAGTGAAACAAGATATCCGGAATCTCGGTATTAGCTATGCATCTACGATAGACCCCATCTGAACAATGTCGATACAAGTAAGTTTCATCCCAATAGAACCGTCTTAGCTCACGCATGAACTTCTTCTTCGAATACCCTGTAAACTCATCCGGTTCATCTCCTGCAGCAAGGTAATTGGCAATATCAGCAAACCATGGTCGATCTTGACCCTCAACAACAGCTATTGAGTGGTTATCTGCCAAATCGGGGCTATCTGGAATGTGGGTGTCGATCGACACATCAGCGTGGTATCGATCGACACTCGGACCTGTTGTCCGAGAATAATGCAGATCACCGCAAGAAAAATCACGCCATCCCGTTTCCAATAAGTGCACATTCTCTTCTGGCAGAGAATCATCAATAGGGATGTCGTCCTCAATCCTAATCCATGAAAGATGATCAGCAACTCCATTTTCAGTACCTTTCTTATCCTTGACTTCGATGTCGAACTCCTGGAGTAATAGAATCCATCTTAACAGTCTAGGCTTAGAATCCTTCTTCTGCATCAGGTACTTGAGTGCAGAATGATCAGTGTGCACTACTACCTTAGAGCCAACAAGATACTGCCTGAACTTCTCAAAAGTAAACACAACAGCAAGCAGTTCTTTCTCAGTGGTAGCGTAGTTCTTCTGCGCATCATCCAATGTACGGCTGGCATAGTATATGGCATGAAGCTTCTTGTCTTTCCTTTGTCCCAGCACAGCCCTAACTGCAAAGTCGCTGGCATCACACATTACCTCAAAAGGCAAATCCCAATCCGGCGGCTGAATAATTGGAGCACTCACTAATGCACGCTTGAGCTGTTGAAAGGCATCAAAACAATCAGTATCAAACTCAAATGTGACATCCTTATAGAGCAAAGCGGTGAGTGGACGTGCTATCTTGCTGAAATCCTTGATGAAACGTCTATAGAATCCAGCGTGTCCAAGAAAGCTTCTCAATGTCTTGACATTAGAAGGAGGCTGCAGATTAGTCATCACCTCAATCTTAGCTCTATCAACCTCAATACCAGCCTCTGATACCCTATGCCCAAGAACAATGCCATCTCTGACCATAAAGTGGCATTTCTCCCAATTCAGAACCAAGTGCGTTTCTCACATCTAGCTAGCACTCTGCATAGGTTATCCAAACAATCCTTGAATGAGGACCCATACACTGAAAAATCATCCATAAATACCTTCATACTGTCCCCAATCATGTCTGTGAAGATAGACATCATACACCTCTGAAACGTAGCAGGAGCCTTACATAGTCCAAAGGGCATTCTGCGGTATGCGAAAGTGCCATAGGGACATGTAAACGTGGTCTTCTCCTGGTCATCTGGGTGAATAGGAATCTGAAAGAACCCTGAATAACCGTCAAGGAAGCAGTAATAAGGGTGATTAGCTAACCGCTCAAGCATCTGATCAATGAAGGGCAAAGGAAAATGATCCTTTCTTGTAGCGGCGTTCAGCTTCCTGTAATCAATGCACATTCTGTTCCCTGTCACAGTCCTAGTCGGTATCAGCTCATTCTTCTCATTCTGTACCACTGTGACTCCTCCTTTCTTTGGTACAACATGTACTGGACTGACCCAATCACTGTCGGAAATCGGATAGATGATCCCTGCATCCAACAGCTTCATGATCTCTTTCTTAACCACATTCTTCAGGTTTGGATTCAGCCGTCTCTGATGTTCAACTGATGACTTAGTCTCATCCTCAAGATGTATCCTATGCATGCACAGATCTGGAGAGATACCTGAAATGTCATCAAGAGAATAGCCAAGAGCCTTGCGAAACTTGCGCAGCTTACTTAGCAATAGGGTGAGCTCTGCGTTGTTCAAGGACGCATTAACAATAACAGGATATGAATTATGTTCACCAAGGAATGCGTACCTGAGCCCCGCAGGGAGTTGCTTAAACTCTATCTTTGGAGCTTGCTCAAAGCTCCAATCAGCTGCTTTCTTGTCTGTCCGGACACCGGTGTCGATCGACACCCATTACGTGCATCACTTCCTTGGTTGCATCCATTAGCTTAACATACCCAACATCAATATCATCTAAATGCTCAACCTCATCCACTGAAGCAATCAAAGCACGTTCCAGAGGGTCCTCACAATGCAAATCTTTGAAACTCTCCTCAACAAGATCCGTGAGAGTCTCGACGCAGAAGGTCTGACCATCGATCGTAGGCCGCTTTACAAGCTCATCCATCTCAAAGTTCATAACTAAATCGCCTACATTCAGACCAATGCGTCCCCTTCTGACATCAATCATGGCACCAGCTGTAGCCAAGAATGGTCGTCCCAATATCAACGGATCCTTAGGCTCTTCCTCATATGTCAACACAACGAAATCCGTAGGAATCAAGAAACCTCCTATCTTGATAAGAACATCCTCAAGGATACCGTCTGGAAGACGAACGGATCGATCAACAAGGATGAGAGTAATCCTTGTCGGCTGAAAGTCTGTCATACCAAGATTCACAGCAACTGATTTGGGCATCAAATTCACACTAGAACCAAGATCACATAAAGACCGTTCGAACTTCTCTACAAAGATGGTCGACGTGTGGATCGATCGATCCAATACCCAGCCGCCTTGAAGATATTATGTCCGTAAATCAGGGATCGATCGATCCAACTTGTGGATCGACCGATCCCCTTGGCCGCCTACACCATTTTACACCTATGTCTATAAATATCCCACCTAAACCTACAAAAACATATCAGATTTCATTTCTAAAGTTTCTGGACGCCTAAAACACTATTCTAGACACACTTCTTGGATTTCTAAACTCTTCCTTCCTATCAAACATTTGGAGAAGTTTTGTTGTATCATTTGTGGTTTATTTCAATACTATTATGCTTTCTATGGTTTACTTTGTTGTTTTTGTGACTATGTGTGAGTAATTCCATAGTTAGGTTTTAGAGTTCTTGAAGGGAATTGATGGCTTGATGAATTGATAGAGATTTGGGGTTTCTAATCCATAGGTTCTTTGATTCATGTGTTCTTAATACTAGATTAAGAGTAGCTACCTTAGTCTTGATTATAGGTTGTTCTATAAGCACTAATCATGTTATAGAGAACTTGAATCTTATGAATTGAGCTTTGTATCTCTAGCCTGCGAGAGTTGATGCTAGATCATCATTGTGAACTTAGTGAACTTGTGTGTTAATGCTAATTTGGTTAGGAGAAATCAAACGAGAGTTTAGTTTTCGAGTAGCCAAGTTTAGGGGTTAAGGCCACGAGAGTGGGTTAATCCACCTTGCGTTCATGTTCTAGAACGGTGCTGAGAGTGTTAAATCCCATGCTCAAAATTATTCGTTAAGCCATTGACAACCTGAAATGCTCTAAGGCCTAATGCCTTTTAATCGTATAAATCAATCGTTCGTTTTATGTTTATTGCATTTTGTTAACAAGTTTGGAAGAAACAATCAAACCCATCCTGCTATAGCTAATTACAAGTCTCGTAAATCATTAGTGTACCATTGGTTCTTGTGGATCGATCTCGTTATATACTACCTTGCGGTTAAGTGTATCGAGTAAATACTCGAGCAATCAAGTTGGCGCCGTTGCCGGGGACCAATAGCGTTACCTAAAGATTTAGGATTAGTTATTAGTCTATTGCATTTTTTTGTTTTAAGTTACTGATAATCATTTCCTTTTTCTCTTTGATGTTTTAAAGGTATATGACCCGAGGCGAAGGTTCATCACACCTAGTTGAATATCACGAAGAAGTTGGAAAGTTTGAAAAGGAAATTAGAAAAAAGAAGAGGCTAGCTAAGCAAAGAGAGGCTCAAATGGCTCATGAACAAGAAGGTAATGTGCCACCACCTGGAGATTTACCACATGATGGAGACAATGGTGGAGAGTTACAAGACCCTCCGGTTGGAGTTGCTGCAAATCAACCACAAAACTATCAAAGGCCTGCTCCTGCTCGTAGGACCTTAAGGGAACATGATGCTCCCAATGCTCAAATGTATCGAGGAGGTGTCCAACATCCTCCAATCAACAAAAACGATTTTGAGATCAAGTCGGGATTGCTGAATCTCGTGAAACAAAACCAGTTTCATGGACTTCCTTCTGAAAATCCAGTTACTCACCTTGATAACTTCGAGGATGTGTGTGGAACAACCAGGATGAATGGAGTACCAGACGATGCTTTTAAGTGTCGTTTGTTCTTGTTTTCGCTAGCTGACAAAGCGAAACGTTGGTTCAAATCATTAGAAAGAGACTCCATCAGTTCATGGGATGATTACAAAGCAGCATTCTTGGGACAGTATTTTACTCAAGCAAGGACCACGCTTCTAAGGAACAAAATCTCGAGTTTTCAACAAGTTGGTACCGAGTCATTCCAAGAAGCTTGGGAGAGATTCAAGGACTACAAGAGAGAGTGTCCTCATCACGGGTTCACTCCTGAATCATTCATCAACACCTTCTATCGGGGAATTGACCAGAACTATAAGATGGCTTTGGACACAGCAAGCAATGGAGACTTCATGACAAAAACAGAACCGGAAGCTCTAATCTTGATTGAAAATCTTGCACGTAGCAACAGCAACCATTGTGTTGATTATGAATGGACCTTGAGGAGCATTGGAGGAGGAGAATCAAAACAAATTTCTGAGCTGACTGCGAAGGTGGAACAACTCCTAAGACGTGAACAAAGAGCCGTCAACTATTGTGATGATTCTGGAGAAGGTCAGGGTTGCCAAGAGCAAGGATACCAAGAGCAATCTGGGGACTGTTTTGAGGATGTGCAAGCCGAGCTAAACTATGTGAATGGTTATCAAAACCAAGGGTTCAACCAAAACTATAGGAATCATCCTAATCTATCATACCGAAGCACCAATGTTGAGAACCCCCAAGACCAAAAATATCCAGCACAAGTGAGACCACAAGGGCAACAATATCAACCAAAACTGTTTGTGCCAAACCAAGGAGGCTACAACAAGCCTTTTGAAAACAGGGTTCAGAACCAAGGAGGCTACAACAAGCCTTTTGAAAACAGAGTTCAGAATCAAGGAGGTTTTCAACAAGGGGGATTTCAGCAAAGACCTCAGTTCAACAACTTTCACAGAGGTTATCAAGCACCAGCTCAAGCTCCTGTGACCTATGCCCCAGCTGGATCGTCCGATGACAGCGAAATGAAAACGATGCTTAAGCAACTGCTCGAGGGCCAGAACAAGAACGCCTTTGACATCAACTCAAGAGTGGAAAACATGTATAGCGAACTCCAAGGTAAGTTTGAAAATCTTTCATCACATGTTAAAACACTTGAAAATCAGGTAGCACAAACCGCTTCTACTTCCACGAGACCTATGGGAGTTCTTCCTGGAAAACCACAACCGAACCCGTAAGACTACAACAATGGTAAAGAATTTGTCAATGCCATTACATTGAGGAGTGGGAAACAGGTAGAACCAATCTTGAAGAAAGGAAAAGAAGTTGAGGATCTCGATGACTCAGAGAAAGTCATTGAGAATGAGAATGATTCAGAGGTTCTCAATGCACCACAAGGTGAGGAAGTTGCAGATAAGAAAATCGCTGATATTGAGGAGGAAACTGAAGATCTCTTGCCTCCACCGTACATACCCAAGTTGCCATTTCCAGGTCACTTAAGAAAGATTCAAAGAGAGAAGGAGTATGCTAAATTCGATGAAGTGATGAAACAACTTCAAATCAAACTCCCTTTTCTTGAGTTAGTTCAAAATATTCCTATCTACAGAAAATATCTCAAGGATATTTTGACTAACAGGAAAACTCTTGAAGAAGGAGCTGTCTTGATCACACACGAGTGCAGCGCCATTTTGCAAAACACAATACCAAAGAAGAAAGAAGATCCAGGTAGTTTTGTTTTGCCTTGTAAAATTGGTGACTCATTGTTTGCTAGATGTTTGTGTGATTTAGGTGCAAGTGTGAGCTTGATGCCGCTTTCAGTTGCAAAGCGGTTGGGGATCACAAACTTCAAGCCAACAAGTATCTCTCTAGTGCTTGCAGACCGTTCTGTGCGGTTGCCCATTGGAATTGCTGAGGATGTTTACGTGAGAGTTGAGACATTTCATATCCCCACTGACTTCATTGTTCTTAGCCTGGATGAGGAGCCAAAAGACCCGCTTATTCTTGGTAGACCCTTCTTGCACACATCTGGTGCATTAATAGATGTCAAGAGAAGCTTGATCAAGCTACAAGTAGGAGACCTTGTCCAAGAATTCGACATGGAGAGAGTGATGTCTAAACCAACTATTGAAGGTCAAGCATTTTGGGTTGACATCATGGATGAGCTAGCTGATGAGCTCTTAGAGGAAATGAATACTGAAGATCCACTTCAAATCGCCTTGACAAAGGAAGAGGATCAACATGGATACATTAAGGAAGCAACAACGGATTTCGCTAGAATTCTAGACGAGCCGGTTGTGAAACGACCGCACCCGATTTTTTTTTAAAACATTAAAATATTCTTAAATGTCAGTTATCACACAAACACGATAATTCCAAATTCAACATTCATTAAGACTCGCTTATTAAACTTAACAACATAAAACAACAACCACACGAGTCCTAATCATCCTCCTCCGCAACGCCTTGATTCCACGATCACACTTTATCCTTACCTGCATCAAACACACACAGATGATGCGTAAGTATTATCATAAATACTTAGTGAGGCGATCCTCCCATCTACGAGCTATACACACAAGCAAATAGAACCACACAAGCTCGAACCAACCCAGACACGACACACGATGCTACGAACCAAAAATCACACCAAACACCACTGGATCGACCGATCCAAGCATGGATCGACCGATCCACCATTACCCGGATCGTCCGATCCTAACAGGATCGACCGATCCACCTACAACCGGATCGTCCGATCCTATCAGGATCGACCGATCCACCTTTACCCGGACACGACCAACCATCGATCGACACACTCGATCGCTCAACCGCTTGGGATCGATCGATCACAACACTGGATCGATCGATCCAGCTCCCTGCAACGAAAGGATTCGACTTCTACCAAGTCGAATCGCGAGATGCAACCTCCAAAACGCCATAAACTCGAATTCTAATGACAATACAACGTTACCCAGCTCAAGGACACAAGGAAACAATCAAGAAAACTCCATGGATCTAACCAAACTATCAAACAAGCATAAAAACCGACAACCAATGTTCTACAAGCTTAGTCCAGCCCATGGTCACGCACTCACCTCGAATTCGGATTGATTGAAGCCACACAAAGTTCTCCAGACCAGCAAGAACCACCACGCTCAAGCCAAGCTCTCTGAAACTTCTTTGAACTTCCCAAAAGCTCCCACTTCACAACCTCTTCCTTCTTCCTTTTAAACTCACAATTCATTTCTTCCTTTCTCACCTCTTCACTTCCTTAAGCCCTCACAACACTCACTGAACCTCCAGAAGCAACCCCCAAGCGAAAATGAAGAAGGAGGAAGAAGAAACGCGTTTAAAAGGATGAAAAAGTCGACCCACCAACTCTGCCGACAGTCGGGATCGGACGATCCCAATCAGGATCGGACGATCCTCTTTACTCAGGATCGGACGATCCCAATCAGGATCGGACGATCCTCCTTACAGCCGCAACCCAGCCGCAACCTCTGGATTGGCTCGAAAATTGATTCTTGACCCCTTTTTGGGAGACGGGCGTTACAATTCTCCCCCACCAAACTGGATTCGTCCTCGAATCCTTAGACACAGTTCAATCTGCTATGAGCTCAACACCATCATCGCAACGATCCCTACCCTCTCATGGTCAACCCGACCATACAACTCTACCTATCCAACAACCCCGTGAATCCTCTAGTGTCAACTTGCTTCAGAGAACTTTTGACAAGAGTTAGATAAGATAGCTTTTAACTTAGCCATTCTTTTTATTAGCGATTCCTCATGACGAACGTAATAAAACAAACAAGTACCATACGTTCGAGAATCAGATCTACCGCATAGAACTGCTCAGGAGCCATCCGATCAAACCACTTATCTCATTTTCCCTTAACAAGTTTAACTAGAAACACGACTCTATTCCCAAATCACAACCCAACCACCCTCGAGATCTCTATTCAGCCGCTATGCTTATACTCACGTTATAGACATACACTGCTCCCAACTCATACTCGTACCACTCCCACCCTCTGTGCAAGGCACTCTGGGCTCTGGGTACCTCATGCCACTCTCACTTACAGGCCACAAAGTCCTGCAAGCTATCGGCATCCAACCTATACCACTCCCACTCTCAGGACTCGTCAGCCCTTCGAGCTCTGGGTATAACAACCATACCACTCGCACTCTCAGGTCACAAAGACCTTCAAGCTACGGGTATCACACTCATACCACACGCACTCTCAGGACTCACAAGTCCTTCGAGCTCTGGTATCCGGGGAAATCCTCATCCCCGCCTCTGGAGAAATCCATCTCCCATGAATCGTACAGGACCCACCAGTCCTTGGAGCAAGCAAGTCTAACATCTATAAGCATGTCCGACTGAATCTATCTCACAGTGTTCACACATCTCATCACATGGTGACACTCACCAACCATATTCCCATCCCGGAATATCCACCTAACCTATAACCTCTACACAGGTTATCTTAAGGTATATCACTCACTCAGGGTATTCCATTTATCCTTGTTCGAAGAATATTTCCAGTTTATACTTCAATACTTTCCTTTATTCACACGACATCACAAGCCATAAACTCATAAGATTCCTCTTCTCATTCAATTTCACATAATATTCATTGTATACAACATGTCATACAACTCGAAATGTGAAATTAGAAACCATCGATGGAAACTCAAGCCTCAGCTTGCTTCTCGAACCACTTTTTAAATCTCGTTTCCATCCTTGCCTCTGGTTCCCAAGTCTCCTCCTGCACACCATCACAATCCCATAACACCCTCATCATTGGAATCTTCTTCCGACGAAGCTCTTTGACCCTCTTCTCGAGAATCCTCAAAGGTCTCGCCTCAACGGTCATATTAGGCTGAAGATCTGTCGGAATCTCTTCCACTACTTCGTCATCCTTACGTAAGCATTTCTTCAGCATCGACACATGGAAAACCTTGTGAAATGCTTGCATAACCTCGGGTAACTCCAACCGATACGCAACTGGTCCAACCCGCTCAACAATCCTGAACGGTCCCATATACCTCGGACTCAACTTAGTCTCCGTAATGGACCTGTTAGGACCCCGCAACATAGCCATCTTAAGATACACTCTATCTCCCACCTCAAACTCGAGGTCTTTCCTCCTCTTATCGGCATAACTCTTTTGCCGATCCTGCGCTTCTTTCATGTTCAGTTTCAAAACTCGGATCTTCTCCGTAGTTTCCTGAACAAAATTTGCACCCAACGTACTTCTCTCCCCCACCTGGGTCCAACACAAAGGTGTACGACATGGCCTCCCATAGAGTGCCTCGTATGGGGCCATCCCAATACTTGCCTGGTAGCTATGATTGTAAGCAAACTCTGCCAAGCTCAAGTGGTCCACCCAATGACCACCCCAGTCAAGCACACACATCCTCAGTAAATCCTCGAGAGTCTGGATGGTTCTCTCGGACTGCCCATCCGTCTGAGGATGATATGCCGTACTTAAGTTCACCCTAGTGCCCATCTCTTCCTGGAATGCCTTCCAGAACCCCGAAGTGAACTTAGGATCACGGTCTGACACTATACTCACCGGTACTCCATGAAGTCTCACTATCTCCTGCACATACTTCCTAGCCAAAACCGTAGCTCCATCGGTTTTCTTAATGGCTAGAAAATGCGCCGACTTGGTCAATCGATCAACAATGACCCAAATAGCATCCTTGGTCCGAGAAACAGGTAACCCAACGACGAAATCCATCGTAATCATATCCCACTTCCACTCAGGAATGGGTAAACTCCGCAACAGCCCACTCGGAACCTGATGCTCTGCCTTCACTAACTGGCACACATCGCACTCTGCGACCCAGTTAGCCACATCCTTTTTCATCCCGACCCAATGATAATACCGTTTCAAATCACGATACATCTTAGTCGCTCCTGGGTGAATCGAAAACTTGCTCGCATGAGCCTCACTCAGAATCTCTCGCTTCAACTCCTCATCCTTGGGTACACATACCCGTCCATGCACAAGAATAGTCCCATTAGCTGAGACTTGATACTCTGAACCCTCAGCTTTGGAGGCTTGAATCAACCCTTCATCTTTTTCCTGAGCCAACCGAACCCTGCTCAAAAGATCTGCCTGATTAGTCGCCTCCAAGCCCAACGGTTCCTGAGATATAGCACACAACCTCAACGTGCTAATTTCGCACACCAAGGACTCCATATCCCGCTCACTAGCCGAGGATGCTCTCTTGCGACTCAAAGCATCGGCCACCAAATTTGCTTTACCAGGATGGTAGGCTATCTCCAAATCATAATCTGCCACTAACTCCATCCAACGTCTTTGCCTCAAATTCAACTCGGGCTGAGTGAACAAATACTTTAGGCTCTTATGATCTGTGAATACCTGAACCTTCCCGCCATAAAGATACGACCTCCAAATCTTTAAGGCAAACACCACTGCAGCCATCTCTAGATCATGGGTAGGGTAGTTGCCTTCATGCTTCCTCAACTGCCTCGAAGCATAGGCAATCACCTTTCCCCGCTGCATCAACACACAACCAAGGCCAACTCTCGAGGCATCCGTATACACCACATAAGGCTCACCCGACTCGGGCAATTCCAACACTGGTGTACTCGTCAGCATCGTCTTCAGGTTCGCGAAACTCTCCTCACACTCTGGAGACCAAACGAAAGGAACATCCTTTCCTGTCAGCTTTGTCAAAGACTTAGCCATACTCGCAAAACCCTTGACGAACCTCCGATAATAACCTGCCAAACCAAGGAAACTCCTGATCTCCATGGCATTCCTTGGCCTCAGCCAATCTCTGATGGCTTGAATCTTTTCTGGGTCAACTGAAACCCCCTTCTCAGAGACAATATGACCCAAGAATCCAATCTCCCGTTGCCAGAAACTGCACTTGCTCAACTTAGCAAACAGCTTCTGTTCCCGCAACTTCTCCAAAACATTTCTCAAATGGACCTCATGCTCTTCAGGACTCTTCGAATACACCAATATATCATCTATAAAGATCATCACGGATTCATCCAGATACTCCTGGAACACTCCGTTCATCAATCTCATGAACGCTGTTGGTGCATTCGTTAACCCAAATGGCATCACCACAAACTCGTAGTGCCCATATCTTGTCCTGAAAGCCGTCTTCCGGATATCCCCCTCATCAATAGGAATTTAATGATATCCTGACGCCAAGTCAATCTTGGAGAACCAAGTAGCCCCACTCAACTGATCCAACAACTCGTCGATCCGCGGAAGAGGATACCGATTCTTCACTGTGACTCGGTTAAGCCCCCGGTAATCGATACACAACCGGAAACTCCCATCCTTTTTCTTCACAAACAGCACCGGCGCTCCCCTCGGTGAACTGCTCGGACGGATAAATCCCTTACCCAACAGCTCTTCCAGCTGCTTCTTCAGCTCCGCCATCTCTGCTGGAGCCATCCTGAACGGAGCCTTGGATATCGGCTTTGTGCCTGGTTCCAACTCAATCGTGAAAGGGTCAGACCGAGACGGTGGTAACCCTTGCAACGACTGAAAACGTCCTCGAACTCCCGCACAACCCGAATATCTCTAACCTCCAGATCTCCAACAGTCTCAGGGGTAACGATGGTTGCCAGGTAAGCTTCACAACCTCGCTCGATCATTTTCTCAGTTTGCATTGCCGAGATCACGAGACTCCCGGTTGTAGGTCTCACTCCTTGGTAGACCAACCTGCCTCTTTCTCTTTCGAACACGACACGTCCCCGGTGGCAATCCAGATGCGCTCTGAATTTTCCCAGCCCATCCATACCCAAGATAACATCATACAGTTCCACAGAACAGATGATTAAATCTGCTGGCATAGACTCCTCGGCCACCTGAACATCCACGTTCTTAACCCGTCCAAGACTACTCAAAAACTTTCCTCCAGCGACCTTAACCAACCCCAAGTGCTCACCCGGATTTCCCCGAATGCCGCTCCAGAATCACGAAACAATGCGATGCTCCAGAATCAAACAGCACGTGAGATTCAATTCCTCTCACGATTAAGGTCCCTACACAACTTCCATATGCTAAGAACCCTAACCCACAACACTCGGCAACTTTCCATTCTAGGAACTATCCACTTTTGGAAACTTCAGCCCCGGACCAAACCACTTATGGTTCACTCTTCTAGAACTTCTCCAGAACTCTCTCGGCCTCACTTGGCCTGCTCATTATCCAGGATATGACCGCTATACACTCTGAGACGGTTAAACTCCGACTCAAACTCACGAACCGACCGGTTCCCTTGACTTAACCCAAGAAACCATCTCTCCAACCGATCCAATGCCTCTTGGGGGAAAATATATTTGGAGTTAAACTCCGACACAAAATCCTCCCAAGACATCTCTGCTTGGACCCTCCGGGCCGCAACACCTCTCCACTAGAGATGTGCATCACCCTCGAGAAAGTATACTGCGAGATCCACTTGATATCCTTCTGGACACCTAAACGAACGGAAATTCCGCTCTAACAACGACCACCACTCGGGTTCCAACATCTTAAGATATGCTGGGGGCTCTTCCGCAACCGCAAACCTTGGCTGCACCATAGCTACCGGTGGTACAACTGGAGCCTGAACTGGTACGCTCTCCGGTAACCGCTCCAACAGCAAGGTCAAGAAATTCGCAATACGATCCTCTTGGGCCGGAGCTACACCTGCTGCCACACCCGCAGCACCCGCTGAACATCCAGCAACACCGGTACCAACACCGGCCACACCCTTCGTCCCAAACTGATCCGTATGCAAGTTCCCGACCCGCTCGTCCGTAACACTTTGTGTCACACTCTCCGTAACCACCGAAGCCCTCGCGTCCCTCTGAACGCGACCCCCTAACCCTAACGGTACCACGACCGCGACCTCTACCTCTTTTAGCCATCTGCACTTTTAAGAGCAGATACTAAAAACCCAAAACAACTCAAACAAAAATCCAGAAAAACACAACTCACCGTGGAATCACTTGCAGGCTCGGAGAGGATGATTCTAAGACTCTACACTCAAGCAATTTCTAACTCGTCCTAGAACCGTATACGCTCTGATACCAAATTGAAACGACCGCACCCGATTTTTTTTTAAAACATTAAAATATTCTTAAATGTCAGTTATCACACAAACACGATAATTCCAAATTCAACATTCATTAAGACTCGCTTATTAAACTTAACAACATAAAACAACAACCACACGAGTCCTAATCATCCTCCTCCGCAACGCCTTGATTCCACGATCACACTTTATCCTTACCTGCATCAAACACACACAGATGATGCGTAAGTATTATCATAAATACTTAGTGAGGCGATCCTCCCATCTACGAGCTATACACACAAGCAAATAGAACCACACAAGCTCGAACCAACCCGGACACGACACACGATGCTACGAACCAAAAATCACACCAAACACCACTAGATCGACCGATCCAAGCATGGATCGACCGATCCACCATTACCCGGATCGTCCGATCCTAACAGGATCGACCGATCCACCTACAACCGGATCGTCCGATCCTATCAGGATCGACCGATCCACCTTTACCCGGACACGACCAACCATCGATCGACACACTCGATCGCTCAACCGCTTGGGATCGATCGATCACAACACTGGATCGATCGATCCAGCTCCCTGCAACGAAAGGATTCGACTTCTACCAAGTCGAATCGCGAGATGCAACCTCCAAAACGCCATAAACTCGAATTCTAATGACAATACAACGTTACCCAGCTCAAGGACACAAGGAAACAATCAAGAAAACTCCATGGATCTAACCAAACTATCAAACAAGCATAAAAACCGACAACCAATGTTCTACAAGCTTAGTCCAGCCCATGGTCACGCACTCACCTCGAATTCGGATTGATTGAAGCCACACAAAGTTCTCCAGACCAGCAAGAACCACCACGCTCAAGCCAAGCTCTCTGAAACTTCTTTGAACTTCCCAAAAGCTCCCACTTCACAACCTCTTCCTTCTTCCTTTTAAACTCACAATTCATTTCTTCCTTTCTCACCTCTTCACTTCCTTAAGCCCTCACAACACTCACTGAACCTCCAGAAGCAACCCCCAAGCGAAAATGAAGAAGGAGGAAGAAGAAACGCGTTTAAAAGGATGAAAAAGTCGACCCACCAACTCTGCCGACAGTCGGGATCGGACGATCCCAATCAGGATCGGACGATCCTCTTTACTCAGGATCGGACGATCCCAATCAGGATCGGACGATCCTCCTTACAGCCGCAACCCAGCCGCAACCTCTGGATTGGCTCGAAAATTGATTCTTGACCCCTTTTTGGGAGACGGGCGTTACAGGTTGAACTGAGTAAAGTTGTTGCATTCGCCTTGCTAGACAAAGATGAAGTAGAAAAGGGGGAGAATGAACCTAACTCAGAAGACTATGGAGATTGGAGTGAACTAAAAGCTCCAAAGGTGGAACTCAAGCCGCTTCCCCCAGGACTCAGGTATGCGTTTCTTGGTCCTCATTCTACTTACCCCGTTATAATCAATGCTGAACTAAACAATGTAGAGAGTGCCTTACTGCTGTGTGAGCTGAGGAAGTACAGAAAAGCTATAGGCTATTCCCTTGACGACATGAAAGGTATATCTCCTAACCTTTGCATGCATAGGATTTATCTCGAAGATGAATCAATGATGTCTATAGAACATCAGAGACGGTTAAACCCGAACCTCAGAGATGTTGTTAAGACTGAGATCATCAAACTCCTAGATGCAGGAGTAATCTATCCAATCTCGGATAGTACTTGGGTAAGTCCTGTCCATGTGGTACCTAAAAAGGGTGGTGTCACTGTGATTAAAAATGATAGGAATGAATTGATTCCGACAAGAACTGTGACAGGGCACCGCATGTGCATTGATTATAGAAAGCTTAACTCTGCAACACGTAAAGATCATTTTCCACTTCCATTTATCGATCAAATGTTAGAGAGATTAGCAAACCACCAATATTACTGTTTTCTTGATGGGTACTCGGGATTCTTTCAGATTCCAATACATCCCGATGATCAAGAGAAAACCACTTTTACATGTCCTTACGGTACCTTTGCATATCGAAGAATGCCATTTGGACTGTGTAACGCACCAACAACATTTCAGCGTTGTATGATGTCGATTTTTTCTGAAATGATTGAGGATTATATGGAAGTCTTTATGGATGACTTCTCTGTGCATGGCACATCTTTTGCTGTTTGTTTGTCTAATCTGTGCAGGGTACTCCAACGCTGCGAGGACAAACATTTGGTTCTGAATTGGGAAAAGTGTCACTACATGGTGCGAGATGGAATCGTTCTCGGTCATAGGATCTCAGAAAAGGGCATTGAAGTGGATAGAGCGAAAATCGATGTGATGATGAACATGCCACCTCCAAATTCTGTAAAGGGAATAAGGAGCTTTCTAGGACATGCTGGGTTCTACAGGAGGTTCATAAAGGATTTTTCAAAGATCGCAAGGCCATTAACTCAACTATTGTGCAAAGATCAAAAGTTTGAGTTTGATGAAGACTGCCTCAAGGCATTTATAAAGATCAAGGGATCTCTTGTGAGCGCTCCCATTGTGCAACCACCTGATTGGGAGCTACCCTTCGAGGTAATGTGTGATGCAAGTGACTATGCTGTAGGTGCAGTTTTAGGGCAAAGGAAAGACAACAAGATGCACGCCATCTACTATGCCAGCCGCACTCTTGATGCCGCACAATGCAACTATGCAACAACCGAGAAAGAACTCCTAGCGATTGTCTTCGCTTTTGAGAAGTTTAGATCCTATCTCGTTGGGTCCAAAGTTGTAGTCCACACTGATCATGCAGCGTTGAGATACCTTTTCACAAAGAAAGACGCCAAGCCGAGGCTTTTAAGATAGATACTTCTACTCCAGGAGTTCGACTTGGAAATCAAAGATAAAAAGGGAATCGAAAACGGAGTCGCAGATAACTTATCTCGACTAAGAATAGAAGAGGATGTCCCAATGAGAGATACTTTTCCAGGAGAAGAGCTTGAGCTACTAGAAGATAACTATGTCTATGAGGTTGAGCAATCTAACAACAGAAATGGGGCTGAGCTCATGACCATGCACACCATCGAGGGAAATTTACCATGGTACGCTGACCTTGCTAACTACTTATCTTGTGATGTTTCACCACCTGATTTTGTAGGATATGCCAAGAAAAAGTTTCTCAAAGATGTCCAACACTACTATTGGGATGAACCATTTCTTTACAAAAGGTGTAAAGACGGAATTTTCAGAAGATGCATTCCCGAAAGTGAGGTACATGGTATTCTCTATCATTGTCATGCTTCTGATTATGCAGGACACTTCGCTTCTTTTAAAACAGCTACGAAGATCTTACAAGCTGGCTTTTGGTGGCCAACGATATTCCGTGACGCACACGAGTTTGTAGCAAAGTGTGACGCTTGCCAAAGGAAAGATAACATAAGCAAGCGGAATGAAATGCCGCAAAATTTCATTCTTGAGGTTGAGGTGTTCGATGTATGGGGCATCGACTTCATGGGACCTTTCCCAGCATCCTATGGAAACGAGTACATCTTAGTCGCAGTCGACTATGTCTCTAAATGGGTGGAAGCACTTGCCAGCCCAACAATTGACGGGAAAGTTGTTTTGAAAATGTTTAAATCCATTATCTTTCCTCGCTTTGGAATCCCACGGGTAGTGATCAGTGACGGTGGAAAGCATTTCATTAATAAGATCTTTGCGAGTTTGTTGGCAAAGCATGGAGTAAAACACAAAGTGGCAGCACCATATCACCCTCAAACCAGTGGCCAAGTCGAAATCTCAAACAGGGAGATCAAAGGAATCTTGGAGAAAACAGTTGGAAAATCGAGAAAGGATTGGGCGGCAAAGCTTGATGATGCTCTTTGGGCATACAGAACCGCCTTCAAAACTCCCATTGGAACCACACCATTTAACCTCGTCTACGGTAAGTCCTGTCACCTACCTGTCGAACTAGAGTACAAGGCGTTGTGGGCAACGAAGCTGATGAACTTCGACATAAAGACCGCTTCAGAGAAACGTCTAATTCAGTTAAACAAGTTAGACGAACTCAGGTTAAATGCTTACGAAAGCTCAAGGATCTATAAAGAGCGAACTAAAGCTCTTCATGACAAAAGGATAATCCTCAAGAAGCTTTCAGAGAACGATAAGGTACTTCTCTACAACTCTCGCCTTAAACTTTTGGTGCAGTGGTTCTCTGGGACAAAAAGGGAGAACCATTTACTGTAAATGGTCAGAGAGTCAAGACGTACCTTGCAGATTCCACAATGAACGAGAAAACAAAGATCCTTCTCGAGGATCCTCCAAATCAAGTTTAGAACTCCATGACGGTCAAGCTAATGACCTTAAATAAGCGCTTTGTGGGAGGCAACCCACCAGGTATCTTGTAAATATTTCTAAGTTTTTCATTTCCTATTTTGTTCTTAAGTTTTATGCAAATTGCTTCAATCCACTCTCTGTGAGTGAAGGGATCGATCGATCCCCTACGGTTTCGATCGATCCAGAGCTTAAATGTTTGAATTTTGGTATTACAGGCATGGATCGATCGATCCATAAATGGGATCGATCGATCCGAGCAAGACGGCAAAAATTCACCAAGTGTCCGTAGGTGTGGGATCGGTCGATCCGGCCAAACGATTGACCGATCCAAGAACACGCGACCAAACAGATGGGATCGAAAGATCCGGACTCACGATCGATCGATCCCTCAAGCTCGGCACAAACCCGGAACAACGCGGATCGGTCGATCCGGCCAACCGATCGACCGATCCACGACCACGCGACCAACTCGGCCAAACAATGTTGGATCGATCGATCCAGAGGTTGTATCGATCGATCCCAGGTACGCCCAAACCAAAAATCACTTGAATTAAACCGAAAAACTTCAAAAATCAATCATAAAACCCAAAGGATCGATCGATTTGCAACAAAGATCGACCAAAACCTTCTCCTTTGGCGATTTTGAAGAACACAAAGAACACAAAATTCTTTCAATCATAACTTTGTCAAAACTCAACGGTTTTTAGTGATTTTTGGTGCTAATCCAATCAATTTTTCCTCCTCTTTCTGATTCTGGAAACCATTTTTACTCTCTGCAAAGGTATGGCTTCGAAATTTCAAATTCCCAATTCGAAAATTTTAGGGTTCTAAATGTGATTTTGCTCCAATTCATTATTGCTTGAGTTTTAGGTTGTTTAATGATGGAAAAATGCTAGATTCTTGTCTAGGATGATATGGGAAACTCAATTTGCATTAGAAATGGTTAGATTGGAGTGGAATTTGTGCTTTGATTTTTCACTATTCATAAAAAACGAAAATGAACCAAATTGAATGATAATGCATAAAAGTCATATTATTTTGCTTTGATTAGCTTTAATAATTTGATTATGTTGTTACTTGGTTCATTATTCAAAATGAAATGTTTCGATATTGGATTGTTATATCATGGAAAAGCCATAGATTGCATATCGTTGTATGATAACTTCGAAAAATTGCTTAAAGAATTGATTTTCGATTCTTACAGGATATGGATCAAGCAGGGAGCTCCCGCAATGCAGGAAAAAGGCGCAGGACGACCCGTAATCAGAACCCTCTACTCAGACCGGTCACGGGAAAATGGGATGCTCACGACACAAAATTCTTGGCAGATATGAGATCAGTCAAGCTTATGCCCACTCGAATGGGATGTGACATTACGTTGGCGGACATTGGTTTACTAGAGTATGCGGCGTCACTCTTTGAGAATATGGGATTTGGAATGCTTTGGAAGCTCAACGAGCCATTATATCCAAGATTGGTGAGGGAGCTTCTTGCTACTTGTTGGCTCACCTACAAAAACCCGGACGCACCAATAGCAAGCGAGGGTACTTTCAGTTTCTTCCTCAACAAGAAGCACTACAAATACAGTCTTCAGAAAATTTGTGATATCTACGGATTCGAGAAAGGAGAAGATGTCTCGTTCCCAAAGATGGATAAACAACTTGCAAATGAGTTATGGGGTCTGCTTGCTCACGGTGATTATGTCTCGCGCAAAGCCAAGATTGCAGCAATAAGGAATCCTGTTTTGAGAATTGCTGTGAAGATCATCAGCAACACCTTCTTCTTTAAGAAGGAATCAGGGGCAGTTAGAGATGATGAATTATGGATGCTGTTTATTGGCGTAAGGCATCTCCTACCAGAGTACGCGGAGAGACCTGGACCTTCCGTCAATTATGCCGCTGTGTTGTGCGATATGCTTCAGAAGATCAAGCGAAAACCTCCAAAGGTATGTTGTGTGGGCAACATCCTCACCCCAATCTTCCAACATACGAAGATTGAGGAAAGAGGTTGAGGAAAGATATGGGAGGATCGACAATATACATCTAGTCAACTGCCATGTACTCAACAAGAGCGATGTCTATATGTATTGGGATCGCAACGGGACAACCTGTTTCTGCAGACTTCCCAACGAAGGTATCACTTCACTCCTATCTAAGGAAAATTTGGAGTTTTTGCTAGGTCCGGAGCACTTGATACCAGACCCTTCTGGCAACACGCGGACACTATCTCGTCGCCATCGTACATCAACACAAGCAGCACCACAACGAAGCGATAGCGACGAGGAGATGCAAGAGGCAGAGGTTGAAATCGAAGAAGAAGCAGACGCACCTCAGCCGCAGCAGCTCCTGCCTCACGGCCCAAACAGGTACCGCCTACCGCCAAGCCCTCCTGCAGATGACACGGCCCAGCAGCTTCAGTGGATCATCGACTCGCAGAAAAAGAACAACTCCATGATGAAGAAAATATGGAGGGCGATCCAGAAGATCAAACCTTGTTCTTATGCTTCAGGTTCACCGACACAAGATGAGGAAAGCGCTGAGGCTGACAATGAGAATGATGAGGAAAGCGTTGAGGCTGAAAATGAGGATACTGAGGAAGGTGAAGATGAGGAAAGTGAGCAAGGTGAGGATAACGAGCAAGCCGAGGATGCTGATGACTCTGAAGGCACAGAGTCCAACTCTATCACCAAAGCACGTGAGAAGAGGACCAAGGCAGCTCAAGACCGGGCTGAACCTACTCATTCACCAGTGGAGCATTCCTCAGCACAATATAGTGATATCCGCTTACCAAGATGCAGAAGGAACATAGGCAGGAGAGAGAGCTCCAGCGATAGCTCTACCCACGACCACTGAGCTTGTGGTTATTTCTATCCCTTGTTCTATATCATTTAGCTTTTAAGACATATGGTTTTATTTATTTATGTATGGCATTCTTCTGTTAATTTTGTTATTACACCGAGACGGTGAAAAGCAAGTTCGGGGGAGGATGCCATTATTTACTAATGACGTTTGTGTTTGTTTCTTTTATTTTGGTGTGTTTTATTTTTATTTAAACTTTGTTGGAATTTTAAATGTTTTATTGAGTCAAAATAGTTATGAGAATTTGTTATCTTTTGGAATTGCAACATGTTTAAGATCATTTTGTCTTAAAACTGCTTAGCTTTGTTTGAGGATAACTTGGAAGCGCAGAAAAATCCATAACTTGATCATTTTATGAAAATCCCTATCATTTGAGCTTAATCATATATATATATGAACTTAATATGGACTTAATATATCTCACTTAGGGGATTGATAATCATGTAATGGAATTACATTTGGAGTTTTCTTTACATTGTTTATATCAACCTTTGTTAACTCCAAATGGCTAGACTTATTTTTAGTCTAGTACCACACCCCTTACCATTTCCATCTTTCAAACCACATGCATCTGTTTATAGCCATTGTCATGTGCATTCATGTGCAAAAACTATGGAGTATACGGACCGACATAGCTTTCCTTTCGCTAGGATTGTGGTAGTAGTTCGTTTGCATACCGTCATTGGACGAGATTGGGCTATTGTGGATTAGCAGATGTATTTATGAGTATGACGAGCATTCATTGTCAAGATTTCTTTTGATGCAGCTTTTGTAGGACTCCTCATTCCCGCTTCCCCATCTAAAAAAAAAAAAAACAAAAAAAAATAAAAAAAAAAACAACAACAACAACAAGTTGGGAAAGGAGTGAAAAGAGAAATGAGCGAGTCTGAGATCATTGATGTGTTTCATTAGCATCTAAAAAAAAAGAAATCTTTATATTCATACTTGGGGTTTTGAGTTGATTAGGAGGATTCGAGCGAAAGGAGAGCTATGTACTTCCTAATTGGTCTTTGTCTCACTGTGATTTTGCATAATGATTTGCATTCGTTTGCTTTGCTGGAGAACCCAAAACACTTGAGCCACCAAATATCAACCTTCATACCTAGACCATAACGTGTTAGATATTCCCTTTGTGAGAGTACACGCATTTCTTAATAAATGTTAAATGTTAAGTTCAACATGATCTCGGGATTTCATACATTTGCTACGGTTATGGCGAAGTACAATGTAGTACGGTTTGATATGAACTTGGTGAAAGTGGTTGCGAGCATTTGGTTGAAGGCATGATCCTATAGATTTTACTAATTCTCATGTTTTTCAAACCTTTTCTCTTGGTTTAGATTTTGTTTTGTTTTCCTTGAGGACAAGCAAAAGTCTAAGTTGGGGGGAGTTGATGTATTGTACTTTTGATTGCTTTTTGATTTGTTTTTAGTATTTGTTTCGTATCTTTTGTTAGTTTTCGAGTCTTTTCTATTTTGTTTTGAGTCTTTTACAGGTTCTATGGAGTTAAGCCGGAATAAGATGATTTCGGGATTGTTCGGGCTAAGATGAAGCCTAGAAGTTACGGAAAGGACCTGGATCGATTGATCCCACCCTTGGATCGATCGATCCAGACGACTCCAAGAACACGGCCACGGATCGGTCGATCTGGCCGACCAATCGACCGATCCATGACCCACGGACATATGTCCGGACACGAAGGATCGACTGATCCGGCCACTGGATCGACCGATCGCCAAGCCAGCCGTCATGAAGAACATCATAGGGATCGATCGATCCGACGTGTGGATCGATCGATCCCATACCCAGCCGCCTTGAAGATATTATGTCCGTAAATCAGGGATCGATCGATCCAACTTGTGGATCGACCGATCCCCTTGGCCGCCTACACCATTTTACACCTATGTCTATAAATATCCCACCTAAACCTACAAAAACATATCAGATTTCATTTCTAAAGTTTCTGGACGCCTAAAACACTATTCTAGACACACTTCTTGGATTTCTAAACTCTTCCTTCCTATCAAACATTTGGAGAAGTTTTGTTGTATCATTTGTGGTTTATTTCAATACTATTATGCTTTCTATGGTTTACTTTGTTGTTTTTGTGACTATGTGTGAGTAATTCCATAGTTAGGTTTTAGAGTTCTTGAAGGGAATTGATGGCTTGATGAATTGATAGAGATTTGGGGTTTCTAATCCATAGGTTCTTTGATTCATGTGTTCTTAATGCTAGATTAAGAGTAGCTACCTTAGTCTTGATTATAGGTTGTTCTATAAGCACTAATCATGTTATAGAGAACTTGAATCTTATGAACTGAGCTTTGTATCTCTAGCCTGCGAGAGTTGATGCTAGATCATCATTGTGAACTTAGTGAACTTGTGTGTTAATGCTAATTTGGTTAGGAGAAATCAAACGAGAGTTTAGTTTTCGAGTAGCCAAGTTTAGGGGTTAAGGCCACGAGAGTGGGTTAATCCACCTTGCGTTCATGTTCTAGAACGGTGCTGAGAGTGTTAAATCCCATGCTCAAAATTATTCGTTAAGCCATTGACAACCTGAAATGCTCTAAGGTCTAATGCCTTTTAATCGTATAAATCAATCGTTCGTTTTATGTTTATTGCATTTTGTTAACAAGTTTGGAAGAAACAATCAAACCCATCCTGCTATAGCTAATTACAAGTCTCGTAAATCATTAGTGTACCATTGGTTCTTGTGGATCGATCTCGTTATATACTACCTTGCGGTTAAGTGTATCGAGTAAATACTCGAGCAATCAATGGTGCAGTCAAGAACGAAACTACCTGGGTCTGGAAGCTTCTCTGGAATCTTGTTCTGAATCACGGCACTAACCTGTGCGGAAATCATCATCGCACCCTGTTCAACATTCAAATCCTTAGTGACCATGCGTTTCACGTACCGTCTGATTATGGGGGATGTTCTGATGGCATCAATCAACGGTAACTCAACAATAAGCTTGTCCATCATAGTCTTACACCTGGCATCGTCTATCTCTTGCTTAAACTTTCTGGGGTTTCGAGGATAAGGGATCCTTGGTTTGTATGATGATTCGGTGATCGGCTTAACGGATGATGAAGAAGCCTTGTCGGTCTGTGAAGGGTGTCGATCGACACCCAGGTGGTGTCGGTCGACACTAACATCCGGTGTCGTGTCCTTGGTAGCGATCGACACAGCTTTGTCCTTGCCAATCTCTTCTGTATCAACTGGTGTCGATCGACACATAGTGTTGGTGTCGGTCGACACTAACTCCGGAGGAACAACATCTTCGTCTTCGACTTCTTCTAAGTCTATCATCTCTTCAGGTGTCAGAGTATTCCTGATCACAGGCTCAACTTTCTTCCCACTCCTCAATGAGATGGCATTCACTGGATGCCGCGGATTAGTATCCGTCTTCCCAGGAAGAAAACCGTCCTGTCTCTTAATAGCTCCAGCGGTCTGAGCAACCTGAGTGTCTAACTTCTTGACATGAGTGTTCAGCTGCTCAAACTTCCCATTCAAATCTTGATAGAGTGAGTCTAACTTTCCATTGAATTCCACGGTGATCTTCTGTTGACCTTCGAGAATCTGCTCAAGCATCGATTCCATCTTGCTCTCTGTAGTAGGTGGTGGAACGCTCTGATATGAAGATGAGCCATAGTTCCTCTGATTGAAGTTGTTGTTGCTCTGATAGGGCTTCTGATACTGAGGCTGCTGAGTGAAAGTAGAGGAGGACTGATTCCCTTGATAGTTACCCCGCGGACTGCCCCCATTGTAGCCTCGGTTTCCTTGTGAGTTACCAAAACGCTGAAAGCCTGTGCCACCGACACAGTTAACATCCTGCTCCTCATGCGCATCAACTGGCTCATAGGTTTCAACCTCAGCAGCAAACTGGACTTGCTTCTTGCTTATTAGAAGGTTGTGAACCGTATCAAGTTTCGCCTTTACCTCAGCTATCTGACTTCCATCTAAGTTCCCAGCTTGCTTCTTTCTCTCGAAATCAGCATTCTTAGTACTGTTGCTTGAAGCCAAGTTCTCTATTAGTACCACAGCATCCTCAGGATATCTGGTATTGAAGTTGCCATTACTTGCAGCATCCAGAGCCATCTGATACCTCCAATCGATACCCCTGAAGAAAATCCCAAGTAACTGAACCTCAGTGAACCCATGGTGTGGAAAATCTCTCTAATAAGCCATGAACCTTGCCCAAGCGGCCTTGAATGCCTCAGTAGGTCCTTGAGAGAAGGCTGAAATCTTCGTCCTCAGTTCTTCAGACCGTGCATCATCATAAAAGTTGTTCAGGAAAGCATTTTTAGTGTCCTCCCAAGTGGTCAGTGATACCGGCTTCAACTGCTTAAGCCAATAAGCTGCTTCCCCAGCAAGAGAATATGGGAAGAGCTTACAGAACAAATAGTCGTTTGACACCCCGTTAGCCTTGATGCTAGTGACTAGATCCTCAAACCGCTCAATATGATCCATAGGGTGCTCATGTGATAGCCCGTGGAAAGGGTTCTGACCTACAAGCGTGTAGTATGCAGGTTTGAGTTCAAAGTCATTCCTTTGAAACGGAGGCGGGCGGATGGCAGACCGGTTGGCATAGAACTGCTCTGGCCTGTTGTAATCCCCCAATGTCATTGCACGTGGACCTAAGGCACCAGGTGCACCTTGTCCAACCAAAACCCCACCAGCCGCTGGTAGGTGTCGATCGACACCAAGTGGTGGGTATCGATCGACACCAGCACCCTGGGCGTGTACTTCAGCCTCAACAATGACTTGGCTGTTGTCATCGATCCTTTGGCCCTCTGCATTGTATGCATGGCCATCCCTGTCCCGGAGAACTCCATGTTCATCAGCCATGATGATAGTACGCAACATCGCTTCTGAATTCTTTGCTTTCCGGGTTCTTCGTTCTAACTTAGCTAGCTCTTGATTTGAAAGGGTTACTAGCTCAAGATTCTTGTTGCTCCGAGTTTTGCGATTGAGCATGCACCTGAAACACACAAGAAAGAAAGAAAGAACGAGATTAGTAACAAAATAAAAGAAAATTTAGACAAAAACTTAAACTTAAATCTAATGGTAAAATCAAAAGTTCCCGGCAACGGCGCCAAAATTTGATATGCTCAAATTTACCCTGAGCTACTCTCTCAAATTAAGAGATCACTGTAGTACTTAGGGATCGAATCCACAAGGACTATGAAATACCCAATAAATCCCAGTAAAAGTATTATGCTAAATAAAGTATAATGTAATGAAATTGCAGTGCGAATAATTAAACAAAGTGTAATTCAATGGAGAAAAGCGCTAGGCATAGGGAAATCTCAGGAATCTTCAGAACTGTGATTAAATTGAATTATCAGGATTATAATTTAAGAACCGTTCTAGAACTCAAACACAATTGTAAAACCTACCAGCTTTCGCTGCGTAAACTATCTATCCCTGAATCTAGAATTCCAAATTCCTTTGCTAATTCTAAGATCCAGACAAGCAGTAATGATCAGGTTCAATTTCTTCACAAAATCCCTAAATCAAATTCCTTTGCAGATAGGTGTTTTGCTCACCTAAGATAGATCTAGCAATCAATTACACTTTCATGTCAATTAATAACCCTAAATCAGATTTTAGGTCGCGAATCTAGAATAAGCAATAAGTTCAATCCTAGATGAAGAACTCTATCAATTAACCCTAATAAATCACTGGTTCAATAATTCCTCAGAAACCTTTGAAAACCCATAGCCTAACAAGGGAACTACTCAGACATGGTGAAAGCAACAATCATCATGATATGAATAGAAATCATTTAATATAATAGAAAATAAAAGTAGAGAACAAAGAGTATCATAGATTAGAGAAAGATGATACAAGCTTGAGATAGAAAGAGGGTCTGCTGCTTGATAATCCCTAAAACTCTGATCTAAAACACAATATATAGCTAAAAACTCGTACAAGGACTAATGCTGAAATATTAGAAACTTATGGGCAAAATTGTAAATCTTCCACAAACTCCGAAGTTGTCCGCCTGTGGTGTCGCTCGACACTCGTGGCTGGTGTCGATCGACACCAAGCCTCGTATCGCCTCAAAACATGATCCTTCGATACAACTTCTTGGTCTTTGCTCCAAAATCTCCCATATTCTTCACATTAGTCCTAAAAGCATACCTGAAGATAAAAGACTCTAATAGACTCTAAAAACACCAAAAAGACTCGATTAAAGACTCTTATATCATGGTCAAAACCCATAAAAACCATGATATATCAAGACTCTTGAAGACGTGATAAAGCATGCTACCTAGGTGGAGAAGAAAGCCAAGGTAAGAAACAAGCAGTATACCTTATCCCACACTTCAGGTACTTCTTTGAATCTCATAGGTGTTTCGGAGGATGAAGTTGGGAGTTGTATCATGAAGACACATATTAAGGTTAAACCAACACCTATGGATGAGAATATGAAGAAGAAATGCATTGATAGACAATGATTTGGCCATTTACAAGCTGATAGTCCAATTAACGAAGGTATAACCATTCAAAATAAAAAGGAGAGTATATAGAACAGTTGAAGTGTACACAATTGAGTTGGATCTCTGACAATTGCTTGGCGATGGTCTAGAGCCGCAACAGGGAGCCATTTTAGGCTTTGTACAATGATTGAGTGATGAAATATCATCAAAGGCAGAGATTCAGCCTATCCGGACATTTAGTGACGTGATAAAGCATGCTACCTAGGTGGAGATGAAAGCGAAGGTATGAAACAAGTAGTATACATTATCCCACACTTCAGGTACCTCTTTGAATCTCATAGGAGTTTGGAAGGGTGAAGTTGGGAGTTGTATCATGAAGACACATATTAAGGTTAAACTAACATATATGGATGTGAATATGATGAACCAATGATTTGATAGACAAGGATTTGGCCATTTACAAGAGATAATCCAATTAACGAAGTTATATCCACTCAAAATAAAAAGGAGAGTGAATAGAACTGTTGAAGTGTATACAATGGAGTTGGAACTCTCATAATTGCTTGGCGATGGTCTAGAGCAGCAACAGGGAGCCATTGTTGGGTTTGTACAATGATTGAGTAATGAAATATCGTCAAAGGCTGAGATTCAGCCTATTAAGACTCTTGAAAACGTGAAAAAGCATGCTACCTAGGTGGAGAAGAAAGCCAAGGTAAGAAACAAGCAGTATACCTTATCCCACCCTTCAGGTACTTCTTTGAATCTCATAGGAGTTTCGGAGGGTGAGGTTGGGAGTTGTATCATGAAGACACATATTAAGGCCAAACCAACACCTAAGGATGTGAATATGAAGAAGAAATGCTTTGATTGACAAGGGTTTGTCCATTTACAAGCTGATACTCCCAACAATGGGGTCATAACCATTCAAAATACAAAGGAGAGTGAATAGAACTGTTGAAGTGTACACAATGGAGTTGGATATCTGACAATTACTTGGCGATGGTCTAGAGCCACAACAGGGAGCCATTGTAGGCGCTGTACAATGATTGAGTGATGAAATATCATCAAAGGCTGAGATTCAGCCTATTAAGACTCTTGAAGACGTGATAAAGCATGCTACCTAGGTGGAGAAGAAAGCGAAGGTAAGAAACAAGCAAAATACCTTATCCCACACTTCAAGTACTTCTTTGAATCTCATAGGAGTTTGGAAGGGCTAAGTTAGGAGTTGTATCATGAAGACAAATATTAAGGTTAAACTAACATCTAAGGATGTGAATATGAAGAAGCAATGCTTTGATATACAAGGATTTGGCCATTTACAAGCTGATAGTCCAATTAACGAAGTTATAACCATTCAAAATAAAAAGAAGAGCAAATAGAACTGTTAAAGTGTACACAATAGAGTTGGATCTCTGACAATTGCTTGGCGATGGTCTAGAGCCGCAACATGAAGCCATTTTAGGCTTTGTACAATGATTGAGTGATTAAATATCATCAAAGGCTGAGATTCAGCCGATTAAGACTTTTTGTGACGTGATAAAGCATGCTACCTAGGTGGAGAAGAAAGCGAAGGTAAGAAACAAGCAAAATACCTTATCCCACAGTTCAAGTACTTCATTGAATCTCATAGGAGTTTGGAAGGGCTAAGTTGGGAGTTGTATCATGAAGACAAATATTAAGGTTAAACTAACATCTAAGGATGTGAATATGAAGAAGCATTGCTTTGATATACAAGGATTTGGCCATTTACAAGCTGATAGTCCAATTAACGAAGTTATAACCATTCAAAATAAAAAGAAGAGCAAATAGAACTGTTAAAGTGTACACAATAGAGTTGGATCTCTGACAATTGCTTGGCGATGGTCTAGAGCCGCAACATTGAGCCATTTTAGGCTTTGTACAATGATTGAGTGATGAAATATCGTCAAAGGCTGAGATTCAGCCTATTAAGACTCTTGAAGACGTGATAAAGCATGCTACCTAGGTGGAGAACAAAGCCAAGATAAGAAACAAGCAGTATACCTTATCCCACACTTCAGGTACTTCTTTGAATCTAATAGGTGTTTCGGAGGATGAAGTTGGGAGTTTTATCATGAAGACACATATTAAGGTTAAACCAACACCTATGGATGAAAATATGAAGAAGAAATGCATTGATAGACAAGGATTTGGCCATTTACAAGCTGATAATCCAATTAACGAAGTTATATCCATTCAAAATAAAAAGGAGAGTGAATAGAACTGTTGAAGTGTACACAATGGAGTTGGAACTCTCATAATTGCTTGGCGATGGTCTAGAGCAGCAACAGGGAGCCATTGTTGGCTTTGTACAATGATTGAGTAATGAAATATCGTCAAAGGTTGAGATTCAGCCTATTAAGACTCTTGAAGACGTGAAAAAGCATGCTACCTAGGTGGGGAAGAAAGCCAAGGTAAGAAACAAGCAGTATACCTTATGCCACCCTTCAGCTACTTCTTTGAATCTGATACGAGTTTCGGAGGGTGAGGTTGGGAGTTGTATCATGAAGACATATATTAAGGCCAAACCAACACCTAAGGATGTGAATATGAAGAAGAAATGCTTTGATTGACAAGGGTTTGTCCATTTACAAGCTGATAGTCCTAAAAATGGGGTTATAACCATTCAAAATACAAAGGAGAGTGAATAGAACTGTTGAAGTGTACACAATGGAGTTGGATATCTGACAATTGTTTGGCGATGGTCAAGAGCCACAACAGGGAGCCATTGTAGGCTCTGTACAATGATTGAGTGATGAAATATCATCAAAGGCTGAGATTCAGCCTATTAAGACTCTTGAAGACCTGATAGAGCATGCTACCTAGGTTGAGAAGAAAGCGAAGGTAAGAAACAAGCAAAATACCTTATCCCACACTTCAAGTACTTCTTTGAATCTCATAGAAGTTTGGAAGGGCTAAGTTGGGGGTTGTATCATGAAGACAAATATTAAGGTTAAACTAATATCTAAGGATGTGAATATGAAGAAGCAATGCTTTGATATATAAGGATTTGGCCATTTGCAAGCTGATCGTCCAATTAACAAAGTTATAACCATTCAAAATAAAAAGGAGAGTGAATAGAACTGTTGAAGTGTACACAATGGAGTTGGATCTCTCGCAATTGCTTGGCGATGGTCTAGAGCCGCAACAGGGAGCCATTGTAGGCTTTGTACAATTATTGAGTGATGAAATATCGTTAAAGGCTGAGATTCAGCCTATTAAGACTCTTGAGGACGTGATAAAGCACGCTACCTAGGTGGAGAAGAAAGCCAAGGTAAGAAACAAACAGTATACCTTATCCCACACTTTAGGTACTTCTTTGAATCTCATAGGTGTTTCGGAGGATGAAGTTGGGAGTTGTATCATGAAGACACACATTAAGGTTAAACCAACACCAGTGGATGAGAATATGAAGAAGAAATGCATTGATAGACAAAGGATTTGGCCATTTACAATCTGATAGTCCAATTAACGAAGTTATAACCATTCAAAATAAAAAAGGAGAGTAAATAGAACTGTTGAAGTGTACACAATTGAGTTGGATCTCTGACAATTGCTTGGCGATGGTCTAGACCCGCAACGGGCAGCCATTTTAGGCTTTGTACAATGATTGAGTGATGAAATATCGTGGGATATGGGCTTTGCCCTATTGCACTTGGCACTTGGTCCAAACGGGAGTCCGAAAAGATTTAATGGGCCTTCAATATCACAAATTCGACCATTAAAAGCCTGTGATACAAAAGACACGAGAAAACCGCAAGTCAAGAGATTTCTCTATAAATAGCAGAAGACATCATTGAGAATAGGGGTTTTTTTTGGATTCTAGAGAGAATTATAGAGAGAATCACGAAAATCGTATTCAAGTCCTAAATTAAAATCGCTAAAGTTTGTGTGTTTCCGTTTGCTTTGTACATTAAGTTCTCGACTCGGCCGGTTATCTGTAACCTCCGTTTCCAAAATTAATCTTCTGTAATCACCGACTCATTCGTCGTTAATAAATTTATTCGCTCTGTGCGATAAATCCCAAAAAAAAAACCACTTAGAGATTTATTGTTGCAACTTCGGTACGAATAATTGGTTGGCGCCGTCTGTGGGGACTAGCCATACGGAGCGTTTTTATTTCCATTGACGATTAAATACGATGATGCCGACAATTCCAGAAGAGTACGACAGCATGACGGAAATCTCGAATGAACACGGAATCGAGTCCACTTCACCTCACGCGGAATCACTCGCTCAGCCGAACCTCGCAGGTCCATCCTCCCGGCAATATGGTGCAACACCTTCTCGGCCACCTAGCTCTGCATTACCTGCTCGCGGCCCACAACCTGCTACACCACATAATGTCACTCTGCATACGATGCCTCCTACCGCAACTACTGCAAACACCAACGATGAGGCTGATGGAACCGATCCAAGAGGAGACGGAATCGATGGACTCCTTCAATCCATCATTGATCGACTCGACCACCAAGAGGCACGAACATCCGAACGACTCGAAGAAATCATCGCCGCTCATGAAGTCTCCCGAAATCAGATCGAGCAACTTCAATCTTCCGGAGAACGCCCCCTTCGGGCACAAAGCGACGAGGATATAATACGGCCACAACGAGCCCTAGCGGAGGAACAAACAACGAATCAACGAACTAGACCGGCCTCCATCATCGTTGGATCTACCGACGAGCGCACCCGCGAGAATGTGTCTAGTCGTAGTCACATGACGCATGAAGATGCTCGGCCACGCCGAATCAAAGATGACAATGCTAGTATACGCAACCAGGAACTAGAACAACTAAAGACGACAATGAAAGACATGTCATCTAAGATGCATCGCGCTACCAGTTCGGCACCTGACATAGAAAAGGTGTTGGAAGAAACCCAACGCTCTCCGTTTACGCAACGGATCTCTAGTGTCCGTATCCGGCATTTTAGCAAGGTCAAGCTAGACAATTACGAAGGACTAGTGGATCCACGACCATTCTTAACATCTGTAAGCATCGCAATTGGTCGTGCTCACTTCGCCAATGAAGATCAGGATGCCGGAAGTTGCCAACTTTTTGTCGAACACTTAAGCGGAGCGGCGCTTACTTGGTTCTTAAGCGGAGCGGCGCTTACTTACTTCAATATTTCGAGATGTACAATTAAAAAGATACGAGTCTCGCGACTGCATTTTCTTCTTCTCTAGAAGAAATTTTATTGATCTTCATAATTATTGTTAAACACCAGTACTTTAACGGTGATTATGGGTTTTTGGCAATTTTTTACTCTATCGTATGACTGACATTCAATGATTTTGGAATCCTGAAAATTCTTATAAACTAATAAAAATTTACTGCCCGCGCGTATGCGCGGGTATTGTCCTAGTGAAGACAAATATTAAGGTTAAACTAACATCTAAGGATGTGAATATGAAGAAGCAATGCTTTGATATACAAGGATTTGGCCATTTGCAAGCTGATCGTCCAATTAACAAAGTTATAACCATTCAAAATAAAAAGGAGAGTGAATAGAACTATTGAAGTGTACACAATGGAGTTGGATCTCTCACAATTGCTTGGCGATGGTCTAGAGCCGCAACAGGGAGCCATTGTAGGCTTTTTATAATGATTGAGTGATGAAATATCGTCAAAGGCTGAGATTCAGCCTATTAAGACTCTTGAGGACGTGATAAAGCATGCTACCTAGGTGGAGAAGAAAGCCAAGGTAAGAAACAAGCAGTATACCTTATCCCACATTTCAGGTACTTCTTTGAATCTCATAGGTGTTTCGGAGGATGAAGTTGGGAGTTGTATCATGAAGACACATATTAAGGTTAAACCAACACCAATGGATGAGAATATGAAGAAGAAATGCATTGATAGACAAGGATTTGGCCATTTACAATCTGATAGTCCAATTAACGAAGTTATAACCATTCAAAATAAAAAAGGAGAGTAAATAGAACTGTTGAAGTGTACACAATTGAGTTGGATCTCTGACAATTGCTTGGCGATGGTCTAGATCCGCAACGGGCAGCCATTTTAAGCTTTGTACAATGATTGAGTGATGGAATATAATCAAAGGCTGAGATTCAGCTTATTTGGACATTTAGTGACGTGATAAAGCATGCTACCTAGGTGGAGAAGAAAGCGAAGGTAAGAAACAAGTAGTATACCTTATCCCACACTTCAGGTACTTCTTTGAATCTCATAGGAGTTTGGAAGAGTGAAGTTGGGAGTTGTATCATGTAGACACATATTAAGGTTAAACTAACATCTAAGGATGTGAATATGATGAACCAATGATTTTATAGCCAAGGATTTGGCCATTTACAAGCTGATAATCCAATTAACGAAGTTATATCCATTCAAAATAAAAAGGTGAGTGAATAGAACTGTTGAAGTGTACACAATGGAGTTGGAACTCTCATAATTGCTTGGCGATGGTCTAGAGCAGCAACAGGGAGCCATTGTTGGCTTTGTACAATGATTGAGTAATGAAATATCGTCAAAGGCTGAGATTCAGCCTATTAAGACTCTTGAAGACGTGAAAAAGCATGCTACCTAGGTGGGGAAGAAAGCCAAGGTAAGAAACAAGCAGTATACCTTATCCCACCCTTCACGTACTTCTTTGAATCTGATAGGAGTTTCGCAGGGTGAGGTTGGGAGTTGTATCATGAAGACACATATTAAGGCTAAACCAACACCTAGGGATGTGGATATGAAGAAGAAATGCTTTGATTGACAAGGGTTTGTCCATTTACAAGCTGATAGTCCCAAAAATGGGGTTATAACCATTCAAAATACAAAGGAGAGTGAATAGAACTGTTGAAGTGTACACAATGGAGTTGGATATCTGACAATTGCTTGGCGATGGTCAAGAGCCACAACAGGGAGCCATTGTAGGCTCTGTACAATGATTGAGTGATGAAATATCATCAAAGGCTGAGATTCAGCCTATTAAGACTCTTGAAGACCTGATAAAGCATGCTACCTAGGTTGAGAAGAAAGCGAAGGTAAGAAACAAGCAAAATACCTTATCCCACACTTCAAGTACTTCTTTGAATCTCATAGGGGTTTGGAAGGGCTAAGTTGGGGGTAGTATCATGAAGACAAATATTAAGGTTAAACTAACATCTAAGGATGTGAATATGAAGAAGCAATGCTTTGATATACAAGGATTTGGCCATTTGCAAGCTGATCGTCCAATTAACAAAGTTATAACCATTCAAAATAAAAAGGAGAGTGAATAGAACTGTTGAAGTGTACACAATGGAGTTGGAGCTCTCATAATTGCTTGGCGATGGTCTAGAGCAGCAACAGGGAGCCATTATTGGCTTTGTACAATGATTGAGTAATGAAATATCGTCAGCCTATTAAGACTCTTGAAGACGTGAAAAAGCATGCTACCTAGGTGGGGAAGAAAGCCAAGGTAAGAAATATGCAGTATACCTTATCCCACCCTTCAGGTTCGTCTTTGAATCTGATAGGAGTTTCGGAGGGTGAGGTTGGGAGTTGTATCTTGAAGACACATATTAAGGCCAAACCAACACCTAACGATGTGAATATGAAGAAGAAATGCTTTGATTGACAAGGGTTTGTCCATTTACAAGTTGATAGTCCCCAAAATGGGGTTATAACCATTCAAAATACAAGGGAGAGTGAATAGAACTGTTGAAGTGTACACAATGGAGTTGGATATCTGACAATTGCTGGGCGATGGTCAAGAGCCACAACAGGGAGCCATTGTAGGCTCTGTACAATGATTGAATGATGAAATATCATCAAAGGCTGAGATTCAGCCTATTAAGACTCTTGAAGACCTGATAAAGCATGCTACCTAGGTTGAGAAGAAAGCGAAGGTAAGAAACAAGCAAAATACCTTATCCCACACTTCAGGTACTTCTTTGAATCTCATAGGAGTTTGGAAGGGTGAAGTTGGGAGTTGCATCATGAAGACACATATTAAGGATAAACTAACATCTAAGGATGTGAATATGATGAACCAATGATTTGATAGACAAGGTTTTGGGCATTTACAAGCTGATAATCCAATTAACGAAGTTATATCCATTCAAAATAAAAAGGAGAGTGAATAGAACTGTTGAAGTGTACACAATGGAGTTGGATATCTGACAATTGCTTGGCGATGGTCTAGAGCCACAACAGGGAGCTATTGTAGGCTCTGTACAATGATTGAGTGATGAAATATCATCAAAGGCTGAGATTCAGCCTATTAAGACTCTTGAAGACGTGATAAAGCATGCTACCTAGGTGGAGAAGAAAGCGAAGGTAAGAAACAAGCATTATACATTATCCCACACTTTAGGTACTTTATTGAATCTCATAGGAGTTTCCTTTGTATTTTAAATGGTTATAACCCGTTTTTGGGACAATCAGCTTGTAAATGTCGAAATCCTTGTCAATCAAAGCATTGTTTCTTCATTTTCACATCCTTAGGTGTTGGTTTAGCCTTAATATGTGTCTTCATGATACAAGTCTCAACTTCATCCTCAGGTATAATGCTTGTTTCTTACTTTCGCTTTCTTCTCCACCTAGGTAGCATGCGTTATCACGTCACTAAGAGTCCTAATAGGATGAATCTCAGCCTTTGATGATATTTCATCACTCAATCATTGTACAAAGCCTACAATGGCTCCCTAATGCGTCTCTAGACTATCGCCAAGCAATTGTCAGGTATCCAACTTCATTGTGTACGCATCAACAGTTATATTCACTCTCCTTTGTATTTTGAATGGTTATAACCCTATTTTTGGGACTATAAGCTTGTAAATGCACAAACCCTTGTCAATCAAAGCATTTCTTCTTCATATTCACATCCTTAAGTGTTGGTTTGGCCTTAATATGTGTCTTCATGATACAACTCCCATCTTCACCCTCCGCAAGTCCTATGAGATTCAGAGAAGTACCTGAAGTGTGTGATAAGGTAAACTGCTTGTTTCTTACCTTGGCTTTCTTCTCCACCTAGGTATCATGTTTTATTACGTCTTCAAGAGTCTTAATAGGCTGAATCACAACCTTTGACTATATTTCATCACTCAATCATTGTACAACGCCGACAATGGCTCCATGTTGCGGCTCTAGACCATCGCCAAGCAATTATGAGAGATCCAACTCCATTGTGTACACTTCAACAATTCTATTCACTCTCCTTTGTATTTTAAATGGTTATAACTCCATTTTTGGGACTATCAGCTTGTAAGTGGTCAAATCCTTGTCAATCAAAGCATTGCTTCTTCATATTCAGATCCTTAGGTGTTGATTTAGCCTTAATATGTGTCTTCATGATATAAGTCCCAACTTCACCCACGGAAACTCCTATGAGATTCAATAAAGTACCTAAAGTGTGGGATAATGTATAATGCTTGTTTCTTACCTTGGCTTTCTTCTCCACGTAGGTAGCATGCTTTATCACGTGACTAAGAGTCCTAATAGGCTGAATCTTAGCCTTTGATGATATTTCATCACTCAATCTTTGTACAAATCCTACAATGGCTCCCTGTTGCGGCTCTATACCATCGCCAAGCAATTGTCAGAGATCCAACTCCATTGTGTACGCTTCAACAGTTCTATTCACTCTCCTTTGTATTTTGAATGCTTATAACCCATATTTTAGGACTATCAGCTTGTAAATGGACAAACCCCTGTCAATCAAAGCATTTATTCTTCATATTATCATCCTTAGGTGTTGGTTTAACCTGATATATCATGGTTTTTATGGGTTTTAACCATGATATAAGAGTCTTTAATCGAGTCTTTTTGGTGTTTTTAGAGTCTATTGGAGTCTTTTATCTTCAGGTATGCATTTAGGACAAGTGTGAAGAATATGGGAGATTTTGGAGCAAAGATCAAGAAGTTGCATCTAAGGATCAAGCGATATGAGACTTGGTGTCGATCGACACCAGCCATGAGTGTCGATCGACACCACAGGCAGACAACTTCGGAGATTTTGGAAGATTTACAATTTTGCCCAGAAGTTTCTAATATTTTAGCATTAGTCCTTGTACGAGTTTTTAGATATATATTGTGTTTTAGATCAGAGTTTTAGGGATTATCAAGCTGCAGACTCTCTTTCTATCTCAAGCTTGTATCATCTTTCTCTAATCTCTGATACTCTTTGTTCTCTACTTTTATTATACTATTGATTTCTATTCATATTATGATGATTGTTTCTTTCACCATGTCTGAGTAGTTTCCTTGTTAGGCTATGGGATTTCAAAGGTTTCTGAGGAATTGTTGAACCAGTGATTTATTAGGGTTAATTAATAGAGTTCTTCATCTAGGATTGAACTTAATGCTTATTCTAGATTCGCGACCTAGAATCTGATTTAGGGTTGTTAATTGACACGAAAGTGTAATTGATTGCTAGATCTATCTTAGGTGAGCAAAATACCTATCTGCAAAGGAATTTGATTTAGGGATTTTGTGAACAAATTGAACCTGATCATTACTGCTTGTCTGGATCTTAGAATTTAGCAAAGGAATTTGGAATTCTAGATTCAGGGATAGATAGTTTACGCAGCGGAAGCTGGTAGGTTTTACAATTGTGTTTGAGTTCTAGAACGGTTCTTAATTATAATCCTGATAATTCAATTTAATCACAGTTCCGAAGATTCCTGAGATTTCCCTATGCCTAACGCTTTTCTCCACTGATTCACACTTTGTTTAATTATTCGCACTGCAATTTCATTACATTACACTTTATTTAGCTTAATACTTTTACTGAGATTTATTGAGTATTTCATAGTCCTTGTGGATTCGATCCCTAAGTACTACAGTGATCTCTTAATTTGAGAGAGTAGCTCAGGGTAAATTTCAGCATATCATAACCTTAATATGTGTCTTCAAGATGCAACATCTAACTTCACCCTTGAAAACTCCTATTAGATTCAAAGAAGTACCTGAAGTGTGGGATAAGGTATAATGCTTGTTTCTTACCTTCACTTTCTTCTCCACCTAGATAGCATGTTTTATCACGCCACTAAGAGTCCTAATAGGCTGAATCTCAACCTTTGATATTTCAACACTCAATCATTGTACAAAGCCTAAAATGGTTCCATGTTGCGGCTTTAGACCATCGCCAAGCAATTGTCAGAGATCCAACTCCATTGTATACACTTCAACAGTTCTATTCACTCTCCTTTGTATTTTGAATGGTCATAACCCCATTTTTGGGACTCTCAGCTTGTAAATGGCCAAATCCTTGTCAATCAAAGCATTGCTTCTTCATATTCACATCGTTAGGTGTTGGTTTAGCCTTAATATGTGTCTTCATGATACAAGTCCCAACTTCACCCTCAGAAACTCCAATGAGATTCAAAGAAGTACCTGAAGTGTGGGATAAGGTATAATGCTTGTTTCTTACCTTCACTTTCTTCTCCACCTAAGTAGCATGCTTTATCACGTCACTAAGAGTCCTAATAGGCTTAATCTCAGCCTTTGATGATATTTCATCACTCAATCATTGTGCAAAGCCTACAATGGCTCCCTGTTGCGGCTCTAGACCATCGCAAAGCAATTGTCAGAGATCCAACTCCACTGTGTACACTTCAACAGTTCTATTCACTCTCCTTTGTATTTTGAATGGTTATAACCCCATTTTTGGGACTATCAGCATGTAAATGGACAAACCCTTGTCAATCAAAGCATTTCTTCTTCATATTCACATCCTTAGATGTTGGTTTAGCCTTAATATGTGTTTTCATGATACAACTCCCAACTTCACCCTCTGAAACTCCTATGAGATTCAGAGAGGTACCTGAAGTGTGGGATAAGGTATACTGCTTGTTTCTTACCTTAGCTTTCTTCTCCACCTTTGTAGCATGTTTTATTTCATCTTCAAGAGTCTTAATAGGCTGAATCACAGCCTTTGACGATATTTTATCACTCAATCATTGTACAATGTCTACAATGGCTCCCTGTTGTGGCTCTAGACCATCGCCGAGTAATTGCGAGAGATCCAACTCCATTGTGTACACTTCAACACTTCTATTCACTATCCTTTGTATTTTAAATCGTTATAACCCCATTTTTGGGACTATCAGCATGTAAGTGGTCAAATCCTTGTCAATCAAAGCATTGCTTCTTCATATTCAGATCCTTAGGTGTTGATTTAGCCTTAATATGTGTCTTCATGATATAAGTCCCAATTTCACCCTCGGAAACTCCTATGAGATTCAATGAAGTACCTGAAGTGTGGGATAAGGTATAATGCTTGTTTCTTACCTTGGCTTTCTTCTCCACCTAGGTAGCATGCTTTATCACGCCACTAAGAGTCCTAATAGGCTGAATCTGAGCCTTTGACGATATTTCATCACTCAATCATTGTACAAATCCTACAATGGTTCCCTGTTACGGCTCTAGACTATCGCCAAGCAATTGTCAGAGATCCAACTCCTCTGTGTACACTTCAACAGTTATATTCACTCTCCTTTGTATTTTGAATGGTCATAACCCCATTTTTGGGACTCTCAGCTTGTAAATGGCCAAATCCTTGTCAATCAAAGCATTGCTTCTTCATATTCACAGCCTTAGGTGTTGGTTTAGCCTTAATATGTGTCTTCATGATACAAGTCCCAACTTCACCCTCAGAAACTCCTATGAGATTCAAAGAAGTACCTGAAGTGTGGGATAATGTATAATGCTTGTTTCTTACCTTGGCTTTCTTCTCCACCTAGGTAGCATGGTTTATCACGCCCCTAAGAGTCCTAACAGGCTGAATCTCAGGCTTTGACGATATTTCATCACTCAATCATTGTACAAAGCCTACAATGGCTCCCGGTTGCGGCTCTAGATCATCACCAAGCAATTGTCAGAGATCCAACTCCACTGTGTACACTTCAACCGTTCTATTCCCTCTCCTTTTTATTTTGAATGGTTAGAACTTCATTAATTAGACTATCAGCTTGTAAGTGGCCAAATCCTTGTCTATCAAAGCATTTCTTCTTCATATTCTCATCCTTAGGTGTTGGTTTAACCATAATATGTGTCTTCATGATACAACTCCCAACTTCAGCCTCCCAAACTCCTATGAGATTCAAAGAAGTACCTAAAGTGTGGAATAAGGTATACTCCTTGTTTCTTACCTTGGCTTTCTTCTCCACCTAGGTAGCATGTTTTATTTCAACTTCAAGAGTCTTAATAGGCTGAAGCACAGCCTTTGACGATATTTTATAACTCAATCATTGTACAATGTCTACAATGGCTCCTTCTTGTGGCTCTAGACCATCGCCGAGCAATTGTGAGAGATCCAACTCCATTGTGTACACTTCAACTCTTCTATTCACTCTCCTTTGTATTTTAAATGGTTGTAACCCCATTTTTGGGACTATCAGCTTGTAAGTGGCCAAATCCTTGTCAATCAAGGCATTGGTTCTTCATATTCAGATCCTTAGGTGTTGATTTAGCCTTAATATGTGTCTTCATGATATAAGTCCCAACTTCACCCTCAGAAACTCCTATGAGATACAAAGAAGTACCTGAATTGTGGGATAAGGTATAATGTTTGTTTCTTACCTTGTCTTTCTTCTCCACCTAGGTAGCATGCTTTATCACGTCACTAAGTGTCTTTGATGATATTTCATCGCTCAATCATTGTACAAAGCATACAATGGCTCCCTGTTGCGACTCTAGACCATCGCCAAGCAATTGTGAGAGATCCAACTCCAGTGTTTACGCTTCAACAGTTCTAGTCACTCTCCTTTGTATTTTAAATGGTTATAACCCAATTTTTGGGATTATCAGCTTGTAAATGGACAAACCCTTGTCAATCAAAGCATTTCTTCTTCATATTCTCATCCTTAGGTGTTGGTTTAGCCTTAATATGTGTCTTCATGATACAACACCCAACTTCACCCTCGAAAACTCCTATGAGACTCAATGAAGTACCTGATGTGTGGGATAAGGTATAATGCTTGTTTCTTACCTTGGCTTTCTTTTCCACCTAGGTAGCATGCTTTATCACACCACTAAGAGTCCTAATAGGCTGAATCTCAGCCTTTGACGATATTTCATCACTCGATCATTGTACAAAGCCTACAATGGCTCCCTGTTGCGGCTCTAGACCATCGCCAAGCAATTGTCAGAGATCCAACTCCACCGTGTACACTTTAACAGTTCTATTCACTCTCCTTTTTATTTTGAATGGTTATAACTTCGTTAATTGGACTATCAGCTTGTAAGTGGCCAAATCCTTGTCTATCAAAGCCTTTCTTCTTCTTATTCTCATCCTTAGGTGTTGGTTTAACCTTAATATGTGTCTTCATGATACAACTCCTAACTTCACCCTCGGAAACTACTATGAGATTCAAAGAAGTACCTGAAGTGTGGGATAAGGTATAATGCTTGTTTCTAACCTTGGCTTTCTTCTCCACCTAGGTAGCATGCTTTATCACGCCACTAAGAGTCCTAATAGGCTGAATCTCAGTCTTTGACGATATTTCATCACTCAATCATTGTAGAAAGCCTACAATGGTTCCCTGTTGCGGCTCTAGACCATCGCCAAGCAATTGTCGGAGATCCAAGTCCATTGTGTACACTTCAACAGTTCTATTCACTCTCCTTTGTATTTTGAATGGTCATAACCCCATTTTTTGGGACTCTCAGCTTGTAAATGGACAAACCCTTGTGAATCAAAGCATTTCTTCTTCATATTCACATTCTTAGGTGTTGGTTTAGCCTTAATATGTGTATTCATGATACAACTCCCAACTTCACCCTCCAAAACTCCTATGAGATTCAAAGAAGTACCTGAAGTGTGGGATAAGGTATAATGCTTGTTTTTTACCTTGGCTTTCTTCTCCACCTAGGTAGCATGCTTTATCACGCCACTAAGAGTCCAAATAGGCTGAGTCTCAGCCTTTGACGATATTTGATCACTTAATCATTGTACAAAGCCTACAATGGTTCCCTGCTGCGGCTCTAGACCATCGCCAATCAATTGTGAGAGATCCAACTCCATTGTGTACACTTCAACAGTTCTATTCACTCTCCTTTTTATTTTGAATGGTTATAACTTCGTTAATTAGACTATCAGCTTGTAAATGGCCAAATCCTTGTCTATCAAAGCATTGCATCTTCATATTCACATCCTTAGGTGTCGATTTAACCTAAATATGTGTCTTCATGATACAACTCCCAATTTCACCCTCGGAAATTCCTATGAGATTCAAAGAAATACATAAATTGTGGGATAAGGTATAATGCTTGTTTCATACCTTGGCTTTCTTCTCCATGTAGGTAGCATGTTTTATCACGTCACTAGGAGTCTGATGCGAGAATGGATAGCGACCCGGAAGAACAGCCGATGGCCGAGGAAAAGGTTGACCTGGTCGAGGACACGTTCGAACTGGTCGAGAAGGAAGCTACGGATGTGCCATGTGGTGTTAGGAAGCATTCTTGTTCTGCTAAAGAAATGCTAGTTGGGACATTGACTCGTTATAAGACTAAGGAACTCATTCACACAGTTGGAACATTGCTACAACAAGCTTTGGTTCATAGGGGTCACTCGGACGTAAGTGGTACCGCGGCCACGTTGGTCTTGGTTCATGTCCGGGATGGCTAGTATCAAGCCCTATGGCTCACCTACACTCTTTTTCCCTTGCCTTTGGTTTTTCCCAAGTGGTTTTCCAAAGGAAGGTTTTTAATGAGGTTCGTGGTCCATAGGTTCATCTTTGCTTGGTGCTAGTTCGACCTAGTCCGGCCGACTCGAGATTGTTTGGCGCGGACTGTTATCCTCTTTTCTTTCTATCTTTTTCTATTTTAGTTATTTGAATTTTAAACTATGTCTGAGAGTTTTATTTTCGTTGTGTGTTTATTTTGAGTTGGTCTTTGGTTAGTTTCCGAGGCATGTCTCGAAACTCACCGAGCATTAACTCTAAGCGCTCCTCCTCTCTTCTCCTCTTCGTCTCCTCTCTTCTTTATATTATCTGAGAACTCTTATGTCTTTTCTTAACCAATCTTTTGAATAAAAATTATCTTTTCTCTATCTCTTTTTCGAGTGATTCGAATTAGAACCCAAGAACAATTCTAGTGATTAGATTGTTCGAACCAGACTTATCAAGAGGCTTTCCGCATCCTCTCGTGGCGTCTATCCTTCCACCCAACTCTAGATCAGCTTGCTGCTTAAGCCTGGAGTCTAAACTTATCACCTTAACTTCCCAGTGAGTGATTGGGACACGATTCTCCACCCAGAATCGTATCAAGTGGTATCAGAGCATTATTGAGAAGTTAAGTGGTTTTCGCCCCATCTTGTCCAAATTTTAATTAAATATTGGCTCGTGTAAAAATTGTGAAATCAATTGGATCGGAACCGATTTTGAGTCTAGTATTTGTTAAAATTAGTTTGAGAATGTTTGTATATGTTTTGATAATTTTTCGAGATTATTTTCTGAAAACAGTTGTTGACAGTGTTCATCAGATGAAATTGAATACCAAGAGTCATTTTCGTGTTTTTAAGCATTAGCACCGATTTGATTATCAAAAGGACTCTTTACTGTTTGTATGTTGTGTTTATTTTCAGGAAATGAAGGCTGATAATAGAGAGAAAGTGTCTCACAACCGCGACAAGTCTCTAATTGAAGCGATAGCAGCAAGGTTCGATGAAATGATGAATGAGAAGTTCAAATCATTTCAACCAAAGCCTGTACCAGATCCTATCAGATATATTGAGGCATGGCCAAGAAGAGAATTGCTTATATCCAGGAGAGCTTTGAGTATTCACTCAAAAATAGATGAGCAAGAGCAAAGAGAAAATCTGTTTCAATCACGATGTCATGTTCTAGGGAAAGTTTGCAGCCTCGTTATCGATGGAGGTAGCTGTACTAATGTGGCTAGTGAGTATATGGTTGAGAAGCTCAGCTTAAAGGTCATGGATCACCCAAAACCGTATCATATTCAGTGGCTCAATGAAAGTGGAGAAATGAAAGTCAAGCAGCAAGTTGTTGTGCCTATTGTTATTGGAGGTTACAAGGACGAAATTCTCTGTGATGTGTTGCCTATGGAAGCAGGTCATATACTCCTTGAAAGACCGTGGCAATTTGATAGAAGAGTTAAGCATGAGGGATTCACTAATAGATACTCTTTTAAGTTCAAGGGAAGAAAAACCGTCTTAGTTCCGATGACACCTAAAGAAATTTACCAAGATCAGATTCGGTTGAAGACTAGAGCTGAGACCATAGCTAATAGAGAAAGTGAGAACGTCATCAATAACATCATGAACAAGGAAGAACCACCAGAATTACTACAACAAGCTCCAAGCCGAGAAACGCTTAAAGAAGCAACAACCCGTGCATTAGAAGGATTCATCCAAGCTGAAGCAGTTCTGGTCCACGATCAATTACCTACAGCTGGTCATAGTATTGAGACTAATGAGAAACCACCAGATGCTTCACAACCAATCAAGACCCGAGGTAACTATCTAGACTCCCAAAGACGAATGAGAGCTAACTTGCTGTCTCTTGGTGCAGAATGTACAATTGGGAGTTCAATACCTTTTCATGGAAGAAAGACTATTGTTGTTTCTTTGCCGCCTCATGAGGTATATCCAGATCAGACTCGTTTAAAGGGTAAGCAAGAAGGTAATGAAGCTAACTTCTTTGCTATGGCTGGCAAGGTTGTGTGTTTCAGGTGCATGCCAAACCGCAAAACTCGGAGCAACAAGAATCTTGAGCTAGTAACCCTTTCAAATCAAGAGCTAGCTAAGTTAGAACGAAGAACCCGGAAAGCGAAGAATTCTGAAGCGATGTTGCGTACTATCATCATGGCTGATGAACATGGAGTTCTCCGGGACAGGGATGGCCATGCATACAATGCAGAGGGCCAAAGGATTGATGACAACGGCCAAGTCATTGTTGAGGCTGAAGTACAAGCCCAGGGTGCTGGTGTCGATCGACACCCACCACTTGGTGTCGATCGTCACCCACCAGCCGCTGGTGGTGTTTTGGTTGGACAAGGTGCACCTGGTGCCTTAGGTCCACGAGCAATGACATTGGGGGATTACAACCGGCCAGAGCAGTTCTATGCCAACCGGTCTGCCATCCGCCCGCCTCCGTTTCAAAGAAACGACTTTGAACTCAAACCTGCATACTACACGCTTGTAGGTCAGAATCCTTTCCACGGGCTATCACATGAGCACCCTATGGATCACATTGAGCGGTTTGAGGATCTAGTCACTAGCATCAAGGCTAACGGGGTGTCGAACGACTATCTATTCTGTAAGCTCTTCCCATACTCTCTTGCTGGGGAAGCAGCTTATTGGCTTAAGCAGTTGAAGCCGGGATCACTGACCACTTGGGAGGACACTAAAAATGCTTTCCTGAACAACTTTTATGATGATGCACGGTCTGAAGAACTGAGGACGAAGATTTCAGCCTTCTCTCAAGGACCTACTGAGGCATTTAAGGCCGCTTGGGCAAGGTTCAGGGCTTATCAGAGGGATTGTCCACACCATGGGTTCAGTGAGGTTCAGTTGCTTGGGATTTTCTTCAGGGGTATCGATTGGAGGTATCAGATGGCTCTGGATGCTGCAAGTAATGGCAACTTCAATACCAGATATCCTGATGATGCTGTGGTACTAATAGAGAACTTGGCTTCAAGCAACAGTACTAAGAATGCTGATTTCGAGAGGAAGAAGCAAGCTGGGAACTTGGATGGAAGTCAGATAGCTGAGGTAAAGGCAAAGCTTGATACGGTTCACAACCTTCTAATAAACAAGAAGCAGGTCCATTTTGCTGCAGAGGTTGAGACCTACGAGCCAGTTGATGCGCATGAGGAGCAGGATGTTAACTATGTCGGTGGCACAGGCTTTCAGCGTTTCGGTAACTCACAAGGAAACCGAGGCTACAATGGGGGCAGTCCGCGAGGTAACTATCAAGGGAATCAGTCCTCCTCTACTTTCACGCAGCAGCCTCAGTATCAGAAGCCTTATCAGAGCAACGACAACTTCAATCAGAGGAACTATGGCTCATCTTCATATCAGAGCATCCCACCACCTACTACAGAGAGCAAGATGGAATCGATGCTTGAGCAGATTCTAGATGGTCAACAGAAGATCACCGTGGAATTCAATGGAAAGTTAGACTCACTGTATCAGGATTTGAACGGGAAGTTTGAGCAGCTGAACACTCATGTTAAGAAGTTGGACACTCAGGTTGCTCAGACAGCTGGAGCTATTAAGAGACAGGACGGTTTTCTTCCTGGGAAGACGGACACTAATCCGAGGCATCCAGTGAATGCCATCTCATTGAGGAGTGGGAAGAAAGTTGAGCATGTGATCAGGAGTACTCTGACACCTGAAGAGAAGATAGACTTAGAAGAGGTCGAAGACGAAGATGCTGTTCTTCCAGAGCTAGTGTCGATCGACACCAACACTATGTGTCGATCGACACCCGTTTACACAGACGAGATTGGCAAAGACAAAGCTGATGTGTCGATCGCTACCAAATACACGACGCAGGGTTCTGGTGTCGATCGACACCCACCACCTAGTGTCGATCGACACCCTTCACAGACAGACAAGGCTTCTTCATCATCTGCCAAGCCGATCACCGAATCATCATACAAACCGAGGATCCCTTATCCTCGAAACCCCAGGAAGTCTAAACAGGAGATAGACGATGCCAGGTGCAAGGCTATGATGGACAAGCTCATTGTTGAGTTACCATTGATTGATGCCATCAAGACATCCCCCATAATCAGACGGTATGTGAAACGCATGGTCACTAAAGATTTGAATGTTGAACAGGGTGCGATGATGATTTCCGCACAGGTTAGTGCCGTGATTCAGAACAAGATCCCAGAGAAGCTTCCAGACCCAGGTAGTTTCGTTCTTGACTGCACCATCTTTGCAGAGAAGTTCGAACGATCTTTATGTGATCTTGGTTCCAGTGTGAATTTGATGCCCAGATCAGTCGCTGTGAATCTTGGTATGACAGATTTTCAGCCGACAAGGATCACTCTCATCCTTGCTGATCGTTCTGTTCGTCTTCCAGACGGTATCCTTGAGGATGTTCCCATCAAGATAGGAGGTTGCTTGATTCCTACGGACTTCGTTGTGTTGACATATGAGGAAGAGCCTAAGGATCCGTTGATATTGGGACGACCATTCTTGGCTACAGCTGGTGCCATGATTGATGTCAGAAGGGGACGCATTGGTCTGAATGTAGGCGATCTGGTTATGAATTTTGAGATGGATAAGCTTGTCAAGCGGCCTACGATCGATGGTCAAACCTTTTGCGTCGAGACTCTCACGGATCTTGTTGAGGAGAGTTTCAAAGAGTTGCACTGTGAGGACCCTCTGGAACGTGCTTTGATTGCTTCAGTGGATGAGGTTGAGCATTTAGATGATATTGCTGCTGGGTATGTCAAGCTAATGGATGCAACCAAGGAAGTGATGCACGTAGTGGGTGTCGATCGACACCCATCACTGGTGTCGATCGACACCGGTGTCCGGACAGACAAGAAAACAGCTTATTGGAGCTTTGAGCAAGCTCCAAAGATAGAGCTTAAGCAACTCCCTGCGGGGCTCAGGTACGCATTCCTTGGTGAACACAATTCATATCCTGTTATTGTTAATGCGTCTTTGAACAACGCAGAGCTCACCCTATTGCTAAGTAAGCTGCGCAAGTTTCGCAAGGCTCTTGGCTATTCTCTTGATGACATTTCAGGTATCTCTCCAGATCTGTGCATGCATAGGATACATCTTGAGGATGAGACTAAATCATCAGTAGAACATCAGAGACGGCTGAATCCAAACCTGAAGGATGTGGTTAAGAAAGAGATCATGAAGCTGTTGGATGCAGGGATCATCTATCTGATTTCCGACAGTGATTGGGTCAGTCCGGTGCATGTTGTGCCTAAGAAAGGAGGAGTCACAGTGGTACAGAATGAGAAGAATGAGCTGATACCGACTAGAACTGTGACGGGGCACAGAATGTGCATTGATTACAGGAAGCTGAATGCCGCTACAAGAAAGGATCATTTTCCTTTGCCCTTCATTGATCAGATGCTTGAGCGGTTAGCTAATCACCCTTATTACTGTTTCCTTGACGGTTATTCAGGGTTCTTTCAGATTCCTATTCACCCATATGACCAGGAGAAGACCACGTTTACATGTCCCTATGGCACTTTCGCATACCGCAGAATGCCCTTTGGACTATGTAACGCTCCTGCTACGTTTCAGAGGTGTATGATGTCTATCTTCACAGACATGATTGAGGACAGTATGGAGGTATTCATGGATGACTTTTCAGTTTATGGGTCCTCATTCAAGGATTGTTTGGATAACCTATGCAGAGTGCTAGCTAGATGTGAAGAGACGCACTTGGTTCTGAATTGGGAGAAATGCCACTTTATGGTCAGAGATGGCATTGTTCTTGGGCATAGGGTATCAGAGGCTGGTATTGAGGTTGATCGAGCTAAAATTGAGGTGATGACTAATCTGCAGCCTCCTTCTAACGTCAAGACATTGAGAAGCTTTCTTGGACACGCTGGATTCTATCGACGTTTCATCAAAGACTTCAGCAAGATAGCACGTCCACTCACCGCTTTGCTCTGTAAGGATGTCACATTTGAGTTTGATGCTGATTGTTTTGATGCTTTTCAACAGCTCAAGCGTGCATTAGTGAGTGCTCCGATTATTCAGCCACCGGATTGGGATTTGCCTTTTGAGGTAATGTGTGACGCCAGCGACTTTGCAGTGGGGGCTGTACTGGGACAAAGGAAAGACAAGAAGCTTCATGCCATATACTATGCCAGCTGTACGTTGGATGATGCGCAGAAGAACTACGCTACAACAGAGAAAGAACTGCTTGCTGTTGTGTTTGCTTTTGAGAAGTTCAGGCAGTATCTTGTTGGCTCTAAGGTAGTAGTGCATACTGATCACTCTGCACTCAAGTACCTAATGCAGAAGAAGGATTCCAAGCCTAGACTGTTAAGATGGATTCTATTACTCCAGGAGTTCGACATCGAAGTCAAGGATAAGAAAGGTACTGAAAATGGAGTTGCTGATCATCTTTCGCGGATTAGGGTTGAAGACGACATCCCTATTGATGACTCTCTGCCAGAAGAGAATGTGCACTTATTGGAAACGGGATGGCGAGATTTTTCTTTTGGTGATTTGCAGAATTCTCGGTCAACAAGTCCTGGTGTCGATCGACACCAAGCTGATGTGTCGATCGACACCCACACACCAGACAGCTACGATTTGGCAGGAAATCACACAATCGCTGTTATTGAGGGTCAAGATCGACCATGGTTTGCTGATATTGCCAATTACCTTGCTGCAGGAGATGAACCGGATGAGTTTACAGGGTATTCGAAGAAGAAGTTCATGCGTGAGCTGAGACGTTTCTATTGGGATGAACCTTACTTGTATCGACATTGTTCAGATGGGGTCTATCGTAGATGCATAGCTGATACTGAGATTCCGGATGTCTTGTTTCACTGTCACGGTTCTGAGTATGCTGGGCATTTTGCCACCTTCAAGACGGTATCTAAGGTTCTACAAGCAGGCTTCTGGTGGCCGACTATGTTCAGGGACGCCCATGCCTTTGTGTCTCGATGTGATGCATGTCAAAGAAGAGGGAAGATCAGTAAGCGGCATGAGATGCCTCAGAACTTCATCCTCGAGGTCGAGGTTTTTGATTGCTGGGGTATAGACTTCATGGGCCCTTTCCCGACATCATACAAGAACAAGTACATCTTGGTTGCTGTTGATTATGTGTCGAAGTGGGTCGAAGCGATCGCCAGTCCTACCAACGACTCTTCAGTGGTCCTTAAGCTGTTTAAGACCATTATCTTCCCACGATTTGGAGTCCCGAGGATTGTCATCAGCGATGGTGGCAAGCATTTCATCAACCGCGTGTTTGAGCGGCTCCTTAAGAAGCACGGAGTACATCATCGCGTTGCTACTCCATACCATCCGCAGACAAGTGGACAAGTTGAGGTCTCTAACAGGCAGATCAAGGAGATTTTAGAGAAGACTGTAGGATGCTCTAGAAAGGACTGGTCCGCAAAGTTAGATGATGCACTCTGGGCTTATCGGACTGCATTCAAGACCCCACTTGGTACTACACCGTTTCACCTGCTTTATGGGAAAGCGTGCCATCTTCCAGTAGAGCTTGAGCATAAGGCCGCCTGGGCCGTAAAGCTGCTGAACTTCGATATCAAACCAGCAGCAGAGAGACGTTTGATTCAGCTCAATGAGCTTGATGAGATTCGACTCCACGCTTATGAAAGCTCTAAGTTGTACAAGGAAAGGACCAAAGCTTATCACGATAAGAAGATCATTTCCAGGACTTTCGAACCCAATGATCAGGTACTTCTGTATAACTCTCGTTTACAATTGTTTCCTGGAAAATTGCGTTCTCGTTGGTCAGGTCCTTTCACAGTCAAGGAAGTTCGACCATATGGTGCTGTTGTCTTGCTCAGTCCTGAGGGCAATGAATTTACAGTCAACGGTCAGAGGGTCAAACATTATTGGGCACATGCCAAGATCCCAGACGGACACATATTGCGTCTGGATGATGCACCCTCTGCCTAAACCGTCACAAAGTCAAGCTAATGACTTTAAACAAGCGCTTGGTGGGAGGCAACCCACTGGTAAGTTGTTAATATATTTTATTTATTTGATTTTTAATTATTTAGGTTTTTCTAACTGAGACTAATTTTTTTTATTTTGGTTTTCTTTTGTTTAGATTTCTATTTTTATAAAAAAAAAAAAAAAAAAAAAAAAAAAAAAAAAAAAAAAAAAAATGTGTGAAGGTGTCGACCCTTGTTGCTGGTGTCGATCGACACCAATCAATGGTGTCGATCGACACCATAAGTCGACGAGTCCAGCGGGTTAAAAACCCGAAACTCTCTTCTTCTTCACTCATTTTTCTAAACTTCCGAAAATCTCAAACCTCCGATTTCTCTCTGGTTTCTTGGGCGATTTCGTTGATTCAAAGTTCTAACCTCATCAGATTTTCATCTTCTACCTGTTTCTAGTGTCTATTTTGAGTATTGGTACAGATGGCTGCACGTGGCAAGCGATTTAGGTCGGACGGCGGTTCCTCCTCCAATCCGCCGGATTCCATGGCGGATTCGCCGGAATTGGCTGCTTCTCCCACTCATTCTCAGGTACAATCTCGACATCCATGGCCCAAGAGAGAAGGTAGGAAGATTGCATCAACAATTGCTTGGGATGAATCTCCTAAGAAAGAAGTCGAGAAAGATGAATGCGTTTATAGGGCAATTTCAGAAGATTGGGATGAATATGATACGTTGTTCTATAATGCTTGGTTAGGAGTTGATATTAGGCCGACTAGGATTGCTGATAGTTGTGCTTTGCGACGAATGGGCATTAGAGATGATGTTGTGAGATTAGTGCAGAGGATGGGGTTAGGCACTATAGCTACCAGGCAGTACGATCTTTTTCCAGACTTGGTACGACAGTTTCTCGCTACTGTTAGGGTTTACTACAGGAATGAGATTGTGAAGAATGCACAGGAAGGGACTCTTACTTTCCTGATTAGAGGAGTTCGGTACCGATTACCACTCCGAGACCTCTGCGAGATTTATGGGTTTGATGCAGATTTGACAGGAGTTGCATTGCCAGCTCAGTTCTTGGACGGTCCAGCCTTCTGGTCTCATTTCGGGACGGGCCGTTATGATTCCAAGACATCTACGCAGACTGATATTCGACATCCGGTCCTGAGGTATGTCGCTCGTATCATTGCCAACACCATTCTGTGCAAGATGGAGCCTGGGAAGATGAGATTGTCTGAGTTGATTCTGCTTAGCTATGCTGTGGGTGATATTTGTGTTGACGGATATGAGTGGCCTGAGTTGGATAGTAATGTGAACTTAGGTGCTGTGTTTGCTCATCATTTAGTCTCCTTGAAGATGAAGCCATTTGTGGGTCGAGGGACCAAGAGGGAGAGTGTAGGTAGTCTTTTGACACCTATTTTTCAGCACTTCGGGATTGACACATCTGGCTGCACGATCGTCACTACACGTTCCGCTATGGATCAGGACTATTTGAAGAACGCTCACTGGATTAAGGATACCTGGATCTGGTGTTTCCGCACATCTACAGGGCAGCACATGATACAGCTTCCACAGCCCGCCCTCACAGCCATTACAGAGGATCCACAGCAGTTGCGCTTTGATCCCGATCCCCGTCTTCTCACCACTGCACCGCAGGCTCGACGCCGTAGAGGAGCTTCTTCTCGCGCACCCCCTTCTGCTGCAGAGGATGCTCCGCTACCAGACCTTGCTGGAGGTCTTCCGCATCAGCCCGGTTCTTCTGTAGCCCCTCCGTTTGAGCTTCCTGTCGCTCCGGAGATTCCCATGGAGACAGCTGACTTTCAGAGATATGTCGTGGAGAGTTTCCAGAGCATCTGGAATGCCATAGCTGGACTGTCTCGCTGCGGTTGCGTCCGTCCTACTCGTCACCGTTCTCGATCACCTCGCCAGCCACCGGTTCCCCAACGCCCGAGCAGCCCAGACGAGAGTTCTGAGGAGGATTAGTTTTCTTCTATCCTTTATCTTTTGTTTTTGATTTGGATGTTTTTGAGTCATTTTTATGTTTTCTTTGAGTCAGTTTGTATCCTAACATCTATTCTATGATATTTTCATCTTTTCATGTCACTCACGTTGTCTTTTGATGATCTAACAGACGATGAACTCGGATTATTGGTTTCACAAACTTGGACTCGATTTTGAAACATCAAAGTTTCGGATTATAGACCTGGTGTCGATCGACACCACTCGTCAGTGTCGATCGACACCCACACCACGATTCAGGTTTTGTGTTCTCAAATTTTGACTTTTTCACTGTGGATCATCAGTTTTGTTTCTTTTTTTCTTCACCAACTCCTTGCTTGATAACACTGGGGACAGTGTTGTTTAAGTCTGGGGGAGGAAGTTACTAACATCATTCTCTTCCCTTCTTAGAGTCAGTCCAATTTTTGTTTTATTGAGTCAAAATTTAGTTTGGAAACTATGATTTTTCGAGGAACTCACCACATTTGCAGGAACTTGAGTGACCATTGATTCGAGCTTGACATGCGTCTGAGACTAATGAAAAACCCCAAGGCTGATCAACCTACCAATGTTACCCATGTTCACCTGAGCTTTCAGAGGATCCATCACCGACTTCGCCCATTAACCTGACTTATTTTTGCTTGTCCAGGGGCTTGATATACATTGGATCGGATTCTCCCTTCAGTCCTGAAAGACTTGTCTGTGTGAGTATGGTTCCCCTCTCTCTTCCCTTCATAAAAAAAAAAAAAAAAAGAGAAAAAAAAAAAGAAAGAAAAAGAAAAAAAATATATATATACTAAGCAGTAAAAGATGAAATGATTTTCTTTTAAGTAGAGAGGTAGGAAAATTTCCAATGACCTCATTATTCTACTTTGAAAGGAATGATCACACAAAGGTTGGAAGCGAGGTTAGGAAAATTTCCCGTGATACCATTATTCGCCTACACCTTTGACATAATTAACTGCAGAAGTGAGAAAAGGGAGAGGAAAGGAACCAGAAGTAAAGACAGTCTGTGTGCTCAGGAAAACTGATTGAGAAAGAGTCCATGTGTCCTTTGATTGATACTCCCTGGATAAGTCTTCACCTTAGTTCATAGAAGTCGGTATGGTGAATTTGGATTGTTTATTTGGACTGTGGAGTTGTTTGGGACAGTTGCTAAGTCTGGGGGAAGTACATGGTGGTCTGGACCTTGTCAGGTAAGAATTTCCAGTGGCTTTACTATGGTGAATGTGAGTTTGGTGCTCTTATGACAAAATGAGTTTCCTGTGTTTTCAAACTTCTTTCACAGGCTGAGTTTCTGTTTTGCTTGAGGGCAAGCAAAAGCTAAGTCTGGGGGAGTTGATATATCATGGTTTTTATGGGTTTTAACCATGATATAAGAGTCTTTAATCGAGTCTTTTTGGTGTTTTTAGAGTCTATTGGAGTCTTTTATCTTCAGGTATGCATTTAGGACAAGTGTGAAGAATATGGGAGATTTTGGAGCAAAGATCAAGAAGTTGCATCTAAGGATCAAGCGATATGAGACTTGGTGTCGATCGACACCAGCCATGAGTGTCGATCGACACCACAGGCAGACAACTTCGGAGATTTTGGAAGATTTACAATTTTGCCCAGAAGTTTCTAATATTTTAGCATTAGTCCTTGTACGAGTTTTTAGATATATATTGTGTTTTAGATCAGAGTTTTAGGGATTATCAAGCTGCAGACTCTCTTTCTATCTCAAGCTTGTATCATCTTTCTCTAATCTCTGATACTCTTTGTTCTCTACTTTTATTATACTATTGATTTCTATTCATATTATGATGATTGTTTCTTTCACCATGTCTGAGTAGTTTCCTTGTTAGGCTATGGGATTTCAAAGGTTTCTGAGGAATTGTTGAACCAGTGATTTATTAGGGTTAATTAATAGAGTTCTTCATCTAGGATTGAACTTAATGCTTATTCTAGATTCGCGACCTAGAATCTGATTTAGGGTTGTTAATTGACACGAAAGTGTAATTGATTGCTAGATCTATCTTAGGTGAGCAAAATACCTATCTGCAAAGGAATTTGATTTAGGGATTTTGTGAACAAATTGAACCTAATCATTACTGCTTGTCTGGATCTTAGAATTTAGCAAAGGAATTTGGAATTCTAGATTCAGGGATAGATAGTTTACGCAGCGGAAGCTGGTAGGTTTTACAATTGTGTTTGAGTTATAGAACGGTTCTTAATTATAATCCTGATAATTCAATTTAATCACAGTTCCGAAGATTCCTGAGATTTCCCTATGCCTAACGCTTTTCTCCACTGATTCACACTTTGTTTAATTATTCGCACTGCAATTTCATTACATTACACTTTATTTAGCTTAATACTTTTACTGAGATTTATTGAGTATTTCATAGTCCTTGTGGATTCGATCCCTAAGTACTACAGTGATCTCTTAATTTGAGAGAGTAGCTCAGGGTAAATTTGAGCATATCATAACCTTAATATGTGTCTTCAAGATGCAACATCTAACTTCACCCTTGAAAACTCCTATTAGATTCAAAGAAGTACCTGAAGTGTGGGATAAGGTATAATGCTTGTTTCTTACCTTCACTTTCTTCTCCACCTAGATAGCATGTTTTATCACGCCACTAAGAGTCCTAATAGGCTGAATCTCAACCTTTGATATTTCAACACTCAATCATTGTACAAAGCCTAAAATGGTTCCATGTTGCGGCTTTAGACCATCGCCAAGCAATTGTCAGAGATCCAACTCCATTGTATACACTTCAACAGTTCTATTCACTCTCCTTTGTATTTTGAATGGTCATAACCCCATTTTTGGGACTCTCAGCTTGTAAATGGCCAAATCCTTGTCAATCAAAGCATTGCTTCTTCATATTCACATCGTTAGGTGTTGGTTTAGCCTTAATATGTGTCTTCATGATACAAGTCCCAACTTCACCCTCAGAAACTCCAATGAGATTCAAAGAAGTACCTGAAGTGTGGGATAAGGTATAATGCTTGTTTCTTACCTTCACTTTCTTCTCCACCTAAGTAGCATGCTTTATCACGTCACTAAGAGTCCTAATAGGCTTAATCTCAGCCTTTGATGATATTTCATCACTCAATCATTGTGCAAAGCCTACAATGGCTCCCTGTTGCGGCTCTAGACCATCGCAAAGCAATTGTCAGAGATCCAACTCCACTGTGTACACTTCAACAGTTCTATTCACTCTCCTTTGTATTTTGAATGGTTATAACCCCATTTTTGGGACTATCAGCATGTAAATGGACAAACCCTTGTCAATCAAAGCATTTCTTCTTCATATTCACATCCTTAGATGTTGGTTTAGCCTTAATATGTGTTTTCATGATACAACTCCCAACTTCACCCTCTGAAACTCCTATGAGATTCAGAGAGGTACCTGAAGTGTGGGATAAGGTATACTGCTTGTTTCTTACCTTAGCTTTCTTCTCCACCTTTGTAGCATGTTTTATTTCATCTTCAAGAGTCTTAATAGGCTGAATCACAGCCTTTGACGATATTTTATCACTCAATCATTGTACAATGTCTACAATGGCTCCCTGTTGTGGCTCTAGACCATCGCCGAGTAATTGCGAGAGATCCAACTCCATTGTGTACACTTCAACACTTCTATTCACTATCCTTTGTATTTTAAATCGTTATAACCCCATTTTTGGGACTATCAGCATGTAAGTGGTCAAATCCTTGTCAATCAAAGCATTGCTTCTTCATATTCAGATCCTTAGGTGTTGATTTAGCCTTAATATGTGTCTTCATGATATAAGTCCCAATTTCACCCTCGGAAACTCCTATGAGATTCAATGAAGTACCTGAAGTGTGGGATAAGGTATAATGCTTGTTTCTTACCTTGGCTTTCTTCTCCACCTAGGTAGCATGCTTTATCACGCCACTAAGAGTCCTAATAGGCTGAATCTGAGCCTTTGACGATATTTCATCACTCAATCATTGTACAAATCCTACAATGGTTCCCTGTTACGGCTCTAGACTATCGCCAAGCAATTGTCAGAGATCCAACTCCTCTGTGTACACTTCAACAGTTATATTCACTCTCCTTTGTATTTTGAATGGTCATAACCCCATTTTTGGGACTCTCAGCTTGTAAATGGCCAAATCCTTGTCAATCAAAGCATTGCTTCTTCATATTCACAGCCTTAGGTGTTGGTTTAGCCTTAATATGTGTCTTCATGATACAAGTCCCAACTTCACCCTCAGAAACTCCTATGAGATTCAAAGAAGTACCTGAAGTGTGGGATAATGTATAATGCTTGTTTCTTACCTTGGCTTTCTTCTCCACCTAGGTAGCATGGTTTATCACGCCCCTAAGAGTCCTAACAGGCTGAATCTCAGGCTTTGACGATATTTCATCACTCAATCATTGTACAAAGCCTACAATGGCTCCCGGTTGCGGCTCTAGATCATCACCAAGCAATTGTCAGAGATCCAACTCCACTGTGTACACTTCAACCGTTCTATTCCCTCTCCTTTTTATTTTGAATGGTTAGAACTTCATTAATTAGACTATCAGCTTGTAAGTGGCCAAATCCTTGTCTATCAAAGCATTTCTTCTTCATATTCTCATCCTTAGGTGTTGGTTTAACCATAATATGTGTCTTCATGATACAACTCCCAACTTCAGCCTCCCAAACTCCTATGAGATTCAAAGAAGTACCTAAAGTGTGGAATAAGGTATACTCCTTGTTTCTTACCTTGGCTTTCTTCTCCACCTAGGTAGCATGTTTTATTTCAACTTCAAGAGTCTTAATAGGCTGAAGCACAGCCTTTGACGATATTTTATAACTCAATCATTGTACAATGTCTACAATGGCTCCTTCTTGTGGCTCTAGACCATCGCCGAGCAATTGTGAGAGATCCAACTCCATTGTGTACACTTCAACTCTTCTATTCACTCTCCTTTGTATTTTAAATGGTTGTAACCCCATTTTTGGGACTATCAGCTTGTAAGTGGCCAAATCCTTGTCAATCAAGGCATTGGTTCTTCATATTCAGATCCTTAGGTGTTGATTTAGCCTTAATATGTGTCTTCATGATATAAGTCCCAACTTCACCCTCATAAACTCCTATGAGATACAAAGAAGTACCTGAATTGTGGGATAAGGTATAATGTTTGTTTCTTACCTTGTCTTTCTTCTCCACCTAGGTAGCATGCTTTATCACGTCACTAAGTGTCTTTGATGATATTTCATCGCTCAATCATTGTACAAAGCATACAATGGCTCCCTGTTGCGACTCTAGACCATCGCCAAGCAATTGTGAGAGATCCAACTCCAGTGTTTACGCTTCAACAGTTCTAGTCACTCTCCTTTGTATTTTAAATGGTTATAACCCAATTTTTGGGATTATCAGCTTGTAAATGGACAAACCCTTGTCAATCAAAGCATTTCTTCTTCATATTCTCATCCTTAGGTGTTGGTTTAGCCTTAATATGTGTCTTCATGATACAACACCCAACTTCACCCTCGAAAACTCCTATGAGACTCAATGAAGTACCTGATGTGTGGGATAAGGTATACTGCTTGTTTCTTACCTTGGCTTTCTTTTCCACCTAGGTAGCATGCTTTATCACACCACTAAGAGTCCTAATAGGCTGAATCTCAGCCTTTGACGATATTTCATCACTCGATCATTGTACAAAGCCTACAATGGCTCCCTGTTGCGGCTCTAGACCATCGCCAAGCAATTGTCAGAGATCCAACTCCACCGTGTACACTTTAACAGTTCTATTCACTCTCCTTTTTATTTTGAATGGTTATAACTTCGTTAATTGGACTATCAGCTTGTAAGTGGCCAAATCCTTGTCTATCAAAGCCTTTCTTCTTCTTATTCTCATCCTTAGGTGTTGGTTTAACCTTAATATGTGTCTTCATGATACAACTCCTAACTTCACCCTCGGAAACTACTATGAGATTCAAAGAAGTACCTGAAGTGTGGGATAAGGTATAATGCTTGTTTCTAACCTTGGCTTTCTTCTCCACCTAGGTAGCATGCTTTATCACGCCACTAAGAGTCCTAATAGGCTGAATCTCAGTCTTTGACGATATTTCATCACTCAATCATTGTAGAAAGCCTACAATGGTTCCCTGTTGCGGCTCTAGACCATCGCCAAGCAATTGTCGGAGATCCAAGTCCATTGTGTACACTTCAACAGTTCTATTCACTCTCCTTTGTATTTTGAATGGTCATAACCCCATTTTTTGGGACTCTCAGCTTGTAAATGGACAAACCCTTGTGAATCAAAGCATTTCTTCTTCATATTCACATTCTTAGGTGTTGGTTTAGCCTTAATATGTGTATTCATGATACAACTCCCAACTTCACCCTCCAAAACTCCTATGAGATTCAAAGAAGTACCTGAAGTGTGGGATAAGGTATAATGCTTGTTTTTTACCTTGGCTTTCTTCTCCACCTAGGTAGCATGCTTTATCACGCCACTAAGAGTCCAAATAGGCTGAGTCTCAGCCTTTGACGATATTTGATCACTTAATCATTGTACAAAGCCTACAATGGTTCCCTGCTGCGGCTCTAGACCATCGCCAATCAATTGTGAGAGATCCAACTCCATTGTGTACACTTCAACAGTTCTATTCACTCTCCTTTTTATTTTGAATGGTTATAACTTCGTTAATTAGACTATCAGCTTGTAAATGGCCAAATCCTTGTCTATCAAAGCATTGCATCTTCATATTCACATCCTTAGGTGTCGATTTAACCTAAATATGTGTCTTCATGATACAACTCCCAATTTCACCCTCGGAAATTCCTATGAGATTCAAAGAAATACATAAATTGTGGGATAAGGTATAATGCTTGTTTCATACCTTGGCTTTCTTCTCCATGTAGGTAGCATGTTTTATCACGTCACTAGGAGTCTGATGCGAGAATGGATAGCGACCCGGAAGAACAGCCGATGGCCGAGGAAAAGGTTGACCTGGTCGAGGACACGTTCGAACTGGTCGAGAAGGAAGCTACGGATGTGCCATGTGGTGTTAGGAAGCATTCTTTTTCTGCTAAAGAAATGCTAGTTGGGACATTGACTCGTTATAAGACTAAGGAACTCATTCACACAGTTGGAACATTGCTACAACAAGCTTTGGTTCATAGGGGTCACTCGGACGTAAGTGGTACCGCGGCCACGTTGGTCTTGGTTCATGTCCGGGATGGCTAGTATCAAGCCCTATGGCTCACCTACACTCTTTTTCCCTTGCCTTTGGTTTTTCCCAAGTGGTTTTCCAAAGGAAGGTTTTTAATGAGGTTCGTGGTCCATAGGTTCATCTTTGCTTGGTGCTAGTTCGACCTAGTCCGGCCGACTCGAGATTGTTTGGCGCGGACTGTTATCCTCTTTTCTTTCTATCTTTTTCTATTTTAGTTATTTGAATTTTAAACTATGTCTGAGAGTTTTATTTTCGTTGTGTGTTTATTTTGAGTTGGTCTTTGGTTAGTTTCCGAGGCATGTCTCGAAACTCACCGAGCATTAACTCTAAGCGCTCCTCCTCTCTTCTCCTCTTCGTCTCCTCTCTTCTTTATATTATCTGAGAACTCTTATGTCTTTTCTTAACCAATCTTTTGAATAAAAAATATCTTTTCTCTATCTCTTTTTCGAGTGATTCGAATTAGAACCCAAGAACAATTCTAGTGATTAGATTGTTCGAACCAGACTTATCAAGAGGCTTTCCGCATCCTCTCGTGGCGTCTATCCTTCCACCCAACTCTAGATCAGCTTGCTGCTTAAGCCTGGAGTCTAAACTTATCACCTTAACTTCCCAGTGAGTGATTGGGACACGATTCTCCACCCAGAATCGTATCAAGTGGTATCAGAGCATTATTGAGAAGTTAAGTGGTTTTCGCCCCATCTTGTCCAAATTTTAATTAAATATTGGCTCGTGTAAAAATTGTGAAATCAATTGGATCGGAACCGATTTTGAGTCTAGTATTTGTTAAAATTAGTTTGAGAATGTTTGTATATGTTTTGATAATTTTTCGAGATTATTTTCTGAAAACAGTTGTTGACAGTGTTCATCAGATGAAATTGAATACCAAGAGTCATTTTCGTGTTTTTAAGCATTAGCACCGATTTGATTATCAAAAGGACTCTTTACTGTTTGTATGTTGTGTTTATTTTCAGGAAATGAAGGCTGATAATAGAGAGAAAGTGTCTCACAACCGCGACAAGTCTCTAATTGAAGCGATAGCAGCAAGGTTCGATGAAATGATGAATGAGAAGTTCAAATCATTTCAACCAAAGCCTGTACCAGATCCTATCAGATATATTGAGGCATGGCCAAGAAGAGAATTGCTTATATCCAGGAGAGCTTTGAGTATTCACTCAAAAATAGATGAGCAAGAGCAAAGAGAAAATCTGTTTCAATCACGATGTCATGTTCTAGGGAAAGTTTGCAGCCTCGTTATCGATGGAGGTAGCTGTACTAATGTGGCTAGTGAGTATATGGTTGAGAAGCTCAGCTTAAAGGTCATGGATCACCCAAAACCGTATCATATTCAGTGGCTCAATGAAAGTGGAGAAATGAAAGTCAAGCAGCAAGTTGTTGTGCCTATTGTTATTGGAGGTTACAAGGACGAAATTCTCTGTGATGTGTTGCCTATGGAAGCAGGTCATATACTCCTTGAAAGACCGTGGCAATTTGATAGAAGAGTTAAGCATGAGGGATTCACTAATAGATACTCTTTTAAGTTCAAGGGAAGAAAAACCGTCTTAGTTCCGATGACACCTAAAGAAATTTACCAAGATCAGATTCGGTTGAAGACTAGAGCTGAGACCATAGCTAATAGAGAAAGTGAGAACGTCATCAATAACATCATGAACAAGGAAGAACCACCAGAATTACTACAACAAGCTCCAAGCCGAGAAACGCTTAAAGAAGCAACAACCCGTGCATTAGAAGGATTCATCCAAGCTGAAGCAGTTCTGGTCCACGATCAATTACCTACAGCTGGTCATAGTATTGAGACTAATGAGAAACCACCAGATGCTTCACAACCAATCAAGACCCGAGGTAACTATCTAGACTCCCAAAGACGAATGAGAGCTAACTTGCTGTCTCTTGGTGCAGAATGTACAATTGGGAGTTCAATACCTTTTCATGGAAGAAAGACTATTGTTGTTTCTTTGCCGCCTCATGAGGTATATCCAGATCAGACTCGTTTAAAGGGTAAGCAAGAAGGTAATGAAGCTAACTTCTTTGCTATGGCTGGCAAGGTTGAAGAACCTAAACCTTTTGATTTATCTAAAGCATTTGTTTATAATGATAAAATGTCTTTTGCCACTAACCTTGCGCCGGTGCCACCGAGTGAGTTTACCAAACTTTTGCAGGACGTATCCATAGGTAAAGATCATCGGAAGCTACAGCTAGATCACTCCTACCACCACAATGAAGCTCTATTTTATGTTGAATTGTTTCGTGCTAGAGCTAAAGAAAAAGGAGAGCAAAGTGATGACAAATTTCTTAAGGAGACTCAACCAGCTCAAGTCATGAGCATTCCGGAACAACCAGGATTTCATACAAGCTTTAAAATTATTTTTAATGGCTTTAAATTGATGATAGAAAAATATGGTCCTGTTGTTGATTTCCTATTGACTAACTTGGAGTTTTCTTTTTGTCTTGATAGGATCAAACCAACGAATCATGAGTCTTGCAGGGAGAAAACGTTTGAGTTGAAGAATAGAAATGCAACTAAAGCTTTTGCGAGAAATGGAGCGTTTGTCTTTGACCACTTCTGTGATACAAAGCAAGGTTATGGGGAATACAAAGAAGGAATTCAAATAAGACACCAACAGCCCAGAAGAGTTCCCACTGATCAAGAACAAGCTATACGCCATGGATGGAAGCAAGAAATCATAATACGAGCTAGAGACAAAGAACTTGAACTCACCAAGGTAAGTATTTTGTTATCAAGAATATTTTTAAACCTGATTACACAGATATAATTCGCTTGTCTTTGTCAAAAGAGCCAAACACAGGTTTTAGATCAGACTTGAAGCTTCACGACAACAATGCCCTGATCCAAGAAGAACCCTCGGATCCAACATCATTTTCATTTACCGTGAAAACTACAAACACCAAACATGCCGAGGACCTTAGGCCGGTAAGTATCTCTTCATCTCACTTTGTTTCTCGTGACTTAAGGGCTGTGAGTATGAGTTTACTATATCCAGAAACCATTGAGAAAAAGTTAGGTTTATTAAAAGGATATTCGGAATTAAACTCTTGTCTTAGGATGCAAGTAAAAGAATAACTTGACAAGGATACTGTTTTGAATCAAGCGGAGATATGTTTGTTTGTTTATAGTACTTCCATGACTGTGATAATACACTTGTTCTTTGCCAGAGGTGTTGACAACATTGCAGGTACAAAAGAGGAGCCACCAGACTTAGAAGTTACCTCGTCCAACTTCTTTGCAAGGACTGGAATTGGAGTTGTTTTGACCAAGGAGCTGAACATTTCCCAAGTAACTGCTCGTGTGAAGATGAATGCTCTGATCAAAGCTCACCAAGGATGCCACCATGAAGCTGAACCTCTCTTGAGGATTCTCGACAATACTCATTTCTTTTCTTTTCGTTTTCGAGCAAAGTCCCTTTTGTTATACCCTTTTGATGCTTCTAACTTAACGTTGTTCTCAACTGGGGGAGCCTGATGCGAGAATGGATAGCGACCCGGAATAACAGCCGATGGCCGAGGAAAAGTTGGACCTGGTCGAGGACACGTTCGAACTGGTCGAGAAGGAAGCTACGGATGTGCCATGTGGTGTTAGGAAGCGTTCTTGTTCGGCCAAGGAAGTGCTAGTTGGGACATTGACTCGTTCTAAGAATAAGGAACTCATTCACACAGTTGGATCATTGCTACAACAAGCTTTGGTTCATAGGGGTCACTCGGACGTAAGTGATACCGCGGCCACGTTGGTCTTGGTTCATGTCCGAGATGGCTAGTATCAAGCCCTATGGCTCACCTACACTCTTTTTCCCTTGCCTTTGGTTTTTCCCAAGTGGTTTTCCAAAGGAAGGTTTTTAATGAGGTTCGTGGTCCATAGGTTCATCTTTGCTTGGTGCTAGTTCGACCTAGTCCGGCCGACTCGAGATTGTTTGGCGCAGACCGTTATCCTCTTTTCTTTCTATCTTTTTCTATTTTAGTTATTTGAATTTTAAACTATGTCTGAGAGTTTTATTTTCGTTGTGTGTTTATTTTGAGTTGGTCTTTGGTTAGTTTCCGAGGCATGTCTCGAAACTCACCGAGCAATAACTCTAAGCGCTCCTCCTCTCTTCTCCTCTTCGTCTCCTCTCTTCTTTATATTATCTGAGAACTCTTATGTCTTTTCTTAACCAATCTTTTGAATAAAAATTATCTTTTCTCTATCTCTTTTTCGAGTGATTCGAATTAGAACCCAAGAACAATTCTAGTGATTAGATTGTTCGAACCAGACTTATCAAGAGGCTTTCCGCATCCTCTCGTGGTGTCTATCCTTCCACCCAACTCTAGATCAGCTTGCTGCTCAAGCCTAGAGTCTAAACTTATCACCTTAACTTCCCAGTGAGTGATTGGGACACGATTCTCCACCCAGAATCGTATCAGAGTCCTAATTGGCTGAATCTTACCCTTTGATGATATCTCATCACTCAATCATTGTACAAAGCCTACAATGGCTCCCTGTTGCGGCTCTAGACCATCGCAAAGCAATTGTCAGAGATCCAACTCCATTGTGTACACTTCAACAGTTCTATTCACTCTCCTTTTTATTTTGAATGGTTATAACTTCGTTAATTGGACTATCAGCTTGTAAGTGGCCAAATCATTGTCTATCAAAGCCTTTCTTCTTCTTATTCTCATCCTTAGGTGTTGGTTTAACCTTAATATGTGTCTTCATGATACAACTCCCAACTTCACCCTCGGAAACTACTATGAGATTCAAAGAAGTACCTGAAGTGTGGGATAAGGTATAATGCTTGTTTCTAACCTTGGCTTTCTTCTCCTCCTAGGTAGCATGCTTTATCACGCCACTAAGAATCCTAATAGGCTGAATCTCAGCCTTTGACGATATTTCATCACTCAATCATTGTACAAAGCCTACAATGGCTCCCTGTTGCGGCTCTAGACCATCGCAAAGCAATTGTCAGAGATCCAACTCCACTGTGTACACTTTAACAGTTCTATTCACTCTCCTTTGTATTTTGAATGGTCATAACCCCATTTTTGGCACTATCAGCTTATAAATGGACAAACCCTTGTGAATCAAAGCATTGCTTCTTCATATTCACATCCTTAGGTGTTGGTTTAAGCTTAATATGTGTCTTCATGATACAACAGCCAACTTCACCCTCCGAAACTCCTATGAGATTCAAAGAAGTACCTGAAGTGTGGGATAAAGTATAATGCTTGTTTCTTACCTTGGCTTTCTTCTCCACCTAGGTAGCATTCTTTATCACGCCACTACGAGTCCTAATAGGCTGAATCTCAGCCTTTGATGATATTTCATCACTCAATCAATGTACAAAGCCTACAATGGTTTCCTGTTGCGGCTCTAGACCATCGCCAAGCAATTGTTAGAGATCCAACTCCATTGTGTACACTTCAACAGTTCTATTCACTCTCCTTTGTATTTTGAATAGTCATAACCCCTTTTTGGGACTATCAGCTTGTAAATGGACAAACCGTTGTGAATCAAAGCATTTCTTCTTCATATTCACATTCTTAGGTGTTGGTTTAGCCTTAATATGTGTATTCATGATACAACTCTCAACTTCACCCTCCGAAACTCCTATGAGGTTCAAAGAAGTACCTGAAGTGTGGGATAAGGTATAATGCTTGTTTCTTACCTTGGCTTTCTTCTCCACTTAGGTAGCATGCTTTACCACGCCACTAAGAGTCCTAATAGGCTGAATCTCAGCCATTGACAATATTTCATCACTCAATCATTGTACAAAGCCTACAATGGTTCCCTTTTGCGGCTCTAGACCATCACCAAACAATTGTCAGAAATCCAACTCCATTGTGTACACTTCAACAATTCTATTCACTCTCCTTTGTATTTTGAATAGTCATAACCCCTTTTTGGGACTATCAGCTTGTAAATGGACAAACCCTTGTGAATCAAAGCATTTCTTCTTCATATTCACATTCTTAGGTGTTGGTTTAGCCATAATATGTGTCTTCATGATACAAGTCCCAACTTCACCCTCAGAAACTCCTATGAGTTTCAAAGAAGTACCTGAACTGTGGGATATGGTATAAGTACCTGAACCTTGGCTTTCTTCTCCACCTAGGTAGCATGCTTTATCACACCACTAAGAGTCCTAATAGGCTGAATCTCAGCCCTTGACGATATTTCATCACTCAATCATTGTACAAAGCCTACAATGGCTCCCTGTTGCGGCTCTAGACCATTGCCAAGCAAATGTCAGAGATCCAACTCCATTGTGTATAATTCAACAGTTCTATTCACTCTCCTTTGTATTTTGAATGGTCATAACCCCATTTTTGGCACTATCAGCTTATAAATGGACAAACCCTTGTGAATCAAAGCATTGCTTCTTCATATTCACATCCTTAGGTGTTGGTTTAAGCTTAATATGTGTCTTCATGATACAACAGCCAACTTCACCCTCCGAAACTCCTATGAGATTCAAAGAAGTACCTGAAGTGTGGGATAAAGTATAATGCTTGTTTCTTACCTTGGCTTTCTTCTCCACCTAGGTAGCATTCTTTATCACGCCACTACGAGTCCTAATAGGCTGAATCTCAGCCTTTGATGATATTTCATCACTCAATCAATGTACAAAGCCTACAATGGTTTCCTGTTGCGGCTCTAGACCATCGCCAAGCAATTGTTAGAGATCCAACTCCATTGTGTACACTTCAACAGTTCTATTCACTCTCCTTTGTATTTTGAATAGTCATAACCCCTTTTTGGGACTATCAGCTTGTAAATGGACAAACCGTTGTGAATCAAAGCATTTCTTCTTCATATTCACATTCTTAGGTGTTGGTTTAGCCTTAATATGTGTATTCATGATACAACTCTCAACTTCACCCTCCGAAACTCCTATGAGGTTCAAAGAAGTACCTGAAGTGTGGGATAAGGTATAATGCTTGTTTCTTACCTTGGCTTTCTTCTCCACTTAGGTAGCATGCTTTACCACGCCACTAAGAGTCCTAATAGGCTGAATCTCAGCCATTGACAATATTTCATCACTCAATCATTGTACAAAGCCTACAATGGTTCCCTTTTGCGGCTCTAGACCATCACCAAACAATTGTCAGAAATCCAACTCCATTGTGTACACTTCAACAATTCTATTCACTCTCCTTTGTATTTTGAATAGTCATAACCCCTTTTTGGGACTATCAGCTTGTAAATGGACAAACCCTTATGAATCAAAGCATTTCTTCTTCATATTCACATTCTTAGGTGTTGGTTTAGCCTTAATATGTGTCTTCATGATACAAGTCCCAACTTCACCCTCAGAAACTCCTATGAGTTTCAAAGAAGTACCTGAACTGTGGGATATGGTATAAGTACCTGAACCTTGGCTTTCTTCTCCACCTAGGTAGCATGCTTTATCACACCACTAAGAGTCCTAATAGGCTGAATCTCAGCCCTTGACGATATTTCATCACTCAATCATTGTACAAAGCCTACAATGGCTCCCTGTTGCGGCTCTAGACCATTGCCAAGCAATTGTCAGAGATCCAACTCCATTGTGTATAATTCAACAGTTCTATTCACTCTCCTTTGTATTTTGAATGGTTATAACCCCATTTTTGGGACTATCAGCTTGTAAATGGACAAACCCTTGTGAATCAAAGCATTTCTTCTTCATATTCACATTCTTAGGTGTTTGTTTAGCCTTATTATGTGTATTCATGATATAACTCCCAACTTCACCCTCCGAAACTCCTATGAGATTCAAAGAAATACTTGAAGTGTGGGAAAAGGTATAATTCTTGTTTCTTACCTTGGCTTTCTTCTCCATCTAGGTAGCATGCTTTATCACGCCACTAAGAGTCCTAATAGGCTGAATCTCAGCTTTTGACGATATTTCATAACTTAATCATTGTACAAAGCCTACAATGGTTCCCTTTTGCGGCTCTAGACCATCAACAGTTATATTCACTCTCCTTTGTATTTTGAATGGTCATAACTTCGTTAATTAGACTATCAGCTTGTAAATGGACAAACCCTTGTGAATCAAAGCATTTCTTCTTCGTATTCACATTCTTAGGTGTTAGTTTACCCTTAATATGTGTATTCATAATACAACTCCCAACTTCACCTTCCGAAACTCCTATGAGATTCAAAGAAGTACCTGAAGTGTGGGAAAAAGTATAATGATAGTTTCTTACATTGGCTTTCTTCTCCACCTAGGTAGCATGCTTTATCACGCCACTAAGAGTCCTAATAGGCTGAATCATAGCCTTTGATGATATTTCATCACTCAATCATTTTACAATGCCTACAATGGCTCCCTGTTGCGGCTCTAGACCATCGCCAAGCAATTGTGAGAGATCCAACTCCATTGTGTACAGTTCAACACTTCTATTCACTCTCCTTTGTATTTTAAATGGTTATAACCCCATTTTTGGGACTATCAGCTTGTAAGTGGCCAAATCCTTGTGAATCAAAGGATTGCTTCTTCATATTCAGATCCTTAGGTGTTGATTTAGCCTTAATATGTGTCTTCATGATATAAGTTCCAACTTCACCCTCGGAAACACCTATGAGACTCAATGAAGTACCTGATGTGTGGGATAAGGTATAATGCTTGTTTCTTACCTTGGCTTTCTTCTCCACCTAGGTAGCATGCTTTATCACACCACTAAGAGTCCTAATAGGCTGAATCTCAGCCTTTGACGATATTTCATCACTCGATCATTGTACAAAGCCTACAATAGCTCCCTGTTGCGGCTCTAGACCATCGCCAAGCAATTGTCAGAGATCCAACTCCACAGTGTACACTTCAACAGTTATATTCACTCTCCTTTTTATTTTGAATGGTTATAACTTCGTTAATTGGACTATCAGCTTGTAAGTGGCCAAATCCTTGTCTATCAAAGCCTTTCTTCTTCTTATTCTCATCCTTAGGTGTTGGTTTAACCTTAATATGTGTCTTCATGATACAACTCCTAACTTCACACTCGGAAACTACTATGAGATTCAAAGAAGTACCTGAAGTGTGGGATAAGGTATAATGCTTGTTTCTAACCTTGGCTTTCTTCTCCCCCTAGGTAGCATGCTTTATCACGCCACTAAGAGTCCTAATAGGCTGAATCTCAGCCTTTGACGATATTTCATCACTCAATCATTGTTCAAAGCCTACAATGGTTCCCTGTTGCGGCTCTAGACCATCGCCAAGCAATTGTCAGAGATCCAACTCCATTGTGTACACTTCAACAGTTCTATTCACTCTCCTTTGTATTTTGAATGGTCATAACCCCATTTTTTGGGACTATCAGCTTGTAAATGGACAAACCCTTGTTAATCAAAGCATTTCTTCTTCATATTCACATTCTTAGGTGTTGATTGAGCCATAATATGTGTATTCATGATACAACTCCCAACTTCACCCTCCAAAACTCCTATGAGATTCAAAGAAGTACCTGAAGTGTAGGATAAGGTATAATGCTTGTTTTTTACCTTGGCTTTATCTCCACCTAGGTAGCATGCTTTATCACGCCACTAAGAGTCCAAATAGGCTGAATCTCAGCCTTTGACGATATTTGATCACTTAATCATTGTACAAAGCCTACAATGGTTCCCTGCTGCGGCTCTAGACCATCGACAAGCAATTGTCAGAGACTCAACTCCATTGTGTACACTTCAACAGTTCTATTCACTCTCCTTTGTATTTTGAATGGTTTTAACTTTGTTAATTAGACTATCAGCTTGTAAATGGCCAAATCCTTGTCTATCAAAGCATTGCATCTTCATATTCACATCCTTAGGTATCGATTTAACCTAAATATGTGTCTTCATGATACAACTCCCAACTTCACCCTCGGAAACTCCTATGAGATTGAAAGAAGTACCTGAAGTGTGGGATAAGGTATATTGCTTGTTTCTTACCTTCGCTTTCTTCTCCACCTAGGTAGCATGCTTTATCACGTCACTAAGAGTCCAAATAGGCTGAATCTCAGCCTTTGACGATATTTCATCACTCAATCATTGTACAAAACCTATAATGGTCCCCTGTTGCGGCTCTAGAACATCGCCAAGCAATAGTCAGAGATCCAACTCCATTGTGTACACTTCAACAGTTATATTCACTCTTCTTTGTATTTTGAATGGTCATAACCCCATTTTTGGGACTCCCAACTTGAAAGTGGCTAAATCCTTGTCAATCAAAGCATTGCTTCTTCATATTGACATCCTTAGGAGTTGGTTTAGCTTTAATATCTGTCTTCATGATACAAGTCCCAACATCACCCTCAGAAACTCCTATGAGTTTCAAAGAAGTACCTGAAGTGTGGGATAAGGTATAATGCTTGTTTCTTACCTTCGCTTTCTTCTCCACCTAGGAAGCATGCTTTATCACGTCACTAAGCGTCCTAATAGGATGAATCTCAGCCTTTGATAATATTTCATCACTCAATCATTGAACAAAGCCTAAAATGGCTCCCTGTTACGGCTCTAGACCATCGCCAAGCAATTGTAAGAGATCCAACTCCATTGTGTACACTTCAACAGTTCTCTTCACTCTTCTTTGTATTTTGAATGGTTATAACCCCATTTTTGGGACTATCAGCTTGCAAATGGACAAACCCTTGTGAATCAAAGCATTTCTTCTTCATATTCACATTCTTAGGTGTTAGTTTAGCCTTAATATGTGTATTCATGATACAACTCCCAACTTCACCCTCGAAACTCCTATGAGATTCAAAGAAGTACCTGAAGTGTGGGATAAGGTATAATGATTGTTTCTTACATTGGCTTTCTTCTCCACCTAGGTAGCATGATTTATCACACCACTAAGAGTCCTAATAGGCTGAATCATAGCCTTTGACGATATTTCATCACTCAATCATTTTACAATGCCTCCAATGGCTCCCTGTTGCGGCTCCAGACCATCGCCAAGCAATTGTGAGAGATCCAACTCCATTGTGTACACTTCAACACTTCTATTCACTCTCCTTTGTATTTAAAATAGTTATAACCCCATTTATGGGACTATCAGCTTGTAAGTGGCCAAATCCTTGTCAATCAAAGGATTGCTTCTTCATATTCAGATCCTTAGGTGTTGATTTAGCCGTAATATGTGTCTTCATGATATAAGTCCCAACTTCACCCTCGGAAACTCCTTTGAGATTGAAAGAAGTACCTGAAGTGTGGGATAAGGTATATTGCTTGTTTCTTACCTTCGCTTTCTTCTCCACCTAGGCAGCATGCTTTATCACGTCACTAAGAGTGCTAATAGGCTGAATCTCAGCCTTTGATGATATTTCATCACTCGATCATTGTACAAAGCCTAGAATGGCTCCCTGTTGCGGCTCTATACCATCGCCAAGCAACTGTCAGAGATCCAACTCCGTTGTGTACGCTTAAATAGTTCTATTCACTCTCCTTTGTATTTTGAATGGTTATAACCCAATTTTTGGGACTATCAGCTTGGAAATGGACAAACCCTTGTCAATAAAAGCATTTCTTCTTCATATTCTCATCCTTAGGTGTTGGTTTAACCTTAATATGTGTCATCATGATACAACTCCCAACTTCACCCTCCAAAACTCCTATTAGATTGAAAGAAGTACCTGAAGTGTGGGATAAGGTATAATGCTTGTTTCTTACCTTCACTTTTTTCTCCACCTAGGTAACATGCTTTATCACGTCACTAAGAGTCCTAATAGGCTGAATCTCAGCCTTTGATGATATTTCATCACTCAATCATTGTACAAAGCCTACAATGGCTCCCTGTTGTGGCTCTAGACCATCGCCAAGCAATTGTCAGAGATCCAACTCCATTGTGTACAATTCAACAGTTCTATTCACTCTCCTTTGTATTTTGAATGCTTATAACCCCATTTTTGGGACTATCAGCTTGTAAATGGACAAACCCTTGTGAATCAAAGCATTTCTTCTTCATATTCACATTCTTAGGTGTTTGTTTAGCCTTATTATGTGTATTCATGATATAACTCCCAACTTCACCCTCCGAAACTCCTATGAGATTCAAAGAAGTACTTGAAGTGTGGGATAAGGTATAATGCTTGTTTCTTACTTTGCCTTTCTTCTCCATCTAGGCAGCACGGTTTATCACGCCACTAAGAGTCCTAATAGGCTGAATCTCAGCTTTTGACGATATTTCATAAGTTAATCATTGTACAAAGCCTACAATGGTTTCCTGTTGCGGCTCTATACCATCACCAAGCAATTGTCAGAGATCCAACTCCGTTGTGTACGCTTCAATAGTTCTATTCACTCTCCTTTGTATTTTGAATGGTTATAACCCAATTTTTGGGACTATCAACTTGTAAATGGACAAACCCTTGTCTATCAAAGCATTTCTTCTTCATATTCTCATCCTTAGGTGTTGGTTTAACCTTAATATGTGTCTTCATGATACAACACCCAACTTCACCCTCGAAAACTCCTATTAGATTCAAAGAATTTCCTGAACTGTGGGATATGGTATAATGCTTGTTTCTTACCTTGGCTTTCTTCTCCACCTAGGTAGCATGCTTTATCACGCCACTAAGAGTCCTAATAGGCTGAATCTCAGCCCTTGACGATATTTCATCACTCAATCATTGTACAAAGCCTACAATGGCTCCCTGTTGCGGCTCTAGACCATCGCCAAGCAATTGTCAGAGATCCAACTCCATTGTGTACAATTCAACAGTTCTATTCACTCTCCTTTGAATTTTGAATGGTTATAACCCCATTTTTGGGACTATCAGCTTGTAAATGGACAAACCCTTGTGAATCAAAGCATTTCTTCTTCATATTCACATTCTTAAGTGTTTGTTTAGCCTTATTATGTGTATTCATCATATAACTCCCAACTTCACCCTCCGAAACTCCTATGAGATTCAAAGAAGTACTTTAAGTGTGGGATAAGGTATAATGCTTGTTTCTTACCTTGCCTTTCTTCTCCATCTAGGTAGCATGTTTTATCACGCCACTAAGAGTCCTAATAGGCTGAATCTCAGCTTTTGACGATATTTCATAAGTTAATCATTGTACAAAGCCTACAATGGTTCCCTTTTGCGGCTCTAGACCATCACTAAACAATTGTCATAGATCCAACTCAATTGTGTACACATCAACAGTTCTATTCACTCTCCTTTGTATTTTGAATGGTCATAACTTCGTTAATTAGACTATCAACTTGTAAATGGACAAACCCTTGTGAATCAAAGCATTTCTTCTTCATATTCACATTCTTAGGTGTTAGTTTAGCCTTAATATGTGTATTCATGATACAACTCCCAACTTCACCCTCCGAAACTCCTATGAGATTCAAAGAAGTACCTGAAGTGTGGGATAAGGTATAATGATTGTTTCTTACATTGGCTTTCTTCTCCACCTAGGTAGCATGCTTTACCACGCCACTAAGAGTCCTAATAGGCTGAATCATAGCCTTTGACGATATTTTATCACTCAATCATTTTACAATGCCTACAATGGCTCCCTGTTGCGGCTCTAGACCATCGCCAAGCAATTGTGAGAGATCAAACTCCATTGTGTACACTTCAACACTTCTATTCACTCTCCTTTGTATTTTAAATGGTTATAACCCCATTTTTGGGACTATCAGCTTGTAAGTGGCCAAATCCTTGTCAATCAAAGGATTGCTTCTTCATATTCAGATCCTTAGGTGTTGATTTAGCCTTAATATGTGTCTTCATGATATAAGTCCCAACTTCACCCTCGGAAACTCCTTTGAGATTGAAAGAAGTACCTGAAGTGTGGGATAAGGTATATTGCTTCTTTCTTACCTTCGCTTTCTTCTCCACCTAGGCAGCATGCTTTATCACGTCACTAAGAGTCCTAATAGGCTGAATATCAGCCTTTGATGATATTTCATCACTCAATCATTGTACAAAGCCTAGAATGGCTCCCTGTTGCGGCTCTATACCATCGCCAAGCAATTGTCAGAGATCCAACTCCGTTGTGTACGCTTCAATAGTTCTATTCACTCTCCTTTGTATTTTGAATGGTTATAACCCAATTTTTGGGACTATCAACTTGTAAATGGACAAACCCTTGTCTATCAAAGCATTTCTTCTTCATATTCTCATCCTTAGGTATTGGTTTAACCTTAATACGTGTCTTCATGATACAACACCCAACTTCACCCTCGAAAACTCCTATTAGATTCAAAGAATTACCTGAACTGTGGGATATGGTATAATGCTTGTTTCTTACCTTGGCTTTCTTCTCCACCTAGGTAGCATGCTTTATCACGCCACTAAGAGTCCTAATAGGCTGAATCTCAGCCCTTGACGATATTTCATCACTCAATCATTGTACAAATCCTACAATGGCTCCCTGTTGCGTCTCTAGACCATCGCCAAGCAATTGTCAGAGATCCAACTCCATTGTGTACAATTCAACAGTTATATTCACTCTCCTTTGTATTTTGAATGGTTATAACCCCATTTTTGGGACTATCAGCTTGTAAATGGACAAACCCTTGTGAATCAAAGCATTTCTTCTTCATATTCACATTCTTAGGTGTCTGTTTAGCCTTATTATGTGTATTCATGATATAACTCCCAACTTCACCCTCCGAAACTCCTATGAGATTCAAAGAAGTACTTGAAGTGTGGGATAAGGTATAATGCTTGTTTCTTACCTTGGCTTTCTTCTCCATCTAGGTAGCATGCTTTATCATGCCACTAAGAGTCCTAATAGGCTGAATCTCAGCTTTTGATGATATTTCATAACTTAATCACTGTACAAAACCTACAATGGTTCGATTTTGGGGCACTAGACCATCGCTAAGCAATTGTCAGAGATCCAACTCCATTGTGTACACTTCAACAGTTCTATTCACTCTCCTTTGTATTTTGAATGGTCATAACTTCGTTAATTAGACTATCAGCGTGTAAATGGCCAAATCCTTGTCTATCAAAGCATTGCTTCTTCATATTCACATCCTTAGGTATCGAAAACTCCTATTAGGTTCAAAGAATTACCTGAACTGTGGGATATGGTATAATGCTTGTTTCTTACCTTGGCTTTCTTCTCCACCTAGGTAGCATGCTTTATCACGCCACTAAGAGTCCTAATAGGCTGAATCTCAGTCTTTGACGATATTTCATCACTCAATCATTGTACAAAACCTACAATGGTCCCCTGTTGCGGCTCTAGAACATCGCCAAGCAATAGTCAGAGATCCAACTCCATTGTGTACACTTCAACAGTTATATTCACTCTCCTTTGTATTTTGAATGGTCATAACCTCATTTTTGGGACTCCCAACTTGAAAGTGGCTAAATCCTTATCAATCAAAGCATTGCTTCTTCATATTGACATCCTTAGGTGTTGGTTTAGCTTTAATATCTGTCTTCATGATACAAGTCCCAACATCACCCTCAGAAACTCCTATGAGTTTCAAAGAAGTACCTGAAGTGTGGGATAAGGTATAATGCTTGTTTCTTACCTTCGCTTTCTTCTCCACCTAGGAAACATGCTTTATCACGTCACTAAGTGTCCTAATATGATGAATCTCAGCCTTTGATAATATTTCATCACTCGATCATTGAACACAGCCTAAAATGTCTCCCTGTTACGGCTCTAGACCATCGCCAAGCAATTGTAAGAGATCCAACTCCATTGTGTACACTTCAACAGTTCTCTTCACTCTTCTTTGTATTTTGAATGGTTATAACCCCATTTTTGGGACTATCAGCTTGTAAATGGACAAACCCTTGTGAATCAAAGCATTTCTTCTTCATATTCACATTCTTAGGTGTTAGTTTAGCCTTAATATGTGTATTCATGATACAACTCCCAACTTCACTCTCCGAAACTCCTATGAGATTCAAAGAAGTACCTGAAGTGTAGGATAAGGTATAATGATTGTTTCTTACATTGGCTTTCTTCTCCACCTAGATAGCATGCTTTGTCACGCCACTAAGAGTCCTAATAGGCTGAATCATAGCCTTTGACGATATTTGATGTGGACATCGGAACCAGATCAATCCTGCAGCATGTCAACCCAAAACGGTCTACACGGAGCATCATGGAGAACCCTTAGCCAAATGGAGTTCTAATCAAGCACCAGGCCTAGGATTGATTTTCTATCAGCCATTCAGTCCTAAGAAGACCAATGATTCAGGAGGAATCATGAAAACTCGAGCCAAGCCACCTGAAGACGACGCATGCCTACCCGGAGACGAGAAACGAAGTCAAGCATGTACCAAAAGACAAACCACTCGAGCACAGGAGTTCTGCTTGAATATTCACTTGGAAACCACCTATTTTGAAGAGAATGATAGAGCCAAAACTCAACTTGATCGATCATATTTGGAGTTAGCACACGAACACCTCACCGAAGCCGTCACCAAGCCAAGGAAGTTGCCACTAGAAGAATCCACTCGTGATTTTTACCACAGAGTCATTATTCACCAGGAAACCATCCAAGATAAGAGTTTTTGCCAAAGAAAATCATGCCCCAACCGAGCTCAATTAGGAGATGTCCAAGAATCCTTACTCGGAGACAAGAATCCAAGGGAGGAGTTGACTTATGAGAAATCTACTCGAGCAAATGTTCTGGGATTTGAATTTCATCAAGAAATCATCTATTTTAAGATGATTTATCAAGTTAAATCAGCCCAGGTACGAGTTGGTTTAAGAGCTAACCAAGGAGGATCAAAACCGGGTGTAAATAAGGAAAGTCTTGCATCCAACTTACCATCAGCTGAAGCCACGAATTGGAGACCTTCTATGAGCATCAGAGGGTTCCAATTTAACCCAGGAGATACTCTAGACCAAGAAGAAGCTTTACCACCAGAGGCTTGGTACACCTTACCATACAAGAACATGTGGAGTCATTACTTACCATATTTGGAGCTAAAGGAGATCAATCAGCAATGGCTCTTTCCCTTATCACTTTTGTGCATTCTGAAGCCTCCTCCAAAGAACCTGTACGTCCCCAGACATCACAACTTCGCACCCAAGCTTTCAAGACTCAAGCTAACGGCTATTTCCTTATTTGGCCGATTTTGTCATCAAGCCTTCAAACAGCTCTTTTCTTTTAATTTCTGCGATTTGTTTCTTGTTTTAGACGTTAGGACCATTGTACTCTGAGCCTATAACAGCTCAACTCATTCCTCATTGTAAACCACCCTTAATCGAGATTTCAAAGTTCATAAGAAAAACTGTTTTTCTTCTCTTTCACAAAGTAGCGAATTCTTTGTGTGTTATTACTCATTAGTTCTTATTTGAGTGATTTAATCAAGTTCTTTTGAGTCTGCAATTCAAGTTATTTAAGTGATTCATCTAACTAGTCTTGTTCATCGATTGAGTGAGTCAATCTATCACCTTCATTTCTACCATCTATTCCACTTCCTCTTAGCATAGGCTTGGAATCCTCTTGATCATCAAGTGATCTCAGTTTGGTGTGATTCCAATCTTATATCATCTGGTATCAGAGCATCAAAAGCTCCTATCCCTCAGGTTGTATCTCTTCAACCTTTATCTTCTTTTGTTTTTATTTCGATATTTTCTGTTTTGTTGTTTAATTTGTTTTTCATAAAATTCGAAAACCAAATAAATTTTTTATTTCTTGCTTTGTTCTTTTTCAGCACACAATCATTTTACAATGCCTACAATGGCTCCCTGTTGCGGCTCTAGACCATCGCCAAGCAATTGTGAGAGATCCAACTCCATTGTGTACACTTTAACACTTCTATTCACTCTCCTTTGTATTTTAAATGGTTATAAACCCATTTTTGGGACTATCAGCTTGTAAGTGGCCAAATACTTGTCAATCAAAGGAAAGCTTCTTCATATTCAGATCCTTAGGTGTTGATTTAGCCTTAATATGTGTCTTCATGATATAAGTCCCAACTTCACCCTCGGAAACTCCTATGAGATTGAAAGAAGTACCTGAAGTGTGGGATAAGGTATATTGCTTGTTTCTTACCTTCGCTTTCTTCTCCACCTAGGCAGCATGCTTTATCACGTCACTAAGAGTCCTAATAGGCTGAATCTCAGCCTTTGATGATATTTCATCACTCAATCATTGTACAAATTAAGCCTAGAATGGCTCCCTGTTGCGGCTCTATACCATCGCCAAGCAATTGTCAGAGATCCAACTCCGTTGTGTACGCTTCAATAGTTCTATTCACTCTCCCTTGTATTTTAAATAGTTATAACCCAATTTTTGGGACTATCAGCTTGTAAATGGACAAACCCTTGTCAATCAAAGCATCTCTTCTTCATATTCATATCCTTATGTGTTGGTTTAACCTTAATATGTGTCTTCATGATACAACACCCAACTTCACCCTCGAAAACTCCTATTAGATTCAAAGAATTACCTGAACTGTGGGATATGGTATAATGCTTGTTTCTTACCTTGGCTTTCTTCTCCACCTAGGTAGCATGCTTTATCACGCCACTAAGAGTCCTAATAGGCTGAATCTCAGCCCTTGACGATATTTCATCACTCAATCATTGTACAAAGCCTACAATGGCTCCCTGTTGCGGCTCTAGACCATCCCCAAGCAATTGTCAGAGATCCAACTCCACTGTGTACATTTCAATAGTTCTATTCACTCTCCTTTTTATTTTGAATGGTTATAACTTCGGTAATTGGACTATCAGCTTGTAAGTGGTCAAATCCTTGTCTATCAAAGCCTTTCTTCTTCATATTCACATCCTTAGGTGTTGGTTTAAACAACTCCCAACTTCACCCTTGGAAACTACTATGAGATTCAAAGAAGTACCTGAAGTGTGGGATAAGGTATAATGCTTGTTTCTTACCTTGGCTTTCTTCTCCACCTAGGTAGCATGCTTTATCACGCCACTAAGAGTCCTAATAGGCTGAATCTCAGCCTTTGACGATAATTCATCACTCAATCATTGTACAAAGCCTACAATGGTTCCCTGTTGCGGCTCTAGACCATCGCCAAGCAATTGTCAGAAATCAAACTCCATTGTGCACACTTCAACAGTTCTATTCACTCTCCTTTGTATTTTGAATAGTCATAACCCCTTTTTGGGACTATCAGCTTGTAAGTGGACAAACTCTTGTGAATCAAAGCATTTCTCCTTCATATTCACATTCCTAGGTGTTGGTTTAGCTTTAATATGTGTATTCATGATACAACTCCCAACTTCACCCTCCAAAACTCCTATGAGATTCAAAGAAGTACCTGAAGTGTGGGATAAGGTGTAATGCTTGTTTCTTACCTTGGCTTTCTTCTCCACCTAGGTAGCATGCTTTGTCACGCCACTAAGAGTCCTAATAAGCTGAATCTCAGCCTTTGACTATATTTCATCACTTAATCATTGTATAAAGCTAATAATGGTTCCCTGTTGCGGCTCTAGACCATCGCCAACCAATTGTCAGAGATCCAACTCCATTGTGTACACTTCAACAGTTCTATTCACTCTCCTTTGTATTTTGAATGGTCAAAACCCCATTTTTTGGACTCTCAGCTTGTAAGTGGCCAAATGCTTGTCAATCAAAGCATTGCTTCTTCATATTCAAATCCTTAGGTGTTGGTTTAGCCTTAATATGTGTCCACATAAGACAAGTCCCAACTTCACCTTCAGAAACTCCTATGATATTCAAAGAAGTACTTGAAGTGTGGTATAAGGTATAATTCTTGTTTCTTACTTTGGTTTCTACTCCACCTAGGCAGCATGCTTTATCACGTCTTCAAGAGTCTTAATAGGCTGAATCTCAGCCTTTGACGATATTTCATCATTCAATTATTGTACAAAGCCTACAATGGTTCCCTGTTGCGGCTCTAGACCATCGCCAAGCAATTGTGAGAAATCCAACTCCATTGTGTACACTTCAACAGTTCTATTCATTGTCCTTTTTAGTTTGAATGGTTATAACTTCGTTAATTGGACTATCAGCTTGTAAATGGCCAAATCCTTGTCTATCAAAGCATTGCTTCTTCATATTCACATCCTTAGGTGTCGATTTAACCTTAATATGTGTTTTCATGATACAACTCCCAACTTCACCCTCGGAAATTCCTATGAGATTCAAAGAAGTACATGAATTGTGGGATAAGGTATAATGCTTGTTTCTTACCTTGGCTTTCTTCTCCACCTAGGTAGCATGCTTTATCACGCCACTAAGAGTCCTAATAGGCTGAATCTCAGCCTTTGACGATATTTCATCACTCCATCATTGTACAAAGCCTACAATGGTTCCCTCTTGCGGCACTAGACCATCGCCAAGCAATTGTCAGAGATCCAACTCCATTGTGTACACTTCAACTGTTCTATTCACTCTCCTTTGTATATTGAATGGTCATAACCCCATTTTTGGGACTCTCATCTTGTAAGTGGCTAATTCTTTGTCAGTCAAAGCATTGCTTCTTCATATTCACATCCTTAAGTGTTGGTTTAGCCTTAATATATGTCTTCATGATACAAGTCCCAACTTCACCCTCAGAAACTCCTATGAGATTCAAAGAAGTACCTGAAGTGTGGGATAAGGTATAATGCTTGTTTCTTAGCTTTGCTTTCTTCTCCACCTAAGTAGCATGCTTTATCACGTCACTAAGAGTCCTAATAGGATGAATCTCAGCCTTTGATGATATATCATCACTCAATCGTTGCACAAAGCCTACAATGGCTCCCTGTTGCGGCTCTAGACCATCGCCAAGCAATTGTCAGAGATCCAACTCCATTGTGTACACTTCAACAGTTCTATTCACTCTCCTTTGTATTTTGAATGGTTATAACCCCATTTTTTGGACTATCCGCTTGTAAATGGACAAACCCTTGTGAATCATAGCATTTCTTCTTCATATTCACATCCTTAGGTGTTTGTTTAGCCTTAATATGTGTATTCATGATATAAAGATGTACCTGAAGTTTGGGATAAGATATACTTCTTGTATCTTACCTTGGCTTTCTTCTCCACCTAGGTAGCATGTTTTATCACGTCTTCAAGAGTCTTAATAGGCTGAATCTCAGCCTTTGACGATATTTCGTCACTCAATCATTGTACAAAGCCTACAATGGTTCCCTGTTGCTGCTCTAGACCATCGCCAAGCAATTGTGAGAGATTCAACTCCATTGTATACACTTCAACAGTTTTATTCACTTTCCTTTTTATTTTGAATGGTTATAACTTCGGTAATTGGTGGTATAGCCACATACCGTGAGCTGAACGGGGATTGATGCGGAGCCAAACAACGAGTCGTAACACTCTCTTTGATTGACGAAGAAGGGATCAAAGTGGATTGGAATGGAGCCTTTCAAACGGTGGTAACACTCAGTTTGAGAGAGGTGATGAGATGAGATGGATGCTAGGTAACAAGGGGATCGAGTGACGCCACAAAGCTGGTCTAGGGTTTTCTCAATGAGAGAATAAATTCGTTTTTCTTTATTGATAGGGTAAAAAATAATACAAACTGAGAAGGAGCTTTATATAGAGCTCAGCAGCTGGTGGCTTCATGGCCTAAATAATACAAATAAGGAAATAACGAAAACAACGCACACTCTAGACTCTAATTTACTACTGGGACGTTCTAAAACTCAAATAAAATAAAAAAATCCCTGCAAAATAAACATAAAACACTCATGAGTCCAAACATAATTCAAATACTCACGTTGCGTTCTTAGTGATGACAAAGAGTTTTGATTCTTGCTGTCCTTGTATAACCAGCTTTGAATCCGCATCTCCTAAGGTGTTTCCCATGTTTGTCGGATCCATTGGAGTTTCTTGATCGATCTCCTTAGTGAGAAGTGTCCCCTTAAGCTCTTCATGTTCCATTAGAGTAATCAAGCTCTCTACGGACTTGTTAATGTCTTCTCTTACACTCTTGAGTCCTCCTTTTGTTCTGGGACTTCTCCTTAGTTGTGGAATTGAAATGACATTCTCCTCAGCTCCAGGGGTGCTTGTCGGGATGTCCTCATCATTCCCTCCCTCCTGAAAAGGTTCTGACCTCAGAACTGGTTTATCTGCATTATAAGGAGCTAGATCAGTAACGTTGAAGGTAGAAGAGATGTTAAACTCACCTGGCAGCTCCAGTTTGTAAGCGTTTGAAAGATCTAGTGGAGTACTGGGGTTAAAGCCGTAAACAATTTCAAACGGAGAATGCTTAGTAGCCGAATGCTTAGCGTGATTGTATGCAAATTCTACATATGGTAAACATGATAACCAATTGCGTAAATTCTTACCGACCGTGGCCCTCAATAATGTTGAGAGGGTCCGGTTCACTACCTCAGTCTGCCCATCGGTCTGGGGGTGACAAGTCGTTGAAAAGATCAGCTTAGTCCCTAGTTTCTTCCATAAGGTTCTCCAGAAGTGACTCAGGAACTTGGTGTCGCGGTCTGAGATGATGGTTCTCGGCACTCCAAGTAAACGGACAATTTCTTTGAAAAATAGGTTAGCTGTTTGTGTGGCATCATTCGTTTTGTTGCATGGTATGAAGTGTGCCATCTTTGAAAACCTGTCAACAACTACAAAGATAGAATCCTTATGGTTTATCTTTGGCAGTCCTAAGACAAAGTCCATTGATATATACCCAAAGCATGTTAGGTATAGGTAAAGGTAAGTACAAGCCATGTGGATGTAACCTGGATTTTGCTTTTAAGCAAGTGATGCATTTGGAGCAGAATCTCTCTACATCTTTCTTCAAATATGGCCAGAAGAAATGATCCATCAACACACTCAAAGTCTTGTCTCGTCCGAAATGCCCCATTAGGCCTCTTCCATGAGCTTCCCTGATTAGTAACTCATGCATTGATCCCTGTGGAATGCAAAGGCGCTTATCCTTGAATAATAATCCATCTTGCTGGTAGAAAACTCCAAAAGCAGCCTTAGTAGTCTCCTTGTGGATTCCCTGAAAGTCTGGGTCCTCTTCGTATAGCGTCTTGATATGCTCAAAACCCATGATCTTAGCTTCCATTGTTGTAATGAGCATGTATCTCCTTGATAGTGCATCTGCTACAATGTTCTCCTTACCTTTCTTGTACTTGATCACGTATGGAAAAGTTTCCACGAACTCCAGCCACCTAGCGTGTCTTTTCTTAAGTGTCGTCTGTCCTCTAAGGTGCTTTAATCTCTCATGATCTGTATGAATAACAAACTCTTTGGATAAAAGGTAATGTTGGCAAGTTTCTAAACTCCTTACCAACGCATATAGTTCCTTGTCGTATGTTGGATAGTTCAACGAAGCCCCTCTTAGTTTTTCACTAAAAAATGCTACAGGCTTTCCTCCTTGAGTTAGTACAGCTCCAATACATGTACCTGAGGCGTCACATTCAATCTCAAACATTTTGTCAAAGTTAGGGAGTACCAAGACCGGTGCATTGGTGAGGCTGTCCTTGAGTTGGCTGAAGGCGTCTTCTTGAGCTTGCCCCCACACAAAAAAACTATTCTTCTTGATCACCGCGGTTAAGGGTGCTACAATGGTACTGAAATCTTTGACAAATCTTCTATAGAAGCTAGCGAGTCCGTGAAAGCTTCTAACATGGCTGATCGTAGAGGGTGTTGGCCAGTCTTGTATTGCTTTTATCTTCTCCTCATCAACCTTCAGACCCTGTGAACTAACAACAAAGCCTAAAAAGACCAAGTGATCAGTGCAAAAAGTACATTTCTTATGGTTCGCATATAAACCCTCCATCCGAAGCGTCTCTAGAACCAGTTCTAGATGTTCCATATGATCTGTAAAACATGTACTATATATTTGGATGTCATCAAAGTACACAACTACGAACTTACATATGTAGTCTCGCAAAACTTGGTTCATGAGTCTCATGAATGTGCTCGGGGCGTTTGTAAGCCCAAATGGCATGACGAGCCACTCATATAACCCCCGCTTGGTCTTGAATGCAGTCTTCCATTCATCCCCTTCTTTCACCCTAACCTGGTGGTACCCACTCTTTAAGTCTATCTTAGAAAATATGGTTGCACCGTTAAGCTCATCTAACATATCGTCTAGCCGAGGGATAGGATGCCTATACTTAATGGTGATGTTATTAATGGCTCGGCAGTCCACACACATTCGCCAAGTTCCATCTTTCTTAGGAACTAACAGAACTGGAACAGCACAAGGGCTTAGGCTCTCTCTAATATACCCCTTAGACATTAGGTCTTGAACTTGAAGCTCTAACTCCTTAGCCTCTTCCGGGTTCACTCTATAAGCGGGTCTATAGGGCAACGGCGCTCCCGGAACTAAGTCTATCTGATGTTCTATGCCCCTAAGAGGTGGTAATCCTGGTGGTATCACTTCTGGAAACACGTCTTGAAATTTGTCCAACAGCTTAAGTATTTCTTCCGGTTTATCCTTTTCGTCTTGACCTGAAAACAATCCTTCCTTAAAGATCATTAGTAGCACCTGCTCCTTGGATTCTAGAGATTTCAAAACAGAATGAGATGATACAAATAGGTTAGTCTTACTTACCTTAGCCCCTTTGTCCATTTCTTTTTGCATCTCATGGACCTCTTGTGGAGTAATTGGTGCTAGACTATGCTTTCGGTTGTTATGGCTGAAACTATAATAGTTGGTGCGGCCACTATGAATGGTATCCTTGTCAAACTGCCATGACCGTCCTAGGAGTAAGTGACCAGCTTGCATGGGAACTACGTCGCATATGACTTGATCCGCATACTTTCCAATGCTGAATGCCACAGTGACTTGCTACGAGATCTTGAGCTCCGTTTCATCATAGAACCACTTGAGACGGTAGGGCCTTGGATCCTTTGTCTTCTTGAGACCTAGCTTATCAACCAAATACTTGCTTGCAACATTAGTACAAGAACCACCGTCGATTATAAGACTACATACCTTAGAATCTATGGTGCACCGAGAGTGGAATATATTTTCCTTTGCACGGTCTCGGGATCAAAGAACGAGCTGAGGGCTCTTCTTGTCACTAAGAGCTGTCCCACCTCTGGATAATCAACTATATCCTCTTCGGACTCCACTTGTTCTTCATTGACTTCATCCTCGGACTCGTACTCTCCATTGTCTCTAAGTACCATAACTTGCTGGTTTGGGCACTCCCTTGCATACTGACCCTTTCCCTGGCATTTGAAACAAGTGATGTCACGAGTTCTAGTATTTTGAGATATGAACTTACCTGGTTCGGTCCTGCTCGGTTTCGAGGGTTCCAGAACATTTTTCTTGAACTTAGATTCAGCCTCTATAGACTTTCCTTTGTCTAGGCTTCGCTGGGGCTGGGGAGTCCAAGTAGGCTTGCTCCTACTAGTCTGAGCAGTCTTCCTCTTAATGTGCTGCTTGGCTTGTATAGCTAAGTGCAACAATTCCTCCAAATCTTGGTAGGCTTGCCTTTAAACCTTCCTTGCGATTCTGTCATGTAAGCCGTCCAAGAACTGAGCCATTAGAGTCTCCTCTGAGTCCTCAACCTCTAATCTGTTCCTAAGCATTTCAAACTCCTCAAAATATTCCACCACTGATTTGCTCCCTTGAGTGAGTTTCCTAAACTTCTTCTGCAAATCCCTATGGTAGTATGATGGAACATATCATTTCCTGAGCTGGTACCTCATATCACCCCACGTACTAATCTGGTCGTGTCTAAGTCTTCTTCTCTCAAAAACTTCTCTATCCCACCACGCTAAAGCGTTCTCCGTGAACTGAGCACCAGCGAGAGAGACTTTTCTTGCATCCGAGTATCCATAATATTCGAAGATATTTTCCATTCTCTTCTCCCAATCAAGGTAGGCTTCAGGGTTTACTCTTCCAGCAAACGTTGGTACAGTCAGCTTCAAGTCTTTGCCTTCATGCCTTGGTCTTTCATCATCTAAGTTTCGATCTCTAGCCCTCTCCTGTCTCCTAACTCGAATATTAGGGGCTGGTAATGGATCATCCTCATAATCTTCCGAGTCTTCAACAACTTCGTCCTTTGTTCGAGGTCTTGCCTTGTTGGGGTTCTCTCCCTGTCCCTCTCTAACTGGTTGAGGTCGCGCTTCTAGGCGTGCGAGACGGTCATTAACAGACCTTATGGCTTCCAAGAGCTGGTTCATTATGACGTGTGCCTCCTCTCCCATGTCTGTTTATGAGCTGCGTTTCACTAACAAACAGGTCAAGTGTAAAGGAATTCGACTACGACAAAAAAAAAATAAGCAAACACCAAAACTAATACACTTTTTTTTTTTTTGAAAGATGAACTGATGCAGAAGGACAGAATAAGGTGCAACAATGTCAAAGATGCAGACACAAATGAGAAATTTTAATTTTTTTTAATATAATTATGATGCAGCAAACGGAAACACAAGAAGAAAACAAACGGATTTTAATAACAACAGCAACACACAATTAACGAAGCAGTTGAAAAGGAAGCCACTAACAAGGTGCAGACACGAATTGGTGATGAGGTATTTGTAAACGAAACAAAAAATGAAACGAAAACAGATTAAGACACGTGAAAGTGTGAAACCAATGATGCGGCGGCTAGAAACCCTTTTTTTTTTTTACTTTTTATCACAACTGAAACAAAAATTAAAAAATGAGGCAGACAATTTTTATGGCTTTTTTTTTTTTTTTCTCTGATAGATATGAAGCAAACAAATAAGAAAAGAAACAAAACAGAGACAAATAACAACTAATCGATGAGAAAGAAAAGAACCAAACAAGAACAACACAACAAGGGTTTCTCTACAACCTGATTTGAAGCCTTTCGGCTCTGATACCAGATGGTATAGCCATAGACCGTGAGCTGAATGGGGATAGATGCGCAGCCAAACAACGAGTCGTAACACTCTCTTTGATTGTCGAAGAAGGGATTGAAGTGGATTGGAATGGAGCCTTTCAAACGGTGGTAACACTCAGTTTGAGAGAGGCGATGAGATGAGATGGATGCTAGGTAACAAGGGGATCGAGTGACGCCACAAAGCTGGTCTAGGGTTTTCTCAATGAGAGAATAAATTCGTTTTTCTTTATTGATAGGGTAAAAAATAATACAAACTGAGAAGGAGCTTTATATAGAGCTCAGCAGCTGGTGGCTTCATGGCCTAAATAATACAAATAAGGAAATAACGAAAACAACGCACACTCTAGACTCTAATTTACTACTGGGACGTTCTAAAACTCAAATAAAATAAGTCTGAGCTTTCTCTTCAAGCGAGTCTCACGCACAAAGGAGGAAGTGATAAGGAGGTTTTCAAGGCCTCGGGCAATCAGATAACCCTTTCGTACGTTGTGTACTTAGGGATCGATCCACGGAGAAGACAAGAATAACACACTAAAAATGCAAGAAGCTACTCAAGCTAAACGAAAATGATGTTTTGTTTTTGGCTTTTGAAGTCACGAAATTATTAACTAAAACAGAGCAAAGGACTTAATTAAAAAGAAACCCAAGATAAACATCTACTAGAATCAAGAACAACAATCGAAATTTAGCTCGAAGTGTAAAAGAAGCAAAATAAACAAGAAAATCTGTTTTTTTTTTTAGACAATTTAAAACATTGATCGTTGGTAAGGCATTTTGACAAGGGTGAATGATGATATGACAAATGATAAATTCAATGAACAATCAATGTTAATCCTATGACATGAGTCACTTAACTAGACTAGTCCACTCCCATGATACTACCTTTTACAAATCATTCAATTAAGCTAATCTCCCAATTGCAACCAAATGATTTGTAAACAATGAACACAAACTCATAATTGTCATCAATTCCATCTTAGAACTCAATTTCCATTGGTTAATATATAGAATGCAAGCATAGAAAGTTCAGATTAAAATCACAACACCTTCCGGGTGTGAAACAATCAACATCTAGAAAACTCTTTTCCAAGTTCATTTCTAGCATTAAGATCATTATATACTTGAACATAAACAAGAATCAACCATTGAACAGCACAAACAACCATCATATCACCCTAGATCTACCAAACCAACAATCCAAGATAGAACTACTCACACATATTCATATCACAAAAATAAACCGTAGAAAATATAAACATAAACATAATAAACACAAAAGTAGAAGAAAATTTAAGAAAGCTTCACTAGATGTGGCTAGATCATGAAATTAAAATCATGAACTTGAGAGAGTTTTTCTCTGAGTTTAGAGAGAGGTTTTTTAAAGCTAATATCAGCCTAAGATATCTTTTAAACAATGGCTGAGAATGAAAGTTAAAAAGAAAAATCGGATTTGAGTGAATGTCAATTTTTTGTGGTATATGGGCGGCTGAGGGTCAGATCGATCGATCTGGTGTGCTCTGGTCGATCTTGATTCTCACCGCAAGTTTGCTTGAATTGGATCGATCGATCCGACCTTGGATCGATCGATCTGATGAAGTCTACAGCAGTTTCAGCTTCCTGTCAGATTTACATGCCTTCGGTAAAACGTTCATAACTTTTGATTGCACCATGGGATTTACTTCAAACCACTTCCACATGAAAGCTAACTCAATTTCCTATGACTTTTGTAGAGAGTGCTGAAGCCTAATCGCAACTTAGAGCCTTCTTATGAGTAGATCTTCCAGACCCTATGGATTGGTTCCGAAACATCATTTATTTTATTTTCTTCCAAATGATCCCTCATCCAAACTCCAAGTCTCCAAGTCTTCCATTTACCTAAACTGACTCAAAACATATGCAAAAACCTATATATACAACCTAGGCCTCTAAAATTAAAGTTAAAACAAAATGAGACTCAAATGCGTAGAAAACTCTCAAAACTATAAAAAGTGGGAATGAAAACCTATGAAAATATGCCTTAAAAACATGCAAAATATGGTGTTATCAACTCCCCCGGACTTGCCTTTTGCTTGTCCGCAAGCATACAAGAGAACACAAACCGAAAGAGAGGTTTGAAAGTGGGGACTCAAAACCAAAAGGTACAAGTTGCAAAAACAAACAATTAATTCACTCTAACTCATTCAAGGCTTATCGCAACTCCTAATCGTTTCTCTTAACAACAATGCCTTATGCTTACAAGTTCTCTTTGCAACCAACCCTCACATTCATTTACTCTTTCTCAAGGTGTGATCTCACAAATGGGCAAGTGATCAAATCCAATCGGTTTGGGAGAAAAAGTTTTTAGCACAAGTAAATATGAGTGCAAGGAGGTTTATTTTCTTTTTAAGTGACTCACTCTCAAGAAAATGGAATGCTATATGTTATGCAAAAGCAAGGAAGACTAGAAACAATTTATGCATACAAAGTTTAACTCACATTTTTCTACCCTCCTAGCAAAGCTTTTTACTCGAATGGTGATTTCATTTCTTGTTCTTATTACTTTTTTGAAGCACATTAAACCTCCAAATTTTTTTTGGCTAAATCGAACTTCCTTTTCTTTTTCCAAAACATCAAACTTCTAGAGAACATTTTTATTTTTACTTGACCATAAACTTATTGTTCTATCTCTTTTTCAAACTTCTAGAATTTGCTTAACCAAGGGTTCCTTGACTCTCATTTCCCATCTCAATTTTTTTTTATTTCTTGATCATAATTCCCAAACCTACTACCATTTTCCCATTGATCCTCATCCTAATGCTAGCCCTTTTCTTTGAACAACTTAGACTAGCTAAAAATGAAAGCTAACCTTTGTCGTTCCCGATACTTACAAGATTTTACACACAATAGCATTATCAAGAAAAATGCCTCACTCAATCAAACAACGAGTGGTGAAAAACAAAATGGGTAAGGTGAAAGGTAGGGAACCATTCTAAATATGAGGATGGCCACTCGGGTTATTAGAGAGTGACAAAAGTGGATAAGATAACCCGAGTGTTTTCTTTGAACCATGGTTCTGTATCACAAGCCCATAGGCGAGAAGATTAAATTCATTTAAGTCCGATATCAAAGGGGTTGATTTTAAATTAAACAAGCAATTAGAAGACAATGAGTTAAGAGTAGAGAGATCAAAGCAAGAGTGTACAAGTTTCAAAAATTTGTTCAAGCAAAACTTTTAGTGGTTTCTATCATTGTCTCCTATGTATTATGCAATCCTATATGCTTTTAGACTAAATCCTAAATAACAAAATTCAATGATGCAAAACTATACGATTTTTCGTTTTTTCATTTTTTTAATTTTTTTTTTAGATGGTTTTTCTATGCAATATATGTGAATGCGTGAGACTCAAAAGAACGAAAATAAGACAAAATACACAATGTTAAATAACAAAGACCTCTCCCTCGGACTTAAATCACACCGTCCCGGTGTGAGATGAATCCAAAGAGAGAATAAAAATGCAAACAAAAATAACAAAATATGTACAAAAGGTGAAATGTGAAACCTTGGAGTAGATTGGATGGATTAATTGCCCTTAGTTTTCCCAATCGGAAATCGCTTTGACTACTCACCAATGTCCTAGATAATCAAAACACACAAAAACAAAAATCAAATCACACTCAAACAAACAAATAAACATATTATACAAGGGATAGATTTGGGGGAGTCCCCAATGGCTCGTTTAACGTCGCTAAGCTTGACGTAGTATCGCTTTAGGCGGTTGTCGGATCCAAAAGAGGAACCATGGTTCCTTCTTCGATGCTTTCATCGGCTAGGTATGGTTTAAGACGTTGTCCGTTCACAGCGAAATCCCCCCCGGACTTGTTGTAGAGGACTACCGCACCATAAGGTCTCAGTTCTTTGATTTTGAATGGTCCCGACCATCTCGATTTAAGTTTCCCGGGAAACAGTTTCAGCCGGGAATTGAACAACAACACTTTATCGTTAACCTTGAAATCTCTCGAGATGATCTTCTTATCGTGAATCTCCTTAGTTCTCTCCTTGTAGATCTTCGAGTTTTCATACGCCTCAAGACGGAATTCGTCTAGCTCATTTATTTGCACTAACCGCTTCTCGGATGCCGTTTTGATATCAAAGTTAAGAAGCTTGATTGCCCACATGGCTTTGTATTCGAGTTCAACCGGCAAATGACATGACTTTCCATAGAGGAGGTTGAACGGCGTTGTACCTATTGGCGTTTTGAAAGCTGTTCGGTAAGCCCATAGTGCATCATCCAATTTCTTTGACCAATCCTTCCTTGTTGTTCAAACTGTCTTTTCCATTATAGCTTTGATTTCCCGGTTGGAGATTTCAACTTGGCCACTCGTTTGTGGGTAATATGGTGTTGCCACTTTGTGTTTTACCCCATTCTTCCTTACGAGATTCTTAAAAACCTTGTTTATGAAATGAGATCCCCCATCGCTTATGACTACTCTTGAAATACCAAAGCGCGGGAAGATAATGCTCTTGAACATTTTTAAAACTACACTAGCATCGTTGGTTGGACTCGCTATTGCTTCAACCCATTTCGAGACGTAGTCCACTGCTACCAAGATGTAGTTGTTGCCATAAGATGAGGGGAATGGCCCCATGAAGTCTATACCCCAAACATCAAAAATCTCCACTTCGAATATCGGATTCTGTGGCATTTCACTTCGCTTGCTTATATTTCCTTTTCGTTGGCAAGAGTCACACTTAGAAATAAATTGGTAAGTGTCCTTAAACATCGTAGGCCACCAAAATCCCACTTGTAACACTTTAGTAACCGTTTTAAACGTAGCAAAATGCCCTCCATAAGCTGAACCGTGGCAATGCATCAAGATTCCTGCAGCTTCTTCTTCGGGGACACATTTTCTATAAAGTTTGTCCTTGCAAAACGTGTACAAGTAGGGTTCATCCCAGTAGAACCGACGAACGTCCTTGAAGAATTTCTTCTTGGCATACCCTTGTAGGTTTGGTGGTTCTTTTCCGCAAGCTAAGTAGTTTACAAAGTCAGCATACCACGGTAAACTTACGTCCATGGACTCAATCGCTAGAAGTTCCATCAGCATGGAATTCGCCTTGGCTAAACTTTGTACGATGTTTACTTGTTCTTCGGGCAAGGCATCATCAACCGGTATTTGCTCCTCGATCTTCATCCTTGATAAATGATCAGCTACACCATTCTCTATTCCCTTCTTGTCTCTTATCTCTAAATCAAACTCTTGCAACTGTAGGATCCATCTTAACAACCTTGGCTTTGCATCTTTTTTCGCCATTGCATCTTTTTCGCCAATAAGTGCCTTAGCGCTGCATGATCCGTGTGCACTATCACCTTAGAACCCACCAAGTATGATCGAAATTTCTCAAAGGAGTAGATGATTGCCAAAAGTTCTTTCTCTGTGGTTGTGTATCTTGTTTGTGCATCATCAAGTGTTCTACTAGCGTAGTAGATCACATACATCTTCTTGTCTTTCTTCTGTCCTAACACGGCTCCAATAGCGAAGTCGCTAGCATCACACATTATCTCAAAAGGCAACTCCCAGTCTGGTGGTTGAACTATAGGCGCACTAATCAACGCTCCCTTCAGTTTTGTGAACGCTTCTTGTCATGCTTCATCGAAGACAAACTCCGTGTCTTTGCATAAGAGTCTTGTTAGAGGCCTTGCTATCTTTGAAAAGTCTTGAATGAACCTTCGGTAAAACCCAGCATGACCCAAGAAACTCCTTATGTCTCTCACTGTTCGTGGAGGTTCCAACTTCATCATAACCTCAATCTTCGCCTTATCCACTTCAATCCCATTTTCGGAGATCTTATGCCCAAGCACAATCCCTTCCTTGACCATGAAGTGACACTTTTCCCAATTCAGGACCAGGTTCGTGTCTTCGCATCTCTTTAGTACCCTGCATAGATTCAACAAACAAGAACCAAACGAAGAACCATACACAGAAAAATCATCCATAAATACTTCCATTTTATCCTCAATTAAATCCGAAAAAATGGACATTATACACCGCTGAAAAGTAGCAGGTGCATTACACAAACCAAATGGCATTCTTCGATAAGCAAATGTGCCATAAGGACAAGTGAATGTCGTTTTCTCTTGGTCATTTGGGTGAATTGGTATTTGGAAAAACCCAGAATAACCGTCAAGGAAGCAATAATATGAACGATTAGCTAGCCTTTCTAGCATTTGATCAATGAATGGCAAAGGAAAGTGATCCTTACGAGTGGATGAATTTAGTTTTCTATAATCAATGCACACTCTATGCCCGGTAACGGTTCTAGTTGGAATTAGTTCATCATTTTCGTTTTTAATCACGGTAATTCCTCCTTTTTTGGGTACTACATGGACCGGTGAGATCCAAGTACTATCGGAGATAGGATAGATCACACCCGCTTCTAGTAGTTTTAAATTTTCTTTCTTGACTACTTCTTTCAAGTTCGGATTCAATCTCCGTTGATGCTCAATTGATGATTTATTTTCATCTTCCAAATGAATTCTATGCATGCATAAAGATGGTGAAATCCCTTTAATATCATTCAATGAATAACCAATGGCTCTCCTATACTTTTTCAATTCATGCAAGATCATTAAGGTTTCTTCTTGGTTCAATGCATCATTTATTATGACAGAATATGTGGAATTAGGTCCTAGAAACTCGTACCTTAGCCCATTTGGAAGTGTCTTGAGTTCCACCTTTGGAGCATTGAGTTCGCTCCAATCATCCTTCACACTAGACTTACCATTGCTAGTGTCTTCTTTATATCCTCTCCCGTGCGTTCTTCAATCTCCAAGAAGCACGTTTCTTTTCCCCACGGTAATTGTGAATCGAGGAATTCTTTGTAGGCAATTGCCTCTTTGTTCACGGTTCCACTCTCAAAACTCGACTTCGTGATGGCTACTTCAAGAGAATCTTCCATGTTCAGCTCTTCTAAGTATTCATCAACCATTTCCTCTAAGGTTTCTATATAGAAAACCTTTCCTTCTATGGTTGGTTTCCTCATCATGTCAAGTATATCAAACTTCAAAGAAACACCTCCCAAGTGAAGATCAATCACACCCATTTTAACGTCAATTATAGCTCCGGCGGTTGCTAAAAATGGTCTTCCTAGGATGATAGGATCCGTTGGCTCTTCGTCCATCTCAAGCACCACAAAGTCTGTTGGAATTATGCAATTTCCAACCTTGAGGGGTAAGTCTTCTAGTATCCCAATCGGATGACGAATCGATCTATCCGCTAACACCAATGAGATTCTTGTTCGTTTGAAGTTTGTCAATCCCAATTTCTTGGAGACCGTCAACGGCATTAGACTAACGCTTGCGCCAAGATCAACCAAACACTTGTTAAAGTGGGGAGATCCTATAGTACAAGGGAGTGTGAAACTCCCGGGATCCATGAGTTTCTTCGGGATATTCGATTTGTCTCCTTTTAGTAAGTACGTCTTTGAGGAGTTTGTTGTATACCGGACACTCCATAATAAGATCAATGAATGGAATGGTGACTCGAACCGTACCCATTATCTTCTTGAACTTTTCGAACTGCTTGTCCAAAATCTGTTTCTTAAACCTCCTGGGAAATGGAAGTTTCGGTTTGTATGCCCGTGGCTCAAAATCATCATCCTTTTCAGTAATGTCCCTTGACTTTACTTTTTCCTTTCCTCCTCCCTTGACAGCTTCAGATTCGTTGGGAACAAATTTCGGTTCCACAAATTTTTTATTTTTCTTCCCGAATGGATTTGCGAATCAATTTCGGATCGATCTCGGATTTTCTCCGCAAAGTTTTCTTCTTCTTGATCTTCGTGGGCATTCTCATTCTTTTGCTGCTTGTCACTGACCTCCACCACGACCTGTTCTCTTGTTGGTAGTTCTTTTCCGCTTCTCAAAGTTATTGCCAAGCAAAATTCCTTAGGATTAGCTATGGCTTTGCCCGGTAAAGTTCCTTTTGGACCTTGAGATGAGGAAGCAACTTGAGCAATTTGGTTATCCAGCCCCTTGACGTGAGTGCTTAGATTCTCGAACTTGGCGTTTAGATTGTTGTACGCTCCATCCACCTTATTGTTAATCTCAAGCATCCTTTTGTTCGTTTCGATTGAGCTAGTAGTTTGCCCAACCAATATTTGTTGAAGCATACTCTTAATGTTTTTTATCTCTTGATCTTGAGATTGAGATGCAATTGCTTGCCCTGTAGGTTTGTACGCTTGTTGATTGTTGGGAACAAAAGGTGCCTTGCTCTGAAAACCCCCTTGATTATTTTAAAATCCACCTTGGTTGTTTTGAAGCTGTGAGTTCGGTACAAATCTTTCTTGTGTGAAGTTCTGTCCTTGGGAGTTTGATTGTATGAAAGGTCTTGGTTGATAGCGTTGACCTTGTTGCTCGAAGTTTGGGTTGTAGCTCTTGTTGTACCCTCCTTGATAGTTTCCTTGATTTCCAACGAAATTCAATTCTTCTTGCATTTCAAGATTTTCTCCAAACCCAATTTCCTTACAAGCTTGTCCTCTATCTAATTGTCCAACATAGTTTATGGATCTTTCTGTAGCTTGCAGGACCTTATCCATCTTCTCATGTAAGGTTTTGATCTCCTTACTCCTTTGGTCTTCTCTATCTCCGCTCCCTCTAGGAGCTCTATCATAGTCTTCTCCGTAATTTCTATCGCTTTGCGCTAGGTTCTCCACAAGTTGGAACCCTTCTTCAACATTTTTCCCCAAAAAGTTTCCATTACTAGCGGTGTCCAACAGCATTCTTATCCATGGAACAATCCCTCTATACAATGTACTCAACAACGATTCTTCGGAAAATCCGTGGTGAGGGCATTTGTTAGTGTAACTCTTGAACCGTTCCCAAGCTTCGCCAAAACTTTCATTGTTCCTTTGAGCAAAGCTTGATATATCGTTTCTGAGCCGAGTTGTTCTTGATGTTGAGAAGAATTTCTCAAGAAATTTCTTCTTGCATTCCGCCCAAGTAGTAATCGATTTAGGAGGCAGACTCTTCTCCCATTGTTTCGCCTTATCCCAAAGAGAAAAAGGGAATAATCTCAGCTTAAACGCATCCTCCGAGATGCCGTTTATCTTCGTCAAGTCGCATATATCATTGAAGTTATCAAGATGGTCAAGAGGGTCTTCAACGGGCAGCCCGTGAAATTTGTTTCCTTGAACCATATTGATGATGCTCATCTTGATTTCGAAGTTGTTGTTTTCAACTGCCGGTGCATGAATACCACTACGGTTTCCATGTGCTTGCGGTGCATCGTATGCCCCTATCACTCTCTCTCTTCTAGCAGCATGAACGGTGGATTAATAGGAATCCCCGCTCCTTGAACTTCTTCTTGTAAAACTGGGTTGTTATCAACGTTATCACCCATGTTTATCCCAACTGTTCTTGCAAGTCTCTCCCTTTCACTTCTAGCTCGAGTATTGGCTCGCTCTAGGTGTTCTATCGCAGGCACTAACTCCACCAGGTTTTGATGTCCTTGGCTTCTCAGGTTCATGCACCTACAAGAAAGATAAAAGATTCAGAACGAGGTTAGATCTTTCAAAAATTAAAATTTAGACTCGGTAGAATCCAAATCCTAATGGCTATTGCATTGCTTCACTGGCAACGGCGCCAATTTGATAAAGAGGTTTTCAAGGCCTCGGGCAATCAAATAACCCTTTCGTACGTTGTGTACTTAGGGATCGATCCACGGAGAAGAAAAGAATAACACACTAAGAATGCAAGAAGCTACTCATGCTAAACGAAAATGATGTTTTGTTTTTGGCTTTTGAAGTCACAAAATTATTAACTAAAACAGAGCAAATGACTTAATTAAAAAGAAACCCAAGATAAACATCTACTAGAATCAAGAACAACAATCGAAATTTACCTCGAAGTGTAAAAGAAGCAAAATAAACAAGAAAATCTGTTTTTTTTTAGACAATTTAAAACATGGATCGTTGGTAAGGCATTTTGACAAGGGTGAATGATGATATGACAAATGATAAATTCAATGAACAATCAATGTTAATCCTATGACCTGAGTCACTTAACTAGACTAGTCCACTCCCATGATACTAGACCTTTTACAAATCATTCAATTAAGCTAATCTATCAATTGCAACAAAATGATATGTAAACAATGAACACAAACTCATAATTGTCATCAATTCCATCTTAGAACTCAATTTCCATTGGTTAAGATATAGAATGCAAGCATAGAAAGTTCAGATTAAAATCACAACACCTTCCGGGTGTGAAACAATCAACATCTAGAAAACTCTTTTCCAAGTTCATTTCTAGCATTAAGATCATTATATACTTGAACATAAACAAGAATCAACCATTGAACATCACAAACAACCATCATATCACCCTAGATCTACCAAACCAACAATCCAAGATAGAACTACTCACACATATTCATATCACAAAAATAAACCGTAGAAAATATAAACATAAACATAATAAACACAAAAGTAGAAGAAAATTAAAGAAAGCTTCACTAGATGTGGCTAGATCTTGAAATTAAAATCATGAACTTGAGAGAGTTTTTCTCTGAGTTTAGAGAAAGGTTTTTTAAAGCTAATATCAGCCTAAGATATCTTTTAAACAATGGCTGAGAATGAAAGTTAAAAAGAAAAATCGGATTTGAGTGAATGTCAATTTTTTGTGGGGTATGGGTGGCTGAGGGTCAGATCGATCGATCTGGTGTGCTCTGGTCGATCTTGATTCTCACCGTAAGTTTTCTTGAATTGGATCGATCGATCCGACCTTGGATCGATCGATCTGATGAAGTCTACAGCAGTTTCAGCTTCCTGTCAGATTTACATGCCTTCGGTAAAACGTTCATAACTTTTGATTGCACCATGGGATGTACTTCAAACCACTTCCACATGAAAGCTAACTCAATTTCTTATGACTTTAGTAGAGAGTGATGAAGCCTAATCGCAACTTAGAGCCTTCATATGAGTAGATCTTCCAGACCCTATGGATTGGTTCCGAAACATCATTTCTTTTATTTTCTTCCAAATGATCCCTCATCCAAACTCCTACTCTCCAAGTCTTCCATTTACCTAAACTGACTCAAAACATATGCAAAAACCTATATAAACAACCTAGGACTCTAAAATTCAAGTGAAAACAAAATGAGACTCAAATGCATGGACAACTCTCAAAACTATACAAATTGGGAATGAAAACCTATGAAAATATGTCTTAAAAACATGCAAAATATGGTGTTATCAGGAAGCGGCTAGGGTTTTCTCAATGAGAGAATAAATTCGTTTTTCTTTATTGATAGGGTAAAAAGTAATACAAGCTGAGAAGGAGCTTTATATAGAGCTCGGCAGCTGGTGGCTTCATGGCCTAAATAATAAAAATAAGGAAATAACGAAAACAACGCACACTGTAGACTCTAAGTTACAAAATACTGGGACGTTCTAAGACTCAAATAAAATAAAAAGAAGCCCTGCAAAATAAACATAAAACACTCATGAGTCCAAACATAATTCAAATACTCACGTTGGGTTCTTGGTGATGACAAAGAGTGTTGATTCTTGATGTCCTTCCAAAACCGGTAAAAACGCTATTGATGAAGACTTGAGTTGTGCGCGTATAACCAGCTTTGAATGTTTCCCATGTTTGTCGGATCCATTGGAGTTTCTTGATCGATCTAATTAGTGAGAAGTGTCCCCTTAAGCTCTTCATGTTCCATTAAAGTAATCAAGCTCTCTACGGACTTGTTAAAGTCTTCTCTTACACTCTTGAGTCCTCCTCTTGTTCTGGGACTTCTCCTTAGTTGTGGAATTGAAATGACACTCTCCTCAGCTCCAGGGGAGCTTGTCGGGATGTCCTCATCAATTGGACTATCAGCTTGTAAATGGTCAAATTCTTGTCTATCAAAACATTGCTTCTTCATATTCACATCCTTAGGTGTTGGTTTAACCATAATATGTGTCTTCATGATACAACTCCCAACTTCACCCTCCCAAACTCCTATGAGATTCAAAGAAGTACCTAAAGTGTGGGATAAGGTATACTGCTTGTTTCTTACCTTGGCTTTCTTCTCCACCTAGGTAGCATGCTTTATCACGTCTTCAAGAGTCCTAATAGGCTAAATCTCAGCTTTTGACGATATTTCATCACTCCTACAATGGCTCCCTGTTGCGTCTCTAGACCATCGCCAAACAATTGTGAGAGATCCATCCCCATTGTGTACACTTCAACAGTTTTATTCACTCTCCTTTTTATTTTGAATGGTTATAACTTCTTTAATTGGACTATCAGCTTGTAAATTGCCAAATCCTTATCTATCAAAGCATTTCTTCTTCATATTCTCATCCTTATGTGTTGGTTTAACCTTAATATGTGTCTTCATGATACAACTCCCAACTTCACCATCAGAAACTCCTATGAGATTCAAAGAAGTACATTAAGTGTGGGATAAGGTATAATGCTTGTTTCTTACCTTGGTTTTCTTCTCCACCTAGGTAGCATGCTTTATCACTCCACTAAGAGTCCTAGTAGGCTGAATCTCAGCCTTTGAAGATATTTTATCACTCAATCATTGTACAAACCCTACAATGGTTCCCTGTTGCGGCTTTAGACCATCGCCAAGCAATTGTCAGAGATCCAACTCCATTGTGTACACTTCAACAGTTTTATTCACTCTCCTTTGTATTTTGAATGGTCATAACCCCATTTTTGGGACTCTCAGCTTGTAAGTGGCCAAATCCTTGTCAATCAAAGCATTGCTTCTTCATATTCACTTCCTTAGGTGTTGGTTTAGCCTTAATATGTGTCTTCATGATACAAGTCCCAACTTCACCCTCAGAAACTCCTATGAGATTCAAAGAAGTACCTGAATTGTGGGATAAGGAATAATGCTTGTTTCTTACCTTCGCTTTCTTCTCCACCTAGGTAGCATGGTTTATCACGTCACTAAGAGTCCTAATAAGCTGAATCTCAGCCTTTGATGATATTTCATCACTCAATCATTGTACAAAGCCTACAATGGCTCCTTGTTTCGGCTCTAGACCATCGCCAAGCAATTTTCAGAGATCCAACTCCATTGTGTACACTTCAACAGTTCTATTCACTCTCCTTTGTATTTTGAATGGTCATAACCCCAATTTTGGGACTCTCAGCTTTTAAGTGGAAAAATCATTGCCAATCAAAGCATTGCTTCTACATATTCACATCCTTTGGTGTTGGTTTAGCCTTAATATGTGTCTTCATGATAAAAGTCCAAACTTCACCCTCAGAAACTCCTATGAGATTCAAAGAAGTACCTAAAGTGTGGGATAAGGTATAACGCTTATTTCTTACCTTCGCTTTCTTCTCCACCTAGGTAGCATGCTTTATCACGTCACTAAGAGTCCTAATAGGCTGCATCTCAGCCTTTGATGATATTTCATCACTCAATCATTGTACAAAGCCTACAATGCCTCCCTGTTGCGGCTCTAGACCATCGCCAAGCAACTGTCAGAGATCCAACTCCATTGTGTACACTTCAACAGTTCTATTCACTCTCCTTTGTATTCTGAATGGTTATAACCCCATTTTTGGGACTATCAGCTTGTAAATGGAGAAACCCGTGGCAATCAAAGCATTCCGTCTTCATATTCACATCCTTAGGTGTTGGTTTAGCCTCAATATGTGTCTTCATGATACAACTCCCAACTTCACCCTCCGAAACTCCTATGAGATTTAACGAAGTACCAGAAGTGTGGGATAACGTATACTGCTTGTTTCTTACCTTGGCTTTCTTCTCCACCTAGGTAGCATGTTTTATCACGTCTTCAAGAGTCTTAATAGGCTGAATCTCAGCCTTTGACGATATTTCATCACTCAATTATTGCACAAAGCCTACAATGGTTCCATGTTGCGGCTCTAGACCATTGCCAGGCAATTGTGAGAGATCTAAATCCATTGTGTACACTTCAACAGTTCTACTCACTCTCCTTTTTATTTTAAATAGTTATATCTTCGTTAACTGGACTATCAGCTTGTAAATGGCCAAATCCTTGTCTATCAAAGTATTGCTTCTTCATATTCACATCCTTATGTGTTGGTTTAACCTTCATTTGAGTCTTCATGATACAAGACCCAACTTCACCCTCAGAAACTGCTATGAGATTCAAAGAAGTACCTGAAGTGTGGGATAAGGTATAATGCTGGTTTCTTACCTTCGCATTCTTCTCCACCTAGGTAGCATGCTTTATCACGTCACTAAGAGTTCTAATAGGCTGAATCTCAGCCTTTGATGATATTTCATCACTCAATCATTGTACAAAGCCTACAATGGCTCCCTGTTGCGGCTCTAAACCATCGCCAAGCAATTGTCAGAGATCCAACTCCATTGTGTACACTTCAACAGTTCTATTCACTCTCCTTTGTATTTTGAATGGTCATAACCCCAATTTTCGGACTCTCAGCTTGTAAGTGGCCAAATCATTGCCAATCAAAGCATTGCTTCTTCATATTCACATCCTTAGGGGTTGGTTTAGCCTTAATATGTGTCTTCATGATACAAGTCCCAACTTCACCCTTAGAAACTCCTATGAGATTCAAAGAAGTACCTGAAGTGTGGGATAAGGTATAACGCTTGTTTCTTACCTTACAAAGCCTACAATGGCTCCCTGTTGCGGCTCTAGACCATCGCCAAACAATTGTGAGAGATCCATCCCCATTGTGTACACTTCAACAGTTTTATTCACTCTCCTTTTTATTTTGAATGGTTATAACTTCTTTAATTGGACTATCAGCTTGTAAATTGCCAAATCCTTATCTATCAAAGCATTTCTTCTTCATATTCTCATCCTTATGTGTTGGTTTAACCTTAATATGTGTCTTCATGATACAACTCCCAACTTCACCCTCAGAAACTCCTATGAGATTCAAAGAAGTACATTAAGTGTGGGATAAGGTATAATGCTTGTTTCTTACCTTGGTTTTCTTCTCCACCTAGGTAGCATGCTTTATCACTCCACTAAGAGTCCTAGTAGGCTGAATCTCAGCCTTTGAAGATATTTTATCACTCAATCATTGTACAAACCCTACAATGGTTCCCTGTTGCGGCTTTAGACCATCGCCAAGCAATTGTCAGAGATCCAACTCCATTGTGTACACTTCAACAGTTTTATTCACTCTCCTTTGTATTTTGAATGGTCATAACCCCATTTTTGGGACTCTCAGCTTGTAAGTGGCCAAATCCTTGTCAATCAAAGCATTGCTTCTTCATATTCACTTCCTTAGGTGTTGGTTTAGCCTTAATATGTGTCTTCATGATACAAGTCCCAACTTCACCCTCAGAAACTCCTATGAGATTCAAAGAAGTACCTGAATTGTGGGATAAGGAATAATGCTTGTTTCTTACCTTCGCTTTCTTCTCCACCTAGGTAGCATGGTTTATCACGTCACTAAGAGTCCTAATAAGCTGAATCTCAGCCTTTGATGATATTTCATCACTCAATCATTGTACAAAGCCTACAATGGCTCCCTGTTTCGGCTCTAGACCATCGCCAAGCAATTTTCAGAGATCCAACTCCATTGTGTACACTTTAACAGTTCTATTCACTCTCCTTTGTATTTTGAATGGTCATAACCCCAATTTTGGGACTCTCAGCTTGTAAGTGGAAAAATCATTGCCAATCAAAGCATTGCTTCTGCATATTCACATCCTTTGGTGTTGGTTTAGCCTTAATATGTGTCTTCATGATAAAAGTCCAAACTTCACCCTCAGAAACTCCTATGAGATTCAAAGAAGTACCTAAAGTGTGGGATAAGGTATAACGCTTGTTTCTTACCTTCGCTTTCTTCTCCACCTAGGTAGCATGCTTTATCACGTCACTAAGAGTCCTAATAGGCTGCATCTCAGCCTTTGATGATATTTCATCACTCAATCATTGTACAAAGCCTACAATGCCTCCCTGTTGCGGCTCTAGACCATCGCCAAGCAACTGTCAGAGATCCAACTCCATTGTGTACACTTCAACAGTTCTATTCACTCTCCTTTGTATTCTGAATGGTTATAGCCCCATTTTTGGGACTATCAGCTTGTAAATGGACAAACCCGTGGCAATCAAAGCATTCCGTCTTCATATTCACATCCTTAGGTGTTGGTTTAGCCTCAATATGTGTCTTCATGATACAACTCCCAACTTCACCCTACGAAACACCTATGAGATTTAACGAAGTACCAGAAGTGTGGGATAATGTATACTGCTTGTTTCTTACCTTGGCTTTCTTCTCCACCTAGGTAGCATGTTTTATCACGTCTTCAAGAGTCTTAATAGGCTGAATCTCAGCCTTTGACGATATTTCATCACTCAATTATTGCACAAAGCCTACAATGGTTCCATGTTGCGGCTCTAGACCATTGCCAGGCAATTGTGAGAGATCTAAATCCATTGTGTACACTTCAACAGTTCTATTCACTCTCCTTTTTATTTTAAATAGTTATATCTTCGTTAACTGGACTATCAGCTTGTAAATGGCCAAATCCTTGTCTATCAAAGTATTGCTTCTTCATATTCACATCCTTATGTGTTGGTTTAACCTTCATATGAGTCTTCATGATACAAGTCCCAACTTCACCCTCAGAAACTGCTATGAGATTCAAAGAAGTACCTGAAGTGTGGGATAAGGTATAATGCTGGTTTCTTACCTTCGCATTCTTCTCCACCTAGGTAGCATGCTTTATCACGTCACTAAGAGTTCTAATAGGCTGAATCTCAGCCTTTGATGATATTTCATCACTCAATCATTGTACAAAGCCTACAATATATGGCTCCCTGTTGCGGCTCTAAACCATCGCCAAGCAATTGTCAGAGATCCAACTCCATTGTGTACACTTCAACAGTTCTATTCACTCTCCTTTGTATTTTGAATGGTCATAACCCCAATTTTCGGACTCTCAGCTTGTAAGTGGCCAAATCATTGCCAATCAAAGCATTGCTTCTTCATATTCACATCCTTAGGGGTTGGTTTAGCCTTAATATGTGTCTTCATGATACAAGTCCCAACTTCACCCTTAGAAACTCCTATGAGATTCAAAGAAGTACCTGAAGTGTGGGATAAGGTATAACGCTTGTTTCTTACCTTAAAAAGTCGTTTTTTTTTCTTTTTCTATGCACATAGATGAATGCATAAGACTCAAGTATGCAAAAAGAAAAATAAGATCACAAGACACAAGATTAGAGACGCGTCTCTCCCCCAAACTTACTTCACACCGTCCCAGTGTGAAATAAAATTCAAGAAAGATAGGAGGAGTTTTGGAACTCCTTGGATCGGTTAAGCGTGGAATGAGCATTGGAAAAGTGTGTTCCACCTTTGAAGTTGATGGTGAGAACTTCATTCATGACACCTTGAAAGCCTATTGTATCCTTTCTTTGAAGCCCCGGTGTTAGGATCGCTTTGACCTTGGAAAATGGGTTTGTCATGCCTTTGCACTTCACCTTGTACTCGACCTCTCCATGAACACACTTCTTAGGCTTCAAAATCATTGTTGGAGAGAGCTCGTTGAACTTAGGCACAAGGGTGGGAGGGTGGGTTTGTTTTGGTGACTTCACCATGAGCACTTTATCCATAGAATTTTCAAATAGAAGCTCTAGACAATCACCATCCAAGATATCCTCATCAAGCATTAGATTCCCTTGGTTCTTCACAGGCGTACCCTTGGTCTTTTCATGTTGATCATTCAAAGTCCTTGGCTCTTCCTTAGTGATTGTTCCACAAAACATGGTAGATGAAGGCCTAATTGGATAAGAAACCTTTGGGTTCACATGGACAAGGGTCACTCGCTTGGTTGGGAAGTCAATGCTTGCTCCCGTGGTGTTGAGAAATGGAGTTCCGAGAACTAGAGGAAGCTTGTCGGGTTTTGGCCTCTCCACTACCATGAAATCCGTTGGGATTAAGCAATCTCCAATCATAAGAGGAAAATCCTCAATCAACCCAAGTGGAGGTTTTGAAGAAGCATCTCCAAACGTAATGGAGGAGGAGTGTTGCTTCATTCCTTTAATCCCTAAGCTCTCCGCCATTTCAAGCGATATCACATTCACACTAGCTCCGGAATCACACAAGGCATTATCTATCTCCATATCACCAAGAGAGCAAGTGATGATGAATGTATTGGTATCTTGAAGCTTTGGAAGTGACTTGGGTACAAGTGATGTTGTACTTTGTGATTCAAACACTCCCATGACCTCTTCAACTTCCTCTCGGTTAGCTAGAATGGCTTCAATGAATTTTAAGTAGAAAGAAACTTGTGATAGATCACTCACATTAGGCAAAGGTGCTCCAAATCTATTCATATTAGCCTTGAAGCTCGAGAGAAGTTTCTTTTGAGCCTTAGTAAGAACTCGTCCCGGAAATGGGAGCGGAGGCTCATAAGAAGGAGGCTCAACCCGTGGTGCACCTCTTGCTTCAACACTACTTGATACCACATCATTACTTATGATGTCCTTCACTAACTTTGCATCTTCATTACTTACCAAGATCTCAACACTAGAACCATGGAGAAGTCTAGAGATCTCCTTTATTGATTTTTCATTCTCAACCATATTCGAGTCACTTGTGGAGATAACATTACAAAACTCTTTGGGATTAGTTTCGGGTTTTTTCGGTATTGTTCCGCTTGGACCCTCTGAACTAGAAGAGGCTTGAGCGACCTTAAGATCAATGGTTTTCATATGAGATGCCAAAATAGCAATCTTACCATCATGATCATTGTACATCCCGTTCATCTTGTTATTCATCTTAACAAACTGATTACCAACATCCTCATAACCCTTAGTTTGTCCCTCAAGAAGTTTCTTCAACATTGCATTTATCTCGTTGTCTTGAGTTGGAGGTTAACTAGAAGAGTCTACTTGGTTTGTGAATTGAGACCTTGGTTGAAACCCTTGTTGGTTTATGGGAGGATAGGCTTGATCTTGAGGATTCTCCACATTTGGGTTCCTATGTGAGAAGTTGGGATGGTTCCTATAGTTTGACTTGAATCCTTTGTTATAACCTTGGCCTTGGTTTCCTATATAGTTCATTTCTTCTTGTCGTGCAACACAACCTTCGATTTCAACCTCTTGATAACCTTGGAATCCACCATTTTCAACTACATTGTTGATTGGTCTTTGAGTAGCTTGGAGGAGGTTATCAAACTTCTCACTCACGGCCTTTAACTCTCTTCTTGTTTGATCCTCATGAGAAACACTCTCTCTAACTGACTTATCGTAGTCCTCTCCATAATTACCATCGCTCATAGCGAGATTTTCAACCAACGTCATCCCTTGTGTAGCTTCTTATCCTAGGAAGTTCCCATTGCTAGCGGTGTCAAGGAGCATCCTTATCTTTGGTAACACTCCACGATACAACGTTGAAAGCAAAGACTCATTAGAGAATCCATGATGTGGACTTTGCGAGGTGTAACCTTTGTAACGTTCCCAAGCCTCACTAAAACTCTCGTTTCCCTTTTGCTTGAATCCGGATATCTCATTACGAAGCCGAGCCGTGCGAGAAGTATAAAAGAACTTGCTCAAAAACACCCTTTTACAATCATCCCAAGAGGTTATGGAGTCTTGAGGAAGATTCTTTTCCCATTGGTGTGCCTTGTCTCCAAGTGAGAAGGGGAAGAGACGAAGCTTGAATGCATCTTCCAAAACCCCATTGATCTTCACCGTTCCACAAAACCGATCGAATTGATCCAAGTGGTCAAGCGGATCTTCCATTGGTAAACCATGAAACTTTGAGCTTTGTACCATGTTGATCAAACTCGCCTTAATCTCAAAGTTATTGTTTACAACCGATGGAGGCCTTATCCCGGTCCTATGACCATGAATGTGCGGTTCATCAAAAGTTCCAATCACCCTACCAACATTTCCTTGATTCTCATTCCCAACATTGCGTTGAGCAACCGGAGGAGGATTTTTGGCCATGTCTACTCCCAATCTATCCAAATGAACTAACCGCTATCTTTCTTTCCGTGCCTTGGCAATCTCTCTTTCCAACCTACGGATGTCTTCAACTCGCTCAACTCGGTTATTGTCCCGTGTTTTCGTAAGTTCATACACCTTAGGAACAAAAGATCACAAGCCAATTAAAGAGGTTAACGGTTAGTGAAAAATAAAGTAAAAGAAAAGAAAGGCTTAGTCTCGAAACAAGACTAAATCCTAATGGCTAATTGCTTGTTTCCCCGGCAACGGCGCCAATTTGATAAACAACTTTTTATGGTCTCGGGTTATCAAATACCCTTAGCACGTTGAAGCACTTTAGGGATCGATCCACAAGGAAAACAAGAACTAGCTACACTAGGAATGCAAGTCTATGCAACAATCTAAGATATATAAATATGTGTTTTAGAAACCAAATTTAAACTAAATGGAAGCGATAAAAAAGGGTTCGAAATCAATTGATAAAAGACGATGAGTCTTGGGAATGGCAATGATTAAGATGAGATGATGAACTTTGATGATGCAAGAACATATTATGAATAATATCCTAGGCTAAAGGATCAACAAATAGATCAATCCACTTTCGTGGCAATGAACTTTTCAACAATCATTTAATCATCAATAATTCCCATTAGCAATGAAAATGATCATTGAGCATTAAGATTCAAGTCTAATCCAACCACAAATCATCCTAGTCAACTATTCTTCCAGCATTTTATCAAACACCTTGTAGGCATGAAAATGCTATGATCTAGATTTCTCAATTACAAGCGTAATCTGGCATTACTAACCACCTAAATGAAGGAATAACATAGAATCTAATCCTAAACATCATCTTCAATCCATCAAATCATCAAAATCAACCACCCCCCCCCAACTCATCTAAAAGACTACTCACCCATGGTTATTGAAACACAAATCCATTGGTTTGATATTTGCATAATCACAACTATAAGATGAATAGATGAAAGATTTAAAGATAGAAAGAAGATTTGATACTTGAAAATCTCAAATTCATCCAAAAACCCTTAGCAAAAGCTTAAGGTGGCTAAAAGAGATCTTAAGAAAAATAAGCATCCCCTCTCCCAAATTAGGTTTAGAGTATTTATAGGGAGAGCTCTTAAACTGGTTTAACACATAACCAACATTGAATCAAATCTGGTTTAAAACGAAAATAGAGTACTCATGTCCGGTTCACAGGGTGCTCCAAGCCGCTGGTTCGTCTCGCTGGAACATCACGGGCACACGATCCCGCTGGTTTTGGCCGCTGGCTGGTCTCGGGCACACAATCCCGCTGCTTCATCTCACCGGGATGCCAGGAGGTTTTGTCGAAGCTTCAGCGGGCACGCGATCTCGTGGAAGCATCCCGCTGGACTGTACCGGTCTTCACTAAATTTGCTATATATCCCTAACCACTGACTCAAATCACTCAATACCACCTCCATTGGAAAACTACTTCAATTATCTATAACTTTCATTCAGGAAGGCCTTCATCTGAGTCGATCTTTGAGATACTTTAGAATGGTTCTTCATCATCATTTCTCTTATTTGAATCCAAATGACCACTCTTGTTGCATAACTCATTCCAAAACCTAAAAAACAATAATACATGCAAATATATGCTCCTAGACTCTAATTATGCAATGAAAACACAAGAATCTATATGATAAATGTCATCTAAAATGGTGTAAAATAGAGGCATATCAACAACTCCCAACTTCACCCTCCAAAACTCCTATGAGATTCAAAGAAGTACCTAAAGTGTGGGATAAGGTATACTGCTTGTTTCTTACCTTGCCTTTCTTCTCCACCTAGGTAGCATGCTTTATCACGTCTTCAAGAGTCTTAATAGGCTGAATCTTTAGCCTTTGACGATATTTCATCACTCAATCATTGTACAAATCCTAAAATGGCTCCATGTAGCGGCTCTAGACCATCGCCAAACAATTGTGAGAGATCCAACTCCATTATGTACACTTCAACAATTCTATTTACTCTTGTTTTTATTTTGAATGGTTATAACTTCGTTAATTGGACTATCAGCTTGTAAATGGCCAAATCCTTGTCTATCAAAGCATTGCTTCTTCATATTCACATCCTTAGGTGTTGGTTTAGCCTTAATATGTGTCTTCATGATACAAGTCCCAACTTCACCCTCAGAAACTCCTATGAGATTCAAAGAAGTACCTGAAGTGTGGGATAAGGTATAATGCTTGTTTCATACCTTCGTTTTCTTCTCCACCTAGGTAGCATGCTTTATCACGTCAATAAGAGTCCTAATAGGCTGAATCACAGCCTTTGATGATATTTCATCACTCAAGTATTATACAAAGCCTACAATGGTTCCCTGTTGCGGCTCTAGACCATCGCCAAACAATTGTCAGAAATCCAACTCCATTGTGTACACTTCAACAGTTCTATTCACTCTCCTTTTGTATTTTGAATAGTCATAACCCCTTTTTGGGACTATCAGCTTGTAAATGGACAAACCCTTGTGAATCAAAGCATTTCTTCTTCATATTCACATTCTTAGGTGTTGGTTTAGCTTTAATATGTGTCTTCATGATACAAGTCCCAACTTCACCCTCAGAAACTCCTATGAGATTCAAAAAAGTACATGAAGTGTGGGATAAGGTATAACGCTTGTTTCTTACCTTCGCTTTCTGCTCCACCTAGGTAGCATGCTTTATCACGTCACTAAGAGTCCTAATAGGCAGCATCTCAGCCTTTGATGATATTTCCTCACTCAATCATTGTACAAAGCCTACAATGAGTCCCTGTTGCGGCTCAAGACCATCGCCAAGTAATTGTCAGAGATCCAACTCCATTGTGTACACTTCAACAGTTCTATTCACTCTTCTTTGTATTTTAAATGGTTATAACCCCATTTTTGGGACTATCAGCTTGTAAGTGGCCAAATCCTTGTCAATCAAAGCATTGCTTCTTCATATTCAGATCCTTAGGTGTTGATTTAGCCATAATATGTGTCTTCATGATATAAGTCCCAACTTCACCTTCGGAAACTCCCATGTGATTGAAAGAAGTACCTGAGGTGTGGGATAAGGTATAATGCTTGTTTCTTACCTTGGCTTTCTTCTCCACCTAGGTAGCATGCTTTATCATGTCACTAAGAGTCCTAATAGGCTTAATCTCAGCCTTTGATGATATTTCATCACTCAGTCATTGTACAAAGCCTACAATGGCTCCTTGTTGAGGCTCTAGACTATCGCCAAGCAATTGTCAGAGATCCAACTCCATTGTGTACGCTTCAACAGTTCTATTCACTCTCTTTTGTATTTTGAATGGTTATAACCCAATTTTTGGGACTATCAGCTTGTAGATGGACAAATCCTTGTCAATCAAATCATTTCTTCTTCATATTCGCATCCTTAGGTGTTGGTTTAGCCTTAATATGTGTCTTCATGATACAACTCTTAACCTCATTCTCCGAAGCTCCTATGAGATTCAAAGAAGTACCTGAAGTGTGGGATAAGCTATAATGCTTGTTTCTTACCATGGCTTTCTTCTCCACCTTGGTAGCATGCTTTATTACATCTTAAAGAGTCTTAATAGGCTGAATCTCAGCCTTTGACGATATTTCATCACTCAAATAATGTACAAAGCCTACAATGGTTCCCTGTTGCGGCTCTAGACCATCGCCAAGCAATTATGAGAGATCCAACTCCATTGTGTACACTTCAACAGTTATTCACTCTCCTATATATTTTGAATGGTTATAACTTCGTTAATTGGACTATTAGCTTGTAAATGGCCAAATCCTTGTCTATCAAAGCATTTCTTCTTCATATTCACATCCTTAGGTGTTGGTTTAACCTTAATATATGTCTTCATGATACAACACCCAACTTCACCCTCGGAAACTCCTATGAGATTCAAAGAAGTACCTGAAGTGTGGGAAAAGGTATAATGCCTGTTTCTTACCTTGGCTTTCTTCTCCACCTAGGTAGCATGCTTTATCACGCCACTAAGAGTCCTAATAGGCTGAATCTCAGCCTTTGACGATATTTCATCACTCAATCATTGTACAAAGCCTACAATGGTTCCCTGTTGCGGCTCTAGACCATCGCCAAGCTATTGTCAGAGATCCAACTCCATTGTGTACACTTCAACAGCTCTATTCACTCTCCTTTGTATTTTGAATGGTCATAACCCTATTTTTTGGACACCTAGCTTGAACGTGGCCAAAGCCTTGTCAATCAAAGCATTGCTTCTTCATATTCACATCCTTAGGTGTTGGTTTAGCCTTAATATGTGCCTTCATGATACAAGTCCCAACTTCACCCTCAGAAACTCCTTTGAGTTTCAAAGAAGAACCTGAAGTGTGGGATAAGATATAATGCTTGTTTCTTACCTTCGCTTTCTTCTCCACCTAGGTAGCATGCTTTATCACGTTACTAAGAGTCCTAATAGGCTGAATCTCAGCGTTTGACGATATTTCATCACTCAATCATTGTACAAAGCCTACAATGGTTCCCTGTTGCGGCTCTAGACCATCGCCAAGCAATTGTCAGAGATCCAACTCCATTGTGTACACTTCAACAGTTCTATTCACTCTCCTTTGAATTTTGAATGGTCATAACCCCATATTTGGGACTCTCAGCTTGTAAATGGCCAAATTCTTGTTAATCAAAGCATTGCTTCTTCATATTCACATCCTTAGGTTTTGGTTTAGCCTTAATATGTGTCTTCGTGATACAAGTCCTAACTTTACCCACAGAAACTCCTATGAGATTCAAAGAAGTACTTGAAGCGTCGTATAAGGTATAATGCTTGTTTCTTACCTTGGTTTTCTACTCCACCTAGGTAACATGCTTTATCACGTCTTTAAGAGTCTTAATAGGCTGAATCTCAGCCTTTGACGATATTTCATCACTCAATTATTGTACAAAGCCTAAAATGGTTCGCTGTTGCGGCTCTAGACCATCGCCAAGCAATTGTGACAGATCCAACTCCATTGTGTACATTTCAACAGGTCTATTCACTCTCCTTTTTATTTTGGAATGGTTATAACTTCGTTAATTAGACTATCGGCTTGTAAATAGCCAAATCCTTGTCTATCAAAGCATTGCTTCTTCATATTCACATCCTTAGGTGTCGATTTAACCTTAATATGTGTCTTCATGATACAACTCCCAACTTCACCCTCGGAAATTCCTATGAGATTCAAAGAAGTACATGAATTGTGGGATAAGGTATAATGCTTGTTTCGTACCTTGGCTTTCTTCTCCACCTAGAAGCATGCTTTATCACGCCACTAAGAGTCCTAATAGGCCGAATCTCAGCTTTTGATGATATTTCATCACTCAATCATTGTACAAAACCTACAATGGTTCCCTGTTGCGGCTCTAGACCATCGCCAAGCAATAGTCAGAGATCCAACTCCATTGTTTACACTTCAACTGTTCTATTCACTCTCCTTTGTATTTTGAATGGTCATAACCTCATTTTTGGGACTCCCAGCTTGAAAGTGGCCAAATCCTTTTCAATCAAAGCATTGCTTCTTCATATTCACATCCTTAGGTGTTGGTTTAGCCTTAATATGTGTCTTCATGGTAGAAGTCCCAACATCACCCTCAGAAACTCCTATGAGTTTCAAAAAAGTACATGAAGTGTGGGATAAGCACTACAAGAAAACTGGCCGAAAACTGACGGCCAAATCCGTCGGAAATCCGTCGGAATTGGCGAATTCCGACGGATTTCCGACGGATTTGTCCGTCGGGCCCATCTCGTCGGAATTTGAAAATCCGTCGAAAATCCGTCGGAACGTCCGTTGAAAATCCGTTGAAAATCCGTCGAAATTTGACAACATAATTCCGACGGATTTCCGACGGAATTTGCCATTAACGGCAAAATCGTCAGAAATCTGTCGGAATGATATAACCGACGGTTTTCCGATGGAATTCCGATGAACACGGAACCGACGGATATCCGACGGAGGTCCGACGGACAAAATTCCGACGGAGGTCCGACGGATAAATTTCCGACGGAGGTCCGACGGATTTCCGACAGACACAATTCCGACGGATTTCCGACGGAAATAAGTCCGACGGATTTCCGACGGCCATTTGTAATTTTTGTAAATAAAAAAATTTAATGAATTTGAAAATATATTTTAATATATTAAATAATTAAAAAAAAATATTGAAAATTTAAAATGAAATTAAAATTAATAATATCCAAAAAAGAAAATAAATTTTGTTGTTTTTAAAAAAAAAAAACATTAAAACGAAAAATTAAAAAAATCTATGGTTGCGGTGGCGGAGGCGGTGACGATGACGATGGCGGTGGCGTCGGCGTCATCCGAGCAAAATACGCGGCCATCTGAAACGCGATCTGGGCTTGGACTTCTTCTTGCACCTTCGTTGCCATCCGCGTTTCCATCTCGCGGTTGCTTTCTTCCAATGTTAGAATCTTGGTGCGCATTTCTTCCATCTCGGAAGTCCTCTGTGCGAGTTCGGCCCGTATATCTTCATCTACTGAATAGCTGGAAGATGCCGAAGATCGGAACTCGTCGGGAAGACCAAAAACGCGACCTCTGCTCTGCGGAGTTGCCTGCGAAAGAAATTAAACATTAAAATTTAAAAATAGAAATTAAAATTAGATAGTAAATAAATATAAAAACAAAATATTACTTACTTGCAACACGAAGTTGTTGACGACCTCGACAGGAGCTTCAGTGCACGGAGGAGTTCCGTCAACCAACGGCTGAGATTGGAGATAGGCTTGCGTTTGCATATCAACGGCCTCGCATATCTCCCGAGCCACCGGATCTTGTATTTCGTGAGTTCGTTTGTTGGTGTGGGCATCCTTGAGCAATTCGAGGGCGGTAGGCTCACGTCCGAGTTCATGACGCTGAAAAATGATCAAATAATAAATATTAAAAAATTATCAAAAAACCTAAATCTAACCGATAACTTAAAACCTAATTTGCAAAAAACCTAAATATAACCGATAACTAAATATTCTCATTACAAAAAATCTAAATCTAACCGATAACTTAAAATTCTCATATTAGGAAAAAAAAAAAACTAAATAATAAAACTTACCATTTGAAGCTTACGAGTTGCCTTGCTCACCGCTCCTAAGTTGTGTGTTGCTTTGCCCTTGCCACTGCGGTTGCTGTTCCGGTTAGTCGAGTGGATTGTTGAAACCGCTTTGGTTGTGTCTCGGCTCCAATACTCACAAAATCCATCACACAACTGCGGGTTCCCAAGGAACGGCTTCGGGACTTCATTGTTCATCCACTTCTCCTTCCACTCGTGCATCTGCTTCGTGTAATGAGACCCCGCCTTAGCATCAAAGGCGGCTCTAACCGTAGCCGTGTGCTGTGGGTCCCATGCAAACTCTTGCTGAAAAAAAAAATTGAAATAAAGTTTAATAAATTAATTAATAATAAAGTTAAAAAAAAAAAATTAAGGTTTACCGCAAAATGTCGAAACCAAAGTTCTTTCTCTTCCAACGGCATCGAAGAATATGTTGGATGTGGATGTCGTACCATCGAGTTCAACATCCGGTTGATGGACTTGGGTATCCCGCTGCTTGTAAGATGAAACCTACAAAAAGAATTTAGAAGATTTATAATATTAGAAAAATTTTAAAAACCAAAAAATTTTAAAAGATTTTTAAAAAAATACTTACCACGTCCCCCCTCCGCGACATAGTGGATGAAGTAGCGTGCAATGATCGCGGTTCGGTTGAGACACGAAGTCCTCGATGCTCATCTGTGTTGGAGCTGACTGGGTCGGAGCCGACTGAGTCTCCGGAACATGAGAATGGGGGAACGAACCCTGAGCCGAGTCTGATCGACGACGACTACCACCCCTACTCCGCTGTCTCTGTCGGGCCCGCTGGTGAGAACCACCGCGGCTCGAACCCCCCTCATCGACACGCTCGTCGAGAAAATCACCGTAATCCCTAAACAAATAAAAACAAATTAATTAAGCAATAAATCTAATAAAATTCATAAATCTAATACAAAATTAAAAATTAATTTATATAAATCTAAAATTAAAAATGTATTTATACAAAATTAAAAATTAAAAATTAAAAATTAATTTATATAAATTTTTAAATTATAAATTATAACAAATGTATAAATTAAAGATAATTTAATTATAAGAAAGTAAATAAATATATACAAACTTCTATTATATACAATACAAAATTCTAAAAATCTTATTATATAAATATAAAAATCATAAAAACTTAGAAAATCATTTAATTGAAAGCAAATTTTTTCCAATTCAAATATATGTATAAATTTTTAAATTATAAATTATATGTATAATTTTTAAATTCTAAATTAAAGATAATTAAATTATAAGAAATTAAATAAATATATACAAAATTCTATTATATATATATATATATAATTCTAAAAATCTTAAAAATAATAAAACTACAATTTCATATAATTATAAATGTAGTTTTCATATACAATTACATTAACAAAAATCTAACCTATAATTTTAATCTAACCATACAAAACCTAAATCTAACCATCCAAAACCTATATCTAACAATCATGAACCTAAATCTAACAATTTATTTCCAAAATCTCAATTCCAATTCCCTAAACTCAATTCCAAATCCTAAATCTATAAATCTATAAATCAAAATCAAAAGAGTAGGATTAAATCTTACATATTCTCTGGAAGATCTGAGATGATGATGAAGAAGTGAAGAAAATCGGAAGTTTTGGAGATTTTGAGAGAAGTTGAAGGTTTTTTTTTTCAGAAATGGCGATGAACTCGCGGAGAAGACGAAGTTGTATATATAAAACGAATTCCGACGGATAATTCCGTCGGAATTCCGCCGGAGATGTATTAATAATAAATGACACCGAGACTCGAGATTCTTCTTATCTTAAATTTCGCGTATCCGTCGGAAATCCGTAGGAAATTTCCGACGGTTTTCCGACGGACGCGCGAAATTTAATACACGCGGGAAGACGAAATATCTTGTTTCGCGGTTTTATTTTAGCATTCCGTCGGAAATCCGTCGGAAATTTCCTACGGATTTCCGACGGATACGCGAAATTTAATTCGAACCGTTTCCGAAATTTAATTCGCGGTTTTATTTTTGCATACCGTCGGAAATCCGTCGGAAATTACCGACGGTTTTCCGACGGCATGCAAAACAAAACATGTCTGTCATTAGTCAGTCAACCTTAAACAAGGCCACATGTTTCCCCAAATCCGTCGGAAATCCGTCGGAAATTACCGACGGATTTCCGACGGATTTGGGGTTTTCGAGTTTTATTCGATCCGTTCCTGGTGAGATATGTTTGTATGGTAATTCTTAGTGATTTTTATGAAAGAATACAAAATAATATCTTCCAGATTGTATGAAAACTTGAAAACTTACATTTCAAAGTTTCAAAACACAAACAAGTAGCTATCGTATATGAAACGTTATGAAACACTTTCGTCATTTGTATGACAAATCTTGTAAATATGATTTATAGGTAATATTTAAGTTCATTTTATAACTTGACTTATATAATAACGTTTTAAAACACATTTTTGGGTTTCTTGTGTGGAACGATTGAAATTTGATCATGAAACCACAAATCCATCGTTTTTCCGTCGGAAGTCCGTCGGACAGGGTATACCGTCGGAAATCCGTCGGAAATTTCCGACGGATTTCCGACGGATTCGATAGATTTTTAAGGTTTGTGCTTATTGGGGTAGTTGGTGGTTTTAAGGGTTTGTATTTGTGGTTTTAAGGGTTTTGTGATATTTTTATTCTTTTAAATTAATTAAATTAAATAATTTTTTAAAATTAATTTTAATAAATATAATATTGTTTTTTATTAATTTTAATTATCATCATCATCATCATCATCATCATCATCAACGTCATCATCATCATCATCATCATCAACATCATCATCATCATCATCATCATCATCATCATCATCATCATCATCATCATCATCATCATCATCATCATCATCATCATCATCATCATCATCATCATCAACGTCATCATCATCATCATCATCAACATCATCATCATCATCATCATCATCATCATTATCATCATCATCATCATCATCAACATCATCATCATCATCATCATCATCATCATCATCATCATCATCATCATCATCATCATCATCATAATCATCATCATCAACATCATCATCATCATCATCATCATCATCATCATCATCATCATCATCATCATCATCATCATCATCATCATCATCATCATCATCATCATCATCATCATCATCATCATCATCATCATCATCATCATCATTAATTTGTATAAATACGATTAAAATATTAGAAACTGCGGTATTCTATTAATAATTGCTAAAATATAAAGAGCTGCAAAGGAGCTTATCGCCGTAAATTTAAATAAAATTACAAAACACAATTACGTAATGTCTTAAAATTAAAAACATGAAAAAAACAAAATTACATATTGTCGTTCTCTGGTTCTGATGATGAAGATCCTTCAGATGGAATATTTGCGTCTGAATCCTCAAAAAATTCTCCTTCTTCTTCCTCTGACTCTGAATGAACTACACCGAATTGTGTGAAATCAACGACAAGTGCGAGATCACAAGTAGGCTCAACTGGATCCATTGGAATATTTATGGTGGGTTGTAACGGATCGTGTGCTGCAACTCCATAAATTCTTCCTCTAGGGGTAATAGCAGTAACTGTGACCCAAGGATCTGACCGCCGGGTTACTCGAGGGTAACGAATATAACACACCTATAAAAAAAAACCACACATTCAATTAGTTAATCGATTTTAAGATACTAATTAGTAATAAAACAATTGGTATTTGGATATATCATACCTGCTCTGCTTGTGACGCTAGAATGAATGGGTCATAATATTGAAGGCTCCGACTTGTATTAACTGACGTAACACCGAATTTGTTAACCATAACACCACGCCCAAGTACTGGATCATACCAATCGCACTTAAAAACAATGCACCTCAAGTCTAACATTCCTGGGTATCGCACTTCCAAAATCTCCTTAAGAATGCCGTAGTAAACATCATCACCAGACTTCACAGATATTCCATAATCTGTAGTTGGTCTTGAACTTCGTTCGTCATGAATCCTAAAGGCATATCCACGACTGCAATACCTAGGATAAGACGTTGCAATGTAGGTGGGACCATTAACAAATTCTGTTAACCATGTTGGAAATGTTTGTCCGCTTCTTATTCCTTTAGCAACCTATAAAAATGATTCACACAAAATTAATTAATATAATTAAAATATAAGTTTTAAATATAACAAAGTAGTAAACTATTAACACACTTACGTAAATTTTCAACCAAGGCAGAAAATCCTCCTCCTTAATCGCTTGAAGCTCTTCTTCTGACTTGTCTCGATAGTACGCGCGCATAGATGACATATGAATGCTGTAAAATAACAAAAAATCATGATTAGTTAAATTTACATATCTAAGAACAATTAAAATATATTTTTGTATTCACATAAGTAAAGTTTTTTACCTTTCATATTCCACAATATCTTCACAATTTGTTAGGATATATGTATGTAAGTGTGACAACTCCTGCTGCGATAATTTGCGTTTCTTTCCTTTACCACTAACTCGACCGACTTGGGAAAATAACTCAGGAACAACGACGGGGTAAATCGCTCTCTCATTACGATCATCATGGCGACCAGGACGTCTACTCTTCGTACGAACTTCCGATGGGAAGTAATATTCAGCAAATTGTGACGCTTCTTCGTTGAGGCTCTGTGCGACAATAGATCCCTCGACTTTGCTTAAATTTTTAACTTTTTTCTTCAGATGGAACATGTACCGTTCAAAAGGATACATCCAACGGTATTGAACAGGGCCTCCTAGTTCAGCTTCTCGTGGCAGGTGGATTGGAAGATGTTCCATCACATCAAAGAAAGACGGCGGAAATATCTTCTCCAGATCACAAATGATCACCGGGATATTGGCCTTTAAATTGTCGATTCCCTCAACAGTCAATGTTCTTGTGCATAAATCTCGAAAGAAAGAACCAACTCCTGCAATTGCTTTGTGGACATCTCCTTCAAGAAGATATTCAAAAGCAAAAGGAAGAAGCCGCTGCATCACAACATGACAATCATGACTCTTCATTCCAGTAAACTTTCCTTCTCTATAATCGATGCAGTTACGCAGATTTGATGCGTATCCATCCGTGAATTTGACATCCTCGCGAATCCAACCAAAAAATTCTTCTTTCTTAGCTGCATCCAACCTCCATGGAGGAAAAGGACATCTACCATCCTATGAAACTTCCATGTTCTCACGACCACTGCAAATATCAGCCAAGTCCAATCTAGATTTCATATTGTCTTTCGTCTTCCCTTGGACGTTTAAGACAGTGTTCATGATGTTCTCAAAGAAGTTCTTCTCAACGTGCATCACATCTAAATTGTGCCGCAATAAATGGTCCTTCCAGTAAGGCAAATCCCAAAAAATACTCTTCTTGTGCCAGTTATGAACTTCGCCGGCACCGTAAACAGGTTCATGTCCATTACCCCCACAATAAGCAGTCATTTCAGCACCAAAATCTCTTAATTGCTCCAATATAGCACTTCCGTCAATTTCAGGAGGTGGAGCATCAAACACTTTCTTGTTTTTCGTAAACAATGTTCTAGACCGACGATACGGATGACGACTCGGTAGAAACCTTCGATGGCAATCAAACCAACAACTCTTTCTTCCGTTCCTAAGTTGGAATGCATCAGTCACGTCTTGGCAATACGGGCACGCTAATCTCCCATGAGTTGACCATCCAGATAACATACCATATGCTGAAAAATCGCTTATGGTCCACATAAGAACTGCCCGCATCATAAAATTCTGGTTACATGAAACATCGTACGCTTCGACACCATGCTCCCATAGCATTTGTAACTCATATATCAATGGCTGGAGAAATATATCGAGTGACCTCTTCGGATGCTCTGGGCCGGGAACGAGAATAGAGAGAAACAAAAACTCTCTACGCATGCACAGTGATAGAGGTAAATTGTAAGGAGTTACAATTACGGGCCACAACGAATACTTCCTTCCATGCATCCCAAATGGGTTGAAACCATCCGTACATAACCCGAGGTAAACATTCCTTCTCTCATACGTAAAATCTGGATACAATGATTGAAAATGTTTCCACGCTTTTGCGTCTGATGGATGTGTAATATCACCGTCTTGGCGATGTTCTGCATGCCATCTCATTGGCTATGCCGTGCGCTGAGATGAATATAACCTCTTCAACCTCTCTGTTATTGGTAAATACCACATACGCTTATACGGAATTGGAACTCTTCCACTACTTTCCTGATAACGCGGTTTACCACAAAATTGACAACTTTTGCGGTTTTCATTTTCTCTCCAATATAACATACAGTTGTCGATGCACACATCTATCACCTTACACGGCAAACCAAGACCAGATACAAGTTTTTGTATCTCGTAGTATGATGCGGGTAAAAGATTGTCTTCAGGTAACATATCTTTCGCCCAATCTGTTATTGCATCAACACACTCCTCCGCCAAATTGAAGTCCGTCTTAATCGTCATCAATCTACTTGCAGATGATAAAGGCGATTGACCTTCTTTACACCCTTTATATAGTGGTTGCTTTGCTGCGTCTAGCATATCAAAAAATCTTCGTGCTTCTAAATTAGGTTCAACACTCTCTTCACTCCCATAGTACTGCACATTCTCTCTAAACGCATCATTCACCATCTCAACTGTGCCTACACCTACATCTACTTCCGTTCTATCTCCTAAACTATCCGAGACAATTGGTTCACTAGTACTACCATAATCGTAATTTCTTTCTCCATGTAGATACCAAATCTTATATCCAGGCGTAAATCCATTGCTATACAAGTGATGCCAAACCATATATGCCTTAACATTACGAGAATTCTGGCAAATTTAACATGGACATATCAACTTACCTGATTTTTGCACACGCGGTTGATTTCCGGCCACTTGCATAAACTCTACTATGCCTCGTGCATAATCCTCGTTCAAGGTGTTCGACTCCGGATTCATCATTGGTTCGTCCATCCATGATCGAAAATATCTACACATATTTTTCACTTTTTTTCGTTATAGAAATCGTATATTAACAAGAAATGATAGAGAGAATGTAATGGAATTGGATTGTGGTGTAATGAGGTAGAGGGGTGTGAAAACATATTTATAACCTCGTATCCGTCGGAAATCCGTCGGAATTCCGTCGGTTTATAACGGCTCTACTCAACGGCTATATAACGGTCCTAAATTCCGATGGAATTCCGACGGAATTATTTTTTCCGTCGGAATTTTAACAGTACACTAGCGGTCATAAAACGGCTATATTAACGTTAACATTTACTCGGAAATCCGTCGGAAATCCGTCGGAAATTTCTGACGGCTTGGAATCCGTCGGCAATTTCCGACGGAATTCCGACGGATTTTAATTATTAAATTCTCTCGGATTTGCGTCGGAACTCCGTCGGAAATTTCCGACGGAATTTACGGCCGTCGGAAATTCCGTCGGATTTCGGCGTGTTTTTTTGTAGTGAAGGTATAATGCTTGTTTCTTACCTACGCTTTCTTCTCCACCTAGGAAGCATGCTTTATCACGTCACTAAACGTCCTAATAGGCTGAATCTTAGCCTTTGATAGTATTTCATCACTCAATCATTGTACAAAGCCTACAATGGCTCCCTGTTACGGCTCTAGACCATCGCCAAGCAATTTTCAGAGATCCAACTCCATTGTGTACACTTCAACAGTTATATTCACTCTCCTTTGGACAAACCCTTGTGAATCAAAGCGTTTCTTCTTACGATTCACATTTTTAGGTGTTGGTTTAGCCTTAGTATGTGTATTCATGATACAACTCCCAACTTCATCCTCCGAAACTCCTATGTGATTCATAGAAGTACCTGAAGTGTGGGATAAGGTATAATGCTTGTTTCTTACCTTGGCTTTCTTCTCCACCTAGGTAGCATGCTTTATCACGCCACTAAGAGTCCAAATAGGCTGAATCTCAGCCTTTGACGATATTTAAAAACTTAATTATTGTACAAAGCCTACAATGGTTCCCTGTTACGGCTCTAGACCATCGCCAAGCAATTGTCAGAGATCCAACTCCATTGTGTACACTTCAACAGTTCTATTCACTCTCATTTGTATTTTGAATTGTCATAACCCCATTTTTGGGACTCTCAGCTTGTAAGTGGCCAAATCTTTGTCAATCAAAGCATTGCTTCTTCACATTCACATCCTTAATATGTGTCTTCGTGATACAAGTCCTAACTTTACCCATAGAAACTCCTATGAGATTCAAAGAAGTACTTGAAGCGTGGTATAAGGTATAATGCTTGTTTCTTACCTTGGCTTTCTACTCTACCTAGGTAGCATGCTTTATCACGTCTTCAAGAGTCTTAATAGGCTGAATCTCAGCTATGTACGATATTTCATCACTCAATTATTGTACAAAGCCTATAATGGTTCCATGTTGCGGCTCTAGACCATCGCCAAGTAATTGTGAGAGATCCAACTCCATTGTGTACACTTCAACAGTTCTACTCACTCTCCTTTTTATTTTGAATGGTTATAACTTCGTTAATTGGACTATCAGCTTGTAAATGGCCAAATCCTTGTCTATCAAATCATTGCTTCTTCACATTCACATCCTTAGGTGTCGATTTAACCTTAATATGTGTCTTCATGATACAACTCCCAACTTCTCCCTCGAAAATTCCTATGAGATTCAAAGAAGTACATGAATTGTGGGATATGGTATAATGCTTGTTTCTTACCTTAGCTTTCTTCTCCACCTAGGTAGCATGCTTTATCACGCTACAAAGAGTCCTAATAAGCTGAATCTCAGCCTTTGACGATATTTCTTCACTTAATCATTGTACAAAGCCTACAATGGTTCCCTGTTGTGGCTCTAGACCATCGCCAAGCAATTGTCAGAGATCCAACTCCATTGTGTACACTTCAATAGTTCTATTCACTCTCCTTTGTATTTTGCATGGTTATAACTTCGTTAATTCGACTATCAGCTTTTAAATGGCCAAATCCTTGTCAATCAAAGCATTGCTTCTTCATATTCACATCCTTAGGTGTTGGTTTAGCTTTAATATGTGTCTTCGTGATACAAGTCCCAACATCACCCTCAGAAACTCCTATGAGTTTCAAAGAAGTACCTGAAGTATGAGATAAGGTGTAATGCTTGTTTCTTACATTCGCTTTCTTCTCCACCTAAGAAAAATGCTTTTTATCACGTCACTAAGCGTCCTAATAGGATGAATCTTAGCCTTTGATAATATTTCACCACTCAATCATTGTATAAAGCCTACAATGGCTCCCTGTTACGGCTCTAGACCATCGCCAAGCAGTTGTCAGAGATCCAACTCCATTGTGTACACTTCAACAGTTCTATTCACTCTCCTTTGTATTTTGAATGGTCATAACCCCATATTTGGGACTCTCAGCTTGTAAATGGCCAAATCCTTGTCAATCAAAGCATTGCTTCTTCATGTTCACATCCTTAGGTGTTGGTTTAGTCTTAATATGTGTCTTCATAATACAAGTCCCAACTTCACCCTCAGAAACTCCTATGAGATTCAAAGAAGTACTTGAAGTGTGGTATATGGTATAATGCTTGTTTCTTACCTTGACTTTCTACTCCACCTAGGTAACATGCTTTATCACGTCTTCAAGAGTCTTAATAGGCTGAATCTCAGCCTTTGACGATATTTCATCACTCAATCATTGTACAAAGCCTACAATGATTCCCTGTTGCGGCTCCAGACCATCGCCAAGCAATTGTGAGAGATCCAACTCCATTGTGTACATTTCAACAGTTCTATTCTCTCTCCTTTTTATTTTGAATGGTTATAACTTCGTTAATTAGACTATCAGCTTGTAAATGGCCAAATCCTTGTCTATCAAAGCATTGCTTCTTCATATTCACATCCTTAGGTGACGATTTAACCTTAATATGTGTCTTCATGATACAACTCCCAACTTCACCCTCGGAAATTCCTATGAGATTCAAAGAAGTACATGAATTGTGGGATAAGGTATAATGCTTGTTTCTTACATTGGCTTTCTTCTCCACCTAGAAGCATGATTTATCACGCCACTAAGAGTCCTAATAGGCCGAATCTCAGCCTTTGACGATATTTCATCACTCAATCATTGTACAAAACCTACAATGGTTCCTTGTTGCGGCTCTAGACCATCGCTAAGCAATAGTCAGAGATCCAACTCCATTGTGCACACTTCAATAGTTCTATTCACTCTCCTTTGTATTGTGAATGGTCATAACCAACAGTCCCATTTTTGGGACTCTCAGCTTGTAAGTGGCCAAATCCTTGTCAATCAAACCATTGCTTCTTCATATTCACATCCTCAGGTGTTGGTTTAGCCTTAATATGTGTCTTCGTGATACAAGTCCTAACTTCACCCACAGAAACTCCTATGAGATTCAAAGAAGTACTTGAAGCGTGGTAGAAGGTATAATGCTTGTTTCTTACCTTGGCTTTCTACTCCACCTAGGTAGCATGCTTTATCACGTCTTCAAGAGTCTTAATACTCTAAATTTTAGCTATGTACGATATTTCATCACTCAATTATTGTACAAAGCCTACAATGGTTCCATGTTGCGGCTCTAGACCATCGCCAAGTAATTGTGAGAGATCCAACTCCATTGTCTACACTTCAACAGTTCTATTCACTCTCCTTTTTATTTTGAATGGTTATAACTTCGTTAATTGCACTATCAGCTTGTAAATGGCCAAATCATTGTCTATCAAAGCATTGCTTCTTCACATTCACAACCTTAGGTGTCGATTTAACCTTAATCTGTGTCTTCATGATACAACTCCCAACTTCACCCTCGAAAATTCCTATGAGATTCAAAGAAGTACATGAATTGTGGGATATGGTATAATGCTTGTTTCTTACCTTGGCTTTCTTATCCACCTAGGTAGCATGCTTTATCACGCCACTAAGAGTCCTAATAGGCTGAATCTCAGCCTTTGACGATATTTCATCACTCAATCATTGTACAAAACCTACAATGGTTCCCTGTTGCGGCTCTAGACCATCGCTAAGCAATAGTCAGAGATCCAACTTCAATGTGTACACTTCAACAGTTCTATTCACTCTCCTTTGTATTTTGAATGGTCATAACCCCATTTTTGGGACGCCCATCTTGAAAGTGGCCAAATCCTTGTCAATCAAAGCATTGCTTCTTCATATTCACATCCTTAGGTGTTGGTTTAGCCTTAATATGTGTTTCATGATAGAAGTCCCAACATCACCATCAGAAACTCCTATGAGTTTCAAAGAAGTACCTGAAGTATGGGATAACGTATAATGCTCGTTTCTTACCTTCGCCTTCTTCTCCACCTAAGAAGCATGCTTTATTACGTCACTAAGCGCCCTAATAGGCTGGATCTTAGCCTTTGATAATATTTCACCACTAAATCATTGAACAAAGCCTACAATGCCTCCATGTTACGGCTCTGGACCATCGCCAAGCAATTGTCAGAGATCCAACTCCATTGTGCACACTTCAACAGTTCTATTCACTCTCCTCTGTATGTTGAATGGTTATAACCCCATTTTTGGGACTATCAGCTTATAAATGGACAAACCCTTGTGAATCAAAGCATATCTTCTTCAGATTCACATTCTTAGGTGTTGGTTTAGCCTTAATATGTGTATTCATGATACAACACCCAACTTCACCCTCCGAAACTCCTATGAGATTCAAAGAAGTACCTGAAGTGTGGGATAAGGTATAATGAAGTGTGGGATAAGGTATAATGCTTGTTTCTTACCTGGGCTTTCTTCTCAACCTAGGTAGCATGCTTTATCACGCCAGTAAGAGTCCTAATTGGCTGAATCTCAGCCTTTGACGATATTTCATCACTTAATCATTGTACAAAGCCTACCATGGTTCACTGTTGCGGCTCTAGACCATCGCCAAGCAATTGTCAGAGATCCAACTCCATTGTGCACACTTCAACAGTTTTATTTACTCTCCTTTGTATTGTGAATTGTCATAAACCCATTTTTGGGACTCTCAGCTTATAAGTAGCCAAATCCTTGGCAATCAAACCATTGCTTCTTCATATTCACATCCTCAGGTGTTGGTGTAGCCTTAATATGTGTCTTCGTGATACAAGTCCAAACTTCACCCTCAAAAACTCCTATGAGATTCAAAGAAGTACATGAAGTGTGGTATAAGGTATAATTCTTGTTTCTTACCTTGGCTTTCTACTCCACCTAGGTAGCATGCTTTATCACGTCTTCAAGAGTCTTAATAGGCTGAATCTCAGCTATTGACGATATTTCATCACTCAATTATTGTACAAAGCCAACAATGGTTCCTTGTTGCGGCTCTAGACCATCGCCAAACAATTGTGAGAGATCCAACTCCATTGTGTACACTTCAACAGTTCTATTCACTCTCCTTTTTATTTTGAATGGTTATAACTTCGTTAATTGGACTAGCAGCTTGTAAATGGCCAAATCCTTGTCTATCAAAGCATTGCTTCTTCACATTCACATCCTTAGGTGTCTATTTAACCTTAATATGTGTCTTCATGATACAACTCCCAACTTCACCCTCGGAAATTCCTGTGAGATTCAAAGAAGTACATGAGTTGTGGGATAAGGTATAATGCTTGTTTCTTACCTTGGCCTTCTTCTCCACCTAGGTAGCATGCTTTATCACACCACTAAGAGTCCTAATAGGCTGAATCTCAGCCTTTGACGATATTTCATCACTCAATCATTGTGCAAAACCTACAATGGTTCCCTGTTGCGGCTCTAGACCATCGCTAAGCAATAGTCAGAGATCCAACTTCAATGTGTACACTTCAACAGTTCTATTCACTCTCCTTTGTATTTTGAATGGTCATAACCCCATTTTTGGGACGCCCATCTTGAAAGTGGCCAAATCCTTGTAAATCAAAGCATTGCTTCTTCATATTCACATACTTAGGTGTTGGTTTAGCCTTAATATGTGTTTCATCATAGAAGTCCCAACATCACCATCAGAAACTCCTATTAGTTTCAAAGAAGTACCTGAAGTATGGGATAACGTATAATGCTTATTTCTTACCTTCGCATTCTTCTCCACCTAAGAAGCATGCTTTATTACGTCACTAAGCGCCCTAATAGGCTGAATCTTAGCCTTTGATAATATTTCACCACTAAATCATTGAACAAAGCCTACAATGCCTCCCTGTTACGGCTCTAGACCATCGCCAAGCAATTGTCCGAGATCCAACTCCATTGTGCACACTTCAACAGTTCTATTCACTCTCATTTGCATGTTGAATGGTTATAACCCCATTTTTGGGACTATCAGCTTGTAAATGTACAAACCCTTGTGAATCAAAGCATATCTTCTTCAGATTCACATTCTTAGGTGTTGGTTTAGCCTTAATATGTGTATTCATGATACAACACCCAAATTTACCCTCCGAAACTCCTATGCGATTCAAAGAAGTACCTGAAGTGTGGGATAAGGTATAATGAAGTGTGGGATAAGGTATAATGCTTGTTTCTTACCTTGGCTTTCTTCTCCACCTAGGTAGCATGCTTTATCACGCCAGTAAGAGTCCTAATTGGCTGAATCTCAGCCTTTGACGATATTTCATTACTTAATCATTGTACAAAGCCTACCATGGTTCACTGTTGCGGCTCTAGACCATCGCCAAGCAATTGTCAGAGATCCAACTCCATTGTGCACACTTCAACAGTTTTATTTACTCTCCTTTGTATTGTGAATTGTCATAAACCCATTTTTGGGACTCTCAGCTTATAAGTAGCCAAATCCTTGGCAATCAAACCATTGCTTCTTCATATTCACATCCTCAGGTGTTGGTGTAGCCTTAATATGTGTCTTCGTGATACAAGTCCAAACTTCACCCTCAAAAACTCCTATGAGATTCAAAGAAGTACATGAAGTGTGGTATAAGGTATAATTCTTGTTTCTTACCTTGGCTTTCTACTCCACCTAGGTAGCATGCTTTATCACGTCTTCAAGAGTCTTAATAGGCTGAATCTCAGCTATTGACGATATTTCATCACTCAATTATTGTACAAAGCCAACAATGGTTCCTTGTTGCGGCTCTAGACCATCGCCAAACAATTGTGAGAGATCCAACTCCATTGTGTACACTTCAACAGTTCTATTCACTCTCCTTTTTATTTTGAATGGTTATAACTTCGTTAATTGGACTAGCAGCTTGTAAATGGCCAAATCCTTGTCTATCAAAGCATTGCTTCTTCACATTCACATCCTTAGGTGTCTATTTAACCTTAATATGTGTCTTCATGATACAACTCCCAACTTCACCCTCGGAAATTCCTGTGAGATTCAAAGAAGTACATGAGTTGTGGGATAAGGTATAATGCTTGTTTCTTACCTTGGCCTTCTTCTCCACCTAGGTAGCATGCTTTATCACACCACTAAGAGTCCTAATAGGCTGAATCTCAGCCTTTGACGATATTTCATCACTCAATCATTGTGCAAAACCTACAATGGTTCCCTGTTGCGGCTCTAGACCATCGCTAAGCAATAGTCAGAGATCCAACTTCAATGTGTACACTTCAACAGTTCTATTCACTCTCCTTTGTATTTTGAATGGTCATAACCCCATTTTTGGGACGCCCATCTTGAAAGTGGCCAAATCCTTGTAAATCAAAGCATTGCTTCTTCATATTCACATACTTAGGTGTTGGTTTAGCCTTAATATGTGTTTCATCATAGAAGTCCCAACATCACCATCAGAAACTCCTATTAGTTTCAAAGAAGTACCTGAAGTATGGGATAACGTATAATGCTTATTTCTTACCTTCGCATTCTTCTCCACCTAAGAAGCATGCTTTATTACGTCACTAAGCGCCCTAATAGGCTGAATCTTAGCCTTTGATAATATTTCACCACTAAATCATTGAACAAAGCCTACAATGCCTCCCTGTTACGGCTCTAGACCATCGCCAAGCAATTGTCCGAGATCCAACTCCATTGTGCACACTTCAACAGTTCTATTCACTCTCATTTGCATGTTGAATGGTTATAACCCCATTTTTGGGACTATCAGCTTGTAAATGTACAAACCCTTGTGAATCAAAGCATATCTTCTTCAGATTCACATTCTTAGGTGTTGGTTTAGCCTTAATATGCGTATTCATGATACAACACCCAAATTTACCCTCCGAAACTCCTATGCGATTCAAAGAAGTACCTGAAGTGTGGGATAAGGTATAATGAAGTGTGGGATAAGGTATAATGCTTGTTTCTTACCTTGGCTTTCTTCTCCACCTAGGTAGCATGCTTTATCACGCCAGTAAGAGTCCTAATTGGCTGAATCTTAGCCTTTGACGATATTTCATCACTTAATCATTGTACAAAGCCTACCATGGTTCATTGTTGCGGCTCTAGACCATCGCCAAGCAATTGTCAGAGATCCAACTCCATTGTGCACACTTCAACAGTTTTATTTACTCTCCTTTCTATTGTGAATGGTCATAAACCCATTTTTGGGACTCTCAGCTTGTAAGTGGCCAAATCCTTGGCAATCAAACCATTGCTTCTTCATATTCACATCCTCTGGTGTTGGTGTAGCCTTAATATGTGTCTTCGTGATACAAGTCCCAACTTAACCCTCAGAAACTCCTATGAGATTCAAAGAAGTACTTGAAGTGTGGTATAAGATATAATTCTTGTTTCTTACCTTGGCTTTCTACTCCACCTAGGTAGCATGCTTTATCACGTCTTCAAGAGTCTTAATAGGCTGAATCTCAGCTATTGACGATATTTCATCACTCAATTATTGTACAAAGCCAACAATGGTTCCTTGTTGCGGCTCTAGACCATCGCCTAGCAATTGTGAGAGATCCAACTCCATTGTGTACACTTCAACAGTTCTATTCACTCTCCTTTTTATTTTGAATGGTTATAACGTCGTTAATTGGACTATCAGCTTGTAAATGGCCAAATCCTTGTCTATCAAACCATTGCTTCTTCATATTCACATCGTTAGGTGTCGATTTAACCTTAATATGTGTCTTCATGATACAAGTCCCAACTTCACCCTCGGAAATTCCTATGAGATTCAAAGAAGTACATGAATTGTGGGATATGGTATAATGCTTGTTTCTTACCTTGACTTTCTTCTCCACCTAGGTAGCATGCTTTATCACGCTAATAAGGAGGTTTTCAAGGCCTCGGGCAATCAAATAACCCTTTCGTACGTTGTGTACTTAGGGATCGATCCACGGAGAAGACAAGAATAACACACTAAGAATGGAAGAAGCTACTCAAGCTAAACGAAAATGATGTTTTGTTTTTGGCTTTTGAAGTCACGAAATTATTAACTAAAACAGAGCAAAGGAGTTAATTAAAAAGAAACCCAAGATAAACATCTACTAGAATCAAGAACAACAATCGAAATTTACCTCGAAGTGTAAAAGAAGCAAAATAAACAAGAAAATCTGTTTGTTTGTTTTTTAGACAATTTAAAACATGGATCGTTGGTAAGGCATTTTGACAAGGGTGAATGATGATATGACAAATGATAAATTCAATGAACAATCAATGTTAATCCTATGACATGAGTCACTTAACTAGACTAGTCCACTCCCATGATACTAGACCTTTTACAAATCATTCAATTAAGCTAATCTCCCAATTGCAACCAAAAGATTTATAAACAATGAACACAAACTCATAATTGTCATCAATTGCATCTTAGAACTCAATTTCCATTGGTTAAGATATAGAATGCAAGCATAGAAAGTTAAGATTAAAATCACAACACCTTCCGGGTGTGAAACAATCAACATCTAGAAAACTCTTTTCCAAGTTCATTTCTAGCATTGAGATCATTATATACTTGAACATAAACAAGAATCAACCATTGAACATCACAAACAACCATCATATCACCCTAGATCTACCAAACCAACAATCCAAGATAGAACTACTCACACATATTCATATCACAAAAATAAACCGTAGAAAATATAAACATAAACATAATAAACACAAAAGTAGAAGAAAATTTAAGTAAGCTTCACTAGATGTGGCTAGATCTTGAAACTAAAATCATGAACTTGAGAGAGTTTTTCTCTGAGTTTAGAGAGAGGTTTTTTAAAGCTAATATCAGCCTAAGATATCTTTTAAACAATGGCTGAGAATGAAAGTTAAAAACAAAAATCGGATTTGAGTGAATGTCAATTTTTTGTGGGGTATGGGCAGCTGAGGGTCAGATCGATCCATCTGGTGTGCTCTGGTTGATCTGGTGTGCTCTGATGAAGTCTACAGCAGTTTCAGCTTCCTGTCAGATTTACATGCCTTCGGTAAAACGTTCATAACTTTTGATTGCACCATGGGATTTACTTCAAACCACTTCCACATGAAAGCTAACTCAATTTCCTATGACTTTTGTAGAGAGTGCTGAAGCCTAATCGCAAATTAGGGCCTTCATATGAGTAGATATTCAAGACCCATCATTTCTTTTATTTTCTTGCAAATGATCATCCCTCATCCAAACTCCAAGTCTCCAAGTCTTCCATTTACCTAAACTGACTCAAAAAATATACAAAAACCTATATATACAACCTAGGCCTCTAAAATTCAAGTTAAAACAAAATGAGACTCAAATGCATGGAAAACTCTCAAAACTATACAAAGTGGGAATGAAAACCTATGAAAATATGCCTTAAAAACATGCAAAATATGGTGTTATCAACTCGCCCGGGCTTGCCTTTTGCTTGTCCGCAAGCAAACAAGTGAAGACAAACCGAAAGAGAGGTTTGAAAGCAGGGACTCAAAACCAAAAGTTTACAAGTTGCAAAAACAAACAATTAATTCACTCTAACTCATTCAAGGCTTATCGCAACTCCTAATCATTTCTCTTAACAACAATGCCTTATGCTTACAAGTTCTCTTTGCAACCAACCCTCACACTCATTTACTCTTTCTCAAGGTGTGATCTCACAAATGGGCAAGTGATCAAATCCAATCGGTTTGGGAGAAAAGGTTTTTAGCACAAGTAAATATGAGTGCAAGGAGGTTTATTTTCTTTTTAAGTGACTCACTCTCAAGAAAATGGAATGCTATATGTTATGCAAAAGCAAGGAAGACTAGAAAAAATTTATGCATACAAAGTTTAACTCATATTGTTCTACCCTCCTAGCAAAGCTTTTTACTCGAATGGTGATTTCATTTCTTGTTCTTATTACTTCTTTGAAGCACATTAAACCTCCAAATTTCTTTTGGCTAAATCGAACTTCCTTTTCTTTTTCCAAAACATCAAACTTCTAGAGAACATTTTTATTTTTACTTGACCCTAAACTTATTGTTCTATCTCTTTTTCAAACATGGAGATTATTTTTCTTCTCCTTTCCTAGGGTCTTTCTTTTAAGTACATCTATAGAATTTGCTTAACCAAGGGTTCCTTGACTCTCATTTCCAATCTCAATTTTTTTTTTTTCTTGATCATAATTCCCAAACCAACTACCATTTTCCCATTCATCCTCATCCTAATGCTAGCCCTTTTCTTTGAACAACTTAGACTAGCTAAAAATGAAAGCTAACCTTTGTCGTTCCCGATACCTACAAGATTTTACACACAATAGCATTATCAAGAAAAAGGCCTCACTCAATCAAACAACGAGTGGTGAAAAACAAAATGGGTAAGGTGAAAGGTAGGGAACCATTCTAAATATGAGGATGGCCACTCGGGTTATTAGAGAGTGGAAAAAGTGGATAAGATAACCCGATTGTTTTCTTTGAACCATGGTCCTGTATCACAAGCCCATAGGCGAGAAGATTAAATTCATTTAAGTCCGATATCAAAGGGGTTGATTTTAAATTAAACAAGCAATTAGAAGACAATGAGTTAAGAGTAGAGAGATCAAAGCAAGAGTGTACAAGTTTCAAAAATTTGTTCAAGCAAAACTTTTAGTGGTTTCTATCATTGTCTCCTATGCATTATGCAATCCTATATGCTTTTAGAGTCAATCCTAAATAACAAAATTCAATGATGCAAAACTATATGATTTTCGTTTTTTCATTTTTTTTTTTATTTTTTTTTTGGTTTTTCTATGCAATATATGTGAATGCGTGAGACTCAAAAGAACGAAAATAAGAAAAAATACACAATGTTAAATAACAATGACCTCTCCCCTGTACTTAAATCACATAGTCTCGGTGTGAGATGAATCCAAAGAGAGAATAAAAATGCAAACAAAAATAACAAAATATGTACAAAAGGTGAAATGTGAAACCTTGGAGTGGATTGGATGGATTAATTGCCCTTAGTTTGCCCAATCGGAAATCGCTTTGACTACTCACCAACGTCCTAGATAATCAAAACACACAAAAACAAAAATCAAATCACACTCAAACAAACAAATAAACATATTATACAAGGGATAGATTTGGGGGAGTCCCCAATGGCTCGTTTAACGTCGCTAAGCTTGACGTAGTATTGCTTTAGGCGGTTGTCGGATCCAAAAGAGGAACCATGGTTCCTTCTTCGATGCTTTCATCGGCTAGGTAAGGTTTAAGACGTTGTCCGTTCACAGCGAAATTCCCCCCTCCCCCCGGACTTGTTGTAGAGGACTACCGCACCATAAGGTCTCACTTCTTTGATTTTGAATGATCCCGACCATCTCGATTTAAGTTTCCCGGGAAACAGTTTCAGCCGGGAATTGAACAACAACACTTTGTCGTTAACCTTGAAATCTCTCGAGATGATCTTCTTATCGTGAATCTCCTTAGTTCTCTCCTTGTAGATCTTCGAGTTTTCATACGCCTCAAGACGGAATTCGTCTAGCTCGTTTATTTGCACTAACCGCTTCTCGGATGCCGTTTTGATATCAAAGTTAAGAAGCTTGATTGCCCACATGGCTTTGTATTCGAGTTCAACCGGCAAATGACATGACTTTCCATAGAGGAGGTTGAACGGTGTTGTACCTATTGGCGTTTTGAAAGCTGTTCGGTAAGCCCATAGTGCATCATCCAATTTCTTTAACCAATCCTTCCTTGTTGTTCCAACTGTCTTTTCCAATATAGCTTTGATTTCCCGGTTGGAGATTTCAACTTGGCCACTCGTTTGTGGGTGATATGGTGTTGCCACTTTGTGTTTTACCCCCTTCTTCCTTAGGAGATTCTCAAAAACCTTGTTTATGAAATGAGATCTCAAGTAGGGTTCATCCCAGTAGAACCGACGAACGTCCTTGAAGAATTTCTTCTTGGCATACCCTTGTAGGTTTGGTGGTTCTTTTTCGCAAGCTAAGTAGTTTACAAAGTCAGCATACCACGGTAAACTTACGTCCATGGACTCAATCGCTAGAAGTTCCCTCAGCATGGAATTCGCCTTGGCTAAACTTTGTATGATGTTTACTTGTTCTTCGGGCAAGGAATCATCAATCGGTATTTACTCCTCGATCTTCATCCTTGATAGATGATCAGCTACGCCATTCTCTATTCCCTTCTTGTCTCTTATCTCTAAATCAAACTCTTACAACTGTAGGATCCATCTTAACAACCTTGGCTTTGCATCTTTTCGCCAATAAGTGCCTTAGCGCTGCATGATCCCTGTGCACAATCACCTTAGAACCCACGAAGTATGATCGAAATTTCTCAAAGGAGTAGATGATTGCCAAAAGTTCTTTCTCTGTGGTTGTGTATCTTGTTTGTGCATCATCAAGTGTTCTACTAGCGTAGTAGATCACATGCATATTCTTGTCTTTCTTCTGTCCTAACACGGCTCCAACAGCGAAGTACGTCGCTCGCATCACACATTATCTCAAAAGGCAACTCCCAGTCTGGTGGTTGAACTATAGGCGCACTAATCAACGCTCCCTTCAGTTTTGTGAACGCTTCTTGACATGCTTCATCGAAGACAAACTCCGTGTCTTTGCATAGGAGTCTTGTTAGAGGCCTTGCTATCTTTGGAAAGTCTTGAATGAACCTTCGGTAAAACCCAGCATGACGCAAGAAACTCCTTATGTCTCTCACTGTTCGTGGAGTTTCCAACTTCATCATAACCTCAATCTTCGCCTTATCCACTTTAATCCCGTTTTTGGAGATCTTATGCCCAAGCAAAATCCCTTCCTTGACCATGAAGTGACACTTTTCCCAATTCAGGACCAGGTTCGTGTCTTCGCATCTCTTTAGTACCCTGCATAGATTCAACAAACAAGAACCAAACGAAGAACCATACATATAAAAATCATCCATAAATACTTCCATTGTATCCTCAATTAAATCCGAAAAAATGGACATTATACACCGCTGAAAAGTAGCAGGTGCATTACACAAACCAAATGGCATTCTTCGATAAGCAAATGTGCCATAAGGACAAGTGAATGTCGTTTTCTCTTGGTCATTTGGGTGAATTGGTATTTGGAAAAACCCAGAATAACCGTCAAGGAAGCAATAATATGAACGATTAGTCAGCCTTTCTAGCATTTGATCAATGAATGGCAAAGGAAAGTGATCCTTACGAGTGGATGAATTTAGTTTTCTATAATCAATGCACACTCTATGCCCGGTAATGGTTCTAGTTGGAATTAGTTCATCATTTTCGTTTTTAATCACGGTAATTCCTCCTTTTTTGGGTACTACATGGACCGGTGAGATCCAAGTACTATCGGAGATAGGATAGATCACACCCGCTTCTAGTAGTTTTAAAATTTCTTTCTTGGCAACTTCTTTCAAGTTCGGATTCAATCTCCGTTGATGCTCAATTGATGATTTATTTTCATCTTCCAAATGAATTCTATGCATGCATAAAGATGGTGAAATCCCTTTAATATCATTCAATGAATAACCAATGGCTCTCCTATACTTTTTCAGTTCATGCAAGATCATTAAGGTTTCTTCTTGGTTCAATGCATCATTTATTATGACAGGATATGTGGAATTAGGTCTTAAAACTCGTACCTTAGCCCGTTTGGAAGTGTCTTGAGTTCCACCTTTGGAGCATTGAGTTCGCTCCAATCATCCTCCACACTAGACTTACCATTGCTAGTGTCTTCTTTTATATCCTCTCCCGTGCGTTCTTCAATCTCCAAGAAGCATGTTTCTTTCCTCCACGGTAATTGTGAATCGAGGAATTCTTTGTAGGCAATTACCTCTTTGTTCACGGTTCCACTCTCAAAACTCGACTTCGTGATGGCTACTTCAAGAGAATCTTCCATGTTCAGCTCTTCCAAGTATTCATCAACCATTTCCTCTAAGGTTTCTATATAGAAAACCTTTCCTTCTGTGGTTGGTTTCCTCATCATGTCAAGTATATCAAACTTCAAAGAAATACCTCCCAAGTGAAGATCAATCACACCCTTTTTAACGTCTATTATAGCTCCGGCGGTTGCTAAAAACGGTCTTCCTAGGATGATAGGATCCGTTGGCTCTTCGTCCATCTCAAGCACCACAAAGTCTGTTGGATGATAGGATCCGTTGGCTCTTCTAGTATCCCAATCGGATGACGAATCGATCTATCCGCTAACACCAATGAGATTCTTGTTCGTTTGAAGTTTGTCAATCCTAATTTCTTGGAGACCGTCAACGGCATTAGACTAACGCTTGCGCCAAGATCAACCAAACACTTGTTAAAGTGGAGAGATCCTATAGTACAAGGGACTGTGAAACTCCCGGGATCCATGAGTTTCTTCGGCAAGTTGTTTTGAATTATGGCGCTGCACTCATGAGTGATCATCACCATGGCATCTTCGATTTGTCTCCTTTTAGTAAGCACGTCCTTGAGGAGTTTGTTGTAAACCGGACACTCCATAATAAGATCAATGAATGGAATGGTGACTCGAACCGTACCCATTATCTTCTTGAACTTTTCGAACTGCTTATCCAAAATCTGTTTCTTAAACCTCCCGGGAAATGGAAGTTTCGGTTCGTATGCCCGTGGCTCAAAATCATCGAGTATTGGCTCGCTCTAGGCGTTCTATCTCAAGCACTAACTCCACCAGGTTTTGATGTCCTTGGCTTCTCAGGTTCATGCACCTACAAGAAAGAGAAAAAATTCAGAACGAGGTTAGATCTTTCGAAAATTAAAATTTAGACTCGGTAGAATCCAAATCCTAATGGCTATTGCATTGCTTCCCCGGCAACGGCGCCAATTTGATAAGGAGGTTTTCAAGGCCTCGGGCAATCAAATAACCCTTTCGTACGTTGTGTACTTAGGGATCGATCCACGGAGAAGACAAGAATAATACACTAAGAATGCAAGAAGCTACTCAAGCTAAACGAAAATGATGTTTTGTTTTTGGCTTTTGAAGTCACGAAATTATTAAGTAAAACAGAGCAAAGGACTTAATTAAAAAGAAACCCAAGATAAACATCTACTAGAATCAAGAACAACAATCGAAATTTAGCTCGAAGTGTAAAAGAAGCAAAATAAACAAGAAAATCTGTTTGTTTTTTTTTAGACAATTTAAAACATGGATCGTTCGTAAGGCATTTTGACAAGGGTGAATGATGATATGACAAATGATAAATTCAATGAACAATCAATGTTAATCCTATGACATGAGTCACTTAACTAGACAAGTCCACTCCCATGATACTAGACCTTTTACAAATCATTCAATTAAGCTAATCTCCCAATTGCAACCAAATGATTTGTAAACAATGAACACAAACTCATAATTTTCATCAATTCCATCTTAGAACTCAATTTCCATTGGTTAAGATATAGAATGCAAGCATAGAAAGTTCAGATTAAAATCACAACACCTTCCGAGTGTGAAACAATCAACATCTAGAAAACTCTTTTCCAAGTTCATTTCTAGCATTAAGATCATTATATACTTGAACATAAACAAGAATCAACCATTGAACATCACAAACAACCATCATATCACCCTAAATCTACCAAACCAACAATCCAAGATAGAACTACTCACACATATTCATATCACAAAAATAAACCGTAGAAAATATTAACATAAACATAATAAACACAAAAGTAGAAGAAAATTTAAGAAAGCTTCACTAGATGTGGCAAGATCTTGAAATTAAAATCATGAACTTGAGAGAGTTTTTCTCTGAGTTTAGAGAGAGGTTTTTTAAAGCTAATATCAGCCTAAGATATCTTTTAAACAATGGCTGAGAATGAAAGTTAAAAAGAAAAATCGGATTTGAGTGAATGTCAATTTTTTGTTGGGTATGGGCGGCTGAGGGTCAGATCGATCGATCTGGTGTGCTCCGGTCGATCTGGTGTGCTCTGGTCGATCTTGATTCTTACCGCAAGTTTAATTGAATTGGATCGATCGATCTGATGAAGTCTACAGCAGTTTCAGCTTCCTGACAGATTTACATGCCTTCGGTAAAACGTTCATAACTTTTGATTGCACCATGGGATTTACTTCAAACCACTTCCACATGAAAGCTAACTCAATTTCCGATGACTTGTGTAGAGAGTGCTGAAGCCTAATCGCAACTTAGAGCCTTCATATGAGTAGATCTTCCAGACCCTATGGATTGGTTCCGAAACATCATTTCATTTATTTTCTTCCAAATGATCCTTCATCCAAACTCCAAGTCTCCAACTATTCCATTTCCCTAAACTGACTCAAAACATATACAAAAACCTATATATACAACGTAGGCCTCTAAAATTCAAGTTAAAACAAAATGAGACTCAAATGCTTGGAAAACTCTCAAAACTATACAAAGTGGGAATGAAAACCTATGAAAATATGCCTTAAAAACATGCAAAATATGGTGTTATCACATGCCACTAAGAGTTCTAATAAGCTGAATCTCAGCCTTTGAGGATATTTCATCACTTAATCATTGTACAAAGCCTACAATGGTTCCCTGTTGTGGCTCTAGACCATCGCCGTGCAATTGTCAGAGATCCAACTCCATTGTGTACACTTCAACAGTTCTATTCACTCTCCTTTGTATTTTGAATGGTTATAACTTCGTTAATTGGACTATCAACTTGTAAATGGCCAAATCCTTGTCAATCAAAGCATTGCTTCTTCATATTCACATCCTTAGGTGTTGGTTTAGCCTTAATATGTGTCTTCGTGATACAAGTCCCAACATCACCCTCAGAAACTCCTATGATTTTCAAAGAAGTACCTGAAGTATCAGATAAGGTATAATGCTTGTTTCTTACATTCGCTTTCTTCTCCGCCTAAGAAAAATGCTTTATCACGTCACTAAGCGTCCTAATAGGATGAATCTTATCCTCTAATAATATTTCACCACTCAATCATTGTATAAAGCCTACAATGGCTCCCTGTTACGGCTCTAGGCCATCGCCAAGCAATTGTCAGAGATCCAACTCCATTGTGTACACTTCAACTGTTCTATTCACTCTCCTTTATATTTTGAATGGTTATAACCCCATTTTTTGGGCTATCAGCTTGTAAATGGACAAACCCTTGTGAATCAAAGCATTTATTCTTCAGATTCACATTGTTAGGTGTTGGTTTAGCCTTAATTTGTGTATTCATGATACAACTCCCAACTTCAACCTCCGAAACTCCTATGAGATTCAAAGAAGTACCTGAAGTGTGGGATAAGGTATAATGCTTGTTTCTCACCTTGGCTTTCTTCTCCACCTTGGTAGCATACTTTATCATGCCACTAAGAGTCCTAATAGGCTGAATCTCAGCCTTTGACGATATTTCATCACTTAATTATTGTACAAAGCCTACAATGGTTCCCGGTTGCGGCTCTAGACCATCGCCAAGCAATTGTCAGAGATCCAACTCCATTGTGTACACTTCAACAGTTCTATTCACTCTCCTTTGTATTTTGAATGGTCATTACCCCATTTTTGGGACTCTCAGCTTGTAAGTGGCCAAATCCTTGTCAATCAAGTCATTGCTTCTTCATATTCACATCCTTAGGTGTTGGTTTACCCTTAATATGTGTCTTCGTGATACAAGTCTCAACTTCACCCTCAGAAACTCAATGAGATTCAAAGAAGTACTTGAAGTGTGGTAGAAGGTATAATGCTTGTTTCTCACCTTGGCTTTCTACTCCACCTAGGTAGCATGCTTTATCACGTCTTCAAGAGTCTTAATAGGCTAAATCTCAGCTATGTACGATATTTCATCACTCAATTATTGTACAAAGGCTACAATGGTTCCATGTTGCAGCTCTAGACCATCGCCAAGTAATTGTGAGAGATCCAACTCCATTGTGTACACTTCAACAGTTCTATTCACTCTCCTTTTTATTTTGAATGGTTATAACTTCGTTAATTGGACTATCAGCTTGTAAATGGCCAAATCCTTGTCTATCAAAGCATTGTTTCTTCACATTCACATCCTTAGGTGTCGATTTAACCTTAATATATGTCTTCATGATACAACTCCCAACTTCACCCTCGGAAATTCCTATGAGATTCAAAGAAGTACATGAATTATGGGATATGGTATAATGCTTGTTTCTTACCTTGGCTTTCTTCTCCACCTAGGTAGCATGCTTTATCACACCACTAAGAGTCCTAATAGGCTGAATCTCAGCCTTTGACGATATTTCATCACTCAATCACTGTACAAAACCTACAATGGCTCCCTGTTGCGGCTCTAGACCATCGCTAAGCAATTGTCAGAGATCCAACTTCATTGTGTACACTTCAACAGTTTTATTCACTCTCCTTTGTATTTTGAATGGTCATAACCCCATTTTTGGGACGCCCATCTTGAAAGTGGCCAAATCCTTGTCAATCAAAGCATTGCTTCTTCATATTCACATCCTTAGGTGTTGGTTTAGCCTTGATAGGTGTTTCATGATAGAAGTCCCAACATCACCATCAGAAACTCCTATGAGTTTCAAAGAAGTACCTGAAGTATGGGATAAGGTATAATGCTTGTTTCTTACCTTCGCTTTCTTCTCCACCTAAGAAGCATGCTCTATCACATCACTAAGCGCCCTAATAGGCTGAATCTTTGCCTTTGATAATATTTCACCACTCAATCATTGTACAAAGCCTACAATGCCTCCCTGTTACGGCTCTAGACCATCGCCAAGCAATTGTCAGAGATCCAACTCCATTGTGCACACTTCAACAGTTCTATTCACTCTCCTTTGTATGTTGAATGGTTATAACCCCATTTTTGGGACTATCAGCTTGTAAATGGACAAACCCTTGTGAATCAAAGCATATCTTCTTCAGATTCACAGTCTTAGGTGTTGGTTTAGCCTTAATATGTGTATTCATGATACAACACCCAACTTCACCCTCCAAAACTCCTATGAGATTCAAAGAAGTACCTGAAGTGTGGGATAAGGTATAATGCTTGTTTCTTACCTTGGCTTTCGTCTCCACCTAGGTAGCATGCTTTATAACGCCACTAAGAGTCCTAATAGGCCTCAGCCTTTGACGATATTTCATCACTTAATCATTGTACAAAGCCTACCATGGTTCACTGTTGCGGCTCTAGACCATCGCCTAGCAATTGTCAGAGATCTAACTCCATTGTGCACACTTCAACAGTTCTATTTACTCTCTTTTGTATTGTGAATGGTCATAAACCCATTTTTGGGACTCTCAGCTTGTAAGTGGCCAAATCCTTGACAATCAAACCATTGCTTCTTCATATTCACATCCTTAGGTGTTGGTGTAGCCTTAATATGTGTCTTCGTGATACAAGTCCCAACTTCACCCTCAGAAACTCCTATGAGATTTAAAGAAGTACTTGAAGTGTGGTATAAGGTATAATTCTTGTTTCTTACCTTAGCTTTCTACTCCACCTAGGTAGCATGCTTTATCACGTCTTCAAGAGTCTTAATAGGCTGAATCTCAGCTATTGACGATATTTCATCACTCAATTATTGTACAAAGCCAACAATGGTTCCTTGTTGCGGCTCTAGACCATTGCCAAGCAATTGTGAGAGATCCAACTCCATTGTGTACACTTGAACTGTTCTATTCACTCTCCTTTTTATTTTGAATGGTTATAACTTCGTTAATTGGTCTATCATCTTGTAAATGGGCAAATCCTTGTCTATCAAAACATTGCTTCTTCACATTCACATCCTTAGGTGTTGATTTAACCTTAATATGTGTCTTCATAATACATCTCCCAACTTCACCCTCGGAAATTCCTGTGAGATTCAAAGAAGTACATGAATTGTGGGATAAGGTATAATGCTTGTTTCTTACCTTGGCCTTCTTCTCCACCTAGGTAGCATGCTTTATCACACCACTAAGAGTCCTAATAGGCTGAATCTCAGCCTTTGACGATATTTCATCACTAAATCATTGTACAAAACCTACAATGGTTACCTGTTGCGGCTCTAGACCATCGCCAAGCAATAGTCAGAGATCCAACTCCATTGTGTACACTTCAACAGTTCTATTCACTCTTCTTTGCATTTTGAGTGGTCATAACCCCATTTTTGGGACTCCCAGCTTGAAAGTGGCCAAATCCTTGTCAATCAAAGCATTGCTTCTTCATATTCACATCCTTAGGTGTTGGTTTAGCCTTAATATGTGTTTCATGATACAAGTCCCACCATCACCCTCGGAAACTCCTATGAGTTTCAAAGAAATACCTGAAGTATGAGATAAGGTATAATGCTTGTTTCTTACCTTCGCTTTCTTCTCCACCTAAGAAGCATGCTTTATCACGTCACTAAGCATCCTAATAGGCTGAATCTTAGCCTTTGATAATATTTCACCACTCAATCATTGTACAAAGCCTACAATGCCTCCCTGTTACGGCTCTAGACCATCGCCAAGCAATTGTCAGAGATCCAACTCCATTGTGTACACTTCAACAGTTCTATGCACTCTCCTTTGTATTTTGAATGGTTATAACCCCATTTTTGGGACTATCAGCTTGTAAACGGACAAACCCTTGTGAATCAAAGCATTTCTTCTTCAGATTCACATTCTTAGGTGTTGGTTTAGCCTTAATATGTGTATTCATGATACAACTCCCAACTTCACCCTCCAAAACTCCTATGAGATTCAAAGAAGTACATGAAGTGTGGGATAAGGTATAATGCTTGCTTCTTACCTTGGCTTTCTTCTCCACCTAGGTAGCATGCTTTATCACGCCACTAAGAGTCCTAATAGGCTGAATCTCAGCCTTTGACGATATTTCATCACTCAATTATTGTACAAAGCCTTCAATGGTTCCCTTATGGGGCTCTAGACCATCGCCAAGCAGTTGTGAGAGATCCAACTCCATTGTGTACACTTCAACAGTTCTATTCACTCTCCTTTTTATTTTGAATGGTTATAACTTCGTTAACTGGACTACCAGTTTGTAAATGGCCAAATCCTTGTCTATTGATATGCTCAAATTTACCCTGAGCTACTCTCTCAAATTAAGAGATCACTGTAATACTTAGGGATCGAATCCACAAGGACTATGAAATACCCAATAAATCTCAGTAAAAGTATAGTGCTAAATAAAGTATAATGTAATGAAATAGCAGTGCGAGAAATTAAACAAAGTCTGAATCAATGGAGAAGAGCGCTAGGCATAGGGAAATCTCAGGAATCTTCAGAACTGTGATTAAATTGAATTATCAGGATTATAATTTAAGAACCGTTCTAGAACTCAAACACAATTGTAAAACCTACCAGCTTCCGCTGCGTAAACTATCTATCCCTGAATCTAGAATTCCAAATTCCTTTGCTAAATCTAAGATCCAGACAATCAGTAATGATCAGGTTCAATTTGTTCACAAAATGCCTAAATCAAATTCCTTTGCAGATAGGTATTTTGCTCACCTAAGATAGATCTAGCAATCAATTACACTTTCATGTCAATTAATAACCCTAAATCAGATTCTAGGTCACGAATCTAGAATAAGCAGTAAGTTCAATCCTAGATGAAGAACTCTATCAATTAACCCTAATAAATCACTGGTTCAACAATTCCTCAGAAACCTTTGAAAACCCATAGCCTAACAAGGAACTACTCAGACATGGTGAAAGTAACAATCATTATGATATGAATAGAAATCAATAATATAATAAAAGTAAGAACAAAGAGTATCAGAGTTTAGAGAAAGATGATACAAGCTTGAGATAGAAAGAGGGTCTGCTGCTTGATGATCCCCCAAACCCTGATCTAAAATACAATATATAGCTAAAAACTCGTACAAGGACTATTGCTGAAATATTGGAAACTTCTGGGCAAAATTGTAAATCTTCCAAAAACTCCGAAGTTGTCCGCCTGTGGTGTCGATCGACACTCATGGCTGGTGTCGATCGACACCGAGTCACATATCGCCTCAAAACATGATTCTTCAATGCAACTTCTTGGTCCTTGCTCCAAAATCTCCAATATTCTTCACATTAGTCCTAAATGCATACCTGAAGATAAAAGACTCTAATAGACTCCAAAAACACCAAAAAGACTCGATTAAAGACTCTTATATCACGGTTAAAACCCATAAAAACTATGATATATCAACTCTCCCAGACTTAGCTTTTGCTTGCCCTCAAGTAAAACAGAAACTCAGCCTGTGAAAGAAGTTTGAAAACACAGGAAACTCATTTTGTCATAAGAGTACCAAACTCACATTCACCATAGTAAAGCCACTGGAAATTCTTACCTGACAAGGTCCAGACCACCATGTACTTCCCCCAGACTTAGCAACTGTCCCAAACAACTCCACAATTCAAATAAACAATCCAAATTCACCATACCAACTTCTATAAACTAAGGTGAAGACTCATCCAGGGAGTATCAATCAAAGGACACATGGATTCTTTCTCAATCAGTTTTCCTGAACACACAGACTGTGTTTACTTCTGGTTCCTTTCCTCTCCCTTTTCTCACTTCTGCAGTTAATTATATCAAAGGTGTAGGCGAATAATGGTATCACGGGAAATTTTCCTAACCTCGCTTCCAACCTTTGTGTGATCATTCCTTTCAAAGTAGAATAATGAGGTCACTGGAAATTTTTCTACCTCTCTACTTAAAAGAAAATCATTTCATCTTTTGCTGCTTAGTATATATATATATATATATATATATATATATTTTTTTTTTTTCTTTTTATTTTTTTTTATTCATGAAGGGAAGAGAGAGGGGAACCATACTCACACAGACAAGTCTTTCAGGACTGAAGGGAGAATCCGATCCAATGTAAATCAAGCCCCTGGACAAGCAGAATAAAGTCAGGTTAATGGGCGAAGTCGGTGATGGATCCTCTGAAAGCTCAGGTGAACATGGGTAACATCGGTAGGTTGATCAGCCTTGGGGTTTTTCATTAGTCTCAGATGCATGTCAAGCTCGAATCAATGGTCACTCAAGTTCCTGCAAATGTGGTGAGTTCCTCGAAAAATCATAGTTTCCAAACTAAATTTTGACTCAATAAAACAAAAAAATTGGACTGACTCTAAGAAAACAAAAAGAATGATGTTAGTAACTACCTCCCCCAGACTTAAACAACACTGTCCCCAGTGTTATCAAGCAAGGAGTTGGTGAAAAGGAAACAAAACCGATGAACCACAGTGAAAAAGTCAAAATTTGAGAACACAAAACCTGAATCGTGGTGTGGGTGTCGATCGACACCGACGAGTGGTGTCGATCGACACCAGGTCTATAATCCGAAACTTTGATGTTTCAAAATCGAGTCCAAGTTTGTGAAACAAATAATCCGAGTTCATCGTCTGTTAGATCATCAAAAGACAAGGTGAGTGACATGAAAAGATGAAAATATCCTAGAATAAATGTTAGAATACAAACTGACTCAAAGAAAACATAAAAATGACTCAAAAGTATCAAAATCAAAAATAAAAGATAAAGGATAAAAGAAAACTAATCCTCCTCAGAACTCTCGTCTGGGCTGCTCGGGCGTTGGGAACCGGTGGCTGGCGAGGTGATCGAGAGCGGTGACGAGTAGGACGGACGCAACCGCAGCGAGATAGTCCAGCTATGGCATTCCAGATGCTCTGGAAACTCTCCACGACATATCTCTGAAAGTCGGCTGTCTCCATAGGAATCTCCGGAGCGACAGGAAGCTCAAACGGAGGAGCTACAGAAGAACCGGGCTGATGCGGAAGACCTCCAGCTAGGTCTGGTATCGGAGCATCCTCTGCATCAGAAGGGGGTGCGCGAGAAGAAGCTCCTCTACGGCATCGAGTCTGTGGTGCCGTGGTAAGGAGACTGGGATCGGGATCAAAACGCAGCTGCTGTGGATCCTCTGTAATAGCTGTGAGGGCAGGCTGTGGAAGCTGTATCATGTGCTGCCCCGTAACCGTGCGGAAACACCAGATCCAGTCATCCTTAATCCAGTGAGCATTCTTCAAATAGTCTCTGTCCATAGCGGAACGCGCAGTGACGATCGTGCAGCTAGATGTGTCAATCCCGAAGTGCTGAAAAATGGTTGTCAAAAGACTCCCTACACTCTCCCTCTTGGTCCCGCGACCCACAAACGGCTTCATCTTCAGGGAGACTAAGTGATGAGCAAACACAGCACCTAAGTTCACATTACTATATAACTCAGGCCACTCAAATCCATCAACGCAAATATCACCCACGGCATAGCTAAGCAGAATCAACTCAGACAACCTCATCTTCCCAGGCTCCATCTTACACAGAATGGTGTTGGCAATGATACGAACGACATACCTCAGGACCGGATGTCGAATATCAGTCTGCGTAGATGTCTTGGAGTCATAACGGCCTGTCCCGAAATGAGACCAGAAGGCTGGACCGTCCAAGAACTGAGCTGGCAATGCAACTCCTGTCAAATCTGCATCGAAACCATAAATCTCGCAGAGATCTCGGAGTGGTAATCTGTACCGAACTCCTCTAATCAGGAATGTAAGCGTCCCTTCCTGCGCATTCTTCACAATCTCATTCCTATAGTAAACTCTAGCAGTAGCAAGAAATTGTCGTACCAAGTCTGGAAAGAGATCATACTGCCTAGTAGCTATGGTGCCTAAGCCCATCCTCTGCACTAATCTAACCACGTCATCTCTAATGCCCATCCGTCGCAAAGCACAACTATCAGCAATCCTAGTCGGCCTAATATCAACTCCTAACCAAGCATTATAGAACAATGTATCATATTCATCCCAAGATTCTGAAATTGCTCTGTAAACACATTCGTCCTTTTCTACTTCTTTCTTAGGAGATTCATCCCACACAACCGTTGATGCAATCTTTCTACCCTCTCTCTTGGGCCATGGAGGTCGAGATTGTACCTGAGAATGAGTTGGAGAAGCAGCCAATTCCGGCGAATCTGCCATAGAATCCGGCGGATTGGAGGAAGAACCACCGTCGGACCTAAATCGCTTGCCACGTGAAGCCATCTGCACCAAACTCAAAATAGACACTAGAAACAAGTAAATGACGAAAATCTAATGAGTTTAGAGTTTTGAATCGATGAAATCGAGCAAGAAATCAGAGAGAAATCGGAGGTTTAAGATTTTCGGAAGTTAGAAAAATGAGTGAAGAAGAAGAGAGTTTCGGGTTTTTAACCCGCTGGACTCGTCGACTTATGGTGTCGATCGACACCATCGACTGGTGTCGATCGACTGGTGTCGATCGACACCATCGACTGGTGTCGATCGATACCAGCAACAAGGGTCGACACCATCACTTTTTTTTTTTTTTTTTTTTTATGATATAAAAATAGAAATCTAAACAAAAGAAAACCAAAATTAAAAATTAGTCCCAGTTAGAAAAACCTAAATAATTAAAAATCAAATAAATAAAATATATTAACAACTTACCAGTGGGTTGCCTCCCACCAAGCGCTTGTTTAAAGTCATTAGCTTGACTTTGTGGCGGTTTAGGCAGAGGGTGCATCATCCAGACGCAATATGTGTCCGTCCGGTATCTTGGTATGTGCCCAATAATGTTTGACCCTCTGACCGTTGACTGTAAATTCATTGCCCTCAGGACTGAGCAAGACAACAGCACCATATGGTCGAACTTCCTTGACTGTGAAAGGAGGTACCAACGAGAACGCAATTTCCCAGGAAACAATTGTAAACGAGAGTTATACAGAAGTACCTGATCATTGGGTTCGAAAGTCCGTGAAATGATCTTCTTATCGTGATAAGCTTTGGTCCTTTCCTTGTACAGCTTAGAGCTTTCGTAAGCATGAAGTCGAATCTCATCAAGTTCATTGAGCTGAATCAAACGTCTCTCTGCTGCTGGTTTGATATCGAAGTTCAGCAGCTTTACAGCCCAGGCGGCCTTATGCTCAAGCTCTACTGGAAGATGACATGCTTTCCCATAAAGCAGATGAAACGGTGTAGTACCAAGTGGCGTCTTGAATGCAGTCCGATAAGCCCAGAGTGCATCATCTAACTTTGCGGACCAGTCCTTTCTAGAGCATCCTACAGTCTTCTCTAAAATCTCCTTGATCTGCCTGTTAGAGACCTCAACTTGTCCACTTGTCTGTGGATGGTATGGAGTAGCAACGCGATGATGTACTCCGTGCTTCTTAAGGAGCCGTTCAAACACGCGGTTGATGAAGTGCTTGCCACCATCGCTGATGACAATCCTCGGGACTCCAAATCGTGGGAAGATAATGGTCTTAAACAGCTTAAGGACCACTGAAGAGTCGTTGGTAGGACTGGCGATCGCTTCGACCCATTTCGACACATAATCAACAGCAACCAAGATGTACTTGTTCTTGTATGATGTCGAGAAAGGGCCCATGAAGTCTATACCCCAGCAATCAAAGACCTCGACCTCGAGGATGAAGTTCTGAGGTATCTCATGCCGCTTACTGATCTTCCCTCTTCTTTGACATGCATCACATCGAGACACAAAGGCATGGGCGTCCCTGAACATAGTCGGCCACCAGAAGCCTGCTTGTAGAACCTTAGATACCGTCTTCAAGGTGGCAAACTGCCCAGCATACTCAGAACCATGACAGTGAAACAAGACATCTGGAATCTCAGTATTAGCTATGCATCTACGATAGACCCCATCTGAACAATGTCGATACAAGTACAGTTCATCCCAATAGAATCGTCTCAGCTCACGCATGAATTTCTTTTTCGAATACCCTGTAAACTCATCCGGTTCATCTCCTGCAGCAAGGTAATTGGCGATATCAGCAAACCATGGTCGATCTTGACCCTCAACAACAGCTATTGAGTGGTTATCTGCCAAAACGTAGCTGTCTGGAGTGTGGGTGTCGATCGACACATCAGCGTGGTGTCGATCGACACCCGGACCTGTTGTCCGAGAATTCTGCAGATCACCAAAGGAAAAATCGCGCCATCCCATTTCCAATAAGTGCACATTCTCTTCTGGCAGAGAATCCCAGCCTAAAGTGGCCAAATCCTTGTCAATCCTTGTCAATCAAAGCATTGCTTCTTCATATTCACATCCTTAAGTGTTAGTTTAGCCTTAATATGTGTCTTCATGATACAAGTCCCAACATCACCCTCAGAAACTCCTATGAGTTTCAAAGAAGTACCTGAAGTGTGGGATATGGTATAATGCTTGTTTCTTACCTTCGTTTTTTTCTCCACCTAGGAAACATGCTTTATCACGTCACTAAGTGTCCTAATAGGCTAAATCTCAGCCTTTGATAATATTTAATAACTCAATCATTGTACAAAGCTTACAATGGCTCCCTGTTACGGCTCTAGACCATCTCCAAGCAATTGTCAGAGATCCAACTCCATTGTGTACACTTCAACCCTCAAAGAAGTACCTGAAGTGTGGGATATGGTATAATGCTTGTTTCTTACCTTCGCTTTTTTCTCCACCTAGGAAGCATGCTTTATCACGTCACTAAGCGTCCTAATACGCTAAATCTCAGCCTTTGATAATATTTAATCACTCAATCATTGTACAAAGCATACAATGGCTCCCTATTACGGCTCTAGACTATCGCCAAGCAATTGTCACAGATCCAACTCCATTGTGTACATTTCAACAGTTGTATTCACTCTCCTTTGTATTTTGAATGGTCAAAACCCCATTTTTGGGACTCTCAGCTTGTAAGTGTCTAAATTCTTGTCAATCAAAGCATTGATTCTTCATGATACAAGTCCCAACTTCACCCTCAGAAACTCTTATGAGATTCAAAGAAGTACCTGAAGTGTGGGATAAGGTATAATGCTTTTTTCTCACCTTGGCTTTATTCTCCACCTTGGTAGCATGCTTTTTCATGCCACTAAGAGTCCTAATAAGCTAAATCTCAGCCTTTGACGATATTTCATCACTTAATCATTGTACAAAGCCTACAATGGTTCCCGGTTGCGGCTCTAGACCATCGCCAAGCAATTGTCAGAGATCCAACTCCATTGTGTACACTTCAACAGTTCTATTCACTCTCCTTTGTATTTTGAATGGTCATTACCCCATTTTTGGGACTCTCAGCTTGTAAGTGGCCAAATCCTTGTCAATCAAGGCATTGCTTCTTCATATTCAAATCCTTAAGTGTTGGTTTAGCCTTAATATGTGTCTTCGTGATACAAGTCCCAACTTCACCCTCAGAAACTCCAATGAGATTCAAAGAAGTACTTGAAGTGTGGTATAAGGTATAATGCTTGTTTCTTACCTTGGCTTTCTACTCCACCTAGGTAGCATGCTTTATCACGTCTTCAAGAGTCTTAATAGGCTGAATCTCAGCCTTTGACGATATTTCATCCCTTAATTATTGTACAAAACCTACAATGGTTCCCTGTTGCGGCTCTATACCATCACCAATCAATTGTGAGAGATCTAACCTCATTGTGTACACTTCAACAGTTCTATTCACTCTCCTTTTTATTTTGAATGGTTATAACTTCGTTAATTGGACTATCAGCTTGTAAATGGCCAAATCCATGTCTATCAAAGCATTGCTTCTTCATATTCACATCCTTAGGTGTCGATTTAACCTGAATATGTGACTTCATGATACAACTCCCAACTTCACCCTCGGAAATTCCTATGAGATTCAAAGAAGTACATGAATTGTGGGATAAGGTAATGCTTGTTTCTTACCTTGGCTTTCTTCTCCACCTAGGTAGCATGCTTTATCACGCCACTAAGAGTCCTAATAGGCTGAATCTCAGCCTTTGACGATATATCATCACTCAATCATTGTACAAAACCTACAATTGTTCCCGGTTGCGGCTCTAGACCATCGCCAAGCAATTGTCAGAGATCCTACTCCATTGTGTACACTTCAACAGTTCTATTCACTCTCCTTTGTATTTTGAATGGTCATTACCCCATTTTTGGGACTCTCAGCTTGTAAGTGGCCAAATCCTTGTAAATCAAGGCATTGCTTCTTCATATTCATATTCTTAGGTGTTGGTTTAGCCTTAATATGTGTCTTCGGGATACAAGTCCCAACTTCACCCTCAGAAACTCAATGAGATTCAAAGAAGTACTTGAAGTATGGTATAAGGTATAATGCTTGTTTCTTACCTTGGCTTTCTACTCCACCTAGGTAGCATGCTTTATCACGTCTTCAAGAGTCTTAATAGGCTGAATCTCAGCCTTTGACGATATTTCATCCCTCAATTATTGTACAAAACCTACAGTGGTTCCCTCTTGCGGCTCTAGACCATCGCCAAGCAATAGTCAGAGATCCAACTCCATTGTGTACTTTTCAACAGTTCTATTCATTCTCCTTTGTATTTTGAATGGTCATAACCCCATTTTTGGGACTCCCAGCTTGAAAGTGGCCAAATCCTTGTCAATCAAAGCATTGCTTCTTCATATTCACATCCTTAGGTGTTGGTTTAGCCTTAATATGTGTCTTCATGATACAAGTCCCAAAATCACCCTCATAAACTCCTATGTGTTTCAAAGAAGTACCTGAAGTGTGGGATATGGTATAATGCTTGTTTCTTACCTTCGCTTTTTTCTCCACCTAAGAAGCGTGCTTTATCACGTCACTAAGCGTCCTAATAGGCTGAATCTCAGCTTTGATAATATTTAATCACTCAATCATTGTACAAAGCTTACAATGGCTCCCTGTTACGGCTCTAGACCATCGCCAAGCAATTGTCAGAGATCCAACTCCATTGTGTACACTTCAACAGTTCTATTCATTCTCCTTTGTATTTTGAATGGTCAAAACCCCATTTTTGGGACTCTCAGCTTGTAAGTGGCTAAATCCTTGTCAATTAAAGCATTGCTTCTTCATATTCACATCCTTAGGTGTTGGTTTAACCTTAATATGTGTCTTCATGATACAAGTCCCAACTTCACCCTCAGAAACTCCTATGAGATCTAAAGAAGTACCTAATGTTTGTTTCTCACCTTGGCTTTCTTCTCCACCTTGTTAGCATCCTTTATCATACCACTAAGAGTCCTAATAGGCTGAATCTCAGCCTTTGACGATATTTCATCACTTAATCATTGTACAAAGCCTACAATGGTTCCCGGTTGCGGCTCTACACCATCGCCAAGCAATTGTCAAAGTTTCAACTCAATTGTGTACACTTCAACAGTTCTATTCACTCTCCTTTGTATTTTGAATGGTCATAACCCCATTTTTGGGACTCTCAGCTTGTAAGTGGCCAAATCCTTGTCAATCAAAGCATTGCTTCTTCATATTCACATCCTTAGGTGTTGGTTTAGCCTTAATATGTGTCTTCGTGATACAAGTCCTAACTTCACCCACAGAAAATCCTATGAGATTCAAAGAAGTACTTGAAGCGTGGTAGAAGGTATAATGCTTGTTTCTTACCTTGGCTTTCTACTCCACCTAGGTAGCATGTTTTATCACGTCTTCAAGAGTCTTAATAGGCTGAATCTTAGCTATGTACGATATTTCATCACTCAATTATTGTACAAAGCCTACAATGGTTCTATGTTGCGGCTCTAGACCATCGCCAAGCAATTGTGAGAGATCCAACTCCATTGTGTACACTTCAACAGTTCTATTCACTCTCCTTTTTATTTTGAATGGTTATAACTTCGTTAATTTGACTATCAGCTTGTAAGTGGCCAAATCCTTGTCTATCAAAGCATTGCTTCTTCACATTCACATCCTTAGGTGTCGATTTAACCTTAATATGTGTCTTCATGATACAACTCCCAACTTCACCCTCGGAAATTCCTGTGAGATTCAAAGAAGTACTTGAATTGTGGGATAAGGTATAATGCTTGTTTCTTACCTTCGCTTTCTTCTCCACCTAAGAAGCATGCTTTATCACGTCACTAAGCGTCCTAATACGCTGAATCTTAGCCTTTAATAATATTTCACCACTCAATCATTGTACAAAGCCTACAATGCCTCCCTGTTACGGCTCTAGACCATCGCCAAGCAATAGTCAGAGATCCAACTCCATTGTGTACACTTCAACAGTTCTATGCACTCTCCTTTGTATTTTGAATGGTTATAACCCCATTTTTGGGACTATCAGCTTGTAAATGGACAAACCCTTGTGAATCAAAGCATTGCTTATTCATATTCACATCCTTAGGGGTTGGTTTAGCCTTAATATGTGTCTTCGTGATACAAGTCCCAACTTCACCCTCAGAAACTCCTATGAGATTCAAAGAAGTACATGAAGTGTGGTATAAGGTATAATGCTTGTTTCTTACCATCGCTTTCTAGTCCACCTAGGTATCATGCTTTATCACGTCTTCAAGAGTCTTAATAGGCTGAATGTCAACTATTGACGTTATTTATCACTCAATTATTGTACAAAGCCAACAATGGTTCCTTGTTGCGGCTCTAGACCATCGCCAAGCAATTGTGAGAGATTTAACTCCATTATGTACACTTCAACAGTTCTATTCACTCTCCTTTTTATTTTGTATGGTTATAACTTTGTTAATTGGACTATCAGCTTGAAAGTGGCCAAATCCTTGTCAATCAAAGCATTGCTTCTTCATATTCACATCCTTAGGTGTTGGTTTAGCCTTAATATGTGTTTCATGATACAAGTCCTACCATCACCCTCAGAAACTCCTATGAGTTTAGCCTTAATAAGGTATAATGCTTGTTTCTGACCTTGGCTTTCTTCTCCACCTTGGTAGCATCCTTTATCATGAAACTAAGAGTCCTAATAAGCTGAATCTCAGCCTTTGACGATATTTCATCACTTAATCATTGTACAAAGCCTACAATGATTCCCGGTTGCGGCTCTAGACCATCGCCAAGCAATTGTCAGAGATCCAACTCCATTGTGTACACTTCAACAGTTATATTCACTCTCCTTTGTATTTTGAATGGTCATTACCCAATTTTTGGGACTCTCAGCTTGTAAGTGGCCAAATCCTTGTCAATCAAGCCATTGCTTTTTCATATTCAAATCCTTAGGTGTTTGTTTAGCCTTAATATGTGTCTTCGTGATACAAGTCCCAACTTTACCCTCAGAAACTCCAATAAGATTCAAAGAAGTACTTGAAGTGTGGTATAAGGTATAATTCTTGTTTCTTACCTTGGCTTTCTACTCCACCTCGGTAGCATGCTTTATCACGTCTTCAAGAGTCTTAATAGGCTGAATCTCAGCAATTGACGATATTTCATCACTCAATTATTGCACAAAGCCTACAATGGTTCCCTTATGGGGCTCTAGACCATCGCCAAGCAGTTGTGAGAGATCCAACTCCATTGTGTACACTTCAACAGTTCTATTCACTCTCCTTTTTATTTTGAATGGTTATAACTTCGTTAATTGGACTATCAGGTTGTAAATGGCCAAATCCATGTCTATCAAAGCATTGCTTCTTCAAATTCACATCCTTAGGTGTCGATTTAACCTTAATATGTGACTTCATGATACAACTCTCAACTTCACCCTCGGAAATTCCTATGAGATTCAAAGAAGTACCTAAAGTGTGGGATAAGGTATAATGCTTGTTTCTCACCTTGGCTTTCTTCTCCACCTTGGTAGCATACTTTATCATGCCACTAAGAGTCCTAATAGGCTGAATCTCAGCCTTTGACGATATTTCATCATTTAATTATTGTACAAAGCCTACAATGGTTCCCGGTTGCGGCTCTAGACCATCGCCAAGCAATTGTCAGAGATCCAACTCCATTGTGTACACTTCAACAGTTCTATTCACTCTCCTTTGTATTTTGAATGGTCATTACCCCATTTTTGGGACTCTCAGCTTGTAAGTGGCCAAATCCTTGTAAATCAAGGCATTGCTTCTTCATATTCACATTCTTAGGTGTTGGTTTAGCCTTAATATGTGTCTTCGTGATACAAGTCCCAACTTCACCCTCAGAAACTCAATGAGATTCAAAGAAGTACTTGAAGTATGGTATAAGGTATAATGCTTGTTTCTTACCTTGGCTTTCTACTCCACCTAGGTAGCATGCTTTATCACGTCTTCAAGAGTCTTAATAGGCTGAATCTCAGCCTTTGACGATATTTCATCCCTCAATTATTGTACAAAACCTACAGTGGTTCCCTCTTGCGGCTCTAGACCATCGCCAAGCAATAGTCAGAGATCCAACTCCATTGTGTACTTTTCAACAGTTCTATTCATTCTCCTTTGTATTTTGAATGGTCATAACCCCATTTTTGGGACTCCCAGCTTGAAAGTGGCCAAATCCTTGTCAATCAAAGCATTGCTTCTTCATATTCACATCCTTAGGTGTTGGTTTAGCCTTAATATGTGTCTTCATGATACAAGTCCCAAAATCACCCTCAGAAACTCCTATGTGTTTCAAAGAAGTACCTGAAGTGTGGGATATGGTATAATGCTTGTTTCTTACCTTCGCTTTTTTCTCCACCTAAGAAGCGTGCTTTATCACGTCACTAAGCGTCCTAATAGGCTGAATCTCAGCTTTGATAATATTTAATCACTCAATCATTGTACAAAGCTTACAATGGCTCCCTGTTACGGCTCTAGACCATCGCCAAGCAATTGTCAGAGATCCAACTCCATTGTGTACACTTCAACAGTTCTATTCATTCTCCTTTGTATTTTGAATGGTCAAAACCCCATTTTTGGGACTCTCAGCTTGTAAGTGGCTAAATCCTTGTCAATTAAAGCATTGCTTCTTCATATTCACATCCTTAGGTGTTGGTTTAGCCTTAATATGTGTCTTCATGATACAAGTCCCAACTTCACCCTCAGAAACTCCTATGAGATTCAAAGAAGTACCTAAAGTGTGGGATAATGTATAATGCTTGTTTCTCACCTTGGCTTTCTTCTCCACCTTGTAAGCATCCTTTATCATACCACTAAGAGTCCTAATAGGCTGAATCTCAGCCTTTGACGATATTTCATCACTTAATCATTGTACAAAGCCTACAATGGTTCCTGGTTGAGGCTCTACACCATCGCCAAGCAATTGTCAGAGTTCCAACTCAATTGTGTACACTTCAACAGTTCTATTCACTCTCCTTTGTATTTTGAATGGTCATAACCCCATTTTTGGGACTCTCAGCTTGTAAGTGGCCAAATCCTTGTCAATCAAAGCATTGCTTCTTCATATTCACATCCTTAGGTGTTGGTTTAGCCTTAATATGTGTCTTCGTGATACAAGTTCTAACTTCACCCACAGAAACTCCTATGAGATTCAAAGAAGTACTTGAAGCGTGGTAGAAGGTATAATGCTTGTTTCTTACCTTGGCTTTCTACTCCACCTAGGTAGCATGCTTTATCACGTCTTCAAGAGTCTTAATAGGCTGAATCTTAGCTATGTACGATATTTCATCACTCAATTATTGTACAAAGCCTACAATGGTTCCATGTTGCGGCTCTAGACCATCGCCAAGCAATTGTGAGAGATCCAACTCCATTGTGTACACTTCAACAGTTCTATTCACTCTCCTTTTTATTTTGAATGGTTATAACTTCGTTAATTTGACTATCAGCTTGTAAGTGGCCAAATCCTTGTCTATCAAAGCATTGCTTCTTCACATTCACATCCTTAGGTGTCGATTTAACCTTAATATGTGTCTTCATGATACAACTCCCAACTTCACCCTCGGAAATTCCTGTGAGATTCAAAGAAGTACTTGAATTGTGGGATAAGGTATAATGCTTGTTTCTTACCTTCGCTTTCTTCTCCACCTAAGAAGCATGCTTTATCACGTCACTAAGCATCCTAATACGCTGAATCTTAGCCTTTAATAATATTTCACCACTCAATCATTGTACAAAGCCTACAATGCCTCCCTGTTACGGCTCTAGACCATCGCCAAGCAATAGTCAGAGATCCAACTCCATTGTGTACACTTCAACAGTTCTATGCACTCTCCTTTGTATTTTGAATGGTTATAACCCCATTTTTGGGACTATCAGCTTGTAAATGGACAAACCCTTGTGAATCAAAGCATTGCTTATTCATATTCACATCCTTAGGGGTTGGTTTAGCCTTAATATGTGTCTTCGTGATACAAGTCCCAACTTCACCCTCAGAAACTCCTATGAGATTCAAAGAAGTACATGAAGTGTGGTATAAGGTATAATGCTTGTTTCTTACCTTCGCTTTCTAGTCCACCTAGGTATCATGCTTTATCACGTCTTCAAGAGTCTTAATAGGCTGAATCTCAGCTATTGACGTTATTTATCACTCAATTATTGTACAAAGCCAACAATGGTTCCTTGTTGCGGCTCTAGACCATCGCCAAGCAATTGTGAGAGATTTAACTCCATTATGTACACTTCAACAGTTCTATTCACTCTCCTTTTTATTTTGTATGGTTATAACTTTGTTAATTGGACTATCAGCTTGAAAGTGGCCAAATCCTTGTCAATAAAAGCATTGCTTCTTCATATTCACATCCTTAGGTGTTGGTTTAGCCTTAATATGTGTTTCATGATACAAGTCCTACCATCACCCTCAGAAACTCCTATGAGTTTAGCCTTAATAAGGTATAATGCTTGTTTCTGACCTTGGCTTTCTTCTCCACCTTGGTAGAATCCTTTATCATGAAACTAAGAGTCCTAATAAGCTGAATCTCAGCCTTTGACGATATTTCATCACTTAATAATTGTACAAAGCCTACAATGGTTCCCGGTTGCGGCTCTAGACCATCGCCAAGAATTGTCAGAGTTCCAACTCCATTGTGTACACTTCAACAGTTATATTCACTCTCCTTTGTATTTTGAATGGTCATTACCCAATTTTTGGGACTCTCAGCTTGTAAGTGGCCAAATCCTTGTCAATCAAGCCATTGCTTTTTCATATTCAAATCCTTAGGTGTTTGTTTAGCCTTAATATGTGTCTTCGTGATACAAGTCCCAACTTCACCCTCAGAAACTCAATGAGATTCAAAGAAGTACTTGAAGTGTGGTATAAGGTATAATGCTTGTTTCTTACCTTGGCTTTCTACTCCACCTCGGTAGCATGCTTTATCACGTCTTCAAGAGTTCTTAAGAGGCTGAATCTCAGCAATTGACGATATTTCATCACTCAATTATTGTACAAAGCCTACAATGGTTCCCTTATGGGGCTCTAGACCATCGCCAAGCAGTTGTGAGAGATCCAACTCCATTGTGTACACTTCAACAGTTCTATTCACTCTCCTTTTTATTTTGAATGGTTATAACTTCGTTAATTGGACTATCAGGTTGTAAATGGCCAAATCCATGTCTATCAAAGCATTGATTCTTCAAATTCACATCCTTAGGTGTCGATTTAACCTTAATATATGACTTCATGATACAACTCCCAACTTCACCCTCGGAAATTCCTATGAGATTCAAAGAAGTACCTAAAGTGTGGGATAAGGTATAATGCTTGTTTCTCACCTTGGCTTTCTTCTCCACCTTGGTAGCATACTTTATCATGCCACTAAGAGTCCTAATAGGCTGAATCTCAGCCTTTGATGATATTTAATCACTTAATTATTGTACAAAGCCTACAATGGTTCCCGGTTGCGGCTCTAGACCATCGCCAAGCAATTGTCAGAGATCCAACTCTATTGTGTACACTTCAACAGTTCTATTCACTCTCCTTTGTATTTTGAATGGTCATTACCCCATTTTTGGGACTCTCAGCTTGTAAGTGGCCAAATCCTTGTAAATCAAGGCATTGCTTCTTCATATTCACATCCTTAGGTGTTGGTTTAGCCTTAATATGTGTCTTCGTGATACAAGTCCCAACTTCACCCTCAGAAACTCAATGAGATTCAAAGAAGTACTTGAAGTATGGTATAAGGTATAATGCTTGTTTCTTACCTTGGCTTTCTACTCCACCTAGGTAGCATGCTTTATCACGTCTTCAAGAGTCTTAATAGGCTGAATCTCAGCCTTTGACGATATTTCATCCCTCAATTATTGTACAAAACCTACAGTGGTTCCCTCTTGCGGCTCTAGACCATCGCCAAGCAATAGTCAGAGATCCAACTCCATTGTGTACTTTTCAACAGTTCTATTCATTCTCCTTTGTATTTTGAATGGTCATAACCCCATTTTTGGGACTCCCAGCTTGAAAGTGGCCAAATCCTTGTCAATCAAAGCATTGCTTCTTCATATTCACATCCTTAGGTGTTGGTTTAGCCTTAATATGTGTCTTCATGATGCAAGTCCTAAAATCACCCTCAGAAACTCCTATGTATTTCAAAGAAGTACCTGAAGTGTGGGATATGGTATAATGCTTGTTTCTTACCTTCGCTTTTTTCTCCACCTAAGAAGCGTGCTTTATCACGTCACTAAGCGTCCTAATAGGCTGAATCTCAGCTTTGATAATATTTAATCACTCAATCATTGTACAAAGCTTACAATGGCTCCCTGTTACGGCTCTAGACCATCGCCAAGCAATTGTCAGAGATCCAACTCCATTGTGTACACTTCAACAGTTCTATTCATTCTCCTTTGTATTTTGAATGGTCAAAACCCCATTTTTGGGACTCTCAGCTTGTAAGTGGCTAAATCCTTGTCAATTAAAGCATTGCTTCTTCATATTCACATCCTTAGGTGTTGGTTTAGCCTTAATATGTGTCTTCATGATACAAGTCCCAACTTCACCCTCAGAAACTCCTATGAGATTCAAAGAAGTACCTAAAGTGTGGGATAATGTATAATGCTTGTTTCTCACCTTGGCTTTCTTCTCCACCTTGTTAGCATCCTTTATCATACCACTAAGAGTCCTAATAGGCTGAATCTCAGCCTTTGACGATATTTCATCACTTAATCATTGTACAAAGCCTACAATGGTTCCCGGTTGCGGCTCTACACCATCGCCAAGCAGTTGTCAGAGTTCCAACTCAATTGTGTACACTTCAACAGTTCTATTCACTCTCCTTTGTATTTTGAATGGTCATTACCCCATTTTTGGGACTCTCAGCTTGTAAGTGGCCAAATCCTTGTCAATCAAGGCAATACTTCTTCATATTCACATCCTTAGGTGTTGGTTTAGCCTTAATATGTGTCTTCGTGATACAAGTCTCAACTTCACCCTCAGAAACTCCAATGAGATTCAAAGAAGTACTTGAAGTGTGGTATAAGGTATAATGCTTTTTTCTTACCTTGGCTTTCTACTCCACCTAGGTAGCATGCTTTATCACGTCTTCAAGAGTCTTAATAGGCTGAATCTCAGCCTTTGACGATATTTCATCCCTCAATTGTTGTACAAAACCGACAATGGTTCCCTGTTGCTGCTCTAGACCATCGCCAATCAATTGTGAGAGATCCAACTCCATTGTGTACACTTCAGCAGTTCTATTCACTCTCCTTTTTATTTTGAATGGTTATAACTTCGTTAATTGGACTATCAGCTTGTAAATGGCCAAATCCATGTCTATCAAAGCATTGCTTCTTCATATTCACATCCTTAGGTGTCGATTTAACCTTAATATGTGACTTCATGATACAACTCCCAACTTCCCCCTCGGAAATTCCTATGAGATTCAAAGAAGTACATGAATTGTGGGATAAGGTAATGCTTGTTTCTTACCTTGGCTTTCTTCTCCACCTAGGTAGCATGCTTTATCACGCCACTAAGAGTCCTAATAGGCTGAATCTCAGCCTTTGACGATATTTCATCACTCAATCATTGTAAAAAACCTACAATGGTTCCCTGTAGCGGCTCTAGACCATCGCCAAGCAATAGTCAGAGATCCAACGCCATTGTGTACACTTCAACAGTTCTATTCACTCTCCTTTGTATTTTGAATGGTCATAACCCCATTTTTGGGACTCCCAGCTTGAAAGTGGCCAAATCCTTGGCAATCAAAGCATTGCTTCTTCATATTCACATCCTTAGGTGTTGGTTTAGCCTTAATATGTGTCTTCATGATACAAGTCCCAAAATCACCCTCAGAAACTCCTATGTGTTTCAAAGAAGTACCTGAAGTGTGGGATATGGTATAATGCTTGTTTCTTACCTTCGCTTTTTCTCCACCTAAGAAGCATGCTTTATTACGTCACTAAGCGTCCTAATAGGCTGAATCTCAGCCTTTGATAATATTTAATCACTCAATCATTGTACAAAGCTTACAATGGCTCCCAGTTACAGCTTTAGACCATCGCCAAGCAATTGTCAAAGATCCAACTCCATTGTGTACACTTCAACAGTTCTTTCTCCTTTGTATTTTGAATGGTCAAAATCCCATTTTTGGGACTCTCAGCTTGTAAGTGGCTAAATCCTTGTCAATCAAAGCATTGCTTCTTCATATTCACATCCTTAGGTGTTGGTTTAGCCTTAATATATGTCTTCATGATACAAGTCCCAACTTCACCCTCAAAAACTCCTATGAGATTCAAAGAAGTACCTGAAGTGTAGGATAATGTATAATGCTTGTTTCTCACCTTGGCTTTCTTCTCCACCTTGGTAGCATGCTTTATCATGCCACTAAGAGTCCTAATAGGCTGAATCTCAGCCTTTCACGATATTTCATCACTTAATCATTGTACAAAGCCTACAATGGTTCCCGGTTGCGGCTCTAGACCATCGCCAAGCAATTGTCAGAGATCCAACTCCATTGTGTACACTTCAACAGTTCTATTCCCTCTCCTTTGTATTTTGAATGGTCATTACCCCATTTTTGGGACTCTCAGCTTGTAAGTGGCCAAATCCTTGTCAATCAAGGCATTGCTTCTTCATATTCACATCCTTAGGTGTTGGTTTAGCCTTAATATGTGTCTTCGTGATACAAGTCCCAACTTCACCCTCAGAAACTGAATGAGATTCAAAGAAGTACTTGAAGTGTGGTATAAGGTATAATGCTTGTTTCTTACCTTGGCTTTCTACTCCACCTAGGTAGCATGCTTTATCACGTCTTAATAGGCTGAATCTCAGCCTTTGACGATATTTCAACCCTCAATTATTGTACTAAACCTACAGTGGTTCTATGTTGCGGCTCTAGACCATTGCCAATCAATTGTGAGAGATCCAACTCCATTGTGTACACTTCAACAGTTCTATTCACTCTCCTTTTTATTTTGAATGGTTATAACTTCGTTAATTGGACTATCAGCTTGTAAATGGCCAAATCCATGTCTATCAAAGCATTGCTTCTTCATATTCACATCCTTAGGTGTCGATTTAACCATAATATGTGATTTCATGATACAACTCCTAACTTCACCCTCGGAAATTCCTATGAGATTCAAAGAAGTACATGAATTGTGGGATAAGGTAATGCTCTTTTCTTACATTGGCTTTCTTCTCCACCTAGGTAGCATGCTTTATCACGCCACTAAGAGTCCTAATAGGCTGAATCTCAGCCTTTGATGATATTTCATCACTCAATCATTGTACAAAACCTACAATGGTTCCCTCTTACGGCTCTAGACCATCGCCAAGCAATAGTCAGAGATCCAACTCCATTGTGTACACTTCAACAGTTCTATTCATTTTCCTTTGTATTTTGAATGGTCATAACTCCATTTTTGGGACTCCCAGCTTGAAAGTGGCCAAATCCTTGTCAATCAAAGCATTGCTTCTTCATATTCACATCCTTAGGTGTTGGTTTAGCCTTAATATGTGTCTTCATGATACAAGTCCCAAAATCACCCTCAGAAACTGTTATGAGTTTCAAAGAAGTACCTGAAGTGTGGGATATGGTATAATGCTTGTTTCTTACCTTCGCTTTTTTCTCCACCTAAGAAGCATGCTTTATCACGTCACTAAGCGTCCTAATAGGCTGAATCTCAGCCTTTGATAATATTTAATCACTCAATCATTGTATAAAGCTTACAATGGCTCCCTGTTACGGCTCTAGACCATCGCCAAGCAATTGTCAGAGATCCAACTCCATTGTGTACACTTCAACAGTTCTCTCTCCTTTGTATTTTGAATGGTCAAAATCCCATTTTTGGGACTCTCAGCTTGTAAGTGGCTAAATCCTTGTCAATCAAAGTATTGCTTCTTCATATTCACATCCTTAGGTGTTGGTTTAGCCTTAATATGTGTCTTCATGATACAAGTCCCAACTTCACCCTCAAAAACTCCTATGAGATTCAAAGAAGTACCTGAAGTGTAGGATAAGGTATAATGCTTGTTTCTCACCTTGGCTTTCTTCTCCACCTTGGTAGCATGCCTTATCATGCCACTAAGAGTCCTAATAGGCTGAATCTCAGCCTTTGACGAGATTTCATCACTTAATCATTGTACAAAGCCTACAATGGTTCCCGGTTGCGGCTCTAGACCATCGCCAAGCAATTGTCAGAGATCCAACTCCATTGTGTACACTTCAACAGTTCTATTCACTCTCCTTTGTATTTTGAATGGTCATTACCCAATTTTTTGAACTCCCAGCTTGTAAGTGGCCAAATCCTTGTCAATCAAGGCATTGCTTCTTCATATTAACATCCTTAGGTGTTGGGTTAGCCTTAATATGTGTCTTCGTGATACAAGTCCCAACTTCACCCTCAGAAACTCAATAAGATTCAAAGAAGTACTTGAAGTGTGGTATAAGGTATAATGCTTGTTTCTTACCTTGGCTTTCTACTCCACCTAGGTAGCATGCTTTATCACGTCTTCAAGAGTCTTAATAGGCTGAATCTCAGCCTTTGATGATATTTCAACCCTCAATTATTGTACTAAACCTACAGTGGTTCCCTGTTGCGGCTCTAGACCATCGCCAATCAATTGTGAGAGATCCAACTCCATTGTGTACACTTCAACAGTTCTATTCACTCTCCTTTTTATTTTGAATGGTTATAACTTCGTTAATTGGACTATCAGCTTGTAAATGGCCAAATCCATGTCTATCAAAGCATTGCTTCTTCATATTCATATCCTTAGGTGTCGATTTAGCCTTAATATGTGTCTTCATGATACAACTCCCAACTTCACCCTCGGAGATTCCTATGAGATTCAAAGAGGGACATGAATTGTGGGATAAGGTATAATGCTTGTTTCTCACCTTGGCTTTCTTCTCCACCTTGGTAGCATGCTTTATCATGCCACTAAGAGTCCTAATAGGCTGAATCTCAGCCTTTGACGATATTTCATCACCTAATCATTGTACAAAGCCTACAATGGTTCCCGGTTGCGGCTCTAGACCATCGCCTAGCAATTGTCAGAGATCCAACTCTATTGTGTACACTTCAACAGTTCTATTCACTCTCCTTTATATTTTGAATGGTCATTACCCCATTTTTGGGACTCTCAGCTTGTAAGTGGCCAAATCCTTGTCAATCAAGGCATTGCTTCTTCATATTCACATCCTTAGGTGTTGGTTTAGCCTTAATATGTGTCTTCGTGATACAAGTCCCAACTTCACCCTCAGAAACTCAATGAGATTCAAAGAAGTACTTGAAGTGTGGTATAAGGTATGATGCTTCTTTCTTACCTTGGCTTTCTACTCCACCTAGGTAGCATGCTTTATCACGTCTTCAAGAGTCTTAATAGGCTGAATCTCAACCTTTGACGATATTTCAACCCTCAATTATTGTACTAAACCTACAGTGGTTCCCTGTTGCGGCTCTAGACCATCACCAATCAATTGTGAGAGATCCAACTCCATTGTGTACACTTCAACAATTCAATTCACTCTCCTTTTTATTTTGAATGGTTATAACTTTGTTAATTGGACTATCAGCTTGTAAATGGCCAAATCCATGTCTATCAAAGCATTGCTTCTTCATATTCACATCCTTAGGTGTCGATTTAACCATAATATGTGACTTCATGATACAACTCCTAACTTCACCCTCGGAAATTCCTATGAGATTCAAAGAAGTACATGAATTGTGGGATAAGGTAATGCTTGCTTCTTACATTGGCTTGCTTCTCCACCTAGGTAGAATGCTTTATCACGCCACTAAGAGTCCTAATAGGCTGACTCTCAGCCTTTGATGATATTTCATCACTCAATCATTGTACAAAACCTACAATGGTTCCCTCTTGCGGCTCTAGACCATCGCCAAGCAATAGTCAGAGATCCAACTCCATTGTGTACACTTCAACAGTTCTATTCACTCTCCTTTGTATTTTGAATGGTCATAACCCCATTTTTGGGACTTCCCGCTTGAAAGTGGCCAAATCCTTGTCAATCAAAACATTGCTTCTTCATATTCACATCCTTAGGTGTTGGTCTAGCCTTAATATGTGTCTTCATGATACAAGTCCCAACATCACCCTCAGAAACTCCTATGAGTTTCAAAGAAGTACCTGAAGTGTGGGATATGGTATAATGCTTGTTTCTTACCTTCGCTTTTTTCTCCACCTAAGAAGCATGCTTTATCACGTCACTAAGCGTCCTAATAGGCTGAATCTCATCCTTTGACGATATTTCATCCCTCAATTATTGTACAAAACCTACAATGGGTTCCGGCTCTAGACCATCGCCAATCAATTGTGAGAGATCCAACTCCATTGTGTACACTTCAACAGTTCTATTCACTCTCCTTTTTATTTTGAATGGTTATAACTTCGTTAATTGGACTATCAGCTTGTAAATGGCCAAATCCATATCTATCAAAGCATTGCTTGTTCATATTCACATCCTTAGGTGTTGGTTTAGCCTTAATATGTGTCTTCATGATACAAGTCCCAACTTCACCCTCAAAAACTCCTATGAGATTCAAAGAAGTACCTGAAGTGTAGGATAAGGTATAATGCTTGTTTCTCACCTCGGCTTTCTTCTCCACCTTGGTAGCATGCCTTATCATGCCACTAAGAGTCCTAATAGGCTGAATCTCATCCTTTGACGATATTTCATCACTTAATCATTGTACAAAGCCTACAATGGTTCCCGGTTGCGGCTCTAGACCATCGCCAAGCAATTGTCAGAGATCCAACTCCATTGTGTACACTTCAACAGTTCTATTCACTCTCCTTTGTATTTTGAATGGTCATTACCCAATTTTTTGGACTCCCAGCTTGTAAGTGGCCAAATCCTTGTCAATCAAGGCATTGCTTCTTCATATTAACATCCTTAGGTGTTGGATTAGCCTTAATATGTGTCTTCGTGATACAAGTCCCAACTTCACCCTCAGAAACTCAATGAGATTCAAAGAAGTACTTGAAGTGTGGTATAAGGTATAATGCTTGTTTCTTACCTTGGCTTTCTACTCCACCTAGGTAGCATGCTTTATCACGTCTTCAAGAGTCTTAATAGGCTGAATCTCAGCCTTTGACGATATTTCAACACTCAATTATTGTACTAAACCTACAGTGGTTCCCTGTTGCGGCTCTAGACCATCGCCAATCAAATGTGCGAGATCCAACTCCATTGTGTACACTTCAACAGTTCTATTCACTCTCCTTTTTATTTTGAATGGTTATAACTTCGTTAATTGGACTATCAGCTTGTAAATGGCCAAATCCATGTCTATCAAAGCATTGCTTCTCCATATTCATATCCTTAGGTGTCGATTTAACCTTAATATGTGTCTTCATGATACAACTCCCAACTTCACCCTCGGAGATTCCTATGAGATTCAAAGAGGTACATGAATTGTGGGATAAGGTATAATGCTTGTTTCTCACCTTGGCTTTCTTCTCCACCTTGGTAGCATGCTTTATCATGCCACTAAGAGTCCTAATAGGCTGAATCTCAGCCTTTGACGATATTTCATCACCTAATCATTGTACAAAGCCTACAATGGTTCCCGGTTGCGGCTCTAGACCATCGCCTAGCAATTGTCAGAGATCCAACTCCATTGTGTACACTTCAACAGTTCTATTCACTCTCCTTTGTATTTTGAATGGTCATTACCCCATTTTTGGGACTCTCAGCTTGTAAGTGGCCAAATCCTTGTCAATCAAGGCATTTCTTCTTCATATTCACATCCTTAGGTGTTGGTTTAGCCTTAATATGTGTCTTCGTGATACAAGTCCCAACTTCACCCTCAGAAACTCAATGAGATTCAAAGAAGTACTTGAAGTGTGGTATAAGGTATAATGCTTGTTTCTTACCTTGGCTTTCTACTCCACCTAGGTTGCTGCTTTATCACGTCTTCAAGAGTCTTAATAGGCTGAATCTCAGCCTTTGACGATATTTCAACCCTCAATTATTGTACTAAACCTACAGTGGTTCCCTGTTGCGGCTCTAGACCATCACCAATCAATTGTGAGAGATCCAACTCCATTGTGTACACTTCAACAGTTCTATTCACTCTCCTTTTTATTTTGAATGGTTATAACTTCGTTAATTGGACTATCAGCTTGGAAATGGCCAAATCCATGTCTATCAAAGCATTGCTTCTTCATATTCACATCCTTAGGTGTCGATTTAACCATAATATGTGACTTCATGATACAACTCCTAACTTCACCCTCGGAAATTCCTATGAGATTCAAAGAAGTACATGAATTGTGGGATAAGGTAATGCTTGTTTCTTACATTGGCTTTCTTCTCCACCTAGGTAGCATGCTTTATCACGCCACTAAAAGTCCTAATAGGCTGAATCTCAGCCTTTGACGATATTTCATCACTCAATCATTGTACAAAACCTACAATGGTTCCCTCTTGCGGCTCTAGACCATCGCCAAGCAATAGTCCATTGTGTACACTTCAACTGTTCTATTCACTCTCCTTTGTATTTTGAATGGTCATAACCCCATTTTTGAGATTTCCAGCTTGAAAGTGGCCAAATCCTTGTCAATCAAAGCATTGCTTCTTCATATTCACATCCTTAGGTGTTGGTCTAGCCTTAATATGTGTCTTCATGATAAAAGTCCCAACATCACCCTCAGAAACTCCTATGAGTTTCAAAGAAGTACCTGAAGTGTGGGATATGGTATAATGCTTGTTTCTTACCTTCGCTTTTTTCTCCACCTAAGAAGCATGCTTTATCACGTCACAAAGCGTCCTAATAGGCTGAATCTCAGCCATTGATAATATTTAATCACTCAATCATTGTACAAAGCTTACAATGGCTCCCTATTACGGCTCTAGACCATCGCCATGCAATTGTCAGAGATCCAACTCCATTGTGTACACTTCAACAGTTCTCTCTCCTTTGTATTTTAAATGGTCAAAGTCCCATTTTTGGTACCTGAAATGTAGGATAAGGTATAATGCTTGTTTCTCACCTTGGCTTTCTTCTCCACCTTGGTAGCATGCTTTATCATGCCACTAAGAGTCCTAATAGGCTAAATCTCAGCCTTTGACGATATTTCATCACTTAATTATTGTACAAAGCCTACAATGGTTCCCGGTTGCGGCTCTAGACCATCGTCAAGCAATTGTCAGAGATCCAACTCCTTTGTGTACACTTCAACAGTTCTATTAACTCTCCTTTGTATTTTGAATGGTCATTACCCTATTTTTGGGACTCTCAGCTTGTAAGTGGTCAAATCCTTGTCAATCAAGGCATTGCTTTTTCATATTCACATCCTTAGGTGTTGGTTTAGCCTTAATATGTGTCTTCGTGATACAAGTCCCAACTTCACCCTCAGAAACTCCAATGAGATTCAAAGAAGTACTTGAAGTGTGGTATAAGGTATAATGCTTGTTTCTTACCTTGGCTTTCTACTCCACCTAGGTAGCATGCTTTATCACGTCTTCAAGAGTCTGAATAGGCTGAATCTCAGCCTTTGACGATATTTCATCCCTCAATTATTGTACAAAACCTACAATGGTTCCCTGTTGCGGCTCTAGACCATCGCCAATCAATTGTGAGAGATCCAGCTCCATTGTGTACACTTCAACAGTTCTATTCACTCTCCTTTTTATTTTGAATGGTTATAACTTCGTTAATTGGACTATCAGCTTGTAAATGGCCAAATCCATGTCTATCAAAGCATTGCTTCTTCATATTCATATCCTTAGGTGTCAATTTAACCTTAATATGTGTCTTCATGATACAACTTCCAACTTCACCCTCGGAGTTTCCTATGAGATTCAAAGAGGTACATAAATTGTGGGATAAGGTATAATGCTTGTTTCTCACCTTGGCTTTCTTCTCCACCTTGGTAGCATTCTTTATCATGCCACTAAGAGTCCTAATAGGCTGAATCTCAGCCTTTGACGATATTTCATCACTTAATCATTGTACAAAACCTACAATGGTTCCCGGTTGCGGCTCTAGACCATCGCCAAGCAATTGTCAGAGATCCAACTCCATTGTGTACACTTCAACAGTTCTATTCACTCTCCTTTGTATTTTGAATGGTCATTACCCCATTTTTGGGACTCTCAGCTTGTAAGTGGCCAAATCCTTGTCAATCAAGGCATTGCTTCTTCATATTCACATCCTTAGGTGTTGGTTTAGCCTTAATATGTGTCTTTGTGATACAAGTCCCAACTTCACCCTCAGAAACTCAATGAGATTCAAAGAAGTACCTGAAGTGTGGTATAACGTATAATGCTTGTTTCTCACCTTGGCTTTCTACTCCACCTAAGTAGCATGCTTTATCACGTCTTCAAGAGTCTTAATAGGCTGAATCTCAGCCTTTGACGATATTTCATCACTTAATCATTGTACAAAGCCTACAATGGTTCCCGGTTGCGGCTCTAGACCATCGCCAAGCAATTGTCAGAGATCCAACTCCATTGTGTACACTTCAACAGTTCTTTTCACTCTCTTTTGTATTTTGGATGGTCATTACCCAATTTTTTGGACTCCCAGCTTGTAAGTGGCCAAATCCTTGTCAATCAAGGCATTGCTTCTTCATATTAACATCCTTAGGTGTTGGTTTAGCCTTAATATGTGTCTTCGTGATACAAGTCCCAACTTCACCCTCAGAAACTCAATGAGATTCAAAGAAGTACTTGAAGTGTGGTATAAGGTATAATGCTTGTTTCTTACCTTGGCTTTCTACTCCACCTAGGTAGCATGCTTTATCACGTCTTCAAGAGTCTTAATAGGCTGAATCTCAGCCTTTGACGATATTTCAACCCTCAATTATTGTACTAAACCTACAGTGGTTCCCTGTTGCGGCTCTAGACCATCGCCAATCAAATGTGCGAGATCCAACTCCATTGTGTACACTTCAACAGTTCTATTCACTCTCCTTTTTATTTTGAATGGTTATAACTTCGTTAATTGGACTATCAGCTTGTAAATGGCCAAATCCATGTCTATCAAAGCATTGCTTCTCCATATTCATATCCTTAGGTGTCGATTTAACCTTAATATGTGTCTTCATGATACAACTCCCAACTTCACCCTCGGAGATTCCTATGAGATTCAAAGAGGTACATGAATTGTGGGATAAGGTATAATGCTTGTTTCTCACCTTGGCTTTCTTCTCCACCTTGGTAGCATGCTTTATCATGCCACTAAGAGTCCTAATAGGCTGAATCTCAGCCTTTGACGATATTTCATCACCTAATCATTGTACAAAGCCTACAATGGTTCCCGGTTGCGGCTCTAGACCATCGTCAAGCAATTGTCAGAGATCCAACTCCATTGTGTACACTTCAACAGTTCTATTAACTCTCCTTTGTATTTTGAATGGTCATTACCCTATTTTTGGGACTCTCAGCTTGTAAGTGGCCAAATCCTTGTCAATCAAGGCATTGCTTCTTCATATTCACATCCTTAGGTGTTGGTTTAGCCTTAATATGTGTCTTCGTGATACAAGTCCCAACTTCACCCTCAGAAACTCAATGAGATTCAAAGAAGTACTTGAAGTGTGGTATAAGGTATAATGCTTGTTTCTTACCTTGGCTTTCTACTCCACCTAGGTTGCTGCTTTATCACGTCTTCAAGAGTCTTAATAGGCTGAATCTCAGCCTTTGACGATATTTCAACCCTCAATTATTGTACTAAACCTACAGTGGTTCCCTGTTGCGGCTCTAGACCATCACCAATCAATTGTGAGAGATCCAACTCCATTGTGTACACTTCAACAGTTCTATTCACTCTCCTTTTTATTTTGAATGGTTATAACTTCGTTAATTGGACTATCAGCTTGTAAATGGCCAAATCCATGTCTATCAAAGCATTGCTTCTTCATATTCACATCCTTAGGTGTCGATTTAACCATAATATGTGACTTCATGATACAACTCCTAACTTCACCCTCGGAAATTCCTATGAGATTCAAAGAAGTACATGAATTGTGGGATAAGGTAATGCTTGTTTCTTACATTGGCTTTCTTCTCCACCTAGGTAGCATGCTTTATCACGCCACTAAGAGTCCTAATAGGCTGAATCTCAGCCTTTGACGATATTTCATCACTCAATCATTGTACAAAACCTACAATGGTTCCCTCTTGCGGCTCTAGACCATCGCCAAGCAATAGTCAGAGATCCAACTCCATTGTGTACACTTCAACTGTTCTATTCACTCTCCTTTGTATTTTGAATGGTCATAACCCCATTTTTGAGATTTCCAGCTTGAAAGTGGCCAAATCCTTGTCAATCAAAGCATTGCTTCTTCATATTCACATCCTTAGGTGTTGGTCTAGCCTTAATATGTTTCTTCATGATAAAAGTCCCAACATCACCCTCAGAAACTCCTATGAGTTTCAAAGAAGTACCTGAAGTGTGGGATATGGTATAATGCTTGTTTCTTACCTTCGCTTTTTTCTCCACCTAAGAAGCATGCTTTATCACGTCACAAAGCGTCCTAATAGGCTGAATCTCAGCCTTTGATAATATTTCATCACTCAATCATTGTACAAAGCTTACAATGGCTCCCTGTTACGGGTCTAGACCATCGCCAAGCAATTGTCAGAGATCCAACTCCATTGTGTACACTTCAACAGTTCTCTCTCCTTTGTATTTTGAATGGTCAAAGTCCCATTTTTGGTACCTGAAATGTAGGATAAGGTATAATGCTTGTTTCTCACCTTGGCTTTCTTCTCCACCTTGGTAGCATGCTTTATCATGCCACTAAGAGTCCTAATAGGCTGAATCTCAGCCTTTGACGATATTTCATCACTTAATTATTGTACAAAGCCTACAATGGTTCCCGGTTGCGGCTCTAGACCATCGTCAAGCAATTGTCAGAGATCCAACTCCATTGTGTACACTTCAACAGTTCTATTAACTCTCCTTTGTATTTTGAATGGTCATTACCCTATTTTTGGGACTCTCAGCTTGTAAGTGGTCAAATCCTTGTCAATCAAGGCATTGCTTTTTCATATTCACATCCTTAGGTGTTGGTTTAGCCTTAATATGTGTCTTCGTGATACAAGTCCCAACTTCACCCTCAGAAACTCCAATGAGATTCAAAGAAGTACTTGAAGTGTGGTATAAGGTATAATGCTTGTTTCTTACCTTGGCTTTCTACTCCACCTAGGTAGCATGCTTTATCACGTCTTCAAGAGTCTGAATAGGCTGAATCTCACCCTTTGACGATATTTCATCCCTCAATTATTGTACAAAACCTACAATGGTTCCCTGTTGCGGCTCTAGACCATCGCCAATCAATTGTGAGAGATCCAACTCCATTGTGTACACTTCAACAGTTCTATTTACTCTCCTTTTTATTTTCAATGGTTATAACTTCGTTAATTGGACTATCAGCTTGTAAATGGCCAAATCCATGTCTATCAAAGCATTGCTTCTTCATATTCATATCCTTAGGTGTCAATTTAACCTTAATATGTGTCTTCATGATACAACTTCCAACTTCACCCTCGGAGTTTCCTATGAGATTCAAAGAGGTACATAAATTGTGGGATAAGGTATAATGCTTGTTTCTCACCTTGGCTTTCTTCTCCACCTTGGTAGCATGCTTTATCATGCCACTAAGAGTCCTAATAGGCTGAATCTCAGCCTTTGACGATATTTCATCACTTAATCATTGTACAAAACCTACAATGGTTCCCGGTTGCGGCTCTAGACCATCGCCAAGCAATTGTCAGAGATCCAACTCCATTGTGTACACTTCAACAGTTCTATTCACTCTCCTTTGTATTTTGAATGGTCATTACCCCATTTTTGGGACTCTCAGCTTGTAAGTGGCCAAATCCTTGTCAATCAAGGCATTGCTTCTTCATATTCACATCCTTAGGTGTTGGTTTAGCCTTAATATGTGTCTTTGTGATACAAGTCCCAACTTCACCCTCAGAAACTCAATGAGATTCAAAGAAGTACTTGAAGTGTGGTATAACGTATAATGCTTGTTTCTTACCTTGGCTTTCTACTCCACCTAAGTAGCATGCTTTATCACGTCTTCAAGAGTCTTAATAGGCTGAATCTCAGCTTTTGACGATATTTCATCCCTCAATTATTGTACAAAACCTACAATGGTTCCCTGTTCCGGCTCTAGACCCTCGCCAATCAATTGTGAGAGATCTAACTCCATTGTGTACACTTCAACAGTTCTATTCACTCTCCTTTTTATTTTGAATGGTTATAACTTCGTTAAATGGACTATCAGCTTGTAAATGGCCAAATCCATGTCTATCAAAGCATTGCTTGTTCATATTCATATCCTTAGGTGTCGATTTAAGCTTAATATGTGTCTTCATGATACAACTCCCAACTTCACCCTCGGAGAATCCTATAAGATTCAAAGAGGTACATGAATTGTGGGATAAGGTATAATGCTTGTTTCTCACCTTGGCTTTCTTCTCCACCTTGGTAGCATGCTTTATCATGCCACTAAGAGTCCTAATAGGCTGAATCTCAGTCTTTGACGATAATTCATCCCTTAATCATTGTACAAAGCCTACAATGTTTCCGGTTTAGATGAATCACTCAAATAACTTGAATTGCAGACTCAAAAGAACTTAATTGAATCACTCAAATAAGAACTAATGAAAGAAAACACAAAGAATTCGCAACTTTGTGAAAGAGAAGAAAAAAACAGTTTTTCTTATGAACTTTAAAATCTCGATTAAGGGTGATTTACAATGAGGAATGAGCTGAGCTTTTATAGGCTCAGAGTACAACGGTCCTAAGATCTAAAACAAGAAACAAATCGCAGAAATTAAAAGAAAAGAGCCGGTTGAAGGCTTGATGACAAAATCGGCCAAATAAGGAAATAGCCGTTAGCTTGAGTCTTGAAAGCTTGGGTGCAAAGTTGTGATGTCTGGGGATGTACATGTTCTTTGGAGGAGGCTTCAGAATGCACATAAGTGATAAGGGAAAGAGCCGTTGCTGATTGATCTCCTTTAGCTCCAAATATGGTAAGTAATGACTCCACATGTTCTTGTATGGTAAGGTGTACCAAACCTCTGGTGGTAAAGCTTCTTCTTGGTCTAGAGTATCTCCTGGGTTAAAAGGGAACCCTCTGATGCTCGTAGAAGGACTCCAATTCGTGGCTTCAGCTGATGGTAAGTTGGATGCAAGACTTTCCTTATTTACACCCGGTTTTGATCCTCCTTGGTTAGCTCTTAAACCAACTCGTACCTGGGCTGATTTAACTTGATAAATCATCTTAAAATAGATGATTTCCTGATGAAATTCAAATCCCAGAACATTTGCTCGAGTAGATTTCTCATAGGTCAACTTCTCCCTTGGATTCTTGTCTCCGAGTAAGGATTCTTGGACATCTCCTAATTGAGCTCGGTTGAGGCATGATTTTCTTCGGCAAAAACTCTTATCTTGGATGGTTTCCTGGTGAATAATGACTCTGAGGCAAAAATCACGAGTGGATTCTTCTAGTGGCAGCTTCCTTGGCTTTGTGACGACTTCGGTGAGGTGTTCGTGTGCTAACTCCAAATATGATCGATCAAGTTGAGTTTTGGCTCGATCATTCTCTTCCAAATAGGTGGTTTCCAAGTGAATATTCAAGCAGAACTCCTCTGCTCGAGTGGTTTGTCTTTTGGTACATGCCTGACTTCGTTTCTCGTCTCCGGGTAGGCATGCGTCTTCTTCAGGTGGCTTGGCTCGAGTTTTCATGATTCCTCCTGACTCATTGGTCTTCTTAGGACTGAATGTCTGATAGAAAATCAATCCTAGGCCTGGTGCTTGATTAGAACTCCATTTGGCTAAGGGTTCTCCATGATGCTCCGTGTAGACCGTTTTGGCGTTTGTAGTGATTGGTTTGACATGCTGCAGGATTGATCTGGTTCCGATGTCCACATCATATCCTCCCCCTTGAAATAGTTTCGACCTCGAAACTGTACAATCTGCACCAAGAGAAAGCAAGTTAGCTTTCATCCTTCTTTGGGAGTTTAAAGTCCTACCTTGGCGTGTTGACGGTTTGTTGGTGCATGGTGCATCTGGTGGCTCTTCTTTGATCACCATGTTGTTGATGACTTCTTTTCTTTTGTTAAGGTCTAGAAAACACATCATGAGCTCTGGAGGCATGTGATTATACGTTTCTGGTTCCCCCACTTGATTCGAAGTTAACCTCCATTTGGATGTGGTTTCTCTTTGGCTTTTGCATACGTCTAGGGTACCTGTCCTTTCGTTGAAACTTAAAGGAAACATCAAGTGCATTATATCTGTAATATATGTACTCAAAACTGTATACTTTTGGCTATTAGTGAGCATAAGAGTTTTCCAATAGTTGATAAACTCGTAAATGTTACTTACTTGAACTATGGATGTTGCGTCCGGATGATTCTCAAGTTCTAAACATGTTACAACTCCTCTAGCTTCATGCTCCACGTTCAGAACTGTAATAACAACCTTTGGCATAGACAAGAGCATTATACTAGAACTGGAAATTTCAAAACATAGAGCATTCATGTCATTACTTGTTTCCGGTGAACTTAGTTTTTGTTCAATAGATGCATTGTTTATCAATTTTTTTCTCAGGACATGTCACAGCAAAATGTCCACTCTTATGACATCTATAACAAATCACTTCTTTAGATTTTAAAAGGTTAGAAGACTTACAGTGCCTTAGCTCGATGTCGGGTTCAAGTCTTGAACTCGTAATTTTCTTATGAGCTATGGCTTATGGAGTTAATTTGGGCTTCCCCTCATTTGTTTGACTTGTCGGATTGGACTCAGTCTTCTTCTTTAGAGCAGGTGGGGACGTTTTCCTTTGCTTGGGACTGTAAAACTCCTTGGGTGTTGCTTTTAGACTCGGCCTTGTTGCTAAAATCCATCTCCTTGGCTTGGGATTGGTATAAATTTTTACATAGTGCTGGCGCATGTTGTAAGCATCTCTCACAAACTCATCACGCATAATATCCTTCATTTCTTCCCAGGTAGCATCTGGCACTTTGCAGTCAATTCGAATGTTGGCATCTTGATCCCAATGCCTAAAAGCAACCTCTGTGAGAGCCTCTTCCGCAATGAGGGTTCTTTCTTCTTCGGGAGTGTTGTTTGATGCAAACCATGCTTCCATGTTGTTTTCCCACTGTGTGTAAGCGTCTGGTCCTTGGCTATGGCCAGAGAAATTGATGTACCGAGGCTCCTCAACTAGGCGTTCATCCTCTTCGGTGTAGTCTTCTCTAGCATCATCTCTTCCCACCTCACTTTTGACTTCGCCCTCTTCAGCAAATTCTTCGTGAGAGTATGGCGAATCAGTCTCTCCTTGGTGTTTCTCCTCTAGATCAGAGTAAGGTATATCACACCATGGTCTACTCTCTTCTTCACGTTCTGAATCAGCTTCTTCATAGTTTTCTTCTTCATGAAACATGTTTTCTGTTTGTGACTCATCTTTGGTGTTGATTTGGAAGCTGTCTTCATGACAACTTGATTCATCTTCAGCAGAACTTTATTCCCATTCATAGATGTATTGATCCTCTAGGCTTTTGGGACAACCAATTGCTTCACAATAACTCGATTCTGAATTTTCTTCATCAAGTGCATCAGCCTCTTCTTCTAGACTGATTTAAGTTCAATCCTCTTCAGGGTTCTCCCATTCATCAAATGCACTCTCTGATTTCGTTTCTTCATCCCAGAGTTCTTTATCACGTTCATAAGATTCTCCCGCATTCAATTCAGGTTCAGTACCTCCTCTCCAAGAGCTATTGTCGAACACTTCTCCTCCACTCCATGAGGGGTCTGGTTCTTCACCCCAGTTCAATCCTCTTCAGGGTTCTCCGATTCATCAAATGCACTCTCTGATTTCGTTTCTTCATCCCAGAGTTCTTCATCACGTTCATAAGATTCTCCCGCATTCAATTCAGGTTCAGTACCTCCTCTCCAAGAGCTATTGTCGAACACTTCTCCTCCACTCCATGAGGGGTCTGGTTCTTCACCCCAGTCAATCTCAGAGGTGTTAAACTCACTCCCTACGTCCTCTCCATCTCCATACTCCGTGGCTGCTTTCTCCTTTAGGGGTTTCCTCGTAAAACAAAGAAAGAAAAGAGAAGCGTATAAGGTTAAATCAAAGAAGGAAAGAAATATGAAAACTTTCTAATATTTTTTTTTTTTTTTTGACTTTTCTATTGAAAATAAAATTAAGGGATGACAATATTAATTCAGAAAGTAGAAAATTAACTTTTTATTTTGTTTTTATAATTTTAATCCAAATAAAAATTGAAATAACAAATAATTAAAATAAATTCAACAAAAATGATTTTTATGGGTTTTCTTTGATAAATTCAAAATAAATAGCAAACTGAAGCAAAAAAATTTTGTTTTGGTTTTTTTTGTGAAAGATATTGAAGCAAATAACAAGAACAAAGCAAGAAATAAAAATTTTATTTGGTTTTCGAATTTTATGAAAAACAAATTAAACAACAAAACAGAAAATATAGAAATAAAAACAAAAGAAGATAAAGGTTGAAGAGATACAACCTGGGGGATAGGAGCTTTTGATGCTCTGATACCAGATGATACAGGATCGGAATCACACCAACCTAAGATCACTTGATGATCAAGAGATTCCAAAACCTATACTTGCGGAAGGTGGGAATGTTGGTAGAAATGGAGGTGATAGATTGACTCACTCAATCGATGAACAAGACTAGTTAGATGAATCACTCAAATAACTTGAATTGCAGACTCAAAAGAACTTAATTGAATCACTCAAATAAGAACTAATGAAAGAAAACACAAAGAATTCACAACTTTGTGAAAGAGAAGAAAAAAACAGTTTTTCTTATGAACCTTAAAATCTCGATTAAGGGTGATTTACAATGAGGAATGAGCTGAGCTTTTATAGGCTCAGAGTACAACGGTCCTAAGGTCTAAAACAAGAAACAAATCGCAGAAATTAAAAGAAAAGAGCCGGTTGAAGGCTTGATGACAAAATCGGCCAAATAAGGAAATAGCCGTTAGCTTGAGTCTTGAAAGCTTGGGTGCGAAGTTGTGATGTCTGGGGATGTCCAGGTTCTTTGGAGGAGGCTTCAGAATGCACATTAGTGATAAGGGAAAGAGCCGTTGCTGTTTGATCTCCTTTAGCTCCAAATATGGTAAGTAATGACTCCACATGTTCTTGTATGGTAAGGTGTACCAAACCTCTGATGGTAAAGCTTCTTCTTGGTCTAGAGTATCTCCTGGGTTAAAAGGGAACCCTCTTATGCTCGTAGAAGGTCTCCAATTCGTGGCTTCAGCTGATGGTAAGTTGGATGCAAGACTTTCCTTATTTACACCCGGTTTTGATCCTCCTTGGTTAGCTCTTAAACCAACTCGTACCTGGGCTGATTTAACTTGATAAATCATCTTAAAATAGATTATTTCCTGATGAAATTCAAATCCCAGAACATTTGCTCGAGTAGATTTCTCATAGGTCAACTTCTCCCTTGGATTCTTGTCTCCGAGTAAGGATTCTTGGATATCTCCTAATTGAGCTCGGTTGAGGCATGATTTTCTTCGGCAAAAACTCTTATCTTGGATGGTTTCCTGGTGAATAATGACTCTGAGGCAAAAATCACGAGTGGATTCTTCTAGTGGCAGCTTCCTTGGCTTTGTGACGACTTCGGTGAGGTGTTCGTGTGCTAACTCCAAATATGATCGATCAAGTTGAGGTTTGGCTAGATCATTCTCTTCAAAATAGGTGGTTTCCAAGTGAATATTCAAGCAGAACTCCTGTGCTCGATTGGTTTGTCTTTTGGTACATGCTTGACTTCGTTTCTCGTCTCCGGGTAGGCATGCGTCGTCTTCAGGTGGCTTGGCTTGAGTTTTCATGATTTCTCCTGACTCATTGGTCTTCTTAGGACTGAATGGCTGATAGAAAATCAATCCTAGGCCTGGTGCTTGATTAGAACTCCATTTGGCTAAGGGTTCTCCATGATGATCCGTGTAGACCGTTTTGGCGTGTGTAGTGGTTGGTTTGACATGCTGCAGGATTGATCTGGTTCCGATGTCCACATCATACCCTCGACCTTGAAATAGTTTCGACCTCGAAACTGTACAATCTGCACCAAGAGAAAGCAAGTTAGCTTTCATCCTTCTTTGGGAGTTTAAAGTCTTACCTTGGCGTGTTGACGGTTTGTTGGTGCATGGTGCATCTGGTGGCTCTTCTTTGATCACCATGTTGTTGATGACTTCTTTTCTTTTGTTAAGGTCTAGAAAACACATCATGAGCTCTGGAGGCATGTGATTATACGTTTCTGGTTCCCCCACTTGATTCGAAGTTAACCTCCATTTGGATGTGGTTTCTCTTTGGCTTTTGCATACGTCTAGGGTACCTGTCCTTTCGTTGAAACTTAAAGGAAACATCAAGTGCATTATATCTGTAATATATGTACACAAAACTGTATACTTTAGGCTATTAGTGAGCATAAGAGTTTTCCAATAGTTGATAAACTCGTAAATGTTACTTACTTGAACTATGGATGTTGTGTCCGGATGATTCTCAAGTTCTAAACATGTTACAACTCCTCTAGCTTCATGCTCCACGTTCAGAACTGTAATATCAACCTTTGGCATAGACAAGAGCATTATACTAGAACTGGAAATTTCAAAACATAGAGCATTCATGTCATTACTTGTTTCCGGTGAACTTAGTTTTTGTTCAATAGATGCATTGTTTATCAATTTTTTTTCTCAGGACATGTCACAGCAAAATGTCCACTCTTATGACATCTATAACAAATCACTTCTTTAGATTTTAAAAGGTTAGAAGACTTACAGTGCCTTAGCTCGATGTCGGGTTCAAGCCTTGAACTCGTAATTTTCTTATGAGCTATGGCTTGTGGAGTTAATTTCGGCTTCCCCTCATTTGTTTGACTTGTCGGATTGGACTCAGTCTTCTTCTTTAGAGCAGGTGGGGACGTTTTCCTTTGCTTGGGACTGTAAAACTCCTTGGGTGTTGCTTTTAGACTCGGCCTTGTTGCTAAAATCCATCTCCTTGGCTTGGGATTGGTATAAATTTTTACATAGTACTGGCGCATGTTGTAAGCATCTCTCACAAACTCATCACGCATAATATCCTTCATTTCTTCCCAGGTAGCATCTGGCACTTTGCAGTCAATTCGAATGTTGGCATCTTTCTCACAATGCCTAAAAGCATCCTCGGTGAGTGTCTCTTCCGCAATGAGGGTTCTTTCTTCTTCGGGAGTGTTGTTTGATGCAAACCATGCTTCCATGTTGTTTTCCCACTGTGTGTAGGCGTCTGGTCCTTGGCTATGGCCAGAGAAATTGATGTACCGAGGCTCCTCAACTAGGCATTCATCCTTACCTTATCAGCTTGTAAATGGCCAAATCCTTGTCTATCAAAGCATTGCTTCTTCATTTTCACATCCTTAGGTGTTGGTTTAGCCTTAATATGTGTCTTCATGATATAACTCCCAACTTCACCCTCAGAAACTCCTATGAGATTGAACGAAGTACGTCAAGTGTGGGATAAGGTATAATGCTTGTTTCTTACTTTGGCTTTCTTCTCCACCTACGTAGCATGCTTTATGACGTCACTAAGAGTCCTAATAGGCTGAATCTCAGCCTTTGACGATATTTCATCACTAATATTGTACAAAGCCTACAATGGTTCCATGTTGCGGCTCTAGACCATCGCCAAGCAATTGTCAGAGATCCAACTCCATTGTGTACACTTCAACAATTCTATTCACTTTCCTTTGTAGTTCGAATGGTTATAACCCCATTTTTGGGACTATGAGCATGTAAGTGGCCAAATCCTTGTCAATCAAAGCATTGCTTCTTCATATTCACATCATTAGTTGTTTGTTTAGCCATAATATGTGTCTTCATGATACGAGTCCCGACTTCACCCTCGGAAACTCCTATGAGATTCTAAGAAGTACATGAAGTGTGGGATAAGGTATAATGCTTGTTTCTTACCTTGGCTTTCTTCTCCACCTATGTAGCATGCTTTATCACGTCACTAAGAGTCCCAATAGGCTGAATCTAAGCCTTTGATGATACCTCATCACTCAATCATTGTACAATCCCTACAATGGCTCCCTGTTGCGGCTCTAGACCATCACCAAGCAATTATCAGAGATTCAACTCCATTGTGTACACTTTAACAGTTCTATTCACTCTCCTTTGTATTTTGAATGGTTATAACCCCATTTTTGGAACTATAAGCTTGTAAATGGACAAACCCTTGTCAATCAAAGCATTTCTTCTTCATATTCACATCCTTAGGTGTTGGTTTAGCCTTATTATGTGTCTTCATGATACAACTCCCAACTTCACCCTCCGAAACTCCTATGAGATTCAAAGAAGTACATGAAGTGAGGGATAAGGTATAATGCTTGTTTCTTACCTTGGCTTTCTTCTCCACCTAGGTAGCATGCTTTATCACGTCACTAAGAGTCCTAGTAGGCTGAATCTCAGCCTTTGAAGATATTTCATCACTCAATCATTCTACAAACCTACAATGGCTCCCTGTTGCGGCTCTAGACCATCGATAAGCAATTGTTAGAGATCAAACTCTATTATGTACACTTCAATAGTCCTATTCACTCTCCTTTTTATTTTGAATGGTTATAACTTCGTTAATTGGACTATCAGCTTATAAATGGCCAAATCCTTGTCTATCAAAGCATTGCTTCTTCATATTCACATCCTTAGGTGTTGGTTTAGCCTTAATATGTGGCTTCATGATATAACTCCTAACTTCACCCTCGGAAACTCCTATGAGATTGAACGAAGTACCTGAAGTGTGGGATAAGGTATAATGCATGTTTCTAACTTTGGCTTTCTTCTCCACTGATATATGGAGTTTTTAGGCTCGGGTCTATCAAATAAACCCTTCGTACGTTGTGTACTTGAGGATCGAATCCACAGGGAAACAAGAACAACACAATAGGAATACAAGACACTATCTAATCTAAACGATATAAAAATTGGTTTAGTAAACAAGAAATTAAACAAGATGAAATGACTAACTAAAAGACTAACAAGCTAAAGCATTAGGCTTTAAGGCAATTCCGGATATCAATAGCTAGTGAATAAAATGAGCATGGGTTTCAACACTTTTAAGTACCGTTCTAGAACATGAACGCAAGGTGGATTAACCCACTCTCGTGGCCTTAACCCCTAAACTTGACTATTTGAAAACTAAACCCTCGTTTGATTTCTCCTAACCAAATTAGCATTAACATACAAGTTCACTAAGTTCACAATGATGATCTAGCATCAACTCTCGCAGGCTAGAGATACAAATCTTAATTCACAAGGTTCAAGCTCTCTATAACATGATTAGTGCTTATAGAACAACCTAAAATCAAGACTAAGTTAATTACTCTTAATCTAGCATTAAGGATACATGAATCAAAGAACCTATGGATTAGAAACCCCAAATATCTAATCAATTCAACAAGCCATCAAGATCCTTCAAGAACCCTAAAACCTAAATGTGAAATTACTCACACATAATCAAAGAAACAACAAAATAAACCATAGAAAGCATAATAGTATTGAAATAAACAACAAAAGATACAAGAAAACTTCTCCAAGTGTTTGATGAAGGGAGAAGCTTCAAGATCCAAGAACTCTCTAAAACAGTGTTTTAGGCGTCCAAAAGCTTTAGAAAAAAATCTGATTATGTTTTAGTAGGTTTAGGTGGGATATTTATAGACATAGGTGTAAAAGTGTGTGTGCGGCTGGGAGGATCGGTCGATCCACAAGTCGGATCGATCGATCCCCAATTTCCGGACATAATATCTTCAAGGCGGCTGGCTGGGGATCGGTCGATCTGCATGGAGGATCGGTCGATCTGCATGGAGGATCGGTCGATCTGTTGTGTCCGGAGAAAATTTCCGTGGAGCATGGATCGGTCGATCCCGTGCTGCGATCGGTCGATCCTTGTCCTAATCCTCCAATTGTTTCATCTTCGCGCTGGATTGACCTTTATCAAGGAATCTGGATCTAAAACGCAAGTTAAAGCCTTCATCTGAATATATCTTTGAGACGCTTCAGAATGGTTCTGCATGATCATTTCTCTTATTTTCTTCCAAATGATCTCTAATCCAAACTTCAAGTCTCCATGGTATTCCATTCACCTAAAAAGACTCGAAACATGTGCAATATGCAAATAAAACAACCTAGGACTCTAAGATGTGATACCATGCAAATACAAGACTCAAATGCATGAAAAATTCCTAAAACTATACAAAATGGGAACTAAGAATCTATGAAACTAAACCATAAAAACATGTAAAATATAAGGATATCAACTCCCCCCAACTTGTCCATTGCTTGTCCGCAAGCAAACAAGTAGAAACAGTTATAGGCAAGTTTGAAAAAGCTAGAAAATTCCAAACGAAGGATTAAACGCGTTGTCCTCTAAGATGGTTATAAGGTGCAAGAACAAACATTTCATTCTTTCGGTAAACTCTTAAACTTAAGCAAAAACTCACAATCAAATCGAAAACTTCTCTTTAACATTCATTATGATCTTTTTAGTGCGGTCTTGCTAAGGGAAACCAAATCATTCTCAATCGGTTTGTGGGTTAAAGCTTTTTGAGGTGGTTTCAGAAGTGTTTCTCTTTTGGGTAGCTTCTCTCAAAACATAGGAATGCTTTATCAAATACAAAATCTATCTAAGAAGGGGAACAATTGATGCATACAAAGTTTAATTCTCGTTATTCTACCCAATCTTATGAAATGCATCCTAGTTTCTACCCTTTTCGTAACCTTAAACCTCATGATCAATCTCTTTTATTAGCTTCATAGGGAAAATATTTTCATGAAACACTTAGCTCTTTTTATCTCTTTATTTTTTTTTTTTCTTATTTACAATTGAGACTTAGAGCTCTTTAACTTTTCATTTTGCTTCCCTAAGCATTCCTTTTATCATATTGATCAAGCTTTTTTTTTTTTTTTTTTTTTTTTTTTTTTTTTTTTTTTTTTTTTTTTTAATCCTAACAAACTACCCAATCAAACCAATCATGTCTTTCATTCTCATCCTAATTGCTAGACTTACCATTGCCAGCTTAGAACGAGAGTTAAGCCTTTGTCGTTCCTGATACACTCAAGTTTTTGCAAAATCAAAGCATTATCAACAAGAGGCCTCACTCATCAAATACCTTAAGGGGTTTGAAAGGAATGGTTAAAGTTATAGGTACGTAGGGAAACCACTCTTAAAGTGAGAATGGCCATTCGGGTAAACACAAGGGTGGTAAAACGGAATAGAAAACCCGAATGTGACATATAGTCTACCATGAGAATGCATTCAAATCGCCATAAACAAGAGTATTATATTCAAATTAAGTTCAAATTTCTAGAGAAGTTTCAAAAATCACGCGAGTTTTACCCAAGTAGAAGTTCAAGATAAGTTCAAGCAATAAATAACCATGACTAAGGGCAACGATTTTAATCCTAAGCGTGAACTTCCACAAAGCTAATATCCCATATGCATATGAAAACCTATATTCTTCTAGACTCAAATCCTAGTATTACGATGAGGTGTAAAGCTACATGATGAAAATGAGAAAAATTTGATTTTTGTTTAGACAATGCATGACTCAAAGAACAGAAAATCAAAAGCAAACACAACGTTAAATACTAATGTCTCGTACTCCCCCCAACTTATTTCGCACCGTCTCGGTGTGAGAATAAACTTGAGAAAGAGAAAGAGAACACATGATACAAAGATAAACAAAATGTAGTATGTACGCGAGAAACGAATTGTACCTAATACCATGGAGAGGATAAGAAAGAGTATGAGTCATCTATTTGCAGCCTTTTTTTTGTAAACAATCCACGTTCACCAACGTCCTATAAAATGAAAGCACACAAAATCAAAGATAAAGATCACACTTAAACAAACAAATAAACATATATACAAACGATAGAATTGGGGGAGTCCCCGATGGCTTGTTTAACGTCGCTTAAGCTTGACGGTGGATATTGGTTTAGGTGGGAGTGAAGGTTGAGCTTGGATCACCAGGATCATACTCATCGTAGAACCATCCCCTAAACTCGTTCATCCTAATCTCCTCAAAAGGAGTCCTCCTCGGAGAATCATTGAACCAGTCCCTTAATTCTTTCATCATATTCTTCTCAAAAGGGGTCTTCCTTGGACCACGAAAGCTCAATGGTGTGGTGGGGAGTATGCCAAGATGTTTGTTGAACTGTTGTGTCATTGGAGATTCTTCTTTTTCATTCTCTTCGGAGGCTTCTTCAATGATAGTCTCTTGTTCCTCCATAAGTGTTTCTCCATATGACTCTTGTTCGGAATCATGTTGCTGCATCTCTTCTATGGTTGAGAGCTCATTTTGGGCTGTGCTCTCGCTTGTGATCTCTATGCACTCAACAACTGAACCATCTTCACAAGGATCTTCAAAAGTTTCCTCAACCGTTCCTTCTTCTTCTTCTTCGATCCATTGTGTAAGTTCGATTTTGATGGACTCCACATGTGTTGGCTCAACAACTTGAGCATCTTGAGACCAACGTCCAAAATTGGTCTTCATGCTCTCGCTGATTTCTTTTTGGTTTTCCAACGCCAACTTCAACATGTTGAAGATCTCTTCCTTATCTGAGATTTGGGAAGAGTATGTTACTTCTTGTTCATGCTCAATGTTCCAAGATTGGTACTCTTGATACTCTTGTTCATGCTCCATGTATCCTACACCATACCCATATTGATACTCTTGAGATGAGTATCCATTAGGAAGACCTTCTTGATAAGTGGATGAGCTTTCAAAACCATGATGACTTGTAGGGTCCCAAGCCATCTCTCTTTGTTGAGCTTCTAGAATTAATTTCATCATTGAAATCAATTCTGAAGCCATGCTTTCTCTCTTGTGATTGTGCCTTGCAAAAAGAACAAACACTTGAAAAGAAGTTAGTAACCACACAAACAAAAAAAAAAACAAAAAGCTTAGTCTCAAATAGAATCTAAATCCTAATGGCTATTGCTAGTTTCCCCGGCAACGGCGCCAATTTGATATATGGAGTTTTTAGGCTCGGGTCTATCAAATAAACCATTCGTACGTTGTGTACTTGAGGATCGAATCCACAAGGAAACAAGAATAACACAATAGGAATACAAGACACTATCTAATCTAAACGATATAAAAATTGGTTTAGTAAACAAGAAATTAAACAAGATGAAATGACTAACTAAAAGACTAACAAGCTAAAGCATTAGGCTTTAAGGCAATTCCGGATATCAATAGCTAGTGAATAAAATGAGCATGGGTTTCAACACTTTTAAGTATCATTCTAGAACATGAACGCAAGGTGGATTAACCCACTTCGTGGCCTTAACCCCTAAACTTGACTATTTGAAAACTAAACTCTCGTTTGATTTCTCCTAACCAAATTAGCATTAACATACAAGTTCACTAAGTTCACAATGATGATCTAGCATCAACTCTCGCAGGCTAGAGATACAAAGCTTAATTCACAAGGTTCAAGCTCTCTATAACATGATTAGTGCTTATAGAAGAACCTAAAATCAAGACTAAGTTAATTACTCTTAATCTAGCATTAAGGATACATGAATCAAAGAACCTATGGATTAGAAACCCCAAATATCTAATCAATTCAACAAGCCATCAAGATCCTTCAAGAACCCTAAAACCTAAATGTGAAATTACTCACACATAATCAAAGAAACAACAAAATAAACCATAGAAAGCATAATAGTATTGAAATAAACAACAAAAGATACAAGAAAACTTCTCCAAGTGTTTGATGAAGGGAGAAGCTTCAAGATCCAAGAACTCTCTAAAACAGTGTTTTAGGCGTCCAAAAGCTTTAGAAAAAAATCTGATTATGTTTTAGTAGGTTTAGGTGGGATATTTATAGACATAGGTGTAAAAGTGTGTGTGCGGCTGGGAGGATCGGTCGATCCACAAGTCGGATCGATCGATCCCCAATTTCCGGACATAATATCTTCAAGGAGGCTGGCTGGGGATCGGTCGATCTGCATGGAGGATCGGTCGATCTGCATGGAGGATCGGTCGATCTGTTGTGTCCGGAGAAAATTTCCGTGGAGCATGGATCGGTCGATCCCGTGCTGCGATCGGTCGATCCTTGTCCTAATCCTCCAATTGTTTCATCTTCGCGCTGGATTGACCTTTATCAAGGAATCTGGATCTAAAACGCAAGTTAAAGCCTTCATCTGAGTATATCTTTGAGACGCTTCAGAATGGTTCTGCATGATCATTTCTCTTATTTTCTTCCAAATGATCTCTAATCCAAACTTCAAGTCTCCATGGTATTCCATTCACCTAAAAAGACTCGAAACATGTGCAATATGCAAATAAAACAACCTAGGACTCTAAGATGTGATACCATGCAAATACAAGACTCAAATGCATGAAAAATTCCTAAAACTATACAAAATGGGAACTAAGAATCTATGAAACTAAACCATAAAAACATGTAAAATATAAGGATATCATCCACCTACGTAGCATGCTTTACGACGTCACTAAGAGTCCTAATAGGCTGAATATCAGCCTTTGACGATATTTCATCACTTAATTATTGTACAAAGCCTACAATGGTTCCCTGTTGCGGCTCTAGACCATCGCCAAGCAATTGTAGAGATCTAACTCCATTGTGTACACTTCAACAGTTCTAAATACTTTCCTTTGTATTTTGAATGGTTATAACCCCATTTTTGGAACTATCAGCTTGTAAATGGACAAACCCTTGTCAATCAAAGCATTTCTTCTTCATATTAACATCCTTAGGTGTTGGTTTAGCCTTAATATGTGTCTTCATGATACAACTCCCAACTTTACTCTCGGAAACTCCTATGAGATTCTAAGAAGTACATGAAGTGTGGGATAAGGTATAATGCTTGTTTCTTACCTTTGCTTTCTTCTCCACCTAGGTAGCATGCTTTATCACGTCACTAAGAGTCCTAGTAGGCTGAATCTCAGCCTTTGACGATATTTCATCACTCAATCATTCTACAAAGCCTACAGTGGCTCCCTGTTGCGGCTCTAGACTATCGACAACCAATTGTTAGAGATCCAACTCTATTGTGTACACTTCAACAGTTTTATTCACTCTCCTAATTATTTTGAATGGTTATAACTTCGTTAATCGGACTATTAGCTTGTAAATGGCCAAATCCTTGTCTATCAAAGCATTGCTTCTTCATATTCACATCCTTAGGTGTTGGTTTAGCCTTAATATGTCTCTTTATGATATAACTCCCAACTTCACCCTCGGAAACTCCTATGGGATTGAAAAAAGTACCTGAAGTGGGGGATAGGGTATACTGCTTGTTTCTTACCTTGGATTTCTTCTCCACCTAGGTAGCATGCTTTATTACGTCTTCAAGAGTCTTAATAGGCTGAATCTCATCCTTTGACGATATTTCATCACTCAATCATTGTACAAAGCCTACAATGGCTCCCTGTTGCGGCTCTAGACTATCGCCAATCAATTGTGAGAGATCCAACTTCATTGTGTACACTTCAACAGTTCTATTCACTCTCCTTTGTATTTTAAATGGTTATAACCCCATTTTTGGGACTATCAGCTTGTAAATGGCCAAATCCTTGTCTATTAAAGCATTGCTTCTTCATATTCACATCCTTAGGTGTTGGTTTAGCGTTAATATGTCTCTTCATGATATAACTCTCAACTTCACCCTCGGAAACTCCTATGAGATTGAACGAAGTACCTGAAGTGTGGGATAAGGTATAATGCTTGTTTCTTACTTTGGCTTTCTTCTCCACCTACGTAGCATGCTTTATGATGTCACTAAGAGTCCTAATAGGCTAAATCTCAGCCTTTGACGATATTTCATCACTTAATTATTGTACAAAGCCTACAATGGTTCCCTGTTGCGGTTCTAAACCATCGCCAAACAATTGTCAGACATCCAACTCCATTGTGTACACTTCAACAGTTCTATTCACTTTCCTTTATAGTTTGAATGGTTATAACCTCATTTTTGGGACTATCAGCTTGGAAGTGGCCAAATCCTTGTCAATGAAAGCATTGCATCTTCATATTCACATCCTTACGTGTTGGTTTAGCCTTAATATGTGTCTTCATGATACCAGTCCCAACTTCACCCTCGGAAACTCCTATGAGATTCTAAGAAGTACATGAAGTGTGGGATAAGGTATAATGCTTGTTTCTTACCTTGCCTTTCTTCTCCCCCTATGTAGCATGCTTTATGACATCACTAAGAGTCCTAATAGGCTGAGTCTCAGCCTTTAATGTTATTTCATCACTCAATTATTGTACAAAGCATACAATGGTTCCCTGTTGCGGCTCTAGACCATCGCCAAACAATTGTCAGAGATCCAACTCCAATGTGTACACTTCAACTGTAACGCCCGTCTCCCAAAAAGGGGTTAAGAATCAATTTTCGATCGATCGATCGTGATTTTTTTGGATGTGTTGCGGTTTTGGTTCTGGATCGATCGATCCGGTTAAGGATCGATCGATCTTGTTTTGCGGTTGTAAGGTGGAACGATCGATCTGGCTAGGAACGATCGATCCTGGCTTGGATCGATCGATCCCAGCTTGGATCGATCGATCCGGGCTGTCGGCAGAGTTGGTAGGTCGACTTTTTCTTCCTTTTAAGCACGTTTCTTCTTCTTCCTTCGCCATTTTTCGTCTGGGGGTTGCTCTGGAGGTTCAAGGAGAGTTTGTGAGGGCCTAAGGAAGCGAAAAGAGGAGAAAGGAAGAAGGGAATTGTGAGTTTTCAAGGAAGAAGAAAGATTGTGTGAAGTGGGAGCTTTTGGGAAGTTCAAAGGAGTTTCAGAGAGCTGGGCTTGAGCGTGGAGGTTCTTGTTGGCCTGGAGAAGCTTTGTGTGACTTCAATCAATCCGAATTCGAGGTGAGTGCGTGACCATGGGCTGGACTAAGCTTGTAGAACATTGTTTGCGATTTTGATGTTTGTTTGATAGATTTGGTTAGATTCATGGAGTTTTCTGGATTGTTTCTTGTGTCCTTGAGTTGGGTAGTGTGGTATTAACTTTAGGATTCAAGTTTGTGGCGTGTGGGAGGTTGCATCTCGCAAATCGACTTGGTAGAAGTCGAATTCGTGTGTGCAGGAAGTTGGGATCGATCGATCCAGTGTTGGGATCGATCGATCTGGTCGGGAACGATCGATCCTGGCCAGGATCGATCGTTCGGTGTCGTTTTGCTCGGGAACGATCGATCCTGGCCAGGATCGATCGTTCGGTGATCTGGATCGATCGATCCTGGCCAGGATCAATCGATCTGGTCGTTCTGGCCGTTTTTCGTGTTCGTTTTTCGTGTGGGTGTGATTTTTGGTTCGTAGCATCGTGTGTCGTGTTCGGATGGGTGCGGGCATTGCGTGGTTTTACTTGCTTGTGTGTATAGCTCGTAGATGGGAGGATCGCATCACTAAGTATTTATGATAATACTTACGCATCATCTGTGTGTGTTTGATCGTGGAGTCAAGGCTATGAGGAGGAGGATGATTAGGACTCGTGTTGTTGTTGTTGTTTTATGTTGTTAAGTTTAATAAGCGAGTCTTAATGAATGCTGAACTGGAATAATTGGGAATTGTCGTGTTTGTGTGATAATTAATATTTATGATTATTTAAAAAAAAAAAAATCGGGCGCGGTTGTTTCAATTTGGTATCAGAGCCTATACGGTTCTAGGACGAGTTAGAAATTGCTTGAGTGTAGAGTCTTAGAATCATCCTCTCCGAGCCTTCAAGTGATTCCACGGTGAGTTGTGATTGATGGATTTTTTTTGTTTGAGTTGTTTTGGGTTTTTAGTATCTGCTCTTAAAGGTGCTGATGGTTAGAGGAGCTAGAGGTCGTGGCCGTGGCCGTGGTAGAGGCCGAGGTCGTGTTCCAGTGGTGGGTTTGGGAGAGGCACAGAGTGCCACGGTTGAGCAAGGCGGAGATTTGCATACGGGTCCGTTGGGGTCTGAGGGTGTGGCCGGTGAGAGTGCCGGTGAGGCTGGAGTTCCAGCGGGTGCTGCGGGTGTGGCAGCAGGTGATGCTCAGGCCCGGGATTCCCGTATTGTGGATCTGTTGACCTTGGTATTGGAGCGGTTACCAGAGGGGGTAGCAGTACGAGCTCCAGTTGTGCCACCAGTAGTTGAGGCACAGCCGAGAGTTGTGGTTGAGGAGGAGCTCCCATCCTACCATAGGATGATGGAGCAGATGCAGAGGATGGGCACTACGTTCTTCTTGGGTGGTGTCGGTCCTGAGGAGGCTAATATGTGGAGGTCCAGGTTGGAGCGGAACTTCCAGTCATGTAGGTGTCCAGTGGGATACCGAGTTGACTTGGCAGTTCATTACTTGGATGGTGATGCACATCTGTGGTGGACGAGTGTAGTCGCCAGGAGAGGTCAGGTGGAGTTGACTTGGGGAGATTTTGTGGAGGAGTTTAACTCCAAATACTTTCCACAGGAGGCAGTAGACCGGTTGGAGGCGAGGTTTTTGAGTCTGACTCAGGGGGACCGGACTGTCCGGGAGTTTGAGACAGAGTTCAACCGGCTTTCCATTTATGCTGGTCGAGTCATGGAGGGTGAGCAGGCCCGAGTGCGGCGGTTTATGTTAGGCTTGCGGCCTGAGCTGAGGACCCGTTGCCTTGGTAAGCTGTTTGGCACAGTGGGAGAGTTGGTTGAGTTGGCTGCATCTATAGAAGATGGTCTGAGGGAGGAGGTAGCATCGTCTACTTTGAGTTTCCAGGCCAAGAAGATGCAGCAGCAATCAGGGTCAAGTAAGGGGAGTAGGCAGGTGGTAGGGCAGAAGAGGAAGTGGGGAGGCACTTCTGGAGGTACTCAGAGTGGTCCAGGATGCTTCGGGTGTGGAAGCAAGGATCACAAGATCACGGGTTGTCCCTCAAGGAGTGCAGGACATGGAGGCCCTGTGAGGAGTAGCCAGAGTGGCCAGGGATGTTTTGGGTGCGGAAGTATGGATCACAGGGTGGCCAACTGTCCGCAGAAGGGTGAGGTCCTTCCAGATACTCGGGTGTGCTTCCACTGCAAGGAAGTTGGGCATATCAAGCCCAAATGCCCTAAGTTCCAGCAGGGAGGGGTAGCAGTAGCACCGTCGAGTAGGCAGAGTGCGGTGGCACCTCGGGTTTACACCGTCGAGGAGGCAGATGAGCGGAGTGCTGGACTGCAGATGATGCCAACTGCAGCACCACCGATCAGGCAGATAGCACCTGCGCCTCGGGTGTATTCCATCGCGGAGACGGGAGAGCCGAGCTCCAGGCCGATCACAGGTACTTTTTAGATTTATCTGTGTTAAATTCTTTCGGTTATAAAACTTTCCGTCTCCGTGAGGGGTGGTTAAGGTTCTCGGCACATGGGTATGTGCAGGGACCTTGATTGTGGGAGGTGTTGAATCCCATGTGTTATTCGATTCCGGGGCATCGCATTGCTTTGTCACTCCGGAATTGGCCGAGAAGGCCAAATTGCGAGGCGAACCCAATGAGCCGTTGGGTTTTGTGAAGGTGGCGGGAGGGAAGTTTCTATCTACTCTTGGTCGAGTTAGAGGCGTGGATGTTCAGGTAGCCGGGGAGTCTATGCCAGTGGATTTGATCATATGCTCAGTGGAGTTGTATGACGTCATTTTGGGCATGGATTGGCTCAGTAGGTACATCGCGCATCTAGACTGTCGACGCGGGCGAGTAATATTCGAGAGGGAGAGGCAGAGGTTGATGTATCAGGGAGTGAGACCAACTTCTGGGAGTCTCGTAATATCGGTCATTCAGGCCGAGAGAATGATCGAGAGGGGTTACGAGGCTTATCTTGTGACCATCGTTACCCCTGAGACCGTTGGAGATCTGGAGGTTAGAGATATTCGGGTTGTTCAGGATTTCCAGGATGTGTTTTAGTCGTTGCAGGGATTGCCGCCATCACGGTCAGATCCTTTCACGATTGAGTTGGAACCCGGAACAATGCCAATATCTAAGGCCCCGTACAGGATGGCTCCAGCAGAGATGGCAGAGCTGAAGAAGCAGCTGGAGGAGTTGTTGAGTAAGGGTTTTATCAGGCCGAGTACTTCACCGTGGGGAGCACCGGTGTTGTTTGTAAAGAAGAAGGATGGTAGTTTCCGGTTGTGTATCGATTACCGGGGACTTAACCGAGTCACTGTGAAGAACAAGTATCCTCTTCCGCGGATTGATGAGTTGTTAGATCAATTGAGAGGGGCTACTTGGTTCTCCAAGATAGACTTGGCTTCTGGATACCATCAGATTCGGATTGATGAGGAGGATATCCGGAAGACAGCTTTCAGGTCAAGGTATGGGCATTATGAGTTTGTGGTAATGCCTTTTGGGTTGACGAATGCACCAGCCGCGTTCATGAGATTGATGAACAGCGTGTTCCAAGAGTATTTGGATGAATTCGTGATCATTTTTATTGATGATATCTTGGTGTATTCGAAGAGTCCCGAGGAACATGGGGAACACCTGAGAGTTGTTCTGGAGAAGCTACGAGAGCATAAGTTGTTTGCTAAGTGGAGTAAGTGTAGCTTTTGGCAGAGGAAGATTGGATTTTTGGGTCACATTGTTTCTGAGGAGGGAGTTTCAGTAGACCCAGAGAAGATTCAGGCCATCAGCGATTGGCCGAGGCCAAGGAATGCCACGGAGATCAGGAGTTTCCTTGGTTTGGAAGGTTATTATCGGAGGTTCGTCAAGGGTTTTGCGAGTATGGCTAAGTCGTTGACAAAGCTGACAGGAAAGGATGTTCCTTTCGTGTGGTCTCCAGAGTGTGAGGAGAGTTTCGCGAACCTGAAGACGATGCTGACGAGTACACCAGTGTTGGCATTACCCGAGCCGGGTGAGCCTTATGTGGTGTATACGGATGCCTCGAGAGTTGGCCTTGGTTGTGTGTTGATGCAGCGGGGAAAGGTGATTGCCTATGCTTCGAGGCAGTTGAGGAAGCATGAAGGCAACTACCCTACCCATGATCTAGAGATGGCTGCAGTGGTGTTTGCCTTAAAGATTTGGAGGTCGTATCTTTATGGCGGGAAGGTTCAGGTATTCACAGATCATAAGAGCCTGAAGTATTTGTTCACTCAGCCCGAGTTGAATTTGAGGCAGAGACGTTGGATGGAGTTAGTGGCAGATTATGATCTGGAGATAGCTTATCATCCCGGAAAGGCAAATTTGGTGGCCGATGCTTTGAGTCGTAAGCGGGTAGCTTCGGCTAGTGAGCGGGACATGGAGTCCTTGGTGTGCGAAATTAGCACGTTGAGGTTGTGTGCTATATCTCAGGAACCGTTGGGCTTGGAGGCGACTAATCAGGCAGATCTTTTGAGCAGGGTTCGGTTGGCTCAGGAAAAAGATGAAGGGTTGATTCAGGCCTCCAAAGCTGAGGGTTCAGAGTATCAAGTCTCAGCTAATGGGACTATTCTTGTGCATGGGCGGATATGTGTACCCAAGGATGAGGAGTTGAAGCGAGAGATTCTGAGTGAGGCTCATGCGAGCAAGTTTTCGATTCACCCAGGAGCGACTAAGATGTATCGTGATCTGAAACGGTATTATCATTGGGTCGGGATGAAAAAGGATGTGGCTAACTGGGTCGCAGAGTGCGATGTGTGCCAGTTAGTGAAGGCAGAGCATCAGGTTCCGAGCGGGCTGTTGCGGAGTTTACCCATTCCCGAGTGGAAGTGGGATATGATTACGATGGATTTCGTAGTTGGGTTACCTGTTTCTCGGACCAAGGATGCTATTTGGGTCATTGTTGATCGGTTGACCAAGTCGGCACATTTTCTAGCTATTAAGAAAACCGATGGAGCTACGGTTCTGGCTAGGAAGTATGTGCAGGAGATAGTGAGACTTCATGGAGTACCGGTGAGTATAGTGTCAGACCGAGACCCTAAGTTCACTTCGGGGTTCTGGAAGGCATTCCAGGAAGAGATGGGCACTAGGGTGCATTTAAGTACGGCATATCATCCTCAGACGGATGGGCAGTCCGAGAGGACCATCCAGACTCTAGAGGATTTACTGAGGATGTGTGTGCTTGACTGGGGTGGTCATTGGGTGGACCACTTGAGCTTGGCAGAGTTTGCTTACAATAATAGCTACCAGGCAAGTATTGGGATGGCCCCATACGAAGCACTCTATGGGAGGCCATGTCGTACACCCTTGTGTTGGACCCAGGTGGGGGAGAGGAGCATGTTGGGTGCAAATTTTGTTCAGGAAACTACGGAGAAGATCCGAGTTTTGAAACTGAACATGAAAGAAGCGCAGGATCGGCAAAAGAGTTATGCCGATAAGAGGAGGAAAGACCTCGAGTTTGAGGTGGGAGATAGAGTGTATCTTAAGATGGCTATGTTGCGGGGTCCTAACAGGTCCATTACGGAGACTAAGTTGAGTCCGAGGTATATGGGACCGTTCAGGATTGTTGAGCGGGTTGGACCAGTTGCGTATCGGTTGGAGTTACCCGAGGTTATGCAAGCTTTTCACAAGGTTTTCCATGTGTCGATGCTGAAGAAATGCTTACGTAAGGATGACGAAGTATTGGAAGAGATTCCGACAGATCTTCAGCCTAATATGACCATTGAGGCGAGACCTTTGAGAATTCTCGAGAGGAGGGTCAAAGAGCTTCGTCGGAAGAAGATTCCAATGATGAGGGTGTTATGGGATTGTGATGGTGTGCAGGAGGAGACTTGGGAACCAGAGGCAAGGATGGAAACGAGATTTAAAAAGTGGTTCGAGAAGCAAGCTGAGGCTTGAGTTTCCATCGATGGTTTCTAATTTCACATTTCGAGTTGTATGACATGTTGTATACAATGAATATTATGTGAAATTGAATAAGAAGAGGAATCTTATGAGTTTATGGCTTGTGATGTCATGTGAATAAAGGAAAGTTTATTGAAGTATAAACTGGAAATATCCTTCGATCAAGGATAAAGGGAATACCCTAAGTGAGTGCTATACCTTAAGATAACCTGTGTAGTGGTTATAGGTTAGGTGGATATTCCGGGATGAGAATATGGTTGGTGAGTGGCACCATGTGATGAGGTGTGTGGATTCGGTGAGATAGATTCGGTCGGACATGCTTATAGGCGTTAGACTTGCTTACTCCAAGGACTGGTGAGTCCTGTACGATTCATGGGAGATGGATTTCTCCAGAGGCGGGGATGAGGATTTCCCCGGATACCAGAGCTCGCAGGACTTGTGAGTCCTGAGAGTGGGGGTGGTATGAGTGTGATACCCGTAGCTTGAAGGTCTTTGTGACCTGAGAGTGCGAGTGGTATGGTTGTTATACCCAGAGCTCGAAGGGCTGACGAGTCCTGAGAGTGGGAGTGGTATAGGTTGGATGCCGATAGCTTGCAGGACTTTGTGGCCTGTAAGTGAGAGTGGCATGAGGTACCCAGAGCCCAGAGTGCCTTGCACAGAGGGTGGGAGTGGTACGAGTATGAGTTGGGAGCAGTGTATGTCTATAACGTGAGTATAAGCATAGCGGCTGAATAGAGATCTCGAGAGTGGTTGGGTTGTGATTTGGGAATAGAGTCGTGTTTCTAGTTAAACTTGTTAAGGGAAAATGAGATAAGTGGTTTGATCGGATGGCTCCTGAGCAGTTCTATGCGGTAGATCCGATTCTCGAACGTATGGTACTTGTTTGTTTTATTACGTTCGTCATGAGGAATCGCTAATAAAAAGAATGGCTAAGTTAAAAGCTATCTTATCTAACTCTTGTCGAAAGTTCTCTGAAGCAAGTTGACACTAGAGGGTTCACGGGGTTGTGGGTTAGGTGGAGTTGTATAGTCGGGTTGACCATGAGAGGGTAGGGATCGTTGCGACTATGGTGTTGAGTTCATAGCGGATTGGACGGTGTCTAAGGATTCGAGGACGAATCCAGTTTGGTGGGGGAGAATTGTAACGTCCGTCTCCCAAAAAGGGGTTAAGAATCAATTTTCGATCGATCGATCGTGATTTTTTTGGATGTGTTGCGGTTTTGGTTCTGGATCGATCGATCCGGTTAAGGATCGATCGATCTTGTTTTGCGGTTGTAAGGTGGAACGATCGATCTGGCTAGGAACGATCGATCCTGGCTTGGATCGATCGATCCCAGCTTGGATCGATCGATCCGGGCTGTCGGCAGAGTTGGTAGGTCGACTTTTTCTTCCTTTTAAGCACGTTTCTTCTTCTTCATTCGCCATTTTTCGTCTGGGGGTTGCTCTGGAGGTTCAAAGAGAGTTTGTGAGGGCCTAAGGAAGCGAAAAGAGGAGAAAGGAAGAAGGGAATTGTGAGTTTTCAAGGAAGAAGAAAGATTGTGTGAAGTGGGAGCTTTTGGGAAGTTCAAAGGAGTTTCAGAGAGCTGGGCTTGAGCGTGGAGGTTCTTGTTGGCCTGGAGAAGCTTTGTGTGACTTCAATCAATCCGAATTCGAGGTGAGTGCGTGACCATGGGCTGGACTAAGCTTGTAGAACATTGTTTGCGATTTTGATGTTTGTTTGATAGATTTGGTTAGATTCATGGAGTTTTCTGGATTGTTTCTTGTGTCCTTGAGTTGGGTAGTGTGGTATTAACTTTAGGATTCAAGTTTGTGGCGTGTGGGAGGTTGCATCTCGCAAATCGACTTGGTAGAAGTCGAATTCGTGTGTGCAGGAAGTTGGGATCGACCGATCCAGTGTTGGGATCGATCGATCTGGTCGGGAACGATCGATCCTGGCCAGGATCGATCGTTCGGTGTCGTTTTGCTCGGGAACGATCGATCCTGGCCAGGATCGATCGTTCGGTGATCTGGATCGATCGATCCTGGCCAGGATCGATCGATCTGGTCGTTCTGGCCGTTTTTCGTGTTCGTTTTTCGTGTGGGTGTGATTTTTGGTTCGTAGCATCGTGTGTCGTGTTCGGATGGGTGCGGGCATTGCGTGGTTTTACTTGCTTGTGTGTATAGCTCGTAGATGGGAGGATCGCATCACTAAGTATTTATGATAATACTTACGCATCATCTGTGTGTGTTTGATGCAGGTAAAGATAAAGTGTGATCGTGGAGTCAAGGCTATGAGGAGGAGGATGATTAGGACTCGTGTTGTTGTTGTTGTTTTATGTTGTTAAGTTTAATAAGCGAGTCTTAATGAATGCTGAACTGGAATAATTGGGAATTGTCGTGTTTGTGTGATAATTAATATTTATGATTATTTAAAAAAAAAAAAATCGGGCGCGGTTGTTTCATCAACAGTTCTAGTTACTTTCCTTTGTAGGTTGAATGGTTATAACCCCATTTTTGGGACTATCAGCTTGTAAGTGGCCAAATCCTTGTCAATCAAAGCATTGCTTCTTCGTATTCACAACCTTAGGTGTTGGTTTAGATTTAATATGTGTCTTCATGATACAAGTCCCAACTTCACCCTCGGGAACTCCTGTGAGATTCTAAGAAGTACATGAAGTGTGGGATAAGGTATAATGCTTGTTTCTTACCTTGGCTTTCTTCTCCACCTAGGTAGCATGCTTTATCACGTCACTATGAGTCCTATTAGGCTGAATCTCAGCCTTTGATGATATCTCATCACTCAATCATTGTACAAAGCCTACAATGGCTTCCTGTTGCGGCTCTAGACCATCGCCAAGCAATTATCAGAGTCCAACTCCATTGTGTACACTTCAACAGTTCTATTCACTCTCCTTTGTATTTTTAATGGTTATAACCTCATTTTTGGAACTATCAGCTTGTAAATGGACAAACCCTTGTAAAATAAAGCATTTCTTCTTCATATCCGCATCATTAGGTGTTGGTTTAGCCTTAATATGTGTCTTCATGATACAACTCCCAACTTCACCCTCCGAAACTCTTAAGAGATTCAAAGAAGTACCTGAAGTGTGGGATAAGGTATACTGCTTGTTTCTTACCTTGTCTTTCTTCTCCACCTAGGTAGCATGCTTTATCACGTCTTCAAGAATCTTAATAGGCTGAATCTCAGCCTTTGACGATATTTCATCACTCAATCATTGTACAAAGCCTACAATGGCTCCCTGTTGCGGCTCTAGACTATCGCCAAGCAATTGTGAGAGATCCAACTTCAATGTGTACACTTCAACAGTTTTATTCACTCCTTTGTAGTTCAAATGGTTATAACCCCATTTTTGGGACTATCAGCATGTAAGTGGCCAAATCCTTGTCAATCAAAGCATTGCTTCTTCATATTCACATCCTTAGGTGTTGGTTTAGCCTTAATATGTGTCTTCATGATACGAGTCACAACTTCACCCTCGGAAACTCCTATGAGATTCTAAGAAGTACGTGAAGTGTGGGATAAGGTATAATGCTTGTTTCTTACCTTGGCTTTTGATAGTTAGATTTTTACACCTAAAGCTATCTATTGCTCATCTGTAATACAAAGGGCTATCGAATCCAATTGGGACTATTGTAGGCAATCAGGATGTAGCAAATCTATCTAATTCAAGCCAATTAAACTGGATGGAAGTAACAGGGTGAAACAACTAAAATAAGAAATAATAATCAGTAACAGAAACTAGAAACCGAGATTCATAACAACAAAAGAAACTGAAAACAGAGTAAGCTAAAAACAGGAAAAACAGAGTATGAAAAAGTAGAAAACTATCAAGGAAGAGAAAGGTTCTAAGGATGAGTTCTGGATCTGGGATTCATCATGGTGAAAGCTAGTGATCTAATAAACTACTTCATAGAAGGGATCTCTCAACTATAAGCATCAACAGAGTGATAGTTCCACTTCCCAGTTACAACTACCACCACATTCTCTAAACTTCCTAATCTTGGAATCCACACCTATGCCCCATTGACTGTCACTAACACTCAGATAGCATTCCAATGAAACATAAAGAGAATAAGCATTAAGAATCAGCTCATAAATGTCAAACTACAACTTGCTTTCCTATGATCCTAGATCAATCATTGGAAAGAGGCTCCAGATCTCTGGTATTAGCAGATCTGGTGTTTCACAAGTGATGTGCAAGGAAACACCAAGATCAGATCCCAAGTGGGTGTACAGGGAAACAGCATTAGAAACAACTAGCCCAAAAGAGATCTTAAGCTTTTAGAACCCTAAATCAACTAGAATCACCAAGAATCATAACCCAGATCTAACTCATCCTCAAGAACCCTAAATCACTACTCAGACTTCATCATCAAAATCACAAACCCAGAAAATGAAATAGTTTCCATAATCATAATCTAGAGATTGAGATAAAGAAGGAATAGAAGAAATAAACTTAAAAGGTTCAAAGGATCAAAAGCAATTGCAAATACAAAATCAGATAGATCTAGAGAGGTTTTCAGAGAACAAAGTGAATAAAAAACGTCTCTCTGGCGGCTGCTGACCTAATTAGAGTATAAATACTCTAGGTCAAAAGCCCTAGTACAAAAAGACAAAATAAACTAAAGTCCTTAGGTCGGCTGCCTTGAGCTCGGGTTCCTCTGGTCGAGTTTTGTGATCGAGTGCGTGTAACTTCAGGCTTTGGATCCTCAGACTCGGTTGACTAAACTCGGTTTGGTGGTCGAGTGGTCGTGGTCGAGTGCTCTTGCCCAAGTGCTAACTCCTCTCTGCCTTCAGCTCGGTCAAGACATGCTTCAGCCAAAACTAAATGCCAAACAATGCAATCTAGGCATGGTGCGGTCTTATGCTTCAAGCTTACAGGAAAGCATTGGACAATTATTAACTAGGGCATTGAGACTATTTCATAAACCAGCATGCTTACAAGGCTTTTATCATCCTAGTCCCCTATGCAGATGCACAATTCTATATGAAATGCATATAGACTCAATCCTAAACATGAATGCAATCTACATGAACACTCTGTTTTTGTGGAATGCTTTTCTGAGATTTTTCAAATTTTTATGGTTTTTCTTATGCAAATAGGTGAGATGCTATGCAGACTCAATATGCAAAATTTGAAACAGGAAAACAGTAAACATTATCAAATGCATCTCAAACCCTCCCCCAAACTTGAATTACACAGTCCCTTGTGTAATAAAAGATTCAAAGGAAGGTATGAGAATGAAAAACAATAAGAAAACTAAAAATGAATGGTATAAACAATGGTGAAGAGTGGAGTTATACCTCAATTCTGAAAGAAGGAGTCTGTGTAGGCCTTCATGCTCTCTCTGGTATATCTTGGTCTGGATGTCTCAAGCTCGGGTCAGTAACCGAGTTCTCTGGCCGAGCTGGAGTGTGTGTTAAGGGATAGCTCGGTCAGACGACCGAGTGGAGGGGCCGAGTAGAGTTTCTGTGCTCTTGACTCGGTCTGGATGTGGAGTGCACTGACCGATCTGGTCCCTTGGAGGGTCCGCTGAGGTTGTTTGCCGGGGTCTAAAACTGAAGGAGCCACTTCTTTTCAACTGGGGGCCTGGAGGAGTTCTTAAGGATTTCTTTCCCTTGAGCTTTTTGATTTGTTTCTTCATAGACTTCACCGAGTCACTCAAATCCTTCACTGTATCCTTCAGAACAGACACGGTTTTGTGTTGCCACTTTCCCAATCGCTGCAACAGGTTTATTCTCCTATTTGCTTCCTTTAGAGTCCTTGCTGGAGGCTCTTCATCAAAGAAATAGGACTCATCCTCTTGTTGTTCTTCCTCTGCTACTCTGGTTGCCTGGATTGGAACCTCCTCATCCTGGTTGTACAAAGCTTCTACTGGTGGACAGAACTCTATTCCCCCTGGCCTTGTGATCTGAGTGAAGTGTTCACTTGGGAGCTTGATTCTGCTTGGTACAGCTGAGGGGTGAGTGAACTTGTATAAATGACCCCCTTGGATCCTTTTTCTGTCCAGAATATGCTGCTTGATCAGATTAGGCATATCTAGCCATTCAGGCTGATATGGGACTGTTTGTAGTGGCACTCCAGCTGCCAAAAGGATTGGGGTGATGACACCCCCAACTACCAAATCTCCACAGCTTCTCTTCTTATGCAACATGTGTGCCCAATCCCTATACCACATTAGCTGTAATAGCAGAAGCAGAGTATTCCCCACATTGGCTTTGTCGCCTTTAAAGATCTTCCTTCCTCTTTCATCATTGAGTCTTTCGAGAAGCGCAGTATCTAACATCTGGAGCTCTCCTTGGTTCACATTCCCCGTGACTCTTCTTGCAAAGAATGTGCTTGCAAGTGCCTTATGTGCATACCTGATCACAGGGCTCCTGATTTGAGCAGCCTTACTCCTAGATGATGAATAGCCATCCCCTTATGCTATTATTCCCCAAAGTGCTTGCAGCTCTTCTTTATCATAGTTCCGAAGTGTGTTGTCTCCTGTTGGGAAGTTGAAGACCCCATCCAGCTGACTTATGTAGAGCAGATACCATACCTCATGTACTTCGAACGTTATGAAGCCAAACACTTCCGGGTTCTGGTTGTCTTGCTCTGCTTCTTCAGAGTTCTCATAGATGTGGAAGTTTAGCGAAGCTAGGAATTGGCACGCTTCTTCCTTATAACCAGCATATGGCATCTCCATGAATGTTTTGAGATTACATTGTTCAAACAGGTACTCCACATCCCTTGCTATTCCAAGAGCTTCCATGGTTTCTGGATGTGGATACCTTGTTGATCCAAAACGCATTGCAATAAGAGCCTCATAGCGCTCTTCCTCAGTTGTAGCTTTTCTCCTAGTCCCTCTTGTGTTTTTCCTCTCCTCTCTGGGAGACTCAACCTCCATAGCAGTTTCATCACCCTCAACTTCCATTTCTGAGTCTTCATCAACCAATTCAGGGCGCTTCCCTCTTGCTATATCCTTCTTGCTTCTCGAGTACAGCTTGATAACATCCTCTTCTTCTCTGGTTGGGTGCTTGATAGTTCCTCTAACAGCTAAGAAACTTCTTGCCAAGGCCTGTGCTTGTTGCTTCCTCAAAGCGCTTTGTTCCATTGCAGTTAGGTACCTGAAACGCGTTAATCAAAGAGGCATTAGATAACTTTTTTAATGAACTCGGTGCCATGCACTCGGCCAAGTCCAACCGAGCTTGATCCTAAATACCAAGGAAAATGTTCAAGCTCGATGCCTCGAGCTCGGGTTACTAGACCGAGTGTGTCTACTCGGGTTGGTGACCGAGTGCACGTAAACGAGTCGATGTATAACAACAAGCATATACGAATCATTCAATCCCTTTAAAGCACACTTCATCTCTATATTCAAAGTTCCGTTTCTAGGTAATATCAAGTTTCTAATGCATAGCTCATGCTCACCTAAGAACATTTTTCACAATCTCATTCAAAATGTTTAAACAAGTTCGAATATGGTGAATGCATAGAAGTTGTAAGTTTTTAGACACATGTGAGCTAGCAAATTCAAATTCTACTCAAGAACATTCAAGTTCTAAACCCAGAAAACTCAGAAAATTTTCAAAACTTCAATGCCTAAACTTCTCTTAAATCACTTCTAGATGCATCAATATGTAGTCAAAGCATAAATCAATCGGTTTTAAAAGATTAAGATCATTAGAAACTTGGTTTTAAGCAGTTTTTAAACGATTTGGCTTGAAGAATGCTCAAGAACATCAAGAACATCAAACCCAGAAACGTGAAATAGATCGATTAGAGAAACTTACTTGATGAAACCGAGTGCAAATGAGAGCTAAACCGAGTTAGTGCCTAGAAGGTGTGAGCTCCAGATGATGAACTCGGTTTGGCTAAATCGAGTTTCAAATTTTATGAAAATTTGTTGAGAAAACTTTGAGATTCTAGAGAGAGTATCTATGTAAAACGTCAAGTGTGAGAATGAATTAAAGAGAGGAGCGCATGAGGGAGTTTTAAAGAGGTTTTTGGGAGTGAAAGGGGACAAAAGGACAAACATGTGGTCCCAACCGAGTGGAGCGGCCGAGTTCATTTCAAATTCAAATTTAGATCTACTTTCAAATTTGAATTGATGCAAGAAGAGGGAAGAATCGTTGACTCGTTGACCAAGCTCGGTCAACCTTGGTCGAGTTGACCGGCCGAGTCATCATGTTGACTACTCGGTTTGGCTTGACCGATTTTGATCAATCGAGTCCTAACCTAGATTGTGGCTTAAACTCGGTCTCTTGAGCTCGACGTGGCTTAACCGAGTGGACTACACCGAGTGGTTCTCCTTGTCACAACATCACTCTTTCTCAATCAACTTATCCCGGCAGTCTCTTGCCAACAAGACTAGGTAGAAAACTTATTAAAAATAACAGAAATGAACTAAACTTAAATGAAAAGTATTTACAAAGATAGTCATGGGATTTCCTCCCAAGTGAGCTTGTTTAAAGTCACTGAGCTTGACTTCCTTACAGTGCTTTCTATGGAGGATAAGGTGGAGGAACTGAAATCCCCCTTGCTTCCTGGTCACCTTGATCATCAAACAGGACATGATCTCTTGAAGGATCATCATAGTTGTTTTCCACAGATTCTTCATCAAGATAGTCTTCCTCTTGCTGCTGAGGATAGTCCACCTCTCTAATAAACCATTAAACTGCATTCCTTCCCTTGTTGATCGCAGTGAAACAGATTGAGGAAGTATTCATCTTGAAACCCTGAGGCTTGGATTCATCTTTCTTGTAGAGCAAACTTGTTACTTGCCTTTGCAGTTTTTCCACAACACTATTCAAAGCTCTGATAGCTTCATCTTGCATTTCAGCCTTATCCTGGAGCTTCACCCATTCTGTTGGATCCAGCTGTTTGGGGAGAACTATTTGAGGGTCTAACTTGGTTTGATTAGTCGAGTTAGGTGCTCCAGCTTGTTCCAGAGCTTCCTCTAATACTGTTTCAGCACCCTTGTCTAACAGATCTCCCTTAGGGTCATCCTCAGGTAGGTTGGTTGTCAAAACATCATCATTTTGCCAAGTAGGAAGGTAAAAACCTGACCTTCAATAGTTGCCCTTTTCCTATTATCATTGATGTCAAACTCCATCTTTAGATTGTCAACTAGGTTAAGAGCAATCTTACCTCCTTTCACATCTATCACAGTTCCAGCAGTTTCCAAGAATGGCCTTCCAAGAATCAGTGGGTCTGCTGGTTCTTCATCCATCTCCAAAACCACAAAGTCAGCAAGAACTGTTACCTCACCTATCTTCACAGGAAGATCTTTCAGCATTCCCTGTGGGATTCTTGTTGTACCATCAGCTAGCACTAGGGTGATGTTAAAGGACCTGAAGTCCTCTGCTTTTAACTTCTGAGCTATAGACAGAGGCATCAGGCTAACAGCAACTCCAAGGTCACAGAGACTACTTTTAAAGTTTAGAGTCCCTATAGAGCATGGAAGAGTGAATGAACCTGGGTCTTCAAGCTTTTCCTTGATCACCCTCTCTCCTATGACTGCCTTGCAATCATATTTCACTTCTTTCATACTATCAACTTTCATCTTTCTCCTCAGCAGTTCTGCTCGAAGAATTTTCTCCTGAGTGGGGATAATGGACAAGATAGTCTCCAAAGGCATTATCTGCTCAAGCTTGTCCACTGCACTTTTGAGATCAGCTGTAACCTTCTCCAAGAGTTCCTGTTTGAATCTCCTAGAGAAAGGAATCTTGGGGACATAAGGAGGAGGAATGTAAGGTACCTTTTTCTCTTCTTGAACAGCTTTACCCTTGAGCTCGGTTACATCAGCTCGGTTTGGTAGCCGAGTTTGATCATTGAGTTCATAGCCTCCATCTTTGCATTCAGAGCATTGCAGTTTGAATCACTTTGATTTCTTATCTCAGAAAACCTCTTTGTCTGTTCCATGACTCAAGTAGCTTGCCCCTGAAGTAATTGTTGGAGCATTTGTTCCACTGAAGCATTGTTGGGTTGTGAATTCTGAGAAGCAAATCCTGGTGTTGCATTAGGAACTGGTTGCTGGTTGTAGTTGTTCTGGAATTGCTATTTAGGTGCATATCCCTGGTTCTGGTTGTAAGGAATGAAAGGTTTGTTTTGAGCTTGTTGCTGTGGTGGATAGACCTGATCTTGAGGATTTGCAACATTGTTACTCCTGTAGGACAGATTGGGGTTTGCTTTGTAGTTTACAAACCCTTTGTTGTAGCCACCTTGATTCTGAATGTAACTAACTTGTTCCATCTGATCAGGCTCCCCTTCTTGAATCTGTGCCATTTCTTCTTCAGAGATGAAGTGGACATGTTTCTGCTGTTGACCTAGAAGGAGCTTGTCAATCTTCTCATTTAGAGCCATGATCTCCTTTCTGTGCTTATCCTCTAAATCTGAATTTCCCCTTGGAGTTCTATCATATTCCTCACTGTAGGTGCCATCTGATTGTGCCAAGTTCTCTACCAGCTCCCATCCTTCAACAACATCTTTATTGAGAAAGTTGCCATTGCTGGCTGTATCAACCAACATTCTGAATTTTGGTAACACTCCACGGTATAAAGTACTCAAGAGTGACTCATTGCTGAACCGATGATGAGGACACTGTGAGGTGTAGCTTTTGAATCGTTCCCATGCTTTACAGAATGTTTCACCGTTTTTCTGAGCAAATCCTGATATCTCATTCCTTAGCCTTGCTGTTCTTGAGTTTGAGAAAAACTTAGCCAGGAATGCCTTTTTGCATTCATCCCAAGATGTAATGGATCCATGAGAAAGTGTTTTCTCCCATAGATGTGCTTTGTCGCCTAAGGAAAACGGAAACAGACGTAGCTTGAACCCGTGGATATCAGACCGCTCTTTATTTTGAAGTTATTGTGCTGAACAGCTGGTGGCATGATACCTTGTCTTTGTGTGTGTATGTTAGGTGCATCTCCTGCTCCTATGTGCCTTCTTTGTTGAGCCGGTTGCTCATTCTGAGCTTGTGGATTATCCATATTGTCTGTTTCTGGTTGATTATCCTCTGGCTGGTCCCTTTGTCCTCTCAAAATCCTTGGTAACTGGTTGATATTATCTTGATACCTAAGGAGATTATGATGACCTTTTGACCGAGTTTGCATACAGGAACACTGAACTCGGGATGCTGCACTCGACTTGGATGACCGAGTGGTGTGAAATGGTGTTCAGCTCGACCACAGTGACCGAGTAGACCGACCGAGTGGTGAACTAGTTGAAAACCTCAGATGCCTTGAGCTCGACTACTGAACTCGACCTGTCTGACCTAGTGATGCTGAGCAACTGAACTCGAGCTCCTGACCGAGTGATTTGTCCGAGTTGTGTGTCCGAGCTTATGCAACCAAGTGGTACCTGAAACAGATTGAAACCAACAAGTGAGTAACAAAGTAAAAAGAAAAGAACTTGATCTCAGAAGATCTGCAATCCTAAATGAAACAAAGAAATCCCAAATGGCAACGGCGCCAAATTGATAGTTAGATTTTTACACCTAAAGCTATCTATTGCCCGATCTGTAGTACAAAGGGCTATCGAATCCAATTGGGACTATTGTAGGCAATTAGGATGTAGCAAATCTATCTAATTCAAACCAATTAAACTGGATGGTAGTAACAGGGTGAAACAACTAAAACAAGAAATAATAAACAGTAACAGAAACTAGAAACAGAGATTCATAACAACAAAAGAAACTGAAAACAGAGTAAGATAAAAACAGGAAAAACAGAGTATGAAAAAGTAGAAAACTATCAAGGAAGAGAAAGGTTCTAAGGATGAGTTCTGGATCTGGGATTCATCATGGTGAAAGCTAGTGATCTAATAAACTACTTCATAGAAGGGATCTCTCAACAATAAGCATCAATAGAGTGATAGTTCCACTTCCCAGTTATAACTACCACCAGATTCTCTAAACTTCCTAATCTTGGAATCCACACCTATGCCCCATTGACTGTCACTAACACTCAGATAGCATTCCAATGGAACATAAAAAGAATAAGCATTAAGAATCAGCTCATAAATGTCAAACTACAACTTGCTTTCCTATGATCCTAGATCAATCATTGGAAAGAGGCTCCAAATCTCTGGTATTAGCAGATCTGCTGTTTCACAAGTGATGTGCAAGGAAACACCAAGATCAGATCCCAAGTGGGTGTACAGGGAATCAGCATTATAAACAGCTAACCCAAAAGAGATCTTAAGCTTTTAGAACCCTAAATCAACTAGAATCACCATGAATCATAACCCAGATCTAACTCATACTCAAGAACCCTAAATCACTACTCAGACTTCATCATCAAAATCACAAACACAGAAAATGAAATAGTTTCCATAATCATAATCTAGAGATTGAGATGAAGAAGGAATAGAAGAAATAAACTTAAAAGGTTCAAAGGATCAAAAGCAATTGCAAATACAAAATCAGATAGATTTAGAGAGGTTTTCAGAGAACAAAGAGAATAAAAACGTATCTCTGGCGGCTGCGGACCTAATTAGAGTATAAATACTCTAGGTCAAAAGCCCTAGTACAAAAGACAAAATAAACTAAAGTCCTTAGGTCGGCTGCCTTGACCTTGGGTTCCTCTCGTCGAGTGGTGTGATCGAGTGCGTGTAACTTCAGGCTTTGGATCCTCAGACTCGGTTGACTAAACTCGGTTTGGTGGTCGAGTGGTCGTGGTCGAGTGCTCTTAACCGAGTGCTAACTCCTCTCTGCCTTCAGCTCGGTCATGAAGTCGAGTGCATGCGATCGAGTAGTGTTGGTGGATTGCTTTGCACTCGGTCTAGCTTCAAGTCGAGTGCTCTTGGTCAAGTGCATATTGGTCTTGGTCCTTTGCTCGGTCTTGAAGTCGAGTCTTCACACCGAGCTTGTATCTCCATGTTCCTTGATCTCCAGCAAACATCCAAAACACATGAAAGACAACTCCAATATGCAATATGTGTGCAAAACTAAAGTAAACCTATCATGAACCCTATATGAATGAAGTGGATGGATATGGAGTGAAACTGTAGATGAAACTATGCTAAAATGGATGGAAATGTGAGTTTAAAAGTAGTAAAATGCAGAGACATCATCTTTCTTCTCCACCTAGGTAGCATGCTTTATCACGTCACTAAGAGTCCTAATAGGCTGAATCTCAGCCTTTGATTATATATCATCACTCAATCATTGTAAAAAGCCTACAATGGCTCCTTGTTGCGGCTCTAGACCATCACCAAGCAATTATCAGAGATCCAACTCCATTGTGTACACTTCAACAGTTCTATTCACTCTCCTTTGTATTTTGAATGGTTATAACCCCATTTTTGGAACTATCAGCTTGTAAATGGACAAACCCTTGTCAATCAAAGCATTTCTTCTTCATATTCCCATCCTTAGGTGTTGGTTTAGCCTTAATATATGTCTTCATGATACAACTCCCAACTTCACCCTCCGAAACTCCTATGAGATTCAAAGAAGTACCTGAAGTGTGGGATAAGGTTTACTGCTTGTTTCTTACCTTGGCTTTCTTCTCCATCTAGGTAGCTTGCTTTATCACGTATTCAAGAGTCTTAATATGCTGAATCTCAGCCTTTGACGATATTTCATCACTCAATCATTCTACAAAGCCTACAATGGCTCAATGTTGCGGCTCTAGACTATCGCCAAGCAATTGTGACAGATCCAACTTCATTGTGTACACTTCAACACTTCTATTCACTCTCCTTTGTATTTTAAATGGTTATAACCCCATTTTTGGGACTATCAGCTTGTAAATGGCCTAATCCTTGTTTATCAAAGCATTGCGTCGTCATATTCACATCCTTAGGTGTTGGTTTAGCCTTAATATGTGTCTTCATGATATAACTCCTAACTTCACCCTCGGAAACTCCTATGAGATTGAACGAATTACCTGAAGTGTGGGATAAGGTATAATGCTTGTTTCTTACTTTGGCTTTCTTCTCCACCTACGTAGCATGCTTTATGACGTCACTAAGAGTCCTAATAGGCTGAATCTCAGTCTTTGACGATATTTCATCACTTAATTACTGTATAAAGCCTACAATGGTTCCATGTTATCGCCAAGCAATTGTCAGAGATCCAACTCCATTGTGTACACTTCCACAGTTCTATTCACTTTCCTTTGTAGTTTGAATGGTTATAACCCTATTTTTGGGACTATCACCATGTAAGTGGCCAAATCCTTGTCAATCAAAGCATTGTTTCTTCATATTCACATCCATAGGTGTTGGTTTAGCCTTAATATATGTCTTTGATTGCTCGAGTATTTACTCGATACACTTAACCGCAAGGTAGTATATAATGAGGTCGAACCACAAGAACCAATGGTACACTAATGATTTACGAGACTTGTAATTAGCTATAGCAGGATGGGTTTGATTGTTTCTTCCAAACTGTTAACAAAATGCAATAAACATAAAACGAACGATTGATTTATACGATTAAAAGGCATTAGGCCTTAGAGCATTTCAGGTTGTCAATGGCTTAACGAATAATTTTGAGCATGGGATTTAACACTCTCAGCACCGTTCTAGAACATGAACGCAAGGTGGATTAACCCACTCTCGTGGCCTTAACCCCTAAACTTGGCTACTCGAAAACTAAACTCTCGTTTTATTTCTCCTAACCAAATTAGCATTAACACACAAGTTCACTAAGTTCACAATGATGATCTAGCATCAACTCTCGCAGGCTAGAGATACAAAGCTCAATTCATAAGGTTCAAGTTCTCTATAACATGATTAGTGCTTATAGAACAACCTATGATCAAGACTAAGGTAGCTACTCTTAATCTAGCATTAAGAACACATGAATCAAAGAACCTATGGATTAGAAACCCCAAATCTCTATCAATTCATCAAGCCATCAATTCCCTTCAAGAACTCTAAAACCTAACTATAGAATTACTCACACATAATCAGAAAAACAACAAAGTAAACCATAGAAAGCATAATAGTATTGAAATAAACCACAAATGATACAACAAAACTTCTCCAAATGTTTGATAGAAAGGAGGAGCTTAGAAATCCAAGAAATGTGTCTAGAATAGTGTTTTAGGCGTAGGAAGAAAATCTGATATGTTTTTGTAGGTTTAGGTGGGATATTTATAGACATAGGTGTAAAATGGTGTAGGCGGCCAAGGGGATCGATCGATCCACACGTCGGATCGATCGATCCCTGATTTACGGACATAATATCTTCAAGGCGGCTGGGCATGGGATCGATCGATCCACACGTCGGATCGATCGATCCCTACGTTGTTCTTCATGACGGCTGGCTTGGCGATCGGTCGATCCAGTGGCCGGATCGGTCGATCCTTCGTGTCCGGACAATTGTCTTCATGTCGTCATCAGGCTGGATCGACCGATCGGTTGGCCGGATCGGTCGATCCCTCGTGTCCGGACATATGTCCGTGGGTCATGGATCGGTCGATTGGTCGGCCAGATCGACCGATCCGTGGCCGTGTTCTTGGAGTCGCTTGGATCGATCGATCCAAGGGTGGGATCGATCGATCCCAGTCCTTTCCGTAACTTCTAGGCTTCATCTTAGCCCGAACAATCCCGAAATCGTCTTATTCCGGCTTAACTCCATAGAACCTGTAAAAGACTCAAAACAAAATCGAAAAGACTCGAAAACTAACAAAAGATACGAAACAAATACTAAAAACAAATCAAAAAGCAATCAAAAATACAATACATCAACTCCCCCCAACTTAGACTTTTGCTTGTCCTCAAGGAAAACAAAACAAAATCTAAACCAAGAGAAAAGGTTTGAAAAACATGAGAATTCGTAAAATCTATAGGATCATGCCTTCAACCAAATGCTCGCAACCACTTTCACTAAGTCCATATCAAACCGTCCTACATTGTACTTCGCCATAACCGTAGCAAATGTATGAAATCCCGAGATCATGTAGAACTTAACATTTAACATTTATTAAGAAATGCGTGTACTCTCACAAAGGGAATATCTAACACGTTATGGTCTAGGTATGATGGTCGATATTTGGTGGCTCAAGTGTTTTGGGTTCTCCAGCAAAGCAAACGGATGCAAATCATTATGCAAAATCACAGTGAGACAAAGACCAACTAGGAAGTACATAGCTCTCCTTTCGCTCGAATCCTCCTAACCAACTCAAAACCCAAGTACCCCAAGTATGAATATAAAGATTTCTTTCTTTTCTTTTTTTTTTAGATGCTAATGAAACATATTAATGATCTCAGACTCACTCCTTTCTCTTTTCACTCCTTTCCCATCTCGTTTGTTTTTTTTTTTTTTTTTTTTTTTTTTTTTTTTTTTTTTTTTTAACCGGGGGAGCGGGAATGAGGAGTCCTACAAAAGCTGCATCAAAAGAAATCTTGACAATGAATGCTCGTCATACTCATAAATACATATACTAATCCACAATAGCCCAATCTCGTCCAATGACGGTATGCAAACGAACTACTACCACAATCCTAGCGAAAGGAAAGCTATGTCGGTCCGTATACTCCATAGTTTTTGCACATGAATGCACATGACAATGGCTATAAACAGATGCATGTGGTTTGAAAGATGGAAATGGTAAGGGGTGTGGTACTAGACTAAAAATAAGTCTAGCCATTTGGAGTTAACAAAGGTTGATATAAACAATGTAAAGAAAACTCCAAATGTAATTCCATTACATGATTATCAATCCCCTAAGTGAGATATATTAAGTCCATATTAAGTTCATATATATATGATTAAGCTCAAATGATAGGGATTTTCACAAAATGATCAAGTTATGGATTTTTCTGCGCTTCCAAGTTATCCTCAAACAAAGCTAAGCAGTTTTAAGACAAAATGATCTTAAACATGTTGCAATTCCAAAAGATAACAAATTCTCATAACTATTTTGACTCAATAAAACATTTAAAATTCCAACAAAGTTTAAATAAAAATAAAACACACCAAAATAAAAGAAACAAACACAAACGTCATTAGTAAATAATGGCATCCTCCCCCGAACTTGCTTTTCACCGTCTCGGTGTAATAACAAAATTAACAGAAGAATGCCATACATAAATAAATAAAACCAAACGTCATAAAAGCTAAATGATATAGAACAAGGGATAGAAATAACCACAAGCTCAGTGGTCGCGGGTAGAGCTCTCGCTGGAGCTCTCTCTCCTGCCTATGTTCCTCCTGCTTCTTGGTAAGCGGATATCACTATATTGTGCTGAGGAATGCTCCACTGGTGAATGAGTAGATTCAGCTCGGTCTTGAGCTGCCTTTGTCCTCTTCTCACGTGCTTTGGTGATGGAGTTGGACTCTGTGCCCTCAGAGTCATCAGCATCCTCGGTTTGCTCGTTATCCTCATCTTCCTCGTCTTCCTCATCTCCACTTTCCTCTGCTTCCTCGTCTTCACCTTCCTCAACTTCCTCATCTTCCTCACCCGCAGCGCTTTCCTCATCTCGTGTCGGTGAACCTGAAGCACAAGAACAAGGTTTGATCTTTTGGATCGCCCTCCATATTTTCCTCATCATGGAGTTGTTCTTTTTCTGCGAGTCGATGATCCACTGAAGCTGCTGCGCCGTGTCATCTGCAGGAGGGCTTGGCGGTCGGCGGTACCTGTTTGGGCCGTGAGGCAGGAGCTGCTGCGGCTGAGGTGCGTCTGCTTCTTCTTCGATTTCAACCTCAGCCTCTTGCATCTCCTCGTCGCTATCGCTTTGTTGTGGTGCTGCTTGTGTTGATGTACGATGGCGACGAGATAGTGTCCGCGTGTTGCCAGAAGGGTCTGGTATCAAGTGCTCCGGACCTAGCAAAAACTCCAAATTTTCCTTAGATAGGAGTGAAGTGATACCTTCGTTGGGAAGTCTGCAGAAACAGGTTGTCCCGTTGCGATCCCAATACATATAGACATCGCTCTTGTTGAGTACATGGCAGTTGACTAGATGTCTATTGTCGATCCTCCCATATCTTTCCTCAACCTCTTCCCTCCTGAGATCAATCTTCGTATGTTGGAAGATTGGGGTGAGGATGTTGCCCACACAACATACCTTTGGAGGTTTTCCTTTGATCCTCTGAAGCATATCGCACAACACAGCGGCATAATTGACGGAAGGACCAGGTCTCTCCGTGTACTCTGGTAGGAGATGCCTTACGCCAGTAAACAGCATCCATAATTCGTCATCTCTAACTGCCCCTGATTCCTTCTTAAAGAAGAAGGTGTTGCTGATGATCTTCACAGCAATTCTCAAAACAGGATTCCTTATCGCTGCAATCTTGGCTTTGCGCGAGACATAATCACCGTGAGCAATCAATCCCCAGAACTCATTTGCAAGTTGTTTATCCATCTTTGGGAACGAGACATCTTCTCCTTTCTCGAATCCGTAGATATCACAAATTTTCTGAAGACTGTATTTGTAGTGCTTCTTGTTGAGGAAGAAAGTGAAAGTACCCTCGCTCGCTATCGGTGCGTCTGGGTTTTTGTATGTGAGCCGACAAGTAGCAAGAAGTTCCCTAACCAACTTTGGATATAACGGCTCGTTGAGTTTCCAAAGCATTCCAAACCCCATATTCTCAAAGAGGGTCGCCGCATCATCTTGTAAACCAATGTCCGCCAAAGTGATGTCACATCCCATTCGAGTGGGCATAAGCTTGACTGATCTCATATCTGCCAAGAATTTGGTGTCGTGAACATCCCATTTTCCCGTGACCGGTCGGAGTAGAGGGTTCTGGTTACGGGTCGTCCTGCGTCTTTTTCCTGCATTGCGGGAGCTCCCGGCTTGATCCATATCCTGTACGAATCGAAAATCAATTCTTTTAGCCATTTTGTTCAAGTTATCATACAACGATATGCAATCTATGGCTTTTCCATGATATAACAATCCAATATCGAAACATTTCATTTTGAATAATGAACCAAGTAACAACATAATCAAATTATTAAAGCTAATCAAAGCAAAATAATATGACTTTTATGCATTATCATTCAATTTGGTTCATTTTCGTTTTTTATGAATAGTGAAAAATCAAAGCACAAATTCCACTCCAATCTAACCGTTTCTAATGCAAATTGAGTTTCCCATATCATCCTAGACAAGAATCTAGCATTTTTCCATCATTAAACAACCTAAAACTCAAGCAATAATGAATTGGAGCAAAATCACATTTAGAACCCTAAAATTTTCGAATTGGGAATTTGAAATTTCGAAGCCATACCTTTGCAGAGAGTAAAAATGGTTTCCAGAATCAGAAAGAGGAGGAAAAACCGTTGAGTTTTGACAAAGTTATGATTGAAAGAATTTTGTGTTCTTTGTGTTCTTCAAAATCGCCAAAGGAGAAGGTTTTGGTCGATCTTTGTTGTAAATCGATCGATCCTTTGGGTTTTATGATTGATTTTTGAAGTTTTTCGGTTTAATTCAAGTGATTTTTGGTTTGGGCGTACCTGGGATCGATCGATCCAACCTCTGGATCGATCGATCCAACATTGTTTGGCCGAGTTGGTCGCGTGGTCGTGGATCGGTCGATCGGTTGGCCGGATCGACCGATCCGCGTTGTTCTGGGTTTGTGCCGTGGTTGAGGGATCGATCGATCGTGAGTCCGGATCGATCGATCCCATCTGTATGGTCGCGTGTTCTTGGATCGGTCGATCGTTTGGCCGGATCGACCGATCCCACACCTACGGACACTTGGTGAATTTTTTTTGCCGTTTTGCTTGGATCGATCGATCCCATTTATGGATCGATCTATCCATGCCTGTAATACCAAAATTCAAACATTTAAGCTCTGGATCGATCGAAACCGTAGGGGATCGATCGATCCCTTCACTCACAGAGAGTGGATTGAAGCAATTTGCATAAAACTTAAGAACAACATAGGAAATGAAAAACTTAGAAATATTTACAAGATACCTGGTGGGTTGCCTCCCACAAAGCGCTTATTTAAGGTCATTAGCTTGACCGTCATGGAGTTCTAAACTTGATTTGGAGGATCCTCGAGAAGGATCTTTGTTTTCTCGTTCATTGTGGAATCTGCAAGGTACGGCTTGACTCTCTGACCATTTACAGTAAATGGTTCTCCCTTTTTGTCCCAGAGAACCACTGCACCATGCGGTTTTACTTCCTTGATGGTGTATGGCCCGGTCCATCTCGACTTTAGTTTTCCTGGAAAAAGTTTAAGGCGAGAGTTGTAGAGAAGTACCTTATCGTTCTCTGAAAGCTTCTTGAGGATTATCTTTTTGTCATGAAGAGCTTTAGTTCGCTCTTTGTAGATCCTTGAGCTTTCGTAAGCATTTAACCTGAGTTCGTCTAACTCGTTTAACTGAATTTGACGTTTCTCTGAAGCGGTCTTTATGTCGTAGTTCATCAGCTTCGTCGCCCACAACGCCTTGTACTCTAGTTCGACAGGTAGGTGACAGGACTTACCGTAGATGAGGTTAAATGGTGTGGTTCCAATGGGAGTTTTGAAGGCGGTTCTGTATGCCCAAAGAGCATTATCAAGCTTTCCCGCCCAATCCTTTCTCGATTTTCCAACTGTTTTCTCCAAGATTCCTTTGATCTCCCTGTTTGAGATTTCGACTTGGCCACTGGTTTGAGGGTGATATGGTGCTGCCACTTTGTGTTTGACTCCATGCTTTGCCAACAGACTCGCAAAGATCTTATTGATGAAATGCTTTCCACCGTCACTGATCACTACCCGTGGGATTCCAAAGCGAGGAAAGATAATGGATTTAAACATCTTCAAAACAACTTTCCCGTCATTTGTTGGGCTGGCAAGTGCTTCCACCCATTTAGAGACATAGTCGACTGCGACTAAGATGTACTCGTTTCCATAGGATGCTGGGAAAGGTCCCATGAAGTCGATGCCCCATACATCGAACACCTCAACCTCGAGAATGAAATTTTGCGGCATTTCATTCCGCTTGCTTATGTTATCTTTCCTTTGGCAAGCGTCGCACTTTGCTACAAACTCGTGTGCATCACGGAATATCGTAGGCCACCAGAAGCCAGCTTGTAAGATCTTCGTAGCTGTTTTAAATGAAGCGAAGTGTCCTGCATAATCAGAAGCATGACAATGATAGAGAATACCATGTACCTCACTTTCGGGAATGCATCTTCTGAAAATTCCGTCTTTACACCTTTTGTAAAGAAATGGTTCATCCCAATAGTAGTGTTGGACATCTTTGAGAAACTTTTTCTTGGCATATCCTACAAAATCAGGTGGTGAAACATCACAAGATAAGTAGTTAGCAAAGTCAGCGTACCATGGTAAATTTCCCTCGATGGTGTGCATGGTCATGAGCTCAACCGCATTTCTGTTTTTAGACTGTTCAACCTCATAGACATAGTTGTCTTCTATTAGCGCAAGTTCTTCTCCGGGAGAAGCATCTCTCATTGGGACATCCTCTTGTACTCTTAGTCGAGATAAGTTATCTGCGACTCCGTTTTCGATTCCCTTTTTATCTTTGATTTCCAAGTCGAACTCCTGGAGTAGAAGTATCCATCTTAAAAGCCTCGGCTTGGCGTCTTTCTTCGTGAAAAGGTATCTCAACGCTGCATGATCAGTGTGGACTACAACTTTGGACCCAACGAGGTAGGATCTAAACTTCTCAAAAGCGAAGACAATCGCTAGGAGTTCTTTCTCGGTTGTTGCATAGTTGCATTGTGCGGCATCAAGAGTGCGGCTCGCATAGTAGATGGCGTGCATCTTCTTATATTTCCTTTGCCCTAAAACTGCACCTACAGCATAGTCACTTGCATCACACATTACCTCGAAGGGTAGCTCCCAATCAGGTGGTTGCACAATGGGAGCGCTCACAAGAGATCCCTTGATCTTTATAAATGCCTTGAGGCAGTCTTCATCAAACTCAAACTTTTGATCTTTGCACAATAGTTGAGTTAATGGCCTTGCGATCTTTGAAAAATCCTTTATGAACCTCCTGTAGAACCCAGCATGTCCTAGGAAGCTCCTTATTCCCTTAACAGAATTTGGAGGTGGCATGTTCATCATCACATCGATTTTGGCTCTATCCACTTCAATGCCCTTTTCTGAGATCCTATGACCGAGAACGATTCCGTCTCGCACCATGTAGTGACATTTTTCCCAATTCAGGACCAAGTGTTTGTCCTCGCAGCGTTGGAGTACCCTGCACAGATTAGACAAACAAACAGCAAAAGATGTGCCATGCACAGAAAAGTCATCCATAAAGACTTCCATATAATCCTCAATCATTTCAGAAAAAATTGACATCATACAACGCTGAAATGTTGCTGGTGCGTTACACAATCCAAATGGCATTCTTCGATATGCGAAGGTACCATAAGGACATGTAAAAGTTGTTTTCTCTTGATCATCGGGATGTATCGGAATCTGAAAGAATCCTGAGTACCCATCAAGAAAACAGTAATATTGGTGGTTTGCTAATCTCTCTAACATTTGATCAATAAATGGATGTGGAAAATGATCTTTACGTGTTGCAGAGTTAAGCTTTCTGTAATCAATGCACATGCGGTGCCCTGTCACAGTCCTTGTCGGAATCAATTCATTCCTATCATTTCTAATCACAGTGACACCACCCTTTTTAGGTACCACATGGACAGGACTTACCCAAGTACTATCCGAGATTGGATAGATTACTCCTGCATCTAGGAGTTTGATGATCTCAGTCTTAACAACATCTCTGAGGTTCGGGTTTAACCGTCTCTGATGTTCTATAGACATCATTAATTCATCTTCGAGGTAAATCCTATGCATGCAAAGGTTAGGAGATATACCTTTCATGTCGTCAAGGGAATAGCCTATAGCTTTTCTGTACTTCCTCAGCTCACACAGCAGTAAGGCACTCTCTACATTGTTTAGTTCAACATTGATTATAACGGGGTAAGTAGAATGAGGACCAAGAAACGCATACCTGAGTCCTGAGGGAAGCGGCTTGAGTTCCACCTTTGGAGCTTTTAGTTCACTCCAATCTCCACAAACTTCTGAGGTAGGTTCATTCTCCTCCTTTTCTACTTCATCTTTGTCTAGCAAGGCGAATGCAACAACTTTACTCAGTTCACCCGGCTCGTCTAGAATTCTAGCGAAATCCGTTGTTGCTTCCTCAATGTATCCATATTGATCCTCTTCCTTTGTCAAGGCGATTTGAAGTGGATCTTCAGTATTCATTTCCTCTAGGAGCTCATCAGCTAGCTCATCCATGATGTCAACCCAAAATGCTTGACCTTCAATGGTTGGTTTAGACATCACTCTCTCCATGTCGAATTCTTGGACAAGGTCTCCTACTTGTAGCTTGATCAAGCTTCTCTTGACATCTATTAATGCACCAGATGTGTGCAAGAAAGGTCTACCAAGAATAAGCGGGTCTTTTGGCTCCTCATCCAGGTTAAGAACAATGAAGTCAGTGGGGATATGAAATGTCCCAACTCTCACGTAAACATTCTCAGCAATTCCAATGGGCAACCGCACAGAACGGTCTGCAAGCACTAGAGAGATACTTGTTGGCTTGAAGTTTGTGATCCCCAACCGCTTTGCAACTGAAAGCGGCATCAAGCTCACACTTGCACCTAAATCACACAAACATCTAGCAAACAATGAGTCACCAATTTTACAAGGCAAAACAAAACTACCTGGATCTTCTTTCTTCTTTGGTATTGTGTTTTGCAAAATGGCGCTGCACTCGTGTGTGATCAAGACAGCTCCTTCTTCAAGAGTTTTCCTGTTAGTCAAAATATCCTTGAGATATTTTCTGTAGATAGGAATATTTTGAACTAACTCAAGAAAAGGGAGTTTGATTTGAAGTTGTTTCATCACTTCATCGAATTTAGCATACTCCTTCTCTCTTTGAATCTTCCTTAAGCGGCCTGGAAATGGCAACTTGGGTATGTACGGTGGAGGCACGAGATCTTCAGTTTCCTCCTCAATATCAGCGATTTTCTTATCTGCAACTTCCTCACCTTGTGGTGCATTGAGAAACTCTGAATCATTCTCATTCTCAATGACTTTCTCTGAGTCATCGAGATCTTCAACTTCTTTTCCTTTCTTCAAGATTGGTTCTACCTGTTTCCCACTCCTTAATGTAATGGCATTGACAAATTCTTTACCATTGTTGTAGTCTTTCGGGTTCGGTTGTGGTTTTCCAGGAAGAACTCCCATAGGTCTCGTGGAAGTAGAAGCGGTTTGTGCTACCTGATTTTCAAGTGTTTTAACATGTGATGAAAGATTTTCAAACTTACCTTGGAGTTCGCTATACATGTTTTCCACTCTTGAGTTGATGTCAAAGGCGTTCTTGTTCTGGCCCTCGAGCAGTTGCTTAAGCATCGTTTTCATTTCGCTATCATCGGATGATCCAGCTGGGGCATAGCTCGCAGGAGCTTGAGCTGGTGCTTGATAACCTCTCTGAAAGTTGTTGAACTGAGGTCTTTGCTGAAATCCCCCTTGTTGAAAACCTCCTTGATTCTGAACTCTGTTTTCAAAAGGCTTGTTGTAGCCTCCTTGGTTCTGAACCCTGTTTTCAAATGGCTTGTTGTAGCCTCCTTGGTTTGGCACAAACGGTTTTTGTTGATATTGTTGCCCTTGTGGCTTCACTTGTGCTGGATATTTTTGGTCTTGGGGGTTCTCAACATTGGTGCTTCGGTATGAGAGATTAGGATGATTCCTATAGTTTTGGTTGAACCCTTGGTTTTGATAACCATTCACATAGTTTATCTCAGCTTGCACATCCTCAAAACAGTCCCCAGATTGCTCTTGGTATCCTTGCTCTTGGCAACCCTGACCTTCTCCAGAATCATCACAATAGTTGACTGCTCTTTGTTCACGTCTTAGGAGTTGTTCCACCTTCGCAGTCAGCTCAGAAATTTGTTTTGATTCTCCTCCTCCAATGCTCCTCAAGGTCCTATCATAATCAACACAATGGTTGCTGTTGCTACCTGCAAGATTTTCAATCAAGATTAGAGCTTCCGGTTCTGTTTTTGTCATGAAGTCTCCATTGCTTGCTGTGTCCAAAGCCATCTTATAGTTCTGGTCAATTTTCCGATAGAAGGTATTGATGAGTGATTCAGGAGTGAACCCGTGATGAGGACACTCTCTTTTGTAGTCCTTGAATCTCTCCCAAGCTTCTTGGAATGACTCGGTACCAGCTTGTTGAAAACTCGAAATCTTGTTCCTTAGAAGCGTGGTCCTTGCTTGAGTAAAATACTGTCCCAAGAATGCAGCTTTGTAATCATCCCATGAACTGATGGAGTCTCTTTCTAATGATTTGAACCAACGTTTCGAAACAAGAACAAACGGCACTTAAAAGCATCGTCTGGTACTCCATTCATCCTGGTTGTTCCACACACATCCTCGAAGTTGTCAAGATGAGTAACTGGATTTTCAGAAGGAAGTCCATGAAACTGGTTTTGTTTCACGAGATTCAGCAATCCCGACTTGATCTCAAAATCATTTCTGTTGATTGGAGGATGTTGGACACCTCCTCGATACATTTGAGCATTGGGAGCATCATGTTCCCTTAAGGTCCTACGAGCAGGAGCAGGAGCAGGCCTTTGATATTTTGCGGTTGATTTGCAGCAACTCCAACCGGAGGGTCTTGTAACTCTCCACCATTGTCTCCATCATGTGGTAAATCTCCAGGTGGTGGCACATTACCTTCTTGTTCATGAGCCATTTGAGCTTCTCTTTGCTTAGCTAGCCTCTTCTTTTTTCTAATTTCCTTTTCAAACTTTCCAACTTCTTCGTGATATTCAACTAGGTGTGATGAACCTTCGCCTCGGGTCATATACCTTTAAAACATCAAAGATAAAATGGAAATGATTATCAGTAACTTAAAATAAAACGCAATAGACTAATAACTGATCCTAAATCTTTAGGTAACGCTATTGGTCCCCGGCAACGGCGCCAACTTGATTGCTCGAGTATTTACTCGATACACTTAACCGCAAGGTAGTATATAACGAGGTCGAACCACAAGAACCAATGGTACACTAATGATTTACGAGACTTGTAATTAGCTATAGCATGATGGGTTTGATTGTTTCTTCCAAACTTGTTAACAAAATGCAATAAACATAAAACGAACGATTGATTTATACGATTAAAAGGCATTAGGCCTTAGAGCATTTCAGGTTGTCAATGGCTTAACGAATAATTTTGAGCATGGGATTTAACACTCTCAGCACCGTTCTAGAACATGAACGCAAGGTGGATTAACCCACTCTCGTGGCCTTAACCCCTAAACTTGGCTACTCGAAAACTAAACTCTCGTTTGATTTCTCCTAACCAAATTAGCATTAACACACAAGTTCACTAAGTTCACAATGATGATCTAGCATCAACTCTCGCAGGCTAGAGATACAAAGCTCAATTCATAAGGTTCAAGTTCTCTATAACATGATTAGTGCTTATAGAACAACCTATGATCAAGACTAAGGTAGCTACTCTTAATCTAGCATTAAGAACACATGAATCAAAGAACCTATGGATTAGAAACCCCAAATCTCTATCAATTCATCAAGCCATCAATTCCCTTCAAGAACTCTAAAACCTAACTATAGAATTACTCACACATAATCAGAAAAACAACAAAGTAAACCATAGAAAGCATAATAGTATTGAAATAAACCACAAATGATACAACAAAACTTCTCCAAATGTTTGATAGAAAGGAGGAGCTTAGAAATCCAAGAAATGTGTCTAGAATAGTGTTTTAGGCGTAGGAAGAAAATCTGATATGTTTTTGTAGGTTTAGGTGGGATATTTATAGACATAGGTGTAAAATGGTGTAGGCGGCCAAGGGGATCGATCGATCCACACGTCGGATCGATCGATCCCTGATTTACGGACATAATATCTTCAAGGCGGCTGGGCATGGGATCGATCGATCCACACGTCGGATCGATCGATCCCTACGTTGTTCTTCATGACGGCTGGCTTGGCGATCGGTCGATCCAGTGGCCGGATCGGTCGATCCTTCGTGTCCGGACAATTGTCTTCATGTCGTCATCAGGCTGGATCGACCGATCGGTTGGCCGGATCGGTCGATCCCTCGTGTCCGGACATATGTCCGTGGGTCATGGATCGGTCGATTGGTCGGCCAGATCGACCGATCCGTGGCCGTGTTCTTGGAGTCGCTTGGATCGATCGATCCAAGGGTGGGATCGATCGATCCCAGTCCTTTCCGTAACTTCTAGGCTTCATCTTAGCCCGAACAATCCCGAAATCGTCTTATTCCGGCTTAACTCCATAGAACCTGTAAAAGACTCAAAACAAAATCGAAAAGACTCGAAAACTAACAAAAGATACGAAACAAATACTAAAAACAAATCAAAAAGCAATCAAAAATACAATACATCAGTCTTCATGATACAAGTCCCAACTTCACCCTCGGAAACTCCTATGAGATTCAAAAAAGTACATGTAGTGTGGGATAAGGTATACTGCTTGTTTCTTACCTTGGGTTTCTTCTCCACCTAGGTAACATGCTTTATCACGTCTTCAAGAGTCTTAATAGGCTGAATCTCAGCCTTTGTCTATATTTCATCACTCAATCATTGTACAAAGCCTACAATGGCTCCCTGTTGCAGCTCTAGACTATCGCCAAGTAATTGTGAGAGATCCAACTTCATTGTGTACACTTCAACAGTTCTATTCACTCTCCTTTGTATTTTAAATGGTTATAACCCCACTTTTGGGACTATCAGCTTGTAAATGGCCAAATCCTTGTCTATCAAAGCATTGCTTCTTCATATTCACATCCTTAGGTGTTGGTTTAGCCTTAATATGTATCTTCATGATATATGATATATCGTGGTTTTTATGGGTTTTAACCATGATATAAGAGTCTTTAATCGAGTCTTTTTGGTGTTTTTAGAGTCTATTAGAGTCTTTTATCTTCAGGTATGCATTTAGGACTAATGTGAAGAATATGGGAGATTTTGGAGCAAAGACCAAGAAGTTTCATCGAAGGATCATGTTTTGAGGCGATGTGTGACTCGGTGTCGATCGACACCACTCGTCTGTGTCGATCGACACCACAGGCGGACAACTAGAGAGTTTTTGGAAGATTTACAATTTTGCCCAGAAGTTTCTAATATTTCAGCATTAGTCCCTGTACGAGTTTTTAGCTATATATTGTGTTTTAGATCAGAGTTTTAGGGATCATCAAGCAGCATACCCTCTTTCTATCTCAAGCTTGTATCATCTTTCTCTAAACTCTGATACTCTTTGTTCTTACTTTTATTATATTATTGATTTCTATTCATATCATGATGATTGTTACTTTCACCATGTCTGAGTAGTTCCCTTGTTAGGCTATGGGTTTTCAAAGGTTTCTGAGGAATTGTTGAACCAGTGATTTATTAGGGTTAATTGATAGAGTTCTTCATCTAGGATTGAACTTACTGCTTATTCTAGATTCGCGACCTAGAATCTGATTTAGGGTTATTAATTGACATGAAAGTGTAATTGATTGCTAGATCTATCTTAGGTGAGCAAAATACCTATCTGCAAAAGAATTTGATTTAGGGATTTTGTGAACAAATTGAACCTGATCATTACTGCTTGTCTGGATCTTAGAATTAGCAAAGGAATTTGGAATTCTAGATTCAGGGATAGATAGTTTACGCAGCGGAAGCTGGTAGGTTTTACAATTGTGTTTGAGTTCTAGAACGGTTCTTAAATTATAATCCTGATAATTCAATTTAATCACAATTCTGAAGATTCCTGAGATTTCCCTATGCCTAGCGCTTTTCTCCATTGATTCACACTTTGTTTAATTATTCGCACTGCAATTTCATTATATTATACCTTATTTAGCATAATACTTTTACTGGAATTTATTAGGTATTTCATAGTCCTTGTGGATTCGATCCCTAAGTACTACAGTGATCTCTTAATTTGAGAGAGTAGCTCAGGGTAAATTTGAGCATATCAATATAACTCCCAACTTCACCGTCGGAAACTCCTATGAGATTAAACGAAGTACCTAAAGTGTGGGATAAGGTATAATGCTTGTTTCTTACTTTGGCTTTCTTCTCCACCTACGTGGCATGCTTTATGACGTCACTAAGAGTCCTAAAAGGCTGAATCTCAGCCTTTGACGATATTTCATCACTTAATTATTGAACAAAGCCTACAATGGTTTCATGTTGCGGCTCTAGACCATCGCCAAGCAATTGTCAGAGATCCAACTCCATTGTGTATATTTCAACAGTTCTATTCACTCTCCTTTTTATTTTGAATGGTTATAACTTCGTTAATTGGACTATCAGCTTGTAAATGGCCAAATCCTTGTCTATCAAAGCATTGCTTCTTCATATTCACATCCTTAGGTGTTGGTTTAGCCTTAATATGTGTCTTCATGATACGAGTCCCAACTTCATCCTCGGAAACTCCTATGAGATTCTAAGAAGTACATGAAGTGTGGGATAAGGTATAATGCTTGTTTCTTACCTTGGCTTTCTTCTCCACCTAGGTATCATGCTTTTTCACGTCACTAAGAGTCCTAATAGGCTGAATCTCCGCCTTTGATGATATCTCATCACTCAATCATTGTACAAAGCCTACAATGGCTCCCTGTTGCGCCTCTAGACCATCGCCAAGCAATTATCAGAGATCCAACTCCATTGTGTACACTTCAACAGTTCTATTCACTCTCCTTTGTATTTTAAATGGTTATAACCCCATTTTTGGGACTATAAGCTTGTAAATGGCCCAATCCTTGTCTATCCAAGCATTGCTTCGTCATATTCACATCCTTAGGTGTTGGTTTAGCCTTAATATGTGTCTTCATGATATAACTCCCAACTTCACCCTCAGAAACTCCTATGAGATTGAAAGAAGTACCTGAAGTGTGGGATAAGGTATAATGCTTGTTTCTTACTTTGGCTTTCTTCTCCACCTATGTAGCATGCTTTATGACGTCACTAAGAGTCCTAATAGGCTGAATCTCAGTCTTTGACGATATTTCATCACTTAATTATTGTACAAAGCCTACAATGGTTCCATGTTGCGGCTCTAGACCATCGCCAAGCAATTGTCAGAGATCCAACTCCATTGTGTTTACTTTAACAGTTCTATTTACTTTCCTTTGTCGTTTGAATGGTGATAACCCCATTTTTGGGACTATAAGCATGTAAGTGGCCAAATCCTTGTCAATCAAAGAATTGCTTCTTCATATTTACATCCTTAGGTGTTGGTTTAGCCTTAATATGTGTCTTCATGATACGATTCCAAACTTCACCCTCAGAAACTCCTATGAGATTCTAAGAAGTACATGAAGTGTGGGATAAGGTATAATGCTTGTTTCTTACCTTGGCTTTCTTCTCCACCTAGGTAGCATGCTTTATTACGTCACTAAGAGTCCTTATAGGCTGAATCTCAGCCTTTGATGATATCTCATCACTTAATCATTGTACAAAGCCTACAATGGCTCCCTGTTGCGGCTCTAGACCATCGTCGCCAAGCAATTATCAGAGATCCAACTCCCTTGTGTACACTTCAACAGTTCTATTCACTCTCCTTTGTATTTTGAATGGTTATAACCCCATTTTTGGAACTATCAGCTTGTAAATGGACAAACCCTTGTAAATCAAAGCATTTCTTAAAGTGTGGGATAAGGTATACTGCTTGTTTCTTCCCTTGGCTTTCTTCTCCACCTAGGTAGCATGCTTTATCACGCCTTCAATTGTCTTAATATGCTGAATCTAAGCCATTGACGATATTTCATCACTCAATCATTGTACAAAGACTGCAATGGTTTCCTGTTGTGGCTCTAGACTATCGCCAATCAATTTTCAGAGATCCAACTTCAATGTATACACTTCAATAGTTCTATTCACTTTCCTTTGTAGTTTGAATGGTTATAACCCTATTTTTGGGACTATCATCTTGTAAGTGGCCAAATCCTTGTCAATCAAAGCATTGCTTCTTCATATTCACATCCTTAGGTGTTGGTTTAGCCTTAATATGTGTCTTCATGGTACAAGTCCCAACTTCACCCTCGGAAACTCCTATGAGATTCTAAGAAGTACATGAAGTGTGGGATAAGGTATAAATCTTGTTTCTTACCTTGGCTTTCTTCTCCACCTACGTAGCATGCTTTATGACGATATTTCATCACTCAATTATTGTACAAAGCCTACAATGGTTCCCTGTTGCGGCTCTAGACCATCGCCAAGCAATTGTCAGAGATCCAACTCCATTGTGTTCACTTCAACAGTTCTATTTACTTTCCTTTGTAGTTTGAATGGTTATAGCCCCATTTTTGGGACTATCAGCTTTTAAGTGGCCAAATTCTTGTCAATCAAAGCATTGCTTCTTTATATTAACATCCTTAGGTGTTGGTTTACCCTTAATATGTGTCTTCATGATACAAGTCTCAACTTCACCCTCGGAAACTCCTATGAGATTCTAAGAAGTACATGAAGTGTGGGATAAGGTATAATAGTTGTTTCTTACCTTGGCTTTCTTCTCCACCTAGGTAGCATGTTTTATCACGTCACTAAGAGTCCTAGCAGGCTGAATCTCAGCCATTGACGATATTTAATCACTCAATCATTCTACAAAGCCTACAATGGCTCCCTGTTGCGGCTCTAGACCATCGACAAGCAATTGTTAGAGATCCAACTCTATTGTGTACACTTCAACAGTTCTATTCACTCTCCTTTTTGTTTTGAATGGTTATAACTTCGTTAATTGGACTATCAGCTTGTAAATGGCCAAATCCTTGTCTATCAAAGCATTGCTTCTTCATATTCACATCCTTAGGTGTTGGTTTAGCCTTAATATGTGTCTTCATGATACAAGTCCCAACTTCACCCTCGGAAACTCCTATGAGATTCTAAGAAGTACGTGAAGTGTGAGATAAGGTATAATGCTTGTTTCTTACCTTGGCTTTCTTCTCCACCTAGGTAGCATGTTTTATCACGTCACTAAGAGTCCTAGTAGGCTGAATCTCTGCCATTGACGATATTTCATCACTCAATCATTCTACAAAGCCTACAATGGCTCCCTGTTGCGGCTCTAGACCATCGACAAGCAATTGTTAGAGATCCAACTCTATTGTGTACACTTCAACAGTTCTATTCACTCTCCTTTTTATTTTGAATGGTTATAACTTTGTTAATTGGACTATCAGCTTGTAAATGGCTAAATCCTTGTCTATCAAAGCATTGCTTCTTCATATTCACATCCTTAAGTGTTGGTTTAGCCTTAATATGTGTCTTCATGATAGAAGTCCCAACTTCACCCTCGGAAATTCCTATGATATTCTAAGAAGTACATGAAGTGTGGGATAAGGTATAATGCTTGTTTCTTACCTTCGCTTTCTTCTCCACCTAGGTAGCATGCTTTATCACGTCACTAAGAGTCCTACTAGGCTGAATCTCTGCCATTGATTATATTTCATCACTCAATCATTCTACAAAGCCTACAATGGCTCCCTATTGCGGCTCTAGACCATCGACAAGCAATTGTTAGAGATCCAACTCTATTGTGTACACTTCAACAGTTCTATTCACTCTCCTTTTTATTTTGAATGGTTATAACTTTGTTAATTTGACTATCAGCTTGTAAATGGCTAAATCCTTGTCTATCAAAGCATTGCTTCTTCATATTCACATCCTTAAGTGTTGGTTTAGCCTTAATATGTGTCTTCATGATAGAAGTCCCAACTTCACCCTCGGAAATTCCTATGATATTCTAAGAAGTACATGAAGTGTGGGATAAGGTATAATGCTTGTTTCTTACCTTCGCTTTCTTCTCCACCTAGGTAGCATGCTTTATCACGTCACTAAGAGTCCTAGTAGGCTGAATCACTGCCATTGATTATATTTCATCACTCAATCATTCTACAAAGCCTACAATGGCTCCCTATTGCGGTTCTAGATCATCGACAAGCAATTGTTAGAGATCCAACTCTATTGTGTACACTTCAACAGTTCTATTCACTATCCTTTTTATTTTGAATGGTTATAACTTCGTTAATTGAACTATCAGCTTGTAAATGGCCAAATCCTTGTCTATCAAAGCATTGCTTCTTCATATTCACATCCTTAGGTGTTGGTTTAGCCTTAATATGTGTCTTCATGATTCAAGTCCCAACTTTACCCTCGGAAATTCCTATGATATTCTAAGAAGTACATGAAGTGTGGGATAAGGTATAATGCTTGTTTCTTACCTTCGCTTTCTTCTCCACCTAGGTAGCATGCTTTATCACGTCACTAAGAGTCCTAGTAGGCTGAATCTCTGCCATTGATTATATTTCATCACTCAATCATTCTACAAAGCCTACAATGGCTCCCTGTTGCGGCTCTAGACCATCGACAAGCAATTGTTAGAGATCCAACTCTATTGTGTACACTTCAACAGTTCTATTCACTCTCCTTTTTATTTTGAATGGTTATAACTTTGTTAATTGGACTATCAGCTTGTAAATGGCTAAATCCTTGTCTATCAAAGCATTGCTTCTTCATATTCACATCCTTAAGTGTTGGTTTAGCCTTAATATGTGTCTTCATGATAGAAGTCCCAACTTCACCCTCGGAAATTCCTATGATATTCTAAGAAGTACATGAAGTGTGGGATAAGGTATAATGCTTGTTTCTTACCTTCGCTTTCTTCTCCACCTAGGTAGCATGCTTTATCACGTCACTAAGAGTCCTAGTAGGCTGAATCTCTGCCATTGATTATATTTCATCACTCAATCATTCTACAAAGCCTACAATGGCTCCCTATTGCGGTTCTAGATCATCGACAAGCAATTGTTAGAGATCCAACTCTATTGTGTATACTTCAACAGTTCTACTCACTATCCTTTTTATTTTGAATGGTTATAACTTCGTTAATTGAACTATCAGCTTGTAAATGGCCAAATCCTTGTCTATCAAAGCATTGCTTCTTCATATTCACATCCTTAGGTGTTGGTTTAGCCTTAATATGTGTCTTCATGATTCAAGTCCCAACTTCACCCTCGGAAACTCCTATGAGATTCTAAGAAGTACATGAAGTGTGAGATAAGGTATAATGCTTGTTTCTTACCTTGGCTTTCTTCTCCACCTAGGTAGCATGTTTTATCACGTCACTAAGAGTCCTAGTAGGCTGAATCTCTGCCATTGACGATATTTCATCACTCAATCATTCTACAAAGCCTACAATGGCTCCATGTTGCGGCTCTAGACCATCGACAAGCAATTGTTAGAGATCCAACTCTATTGTGTACACTTCAACAGTTCTATTCACTCTCCTTTTTATTTTGAATGGTTATAACTTTGTTAATTGGACTATCAGCTTGTAAATGGCTAAATCCTTGTCTATCAAAGCATTGCTTCTTCATATTCACATCCTTAAGTGTTGGTTTAGCCTTAATATGTGTCTTCATGATAGAAGTCCCAACTTCACCCTCGGAAATTCCTATGATATTCTAAGAAGTACATGAAGTGTGGGATAAGGTATAATGCTTGTTTCTTACCTTCGCTTTCTTCTCCACCTAGGTAGCATGCTTTATCACGTCACTAAGAGTCCTAGTAGGCCGAATCTCTGCCATTGATTATATTTCATCACTCAATCATTCTACAAAGCCTACAATGGCTCCCTATTGCGGCTCTAGACCATCGACAAGCAATTGTTAGAGATCCAACTCTATTGTGTACACTTCAACAGTTCTATTCACTCTCCTTTTTATTTTGAATGGTTATAACTTTGTTAATTGGACTATCAGCTTGTAAATGGCTAAATCATGGTCTATCAAAGCATTGCTTCTTCATATTCACATCCTTAAGTGTTGGTTTAGCCTTAATATGTGTCTTCATGATAGAAGTCCCAACTTCACCCTCGGAAATTCCTATGATATTCTAAGAAGTACATGAAGTGTGGGATAAGGTATAATGCTTGTTTCTTACCTTCGCTTTCTTCTCCACCTAGGTAGCATGCTTTATCACGTCACTAAGAGTCCTAGTAGGTTGAATCTCTGCCATTGATTATATTTCATCACTCAATCATTCTACAAAGCCTACAATGGCTCCCTATTGCGGTTCTAGATCATCGACAAGCAATTGTTAGAGATCCAACTCTATTGTGTACACTTCAACAGTTCTATTCACTATCCTTTTTATTTTGAATGGTTATAACTTCGTTAATTGAACTATCAGCTTGTAAATGGCCAAATCCTTGTCAATCAAAGCATTGCTTCTTCATATTCACATCCTTAGGTGTTGGTTTAGCCTTAATATGTGTCTTCATGATTCAAGTCCCAACTTCACCCTCGGAAACTCCTATGAGATTCTAAGAAGTACATGAAGTGTGGGATAAGGTATAATGCTTGTTTCTTACCTTGGCTTTCTTCTCCACCTACGTAGCATGCTTTATGACATCACTAATAGTCCTAATAGGCTGAATCTCAGCCTTTGACGTAATTTCATCACTCAATCATTCTACAAAGCCTACAATGGTTCCCTGTTGCGGCTCTAGACCATCGACAAGCAATTGTCAGAGATCCAACTCCATTTTGTACACTTCAACAGTTCTATTTACTTTCCTTTGTAGTTTGAATAGTTATAACCCCATTTTTGGGACTATCAGCTTGTAAGTGGCCAAATCCTTGTCAATCAAAGCATTGCTTCTTCATATTCACATCCTTAGGTGTTGGTTTAGCCTTAATATGTGTCTCCATGATACAAGTCCCAACTTCACCCTCAGAAACTCCTATGAGATTCTAAGAAGTACTAGAAGTGTGGGATAAGGTATAATGCTTGTTTCCTACCTTGGCTTTATTCTCCACCTAGGTAGCATGCTTTATCACGTCACTAAGAGTCCTAGTAGGCTGAATCTCAGCCTTTGACGATATTTCATCACTCAATCATTCTACAAAGCCTACAATGGCTCCCTGTTGCGGCTCGAGACTAGCGACAAGCAATTGTTAAAGATCCAACTCTATTGTGTACACTTCAACAGTTCTATTCACTCTCCTTTTTATTTTGAATGGTTATAACTTCGTTAATTGGACTATCAGCTTGTAAATTGCCAAATCCTTGTCTATCAAAGCATTGCTTCTTCATATTCACATCCTTAGGTGTTGGTTTAGCCTTAATATGTGTCTTCATGATACAAGTCCCAACTTCACCCTCGGAAACTCCTATGATATTCTAAGAAGTACATGAAGTGTGGGATAAGGTATAATGCTTGTTTCTTACCTTGGCTTTCTTCTCCACCTACGTAGCATGCTTTATGACGTCCCTAATAGTCCTAATAGGCTGAATCTCAGCCTTTGACGTTATTTCATCACTCAATCATTCTACAAAGCCTACAATGGTTCCCTGTTGCGGCTCTAGACCATCGACAAGCAATTGTCAGAGATCCAACTCCATTGTGTACAGTTCAACAGTTCTATTTACTTTCCTTTGTAGTTTGAATGGTTATAACCCCATTTTTGGGACTATCAGCTTGTAAGTGGCCAAATCCTTGTCAATCAAAGCATTGCGTCTTCATATTCACATCCTTAGGTGTTGGTTTAGCCTTAATATGTGTCTCCATGATACAAGTCCCAACTTCACCCTCGGAAAATCCTATGAGATTCTAAGAAGTACATGAAGTGTGGGATAAGGTATAATGCTTGTTTCTTACCTTGGCTTTCTTCTCCACTGATATGCTCAAATTTACCCTGAGCTACTCTCTCAAATTAAGAGATCACTGTAGTACTTAGGGATCGAATCCACAAGGACTATGAAATACTCAATAAATCTCAGTAAAAGTATTAAGCTAAATAAAGTGTAATGTAATGAAATTGCAGTGCGAATAATTAAACAAAGTGTGAATCAGTGGAGAAAAGCGTTAGGCATAGGGAAATCTCAGGAATCTTCGGGACTGTGATTAAATTGAATTATCAGGATTATAATTAAGAACCGTTCTAGAACTCAAACACAATTGTAAAACCTACCAGCTTCCACTGCGTAAACTATCTATCCCTGAATCTAGAATTCCAAATTCCTTTGCTAAATTCTAAGATCCAGACAAGCAGTAATGATCAGGTTCGATTTGTTCACAAAATCCCTAAATCAAATTCCTTTGCAGATAGGTATTTTGCTCACCTAAGATAGATCTAGTAATCAATTACACTTTCATGTCAATTAATAACCCTAAATCAGATTCTAGGTCGCGAATCTAGAATAAGCAGTAAGTTCAATCCTAGTTGAAGAACTCTATCAATTAACCCTAATAAATCACTGGTTCAACAATTCCTCAGAAACCTTTGAAATCCCATAGCCTAACAAGGAAACTACTCAGACATGGTGAAAGAAACAATCATCATGATAAGAATAGAAATCATTCAATATAATAGATAATAAAAGTAGAGAACAAAAAGTATCCGAGATTAGAGAAAGATGATACAAGCTTGAGATAGAAAGAGAGTCTGCAGCTTAATAATCCCTAAAACTCTGATCTAAAACACAATATATATCTAAAAACTCGTACAAGGACTAATGCTAAAATATTAGAAACTTCTGGGCAAAATTGTAAATCTTCCAAAATCTCCGAAGTTGTCGGCCTGTGGTGTCGATCGACACAGAGGCTTGGTGTCGATCGACACCAAGTCTCATAACGCCTCAAAACATGATCCTTAGATGCAACTTCCTGATCTTTGCTCCAAAATCTCCCATATTCTTCACATTTGTCCTGAATGCATACCTGAAGATAAAAGACTCCAATAGACTCTAAAAAACACCAAAAAGACTCGATTAAAGACTCTTATATCATGGTTAAAACCCATAAAAACCATGATATATCAACTCCCCCAGACTTAGCTTTTGCTTGCCCTCAAGCAAAACAGAAACTCGGCCTGTGAAAGAAGTTTGAAAACACAGGAAACTCATTTTGTCATAAGAGCACCAAACTCACATTCACCATAGTAAAGCCACTGGAAATTCTTACCTGACAAGGTCCAGACCACCATGTACTTCCCCCAGACTTAGCAACTGTCCCAAACAACTCCACAATCCAAATAAACAATCCAAATTCACCATACCGACTTCTATGAACTAAGGTGAAGACTTATCCAGGGAGTATCAATCAGAGGACACATGGACTCTTTCTCAATCAGTTTTCCTGAGCACACAGACTGTCTTAACTTCTGGTTCCTTTCCTCTCCCTTTTCTCACTTCTGCAGTTAATTATATCAAAGGTGTAGGCGAATAATGGTATCACGTGAAATTTTCCTAACCTCGCTTCCAACCTTTGTGTGATCATTCCTTTCAAAGTAGAATAATGAGGTCACTGGAAATTTTCCTACCTCTCTACTCAAAAGAAAATCATTTCATCTTTTACTGCTTAGTATATATATATATATTTTTTTTCTTCTCTTTTCTTTTTTTTCTTTTTTTATGAAGGGAAGAGAGAGGGGAAACATACTCACACAGACAAGTCTTTCAGGACTGAAGGGAGAGTCCGATCCAATGTATATCAAGTCCCTGGACAAGCAAAAATAAGTCAGGTTAATGGGCGAAGTCGGTGATGGATCCTCTGAAAGCTCAGGTGAACATGGGTAACATCGGTAGGTTGATCAGCCTTGGGGTTTTTCATTAGTCTCAGACACATGTCAAGCTTGAATCAATGGTCACTCAAGTTCCTGCAAATGTGGTGAGTTCCTCGAAAATCATAGTTTCCAAACTAAATTTTGACTCAATAAAACAAAAATTGGACTGACTCTAAGAAAACAAAAAGAACGATGTTAGTAACTACCTCCCCCAGACTTAAACAACACTGTCCCCAGTGTTATCAAGCAAGGAGTTGGTGAAAAGGAAATAAAACTGATGAACCAAAGTGAAAAAGTCCAAAAATTAGAACACAAAACCTGAATCCGCTCAAGCATCTGATCAATGAAGGGCAAAGGAAAATGATCCTTTCTTGTAGCGGCGTTCAGCTTCATGTAATCAATGCACATTCTGTGCCCTGTCACAGTTCTAGTCGGTATCAGCTCATTCTTCTCATTCTGTACCACTGTGACTCCTCCTTTCTTAGGCACAACATGCACTGGACTGACCCAATCACTGTCGGAAATTGGATAAATGATCCATGCATCCAACAGCTTCATGATCTCTTTCTTAACCACATCCTTCAGGTTTGGATTCAGCCGTCTCTGATGTTCAACTGATGACTTAGTCTCATCCTCAAGATGTATCCTATGCATGCACAGATCTGGAGAGATACCTGAAATGTCATCAAGAGAATAGCCAAGAGCTTTGCGAAACTTGCGCAGCTTACTTAGCAATAGGGTGAGCTCTGCGTTGTTCAAGGACGCATTAACAATAACAGGATATGAATTATGTTCACCAAGGAATGCGTACCTGAGCCCCGCAGGGAGTTGCTTAAGCTCTATCTTTGGAGCTTGCTCAAAGCTCCAATCAGCCGCTTTTTTATCTGTCCGGACACTGGTGTCGATCGACACCAGTGATGGGTGTCGATCGACACCCGCTACGTGTATCACTTCCTTGGTTGCATCCATTAGCTTGACATACCCAGCAGCAATATCATCTAAATGGTCAACCTCATCCACTGAAGCAATCAAAGCACGTTCCAGAGGGTCTTCACAATGCAACTCCTTGAAACTCTCCTCAACAAGATCCGTGAGAGTCTCGACGCAGAAGGTCTGACCATCGATCGTAGGCCGCTTTACAAGCTTATCCATCTCGAAGTTCATAACCAAATCGCCTACATTCAGACCAATGCGTCCCCTTTTGACATCAATCATGGCACCAGCTGTAGCCAAGAATGGTCGTCCCAATATCAACGGATCCTTAGGCTCTTCCTCATATGTCAACACAACGAAATCCGTAGGAATCAAGCAACCTCCTATCTTGATAGGAACATCCTCAAGGATACCGTCTGGAAGACGAACAGAACGATCAGCAAGGATGAGAGTGATCCTTGTCGGCTGGAAGTCTGTCATACCAAGATTCACAGCAACTGATCTGGGCATCAAATTCACACAAGAACCAAGATCACATAAAGACCGTTCGAACTTCTCTGCAAAGATGGTGCAGTCAAGGACGTAACTACCTGGGTCTGGAAGCTTCTCTGGAATCTTGTTCTGAATCATGGCACTAACCTGTGCGGAAATCATCATCGCACCTTGTTCAACATTCAAATCCTTAGTGACCATGCGTTTCATAGCCGTACACCTGGCATCATCTATCTCTTGCTTAGACTTCCTGGGGTTTCGAGGATAAGGGATCCTCGGTTTGTATGATGATTCGGTGATCGGCTTAGCAGATGATGAAGAAGCCTTGTCTGTGTGTGAAGGGTGTCGATCGACACCCGGTGGTGTGTGTCGGTCGACACTAACATCCTGTGTCGTGTCTTTGGTAGCGATCGACACAGCTTTGTCTTCGTCAATCCCTTCTGTGTAAACGGGTGTCGATCGACACATAGTGTTGGTGTCGATCGACACTAGCTCCGGAAGAACAGCATCTTCGTCTTCGACCTCTTCTAAGTCTATCTTCTCTTCAGGTGTCAGAGTACTCCTGATCACAGGCTCAACCTTCTTCCCACTCCTCAAAGAGATGGCATACACTGGATGTCTCGGATTAGTGTCCGTCTTCCCAGGAAGAAAACCGTCTTGTCTCTTAATAGCTCCAGCTATCTGAGCAACCTGAGTGTCTAACTTCTTGACATGAGTGTTCAGCTGCTCAAACTTCCCATTCAAATCTTGATACAGTGAGTCCAACTTTCCATTGAATTCCACGGTGATCTTCTGTTGACCTTCTAGAATCTGCTCAAGCATCGATTCCATCTTGCTCTCTGTAGTACGTGGTGGGATGCTCTGATATGAAGATGAGCCATAGTTCCTCTGATTGAAGTTGTTGTTGCTCTGATAGGGCGTCTGATACTGAGGCTGCTGAGTGAAAGTAGAGGAGGACTGATTCCCTTGATAGTTGCCTCGCGGACTGCCCCCATTGTAGCCTCGGTTTCCTTGTGAGTTACCGAAACGTTGAAAGCCTGTGCCACCGACATAGTTAACATCCTGCTCCTCATGCGCATCAACTGGCTCGTAGGTCTCAACCTCTGCAGCAAAATGGACCTGCTTCTTGTTTATTAGAAGGTTGTGAACTGTATCAAGCTTCGCCTTTACCTCAGCTATCTGACTTCCATCCAAGTTCCCAGCTTGCTTCTTTCTCTCGAAATCAGCATTCTTAGTACTGTTGCTTGAAGCCAAGTTCTCTATTAATACCACAGCATCATCAGGGTATCTGGTATTGAAGTTGCCATTACTTGCAGCATCCAGAGCCATCTGATACCTCCAATCGATACCCCTGAAGAAAATCCCAAGCAACTGAACCTCACTGAATCCATGGTGTGGACAATCCCTCTGATAAGCCCTGAACCTTGCCCAAGCGGCCTTGAATGCCTCAGTAGGTCCTTGAGAGAAGGCTGAAATCTTCGTCCTCAGCTCTTCAGACCGTGCATCATCATAAAAGTTGTTCAGGAAAGCATTTTTAGTATCCTCCCAAGTGGTCAGTGATCCCGGTTTCAACTGCTTAAGCCAATAAGCTGCTTCCCCAGCAAGAGAGTATGGGAAGAGCTTACAGAATAGATAGTCGTTCGACACCCCGTTAGCCTTGATGCTAGTGACTAGATCCTCAAACCGCTCAATGTGATCCATAGGGTGCTCATGTGATAGCCCGTGGAAAGGGTTCTGACCTACAAGCGTGTAGTATGCAGGTTTGAGTTCAAAGTCGTTCCTTTGAAACGGAGGCGGGCGGATGGCAGACCGGTTGGCATAGAATTGCTCTGGCCGGTTGTAATCCCCCAATGTCATCGCTCGTGGACCTAAGGCACCAGGTGCACCTTGTCCAACCAAAACACCACCAGCGGCTGGTGGGTGTCGATCGACACCAGGTGGTGGGTGTCGATCGACACCAGCACCCTGGGCTTGTACTTCAGCCTCAACAATGACTTGGCCGTTGTCATCGATCCTTTGGCCCTCTGCATTGTATGCATGGCCATCCCTGTCCCGGAGAACTCCATGTTCATCAGCCATGATGATAGTACGCAACATCGCTTCTGAATTCTTCGCTTTCCCGGTTCTTCGTTCTAACTTAGCTAGTTCTTGATTTGAAAGGGTTACTAGCTCAAGATTCTTGTTGCTCCGAGTTTTGCGATTTGGCATGCACCTGAAACACACAAGAAAGAAAGAAAGAACGATATTAGTAACAAAATAAAAGAAAATTTAGACAAAAACTTAAACTTAAATCTAATGGTAAATTCAAAAGTCCCCGGCAACGGCGCCAAAATTTGATAAGCTCAAATTTACCCTGAGCTACTCTCTCAAATTAAGAGATCACTGTAGTACTTAGGGATCGAATCCACAAGGACTATGAAATACTCAATAAATCTCAGTAAAAGTATTAAGCTAAATAAAGTGTAATGTAATGAAATTGCAGTGCGAATAATTAAACAAAGTGTGAATCAGTGGAGAAAAGCGTTAGGCATAGGGAAATCTCAGGAATCTTCGGGACTGTGATTAAATTGAATTATCAGGATTATAATTAAGAACCGTTCTAGAACTCAAACACAATTGTAAAACCTACCAGCTTCCGCTGCGTAAACTATCTATCCCTGAATCTAGAATTCCAAATTCCTTTGCTAAATTCTAAGATCCAGACAAGCAGTAATGATCAGGTTCGATTTGTTCACAAAATCCCTAAATCAAATTCCTTTGCAGATAGGTATTTTGCTCACCTAAGATAGATCTAGTAATCAATTACACTTTCATGTCAATTAATAACCCTAAATCAGATTCTAGGTCGCGAATCTAGAATAAGCAGTAAGTTCAATCCTAGTTGAAGAACTCTATCAATTAACCCTAATAAATCACTGGTTCAACAATTCCTCAGAAACCTTTGAAATCCCATAGCCTAACAAGGAAACTACTCAGACATGGTGAAAGAAACAATCATCATGATAAGAATAGAAATCATTCAATATAATAGATAATAAAAGTAGAGAACAAAAAGTATCCGAGATTAGAGAAAGATGATACAAGCTTGAGATAGAAAGAGAGTCTGCAGCTTAATAATCCCTAAAACTCTGATCTAAAACACAATATATATCTAAAAACTCGTACAAGGACTAATGCTAAAATATTAGAAACTTCTGGGCAAAATTGTAAATCTTCCAAAATCTCTGAAGTTGTCGGCCTGTGGTGTCGATCGACACAGAGGCTTGGTGTCGATCGACACCAAGTCTCATAACGCCTCAAAACATGATCCTTAGATGCAACTTCCTGATCTTTGCTCTAAAATCTCCCATATTCTTCACATTTGTCCTGAATGCATACCTGAAGATAAAAGACTCCAATATACTCTAAAAACACCAAAAAGACTCGATTAAAGACTCTTATATCATGGTTAAAACCCATAAAAACCATGATATATCATCCACCTAGGTAGCATGGTTTATCACATCACTAAGAGTCCTAGTAGGCTGAATCTCAGCTTTTGACGATATTTCATCACTCAATCATCCTACAAAGCCTACAATGGCTCCCTGTTATGGCTCTAGACCATCGCCAAGCAATTGTCAGAGATCCAACTCCATTGTGTTCACTTCAACAGTTCTATTTACTTTCCTTGGTAGTTTGAACGGTTATAGCCCCATTTTTGGGACTATCAGCTTTTAAGTGTCCAAATTCTTGTCAATCAAAGCATTGCTTCTTTATATTAACATCCTTAGGTGTTGGTTTACCCTAAATATGTGTCTTCATGATACAAGTCTCAACTTCACCCTCGGAAACTCCTATGAGATTCTAAGAAGTACATGAAGTGTGGGATAAGGTATAATGCTTGTTTCTTACCTTGGCTTTCTTCTCCACCTAGGTAGCATGTTTTATCACGTCACTAAGAGTCCTAATAGGCTGAATCTCAGCCTTTAACGTTATTTCATCACTCAATTATTGTACAAAACCTACAATGGTTCCCTGTTGCGGCTCTAGACCATCACTAAGCAATTGTCAGAGATCCAACTCCATTGTGTATACTTCAACAGTTCTATTTACTTTCCTTTGTAGTTTGAATGGTTATAACCCCATTTTTGGGACTATCAGCTTGTAAGTGGCCAAATCATTGTCAATCAAAGCATTGCTTCTTCATATTCACATCCTTAGGTGTTTGTTTAGCCTTAATATGTGTCTTCATGATACAAGATCCAACTTCACCCTCGGAAACTCCTATGAGATTCTAAGAAGTACATGAAGTATGGGATAAGGTATAATGCTTGTTTCTTACCTTTGCTTTCTTCTCCACCTAGGTAGCATGTTTTATCACGTCACTAAGAGTCCTAGTAGGCTGAATCTCAGCCATTGACGATATTTCATCACTCAATCATTCTACAAAGCCTACAATGGCTCCCTGTTGCGGCTCTAGACCATCGACAAGCTATTGTTAGAGATCCAACTCTATTGTGTACACTTCAAAAGTTCTATTCACTCTCTTTTTTATTTTGAACGGTTATAACTTCGTTAATTGGACTATCAGCTTGTAAATGGCCAAATCCTTGTCTATCAAAGCATTGCTTCTTCATATTCACATCCTTAGGTGTTGGTTTAGCCTTAATATGTGTCTTCATGGTAGAAGTCCCAACTTCACCCTCGGAAACTCCTATGATATTCTAAGAAGTACATGAAGTGTGGGATAATGTATAATGCTTGTTTCTTACCTTCGCTTTCTTCTCCACCTAGGTAGCATGCTTTATGATGCGGTCATCAAACCTAGCACCAACCATGAGAGAGATCACATTGAGCAAAGACAAGCCGACGAGACCGAGGGGAGCAAATCAACACTAAAAGGACCAAACCAGTCTCAAGTAAAGAAGGAACTCGAACCAAGAACCAATATTGGAGTTCCTTAGGTCATGATGAGATGGATAAAGACATCTTCAAGGACTGTACTCTTTTTCCTTCACTGTGGTTTTATCCCAATGGGTTTTCCCGGTAAGGTTTTAACGAGGCAGCAACTTGTTGGTGCAAAAGTGCCCAATGTCAATTGTTCCAGATCATACACCATTTTCATTACATTCTCATCTCATCTAGAGAGCACCTCGAAGTGGAGTCAACCAATTATCCGTTCAGATGAAGGAGGTATTGAATTTTTAAGTCAGCTGTATTCTAACATACCGGATTTAGACCAATGTACATTAAAAGGTGGATTCCGGCCAGACCAAGAGGAACCGAGCAACGAGGAGACCTCTTATGGAATTGTGACTCATAAGGGAAGCTCATCGAATTGGAATCAAGTCAATACCGATTTTGGTTTAGGAGATATTAATTTTCTAAACCAGATGATTCTCAGCTTGCCTAATTTGGAAGCTGACGGGTTTAATCACTTGCAAACAAGACTTTGGCGACCAGGAGACTTTATTCAACTGCTAGAGACCTTCCTGCTGTTTCTACAAGACCATATGAAGACTACATGTTGTTTAAAGGCTTCCAAAACAACACCACTTTAACTCATAGTTTTCACAACAAAAGGAAAGACAATTTCCTTGTTTTGGGGAAATGCTTTCTTTCCACTACCCAAATTGTTTAAACTCGACCCTCCATCTATTCCACCTGATCCTAGACATCCAAAGCCACTAAGAGGCCCAGACAAGATCCTAAAAATCTGGCAGCTCCACCTCTTCAAGTTTTCAAGATAAAAGGAGCCTCCACTTACCTTAATTTAAGGAGTTTGTCATCAAAAGCCTTAGCTCCTTAGAAATGGCTATTTCCTTCAATTATGCACGAGTTGTTTCTTGTTTTAGCTACTTAGAAATGTTGTTTACGAGCCTATAAAAGCTCCATTTTAGTTTCTGATATATGGAGTTTTTAGGCTCGGTTCTATCAAATAAACCCTTCGTACGTTGTGTACTTGAGGATCGAATCCACAGGGAAACAAGAACAACACAATAGGAATACAAGACACTATCTAATCTAAACGATATAAAAATTGGTTTAGTAAACAAGAAATTAAACAAGATGAAATGACTAACTAAAAGACTAACAAGCTAAAGCATTAGGCTTTAAGGCAATTCCGGATATCAATAGCTAGTGAATAAAATGAGCATGGGTTTCAACACTTTTAAATACCGTTCTAGAACATGAACGCAAGGTGGATTAACCCACTCTCGTGGCCTTAACCCCTAAACTTGACTATTTGAAAACTAAACTCTTGTTTAATTTCTCCTAACCAAATTAGCATTAACATACAAGTTCACTAAGTTCACAATGATGATCTAGCATCAACTCTCGCAGGCTAGAGATACAAAGCTTAATTCACAAGGTTCAAGCTCTCTATAACATGATTAGTGCTTATAGAACAACCTAAAATCAAGACTAAGTTAATTACTCTTAATCTAGCATTAAGGATACATGAATCAAAGAACCTATGGATTAGAAACCCCAAATATCTAATCAATTCAACAAGCCATTAAGATCCTTCAAGAACCCTAAAACCTAAATGTGAAATTACTCACACATAATCAAAGAAACAACAAAATAAACCATAGAAAGCATAATAGTATTGAAATAAACAACAAAAGATACAAAGAAAACTTCTCCAAGTGTTTGATGAAGGGAGAAGCTTCAAGATCCAAGAACTCTCTAAAACAGTGTTTTAGGCGTCCAAAAGCTTTAGAAAAAAATCTGATTATGTTTTAGTAGGTTTAGGTGGGATATTTATAGACATAGGTGTAAAAGTGTGTGTGCGGCTGGGAGGATCGGTCGATCCACAAGTCGGATCGATCGATCCCCAATTTCCGGACATAATATCTTCAAGGCGGCTGGCTGGGGATTGGTCGATCTGCATGGAGGATCGGTCGATCTGCATGGAGGATCGGTCGATCTGTTGTGTCCGGAGAAAATTTCCGTGGAGCATGGATCGGTCGATCCCGTGGTGCGATCGGTCGATCCTTGTCCTAATCCTCCAATTGTTTCATCTTCGCGCTGGATTGACCTGTCTTCAGTAAAATACGTATACCTTTCCAACCATAAATGGGAATCACTTCAAACCAGTCCCAAATGAAAGCTAACTCCTTTGTCTACAACCTTTATCAAGGAATCTGGATCTAAAACGCAAGTTAAAGCCTTCATCTGAGTATATCTTTGAGACGCTTCAGAATGGTTCTGCATGATCATTTCTCTTATTTTCTTCCAAATGATCTCTAATCCAAACTTCAAGTCTCCATGGTATTCCATTCACCTAAAAAGACTCGAAAGATGTGCAATATGCAAATAAAACAACCTAGGACTCTAAGATGTGATACCATGCAAATACAAGACTCAAATGCATGAAAAATTCCTAAAACTATACAAAATGGGAACTAAGAATCTATGAAACTAAACCATAAAAACATGTAAAATATAAGGATATCAACTCCCCCCAACTTGTCCATTGCTTGTCCGCAAGCAAACAAGTAGAAACAGTTATAGGCAAGTTTGAAAAAGCTAGAAAATTCCAAACGAAGGATTAAACGCGTTGTCCTCTATAAGGTGCAAGAACAAACATTTCATTCTTTCGGTAAACTCTTAAACTTAAGCAAAAACTCACAATCAAATCGAAAACTTCTCTTTAACATTCATTATGATCTTTTTAGTGCGGTCTTGCTAAGGGAAACCAAATCATTCTCAATCGTTTTGTGGGTTAAAGCTTTTTGAGGTGGTTTCAGAAGTGTTTCTCTTTTGGGTAGCTTCTCTCAAAACATAGGAATGCTTTATCAAATACAAAATCTATCTAAGAAGGGGAACAATTGATGCATACAAAGTTTAATTCTCGTTATTCTACCCAATCTTATGAAATGCATCCTAGTTTCTATCCTTTTCGTAACCTTAAACCTCATGATCAATCTCTTTTATTAGCTTCATAGGGAAAATATTTTCATGAAACACTTAGCTCTTTTTATCTCTTTATTTTTTTTTTCTTTTCTTATTTACAATTGAGACTTAGAGCTCTTTAACTTTTCATTTAGCTTCCCTAAGCATTCCTTTTATCATATTGGTCAAGCTTTTTTTTTTTTTTTTTTTTTTTTTTTTTTTTTTTTTTTAATCCTAACAAACTACCCAATCAAACCAATCATGTCTTTCATTCCCATCCTAATTGCTAGACTTACCATTGCTAGCTTAGAACGAGAGTTAAGCCTTTGTCGTTCCCGATACTCTCAAGTTTTTGCAAAATCAAAGCATTATCAACAAGAGGCCTCACTCATCAAATACCTTAAGGGGTTTGAAAGGAATGGTTAAAGTTATAGGTAGGGAAACCACTCTTAAAGTGAGATTGGCCATTCGGGTAAACACAAGGGTGGTAAAACGGAATAGAAAACCCGAATGTGACATATAGTCTACCATGAGAATGCATTCAAATCGCCATAAACAAGAGTATTATATTCAAATTAAGTTCAAATTTCTAGAGAAGTTTCAAAAATCAAGCGAGTTTTACCCAAGTAGAAGTTCAAGATAAGTTCAAGCAATAAATAACCATGACTAAGGGCAACGATTTTAATCCTAAGCGTGAACTTCCACAAAGCTAATATCCCATATGCATATGAAAACCTATATTCTTCTAGACTCAAATCCTAGTATTACGATGAGGTGTAAAGCTACATGATGAAAATGAGAAAAATTTGATTTTTGTTTAGACAATGCATGACTCAAAGAACAGAAAATCAAAAGCAAACACAACGTTAAATACTAATGTCTCGTACTCCCCCCAACTTATTTCGCACCGTCTCGGTGTGAGAATAAACTTGAGAAAGAGAAAGAGAACACATGATACAAAGATAAACAAAATGTAGTATGTACGCGAGAAACGAATTGTACCTAATACCATGGAGAGGATAAGAAAGAGTATGAGTCATCTATTTACAGCCTTTTTTTTGTAAACAATCCACGTTCACCAACGTCCTATAAAATGAAAGCACACAAAATCAAAGATAAAGATCACACTTAAACAAACAAATAAACATATATACAAACGATAGAATTGGGGGAGTCCCCGATGGCTTGTTTAACGTCGCTTAAGCTTGACGGTGGATATTGGTTTAGGTGGGAGTAAAGGTTGAGCTTGGATCACCAGGATCATACTCATCGTAGAACCATCCCCTAAACTCGTTCATCCTAATCTCCTCAAAAGGAGTCCTCCTCGGAGAATCATTGAACCAGTCCCTTAATTCTTTCATCATATTCTTCTCAAAAGGGGTCTTCCTTGGACCACGAAAGCTCAATGGTGTGGTGGGGAGTATGCCAAGATGTTTGTTGAACTGTTGTGTCATTGGAGATTCTTCTTTTTCATTCTCTTCGGAGGCTTCTTCAATGATAGTCTCTTGTTCCTCCATAAGTGTTTCTCCATATGACTCTTGTTCGGAATCATGTTGCTGCATCTCTTCTATGGTTGAGAGCTCATTTTGGGCTGTGCTCTCGCTTGTGATCTCTATGCACTCAACAACTGAACCATCTTCACAAGGATCTTCAAAAGTTTCCTCAACCGTTCCTTCTTCTTCTTCTTCGATCCATTGTGTAAGTTCGATTTTGATGGACTCCACATGTGTTGGCTCAACAACTTGAGCATCTTGAGACCAACGTCCAAAATTGGTCTTCATGCTCTCGCTGATTTCTTTTTGGTTTTCCAACGCCAACTTCAACATGTTGAAGATCTCTTCCTTATCTGAGATTTGGGAAGAGTATGTTACTTCTTGTTCATGCTCCATGTTCCAAGATTGGTACTCTTGATACTCTTGTTCATGCTCCATGTATCCTACACCATACCCATATTGATACTCTTGAGATGAGTATCCATTAGGAAGACCTTCTTGATAAGTGGATGAGCTTTCAAAACCATGATGACTTGTAGGGTCCCAAGCCATCTCTCTTTGTTGAGCTTCTAGAATTAATTTCATCATTGAAATCAATTCTGAAGCCATGCTTTCTCTCTTGTGATTGTGCCTTGCAAAAAGAACAAACACTTGAAAAGAAGTTAGTAACCACACAAACAAAAACAAAAACAAAAAGCTTAGTCTCAAATAGAATCTAAATCCTAATGGCTATTGCTAGTTTCCCCGGCAACGGCGCCAATTTGATATATGGAGTTTTTAGGCTCGGGTCTATCAAATAAACCCTTCGTACGTTGTGTACTTGAGGATCGAATCCACAGGGAAACAAGAACAACACAATAGGAATACAAGACACTATCTAATCTAAACGATATAAAAATTGGTTTAGTAAACAAGAAATTAAACAAGATGAAATGACTAACTAAAAGACTAACAAGCTAAAGCATTAGGCTTTAAGGCAATTCCGGATATCAATAGCTAGTGAATAAAATGAGCATGGGTTTCAACACTTTTAAGTACCGTTCTAGAACATGAACGCAAGGTGGATTAACCCACTCTCGTGGCCTTAACCCCTAAACTTGACTATTTGAAAACTAAACTCTCGTTTGATTTCTCCTAACCAAATTAGCATTAACATACAAGTTCACTAAGTTCACAATGATGATCTAGCATCAACTCTCGCAGGCTAGAGATACAAAGCTTAATTCACAAGGTTCAAGCTCTCTATAACATGATTAGTGCTTATAGAACAACCTAAAATCAAGACTAAGTTAATTACTCTTAATCTAGCATTAAGGATACATGAATCAAAGAACCTATGGATTAGAAACCCCAAATATCTAATCAATTCAACAAGCCATCAAGATCCTTCAAGAACCCTAAAACCTAAATGTGAAATTACTCACACATAATCAAAGAAACAACAAAATAAACCATAGAAAGCATAATAGTATTGAAATAAACAACAAAAGATACAAGAAAACTTCTCCAAGTGTTTGATGAAGGGAGAAGCTTCAAGATCCAAGAACTCTCTAAAACAGTGTTTTAGGCGTCCAAAAGCTTAAGAAAAAAATCTGATTATGTTTTAGTAGGTTTAGGTGGGATATTTATAGACATAGGTGTAAAAGTGTGTGTGCGGCTGGGAGGATCGGTCGATCCACAAGTCGGATCGATCGATCCCCAATTTCCGGACATAATATCTTCAAGGTGGCTGGCTGGGGATCGGTCGATCTGCATGGAGGATCGGTCGATCTGCATGGAGGATCGGTCGATCTGTTGTGTCCGGAGAAAATTTCCGTGGAGCATGGATCGGTCGATCCCGTGGTGCGATCGGTCGATCCTTGTCCTAATCCTCCAATTGTTTCATCTTCGCGCTGGATTGACCTGAATCAAAGCATTGCTTCTTCATATTCACATCCTTAGGTATTTGTTTAGCCTTAATATGTGTCTTCATGATACAAGACCCAACTTCACCCTCGGAAACTCCTATGAGATTCTAAGAAGTACATGAAGTGTGGGATAAGGTATAATGCTTGTTTCTTACCTTTGCTTTCTTCTCCACCTAGGTAGCATGTTTTATCACGTCACTAAGAGTCCTAGTAGGCTGAATCTCAGCCATTGACGATATTTCATCACTCAATCATTCTACAACTCTATTGTGTACACTTCAACAGTTCTATTCACTCTCCTTTTTATTTTGAATGGTTATAACTTGGTTAATTAGACTATCAGCTTGTAAATGGCCAAATCCTTGTCTATCCAAGCATTGCTTCGTCATATTCACATCCTTAGGTGTTGGTTTAGCCTTAATATGTGTCTTCATGATACAAGTCCCAACTTCACCCTCGGAAACTCCTATGATATTCTAAGAAGTACATTAAGTGTGGGATAAGGAATAATGCTTGTTTCTTACCTTGGCTTTCTTCTCCACCTACGTAGCATGCTTTATGACGTCACTAATAGTCCTAATAGGCTGAATCTCAGCCTTTGACGTAATTTCATCACTCAATCATTCTACAAAGCCTACAATGGTTCCCTGTTGCGGCTCTAGACCATCGACAAGCAATTGTCAGAGATCCAACTCCATTTTGTACACTTCAACAGTTCTATTTACTTTCCTTTGTAGTTTGAATGGTTATAACCCCATTTTTGGGACTATCAGCTTGTAAGTGGCCAAATCCTTGTCAATCAAAGCATTGCTTCTTCATATTCACATCCTTAGGTGTTGGTTTAGCCTTAATATGTGTCTGCATGATACAAGTCCCAACTTCACCCTCGGAAACTCCTATGAGATTCTAAGAAGTACATGAAGTGTGGGATAAGGTATAATGCTTGTTTCCTACCTTGGCTTTATTCTCCACCTAGGTAGCATGCTTTATCACGTCACTAAGAGTCCTAGTAGGCTGAATCTCAGCCTTTGACGATATTTCATCACTCAATCATTCTACAAAGCCTACAATGGCTCCCTGTTCCGGCTCGAGACTATCGACAAGCAATTGTTAGAGATCCAACTCTATTGTGTACACTTCAACAGTTCTATTCACTCTCCTTTTTATTTTGAATGGTTATAACTTCGTTAATTGGACTATCAGCTTGTAAATGGCCAAATCCTAGTCTATCAAAGCATTGCTTCTTCATATTCACATCCTTAGGTATTGGTTTAGCCTTAATATGTGTCTTCACGATACAAGTCTCAACTTCACCCTCGGAAACTCCTATGATATTCTAAGAAGTACATGAAGTTTGAGATAAGGTACAATGCTTGTTTCTTACCTTGGCTTTCTTCTCCACCTACGTAGCATGCTTTATGACGTCACTAATAGTCCTAATAAGCTGAATCTCAGCCTTTGACGTTATTTCATCACTCAATTATTGTACAAAGCCTACAATGGTTCCCTGTTGCTGCTCTAGACCATCACTAAGCAATTGTCAGAGATCCAACTCCATTGTGTATACTTCAACAGTTCTATTTACTTTCCTTTGTAGTTTGAATGGTTATAACCCCATTTTTGGGACTATCAGCTTGTAAGTGGCCAAATCCTTGTCAATCAAATCCTTGTCGATGGTCTAGAGTCGCAATAGGGAGCCATTGTAGGCTTTGTAGAATGATTGAGTGATGAAATATAATCAATGGCAGAGATTCCGCCTACTAGGACTTTTACTGACGTGATTGATATGCTCAAATTTACCCTGAGCTACTCTCTCAAATTAAGAGATCACTGTAGTACTTAGGGATCGAATCCACAAGGACTATGAAATACTCAATAAATCTCAGTAAAAGTATTAAGCTAAATAAAGTGTAATGTAATGAAATTGCAGTGCGAATAATTAAACAAAGTGTGAATCAGTGGAGAAAAGCGTTAGGCATAGGGAAATCTCAGGAATATTCGGAACTGTGATTAAATTGAATTATCAGGATTATAATTAAGAACCGTTCTAGAACTCAAACACAATTGTAAAACCTACCAGCTTCCGCTGCGTAAACTATCTATCCCTGAATCTAGAATTCCAAATTCCTTTGCTAAATTCTAAGATCCAGACAAGCAGTAATGATCAGGTTCGATTTGTTCACAAAATCCCTAAATCAAATTCCTTTGCAGATAGGTATTTTGCTCACCTAAGATAGATCTAGTAATCAATTACACTTTCATGTCAATTAATAACCCTAAATCAGATTCTAGGTCGCGAATCTAGAATAAGCAGTAAGTTCAATCCTAGTTGAAGAACTCTATCAATTAACCCTAATAAATCACTGGTTCAACAATTCCTCATAAACCTTTGAAATCCCATAGCCTAACAAGGAAACTACTCAAACATGGTGAAAGAAACAATCATCATGATAAGAATAGAAATCATTCAATATAATAGATAATAAAAGTAGAGAACAAAAAGTATCCGAGATTAGAGAAAGATGATACAAGCTTGAGATAGAAAGAGAGTCTGCAGCTTGATAATCCCTAAAACTCTGATCTAAAACACAATATATATCTAAAAACTCGTACAAGGACTAATGCTAAAATATTAGAAACTTCTGGGCAAAATTGTAAATCTTCCAAAATCTCCGAAATTGTCCGCCTGTGGTGTCGATCGACACAGAGGCTTGGTGTCGATCGACACCAAGTCTCATAACGCCTCAAAACATGATCCTTAGATGCAACTTCCTGATCTTTGCTCCAAAATCTCCCATATTCTTCACATTTGTCCTGAATGCATACCTGAAGATAAAAGACTCCAATAGACTCTAAAAAACACCAAAAAGACTCGATTAAAGACTCTTATATCATGGTTAAAACCCATAAAAACCATGATATATCAACTCCCCCAGACTTAGCTTTTGCTTGCCCTCAAGCAAAACAGAAACTCGGCCTGTGAAAGAAGTTTGAAAACACAGGAAACTCATTTTGTCATAAGAGCACCAAACTCACATTCACCATAGTAAAGCCACTGGAAATTCTTACCTGACAAGGTCCAGACCACCATGTACTTCCCCCAGACTTAGCAACTGTCCCAAACAACTCCACAATCCAAATAAACAATCCAAATTCACCATACCGACTTCTATGAACTAAGGTGAAGACTTATCCAGGGAGTATCAATCAGAGGACACATGGACTCTTTCTCAATCAGTTTTCCTGAGCACACAGACTGTCTTAACTTCTGGTTCCTTTCCTCTCCCTTTTCTCACTTCTGCAGTTAATTATATCAAAGGTGTAGGCGAATAATGGTATCACGGGAAATTTTCCTAACCTCGCTTCCAACCTTTGTGTGATCATTCCTTTCAAAGTAGAATAATGAGGTCACTGGAAATTTTCCTACCTCTCTACTCAAAAGAAAATCATTTCATCTTTTACTGCTTAGTATATATATATATTTTTTTTTTCTTCTCTTTTCTTTTTTTTCTTTTTTTATGAAGGGAAGAGAGAGGGGAAACATACTCACACAGACAAGTCTTTCAGGACTGAAGGGAGAGTCCGATCCAATGTATATCAAGTCCCTGGACAAGCAAAAATAAGTCAGGTTAATGGGCGAAGTCGGTGATGGATCCTCTGAAAGCTCAGGTGAACATGGGTAACATCGGTAGGTTGATCAGCCTTGGGGTTTTTCATTAGTCTCAGACACATGTCAAGCTTGAATCAATGGTCACTCAAGTTCCTGCAAATGTGGTGAGTTCCTCGAAAAATCATAGTTTCCAAACTAAATTTTGACTCAATAAAACAAAAATTGGACTGACTCTAAGGAAACAAAAAGAACGATGTTAGTAACTACCTCCCCCAGACTTAAACAACACTGTCCCCAGTGTTATCAAGCAAGGAGTTGGTGAAAAGGAAATAAAACTGATGAACCAAAGTGAAAAAGTCCAAAAATTAGAACACAAAACCTGAATCCGCTCAAGCATCTGATCAATGAAGGGCAAAGGAAAATGATCCTTTCTTGTAGCGGCGTTCAGCTTCATGTAATCAATGCACATTCTGTGCCCTGTCACAGTTCTAGTCGGTATCAGCTCATTCTTCTCATTCTGTACCACTGTGACTCCTCCTTTCTTAGGCACAACATGCACTGGACTGACCCAATCACTGTCGGAAATTGGATAAATGATCCCTGCATCCAACAGCTTCATGATCTCTTTCTTAACCACATCCTTCAGGTTTGGATTCAGCCGTCTCTGATGTTCAACTGATGACTTAGTCTCATCCTCAAGATGTATCCTATGCATGCACAGATCTGGAGAGATACCTGAAATGTCATCAAGAGAATAGCCAAGAGCTTTGCGAAACTTGCGCAGCTTACTTAGCAATAGGGTGAGCTCTGCGTTGTTCAAGGACGCATTAACAATAACAGGATATGAATTATGTTCACCAAGGAATGCGTGCCTGAGCCCCGCAGGGAGTTGCTTAAGCTCTATCTTTGGAGCTTGCTCAAAGCTCCAATCAGCCGCTTTTTTATCTGTCCGGACACTGGTGTTGATCGACACCAGTGATGGGTGTCGATCGACACCAGTGATGGGTGTCGATCGACACCCGCTACGTGTATCACTTCCTTGGTTGCATCCATTAGCTTGACATACCCAGCAGCAATATCATCTAAATGGTCAACCTCATCCACTGAAGCAATCAAAGCACGTTCCAGAGGGTCTTCACAATGCAACTCCTTGAAACTCTCCTCAACAAGATCCGTGAGAGTCTCGACGCAGAAGGTCTGACCATCGATCGTAGGCCGCTTTACAAGCTTATCCATCTCGAAGTTCATAACCAAATTGCCTACATTCAGACCAATGCGTCCCCTTCTGACATCAATCATGGCACCAGCTGTAGCCAAGAATGGTCGTCCCAATATCAACGGATCCTTAGGCTCTTCCTCATATGTCAACACAACGAAATCCGTAGGAATCAAGCAACCTCCTATCTTGATAGGAACATCCTCAAGGATACCGTCTGGAAGACGAACAGAACGATCAGCAAGGATGAGAGTGATCCTTGTCGGCTGGAAGTCTGTCATACCAAGATTCACAGCAACTGATCTGGGCATCAAATTCACACTAGAACCAAGATCACATAAAGACCGTTCGAACTTCTCTGCAAAGATGGTGCAGTCAAGGACGAAACTACCTGGGTCTGGAAGCTTCTCTGGAAGCTTCTCTGGAATCTTGTTCTGAATCACGGCACTAACCTGTGCGGAAATCATCATCGCACCTTGTTCAACATTCAAATCCTTAGTGACCATGCGTTTCATAGCCGTACACCTGGCATCATCTATCTCTTGCTTAGACTTCCTAGGGTTTCGAGGATAAGGGATCCTCGGTTTGTATGATGATTCGGTGATCGGCTTAGCAGATGATGAAGAAGCCTTGTCTGTGTGTGAAGGGTGTTGATCGACACCCGGTGGTGTGTGTCGGTCGACACTAACATCCTGTGTCGTGTCTTTGGTAGCGATCGACACAGCTTTGTCTTCGTCAATCCCTTTTGTGTAAACGGGTGTCGATCGACACATAGTGTTGGTGTCGATCGACATTAGCTCCGGAAGAACAGCATCTTCGTCTTCGACCTCTTCTAAGTCTATCTTCTCTTCAGGTGTCAGAGTACTCCTGATCACAGGCTCAACCTTCTTCCCACTCCTCAAAGAGATGGCATACACTGGATGTCTCGGATTAGTGTCCGTCTTCCCAGGAAGAAAACCGTCTTGTCTCTTAATAGCTCCAGCTATCTGAGCAACCTGAGTGTCTAACTTCTTGACATGAGTGTTCAGCTGCTCAAACTTCCCATTCAAATCTTGATACAGTGAGTCCAACTTTCCATTGAATTCCACGGTGATCTTCTGTTGACCTTCTAGAATCTGCTCAAGCATCGATTCCATCTTGCTCTCTGTAGTAGGTGGTGGGATGCTCTGATATGAAGATGAGCCATAGTTCCTCTGATTGAAGTTGTTGTTGCTCTGATAGGGCGTCTGATACTGAGGCTTCTGAGTGAAAGTAGAGGAGGACTGATTCCCTTGATAGTTGCCTCGCGGACTGCCCCCATTGTAGCCTCGGTTTCCTTGTGAGTTACCGAAACGCTGAAAGCCTGTGCCACCGACATAGTTAACATCCTGCTCCTCATGCGCATCAACTGGCTCGTAGGTCTCAACCTCTGCAGCAAAATGGACATGCTTCTTGTTTATTAGAAGGTTGTGAACCGTATCAAGCTTCGCCTTTACCTCAGCTATCTGACTTCCATCCAAGTTCCCAGCTTGCTTCTTTCTCTCGAAATCAGCATTCTTAGTACTGTTGCTTGAAGCCAAGTTCTCTATTAATACCACAGCATCATCAGGGTATCTGGTATTGAAGTTGCCATTACTTGCAGCATCCAGAGCCATCTGATACCTCCAATCGATACCCCTGAAGAAAATCCCAAGCAACTGAACCTCACTGAATCCATGGTGTGGACAATCCCTCTGATAAGCCCTGAACCTTGCCCAAGCGGCCTTGAATGCCTCAGTAGGTCCTTGAGAGAAAGCTGAAATCTTCGTCCTCAGCTCTTCAGACCGTGCATCATCATAAAAGTTGTTCAGGAAAGCATTTTTAGTATCCTCCCAAGTGGTCAGTGATCCCGGTTTCAACTGCTTAAGCTAATAAGCTGCTTCCCCAGCAAGAGAGTATGGGAAGAGCTTACAGAATAGATAGTCGTTCGACACCCCGTTAGCCTTGATGCTAGTGACTAGATCCTCAAACCGCTCAATGTGATCCATAGGGTGCTCATGTGATAGCCCGTGGAAAGGGTTCTGACCTACAAGCGTGTAGTATGCAGGTTTGAGTTCAAAGTCGTTCCTTTGAAACGGAGGCGGGCGGATGGCAGACCGGTTGGCATAGAATTGCTCTGGCCGGTTGTAATCCCCCAATGTCATCGCTCGTGGACCTAAGGCACCAGGTGCACCTTGTCCAACCAAAACACCACCAGCGGCTGGTGGGTGTCGATCGACACCAGGTGGTGGGTGTCGATCGACACCAGCACCATGGGCTTGTACTTCAGCCTCAACAATGACTTGGCCGTTGTCATCGATCCTTTGGCCCTCTGCATTGTATGCATGGCCATCCCTGTCCCGGAGAACTCCATGTTCATCAGCCATGATGATAGTACGCAACATCGCTTCTGAATTCTTCGCTTTCCGGGTTTTTCGTTCTAACTTAGCTAGTTCTTGATTTGAAAGGGTTACTAGCTCAAGATTCTTGTTGCTCCGAGTTTTGCGATTTGGCATGCACCTGAAACACACAAGAAAGAAAGAAAGAACGATATTAGTAACAAAATAAAAGAAAATTTAGACAAAAACTTAAACTTAAATCTAATGGTAAATTCAAAAGTCCCCGGCAACGACGCCAAAATTTGATATGCTCAAATTTACCCTGAGCTACTCTCTCAAATTAAGAGATCACTGTAGTACTTAGGGATCGAATCCACAAGGACTATGAAATACTCAATAAATCTCAGTAAAAGTATTAAGCTAAATAAAGTGTAATGTAATGAAATTGCAGTGCGAACTGTGAATCAGTGGAGAAAAGCGTTAGGCATAGGGAAATCTCAGGAATATTCGGAACTGTGATTAAATTGTATTATCAGGATTATAATTAAGAACCGTTCTAGAACTCAAACACAATTGTAAAACCTACCAGCTTCCGCTGCGTAAACTATCTATCCCTGAATCTAGAATTCCAAATTCCTTTGCTAAATTCTAAGATCCAGACAAGCAGTAATGATCAGGTTCGATTTGTTCACAAAATCCCTAAATCAAATTCCTTTGCAGATAGGTATTTTGCTCACCTAAGATAGATCTAGTAATCAATTACACTTTCATGTCAATTAATAACCCTAAATCAGATTCTAGGTCGCGAATCTAGAATAAGCAGTAAGTTCAATCCTAGTTGAAGAACTCTATCAATTAACCCTAATAAATCACTGGTTCAACAATTCCTCAGAAACCTTTGAAATCCCATAGCCTAACAAGGAAACTACTCAGACATGGTGAAAGAAACAATCATCATGATAAGAATAGAAATCATTCAATATAATAGATAATAAAAGTAGAGAACAAAAAGTATCCGAGATTAGAGAAAGATGATACAAGCTTGAGATAGAAAGAGAGTTTGCAGCTTGATAATCCCTAAAACTCTGATATAAAACACAATATATATCTAAAAACTCGTACAAGGACTAATGCTAAAATATTAGAAACTTCTGGGCAAAATTGTAAATCTTCCAAAATCTCCGAAGTTGTCCGCCTGTGGTGTCGATCGACACAGAGGCTTGGTGTCGATCGACACCAAGTCTCATAACGCCTCAAAACATGATCCTTAGATGCAACTTCCTGATCTTTGCTCCAAAATCTCCCATATTCTTCACATTTGTCCTGAATACATACCTGAAGATAAAAGACTCCAATAGACTCTAAAAAACACCAAAAAGACTCGATTAAAGACTCTTATATCATGGTTAAAACCCATAAAAACCATGATATATCAGTGATAAAGTGATACAAGCTCGGAATCACTCCAAGTCTTATGGCTCACAAGGTTGTCAAGAGTTGGCCAGCTTTAGCGGAAGATGGTCGTTGGTAGAGATGGACGAGGATTGATTGACTCACTCAATCGATGAACAACAAGTTAATTGAATCTCTCAAATAACTCAATTGCAGACTCAATAGAACTTAAAAGAATCACTCTTATAAGAACTAATGAAAGAAACATACACAAAGAATTTGCAACTTTGTGAAGAGGAGAAAAACTGTTTTTCTTATGAACTTTAAAATCTCGATTAAGGGTGTTTTACAATGAAACTGATATCCTTATATTTTACATGTTTTTATGGTTTAGTTTCATAGATTCTTAGTTCCCATTTTGTATAGTTTTAGGAATTTTTCATGCATTTGAGTCTTGTATTTGCATGGTATCACATCTTAGAGTCCTAGGTTGTTTTATTTGCATATTGCACATGTTTCGAGTCTTTTTAGGTGAATGGAATACTATGGAGACTTGAAGTTTGGATTAGAGATCATTTGGAAGAAAATAAGAGAAATGATCATGCAGAACCATTCTGAAGCGTCTCAAAGATATACTCAGATGAAGGCTTTAACTTGCGTTTTAGATCCAGATTCCTTGATAAAGGTTGTAGAAAAAGGAGTTAGCTTTCATTTGGGACTGGTGTGAAGTGATTCCCATTTATGGTTGGAAAGTTATACGCATTTTACTGAAGATAGGTCAATCCAGCGCGAAGATGAAACAATTGGAGGATTAGGACAAGGATCGACCGATCGCACCACGGGATCGACCGATCCATGCTCCACGGAAATTTTCTCCGGACACAACAGATCGACCGATCCTCCATGCAGATCGACCGATCCTCCATGCAGATCGATCGATCCCCAGCCAGCCGCCTTGGAGATATTATGTCCGGAAATTGGGGATCGATCGATCCGACTTGTGGATCGACCGATCCTCCCAGCCGCACACACACTTTTACACCTATGTCTATAAATATCCCACCTAAACCTACTAAAATATAATCAGATTTTTTTCTAAAGCTTTTGGACGCCTAAAACACTGTTTTGAGAGTTCTTGGATCTTGAAGCTTCTCCCTTCATCAAACACTTGGAGAAGTTTTCTTGTATCTTTTGTTGTTTATTTTAATACTATTATGCTTTCTATGGTTTATTTTGTTGTTTCTTTGATTATGTGTGAGTAATTTCACATTTAGGTTTCAGGGTTCTTGAAGGATCTTGATGGCTTGTTGAATTGATTAGATATTTGGGGTTTCTAATCCATAGGTTCTTTGATTCATGTATCCTTAATGCTAGATTAAGAGTAATTAACTTAGTCTTGATTTTAGGTTGTTCTATAAGCACTAATCATGTTATAGAGAGCTTGAACCTTGTGAATTAAGCTTTGTATCTCTAGCCTGCGAGAGTTGATGCTAGATCATCATTGTGAACTTAGTGAACTTGTATGTTAATGCTAATTTGGTTAGGAGAAATCAAACGAGAGTTTAGTTTTCAAATAGTCAAGTTTAGGGGTTAAGGCCACGAGAGTGGGTTAATCCACCTTGCGTTCATGTTCTAGAACGGTACTTAAAAGTGTTGAAACCCATGCTCATTTTATTCACTAGCTATTGATATCCGGAATGGCCTTAAAGCCTAATGCTTTAGCTTGTTAGTCTTTTAGTTAGTCATTTCATCTTGTTTAATTTCTTGTTTACTAAACCAATTTTTATATCGTTTAGATTAGATAGTATCTTGTATTCCTATTGTGTTGTTCTTGTTTCCCTGTGGATTCGATCCTCAAGTACACAACGTACGAAGGGTTTATTTGATAGACCCGAGCCTAAAAACTCCATATATCAAATTGGCGCCGTTGCCGGGGAAACTAGCAATAGCCATTAGGATTTAGATTCTATTTGAGACTAAGCTTTTTGTTTTTGTTTTTGTTTGTGTGGTTACTAACTTCTTTTCAAGTGTTTGTTCTTTTTGCAAGGCACAATCACAAGAGAGAAAGCATGGCTTCAGAATTGATTTCAATGATGAAATTAATTCTAGAAGCTCAACAAAGAGAGATGGCTTGGGACCCTACAAGTCATCATGGTTTTGAAAGCTCATCCACTTATCAAGAAGGTCTTCCTAATGGATACTCATCTCAAGAGTATCAATATGGGTATGGTGTAGGATACATGGAGCATGAACAAGAGTATCAAGAGTACCAATCTTGGAACATGGAGCATGAACAAGAAGTAACATACTCTTCCCAAATCTCAGATAAGGAAGAGATCTTCAACATGTTGAAGTTGGCGTTGGAAAACCAAAAAGAAATCAGCGAGAGCATGAAGACCAATTTTGGACGTTGGTCTCAAGATGCTCAAGTTGTTGAGCCAACACATGTGGAGTCCATCAAAATCGAACTTACACAATGGATCGAAGAAGAAGAAGAAGGAACGGTTGAGGAAACTTTTGAAGATCCTTGTGAAGATGGTTCAGTTGTTGAGTGCATAGAGATCACAAGCGAGAGCACAGCCCAAAATGAGCTCTCAACCATAGAAGAGATGCAGCAACATGATTCCGAACAAGAGTCATATGGAGAAACACTTATGGAGGAACAAGAGACTATCATTGAAGAAGCCTCCGAAGAGAATGAAAAAGAAGAATCTCCAATGACACAACAGTTCAACAAACATCTTGGCATACTCCCCACCACACCATTGAGCTTTCGTGGTCCAAGGAAGACCCCTTTTGAGAAGAATATGATGAAAGAATTAAGGGACTGGTTCAATGATTCTCCGAGGAGGACTCCTTTTGAGGAGATTAGGATGAACGAGTTTAGGGGATGGTTCTACGATGAGTATGATCCTGGTGATCCAAGCTCAACCTTTACTCCCACCTAAACCAATATCCACCGTCAAGCTTAAGCGACGTTAAACAAGCCATCGGGGACTCCCCCAATTCTATCGTTTGTATATATGTTTATTTGTTTGTTTAAGTGTGATCTTTATCTTTGATTTTGTGTGCTTTCATTTTATAGGACGTTGGTGAACGTGGATTGTTTACAAAAAAAAGGCTGCAAATAGATGACTCATACTCTTTCTTATCCTCTCCATGGTATTAGGTACAATTCGTTTCTCGCGTACATACTACATTTTGTTTATCTTTGTATCATGTGTTCTCTTTCTCTTTCTCAAGTTCATTCTCACACCGAGACGGTGCGAAATAAGTTGGGGGGAGTACGAGACATTAGTATTTAACGTTGTGTTTGCTTTTGATTTTCTGTTCTTTGAGTCATGCATTGTCTAAACAAAAATCAAATTTTTCTCATTTTCATCATGTAGCTTTACACCTCATCGTAATACTAGGATTTGAGTCTAGAAGAATATAGGTTTTCATATGCATATGGGATATTAGCTTTGTGGAAGTTCACGCTTAGGATTAAAATCGTTGCCCTTAGTCATGGTTATTTATTGCTTGAACTTATCTTGAACTTCTACTTGGGTAAAACTCGCATGATTTTTGAAACTTCTCTAGAAATTTGAACTTAATTTGAATATAATACTCTTGTTTATGGCGATTTGAATGCATTCTCATGGTAGACTATATGTCACATTCGGGTTTTCTATTCCGTTTTACCACCCTTGTGTTTACCCGAATGGCCATTCTCACTTTAAGAGTGGTTTCCCTACCTATAACTTTAACCATTCCTTTCAAACCCCTTAAGGTATTTGATGAGTGAGGCCTCTTGTTGATAATGCTTTGATTTTGCAAAAACTTGAGAGTATCGGAAACGACAAAGGCTTAACTCTCGTTCTAAGCTAGCAATGGTAAGTCTAGCAATTAGGATGGGAATGAAAGACATGATTGGTTTGATTGGGTAGTTTGTTAGGATTAAAAAAAAAAAAAAAAAAAAAAAAAAAAAAAAAAAAAAGCTTGATCAATATGATAAAAGGAATGCTTAGGGAAGCTAAATGAAAAGTTAAAGAGCTCTAAGTCTCAATTGTAAATAAGAAAAGAAAAAAAAATAAAGAGATAAAAAGAGCTAAGTGTTTCATGAAAATATTTTCCCTATGAAGCTAATAAAAGAGATTGATCATGAGGTTTAAGGTTACGAAAAGGGTAGAAACTAGGATGCATTTCATAAGATTGGGTAGAATAACGAGAATTAAACTTTGTATGCATTAATTGTTCCCCTTCTTAGATAGATTTTGTATTTGATAAAGCATTCCTATGTTTTGAGAGAAGCTACCCAAAAGAGAAACACTTCTGAAACCACCTCAAAAAGCTTTAACCCACAAACCGATTGAGAATGATTTGGTTTCCCTTAGCAAGACCGCACTAAAAAGATCATAATGAATGTTAAAGAGAAGTTTTCGATTTGATTGTGAGTTTTTGCTTAAGTTTAAGAGTTTACCGAAAGAATGAAATGTTTGTTCTTGCACCTTATAACCATCTTAGAGGACAACGCGTTTAATCCTTCGTTTGGAATTTTCTAGCTTTTTCAAACTTGCCTATAACTGTTTCTACTTGTTTGCTTGCGGACAAGCAATGGACAAGTTGGGGGGAGTTGATATCCTTATATTTTACATGTTTTTATGGTTTAGTTTCATAGATTCTTAGTTCCCATTTTGTATAATTTTAGGAATTTTTCATGCATTTGAGTCTTGTATTTGCATGGTATCACATCTTAGAGTCCTAGGTTGTTTTATTTGCATATTGCACATGTTTCGAGTCTTTTTAGGTGAATGGAATACCATGGAGACTTGAAGTTTGGATTAGAGATCATTTGGAAGAAAATAAGAGAAATGATCATGCAGAACCATTCTGAAGTGTCTCAAAGATATACTCAGATGAAGGCTTTAACTTGCGTTTTAGATCCAGATTCCTTGATAAAGGTTGTAGACAAAGGAGTTAGCTTTCATTTGAGACTGGTTTGAAGTGATTCCCATTTATGGTTGGAAAGTTATACGCATTTTACTGAAGACAGGTCAATCCAGCGCGAAGATGAAACAATTGGAGGATTAGGACAAGGATCGACCGATCGCACCACGGGATCGACCGATCCATGCTCCACGGAAATTTTCTCCGGACACAACAGATCGACCGATCCTCCATGCAGATCGACCGATCCTCCATGCAGATCGACCGATCCCCAGCCAGCCGCCTTGAAGATATTATGTCCGGAAATTGAGGATCGATCGATCCGACTTGTGGATCGACCGATCCTCCCAGCCGCACACACACTTTTACACCTATGTCTATAAATATCCCACCTAAACCTACTAAAACATAATCAGATTTTTTTCTAAAGCTTTTGGACTCCTAAAACACTGTTTTAGAGAGTTCTTGGATCTTGAAGCTTCTCCCTTCATCAAACACTTGGAGAAGTTTTCTTGTATCTTTTGTTGTTTATTTCAATACTATTATGTTTTCTATGGTTTATTTTGTTGTTTCTTTGATTATGTGTGAGTAATTTCACATTTAGGTTTTAGGGTTCTTGAAGGATCTTGATGGCTTGTTGAATTGATTAGATATTTGGGGTTTCTAATCCATAGGTTCTTTGATTCATGTATCCTTAATGCTAGATTAAGAGTAATTAACTTAGTCTTGATTTTAGGTTGTTCTATAAGCACTAATCATGTTATAGAGAGCTTGAACCTTGTGAATTAAGCTTTGTATCTCTAGCCTGCGAGAGTTGATGCTAGATCATCATTGTGAACTTAGTGAACTTGTATGTTAATGCTAATTTGGTTAGGAGAAATCAAACGAGAGTTTAGTTTTCAAATAGTCAAGTTTAGGGGTTAAGGCCACGAGAGTGGGTTAATCCACCTTGCGTTCATGTTCTAGAACGGTACTTAAAAGTGTTGAAACCCATGCTCATTTTATTCACTAGCTATTGATATCCGGAATTGCCTTAAAGCCTAATGCTTTAGCTTGTTAGTCTTTTAGTTAGTCATTTCATCTTGTTTAATTTCTTGTTTACTAAACCAATTTTTATATCGTTTAGATTAGATAGTGTCTTGTATTCCTATTGTGTTGTTCTTGTTTCCCTGTGGATTCGATCCTCAAGTACACAACGTACGAAGGGTTTATTTGATAGACCCGAGCCGAAAAACTCCATATATCAGAAACTAAAATGGAGCTTTTATAGGCTCGTAAACAACATTTCTAAGTAGCTAAAACAAGAAACAACTCGTGCATAATTGAAGGAAATAGCCATTTCTAAGGAGCTAAGGCTTTTGATGACAAACTCCTTAAATTAAGGTAAGTGGAGGCTCCTTTTATCTTGAAAACTTGAAGAGGTGGAGCTGCCAGATTTTTAGGATCTTGTCTGGGCCTCTTAGTGGCTTTGGATGTCTAGGATCAGGTGGAATAGATGGAGGGTCGAGTTTAAACAATTTGGGTAGTGGAAAGAAAGCATTTCCCCAAAACAAGGAAATTGTCTTTCCTTTTGTTGTGAAAACTATGAGTTAAAGTGGTGTTGTTTTGGAAGCCTTTAAACAACATGTAGTCTTCATATGGTCTTGTAGAAACAGCAGGAAGGTCTCTAGCAGTTGAATAAAGTCTCCTGGTCGCCAAAGTCTTGTTTGCAAGTGATTAAACCCGTCAGCTTCCAAATTAGGCAAGCTGAGAATCATCTGGTTTAGAAAATTAATATCTCCTAAACCAAAATCGGTATTGACTTGATTCCAATTCGATGAGCTTCCCTTATGAGTCACAATTCCATAAGAGGTCTCCTCGTTGCTCGGTTCCTCTTGGTCTGGCCGGAATCCACCTTTTAATGTACATTGGTCTAAATCCGGTATGTTAGAATACAGCTGACTTAAAAATTCAATACCTCCTTCATCTGAACGGATAATTGGTTGACTCCACTTCGAGGTGCTCTCTAGATGAGATGAGAATGTAATGAAAATGGTGTATGATCTGGAACAATTGACATTGGGCACTTTTGCACCAACAAGTTGCTGCCTCGTTAAAACCTTACCGGGAAAACCCATTGGGATAAAACCACAGTGAAGGAAAAAGAGTACAGTCCTTGAAGATGTCTTTATCCATCTCATCATGACCTGAGGAACTCCAATATTGGTTCTTGGTTCGAGTTCCTTCTTTACTTGAGACTGGTTTGGTCCTTTTAGTGTTGATTTGCTCCCCTCGGTCTCGTCGGCTTGTCTTTGCTCAATGTGATCTCTCTCATGGTTGGTGCTAGGTTTGATGACCGCATCATAAAGCATGCTACCTAGGTGGAGAAGAAAGCGAAGGTAAGAAACAAGCATTATACCTTATCCCACACTTCATGTACTTCTTAGAATATCATAGGAGTTTCCGAGGGTGAAGTTGGGACTTCTACCATGAAGACACATATTAAGGCTAAACCAACACCTAAGGATGTGAATATGAAGAAGCAATGCTTTGATAGACAAGGATTTGGCCATTTACAAACCGATAGTCCAATTAACAAAGTTATAACCATTCAAAATAAAAAGGAGAGTGAATAGAACTGTTGAAGTGTACACAATAGAGTTGGATCTCTAACAATTGCTTGTCGATGGTCTAGAGCCGCAACAGGGAGCCATTGTAGGCTTTGTAGAATGATTGAGTGATGAAATATCGTCAGTGGCAGAGATTCAGCCTACTAGGACTCTTAGTGACGTGATAAAACATGCTACCTAGGTGGAGAAGAAAGCCAAGGTAAGAAACAAGCATTATACCTTATCCCACACTTCATGTACTTCTTAGAATCTCATAGGAGTTTCCGAGGGTGAAGTTGGGACTTGTATCATGAAGACACATATTAAGGCTAAACCAACACCTAAGGATGTGAATATGAAGAAGCAATGCTTTGATAGACAAGGATTTGTCCATTTACAAGCTGATAGTCCAATTAACGAAGTTATAACCATTCAAAATAAAAAGGAGAGTGAATAGAACTGTTGAAGTGTACACAATAGAGTTGGATCTCTAACAATTGCTTGTCGATGGTCTAGAGTCGCAACAGGGAGCCATTGTAGGCTTTGTAGAATGATTGAGTGATGAAATATCATCAATGGCTGAGATTCAGCCTACTAGGACTCTTAGTGACGTGATAAAACATGCTACCTAGGTGGAGAAGAAAGCCAAGGTAAGAAACAAGCATTATACCTTATCCCACACTTCATGTACTTCTTAGAATCTCATAGGAGTTTCCGAGGGTGAAGTTGAGACTTGTATCATGAAGACACATATTTAGGGTAAACCAACACCTAAGGATGTTAATATAAAGAAGCAATGCTTTGATTGACAAGAATTTGGACACTTAAAAGCTGATAGTCCCAAAAATGGGGCGATAACCGTTCAAACTACCAAGGAAAGTAAATAGAACTGTTGAAGTGAACACAATGGAGTTGGATCTCTGACAATTGCTTGGCGATGGTCTAGAGCCACAACAGGGAGCCATTGTAGGCTTTGTAGGATGATTGAGTGATGAAATATCGTCAAAAGCTGAGATTCAGCCTACTAGGACTCTTAGTGACGTGATAAACCATGCTACCTAGGTGGAGAAGAAAGCCAAGGTAAGAAACAAGCATTATACCTTATCCCACACTTCATGTACTTCTTAGAATCTCATAGGAGTTTCCGAGGGTGAAGTTGGGACTTGTATCATGGAGACACATATTAAGGCTAAACCAACACCTAAGGATGTGAATATGAAGACGCAATGCTTTGATTGACAAGGATTTGGCCGCTTACAAGCTGATAGTCCCAAAAATGGGGTTATAACCATTCAAACTACAAAGGAAAGTAAATAGAACTGTTGAACTGTACACAATGGAGTTGGATCTCTGACAATTGCTTGTCGATGGTCTAGAGCCGCAACAGGGAACCATTGTAGGCTTTGTAGAATGATTGAGTGATGAAATAACGTCAAAGGCTGAGATTCAGCCTATTAGGACTATTAGGGACGTCATAAAGCATGCTACGTAGGTGGAGAAGAAAGCCAAGGTAAGAAACAAGCATTATACCTTATCCCACACTTCATGTACTTCTTAGAATATCATAGGAGTTTCTGAGGGTGAAGTTGGGACTTGTATCATAAAGACACATATTAAGGCTAAACCAACACCTAAGGATGTGAATATGAAGAAGCAATGCTTTGATAGACAAGGATTTGGCCATTTACAAGCTGATAGTCCAATTAACGAAGTTATAACCATTCAAAATAAAAAGGAGAGTGAATAGAACTGTTCAAGTGTACACAATAGAGTTGGATCTCTAACAATTGCTTGTCGATGGTCTAGAGCCGCAATAGGGAGCCATTGTAGGCTTTGTAGAATGATTGAGTGATGAAATATCGTCAATGGCTGAGATTCAGCCTACTAGGACTCTTAGTGACGTGATAAAACATGCTACCTAGGTGGAGAAGAAAGCCAAGGTAAGAAACAAGCATTATACCTTATCCCACACTTCATGTACTTCTTAGAATCTCATAGGAGTTTCCGAGGGTGAAGTTGAGACTTGTATCATGAAGACACATATTTAGGGTAAACCAACACCTAAGGATGTTAATATAAAGAAGCAATGCTTTGATTGACAAGAATTTGGACACTTAAAAGCTGATAGTCCCAAAAATGTGGCTATAACCGTTCAAACTACCAAGGAAAGTAAATAGAACTGTTGAAGTGAACACAATGGAGTTGGATCTCTGAAAATTGCTTGGCGATGGTCTAGAGCCGCAACAGGGAGCCATTGTAGGCTTTGTAGAATGATTGAGTGATGAAATATCGTCAAAGGCTGAGATTCAGCCTACTAGGACTCTTAGTGACGTGATAAACCATGCTACCTAGGTGGAGAAGAAAGCCAAGGTAAGAAACAAGCATTATACCTTATCCCACACTTCATGTACTTCTTAGAATCTCATAGGAGTTTCCGAGGGTGAAGTTGGGACTTGTATCATGGAGACACATATTAAGGCTAAACCAACACCTAAGGATGTGAATATGAAGAAGCAATGCTTTGATTGACAAGGATTTGGCCACTTACAAGCTGATAGTCCCAAAAATGGGGTTATAACCATTCAAACTACAAAGTAAAGTAAATAGAACTGTTGAAGTGTACACAATGGAGTTGGATCTCTGACAATTGCTTGTCGATGGTCTAGAGCCGCAACAGGGAACCATTGTAGGCTTTGTAGAATGATTGAGTGATGAAATAACGTCAAAGGCTGAGATTCCGCCTATTAGGACTATTAGTGACGTCATAAAGCATGCTACGTAGGTGGAGAAGAAAGCCAAGGTAAGAAACAAGCATTATACCTTATCCCACACTTCATGTACTTCTTAGAATATCATAGGAGTTTCCGAGGGTGAAGTTGGGACTTGTATCATGAAGACACATATTAAGGCTAAACCAACATCTAAGGATGTGAATATGAAGAAGCAATGCTTTGATAGACAAGGATTTGGCCATTTACAAGCTGATAGTCCAATTAACGAAGTTATAACCATTCAAAATAAAAAGGAGAGTGAATAGAACTGTTGAAGTGTACACAATAGAGTTGGATCTCTAACAATAGCTTGTCGATGGTCTAGAGCCGCAACAGGGAGCCATTGTAGGCTTTGTAGAATGATTGAGTGATGAAATATCGTCAATGGCTGAGATTCAGCCTACTAGGACTCTTAGTGACGTGATAAAACATGCTACCTAGGTGGAGAAGAAAGCAAAGGTAAGAACCAAGCATTATACCTTATCCCACACTTCATGTACTTCTTAGAATCTCATAGGAGTTTCCGAGGGTGAAGTTGGGTCTTGTATCATGAAGACACATATTAAGGCTAAACAAACACCTAAGGATGTGAATATGAAGAAGCAATGCTTTGATTGACAATGATTTGGCCACTTACAAGCTGATAGTCCCAAAAATGGGGTTATAACCATTCAAACTACAAAGGAAAGTAAATAGAACTGTTGAAGTGTACACAATGGAGTTGGATCTCTGACAATTGCTTGTCGATGGTCTAGAGCCGCAACAGGGAACCATTGTAGGCTTTGTAGAATGATTGAGTGATGAAATAACGTCAAAGGCTGAGATTTCGCCTATTAGGACTATTAGTGACGTCATAAAGCATGCTACGTAGGTGGAGAAGAAAGCCAAGGTAAGAAACAAGCATTATACCTTATCCCACACTTCATGTACTTCTTAGAATATCATAGGAGTTTCCGAGGGTGAAGTTGGGACTTGTATCATGAAGACACATATTAAGGCTAAACCAACATCTAAGGATGTGAATATGAAGAAGCAATGCTTTGATAGACAAGGATTTGGCCATTTACAAGCTGATAGTCCAATTAACGAAGTTATAACCATTCAAAATAAAAAGGAGAGTGAATAGAACTGTTGAAGTGTACACAATAGAGTTGGATCTCTAACAATAGCTTGTCGATGGTCTAGAGCCGCAACAGGGAGCCATTGTAGGCTTTGTAGAATGATTGAGTGATGAAATATCGTCAATGGCTGAGATTCAGCCTACTAGGACTCTTAGTGACGTGATAAAACATGCTACCTAGGTGGAGAAGAAAGCAAAGGTAAGAACCAAGCATTATACCTTATCCCACACTTCATGTACTTCTTAGAATCTCATAGGAGTTTCCGAGGGTGAAGTTGGGTCTTGTATCATGAAGACACATATTAAGGCTAAACAAACACCTAAGGATGTGAATATGAAGAAGCAATGCTTTGATTGACAATGATTTGGCCACTTACAAGCTGATAGTCCCAAAAATGGGGTTATAACCATTCAAACTACAAAGGAAAGTAAATAGAACTGTTGAAGTATACACAATGGAGTCGGATCTCTGACAATTGCTTAGTGATGGTCTAGAGCCGCAACAGGGAACCATTGCAGGCTTTGTACAATAATTGAGTGGTGAAATAACGTTAAAGGCTGAGATTCAGCCTATTAGGACTATTAGTGACGTCATAAAGCATGCTACTTAGGTGGAGAAGAAAGCCAAGGTAAGAAACAAGCATTATACCTTATCCCACACTTCATGTACTTCTTAGAATCTCATAGGAGTTTCCAAGGGTGAAGTTGGGACTTGAATCATGAAGACACATATTAAGGCTAAACCAACACCTAAGGATGTGAATATGAAGAAGCAATGCTTTGATAGACAAGGATTTGGCCATTTACAAGCTGATAGTCCAATTAACGAAGTTATAACCGTTCAAAATAAAAAAGAGAGTGAATAGAACTGTTGAAGTGTACACAATAGAGTTGGATCTCTAACAATAGCTTGTCGATGGTCTAGAGCCGCAATAGGGAGCCATTGTAGGCTTTGTAGAATGATTGAGTGATGAAATATCGTCAATGGCTGAGATTCAGCCTACTAGGACTCTTAGTGACGTGATAAAACATGCTACCTAGGTGGAGAAGAAAGCCAAGGTAAGAAACAAGCATTATACCTTATCCCATACTTCATGTACTTCTTAGAATCTCATAGGAGTTTTGATTGCTCGAGTATTTACTCGATACACTTAACCGCAAGGTAGTATATAACGAGGTCGAACCACAAGAACCAATGGTACACTAATGATTTACGAGACTTGTAATTAGCTATAGCAGGATGGGTTTGATTGTTTCTTCCAAACTTGTTAACAAAATGCAATAAACATAAAACGAACGATTGATTTATACGATTAAAAGGCATTAGGCCTTAGAGCATTTCAGGTTGTCGATGGCTTAACAAATATTTCTGAGTAGGGGATTTAACACTCTCAGCACCGTTCTAGAACATGAACGCAAGGTGGATTAACCCACTCTCGTGGCCTTAACCCCTAAACTTGGCTACTCGAAAACTAAACTCTCGTTTGATTTCTCCTAACCAAATTAGCATTAACACACAAGTTCACTAAGTTCACAATGATGATCTAGCATCAACTCTCGCAGGCTAGAGATACAAAGCTCAATTCATAAGGTTCAAGTTCTCTATAACATGATTAGTGCTTATAGAACAACCTATGATCAAGACTAAGGTAGCTACTCTTAATCTAGCATTAAGAACACATGAACCAAAGAACCTATGGATTAGAAACCCCAAATCTCTATCAATTCATCAAGCCATCAATTCCCTTCAAGAACTCTAAAACCTAACTATAGAATTACTCACACATAATCACAAAAACAACAAAGTAAACCATACAAAGCATAATAGGATTGAAATAAACAACAAATGATACAACAAAACTTCTCCAAATGTTTGATAGGAAGGAGGAGCTTAGAAATCCAAGAAAAGTGTTTAGAATAGTGTTTTTGGCGTAGAACTAAAATCTGATATGTTTTTGTAGGTTTAGGTGGGATATTTATAGACATAGGTGTAAAATGGTGTAGGCGGCCAAGGGGATCGATCGATCCACAAGTCGGATCGGTCGATCCCTGATTTACGGACATAATATCTTCAAGGCGGCTGGGCATGGGATCGATCGATCCACACGTCGGATCGATCGATCCCAATGTTGTTCTTCATGACGGCTGGCAGGCGATCGATCGATCTGCCCTAGGGATCGATCGATCCGTTGTGTCCGGACAAAATCTCTTCATGTCGTCATCAGGCTGGATCGACCGATCGGTTGGCCGGATCGGTCGATCCCTCGTGTCCGGACAATTGTCCGTGGGTCATGGATCGGTCGATTGGTCGGCCAGATCGACCGATCCGTGGCCGTGTTCTTGGAGTCGTCTGGATCGATCGATCCATGGGTGGGATCGATCGATCCATGTCCTTTCCGTAGCTTCTAAGCTTCATCTTAGCCCGAACAATCCCGAAATCATCTTATTCCGGCTTAACTCCATAGAATCTGTAAAAGACTCAAAACAAAATAGAAAAGACTCGAAAACTAACAAAAGATACGAAACAAATACTAAAAACAAATCAAAAAGCAATCAAAAGTACAATACATCAACTCCCCCCAACTTAGACTTTTGCTTGTCCTCAAGGAAAACAAAACAAAATCTAAACCAAGAGAAAAGGTTTTGAAAAACATGAGAATTCGTAAAATCTATAGGATCATGCCTTCAACCAAATGCTCGCAACCACTTTCACCAAGTTCATATCAAACCGTACTACATTGTACTTCGCCATAACCGTAGCAAATGTATGAAATCCCGAGATCATGTAGAACTTAACATTTAATATTTATTAAGAAATGCGTGTACTCTCACAAAGGGAATATCTAACACGTTATGGTCTAGGTATGAAGGTTGATATTTGGTGGCTCAAGTGTTTTGGGTTCTCCAGCAAAGCAAACGGATGCAAATCATTATGCAAAATCACAGTGAGACAAAGACCAATTAGGAAGTACATAGCTCTCCTTTCGCTCGAATCCTCCTAACCAACTCAGAACCCCAAGTATGAATATAAAGATTTCTTTCTTTCTTTTTTTTTTAGATGCTAATGAAACACATTAAAGATCTCAGACTCGCTCCTTTCTCTTTTCACTCCTTTCCCATCTTGTTTTTTTTTTTTTTTTTTTTTTTTTTTTTTTTTTTTTTTTTTTTTTTAGATGGGGGAGCGGGAATGAGGAGTCCTACAAAAGTTGCATCAAAAGAAATCTTGACAATGAATGCTCGTCATACTCATAAATAAATCTACTAATCCACAATAGCCCAATCTCGTCCAATGACGGTATGCAAACGAACTACTACCACAATCCTAGCGAAAGGAAAGCTATGTCGGTCCGTATACTCCATAGTTTTTGCACATGAATGCACATGACAATGGCTATAAACAGATGCATGTGGTTTGAAAGATGGAAATGGTAAGGGGTGTGGTACTAGACTAAAAATAAGTCTAGCCATTTGGAGTTAACAAAGGTTGATATAAACAATGTAAAGAAAACTCCAAATGTAATTCCATTACATGATTATCAATCCCCTAAGTGAGATATATTAAGTCCATATTAAGTTCATATATATATGATTAAGCTCAAATGATAGGGATTTTCATAAAATGATCAAGTTATGGATTTTTCTGCGCTTCCAAGTTATCCTCAAACAAGGCTAAGCAGTTTTAAAACAAAATGATCTTAAACATGTTGCAATTCCAAAAGATAACAAATTCTCATAACTGTTTTGACTCAATAAAACATTTTAAATTCCAACAAAGTTTTAATCAAAATAAAACACACCAAAATAAAAGAAACAAACACAAACGTCATTAGTAAATAATGGCATCCTCCCCCGAACTTGCTTTTCACCGTCTCGGTGTAATAACAAATTAAACAGAAGAATGCCATACATAAAGAAACAAAACCAAATGTCTTAAAAGCGAAATGATATAGAACAAGGGATAGAAATAACCACAAGCTCAGTGGTCGCGGGTAGAGCTATCGCTGGAGCTCTCTCTCCTGCCTATGTTCCTCCTGCTTCTTGGTAAGCGGATATCACTATACTGTGCTGAGGAATGCTCCACTGGTGAATGATTAGGTTCAGCCCGGTCTTGAGCTGCCTTGGTCCTCTTCTCACGTGCGTTGGTGATAGAGTTGGACTCTGTGCCCTCAGAGTCATCAGCATCCTCGGCTTGCTCGACTTCTTCATTTTCACATTCCTCATCTTCCTCATCTTCCTCGTCTTCACCTTCCTCATTATCCTCATCTTCACCTTCCTCATTTTCCTCATTTTCAGCCTCAGCGCTTTCCTCATCTTGTGTCGGTGAACCTGAAGCACAAGAACAAGGTTTGATCTTCTGGATCGCCCTCCATATTTTCCTCATCATGGAGTTGTTCTTTTTCTGCGAGTCGATGATCCACTGAAGCTGCTGTGTCGTGTCATCTGCAGGAGGGCTTGGGGGTAGGCGGTACCTGTTTGGGCCGTGAGGCAGGAGCTGCTGCGGCTGAGGCTCGTCTGCTTCTTCTTCGATGTCAACCTCAGCCTCTTCCATCTCATCATCGCTATCGTTCGGCTGTGGTGCTGCTTGTGTTGATGTACGATGGCGACGAGAGAGTGTCCGCGTGGTGCCAGAAGGATCTGGTATCAAGTGCTCCGGACCTAGTAAAAACTCCAAACTTTCCTTAGATAGGAGTGAAGTGATACCTTCGTTAGGAAGTCTGCAGAAACAGGTTGTCCCGTTGCGATCCCAATACATATAGACATCGCTCTTGTTGAGCACATGGCAGTTGACAAGATGTCTATTGTCGATCCTCCCGTATCTTTCCTCAACTTCTTCCCTCCTGAGATCAATCTTCGTATGTTGGAAGATTGGGGTGAGGATGTTGCCCACACAACATTCCTTTGGAGGCTTTCCCTTGATCCTCTGAAGCATATCGCACAACACAGCGGCATAATTGACGGTAGGTCCAGGACTCTCCGCGTACTCTGGTAGGAGATGCTTGACGCCCATAAATAGCATCCACAACTCATCATCTCTGACCGCCCCTGATTCCTTCTTGAAGAAGAAGGTGTTGCTGATGATCTTCACAGCAATTCTCAAAACAGGATTCCTTATCGCTGCAATCTTGGCTTTGCGCGAAACATACTCACCGTGAGCGATCAGACCCCAGAATTCATTTGCAAGGTGTTTATCGAGCTTTGGGATCGAGACATCTTCTGCTTTCTCGAATCCGTAGATATCACAAATTTTCTGAAGGCTGTATTTGAAGTGCTTCTTGTTGAGGAAGAAAGTGAAAGTCCCCTCGCTTGCTATCGGTGCGTCCGGGTTTTTGTAGGTGAGCCGACAAGTAGCAAGAAACTCCCTCACCAACTTTGGATATAACGGCTCGTTGAGCTTCCAAAGCATTCCAAACCCCATATTCTGAAAGAGGGTCGCCGCATCATCATGTAAACCAATGTCCGCCAATGTAATGTCACATCCCATTCGAGTGGGCATAAGCTTGACTGATCTCATATCTGCCAAGAATTTTGTGTCGTGAGCATCCCATTTTCCCGTGACGGGTCTGAGTAGGGGATTTTGGTTACGGCTCGTCCTGCGCCTTTTTCCTGCATTGCGGGAGCTTCCGGCTTGATCCATCTCCTGTATGAATCCAAAAACAATTCTCTAAGTCATTTTTCAAGTTATCGTAGAACAATATGGCTTTTTCCTGATGTAATCCACCAATATCGAAACTATTTCATTTTGAATACTGAACCAAGTAACAACATAATCAAATTATTAAAGCTAATCAAAGCAAAATAATATGACTTTTATGCATTAACATTCATTGTGGTTCATTTTCGGATTTGTGGAATAGTGAGATATTCAATCACAAATTTTACTCCAATCTAGCCATTTCTAATGAAAATTGAGTTTCCCTTATCATCCTAGACAAGAATCTAGCATTTTTCCATCATTAAACAACCTAAAACTCAAGCAATAATGAATTGGAGCAAAATCACATTTAGAACCCTAAAATTTTCGAATTGGGAATTTGAAATTTCGAAGCCATACCTTTGCAGAGAGTTAAAATGGTTTCCAGAATCAGAAAGAGGAGGAAAAATTGATTGGATTAGCACCAAAAATCACTAAAAACCGTTGAGTTTTGACAAAGTTATGGTTGAAAGAATTTTGTGTTCTTTGTGTTCTTCAAAATCGCCAAAGGAGAAGGTTTTGGTCGATCTCTGTTGGAAATCGATCGATCCTTTGGGTTTTATGATTGATTTTTGAAGTTTTTCGGTTTAATTCAAGTGATTTTTGGTTTGGGCGTACCTGGGATCGATCGATCCAACCTCTGGATCGATCGATCCAACATTGTTTGGCCGTGTTGGTCGCGTGGTCGTGGATCGGTCGATCGGTTGGCCGGATCGACCGATCTTCGTTGTTCCGGGTTTGTGCCGAGGTTGAGGGATCGATCGATCGTGACGAGGGATCGGTCGATCCGTGTTGTTTGGTCGTTTGTTCGTGGATCGGTCGATCGCTTGGCCGGATCGACCGATCCCTCACCTCCGGGAACTTGGTGAATTTTTGCCTTTTTGCTTGGATCGATCGATCCAACATCTGGATCGATCGATCCCGTTCTGTACTATCAAAATTCAAACGTTTTAATCTCTGGATCGATCGAAACCATAGGGGATCGATCGATCCCTTCACTCACAGAGAGTGGATTGAAGCAATATGTACAAAACGTAAAATCAATATAGGAAATGAAAAACTTAGAAATATTTACAAGATACCTGGTGGGTTGCCTCCCACAAAGCGCTTATTTAAGGTCATTAGCTTGACCGTCATGGAGTTCTAGACTTGGTTTGGAGGATCCTCGAGAAGGATCTTTGTTTTCTCGTTCATTGTGGAATCTGCAAGATACGGCTTGACTCTCTGACCATTTACAGTAAATGGTTCTCCCTTTTTGTCCCATAGAACCACCGCACCATGCGGTTTTACTTCCTTGATGGTGTATGGCCCGGTCCATCTCGACTTTAGTTTTCCTGGAAAAAGTTTAAGGCGAGAGTTGTAGAGAAGTACCTTATCGTTCTCTGAAAGCTTCTTGAGGATTATCCTTTTGTCATGAAGAGCTTTAGTTCGCTCTTTGTAGATCCTTGAGCTTTCGTAAGCATTTAACCTGAGTTCGTCTAACTCGTTTAACTGAATTAAACGTTTCTCTGAAGCGGTCTTTATGTCGAAGTTCATCAGCTTCGTTGCCCACAACGCCTTGTACTCTAGTTCGACAGGTAGGTGACAGGACTTACCGTAGACGAGGTTAAATGGTGTGGTTCCAATGGGAGTTTTGAAGGCGGTTCTGTATGCCCAAAGAGCATTATCAAGCTTTGCCGCCCAATCCTTTCTCGATTTTCCAACTGTTTTCTCCAAGATTCCTTTGATCTCCCTGTTTGAGATTTCGACTTGGCCACTGGTTTGAGGGTGATATGGTGCTGCCACTTTGTGTTTGACTCCATGCTTTGCCAACAGACTCGCAAAGATCTTATTGATGAAATGCTTTCCACCGTCACTGATCACTACCCGTGGGATTCCAAAGCGAGGAAAGATAATGGATTTAAACATTTTCAAAACAACTTTCCCGTCATTTGTTGGGCTGGCAAGTGCTTCCACCCATTTAGAGACATAGTCGACTGCGACTAAGATGTACTCGTTTCCATAGGATGCTGGGAAAGGTCCCATGAAGTCGATGCCCCATACATCGAACACCTCAACCTCGAGAATGAAATTTTGCGGCATTTCATTCCGCTTGCTTATGTTATCTTTCCTTTGGCAAGCGTCGCACTTTGCTACAAACTCGTGTGCATCACGGAATATCGTAGGCCACCAAAAGCCAGCTTGTAAGATCTTCGTAGCTGTTTTAAATGAAGCGAAGTGTCCTGCATAATCAGAAGCATGACAATGATAGAGAATACCATGTACCTCACTTTCGGGAATGCATCTTCTGAATATTCCGTCTTTACACCTTTTGTAAAGAAATGGTTCATCCCAATAGTAGTGTTGGACATCTTTGAGAAACTTTTTCTTGGCATATCCTACAAAATCAGGTGGTGAAACATCACAAGATAAGTAGTTAGCAAAGTCAGCGTACCATGGTAAATTTCCCTCGATGGTGTGCATGGTCATGAGCTCAACCGCATTTCTGTTTTTAGACTGTTCAACCTCATAGACATAGTTGTCTTCTATTAGCGCAAGCTCTTCTCCGGGAGAAACATCTCTCATTGGGACATCCTCTTGTACTCTTAGTCGAGATAAGTTATCTGCGACTCCGTTTTCGATTCCCTTTTTATCTTTGATTTCCAAGTCGAACTCCTGGAGTAGAAGTATCCATCTTAAAAGCCTCGGCTTGGCGTCTTTCTTCGTGAAAAGGTATCTCAACGCTGCATGATCAGTGTGGACTACAACTTTGGACCCAACGAGATAGGATCTAAACTTCTCAAAAGCGAAGACAATCGCTAGGAGTTCTTTCTCGGTTGTTGCATAGTTGCATTGTGCGACATCAAGAGTGCGGCTGGCATAATAGATGGCGTGCATCTTCTTATCTTTCCTTTGCCCTAAAACTGCACCTACAGCATAGTCACTTGCATCACACATTACCTCGAAGGGTAGCTCCCAATCAGGTGGTTGCACAATGGGAGCGCTCACAAGAGATCCCTTGATCTTTATAAATGCCTTGAGGCAGTCTTCATCAAACTCAAACTTTTGATCTTTGCACAATAGCTGAGTCAATGGCCTTGCAATCTTCGAAAAATCCTTTATGAACCTCCTGTAGAACCCAGCATGTCCTAGGAAGCTCCTTATTCCCTTAACAGAATTTGGAGGTGGCATGTTCATCATCACATCGATTTTGGCTCTATCCACTTCAATGCCCTTTTCTGAGATCCTATGACCGAGAACGATTCCATCTCGCACCATGTAGTGACACTTTTCCCAATTCAGGACCAAATGTTTGTCCTCGCAGCGTTGGAGTACCCTGCACAGATTAGACAAACAAACAGCAAAAGATGTGCCATGCACAGAAAAGTCATCCATAAAGACTTCCATATAATCCTCAATCATTTCAGAAAAAATTGACATCATACAACGCTGAAATGTTGCTGGTGCGTTACACAATCCAAATGGCATTCTTCGATATGCGAAGGTACCATAAGGACATGTAAAAGTGGTTTTCTCTTGATCATCGGGATGTATCGGAATCTGAAAGAATCCCGAGTATCCATCAAGAAAACAGTAATATTGGTGGTTTGCTAACCTCTCTAACATTTGATCGATAAATGGAAGTGGAAAATGATCTTTACGTGTTGCAGAGTTTAACTTTCTATAATCAATGCACATGCGGTGCCCTGTCACAGTTCTTGTCGGAATCAATTCATTCCTATCATTTCTAATCACAGTGACACCACCCTTTTTAGGTACCACATGGACAGGACTTACCCAAGTACTATCCGAGATTGGATAGATTACTCCTGCATCTAGGAGTTTGATGATCTCAGTCTTAACAACATCTCTGAGGTTCGGGTTTAACCGTCTCTGATGTTCTATAGACATCATTGATTCATCTTCGAGGTAAATCCTATGCATGCAAAGGTTAGGAGATATACCTTTCATGTCGTCAAGGGAATAGCCTATAGCTTTTCTGTACTTCCTCAGCTCACACAGCAGTAAGGCACTCTCTACATTGTTTAGTTCAGCATTTATTATAACGGGGTAAGTAGAATGAGGACCAAGAAACGCATACCTGAGTCCTGAGGGAAGCGGCTTGAGTTCCACCTTTGGAGCTTTTAGTTCACTCCAATCTCCACAAACTTCTGAGGTAGGTACATTCTCCTCCTTTTCTACTTCATCTTTGTCTAGCAAGGCGAATGCAACAACTTTACTCAGTTCAACCGGCTCGTCTAGAATCCTAGCGAAATCCGTTGTTGCTTCCTCAATGTATCCATGTTGATCCTCTTCCTTTGTCAAGGCGATTTGAAGTGGATCTTCAGTATTCATTTCCTCTAGGAGCTCATCTGCTAGCTCATCCATGATGTCAACCCAAAATGCTTGACCTTCAATGGTTGGTTTAGACATCACTCTCTCCATGTCGAATTCTTGGAAAAGGTCTCCTACTTGTAGCTTGATCAAGCTTCTCTTGACATCTATCAATGCACCAGATGTGTGCAAGAAAGGTCTACCAAGAATAAGCGGGTCTTTTGGCTCCTCATCCAGGTTAAGAACAATGAAGTCAGTGGGGATGTGAAATGTCCCAACTCTCACGTAAACGTTCTCAGCAATTCCAATGGGCAACCGCACAGAACGGTCTGCAAGCACTAGAGAGATACTTGTTGGCTTGAAGTTTGTGATCCCCAACCGCTTTGCAACTGAAAGCGGCATCAAGCTCACACTTGCACCTAAATCACACAAACATCTAGCAAACAATGAGTCACCAATCTTACAAGGCAAAACAAAACTACCTGGATCTTCTTTCTTCTTTGGTATTGTGTTTTGCAAAATGGCGCTGCACTCGTGTGTGATCAAGACAGCTCCTTCTTCAAGAGTTTTCCTGTTAGTCAAAATATCCTTGAGATATTTTCTGTAGATAGGAATATTTTGAACTAACTCAAGAAAAGGGAGTTTGATTTGAAGTTGTTTCATCACTTCATCGAATTTAGCATACTCCTTCTCTCTTTGAATCTTCCTTAAGCGGCCTGGAAATGGCAACTTGGGTATGTACGGTGGAGGCACGAGATCTTCAGTTTCCTCCTCAATATCAGCGATTTTCTTATCTGCAACTTCCTCACCTTGTGGTGCATTGAGAACCTCTAAATCATTCTCATTCTCAATGACTTTCTCTGAGTCATCGAGATCCTCAACTTCTTTTCCTTTCTTCAAGATCGGTTCTACCTGTTTCCCACTCCTCAATGTAATGGCATTGACAAATTCCTTACCATTGTTGTAGTCTTTCGGGTTCGGTTGCGGTTTTCCAGGAAGAACTCCCATAGGTCTCGTGGAAGTAGAAGCGGTTTGTGCTACCTGATTTTCAAGAGTTTTAACATGTGATGAAAGATTTTCAAACTTACCTTGGAATTCGCTGTACATGTTTTCCACTTTTGAGTTGATGTCAAAGGCGTTCTTGTTCTGGCCATCGAGCAGTTGCTTAAGTATTGTTTTCACATCACTGTCATCGGATGGTCCAGCTGGGGCATAGCTCGCAGGAGCTTGAGCTGGTGCTTGATAACCTCTCTGAAAGTTGTTGAACTGAGGTCTTTGCTGAAATCCCCCTTGTTGAAAACCTCCTTGATTCTGAACTCTGTTTTCAAAAGGCTTGTTGTAGCCTCCTTGGTTCTGAACTCTGTTTTCAAAAGGTTTGTTGTAGCCTCCTTGGTTTGGCACAAACGGTTTTGCTTGATATTGTTGCCCTTGTGGTCTCACTTGTGCTGGATATTTTTGGTCTTGGGGGTTCTCAACATTGGTGCTTCGGTATGAGAGATTAGGATGATTCCTATAGTTTTGGTTGAACCCTTGGTTTTGATAACCATTCACATAGTTTATCTCAGCTTGCACATCCTCAAAACAGTCCCCAGATTGCTCTTGGTATCCTTGCTCTTGGCAACCCTGACCTTCTCCAGAATCATCACAATAGTTGACTGCTCTTTGTTCACGTCTTAGGAGTTGTTCCACCTTCGCAGTCAGCTCAGAAATTTGTTTTGATTCTCCTCCTCCAATGCTCCTCAAGGTCCTATCATAATCAACACAATGGTTGCTGTTGCTACCTGCAAGATTTTCAATCAAGATTAGAGCTTCCGGTTCTGTTTTTGTCATGAAGTCTCCATTGCTTGCTGTGTCCAAAGCCATCTTATAGTTCTGGTCAATTCCCCGATAGAAGGTATTGATGAGTGATTCAGGAGTGAACCCGTGATGAGGACACTCTCTTTTGTAGTCCTTGAATCTCTCCCAAGCTTCTTGGAATGACTCGGTACCAGCTTGTTGAAAACTCGAAATCTTGTTCCTTAGAAGGGTGGTCCTTGCTTGAGTAAAATATTGTCCCAAGAATGCAGCTTTGTAGTCATCCCATGAACTGATGGAGTCTCTTTCTAATGATTTGAACCAACGTTTCGCTTTGTCAGCTAGCGAAAACAAGAACAAACGACACTTAAAAGCATCGTCCGGTACTCCATTCATCCTGGTTGTTCCACACACATCCTCGAAGTTGTCAAGATGAGTGACTGGATTTTCAGAAGGCAGTCCATGAAACTGGTTTTGTTTCACGAGATTCAGCAATCCCCGGCAACGGCGCCAACTTGATTGCTCGAGTATTTACTCGATACACTTAACCGCAAGGTAGTATATAACGAGGTCGAACCACAAGAACCAATGGTACACTAATGATTTACGAGACTTGTAATTAGCTATAGCAGGATGGGTTTGATTGTTTCTTCCAAACTTGTTAACAAAATGCAATAAACATAAAACGAACGATTGATTTATACGATTAAAAGGCATTAGGCCTTAGAGCATTTCAGGTTGTCGATGGCTTAACAAATATTTCTGAGTAGGGGATTTAACACTCTCAGCACCGTTCTAGAACATGAACGCAAGGTGGATTAACCCACTCTCGTGGCCTTAACCCCTAAACTTGGCTACTCGAAAACTAAACTCTCGTTTGATTTCTCCTAACCAAATTAGCATTAACACACAAGTTCACTAAGTTCACAATGATGATCTAGCATCAACTCTCGCAGGCTAGAGATACAAAGCTCAATTCATAAGGTTCAAGTTCTCTATAACATGATTAGTGCTTATAGAACAACCTATGATCAAGACTAAGGTAGCTACTCTTAATCTAGCATTAAGAACACATGAACCAAAGAACCTATGGATTAGAAACCCCAAATCTCTATCAATTCATCAAGCCATCAATTCCCTTCAAGAACTCTAAAACCTAACTATAGAATTACTCACACATAATCACAAAAACAACAAAGTAAACCATACAAAGCATAATAGGATTGAAATAAACAACAAATGATACAACAAAACTTCTCCAAATGTTTGATAGGAAGGAGGAGCTTAGAAATCCAAGAAAAGTGTTTAGAATAGTGTTTTTGGCGTAGAACTAAAATCTGATATGTTTTTGTAGGTTTAGGTGGGATATTTATAGACATAGGTGTAAAATGGTGTAGGCGGCCAAGGGGATCGATCGATCCACAAGTCGGATCGGTCGATCCCTGATTTACGGACATAATATCTTCAAGGCGGCTGGGCATGGGATCGATCGATCCACACGTCGGATCGATCGATCCCAATGTTGTTCTTCATGACGGCTGGCAGGCGATCGATCGATCTGCCCTAGGGATCGATCGATCCGTTGTGTCCGGACAAAATCTCTTCATGTCGTCATCAGGCTGGATCGACCGATCGGTTGGCCGGATCGGTCGATCCCTCGTGTCCGGACAATTGTCCGTGGGTCATGGATCGGTCGATTGGTCGGCCAGATCGACCGATCCGTGGCCGTGTTCTTGGAGTCGTCTGGATCGATCGATCCATGGGATCGATCGATCCATGTCCTTTCCGTAGCTTCTAAGCTTCATCTTAGCCCGAACAATCCCGAAATCATCTTATTCCGGCTTAACTCCATAGAATCTGTAAAAGACTCAAAACAAAATAGAAAAGACTCGAAAACTAACAAAAGATACGAAACAAATACTAAAAACAAATCAAAAAGCAATCAAAAGTACAATACATCAAGTTTCCGAGGGTGAAGTTGGGACTTGTATCATGAAGACACATATTAAGGCTAAACAAACACCTAAGGATGTGAATATGAAGAAGCAATGCTTTGATTGACAATGATTTGGCCACTTACAAGCTGATAGTCCCAAAAATGGGGTTATAACCATTCAAACTACAAAGGAAAGTAAATAGAACTGTTGAAGTATACACAATGGAGTTGGATCTCTGACAATTGCTTAGTGATGATCTAGAGCCGCAACAGGGAACCATTGTAGGTTTTGTACAATGATTGAGTGATGAAATAACGTTAAAGGCTGAGATTCAGCCTATTAGAACTATTAGTGACGTCATAAAGCATGCTACGTAGGTGGAGAAGAAAGCCAAGATAAGAAACAAGCATTATACCTTATCCCACACTTCATGTACTTCTTAGAATATCATAGGAGTTTCCGAGGGTGAAGTTGGGACTTGAATCATGAATACACATATTAAGGCTAAACCAACACCTAAGGATGTGAATATGAAGAAGCAATGCTTTGATAGACAAGGATTTGGCCATTTACAAGCTGATAGTCCAATTAACGAAGTTATAACCGTTCAAAATAAAAAAGAGAGTGAATAGAACTTTTGAAGTGTACACAATAGAGTTGGATCTCTAACAATAGCTTGTCGATGGTCTAGAGCCGCAACAGGGAGCCATTGTAGGCTTTGTAGAATGATTGAGTGATGAAATATCGTCAATGGCTGAGATTCAGCCTACTAGGACTCTTAGTGACGTGATAAAACATGCTACCTAGGTGGAGAAGAAAGCAAAGGTAAGAAACAAGCATTATACCTTATCCCATACTTCATGTACTTCTTAGAATCTCATAGGAGTTTCCGAGGGTGAAGTTGGATCTTGTATCATGAAGACACATATTAAGGCTAAACAAACACCTAAGGATGTGAATATGAAGAAGCAATGCTTTGATTGACAATGATTTGGCCACTTACAAGCTGATAGTCCCAAAAATGGGGTTATAACCATTCAAACTACAAAGGAAAGTAAATAGAACTGTTGAAGTATACACAATGGAGTTGGATCTCTGACAATTGTTTAGTGATGGTCTAGAGCCGCAACAGGGAACCATTGTAGGTTTTGTACAATAATTGAGTGATGAAATAACGTTAAAGGCTGAGATTCAGCCTATTAGGACTATTAGTGACGTCATAAAGCATGCTACGTAGGTGGAGAAGAAAGCCAAGGTAAGAAACAAGCATTATACCTTATCCCACACTTCATGTACTTCTTAGAATCTCATAGGAGTTTCCGAGGGTGAAGTTGGGACTTGAATCATGAATACACATATTAAGGCTAAACCAACACCTAAGGATGTGAATATGAAGAAGCAATGCTTTGATAGACAAGGATTTGACCATTTACAAGCTGATTGTCCAATTAACGAAGTTATAACCATTCAAAATAAAAAGGACAGTGAATAGAACTTTTGAAGTGTACACAATAGAGTTGGATCTCTAACAATTGCTTGTCGATGGTCTAGAGCCACAACAGGGAGCCATTGTAGGCTTTGTAGAATGATTAAGTGATGAAATATCGTCAAAGGCTGAGATTCAGCCTACTAGGACTCTTAGTGACGTGATAAACCATGCTACCTAGGTGTGGAAGAAAGCCAAGGTAAGAAACAAGCATTATACCTTATCCCACAATTCATGTACTTCTTAGAATCTTATAGGAGTTTCCGAGGGTGAAGTTGGGACTTGTATCATGGAGACACATATTAAGGCTAAACCAACACCTAAGGATGTGAATATGAAGAAGCAATGCTTTGATTGACAAGGATTTGGCCACTTACAAGCTGATTGTCCCAAAAATGGGGTTATAACCATTCAAACTACAAAGGAAAGTAAATAGAACTGTTGAAGTGTACACAATGGAGTTGGATCTCTGACAATTGCTTGTCGATGGTCTAGAGCCGCAACAGGGAACCATTGTAGGCTTTGTAGAATGATTGAGTGATGAAATAACGTCAAAGGCTGAGATTCAGCCTATTAGGACTATTAGTGACGTCATAAAGCATGCTACGTAGGTGGAGAAGAAAGCCAAGGTAAGAAACAAGCATTATACCTTATCCCACACTTCATGTACTTCTTAGAATATCATAGGAGTTTCCGAGGGTGAAGTTGGGACTTGTATCATGAAGACACATATTAAGGCTAAACCAACACCTAAGGATGTGAATATGAAGAAGCAATGCTTTGATAGACAAGGATTTGGCCATTTACAAGCTGATAGTCCAATTAACGAAGTTATAACCATTCAAAATAAAAAAGAGAGTGAATAGAACTGTTGAAGTGTACACAATAGAGTTGGATCTCTAACAATAGCTTGTCGATGGTCTAGAGCCGCAACAGGGAGCCATTGTAGGCTTTGTAAAATGATTGAGTGATGAAATATCATCAATGGCTGAGATTCAGCCTACTAGGACTCTTAGTGACGTGATAAAACATGCTACCTAGGTGGAGAAGAAAGCAAAGATAAGAAACAAGCATTATACCTTATCCCACACTTCATGTACTTCTTAGAATCTTATAGGAGTTTCCGAGGGTGAAGTTAGGACTTGTATCATGGAGACACATATTAAGGCTAAACCAACACCTAAGGATGTGAATATGAAGAAGCAATGCTTTGATTGACAAGGATTTGGCCACTTACAAGCTGATTATCCCAAAAATGGGGTTATAACCATTCAAACTACAAAGGAAAGTAAATAGAACTGTTGAAGTGTACACAATGGAGTTGGATCTCTAACAATTGCTTGTCGATGGTCTAGAGCCGCAACAGGGAACCATTGTAGGCTTTGTAGAATGATGGAGTGACGAAATAACGTCAAAGGCTGAGATTCAGCCTATTAGGACTATTAGTGACGTCATAAAGCATGCTACGTAGGTGGAGAAGAAAGCCAAGGTAAGAAACAAGCATTATACCTTATCCCACACTTCATGTACTTCTTAGAATATCATAGGAGTTTCCGAGGGTGAAGTTGGGACTTGTATCATGAAGACACATATTAAGGCTAAACCAACACCTAAGGATGTGAATATGAAGAAGCCATGCTTTGATAGACAAGGATTTGGTCATTTACAAGCTGATAGTCCAATTAACGAAGTTATAACCATTCAAAATAAAAAAGAGAGTGAATAGAACTGTTGAAGTGTACACAATAGAGTTGGATCTCTAACAATAGCTTGTCGATGGTCTAGAGCCGCAACAGGGAGCTATTGTAGGCTTTGTAGAATGATTGAGTGATGAAATATCGTCAATGGCTGAGATTCAGCCTACTAGGACTCTTAGTGACGTGATAAAACATGCTACCTAGGTGGAGAAGAAAGCAAAGATAAGAAACAAGCATTATACCTTATCCCACACTTCATGTACTTCTTAGAATCTCATAGGAGTTTCCGAGGGTGAAGTTGGGTCTTGTATCATGAAGACACATATTAAGGCTAAACAAACACCTAAGGAAGTGAATATGAAGAAGCAATGCTTTGATTGACAAGGATTTGGCCACTTACAAGCTGATAGTCCCAAAAATGGGGTTATAACCATTCAAACTACAAAGGAAAGTAAATAGAACTGTTGAAGTATACACAATGGAGTTGGATCTCTGACAATTGCTTAGTGATGGTCTAGAGCCGCAACAGGGAACCATTGTAGGCTTTGTACAATAATTGAGTGATGAAATAATATCAAAGGCTGAGATTCAGCCTATTAGGACTATTAGTGACGTCATAAAGCATGCTACGTAGGTGGAGAAGAAAGCCAAGGTAAGAAACAAGCATTATACCTTAACCCACACTTCATGTACTTCTTAGAATCTCATAGGAGTTTCCGAGGGTGAAGTTGGGACTTGAATAATGAAGACACATATTAAGGCTAAACTAACACCTAAGGATGTGAATATGAAGAAGCAATGCTTTGATAGACAAGGATTTGGCCATTTACAAGCTGATAGTCCAATTAACGAAGTTATAACCATTCAAAATAAAAAGGACAGTGAATAGAACTGTTGAAGTGTACACAATAGAGTTGGATCTCTAACAATTGCTTGTCGATGGTCTAGAGCCGTAATAGGGAACCATTGTAGGCTTTGTAGAATGATTGAGTGATGAAATAACGTCAAAGGCTGAGATTCAGCCTATTAGGACTATTAGTGACGTCATAAAGCATGCTACGTAGGTGGAGAAGAAAGCCAAGGTAAGAAACAAGCATTATACCTTATCCCACACTTCATGTACTTCTTAGAATATCGTAGGAGTTTCCGAGGGTGAAGTTGGGACTTGTATCATGAAGACACATATTAAGGCTAAACCAACACCTAAAGATGTGAATATGAAGAAGCAATGCTTTGATAGACAAGGATTTGGCCATTTACAAGCTGATAGTCCAATTAACGAAGTTATAACCATTCAAAATAAAAAGGAGAGTGAATAGAACTGTTGAAGTGTACACAATAGAGTTGGATCTCTAACAATAGCTTGTCGATGGTCTAGAGCCACAACAGGGAGCCATTGTAGGCTTTGTAGAATGATTTAGTGATGAAATATCGTCAATGGCTGAGATTCAGCCTACTAGGACTCTTAGTGACGTGATAAAACATGCTACCTAGGTGGAGAAGAAAGCAAAGGTAAGAAACAAGCATTATACCTTATCCCACACTTCATGTACTTCTTAGAATCTCATAGGAGTTTCTAAGGGTGAAGTTGGGTCTTGTATCATGAAGACACATATTAAGGCTAAACAAACACCTAAGGATGTGAATATGAAGAAGCAATGCTTTGATTGACAAGGATTTGGCCACTTACAAGCTGATAGTCCCAAAAATGGGGTTATAACCATTCAAACTACAAAGGAAAGTAAATAGAACTGTTGAAGTATACACAATGGAGTTGGATATCTGACAATTGCTTAGTGATGGTCTAGAGCCGCAACAGGGAACCATTGTAGGCTTTGTACAATAATTGAGTGATGAAATAAAATCAAAGGCTGAGATTCAGCCTATTAGGACTATTAGTGACGTCATAAAGTATGCTACGTAGGTGGAGAAGAAAGCCAAGGTAAGAAACAAGCATTATACCTTATCCCACACTTCATGTACTTCTTAGAATATCATAGGAGTTTCCGAGGGTGAAGTTGGGACTTGAATCATGAAGACACATATTAAGGCTAAACCAACACCTAAGGATGTGAATATGAAGAAGCAATGCTTTGATAGAAAAGGATTTGGCCATTTACAAGCTGATAGTCCAATTAACGAAGTTATAACCATTCAAAATAAAAAGGACAGTGAATAGAACTGTTGAAGTGTACACAATAGAGTTGGATCTCTAACAATTGCTTGTCGATGGTCTAGAGCCGTAATAGGGAACCATTGTAGGCTTTGTAGAATGATTGAGTGGTGAAATAACGTTAAAGGCTGAGATTCAGCCTATTAGGACTATTAGTGACGTCATAAAGCATGCTACTTAGGTGGAGAAGAAAGCCAAGGTAAGAAACAAGCATTATACCTTATCCCACACTTCATGTACTTCTTAGAATCTCATAGGAGTTTCCGAGGGTGAAGTTGGGTCTTGTATCATGAAGACACATATTAAGGCTAAACAAACACCTAAGGAAGTGAATATGAAGAAGCAATGCTTTGATTGACAAGGATTTGGCCACTTACAAGCTGATAGTCCCAAAAATGGGGTTATAACCATTCAAACTACAAAGGAAAGTAAATAGAACTGTTGAAGTATACACAATGGAGTTGGATCTCTGACAATTGCTTAGTGATGGTCTAGAGCCGCAACAGGGAACCATTGTAGGCTTTGTACAATAATTGAGTGATGAAATAATATCAAAGGCTGAGATTCAGCCTATTAGGACTATTAGTGACGTCATAAAGCATGCTACGTAGGTGGAGAAGAAAGCCAAGGTAAGAAACAAGCATTATACCTTAACCCACACTTCATGTACTTCTTAGAATCTCATAGGAGTTTCCGAGGGTGAAGTTGGGACTTGAATAATGAAGACACATATTAAGGCTAAACTAACACCTAAGGATGTGAATATGAAGAAGCAATGCTTTGATAGACAAGGATTTGGCCATTTACAAGCTGATAGTCCAATTAACGAAGTTATAACCATTCAAAATAAAAAGGACAGTGAATAGAACTGTTGAAGTGTACACAATAGAGTTGGATCTCTAACAATTGCTTGTCGATGGTCTAGAGCCGTAATAGGGAACCATTGTAGGCTTTGTAGAATGATTGAGTGATGAAATAACGTCAAAGGCTGAGATTCAGCCTATTAGGACTATTAGTGACGTCATAAAGCATGCTACGTAGGTGGAGAAGAAAGCCAAGGTAAGAAACAAGCATTATACCTTATCCCACACTTCATGTACTTCTTAGAATATCGTAGGAGTTTCCGAGGGTGAAGTTGGGACTTGTATCATGAAGACACATATTAAGGCTAAACCAACACCTAAAGATGTGAATATGAAGAAGCAATGCTTTGATAGACAAGGATTTGGCCATTTACAAGCTGATAGTCCAATTAACGAAGTTATAACCATTCAAAATAAAAAGGAGAGTGAATAGAACTGTTGAAGTGTACACAATAGAGTTGGATCTCTAACAATAGCTTGTCGATGGTCTAGAGCCACAACAGGGAGCCATTGTAGGCTTTGTAGAATGATTTAGTGATGAAATATCGTCAATGGCTGAGATTCAGCCTACTAGGACTCTTAGTGACGTGATAAAACATGCTACCTAGGTGGAGAAGAAAGCAAAGGTAAGAAACAAGCATTATACCTTATCCCACACTTCATGTACTTCTTAGAATCTCATAGGAGTTTCTAAGGGTGAAGTTGGGTCTTGTATCATGAAGACACATATTAAGGCTAAACAAACACCTAAGGATGTGAATATGAAGAAGCAATGCTTTGATTGACAAGGATTTGGCCACTTACAAGCTGATAGTCCCAAAAATGGGGTTATAACCATTCAAACTACAAAGGAAAGTAAATAGAACTGTTGAAGTATACACAATGGAGTTGGATATCTGACAATTGCTTAGTGATGGTCTAGAGCCGCAACAGGGAACCATTGTAGGCTTTGTACAATAATTGAGTGATGAAATAAAATCAAAGGCTGAGATTCAGCCTATTAGGACTATTAGTGACGTCATAAAGTATGCTACGTAGGTGGAGAAGAAAGCCAAGGTAAGAAACAAGCATTATACCTTATCCCACACTTCATGTACTTCTTAGAATATCATAGGAGTTTCCGAGGGTGAAGTTGGGACTTGAATCATGAAGACACATATTAAGGCTAAACCAACACCTAAGGATGTGAATATGAAGAAGCAATGCTTTGATAGAAAAGGATTTGGCCATTTACAAGCTGATAGTCCAATTAACGAAGTTATAACCATTCAAAATAAAAAGGACAGTGAATAGAACTGTTGAAGTGTACACAATAGAGTTGGATCTCTAACAATTGCTTGTCGATGGTCTAGAGCCGTAATAGGGAACCATTGTAGGCTTTGTAGAATGATTGAGTGGTGAAATAACGTTAAAGGCTGAGATTCAGCCTATTAGGACTATTAGTGACGTCATAAAGCATGCTACTTAGGTGGAGAAGAAAGCCAAGGTAAGAAACAAGCATTATACCTTATCCCACACTTCATGTACTTCTTAGAATCTCATAGGAGTTTCCAAGGGTGAAGTTGGGACTTGAATCATGAAGACACATATTAAGGCTAAACCAACACCTAAGGATGTGAATATGAAGAAGCAATGCTTTGATAGACAAGGATTTGGCCATTTACAAGCTGATAGTCCAATTAACGAAGTTATAACAGTTCAAAATAAAAAAGAGAGTGAATAGAACTGTTGAAGTGTACACAATAGAGTTGGATCTCTAACAATAGCTTGTCGATGGTCTAGAGCCGCAATAGGGAGCCATTGTAGGCTTTGTAGAATGATTGAGTGATGAAATATCGTCAATGGCTGAGATTCAGCCTACTAGGACTCTTAGTGACGTGATAAAACATGCTACCTAGGTGGAGAAGAAAGCCAAGGTAAGAAACAAGCATTATACCTTATCCCATACTTCATGTACTTCTTAGAATCTCATAGGAGTTTCCGAGGGTGAAGTTGGGACTTGTATCATGAAGACACATATTAAGGCTAAACAAACACCTAAGGATGTGAATATGAAGAAGCAATGCTTTGATTGACAATGATTTGGCCACTTACAAGCTGATAGTCCCAAAAATGGGGTTATAACCATTCAAACTACAAAGGAAAGTAAATAGAACTGTTGAAGTATACACAATGGAGTTGGATCTCTGACAATTGCTTAGTGATGGTCTAGAGCCGCAACAGGGAACCATTGTAGGTTTTGTACAATGATTGAGTGATGAAATAACGTTAAAGGCTGAGATTCAGCCTATTAGGACTATTAGTGACGTCATAAAGCATGCTACGTAGGTGGAGAAGAAAGCCAAGATAAGAAACAAGCATTATACCTTATCCCACACTTCATGTACTTCTTAGAATATCATAGGAGTTTCCGAGGGTGAAGTTGGGACTTGAATCATGAATACACATATTAAGGCTAAACCAACACCTAAGGATGTGAATATGAAGAAGCAATGCTTTGATAGACAAGGATTTGGCCATTTACAAGCTGATAGTCCAATTAACGAAGTTATAACCGTTCAAAATAAAAAAGAGAGTGAATAGAACTTTTGAAGTGTACACAATAGAGTTGGATCTCTAACAATAGCTTGTCGATGGTCTAGAGCCGCAACAGGGAGCCATTGTAGGCTTTGTAGAATGATTGAGTGATGAAATATCGTCAATGGCTGAGATTCAGCCTACTAGGACTCTTAGTGACGTGATAAAACATGCTACCTAGGTGGAGAAGAAAGCAAAGGTAAGAAACAAGCATTATACCTTATCCCATACTTCATGTACTTCTTAGAATCTCATAGGAGTTTCCGAGGGTGAAGTTGGATCTTGTATCATGAAGACACATATTAAGGCTAAACAAACACCTAAGGATGTGAATATGAAGAAGCAATGCTTTGATTGACAATGATTTGGCCACTTACAAGCTGATAGTCCCAAAAATGGGGTTATAACCATTCAAACTACAAAGGAAAGTAAATAGAACTGTTGAAGTATACACAATGGGGTTGGATCTCTGACAATTGCTTAGTGATGGTCTAGAGCCGCAACAGGGAACCATTGTAGGTTTTGTACAATAATTGAGTGATGAAATAACGTTAAAGGCTGAGATTCAGCCTATTAGGACTATTAGTGACGTCATAAAGCATGCTACGTAGGTGGAGAAGAAAGCCAAGGTAAGAAACAAGCATTATACCTTATCCCACACTTCATGTACTTCTTAGAATCTCATAGGAGTTTCCGAGGGTGAAGTTGGGACTTGAATCATGAATACACATATTAAGGCTAAACCAACACCTAAGGATGTGAATATGAAGAAGCAATGCTTTGATAGACAAGGATTTGGCCATTTACAAGCTGATTGTCCAATTAACGAAGTTATAACCATTCAAAATAAAAAGGACAGTGAATAGAACTTTTGAAGTGTACACAATAGAGTTGGATCTCTAACAATTGCTTGTCGATGGTCTAGAGCCACAACAGGGAGCCATTGTAGGCTTTGTAGAATGATTAAGTGATGAAATATCGTCAAAGGCTGAGATTCAGCCTACTAGGACTCTTAGTGACGTGATAAACCATGCTACCTAGGTGTGGAAGAAAGCCAAGGTAAGAAACAAGCATTATACCTTATCCCACACTTCATGTACTTCTTAGAATCTTATAGGAGTTTCCGAGGGTGAAGTTGGGACTTGTATCATGGAGACACATATTAAGGCTAAACCAACACCTAAGGATGTGAATATGAAGAAGCAATGCTTTGATTGACAAGGATTTGGCCACTTACAAGCTGATTGTCCCAAAAATGGGGTTATAACCATTCAAACTACAAAGGAAAGTAAATAGAACTGTTGAAGTGTACACAATGGAGTTGGATCTCTGACAATTGCTTGTCGATGGTCTAGAGCCGCAACAGGGAACCATTGTAGGCTTTGTAGAATGATTGAGTGATGAAATAACGTCAAAGGCTGAGATTCAGCCTATTAGGACTATTAGTGACGTCATAAAGCATGCTACGTAGGTGGAGAAGAAAGCCAAGGTAAGAAACAAGCATTATACCTTATCCCACACTTCATGTACTTCTTAGAATATCATAGGAGTTTCCGAGGGTGAAGTTGGGACTTGTATCATGAAGACACATATTAAGGCTAAACCAACACCTAAGGATGTGAATATGAAGAAGCAATGCTTTGATAGACAAGGATTTGGCCATTTACAAGCTGATAGTCCAATTAACGAAGTTATAACCATTCAAAATAAAAAAGAGAGTGAATAGAACTGTTGAAGTGTACACAATAGAGTTGGATCTCTAACAATAGCTTGTCGATGGTCTAGAGCCGCAACAGGGAGCCATTGTAGGCTTTGTAAAATGATTGAGTGATGAAATATCATCAATGGCTGAGATTCAGCCTACTAGGACTCTTAGTGACGTGATAAAACATGCTACCTAGGTGGAGAAGAAAGCAAAGATAAGAAACAAGCATTATACCTTATCCCACACTTCATGTACTTCTTAGAATCTTATAGGAGTTTCCGAGGGTGAAGTTAGGACTTGTATCATGGAGACACATATTAAGGCTAAACCAACACCTAAGGATGTGAATATGAAGAAGCAATGCTTTGATTGACAAGGATTTGGCCACTTACAAGCTGATTATCCCAAAAATGGGGTTATAACCATTCAAACTACAAAGGAAAGTAAATAGAACTGTTGAAGTGTACACAATGGAGTTGGATCTCTAACAATTGCTTGTCGATGGTCTAGAGCCGCAACAGGGAACCATTGTAGGCTTTGTAGAATGATGGAGTGACGAAATAACGTCAAAGGCTGAGATTCAGCCTATTAGGACTATTAGTGACGTCATAAAGCATGCTACGTAGGTGGAGAAGAAAGCCAAGGTAAGAAACAAGCATTATACCTTATCCCACACTTCATGTACTTCTTAGAATATCATAGGAGTTTCCGAGGGTGAAGTTGGGACTTGTATCATGAAGACACATATTAAGGCTAAACCAACACCTAAGGATGTGAATATGAAGAAGCAATGCTTTGATAGACAAGGATTTGGCCATTTACAAGCTGATAGTCCAATTAACGAAGTTATAACCATTCAAAATAAAAAAGAGAGTGAATAGAACTGTTGAAGTGTACACAATAGAGTTGGATCTCTAACAATAGCTTGTCGATGGTCTAGAGCCGCAACAGGGAGCCATTGTAGGCTTTGTAAAATGATTGAGTGATGAAATATCATCAATGGCTGAGATTCAGCCTACTAGGACTCTTAGTGACGTGATAAAACATGCTACCTAGGTGGAGAAGAAAGCAAAGATAAGAAACAAGCATTATACCTTATCCCACACTTCATGTACTTCTTAGAATCTTATAGGAGTTTCCGAGGGTGAAGTTAGGACTTGTATCATGGAGACACATATTAAGGCTAAACCAACACCTAAGGATGTGAATATGAAGAAGCAATGCTTTGATTGACAAGGATTTGGCCACTTACAAGCTGATTATCCCAAAAATGGGGTTATAACCATTCAAACTACAAAGGAAAGTAAATAGAACTGTTGAAGTGTACACAATGGAGTTGGATCTCTAACAATTGCTTGTCGATGGTCTAGAGCCGCAACAGGGAACCATTGTAGGCTTTGTAGAATGATGGAGTGACGAAATAACGTCAAAGGCTGAGATTCAGCCTATTAGGACTATTAGTGACGTCATAAAGCATGCTACGTAGGTGGAGAAGAAAGCCAAGGTAAGAAACAAGCATTATACCTTATCCCACACTTCATGTACTTCTTAGAATATCATAGGAGTTTCCGAGGGTGAAGTTGGGACTTGTATCATGAAGACACATATTAAGGCTAAACCAACACCTAAGGATGTGAATATGAAGAAGCCATGCTTTGATAGACAAGGATTTGGCCATTTACAAGCTGATAGTCCAATTAACGAAGTTATAACCATTCAAAATAAAAAAGAGAGTGAATAGAACTGTTGAAGTGTACACAATAGAGTTGGATCTCTAACAATAGCTTGTCGATGGTCTAGAGCCGCAACAGGGAGCTATTGTAGGCTTTGTAGAATGATTGAGTGATGAAATATCGTCAATGGCTGAGATTCAGCCTACTAGGACTCTTAGTGACGTGATAAAACATGCTACCTAGGTGGAGAAGAAAGCAAAGATAAGAAACAAGCATTATACCTTATCCCACACTTCATGTACTTCTTAGAATCTCATAGGAGTTTCCGAGGGTGAAGTTGGGTCTTGTATCATGAAGACACATATTAAGGCTAAACAAACACCTAAGGAAGTGAATATGAAGAAGCAATGCTTTGATTGACAAGGATTTGGCCACTTACAAGCTGATAGTCCCAAAAATGGGGTTATAACCATTCAAACTACAAAGGAAAGTAAATAGAACTGTTGAAGTATACACAATGGAGTTGGATCTCTGACAATTGCTTAGTGATGGTCTAGAGCCGCAACAGGGAACCATTGTAGGCTTTGTACAATAATTGAGTGATGAAATAATATCAAAGGCTGAGATTCAGCCTATTAGGACTATTAGTGACGTCATAAAGCATGCTACGTAGGTGGAGAAGAAAGCCAAGGTAAGAAACAAGCATTATACCTTAACCCACACTTCATGTACTTCTTAGAATCTCATAGGAGTTTCCGAGGGTGAAGTTGGGACTTGAATAATGAAGACACATATTAAGGCTAAACTAACACCTAAGGATGTGAATATGAAGAAGCAATGCTTTGATAGACAAGGATTTGGCCATTTACAAGCTGATAGTCCAATTAACGAAGTTATAACCATTCAAAATAAAAAGGACAGTGAATAGAACTGTTTAAGTGTACACAATAGAGTTGGATCTCTAACAATTGCTTGTCGATGGTCTAGAGCCGTAATAGGGAACCATTGTAGGCTTTGTAGAATGATTGAGTGATGAAATAACGTCAAAGGCTGAGATTCAGCCTATTAGGACTATTAGTGACGTCATAAAGCATGCTACGTAGGTGGAGAAGAAAGCCAAGGTAAGAAACAAGCATTATACCTTATCCCACACTTCATGTACTTCTTAGAATATCGTAGGAGTTTCCGAGGGTGAAGTTGGGACTTGTATCATGAAGACACATATTAAGGCTAAACCAACACCTAAAGATGTGAATATGAAGAAGCAATGCTTTGATAGACAAGGATTTGGCCATTTACAAGCTGATAGTCCAATTAACGAAGTTATAACCATTCAAAATAAAAAGGAGAGTGAATAGAACTGTTGAAGTGTACACAATAGAGTTGGATCTCTAACAATAGCTTGTCGATGGTCTAGAGCCACAACAGGGAGCCATTGTAGGCTTTGTAGAATGATTTAGTGATGAAATATCGTCAATGGCTGAGATTCAGCCTACTAGGACTCTTAGTGACATGATAAAACATGCTACCTAGGTGGAGAAGAAAGCAAAGGTAAGAAACAAGCATTATACCTTATCCCACACTTCATGTACTTCTTAGAATCTCATAGGAGTTTCTAAGGGTGAAGTTGGGTCTTGTATCATGAAGACACATATTAAGGCTAAACAAACACCTAAGGATGTGAATATGAAGAAGCAATGCTTTGATTGACAAGGATTTGGCCACTTACAAGCTGATAGTCCCAAAAATGGGGTTATAACCATTCAAACTACGAAGGAAAGTAAATAGAACTGTTGAAGTATACACAATGGAGTTGGATATCTGACAATTGCTTAGTGATGGTCTAGAGCCGCAACAGGGAACCATTGTAGGCTTTGTACAATAATTGAGTGATGAAATAAAATCAAAGGCTGAGATTCAGCCTATTAGGACTATTAGTGACGTCATAAAGTATGCTACGTAGGTGGAGAAGAAAGCCAAGGTAAGAAACAAGCATTATACCTTATCCCACACTTCATGTACTTCTTAGAATATCATAGGAGTTTCCGAGGGTGAAGTTGGGACTTGAATCATGAAGACACATATTAAGGCTAAACCAACACCTAAGGATGTGAATATGAAGAAGCAATGCTTTGATAGAAAAGGATTTGGCCATTTACAAGCTGATAGTCCAATTAACGAAGTTATAACCATTCAAAATAAAAAGGAGAGTGAATAGAACTGTTGAAGTGTACACAATAGAGTTGGATCTCTAACAATAGCTTGTCGATGGTCTAGAGCCGCAACAGGGAGCCATTGTAGGCTTTGTAGAATGATTGAGTGATGAAATATCGTCAATGGCTGAGATTCTGCCTACTAGGACTCTTAGTGACGTGATAAAACATGCTACCTAGGTGGAGAAGAAAGCAAAGGTAAGAAACAAGCATTATACCTTATCCCACACTTCATGTACTTCTTAGAATCTCATAGGAGTTTCCGAGGGTGAAGTTGGGTCTTGTATCATGAAGACACATATTAAGGCTAAACAAACACCTAAGGATGTGAATATGAAGAAGCAATGCTTTGATTGACAAGGATTTGGCCACTTACAAGCTGATAGTCCCAAAAATGGGGTTATTCAAACTACAAAGGAAAGTAAATAGAACTGCTGAAGTATACACAATGGAGTTGGATCTCTGACAATTGCTTAGTGATGGTCTAGAGCCGCAACAGGGAACCATTGTAGGCTTTGTACAATAATTGAGTGATGAAATAACGTTAAAAGCTGAGATTCAGCCTATTAGGACTATTAGTGACGTCATAAAGCATGCTACGTAGGTGGAGAAGAAAGCCAAGGTAAGAAACAAGCATTATACCTTATCCCACACTTCATGTACTTCTTAGAATCTCATAGGAGTTTCCAAGGGTGAAGTTGGGACTTGAATCATGAAGACACATATTAAAGTTAAACCAACACCTAAGGATGTGAATATGAAGAAGCAATGCTTTGATAGACAAGGATTTGGCCATTTACAAGCTGATAGTCCAATTAACGAAGTTATAACCATTCAAAATAAAAAGGACAGTGAATAGAACTGTTGAAGTGTACACAATAGAGTTGGATCTCTAACAATTGCTTGTTGATGGTCTACAGCCGCAATAGGGAGCCATTGTAGGCTTTGTAGAATGATTGAGTGATGAAATATAATCAATGGCAGAGATTCAGCCTACTAGGACTCTTAGTGACGTGATAAAGCATGCTACCTAGGTGGAGAAGAAAGCGAAGGTAAGAAACAAGCATTATACCTTATCCAACACTTCATGTACTTCTTAGAATATCATAGGAGTTTCCGAGGGTGAAGTTGGAACTTCTATCATGAAGACGCATATTAAGGCTAAACCAACACTTAAGGATGTGAATATGAAGAAGCAATGCTTTGATAGACAAGGATTTGGCCATTTACAAGCTGATAGTCCAATTAACAAAGTTATAACCATTCAAAATAAAAAGGAGAGTGAATAGAACTGTTGAAGTGTACACAATAGAGTTGGATCTCTAACAATTGCTTGTCGATGGTCTAGAGCCGCAACAGGGAGCCATTGTAGGCTTTGTAGAATGATTGAGTGATGAAATATCGTCAATGGCAGAGATTCAGCCTACTAGGACTCTTAGTGACGTGATAAAACATGCTACCTAGGTGGAGAAGAAAGCCAAGGTAAGAAACAAGCATTATACCTTATCCCACACTTCATGTACTTCTTAGAATCTCATAGGAGTTTCCGAGGGTGAAGTTGGGACTTGTATCATGAAGACACATATTAAGGCTAAACCAACACCTAAGGATGTGAATATGAAGAAGCAATGCTTTGATAGACAAGGATTTGGCCATTTACAAGCTGATAGTCCAATTAACGATGTTATAACCATTCAAAATAAAAAGGAGAGTGAATAGAACTGTTGAAGTGTACACAATAGAGTTGGATCTCTAACAATTGCTTGTCGATGGTCTAGAGCCGCAACAGGGAGCCATTGTAGGCTTTGTAGAATGATTGAGTGATGAAATATCGTCAATGGCTGAGATTCAGCCTACTAGGACTCTTAGTGACGTGATAAAACATGCTACCTAGGTGGACAAGAAAGCAAAGGTAAGAAACAAGCATTATACCTTATCCCACACTTCATGTACTTCTTAGAATCTCATAGGAGTTTCTGAGGGTGAAGTTGGGTCTTGTATCATGAAGACACATATTAAGGCTAAACAAACACCTAAGGATGTGAATATGAAGAAGCAATGCTTTGATTGACAAGGATTTGGCCACTTACAAGCTGATAGTCCCAAAAATGGGGTTATAACCATTCAAACTACAAAGGAAAGTAAATAGAACTGTTGAAGTATACACAATGGAGTTGGATCTCTGACAATTGCTTAGTGATGGTCTAGAGCCGCAACAGGGAACCACTGTAGGCTTTGTACAATAATTGAGTGATGAAATAACGTCAAAGGCTGAGATTCAGCCTATTAGGACTATTAGTGACGTCATAAAGCATGCTACCTAGGTGGAGAAGAAATCCAAGGTAAGAAATAAGCATTATACCTTATCCCACACTTCATGTACTTCTTAAAATATCATAGGAGTTTCCGAGGGTGAAGTTGGGACTTGAATCATGAAGACACATATTAAGGCTAAACCAACACCTAAAGATGTGAATATGAAGAAGCAATGCTTTGATAGACAAGGATTTGGCCATTTACAAGCTGATAGTCCAATTAACGAAGTTATAACCATTCAAAATAAAAAGGACAGTGAATAGAACTGTTGAAGTGTACACAATAGAGTTGGATCTCTAACAATTGCTTGTCGATGGTCTAGAGCCACAACAGGGAGCCATTGTAGGCTTTGTAGAATGATTGAGTGATGAAATATAATCAATGGCAGAGATTCAGCCTACTAGGACTCTTAGTGACGTGATAAAGCATGCTACCTAGGTGAAGAAGAAAGCGAAGGTAAGAAACAAGCATTATACCTTATCCCACACTTCACGTACTTCTTAGAATATCATAGGAGTTTCCGAGGGTGAAGTTGGGACTTCTATCATGAAGACACATATTAAGGCTAAACCAACACCTAAGGATGTGAATATGAAGAAGCAATGCTTTGATAGACAAGGATTTGGCCATTTACAAGCTGATAGTCCAATTAACGATGTTATAACCATTCAAATAAAAAGGAGAGTGAATAGAACTGTTGAAGTGTACACAATAGAGTTGGATCTCTAACAATTGCTTGTCGATGGTCTAGAGCCGCAACAGGGAGCCATTGTAGGCTTTGTAGAATGATTGAGTGATGAAATATCGTCAATGGCAGAGATTCAGCCTACTAGGACTCTTAGTGACGTGATAAAACATGCTACCTAGGTGGAGAAGAAAGCCAAGGTAAGAAACAAGCATTATACCTTATCCCACACTTCATGTACTTCTTAGAATCTCATAGGAGTTTCCAAGGGTGAAGTTGGGACTTGAATCATGAAGACACATATTAAGGCTAAACCAACACCTAAGGATGTGAATATGAAGAAGCAATGCTTTGATAGACAAGGATTTGGCCATTTACAAGCTGATAGTCCAATTAACGAAGTTATAACCATTCAAAATAAAAAGGACAGTGAATAGAACTGTTGAAGTGTACACAATAGAGTTGGATCTCTAACAATTGCTTGTTGATGGTCTAGAGCCGCAATAGGGAGCCATTGTAGGCTTTGTAGAATGATTGAGTGATGAAATATAATCAATGGCAGAGATTCAGCCTACTAGGACTCTTAGTGACGTGATAAAGCATGCTACCTAGGTGGAGAAGAAAGCGAAGGTAAGAAACAAGCATTATACCTTATCCCACACTTCATGTACTTCTTAGAATATCATAAGAGTTTCCGAGGGTGAAGTTGGGACTTCTATCATGAAGACGCATATTAAGGCTAAACCAACACTTAAGGATGTGAATATGAAGAAGCAATGCTTTGATAGACAAGGATTTGGCCATTTACAAGCTGATAGTCCAATTAACAAAGTTATAACCATTCAAAATAAAAAGGAGAGTGAATAGAACTGTTGAAGTGTACACAATAGAGTTGGATCTCTAACAATTGCTTGTCGATGGTCTAGAGCCGCAACAGGGATCCATTGTAGGCTTTGTAGAATGATTGAGTGATGAAATATCGTCAATGGCAGAGATTCAGCCTACTAGGACTCTTAGTGACGTGATAAAACATGCTACCTAGGTGGAGAAGAAAGCCAAGGTAAGAAACAAGCATTATACCTTATCCCACACTTTATGTACTTCTTAGAATCTCATAGGAGTTTCCGAGGGTGAATTTGGGACTTGTATCATGAAGACACATATTAAGGCTAAACCAACACCTAAGGATGTGAATATGAAGAAGCAATGCTTTGATAGACAAGGATTTGGCCATTTACAAGCTGATAGTCCAATTAACGATGTTATAACCATTCAAAATAAAAAGGAGAGTGAATAGAACTGTTGAAGTGTACACAATAGAGTTGGATCTCTAACAATTTCTTGTCGATGGTCTAGAGCCGCAACAGGGAGAATTTGAAGGCTTTGTAGAATGATTGAGTGATGAAATATCGTCAATGGCTGAGATTCAGCCTACTAGGACTCTTAGTGACGTGATAAAACATGCTACCTAGGTGGACAAGAAAGCAAAGGTAAGAAACAAGCATTATACCTTATCCCACACTTCATGTACTTCTTAGAATCTCATAGGAGTTTCTGAGGTTGAAGTTGGATCTTGTATCATGAAGATACATATTAAGGCTAAACAAACACCTAAGGATGTGAATATGAAGAAGCAATGCTTTGATTGACAAGGATTTGGCCACTTACAAGCTGATAGTCCCAAAAATGGGGTTATAACCATTCAAACTACAAAGGAAAGTAAATCGAACTGTTGAAGTATACACAATGGAGTTGGATCTCTGACAATTGCTTAGTGATGGTCTAGAGCCGCAACAGGGAACCATTGTAGGCTTTGTACAATAATTGAGTGATGAAATAACGTCAAAGGCTGAGATTCAGCCTATTAGGACTATTAGTGACGTCATAAAGCATGCTACGTAGGTGGAGAAGAAAGCCAAGGTAAGAAATAAGCATTATACCTTATCTCACACTTCATGTACTTCTTAGAATATCATAGGAGTTTCCGAGGGTGAAGTTGGGACTTGAATCATGAAGACACATATTAAGGCTAAACCAACACCTAAGGATGTGAATATGAAGAAGCAATGCTTTGATAGACAAGGATTTGGCCATTTACAAGCTGATAGTCCAATTAACGAAGTTATAACCATTCAAAATAAAAAGGAGAGTGAATAGAACTATTCAAGTGTACACAATAGAGTTGGATCTCTAACAATTGCTTGTCGATGGTCTAGAGCCGCAATAGGGAGCCATTGTAGGCTTTGTAGAATGATTGAGTGATGAAATATAATCAATGGCAGAGATTCAGCCTACTAGGACTCTTAGTGACGTGATAAAACATGCTACGTAGGTGGAGAAGAAAGCCAAGGTAAGAAACAAGCATTATACCTTATCCCACACTTCATGTACTTCTTAGAACCTCATAGGAGTTTCCGAGGGTGAAGATGGGACTTGAATCATGAAGACACATATTAAGGCTAAACCAACACCTAAGGATGTGAATATGAAGAAGCAATGCTTTGATAGACAAGGATATGGCCATTTACAAGTTGATAGTCCAATTAACGAAGTTATAACCATTCAAAATAAAAAGGACAGTGAATAGAACTGTTGAAGTGTACACAATAGAGTTGGATCTCTAACAATTGCTTGTCGATGGTCTAGAGCCGCAATAGGGAGCCATTGTAGGCTTTGTAGAATGATTGAGTGATGAAATATAATCAATGGCAGAGATTCAGCCTACTAGGACTCTTAGTGACGTGATAAAGCATGCTACCTAGGTGGAGAAGAAAGCGAAGGTAAGAAACAATCATTATACCTTATCCCACACTTCATGTACTTCTTAGAATGTCATAGGAGTTTCCGAGGGTGAAGTTGGGACTTCTATCATGAAGACGCATATTAAGGCTAAACCAACACTTACGGATGTGTATATGAAGAAGCAATGCTTTGATAGACAAGGATTTGGCCATTTACAAGCTGATAGTCCAATTAACAAAGTTATAACCATTCAAAATAAAAAGGAGAGTGAATAGAACTGTTGAAGTGTACACAATAGAGTTGGATCTCTAACAATTGCTTGTCGATGGTCTAGAGCCGCAACAGGGAGCCATTGTAGGCTTTGTAGAATGATTGAGTGATGAAATATCGTCAATGGCAAAGATTCAGCCTACTAGGACTCTTAGTGACGTGATAAAACATGCTACCTAGGTGGAGAAGAAAGCCAAGGTAAGAAACAAGCATTATACCTTATCCCACACTTCATGTACTTCTTAGAATCTTATAGGAGTTTCCGAGGGTGAAGTTGGGACTTGTATCATGAAGACACATATTAAGGCTAAACCAACACCAAAGGATGTGAATATGAAGAAGCAATGCTTTGATAGACAAGGATTTGGCCATTTACAAGCTGATAGTCCAATTAACGAAGTTATAACCATTCAAAATAAAAAGGAGAGTGAATAGAACTGTTGAAGTGTACACAATAGAGTTGGATCTCTAACAATTGCTTGTCGATGGTCTAGAGCCGCAACAGGGAGCCATTGTAGGCTTTGTAAAATGATTGAGTGATGAAATATCGTCAATGGCTGAGATTCAGCCTACTATGACTCTTAGTGACGTGATAAAACATGCTACCTAGGTGGAGAAGAAAGCAAAGGTAGGAAACAAGCATTATACCTTATCCCACACTTCATGTACTGCTTAGAATCTCATAGGAGTTTCTGAGGGTGAAGTTGGGTCTTGTATCATGAAGACACATATTAAGGCTAAACAAACACCTAAGGATGTGAATATGAAGAAGCAATGCTTTGATTGACAAGGATTTGGCCACTTACAAGCTGATAGTCCCAAAAATGGGGTTATAACCATTCAAACTACAAAGGAAAGTAAATAGAAATGTTGAAGTATACACAATGGAGTTGGATCTCTGACAATTGCTTAGTGATGGTCTAGAGCCGCAACAGAGAACCATTGTTGGCTTTGTACAATAATTGAGTGATGAAATAACGTCAAAGGCTGAGATTCAGCCTATTAGGACTATTAGTGACGTCATAAAGCATGCTACGTAGGTGGAGAAGAAAGCCAAGGTAAGAAATAAGCATTATACCTTATCCCACACTTCATGTACTTCTTAGAATATCATAGGAGTCTCCGAGGGTGAAGTTGGGACTTGAATCATGATGACACATATTAAGGCTAAACCAACACCTAAGGATGTGAATATGAAGAAGCAATGCTTTGATAGACAAGGATTTGGCCATTTACAAGCTGATAGTCCAATTAACGAAGTTATAACCATTCAAAATAAAAAGGAGAGTGAATAGAACTGTTGAAGTGTACACAATAGAGTTAGATCTCTAACAATAGCTTGTCGATGGTCTAGAGCCGCAACAGGGAGCCATTGTAGGCTTTGTAGAATGATTGAGTGATGAAATATCGTCAATGGCTGAGATTCAGCCTACTAGGACTCTTAGTGACGTGATAAAACATGCTACCTAGGTGGAGAAGAAAGCAAAGGTAAGAAACAAGCATTATACCTTATCCCACACTTCATGTACTTCTTAGAATCTCATAGGAGTTTCCGAGGGTGAAGTTGGGTCTTGTATCATGAAGACACATATTAAGGCTAAACAAACACCTAAGGATGTGAATATGAAGAAGCAATGCTTTGATTGACAAGGATTTGACCACTTACAAGCTGATAGTCCCAAAAATGGGGTTATAACCATTCAAACTACAAAGGAAAGTAAATAGAACTGTTGAAGTATACACAATGGAGTTGGATCTCTGACAATTGCTTAGTGATGGTCTAGAGCCGCAACAGGGAACCATTGTTGGCTTTGTACAATAATTGAGTGATGAAATAACGTTAAAGGCTGAGATTCAGCCTATTAGGACTATTAGTGACGTCATAAAGCATGCTACGTAGGTGGAGAAGAAAGCCAAGGTAAGAAACAAGCATTATACCTTATCCCACACTTCATGTACTTCTTAGAATATCGTAGGAGTTTCCGAGGGTGAAGTTGGGACTTGTATCATGAAGACACATATTAAGGCTAAACCAACACCTAAAGATGTGAATATGAAGAAGCAATGCTTTGATAGACAAGGATTTGGCCATTTACAAGCTGATAGTCCAATTAACGAAGTTATAACCATTCAAAATAAAAAGGAGAGTGAATAGAACTGTTGAAGTGTACACAATAGAGTTGGATCTCTAACAATTGCTTGTCGATGGTCTAGAACCGCAATAGGGAGCCATTGTAGGCTTTGTAGAATGATTGAGTGATGAAATATAATCAATGGCAGAGATTCAGCCTACTAGGACTCTTAGTGACGTGATAAAGCATGCTACATAGGTGGAGAAGAAAGCGAAGGTAAGAAACAAGCATTATACCTTATCCCACACTTCATGTACTTCTTAGAATATCATAGGAATTTCCGAGGGTGAAGTTGGGACTTCTATCATGAAGACACATATTAAGGCTAAACCAACACTTAAGGATGTGAATATGAAGAAGCAATGCTTTGATAGACAAGGATTTAGCCATTTACAAGCTGATAGTCCAATTAACAAAGTTATAACCATTCAAAATAAAAAGGAGAGTGAATAGAACTGTTGAAGTGTACACAATAGAGTTGGATCTCTAACAATTGCTTGTCGATGGTCTAGAGCCGCAACAGGGAGCCATTGTAGGCTTTGTAGAATGATTGAGTGATGAAATATCGTCAATGGCAGAGATTCAGCCTACTAGGACTCTTAGTGACGTGATAAAACATGCTACCCAGGTGGAGAAGAAAGCCAAGGTAAGAAACAAGCATTATACCTTATCCCACACTTCACGTACTTCTTAGAATCTCATAGGAGTTTCCGAGGGTGAAGTTGGGACTTGTATCATGAAGACACATATTAACGCTAAACCAACACCTAAGGATGTGAATATGAAGAAGCAATGCTTTGATAGACAAGGATTTGGCCATTTACAAGCTGATAGTCCAATTAACGAAGTTATAACCATTCAAAATAAAAAGGACAGTGAATAGAACTGTTGAAGTGTACACAATAGAGTTGGATCTCTAACAATTGCTTGTCGATGGTCTAGAACTGCAATAGGGAGCCATTGTAGGCTTTGTAGAATGATTGAGTGATGAAATATAATCAATGGCAGAGATTCAGCCTACTAGGACTCTTAGTGACGTGATAAAGCATGCTACCTAGGTGGAGAAGAAAGCGAAGGTAAGAAACAAGCATTATACCTTATCCCACACTTCATGTACTTCTTAGAATATCATAGGAATTTCCGAGGGTGAAGTTGGGACTTCTATCATGAAGACACATATTAAGGCTAAACCAACACTTAAGGATGTGAATATGAAGAAGCAATGCTTTGATAGACAAGGATTTAGCCATTTACAAGCTGATAGTCCAATTAACAAAGTTATAACCATTTAAAATAAAAAGGAGAGTGAATAGAACTGTTGAAGTGTACACAATAGAGTTGGATCTCTAACAATTGCTTGTCGATGGTCTAGAGCCGCAACAGGGAGCCATTGTAGGCTTTGTAGAATGATTGAGTGATGAAATATCGTCAATGGCAGAGATTCAGCCTACTAGGACTCTTAGTGACGTGATAAAACATGCTACCCAGGTGGAGAAGAAAGCCAAGGTAAGAAACAAGCATTATACCTTATCCCACACTTCACGTACTTCTTAGAATCTCATAGGAGTTTCCGAGGGTGAAGTTGGGACTTGTATCATGAAGACACATATTAACGCTAAACCAACACCTAAGGATGTGAATATGAAGAAGCAATGCTTTGATAGACAAGGATTTGGCCATTTACAAGCTGATAGTCCAATTAACGAAGTTATAACCATTCAAAATAAAAAGGAGAGTGAATAGAACTGTTGAAGTGTACACAATAGAGTTGGATCTCTAACAATTGCTTGTCGATGGTCTAGAACTGCAATAGGGAGCCATTGTAGGCTTTGTAGAATGATTGAGTGATGAAATATAATCAATGGCAGAGATTCAGCCTACTAGGACTCTTAGTGACGTGATAAAGCATGCTACCTAGGTGGAGAAGAAAGCGAAGGTAAGAAACAAGCATTATACCTTATCCCACACTTCATGTACTTCTTAGAATATCATAGGAATTTCCGAGGGTGAAGTTGGGACTTCTATCATGAAGACACATATTAAGGCTAAACCAACACTTAAGGATGTGAATATGAAGAAGCAATGCTTTGATAGACAAGGATTTAGCCATTTACAAGCGGATAGTCCAATTAACAAAGTTATAACCATTCAAAATAAAAAGGAGAGTGAATAGAACTGTTGAAGTGTACACAATAGAGTTGGATCTCTAACAATTGCTTGTCGATGGTCTAGAGCCGCAACAGGGAGCCATTGTAGGCTTTGTAGAATGATTGAGTGATGAAATATCGTCAATGGCTGAGATTCAGCCTACTAGGACTCTTAGTGACGTGATAAAACATGCTACCTAGGTGGAGAAGAAAGCAAAGGTAAGAAACAAGCATTATACCTTATCCCACACTTCATGTACTTCTTAGAATCTCATAGGAGTTTCCGAGGGTGAAGTTGGGTCTTGTATCATGAAGACACATATTAAGGCTAAACAAACACCTAAGGATGTGAATATGAAGAAGCAATGCTTTGATTGACAAGGATTTGACCACTTACAAGCTGATAGTCCCAAAAATGGGGTTATAACCATTCAAACTACAAAGGAAAGTAAATAGAACTGTTGAAGTATACACAATGGAGTTGGATCTCTGACAATTGCTTAGTGATGGTCTAGAGCCGCAACAGGGAACCATTGTTGGCTTTGTACAATAATTGAGTGATGAAATAACGTTAAAGGCTGAGATTCAGCCTATTAGGACTATTAGTGACGTCATAAAGCATGCTACGTAGGTGGAGAAGAAAGCCAAGGTAAGAAACAAGCATTATACCTTATCCCACACTTCATGTACTTCTTAGAATCTCATAGGAGTTTCCGAGGGTGAAGTTGGGACTTGAATCATGAAGACACATATTAAGGCTAAACCAACACCTAAGGATGTGAATATGAAGAAGCAATGCTTTGATACACAAGGATTTGGCCATTTACAAGCTGATAGTCCAATTAACGAAGTTATAACCATTCAAAATAAAAAGGACAGTGAATAGAACTGTTGAAGTGTACACAATAGAGTTGGATCTCTAACAATTGCTTGTCGATGGTCTAGAACCGCAATAGGGAGCCATTGTAGGCTTTGTAGAATGATTGAGTGATGAAATATAATCAATGGCAGAGATTCAGCCTACTAGGACTCTTAGTGACGTGATAAAGCATGCTACCTAGGTGGAGAAGAAAGCGAAGGTAAGAAACAAGCATTATACCTTATCCCACACTTCATGTACTTCTTAGAATATCATAGGAATTTCCGAGGGTGAAGTTGGGACTTCTATCATGAAGACACATATTAAGGCTAAACCAACACTTAAGGATGTGAATATGAAGAAGCAATGCTTTGATAGACAAGGATTTAGCCATTTACAAGCTGATAGTCCAATTAACAAAGTTATAACCATTCAAAATAAAAAGGAGAGTGAATAGAACTGTTGAAGTGTACACAATAGAGTTGGATCTCTAACAATTGCTTGTCGATGGTCTAGAGCCGCAACAGGGAGCCATTGTAGGCTTTGTAGAATGATTGAGTGATGAAATATCGTCAATGGCAGAGATTCAGCCTACTAGGACTCTTAGTGACGTGATAAAACATGCTACCCAGGTGGAGAAGAAAGCCAAGGTAAGAAACAAGCATTATACCTTATCCCACACTTCACGTACTTCTTAGAATCTCATAGGAGTTTCCGAGGGTGAAGTTGGGACTTGTATCATGAAGACACATATTAACGCTAAACCAACACCTAAGGATGTGAATATGAAGAAGCAATGCTTTGATAGACAAGGATTTGGCCATTTACAAGCTGATAGTCCAATTAACGAAGTTATAACCATTCAAAATAAAAAGGACAGTGAATAGAACTGTTGAAGTGTACACAATAGAGTTGGATCTCTAACAATTGCTTGTCGATGGTCTAGAACTGCAATAGGGAGCCATTGTAGGCTTTGTAGAATGATTGAGTGATGAAATATAATCAATGGCAGAGATTCAGCCTACTAGGACTCTTAGTGACGTGATAAAGCATGCTACCTAGGTGGAGAAGAAAGCGAAGGTAAGAAACAAGCATTATACCTTATCCCACACTTCATGTACTTCTTAGAATATCATAGGAATTTCCGAGGGTGAAGTTGGGACTTCTATCATGAAGACACATATTAAGGCTAAACCAACACTTAAGGATGTGAATATGAAGAAGCAATGCTTTGATAGACAAGGATTTAGCCATTTACAAGCTGATAGTCCAATTAACAAAGTTATAACCATTTAAAATAAAAAGGAGAGTGAATAGAACTGTTGAAGTGTACACAATAGAGTTGGATCTCTAACAATTGCTTGTCGATGGTCTAGAGCCGCAACAGGGAGCCATTGTAGGCTTTGTAGAATGATTGAGTGATGAAATATCGTCAATGGCAGAGATTCAGCCTACTAGGACTCTTAGTGACGTGATAAAACATGCTACCTAGGTGGAGAAGAAAGCCAAGGTAAGAAACAAGCATTATACCTTATCCCACACTTCATGTACTTCTTAGAATCTTATATGAGTTTCCGAGGGTGAAGTTGGGACTTGTATCATGAAGACACATATTAAGGCTAAACCAACACCTAAGGATGTGAATATGAAGAAGCAATGCTTTGATAGACAAGGATTTGGCCATTTACAAGCTGATAGTCCAATTAACGAAGTTATAACCATTCAAAATAAAAAGGAGAGTGAATAGAACTGTTGAAGTGTACACAATAGAGTTGGATCTCTAACAATTGCTTGTCGATGGTCTAGAGCCGCAACAGGGAGCCATTGTAGGCTTTGTAAAATGATTGAGTGATGAAATATCGTCAATGGCTGAGATTCAGCCTACTAGGACTCTTAGTGACGTGATAAAACATGCTACCTAGGTGGAGAAGAAAGCAAAGGTAGGAAACAAGCATTATACCTTATCCCACACTTCATGTACTGCTTAGAATCTCATAGGAGTTTCTGAGGGTGAAGTTGGGTCTTGTATCATGAAGACACATATTAAGGCTAAACAAACACCTAAGGATGTGAATATGAAGAAGCAATGCTTTGATTGACAAGGATTTGGCCACTTACAAGCTGATAGTCCCAAAAATGGGGTTATAACCATTCAAACTACAAAGGAAAGTAAATAGAACTGTTGAAGTATACACAATGGAGTTGGATCTCTGACAATTGCTTAGTGATGGTCTAGAGCCGCAACAGAGAACCATTGTTGGCTTTGTACAATAATTGAGTGATGAAATAACGTCAAAGGCTGAGATTCAGCCTATTAGGACTATTAGTGACGTCATAAAGCATGCAACGTAGGTGGAGAAGAAAGCCAAGGTAAGAAATAAGCATTATACCTTATCCCACACTTCATGTACTTCTTAGAATATCATAGGAGTCTCCGAGGGTGAAGTTGGGACTTGAATCATGATGACACATATTAAGGCTAAACCAACACCTAAGGATGTGAATATGAAGAAGCAATGCTTTGATAGACAAGGATTTGGCCATTTACAAGCTGATAGTCTAATTAACGAAGTTATAACCATTCAAAATAAAAAGGAGAGTGAATAGAACTGTTGAAGTGTACACAATAGAGTTAGATCTCTAACAATAGCTTGTCGATGGTCTAGAGCCGCAACAGGGAGCCATTGTAGGCTTTGTAGAATGATTGAGTGATGAAATATCGTCAATGGCTGAGATTCAGCCTACTAGGACTCTTAGTGACGTGATAAAACATGCTACCTAGGTGGAGAAGAAAGCAAAGGTAAGAAACAAGCATTATACCTTATCCCACACTTCATGTACTTCTTAGAATCTCATAGGAGTTTCCGAGGGTGAAGTTGGGTCTTGTATCATGAAGACACATATTAAGGCTAAACAAACACCTAAGGATGTGAATATGAAGAAGCAATGCTTTGATTGACAAGGATTTGGCCACTTACAAGCTGATAGTCCCAAAAATGGGGTTATAACCATTCAAACTACAAAGGAAAGTAAATAGAACTGTTGAAGTATACACAATGGAGTTGGATCTCTGACAATTGCTTAGTGATGGTCTAGAGCCGCAACAGGGAACCATTGTTGGCTTTGTACAATAATTGAGTGATGAAATAACGTTAAAGGCTGAGATTCAGCCTATTAGGACTATTAGTGACGTCATAAAGCATGCTACGTAGGTGGAGAAGAAAGCCAAGGTAAGAAACAAGCATTATACCTTATCCCACACTTCACGTACTTCTTAGAATCTCATAGGAGTTTCCGAGGGTGAAGTTGGGACTTGTATCATGAAGACACATATTAAGGCTAAACCAACACCTAAGGATGTGAATATGAAGAAGCAATGCTTTGATAGACAAGGATTTGGCCATTTACAAGCTGATAGTCCAATTAACGAAGTTATAACCATTCAAAATAAAAAGGACAGTGAATAGAACTGTTGAAGTGTACACAATAGAGTTGGATCTCTAACAATTGCTTGTCGATGGTCTAGAACTGCAATAGGGAGCCATTGTAGGCTTTGTAGAATGATTGAGTGATGAAATATAATCAATGGCAGAGATTCAGCCTACTAGGACTCTTAGTGACGTGATAAAGCATGCTACCTAGGTGGAGAAGAAAGCGAAGGTAAGAAACAAGCATTATACCTTATCCCACACTTCATGTACTTCTTAGAATATCATAGGAATTTCCGAGGGTGAAGTTGGGACTTCTATCATGAAGACACATATTAAGGCTAAACCAACACTTAAGGATGTGAATATGAAGAAGCAATGCTTTGATAGACAAGGATTTAGCCATTTACAAGCGGATAGTCCAATTAACAAAGTTATAACCATTCAAAATAAAAAGGAGAGTGAATAGAACTGTTGAAGTGTACACAATAGAGTTGGATCTCTAACAATTGCTTGTCGATGGTCTAGAGCCGCAACAGGGAGCCATTGTAGGCTTTGTAGAATGATTGAGTGATGAAATATCGTCAATGGCAGAGATTCAGCCTACTAGGACTCTTAGTGACGTGATAAAACATGCTACCCAGGTGGAGAAGAAAGCCAAGGTAAGAAACAAGCATTATACCTTATCCCACACTTCACGTACTTCTTAGAATCTCATAGGAGTTTCCGAGGGTGAAGTTGGGACTTGTATCATGAAAACACATATTAAGGCTAAACCAACACCTAAGGATGTGAATATGAAGAAGCAATGCTTTGATAGACAAGGATTTGGCCATTTACAAGCTGATAGTCCAATTAACGAAGTTATAACCATTCAAAATAAAAAGGACAGTGAATAGAACTGTTGAAGTGTACACAATAGAGTTGGATCTCTAACAATTGCTTGTCGATGGTCTAGAACTGCAATAGGGAGCCATTGTAGGCTTTGTAGAATGATTGAGTGATGAAATATAATCAATGGCAGAGATTCAGCCTACTAGGACTCTTAGTGACGTGATAAAGCATGCTACCTAGGTGGAGAAGAAAGCGAAGGTAAGAAACAAGCATTATACCTTATCCCACACTTCATGTACTTCTTAGAATATCATAGGAATTTCCGAGGGTGAAGTTGGGACTTCTATCATGAAGACACATATTAAGGCTAAACCAACACTTAAGGATGTGAATATGAAGAAGCAATGCTTTGATAGACAAGGATTTAGCCATTTACAAGCGGATAGTCCAATTAACAAAGTTATAACCATTCAAAATAAAAAGGAGAGTGAATAGAACTGTTGAAGTGTACACAATAGAGTTGGATCTCTAACAATTGCTTGTCGATGGTCTAGAGCCGCAACAGGGAGCCATTGTAGGCTTTGTAGAATGATTGAGTGATGAAATATCGTCAATGGCAGAGATTCAGCCTACTAGGACTCTTAGTGACGTGATAAAACATGCTACCTAAGTGGAGAAGAAAGCCAAGGTAAGAAACAAGCTGTAACGCCCGTCGCCCGTATAGGTTGGATGCCGATAGCTTGCAGGACTTTGTGGCCTGTAAGTGAGAGTGGCATGAGGTACCCAGAGCCCAGAGTGCCTTGCACAGAGGGTGGGAGTGGTACGAGTATGAGTTGGGAGCAGTGTATGTCTATAACGTGAGTATAAGCATAGCGGCTGAATAGAGATCTCGAGGGTGGTTGGGTTGTGATTTGGGAATAGAGTCGTGTTTCTAGTTAAACTTGTTAAGGGAAAATGAGATAAGTGGTTTGATCGGATGGCTCCTGAGCAGTTCTATGCGGTAGATCTGATTCTCGAACGTATGGTACTTGTTTGTTTTATTACGTTCGTCATGAGGAATCGCTAATAAAAAGAATGGCTAAGTTAAAAGCTATCTTATCTAACTCTTGTCGAAAGTTCTCTGAAGCAAGTTGACACTAGAGGGTTCACGGGGTTGTGGGTTAGGTGGAGTTGTATGGTCGGGTTGACCATGAGAGGATAGGGATCGTTGTGACGAAGGTGTGTTGAGTTCATAGCGGATTGGACGGTGTCTAAGGATTCGAGGACGAATCCAGTTTGGTGGGGGAGAATTGTAACGCCCGTCTCCCAAAAAGGGGTTAAGAATCAATTTTCGAGCCAACTCAATCGATCTTGATGGCTGTTAGGGATCGATCGATCTTGATGGCTGAGTGTTGTGTCGCGGTGGTGGAGTGGATCGATCGATCCATGCTTGGATCGATCGATCCGGACTGTCGGCAGGGTTGGTAGGTCGACTTTTCACCCTTTTAAAACGTGTTTCTTCTTCCTCCTTCTCCATTTTTCGCCTGAGGTTGCTTCTGGAGGTTCAAGGAGTGTAGTGAAAGGCTAAGGAAGTGAAGAGGTGAGGAAGGAAGAAAGGAATTGTGAGTTTTAAGAGGAAGAAGGAAGAGTTGTGAAGTTGGAGCTTTTGGGAAGTTTCAGAGGGGTTTGAGAGATTGTGGCTTGAGCGTGGAGGTTCTCGTTGGCCTGGGGAAGCTTTGTGTGACTTCAATCAATCCGAATTCGAGGTGAGTGCGTGACCAAGGGCTGGACTAAGCTTGTAGAGCATTGTTTGCGTTTTGGATGCTTGTTTGATAGTTTTGGTTAGATTCATGGAGTTTTATAGATTGATTCTTGTGTCCTTGAGTTGGGTAATGATGTGTTATCATTAGGATTCAAGTTTGTGCCGTTTTGGAGGTGGTTTTGTGCGATTCGACGTGTTAGAAGTCGAATCCGTGAGTTGCAGGAAGCTTGGATCGATCGTTCCAGGAAGGATCGATCGATCTGGTGTGGGATCGATCGATCCGGTCATGGATCGATCGATCTGGTGTGGGATCGATCGATCCGGTCATGGATCGATCGATCTGGTCGGGATCGATCGATCCGGTCATGGATCGATCGATCTGGTCGGGAACGATCGATCCGGGTCGGATCGATCGTTCGGTGTGGTTCACGGCTGTTCTGGATCGATCGATCCTGGCCAGGATCGATCGATCTGGTCGTTCTAGGCCGTTTTCCGTGTTCGTTTCTTGTGTTGATGTGATTTTTTTGGGTTCGTAGCATCGTGAGTCGTGTTTGGTTGGATTCTGGAATTGTGTGGTTCTACTTGCTTGTGTGTATAGCTCGTAGTTGGGAGGATCGCCTCACTAAGTATTTATGATAATACTTACGCATCATCTGTGTGTGTTTGATGCAGGTAAGGATAAAGTGTGATCGTGGAATCAAGGCTATGAGGAGGAGGATGATTAGGACTCGTGTGGTTGTTGTCTGTGTTGTTAAGTTTAATAAGCGAGTCTTGCAGAATGTTGAATTGGAATTGTCGTGTTTATGTGATATTTAATATTTATGAATATTTTAATGCTTAAAAAAAAAAATTCGGGTGTGGTTGTTTCAATTTGGTATCAGAGCGTATACGGTTCTAGGACGAGTTAGAAATTGCTTGAGTGTAGAGTCTTAGAATCATCCTCTCCGAGCCTGCAAGTGATTCCACGGTGAGTTGTGTTTTTCTGGATTTTTGTTTGAGTTGTTTTGGGTTTTTAGTATCTGCTCTTAAAAGTGCAGATGGCTAGAGGAGCTAGAGGTCGAGGCCGTGGCCGTGGTAGAGGCCGAGGTCGTGTTCCAGTGGTGGGTTTGGGAGTGGCACAGAGTGCCACGGTGGAGCAAGGCGGAGATCTGCATACGGGTCCGTTGGGGTCTGAGGGTGTGGCCGGTGAGAGTGCCGGTGAGGCTGGAGTTCCAGCGGGTGCTGCGGGTGTAGCAGCAGGTGATGCTCAGGCCCGGGATAACCGTATTGAGGATCTGCTGACCTTGGTGTTGGAGCGGTTACCAGAGAGGGTACCGGTACCAGCTCCAGTTGTGCCACCAGTAGTTGAGGCACAGCCGAGAGTTGTGGTTGAGGAGGAGCTCCCATCCTACCATAGGATGATGGAGCAGATGCAGAGGATGGGCACTACGTTCTTCTTGGGTGGTGTCGGTCCTGAGGAGGCTAATATGTGGAGGTCCAGGTTGGAGCGGAACTTCCAGTCATGTAGGTGTCCAGTGGGATACCGAGTTGACTTGGCAGTTCATTACTTGGATGGTGATGCACATCTGTGGTGGACGAGTGTAGTCGCCAGGAGAGGTCAGGTGGAGTTGACTTGGGGAGATTTTGTGGAGGAGTTTAACTCCAAATACTTTCCACAGGAGGCAGTAGACCGGTTGGAGGCGAGGTTTTTGAGTCTGACTCAGGGGGACCGGACTGTCCGGGAGTTTGAGACAGAGTTCAACCGGCTTTCTATTTATGCTGGTCGAGTCATGGAGGGTGAGCAGGCCCGAGTGCGACGGTTTATGTTAGGCTTGCGGCCTGAGTTGAGGACCCGTTGCCTCGGTAAGCTGTTTGGCACAGTGGGAGAGCTGGTTGAGTTGGCCGCATCTATAGAAGATGGTCTGAGGGAAGAGGTAGCATCGGCTACTTTGAGTTTTCAGGCCAAGAAGATGCAGCAGCAATCAGGGTCAAGTAAGGGGAGTGGACAGGTGGTAGGGCAGAAGAGGAAGTGGGGAGGCACTTCTGGAGGTACTCAGAGTGGTCCGGGATGCTTCGGGTGTGGAAGCAAGGATCACAAGATCGCGGGTTGTCCCTCAAGGAGTGCAGGACATGGAGGCCCTGTGAGGAGTAGCCAGAGTGGCCAGGGATGTTTTGGGTGCGGAAGTATGGATCACAGGGTGGCCAACTGTCCGCAGAAGGGTGAGGCCCTTCCAGATACTCGGGTGTGCTTCCACTGCAAGGAAGTTGGGCATATCAAGCCCAAATGCCCTAAGTTGCAGCAGGGAGGGGTAGCAGTAGCACCGTCGAGTAGGCAGAGTGCGGTGGCACCTCGGGTTTACACCGTCGAGGAGGCAGATGAGCGGAGTGCTGGACTGCAGATGATGCCAACTGCAGCACCACCGATCAGGCAGATAGCACCTGCGCCTCGGGTGTATTCCATCGCGGAGACGGGAGAGCCGAGCTCCAGGCCGATCACAGGTACTTTTTAGATTTATCTGTGTTAAATTCTTTCGGTTATAAAACTTTCCGTCTCCGTGAGGGGAGGTTAAGGTTCTCGGCACATGGGTATGTGCAGGGACCTTGATTGTGGGAGGTGTTGAATCCCATGTGTTATTCGATTCCGGAGCATCGCATTGCTTTGTCACTCCGGAATTGGCCGAGAAGGCCAAATTGCGAGGCGAACCCAATGAGCCGTTGGGTTTTGTGAAGGTGGCGGGAGGGAAGTTTCTATCTACTCTTGGTCGAGTTAGAGGCGTGGATGTTCAGGTAGCCGGGGAGTCTATGCCAGCGGATTTGATCATATGCTCAGTGGAGTTGTATGACGTCATTTTGGGCATGGATTGGCTCAGTAGGTACATCGCGCATCTAGACTGTCGACGCGGGCGAGTAATATTCGAGAGGGAGAGGCAGAGGTTGATGTATCAGGGAGTGAGACCAACTTCTGGGAGTCTCGTAATATCGGTCATTCAGGCCGAGAGAATGATCGAGAGGGGTTACGAGGCTTATCTTGTGACCATCGTTACCCCTGAGACCGTTGGAGATCTGGAGGTTAGAGATATTCGGGTTGTTCAGGATTTCCAGGATGTGTTTCAGTCGTTGCAGGGATTGCCGCCATCACGGTCAGATCCTTTCACGATTGAGTTGGAACCCGGAACAATGCCAATATCTAAGGCCCCGTATAGGATGGCTCCAGCAGAGATGGCAGAGCTGAAGAAGCAGCTGGAGGAGTTGTTGAGTAAGGGTTTTATCAGGCCGAGTACTTCACCGTGGGGAGCACCGGTGTTGTTTGTAAAGAAGAAGGATGGTAGTTTCCGGTTGTGTATCGATTACCGGGGACTTAACCGAGTCACTGTGAAGAACAAGTATCCTCTTCCGCGGATTGATGAGTTGTTAGATCAATTGAGAGGGGCTACTTGGTTCTCCAAGATAGACTTGGCTTCTGGATACCATCAGATTCGGATTGATGAGGAGGATATCCGGAAGACAGCTTTCAGGTCAAGGTATGGGCATTATGAGTTTGTGGTGATGCCTTTTGGGTTGACGAATGCACCAGCCGCGTTCATGAGATTGATGAACAGCGTGTTCCAAGAGTATTTGGATGAATTCGTGATCATTTTTATTGATGATATCTTGGTGTATTCGAAGAGTCCCGAGGAACATGGGGAACACCTGAGAGTTGTTCTGGAGAAGCTACGAGAGCATAAGTTGTTTGCTAAGTGGAGTAAGTGTAGCTTTTGGCAGAGGGAGATTGGATTTTTGGGTCACATTGTTTCTGAGGAGGGAGTTTCAGTAGACCCAGAGAAGATTCAGGCCATCAGAGATTGGCCGAGGCCAAGGAATGCCACAGAGATCAGGAGTTTCCTTGGTTTGGCAGGTTATTATCGGAGGTTCGTCAAGGGTTTTGCGAGTATGGCTAAGTCTATGACAAAGCTGACAGGAAAGGATGTTCCTTTCGTTTGGTCTCCAGAGTGTGAGGAGAGTTTCGCGAACCTGAAGACGATGCTGACGAGTACACCAGTGTTGGCATTACCCGAGCCGGGTGAGCCTTATGTGGTGTATACGGATGCCTCGAGAGTTGGCCTTGGTTGTGTGTTGATGCAGTGGGGAAAGGTGATTGCCTATGCTTCGAGGCAGTTGAGGAAGCATGAAGGCAACTACCCTACCCATGATCTAGAGATGGCTGCAGTGGTGTTTGCCTTAAAGATTTGGAGGTCGTATCTTTATGGCGGGAAGGTTCAGGTATTCACAGATCATAAGAGCCTAAAGTATTTGTTCACTCAGCCCGAGTTGAATTTGAGGCAAAGACGTTGGATGGAGTTAGTGGCAGATTATGATTTGGAGATAGCCTACCATCCTGGTAAAGCAAATTTGGTGGCCGATGCTTTGAGTCGCAAGAGAGCATCCTCGGCTAGTGAGCGGGATATGGAGTCCTTGGTGTGCGAAATTAGCACGTTGAGGTTGTGTGCTATATCTCAGGAACCGTTGGGCTTGGAGGCGACTAATCAGGCAGATCTTTTGAGCAGGGTTCGGTTGGCTCAGGAAAAAGATGAAGGGTTGATTCAAGCCTCCAAAGCTGAGGGTTCAGAGTATCAAGTCTCAGCTAATGGGACTATTCTTGTGCATGGACGGGTATGTGTACCCAAGGATGAGGAGTTGAAGCGAGAGATTCTGAGTGAGGCTCATGCGAGCAAGTTTTCGATTCACCCAGGAGCGACTAAGATGTATCGTGATTTGAAACGGTATTATCATTGGGTCGGGATGAAAAAGGATGTGGCTAACTGGGTCGCAGAGTGCGATGTGTGCCAGTTAGTGAAGGCAGAGCATCAGGTTCCGAGTGGGCTGTTGCGGAGTTTACCCATTCCTGAGTGGAAGTGGGATATGATTACGATGGATTTCGTCGTTGGGTTACCTGTTTCTCGGACCAAGGATGCTATTTGGGTCATTGTTGATCGATTGACCAAGTCGGCGTATTTTCTAGCCATTAAGAAAACCGATGGAGCTACGGTTTTGGCTAGGAAGTATGTGCAGGAGATAGTGAGACTTCATGGAGTACCGGTGAGTATAGTGTCAGACCGTGATCCTAAGTTCACTTCGGGGTTCTGGAAGGCATTCCAGGAAGAGATGGGCACTAGGGTGAACTTAAGTACGGCATATCATCCTCAGACGGATGGGCAGTCCGAGAGAACCATCCAGACTCTCGAGGATTTACTGAGGATGTGTGTGCTTGACTGGGGTGGTCATTGGGTGGACCACTTGAGCTTGGCAGAGTTTGCTTACAATAATAGCTACCAGGCAAGTATTGGGATGGCCCCATACGAGGCACTCTATGGGAGGCCATGTCGTACACCTTTGTGTTGGACCCAGGTGGGGGAGAGAAGTACGTTGGGTGCAAATTTTGTTCAGGAAACTACGGAGAAGATCCGAGTTTTGAAACTGAACATGAAAGAAGCGCAGGATCGGCAAAAGAGTTATGCCGATAAGAGGAGGAAAGACCTCGAGTTTGAGGTGGGAGATAGAGTGTATCTTAAGATGGCTATGTTGCGGGGTCCTAACAGGTCCATTACGGAGACTAAGTTGAGTCCGAGGTATATGGGACCGTTCAGGATTGTTGAGCGGGTTGGACCAGTTGCGTATCGGTTGGAGTTACCCGAGGTTATGCAAGCATTTCACAAGGTTTTCCATGTGTCGATGCTGAAGAAATGCTTACGTAAGGATGACGAAGTAGTGGAAGAGTTTCCGACAGATCTTCAGCCTAATATGACCGTTGAGGCGAGACCTTTGAGGATTCTCGAGAGGAGGGTCAAAGAGCTTCGTCGGAAGAAGATTCCAATGATGAGGGTGTTATGGGATTGTGATGGTGTGCAGGAGGAGACTTGGGAACCAGAGGCAAGGATGGAAACGAGATTTAAAAAGTGGTTCGAGAAGCAAGCTGAGGCTTGAGTTTCCATCGATGGTTTCTAATTTCACATTTCGAGTTGTATGACATGTTGTATACAATGAATATTATGTGAAATTGAATGAGAAGAGGAATCTTATGAGTTTATGGCTTGTGATGTCGTGTGAATAAAGGAAAGTATTGAAGTATAAACTGGAAATATTCTTCGAACAAGGATAAATGGAATACCCTGAGTGAGTGATATACCTTAAGATAACCTGTGTAGAGGTTATAGGTTAGGTGGATATTCCGGGATGGGAATATGGTTGGTGAGTGTCACCATGTGATGAGATGTGTGAACACTGTGAGATAGATTCAGTCGGACATGCTTATAGATGTTAGACTTGCTTGCTCCAAGGACTGGTGGGTCCTGTACGATTCATGGGAGATGGATTTCTCCAGAGGCGGGGATGAGGATTTCCCCGGATACCAGAGCTCGAAGGACTTGTGAGTCCTGAGAGTGCGTGTGGTATGAGTGTGATACCCGTAGCTTGAAGGTCTTTGTGACCTGAGAGTGCGAGTGGTATGGTTGTTATACCCAGAGCTCGAAGGGCTGACGAGTCCTGAGAGTGGGAGTGGTATAGGTTGGATGCCGATAGCTTGCAGGACTTTGTGGCCTGTAAGTGAGAGTGGCATGAGGTACCCAGAGCCCAGAGTGCCTTGCACAGAGGGTGGGAGTGGTACGAGTATGAGTTGGGAGCAGTGTATGTCTATAACGTGAGTATAAGCATAGCGGCTGAATAGAGATCTCGAGGGTGGTTGGGTTGTGATTTGGGAATAGAGTCGTGTTTCTAGTTAAACTTGTTAAGGGAAAATGAGATAAGTGGTTTGATCGGATGGCTCCTGAGCAGTTCTATGCGGTAGATCTGATTCTCGAACGTATGGTACTTGTTTGTTTTATTACGTTCGTCATGAGGAATCGCTAATAAAAAGAATGGCTAAGTTAAAAGCTATCTTATCTAACTCTTGTCGAAAGTTCTCTGAAGCAAGTTGACACTAGAGGGTTCACGGGGTTGTGGGTTAGGTGGAGTTGTATGGTCGGGTTGACCATGAGAGGATAGGGATCGTTGTGACGAAGGTGTGTTGAGTTCATAGCGGATTGGACGGTGTCTAAGGATTCGAGGACGAATCCAGTTTGGTGGGGGAGAATTGTAACGCCCGTCTCCCAAAAAGGGGTTAAGAATCAATTTTCGAGCCAATCCAGAGCCTTTGATGATATTTCATCACTCAATCATGGTACAAAGCCTAAAATGGCTCCCTGTTGCAGCCCTAGACCATCCTCAAGCAATTGTGAGAGATCCAACTCCATTGTGTACACTTCAACAGTTCTATTCACTCTCCTTTGTATTTTATATGGTTATAACCCCATTTTTGGGACTATCACCTTGTAAGTGGTCAAATCCTTGTCAATCAAGTCAATCAAAGCATTGCTTATTCATATTCACATCCTTAGGTGTTGGTTTAGCCTTAATATTTGTCTTCATGATACAAGTCCCAACTTCACACTCAGATACTCCTATGAGATTCAAAGAAGTACCTGAAGTGTGGAATAAGGTATAATGCTTGTTTCTTACCTTTGCTTTCTTCTCCACCTAGGTAGCATGCTTTATCATGTCACTAAGAGTCCTAATAGGCTTAATCTCAGCCTTTGATGATATTTCCTCACTCAATCATTGTACAAAGCCTACAATGGCTCCCTGTTGCGGCTCTAGACCATCGCCAAGCAATTGTGAGAGATCCAACTCCATTGTGTACATTTCAACAGTTCTATTCACTCTCCTTTGTATTTTATATGGTTATAACCCCATTTTTGGGACTATCAGCTTGTAAATGGCCAAATCCTTGTCAATCAAAGCATTGCTTCTTCATATTCACATCCCTACATGTTGGTTTAGCCTTAATATGTGTTTTCATTTTATAAGTCCCAACTTCACCCTCGGAAATTCCTTTGAGATTCAAAGAAGTACCTGGAGTGTGGGATAAGGTATAATGCTTGTTTCTTCCCTTGGCTTTCTTCTCCACCTGGGTAGCGTGCTTTATCACGTCTTCAAGATTCTTAATAGGTCGAATCTCAGCCTTTGACGATATTTGATCACTCAATCATTGTACAAAGCCTACAATGGCTCCCTATAGCGACTCTAGACCATTGCCAAGCAATTGTGAGAGATCCAACTCCATTGTGTACTCTCCTTTTTATTTTGAATCGTTATAACTTCGTTAATTGGACTATCAGCTTGTAAATGACCAAATCCTTGTCTATCAAAGAATTGCTTCTTTATATTCTCATCCTAAGGTGTTGGTTTAACCTTAATATGTGTCTTCATGATACAACTCCCAACTTTACCCTCGGACACTCCTATGAGATTCAAAGAAGTACCTGAAGTGTGGGATAACGTATAATGCTTGTTTTTTACCTTGGCTTTCCTCTCCACCTAGGTAGCATGCTTTATCACGCAACTAAGCGTCGGAATAGGCTGAATCTCAACCTTTGACGATATTTCATCACTCAATCATTGTACAAAGCCTACAATGGTTCCCTGTTACGACTCTAGACCATCGCCAAGCAATTGTCAGAGATCCAACTCCATTGTGTGCACTTCAACAGTTCTATTCACTCTCCTTTGTATTTTGAATGGCTATAACCCCATTTTTGGGACTATCAGCTTGTAAGTGGCCAAATCCTTGTCAATCAAAGCATTGCTTCTTCATATTCACATCCTTAGGTGTTTGTTTAGCCTTAATATGTGTCTTCATGATACAAGTCCCAACTTCACCCTCAGAAACTCCTATGAGATTCAAAGAAGTACCTGAAGTGTGGGATAGGGTGTAATGCTTGTTTCTTACAATGGCTCCCTGTTGTGGCTCTAGACCATCGCCAAGCGATTGTGAGAGATCCAACTCCATTGTGTACACTTTAACATTTCTATTCACTCTCCTTTTTATTTTTAATGGTTATAACTTCGTTAATTGGACTATCAGCTTGTAAATGGCCAAATCCTAGTCTATCAAAGCATTACCTCTTCATATTCTCATCCTTAGGTGTTGGTTTAACCTTAATATGTGTCTTCATGATATAACTCCCAACTTCACCCTCAGAAACTCCTATGAGATTCAAAGAAAAACCTGAAGTGTAGGATAAGGTATAATGCTTGTTTATTACCTTGGCTTTCTTCTCCACCTAGGTAGCATGCTTTATCACGTCTTCAAGAGTCCTAATAGGCTGAATCTCAGCCTTTGATGATATTTTATCACTCAATCATGGTACAAAGCCTAAAATGGCTTCCTGTTGCAGCTCTAGACCATCCTCAAGCAATTGTGAGAGATCCAACTCCATTGTGTACACTTCAACAGTTCTATTCACTCTCCTTTGTATTTTATATGGTTATAACCCCATTTTTGGGACTATCACCTTGTAAGTGGTCAAATCCTTGTCAATCAAGGCATAAAGCATTGCTTCTTCATATTCACATCCTTAGGTGTTGGTTTAGCCTTAATATGTGTCTTCATGATACAAGTCCCAACTTCACACTCAGAAACTCCTATGAGATTCAAAGAAGTACCTGAAGTGTGGTATAAGGTATAATGCTTGTTTCTTACCTTTGCTTTTTTCTCCACCTAGGTAGCATGCTTTATCATGTCACTAAGAGTCCTAATAGGCTGAATCTCAGCCTTTGATGATACTTCCTCACTCAATCATTGTACAAAGCCTACAATGGCTCCCTGTTGCGGCTCTAGACCATCGCCAAGCAATTGTGAGAGATCCAACTCCATTGTGTACATTTCAACAGTTCTATTCACTCTCCTTTGTATTTTTTTTGGTTATAACCTCATTTTTGGGACTATCAGCTTGTAAATGCCCAAATCCTTGTCAATCAAAGCATTGCTTCTTCATATTCACATCCCTACGTGTTGGTTTAGCCTTAATATGTGTCTTCATTTTATACGTCCCAACTTCACCCTCGGAAACTCCTATGAGATTTAAAGAAGTACCTGGAGTGTGGGATAAGGTATAATGCTTGTTTCTTCCCTTGGCTTTCTTCTCCACCTGGGTAGCGTGCTTTATCACGTCTTCAAGAGTCTTAATAGGTCGAATCTCAGCCTTTGACGATATTTGATCACTTAATCATTGTACAAAGCCTACAATGGCTCCCTATAACGACTCTAGACCATCGCCAAGCAATTGTCAGAGATCCAACTCCATTGTGTGCACTTCAACAGTTCTATTCACTCTCCTTTGTATTTTGAATGGCTATAACCCCATTTTTGGGACTATCAGCTTGTAAGTGGCCAAATTCTTGTCAATCAAAGCATTGCTTCTTCATATTCACATCCTTAGGTGTTGGTTTAGCCTTAATATGTGTCTTCATGATACAAGTCCCAACTTCACCCTCAGAAACTCCTATGAGATTCAAAAAAGTACCTGAAGTGTGGGATAAGGTATAATGCTTGTTTCTTACTTTGGCTTTCTTCTCCACCTAGGTAGCATGCATTACCACGTCACTAAGAGTCCTAATAGGCTGAATCTCAGTCTTTGACGATATTTCATCACTCAATCATTGTACAAAGCCTACAATAGCTCCCTGTTGCGGCTCTAGAGCATCGCCAAGCAATTGTGAGAGATCCAACTCCATTGTGTACACTTCAACAATTCTATTCACTCTCCTTTTTATGTTGAATGGTTATAACTTCGTTAATTGGACTATCAGCTTATAAATGGTCAAATCCTTGTCTATCAAAGCATTGCTTCTTCGTATTCACATCCTTAGGTGTTGGTTTTGCCTTAATATGTGTCTTCATGATATTCACATCCTTAGGTGTTGGTTTAGCCTTAATATATGTCTTCATGATACAAGTCCCAACTTCACCCTCAGAAACTCCTATGAGATTCAAAGAAGTACCTGAAGTGTGGGATAAGGTATAATGCTTGTTTTTTACCTTCGCTTTCTTCTCCACCTAGGTAGCATGCTTTATCACGTCACTAAGAGTCCTAATAGGCTGAATCTCAGCCTTTAACGATATTTCAACACTTAATCATTGTACAAAGCCTATAATGGTTCTCTGTTGCGGCTCTAGACCATCGCCAAGCAATTGTCAGAGATCCAACTCCATTGTGTACACTTCAACAATTCTATTCACTCTCCTTTGTATTTTGAATGGTCATAACCCCATTTTTGGGACTCTCAGCTTGTAAGTGTCCAAATCATTGTCAATCAAAGCATTGCTTCTTCATATTCACATCCTTAGGTGTTGGTTTAGCCTTAATATATGTCTTCATGATACAAGTCCCAACTTCACCCTCAGAAACTCCTATGAGATTCAAAGAAGTACCTGAAGTGTGGGATAAGGTATAATGCTTGTTTCTTACCTTCGCTTTCTTCTCCACCTAGGTAGCATGCTTTATCGCATCACTAAGAGTCCTAATAGGATGAATCTCAGCCTTTGATGATATTTCATCACTCAATCATTGTACAAAGCCTATAATGGTTATCTGTTACGGCTCTAGACCATCGCCAAGCAATTGTCAGAGATCCAACTCCATTGTGTACAATTCAACAGTTCTATTCACTCTCCCTTTTATTTTGAATGGTTATAACCCCACTTTTGGGCCAATCAGCTTGTAAATGGATAAACCCTTGTCAATCAAAGCAATTCTTCTTCATATTCACATCCTTAGGTTTTGGTTTAGCCTTAATATGTGTATTCATGATACAACTCCCAACTCGACCCTCCGAAACTCCTATGAGATTCAAAGAAGTACCTAAAGTGTGGGATAAGGTATAATGCTTGTTTCTTACCTTGGCTTTCTTCTCCACCTAGGTAGCATGCTTTATCACGTCTTCAAGAGTCTTAATAGGCTGAATATCAGCCTTTGACGATATTTCATCACTCAATTATAGTACAAAGCCAACAATGGTTCCCTGTTGCGGCTCTACACCATCGCCAAGCAATTGTGAGAGGTCCAACTCCATTGAGTACACTTCAACAGTTTTATTAACTCCACTTTGTATTTTAAATGGTGATAACCCATTTTTGGGATTATCAGCTTGTAAATGGCCAAATCCTTGTCAATCAAAGCATTGCTTCTTCATATTCACATCCTTACGTGTTGGTTTAGCCTTAATATGTGTCTCCATGATACAAGTCCCAACTTCACCCTCAGAAACTCCTATGAGATTCATTGAAGTACCTGAAGTGTGGGATAAGGTATAATGCTTGTTTCTTACATTCGCTTTCTTCTCCACCTAGGTAGCATGCTTTATCACGTCACTAAGAGTCCTAATAGGCTGAATCTCAGCCTTTAACGATATTTCAACACTTAATCATTGTACAAAGCCTATAATGGTTATCTGTTGCGGCTTTAGACCATCGCCAAGCAATTGTCAGAGATCCAACTCCATTGTGTACACTTCAACAATTCTATTCACTCTCCTTTGTAATTTGAATGGTCATAACCCCATTTTTGGGACCCTCAGCTTGTAAGTGTCCAAATCCTTGTCAATCAAAGCATTGCTTCTTCATATTCACATCCTTAGGTGTTGGTTTAGCCTTAATATATGTCTTCATGATACAAGTCCCAACTTCACCCTCAGAAACTCCTATGAGATTCAAAGAAGTACCTGAAGTGTGGGATAAGGTATAATGCTTGTTTCTTACCTTCGCTTTCTTCTCCACCTAGGTAGCATGCTTTATCGCGTCACTAAGAGTCCTAATAGGATGAATCTCAGCCTTTGATGATATTTCATCACTCAATCATTGTACAAAGCCTACAATGGCTCCCTGTTGCGGCTCTAGACCATCGCCAAGCAATTGTCAGAGATCCAACTCCATTGTGTACAATTCAACAGTTCTACTCACTCTCCTTTTTATTTTGAATGGTTCACTACAAGAAAATATCATATAGATAGCACATGAAGATAGCGTTCTGTACGTTTATGCTATAGTTAACATACTCCCTAATCTTATATAGCGTTTGCCAAATTGTAAACGCTATGTTTTGTCTTCGGAATTAAAAAGTTTGTAACGTTTTTTGGAAACGTATCTTAGATAGCATTGGTAATGTTTGAAACGCTGTGTTTAGTTTAGGCAGAAAACTTTATTTAATTTCCCGGCCAAGTACTTATCTAAAAAAACAATGCGCCTAATAATTTTCATTATTCCTCTCCTTATCTTGAGAAAAAAAAAACAACCACACACTTCATTGCCGAGGAAAAAAAAACCCACCCTCCATTATTTCTCACTTTGGCTTTGCAAAATTCTTTCTCTTTCCTAGAAATTCTCTCTGGAAATCTCAGTATCGATCTCGAATCTTTGAGTTAGTTCGTGTTCTCGGCGTTCTCAGATTTCGAGTGAAGGTTAGCTAGATGTTATTGGGTAAGCGATGTTCATATCGATTTAGGGTTTCAAAATGTTTAGGTCTGATTAGGGATCGATCGATCTTGATGGCTGAGTGTTGTGTCGCGGTGGTGGAGTGGATCGATCGATCCATGCTTGGATCGATCGATCCGGACTGTCGGCAGGGTTGGTAGGTCGACTTTTCACCCTTTTAAAACGTGTTTCTTCTTCCTCCTTCTCCATTTTTCGCCTGAGGTTGCTTCTGGAGGTTCAAGGAGTGTAGTGAAAGGCTAAGGAAGTGAAGAGGTGAGGAAGGAAGAAAGGAATTGTGAGTTTTAAGAGGAAGAAGGAAGAGTTGTGAAGTTGGAGCTTTTGGGAAGTTTCAGAGGGGTTTGAGAGATTGTGGCTTGAGCGTGGAGGTTCTCGTTGGCCTGGGGAAGCTTTGTGTGACTTCAATCAATCCGAATTCGAGGTGAGTGCGTGACCAAGGGCTGGACTAAGCTTGTAGAGCATTGTTTGCGTTTTGGATGCTTGTTTGATAGTTTTGGTTAGATTCATGGAGTTTTATAGATTGATTCTTGTGTCCTTGAGTTGGGTAATGATGTGTTATCATTAGGATTCAAGTTTGTGCCGTTTTGGAGGTGGTTTTGTGCGATTCGACGTGTTAGAAGTCGAATCCGTGAGTTGCAGGAAGCTTGGATCGATCGTTCCAGGAAGGATCGATCGATCTGGTGTGGGATCGATCGTTCGGTGTGGTTCACGGCTGTTCTGGATCGATCGATCCTGGCCAGGATCGATCGATCTGGTCGTTCTAGGCCGTTTTCCGTGTTCGTTTCTTGTGTTGATGTGATTTTTTTGGGTTCGTAGCATCGTGAGTCGTGTTTGGTTGGATTCTGGAATTGTGTGGTTCTACTTGCTTGTGTGTATAGCTCGTAGTTGGGAGGATCGCCTCACTAAGTATTTATGATAATACTTACGCATCATCTGTGTGTGTTTGATGCAGGTAAGGATAAAGTGTGATCGTGGAATCAAGGCTATGAGGAGGAGGATGATTAGGACTCGTGTGGTTGTTGTCTGTGTTGTTAAGTTTAATAAGCGAGTCTTGCAGAATGTTGAATTGGAATTGTCGTGTTTATGTGATATTTAATATTTATGAATATTTTAATGCTTAAAAAAAAAATTCGGGTGTGGTTGTTTCACAAGCATTATACCTTATCCCACACTTCACGTACTTCTTAGAATCTCATAGGAGTTTCCGAGGGTGAAGTTGGATCTCTGAAAATTGATTGGCGATAGTCTAGAGCCACAACAGGAAACCATTGCAGTCTTTGTACAATGATTGAGTGATGAAATATCGTCAACGGCTTAGATTCAGCATATTAAGACAATTGAAGACGTGATAAAGCATGCTACCTAGGTGGAGAAGAAAGCCAAGGGAAGAAACAAGCAGTATACCTTATCCCACACTTTAAGAAATGCTTTGATTTACAAGGGTTTGTCCATTTACAAGCTGATAGTTCCAAAAATGGGGTTATAACCATTCAAAATACAAAGGAGAGTGAATAGAACTGTTGAAGTGTACACAAGGGAGTTGGATCTCTGATAATTGCTTGGCGAGGTCTAGAGCCGCAACAGGGAGCCATTGTAGGCTTTGTACAATGATTAAGTGATGAGATATCATCAAAGGCTGAGATTCAGCCTATAAGGACTCTTAGTGACGTGATAAAGCATGCTACCTAGGTGGAGAAGAAAGCCAAGGTAAGAAACAAGCATTATACCTTATCCCACACTTCATGTACTTCTTAGAATCTCATAGGAGTTTCTGAGGGTGAAGTTTGGAATCGTATCATGAAGACACATATTAAGGCTAAACGAACACCTAAGGATGTAAATATGAAGAAGCAATTCTTTGATTGACAAGGATTTGGCCACTTACATGCTTATAGTCCCAAAAATGGGGTTATCACCATTCAAACTACAAAGGAAAGTAAATAGAACTGTTAAAGTATACACAATGGAGTTGGATCTCTGACAATTGCTTGGCGATGGTCTAGAGCCGCAACATGGAACCATTGTAGGCTTTGTACAATAATTAAGTGATGAAATATCGTCAAAGACTGAGATTCAGCCTATTAGGACTCTTAGTGACGTCATAAAGCATGCTACATAGGTGGAGAAGAAAGCCAAAGTAAGAAACAAGCATTATACCTTATCCCACACTTCAGGTACTTCTTTCAATCTCATAGGAGTTTCTGAGGGTGAAGTTGGGAGTTATATCATGAAGACACATATTAAGGCTAAACCAACACCTAAGGATGTGAATATGATGAAGCAATACTTGGATAGACAAGGATTGGGCCATTTACAAGCTTATAGTCCCAAAAATGGGGTTATAACCATTTAAAATACAAAGGAGAGTGAATAGAACTGTTGAAGTGTACACAATGGAGTTGGATCTCTGATAATTGCTTGGCGATGGTCTAGAGGCGCAACAGGGAGCCATTGTAGGCTTTGTACAACGATTGAGTGATGAGATATCATCAAAGGCGGAGATTCAGCCTATTAGGACTCTTAGTGACATGAAAAAGCATGATACCTAGGTGGAGAAGAAAGCCAAGGTAAGAAACAAGCATTATACCTTATCCCACACTTCATGTACTTCTTAGAATCTCATAGGAGTTTCCGAGGGTGAAGTTGGGACTCGTATCATGAAGACACATATTAAGGCTAAACCAACACCTAAGGATGTGAATATGAAGAAGCAATGCTTTGATAGACAAGGATTTGGCCATTTACAAGCTGATAGTCCAATTAACGAAGTTATAACCATTCAAAATAAAAAGGAGAGTGAATAGAACTGTTGAAATGTACACAATGGAGTTGGATCTCTAACAATTGCTTGGCGATGGTCTAGAGCCGCAACATGAAACCATTGTAGGCTTTGTTCAATAATTAAGTGATGAAATATCGTCAAAGGCTGAGATTCAGCCTTTTAGGACTCTTAGTGACGTCATAAAGCATGCCACGTAGGTGGAGAAGAAAGCCAAAGTAAGAAACAAGCATTATACCTTATCCCACACTTTAGGTACTTCGTTTAATCTCATAGGAGTTTCCGACGATGAAGTTGGGAGTTATATTGATATGCTCAAATTTACCCTGAGCTACTCTCTCAAATTAAGAGATCACTGTAGTACTTAGGGATCGAATCCACAAGGACTATGAAATACCCAATAAATCCCAGTAAAAGTATTATGCTAAATAAGGTATAATATAATGAAATTACAATGCGAATAATTAAACAAAGTGTGAATCAATGGAGAAAAGCGCTAGGCATAGGGAAATCTCACGAATCTTCAGAATTGTGATTAAATTGAATTATCAGGATTATAATTTAAGAACCGTTCTAGAACTCAAACACAATTGTAAAACCTACCAGCTTCCGCTGCGTAAACTATCTATCCCTGAATCTAGAATTCCAAATTCCTTTGCTAATTCTAAGATCCAGACAAGCAGTAATGATCAGGTTCAATTTGTTCACAAAATCCCTAAATCAAATTCCTTTGCAGATAGGTATTTTGCTCACCTAAGATAGATCTAGCAATCAATTACACTTTCATGTCAATTAATAACCCTAAATCAGATTCTAGGTCGCGAATCTAGAATAAGCAGTAAGTTCAATCCTAGATGAAGAACTCTATCAATTAACCCTAATAAATCACTGGTTCAACAATTCCTCAGAAACCTTTGAAAACCCATAGCCTAACAAGGGAACTACTCAGACATGGTGAAAGTAACAATCATCATGATATGAATAGAAATCAATAATATAATAAAAGTAAGAACAAAGAGTATCAGAGTTTAGAGAAAGATGATACAAGCTTGAGATAGAAAGAGGGTCTGCTGCTTGATGATCCCTAAAACTCTGATCTAAAACACAATATATAGCTAAAAACTCGTACAGGGACTAATGCTGAAATATTAGAAACTTCTGGGCAAAATTGTAAATCTTCCAAAAACTCTGAAGTTGTCCGCCTGTGGTGTCGATCGACACAGACGAGTGGTGTCGATCGACACCGAGTCACACATCGCCTCAAAACATGATCCTTCGATGCAACTTCTTGGTCTTTGCTCCAAAATCTCCCATATTCTTCACATTAGTGCTAAATGCATACCTGAAGATAAAAGACTCTAATAGACTCTAAAAACACCAAAAATACTCGATTAAAGACTCTTATATCATGGTTAAAACCCATAAAAACCACGATATATCATATATCATGAAGATACATATTAAGGCTAAACCAACACCTAAGGATGTGAATATGAAGAAGCAATGCTTTGATAGACAAGGATTTGGCCATTTACAAGCTGATAGTCCCAAAAGTGGGGTTATAACCATTTAAAATACAAAGGAGAGTGAATAGAACTGTTGAAGTGTACACAATGAAGTTGGATCTCTCACAATTACTTGGCGATAGTCTAGAGCTGCAACAGGGAGCCATTGTAGGCTTTGTACAATGATTGAGTGATGAAATATAGACAAAGGCTGAGATTCAGCCTATTAAGACTCTTGAAGACGTGATAAAGCATGTTACCTAGGTGGAGAAGAAACCCAAGGTAAGAAACAAGCAGTATACCTTATCCCACACTACATGTACTTTTTTGAATCTCATAGGAGTTTCCGAGGGTGAAGTTGGGACTTGTATCATGAAGACATATATTAAGGCTAAACCAACACCTATGGATGTGAATATGAAGAAACAATGCTTTGATTGACAAGGATTTGGCCACTTACATGGTGATAGTCCCAAAAATAGGGTTATAACCATTCAAACTACAAAGGAAAGTGAATAGAACTGTGGAAGTGTACACAATGGAGTTGGATCTCTGACAATTGCTTGGCGATAACATGGAACCATTGTAGGCTTTATACATTAATTAAGTGATGAAATATCGTCAAAGACTGAGATTCAGCCTATTAGGACTCTTAGTGACGTCATAAAGCATGCTACGTAGGTGGAGAAGAAAGCCAAAGTAAGAAACAAGCATTATACCTTATCCCACACTTCAGGTAATTCGTTCAATCTCATAGGAGTTTCCGAGGGTGAAGTTAGGAGTTATATCATGAAGACACATATTAAGGCTAAACCAACACCTAAGGATGTGAATATGACGACGCAATGCTTTGATAAACAAGGATTAGGCCATTTACAAGCTGATAGTCCCAAAAATGGGGTTATAACCATTTAAAATACAAAGGAGAGTGAATAGAAGTGTTGAAGTGTACACAATGAAGTTGGATCTGTCACAATTGCTTGGCGATAGTCTAGAGCCGCAACATTGAGCCATTGTAGGCTTTGTAGAATGATTGAGTGATGAAATATCGTCAAAGGCTGAGATTCAGCATATTAAGACTCTTGAATACGTGATAAAGCAAGCTACCTAGATGGAGAAGAAAGCCAAGGTAAGAAACAAGCAGTAAACCTTATCCCACACTTCAGGTACTTCTTTGAATCTCATAGGAGTTTCGGAGGGTGAAGTTGGGAGTTGTATCATGAAGACATATATTAAGGCTAAACCAACACCTAAGGATGGGAATATGAAGAAGAAATGCTTTGATTGACAAGGGTTTGTCCATTTACAAGCTGATAGTTCCAAAAATGGGGTTATAACCATTCAAAATACAAAGGAGAGTGAATAGAACTGTTGAAGTGTACACAATGGAGTTGGATCTCTGATAATTGCTTGGTGATGGTCTAGAGCCGCAACAAGGAGCCATTGTAGGCTTTTTACAATGATTGAGTGATGATATATAATCAAAGGCTGAGATTCAGCCTATTAGGACTCTTAGTGACGTGATAAAGCATGCTACCTAGGTGGAGAAGAAAGATGATGTCTCTGCATTTTACTACTTTTAAACTCACATTTCCATCCATTTTAGCATAGTTTCATCTACAGTTTCACTCCATATCCATCCACTTCATTCATATAGGGTTCATGATAGGTTTACTTTAGTTTTGCACACATATTGCATATTGGAGTTTTCTTTCATGTGTTTTGGATGTTTGCTGGAGATCAAGGAACATGGAGATACAAGCTCGGTGTGAAGACTCGACTTCAAGACCGAGCAAAGGACCAAGACCAATATGCACTCGACCAAGAGCACTCGACTTGAAGCTAGACCGAGTGCAAAGCAATCCACCAACACTACTCGATCGCATGCACTCGACTTCATGACCGAGCTGAAGGCAGAGAGGAGTTAGCACTCGGTTAAGAGCACTCGACCACGACCACTCGACCACCAAACCGAGTTTAGTCAACCGAGTCTGAGGATCCAAAGCCTGAAGTTACACGCACTCGATCACATCACTCGACGAGAGGAACCCGAGGTCAAGGCAGCCGACCTAAGGACTTTAGTTTATTTTGTCTTTTTGTACTAGGGCTTTTGACCTAGAGTATTTATACTCTAATTAGGTCCGCAGCCGCCAGAGATACGTTTTTATTCTCTTTGTTCTCTGAAAACCTCTCTAAATCTATCTGATTTTGTATTTGCAATTGCTTTTGATCCTTTGAACCTTTTAAGTTTATTTCTTCTATTCCTTCTTCATCTCAATCTCTAGATTATGATTATCGAAACTATTTCATTTTCTGTGTTTGTGATTTTGATGATGAAGTCTGAGTAGTGATTTAGGGTTCTTGAGTATGAGTTAGATCTGGGTTATGATTCATGGTGATTCTAGTTGATTTAGGGTTCTAAAAGCTTAAGATCTCTTTTGGGTTAGCTGTTTATAATGCTGATTCCCTGTACACCCACTTGGGATCTGATCTTGGTGTTTCCTTGCACATCACTTGTGGAACACCAGATCTGCTAATACCAGAGATTTGGAGCCTCTTTCCAATGATTGATCTAGGATCATAGGAAAGCAAGTTGTAGTTTGACATTTATGAGCTGATTCTTAATGCTTATTCTTTTTATGTTCCATTGGAATGCTATCTGAGTGTTAGTGACAGTCAATGGGGCATAGGTGTGGATTCCAAGATTAGGAAGTTTAGAGAATCTGGTGGTAGTTATAACTGGGAAGTGAAACTATCACTCTATTGATGCTTATAGTTGAGAGATCCCTTCTATGAAGTAGTTTATTAGATCACTAGCTTTCACCATGATGAATCCCAGATCCAGAACTCATCCTTAGAACCTTTCTCTTCCTTGATAGTTTTCTACTTTTTCATACTCTGTTTTTCCTGTTTTTATCTTACTCTGTTTTCAGTTTCTTTTGTTGTTATGAATCTCTGTTTCTAGTTTCTGTTACTGTTTATTATTTCTTGTTTTAGTTGTTTCACCCTGTTACTACCATCCAGTTTAATTGGTTTGAATTAGATAGATTTGCTACATCCTAATTGCCTACAATAGTCCCAATTGGATTCGATAGCCCTTTGTACTATAGATCGGGCAATAGATAGCTTTAGGTGTAAAAATCTAACTATCAATTTGGCGCCGTTGCCATTTGGGATTTCTTTGTTTCATTTAGGATTGCAGATCTTCTGAGATCAAGTTCTTTTCTTTTTACTTTGTTACTCACTTGTTGGTTTCAATCTGTTTCAGGTACCACTTGGTTGCATAAGCTCGGACACACAACTCGGACAAATCACTCGGTCAGGAGCTCGAGTTCAGTTGCTCAGCATCACTAGGTCAGACAGGTCGAGTTCAGTAGTCGAGCTCAAGGCATCTGAGGTTTTCAACTAGTTCACCACTCGGTCGGTCTACTCGGTCACTGTGGTCGAGCTGAACACCATTTCACACCACTCGGTCATCCAAGTCGAGTGCAGCATCCCGAGTTCAGTGTTCCTGTATGCAAACTCGGTCAAAAGGTCATCATAATCTCCTTAGGTATCAAGATAATATCAACCAGTTACAAAGGATTTTGAGAGGACAAAGGGACCAGCCAGAGGATAATCAACCAGAAACAGACAATATGGATAATCCACAAGCTCAGAATGAGCAACCGGCTCAACAAAGAAGGCACATAGGAGCAGGAGATGCACCTAACATACACACACAAAGACAAGGTATCGTGCCACCAGCTGTTCAGAACAATAACTTCGAAATAAAGAGCGGTCTGATATCCACGGGTTCAAGCTACGTCTGTTTCCGTTTTCCTTAGGCGACAAAGCATATCTATGGGAGAAAACACTTTCTCATGGATCCATTACATCTTGGGATGAATGCAAAAAGGCATTCCTGGCTAAGTTTTTCTCAAACTCAAGAACAGCAAGGCTAAGGAATGAGATATCAGGATTTGCTCAGAAAAACGGTGAAACATTCTGTAAAGCATGGGAACGATTCAAAAGCTACACCTCACAGTGTCCTCATCATCGGTTCAGCAATGAGTCACTCTTGAGTACTTTATACCGTGGAGTGTTACCAAAATTCAGAATGTTGGTTGATACAGCCAGCAATGGCAACTTTCTCAATAAAGATGTTGTTGAAGGATGGGAGCTGGTAGAGAACTTGGCACAATCAGATGGCACCTACAGTGAGGAATATGATAGAACTCCAAGGGGAAATTCAGATTTAGAGGATAAGCACAGAAAGGAGATCATGGCTCTAAATGAGAAGATTGACAAGCTCCTTCTAGGTCAACAGCAGAAACATGTCCACTTCATCTCTGAAGAAGAAATGGCACAGATTCAAGAAGGGGAGCCTGATCAGATGGAACAAGTTAGTTACATTCAGAATCAAGGTGGCTACAACAAAGGGTTTGTAAACTACAAAGCAAACCCCAATCTGTCCTACAGGAGTAACAATGTTGCAAATCCTCAAGATCAGGTGTATCCACCACAGCAACAAGCTCAAAACAAACCTTTCATTCCTTACAACCAGAACCAGGGATATGCACCTAAATAGCAATTCCAGAACAACTACAACCAGCAACCAGTTCCTAATGCAACACCAGGATTTGCTTCTCAGAATTCACAACCCAACAATGCTTCAGTGGAACAAATGCTCCAACAATTACTTCAGGGGCAAGCTACTTGTGTCATGGAACAGACAAAGAGGTTTTCTGAGATAAGAAATCAAGTGGATTCAAACTGCAATGCTCTGAATGCAAAGATGGAGGCTATGAACTCAAGGTTGTTGTTTTTGGAAAACAAGGGAGCATCTACATCATCTACTCAACATCCAGGTCAGTTACCTGGAAAAGTTGTTCAGAACCCCAATGATTATGCTCATGTTAATGCAATCCATGTCACTGAGGACAGTGAGATTCAGGAAGGGGAGGCTTTCTATCAAAAAGTAGCCAAGTCTGAAACTCCAAAGCCTACACTCGGTCTGTGCACTCGATCAGAGGCCCGAGCTCAAGGAGAAAACAACGATGATCAAACTCGGCTACCAAACCGAGCTGATGTAACCGAGCTCAAGGGTAAAGCTGTTCAAGAAGAGAAAAAGGTACCTTACATTCCTCCTCCTTATGTCCCCAAGATTCCTTTCTCTGGGAGATTCAAACAGGAACTCTTGGAGAAGGTTACAGCTGATCTCAAAAGTGCAGTGGACAAGCTTGAGCAGATAATGCCTTTGGAGACTATCTTGTCCATTATCCCCACTCAGGAGAAAATTCTTCGAGCAGAACTGCTGAGGAGAAAGATGAAAGTTGATAGTATGAAAGAAGTGAAATATGATTGCAAGGCAGTCATAGGAGAGAGGGTGATCAAGGAAAAGCTTGAAGACCCAGGTTCATTCACTCTTCCATGCTCTATAGGGACTCTAAACTTTAAAAGTAGTCTCTGTGACCTTGGAGCTGCTGTTAGCCTGATGCCTCTGTCTATAGCTCAGAAGTTAAAAGCAGAGGACTTCAGGTCCTTTAACATCACCCTAGTGCTAGCTGATGGTACAACAAGAATCCCACAGGGAATGCTGAAAGATCTTCCTGTGAAGATAGGTGAGGTAACAGTTCTTGCTGACTTTGTGGTTTTGGAGATGGATGAAGAACCAGCAGACCCACTGATTCTTGGAAGGCCATTCTTGGAAACTGCTGGAACTGTGATAGATGTGAAAGGAGGTAAGATTGCTCTTAACCTAGTTGACAATCTAAAGATGGAGTTTGACATCAATGATAATAGGAAAAGGGCAACTATTGAAGGTCAGGTTTTTACCTTCCTACTTGGCAAAATGATGATGTTTTGACAACCAACCTACCTGAGGATGACCCTAAGGAAGATCTGTTAGACAAGGGTGCTGAAACAGTATTAGAGGAAGCTCTGGAACAAGCTGGAGCACCTAACTCGACTAATCAAACCAAGTTAGACCCTCAAATAGTTCTCCCCAAACAGCTTTATCCAACAGAATGGGTGAAGCTCTAGGATAAGGCTGAAATGCAAGATGAAGCTATCAGAGCTTTGAATAGTGTTGTGGAAAAACTGCAAAGGCAAGTAACAAGTTTGCTCTACAAGAAAGATGAATCCAAGCCTCAGGGTTTCAAGATGAATACTTCCTCAATCTGTTTCACTGCGATCAACAAGGGAAGGAATGCAGTTGAATGGTTTATTAGAGAGGTGGACTATCCTCAGCAGCAAGAGGAAGACTATCTTGATGAAGAATCTGTGGAAAACAACTATGATGATCCTTCAAGAGATCATGTCCTGTTTGATGATCAAGGTGACCAGGAAGCAAGGGGGATTTCAGTTCCTCCACCTTATCCTCCATAGAAAGCACTGTAAGGAAGTCAAGCTCAGTGACTTTAAACAAGCTCATTTGGGAGGAAATCCCATGACTATCTTTGTAAATACTTTTCATTTAAGTTTAGTTCATTTCTGTTATTTTTAATAAGTTTTCTACCTAGTCTTGTTGGCAAGAGACTGCAGGGATAAGTTGATTGAGAAAGAGTGATGTTGTGACAAGGAGAACCACTCGGTGTAGTCCACTCGGTTAAGCCACGTCGAGCTCAAGAGACCGAGTTTAAGCCACAATCTAGGTTAGGACTCGATTGATCAAACTCGGTCAAGCCAAACCGAGTAGTCAACATGATGACTCGGCCGGTCAACTCGACCAAGGTTGACCGAGCTTGGTCAACGAGTCAACGATTCTTCCCTCTTCTTGCATCAATTCAAATTTGAAAGTATATCTAAATTTGAATTTGAAATGAACTCGGCCGCTCCACTCGGTTGGGACCACATGTTTGTCCTTTTGTCCCCTTTCACTCCCAAAAACCTCTTTAAAACTCCCTCATGCGCTCCTCTCTTTAATTCATTCTCACACTTGACGTTTTACATAGATACTCTCTCTAGAATCTCAAAGTTTTCTCAACAAATTTTCATAAAATTTGAAACTCGATTTAGCCAAACCGAGTTCATCATCTCGAGCTCACACCTTCTAGGCACTAACTCGGTTTAGCTCTCATTTGCACTCGGTTTCATCAAGTAAGTTTCTCTAATCGATCTATTTCACGTTTCTGGGTTTGATGTTCTTGATGTTCTTGAGCATTCTTCAAGCCAAATCGTTTAAAAACTGCTTAAAACCAAGTTTCTAATGATCTTAATCTTTTAAAACCGATTGATTTATGCTTTGACTACATATTGATGCATCTAGAAGTGATTTAAGAGAAGTTTAGGCATTGAAGTTTTGAAAATTTTCTGAGTTTTCTGGGTTTAGAACTTGAATGTTCTTGAGTAGAATTTGAATTTGCTAGCTCACATGTGTCTAAAAACTTACAACTTCTATGCATTCACCATATTCGAACTTGTTTAAACATTTTGAATGAGATTGTGAAAAATGTTCTTAGGTGAGCATGAGCTATGCATTAGAAACTTGATATTACCTAGAAACGAAACTTTGAATATAGAGATGAAGTGTGCTTTAAAGGGATTGAATGATTCGTATATGCTTGTTGTTATACATCGACTCGTTTACGTGCACTCGGTCACCAACCCGAGTAGACACACTCGGTCTAGTAACCCGAGCTCGAGGCATCGAGCTTGAACATTTTCCTTGGTATTTAGGATCAAGCTCGGTTGGACTTGGCCGAGTGCATGGCACTGAGTTCATTAAAAACGTTATCTAATGCCTCTTTGATTAACGCGTTTCAGGTACCTAACTGCAATGGAACAAAGCGCTTTGAGGAAGCAACAAGCACAGGCCTTGGCAAGAAGTTTCTCAGCTGTTAGAGGAACTATCAAGCACCCAACCAGAGAAGAAGAGGATGTTATCAAGCTGTACTCGAGAAGCAAGAAGGATATAGCAAGAGGGAAGCGCCCTGAATTGGTTGATGAAGACTCAGAAATGGAAGTTGAGGGTGATGAAACTGCTATGGAGGTTGAGTCTCCCAGAGAGGAGAGGAAAAACACAAGAGGGACTAGGAGAAAAGCTACAACTGAGGAAGAGCGCTATGAGGCTCTTATTGCAATGCGTTTTGAATCAACAAGGTATCCACATCCAGAAACCATGGAAGCTCTTGGAATAGCAAGGGATGTGGAGTACCTGTTTAAACAATGTAATCTCAAAACATTCATGGAGATGCCATATGCTGGTTATAAGGAAGAAACGTGCCAATTCCTAGCTTCGCTAAACTTCCACATCTATGAGAACTCTGAAGAAGCAGAGCAAGACAACCAGAACCCGGAAGTGTTTGGCTTCATAACGTTCGAAGTACATGAGGTATGGTATCTGCTCTACATAAGTCAGCTGGATGGGGTCTTCAACTTCCCAACAGGAGACAACACACTTCGGAACTATGATAAAGAAGAGCTGCAAGCACTTTGGGGAATAATAGCAGAAGGGGATGGCTATTCATCATCTAGGAGTAAGGCTGCTCAAATCAGGAGCCATGTGATCAGGTATGCACATAAGGCACTTCCAAGCACATTCTTTGCAAGAAGAGTCACGGGGAATGTGAACCAAGGAGAGCTCCAGATGTTAGATACTGCGCTTCTCGAAAGACTCAATGATGAAAGAGGAAGGAAGATCTTTCAAGGCGACAAAGCCAATGTGGGGAATACTCTTCTTCTGCTATTACAGCTAATGTGGTATAGGGATTGGGCACACATGTTGCATAAGAAGAGAAGCTGTGGAGATTTGGTAGTTGGGGGTGTCATCACCCCAATCCTTTTGGCAGCTGGAGTGCCACTACAAACAGTCCCATATCAGCCTGAATGGCTAGATATGCCTAATCTGATCAAGCAGCATATTCTGGACAGAAAAAGGATCCAAGGGGGTCATTTATACAAGTTCACTCACCCCTCAGCTGTACCAAGAAGAATCAAGCTCCCAAGTGAACACTTCACTCAGATCACAAGGCCAGGGGGAATAGAGTTCTGTCCACCAGTAGAAGCTTTGTACAACCAGGATGAGGAGGTTCCAATCCAGGCAACCAGAGTAGCAGAGGAAGAACAACAAGAGGATGAGTCCTATTTCTTTGATGAAGAGCCTCCAGCAAGGACTCTAAAGGAAGTAAATAGGAGAATAAACCTGTTGCAGCGATTGGGAAAGTGGCAACACAAAACCGTGTCTGTTCTGAAGGATACAGTGAAGGATTTGAGTGACTCGGTGAAGTCTATGAAGAAACAAATAAAAAAAGCTCAAGGGAAAGAAATCCTTAAGAACTCCTCCAGGCCCCCAGTTGAAAAGAAGTGGCTCCTTCAGTTTTAGACCCCGGCAAACAACCTCAGCGGACCCTCCAAGGGACCAGATCGGTCAGTGCACTCCACATCCAGACCGAGTCAAGAGCACAGAAACTCTACTCGGCCCCTCCACTCGGTCGTCTGACCGAGCTATCCCTTAACACACACTCCAGCTCGGCCAGAGAACTCCGTTACTGACCCGAGCTTGAGACATCCAGACCAAGATATACCAGAGAGAGCATGAAGGCCTACACAGACTCCTTCTTTCAGAATTGAGGTACAACTCCACTCTTCACCATTGTTTATACCATTCATTTTTAGTTTTCTTATTGTTTTTCATTCTCATACCTTCCTTTGAATCTTTTATTACACAAGGGACTGTGTAATTCAAGTTTGGGGGAGGGTTTGAGATGCATTTGATAATGTTTACTGTTTTCCTGTTTCAAATTTTGCATATTGAGTCTGCATAGCATCTCACCTATTTGCATAAGAAAAACCATAAAAATTTGAAAAATCTCAGAAAAGCATTCCACAAAAACAGAGTGTTCATGTAGATTGCATTCATGTTTAGGATTGAGTCTATATGCATTTCATATAGAATTGTGCATCTGCATAGGGGACTAGGATGATAAAAGCCTTGTAAGCATGCTGGTTTATGAAATAGTCTCAATGCCCTAGTTAATAATTGTCCAATGCTTTCCTGTAAGCTTGAAGCATAAGACCGCACCATGCCTAGATTGCATTGTTTGGCATTTAGTTTTGGCTGAAGCATGTCTTGACCGAGCTGAAGGCAGAGAGGAGTTAGCACTTGGGCAAGAGCACTCGACCACGACCACTCGACCACCAAACCGAGTTTAGTCAACCGAGTCTGAGGATCCAAAGCCTGAAGTTACACGCACTCGATCACAAAACTCGACCAGAGGAACCTGAGCTCAAGGCAGCCGACCTAAGGACTTTAGTTTATTTTGTCTTTTTGTACTAGGGCTTTTGACCGAGAGTATTTATACTCTAATTAGGTTAGCAGCCGCCAGAGAGACGTTTTTTATTCTCTTTGTTCTCTGAAAACCTCTCTAGATCTATCTGATTTTGTATTTGCAATTGCTTTTGATCCTTTGAACCTTTTAAGTTTATTTCTTCTATTCCTTCTTTATCTCAATCTCTAGATTATGATTATGGAAACTATTTCATTTTCTGGGTTTGTGATTTTGATGATGAAGTCTGAGTAGTGATTTAGGGTTCTTGAGGATGAGTTAGATCTGGGTTATGATTCTTGGTGATTCTAGTTGATTTAGGGTTCTAAAAGCTTAAGATCTCTTTTGGGCTAGTTGTTTCTAATGATGTTTCCCTGTACACCCACTTGGGATCTGATCTTGGTGTTTCCTTGCACATCACTTGTGAAACACCAGATCTGCTAATACCAGAGATCTGGAGCCTCTTTCCAATGATTGATCTAGGATCATAGGAAAGCAAGTTGTAGTTTGACATTTATGAGCTGATTCTTAATGCTTATTCTCTTTATGTTTCATTGGAATGCTATCTGAGTGTTAGTGACAGTCAATGGGGCATAGGTGTGGATTCCAAGATTAGGAAGTTTAGAGAATCTGGTGGTAGTTGTAACTGGGAAGTGGAACTATCACTCTGTTGATGCTTATAGTTGAGAGATCCCTTCTATGAAGTAGTTTATTAGATCACTAGCTTTCACCATGATGAATCCCAGATCCAGAACTCATCCTTAGAACCTTTCTCTTCCTTGATAGTTTTCTACTTTTTCATACTCTGTTTTTCCTGTTTTTAGCTTACTCTGTTTTCAGTTTCTTTTGTTGTTATGAATCTCGGTTTCTAGTTTCTGTTACTGATTATTATTTCTTATTTTAGTTGTTTCACCCTGTTACTTCCATCCAGTTTAATTGGCTTGAATTAGATAGATTTGCTACATCCTGATTGCCTACAATAGTCCCAATTGGATTCGATAGCCCTTTGTACTACAGATGGGCAATAGATAGCTTTAGGTGTAAAAATCTAACTATCAAAAGCCAAGGTAAGAAACAAGCATTATACCTTATCCCACACTTCACGTACTTCTTAGAATCTCCTTTTGTTCAATTCCATCACTCAATCCTTGTGTAAAGGCTACAATGGCTCCCTGATGCGGCTCTGGAACAGTGCCATGCTATTGTAAGAGATCCAACTCCATTGAGTATCATCAGTTATATTCACTCTCCTTTGTATATTGAATGGTCATAACTCCGTTTTTGGGACTACCAGCTTGTAAATGGCCAAATACTTATCAATCAAACCATTGCTTCTTCATATTTACATCAATAGGTGGTTGTTTAGGGTCTAGCGTTTAGGGTGTAGAGTTTAGGAATTAGTGTTTAGGGTTTAGGGTTTACGGTTCAGGGTTTAGAGTTTATAACTTAGGGTTTAGGGTTTAGGGTTTTGGGTTTAAGGATTAGTGTTTAGGGTTTTAGGTTTAGAGTTTAAAGTTTAGGGTTTAGGGTTTTGAGTTTAGGGTTTAAGGGTCAGTGTTTAGGGTTTAGGGTTTAGGGATAAGGGTTTTGGGTGTTGGGATTTAGGATTTAGGGCTTAATGCTTGTTTTCACCATGGCTTTCTTCTCCACCTTTGAAGCATGCTCTATCACGTCATTAAGAGTCATAATAGGCTGCACCTTAGCCTTTGGTTCAATTCCATCACTCAATCCTTGTATAAAGCCTACAATGGCTCCATGTGCGGCTCTTGAACATTGCCAAGCAATTGGAAGAGATCCAACTCCATTGAGTATCAACAGTTATATTCACTCTCCTTTGTATATTGAATAGTCATAACTCCGTTTTTGGGACTACCAGCTTGTAAATGGCCAAATCCTTGTCAATCAAAGTATTGCTTCTTCATATTTACATCTACAGGTGTTGGTTTAAGGTCTAGAGATTAGGATTTAGGGTTTAGGGTTTAGGGTTTAGGGTTTAGGGTTTAGGGTTTAGAGTTTAGGGTTTATGGTTTAGGGTTTAGGGTTTAAGGTTTGGGGTTTAGGGTTTAGAGTTTATGATTTAGGGTTTATGGTTTCAGGTTTAGGGTTTAGGATTTAAGGATTAGTGTTTAGGGTTTAGGGTTTAGTGTTTAGGATTTAGGGTTAGGGTTTAGGGTTTAGGGTTTGGGGTTAGGGGTTAGGGTTTTGGGTTTTGGGTTTATGTTTTAAGGTTTAAGGTTTAGGGTTTAGGGTTAGGGTTTAGTGTTTAGGGTTTAGGGTTTAGGATTTAGTGTTTTAGGTTTAGGGTTTAGGGTTTAGGGTTTAGAGTTTACAATTTAGGGTTTAGGGTTTAGGGTTTAAGGATTAGTGTTTAGGGATTTTGGTTTAGAGTTTACAGTTTAGGATTTAGGGTTTTAAGTTTAGGGTTTAGGGTTTAGTGTTTAGGGTTTAAGGTTTGTGGATAAGGGTTTTGGGTTTTAGGATTTAGGGTTTAGGGTTTAACGCTTGTTTCTCACCATGGCTTTCTTCTCCACTTTTGTAGCATGCTCTATCACGTCGTTAAGAGTCGTAATAGGCTGCACCTTACCCTTTGGTCCAATTCCATCCCTCAATTATATAAAACCTACAATGGCTCCATGTACGGCTCTTAAACTTTGCCAAGCAATTGTAAGAGATCCAACTCCATTGAGTATCAACAGTTATATTCACTCTCCTTTGTATATTGAATGGTCATAACTCGGTTTTTGGGACTATGAGCTAGTAAGTGGCCCAATCCATGTCAATCAAAGCATTGCTTCTTCATATTTACATCAATAGGTGTTGGTATAGGGTTTACAATTTAGGGTTTAGAGTTTAGGATTTAGGGTTTAGGGTTTAGGGTTTAGGGATTAGGGTTTAGGGTTTAGGGTTTAGCGTATATGGTTTAGGGTTTAGGGTTTAGGGTTTATTATTTAGAGTTTATGATTTAGGGTTTGGGGTTTAGGGTTTAGGGATTAGGGTTTATATTTTAGGGTTTGGGGTTTAGGGTTTAGGGATTAGAGTTTATGATTTAGGGTTTAGGTTTAGGGTTTCGGGTTAGGGGTTAGTGTTTAGTGTTTAGGGTTTAAGATTAGTGTTTAGGGTTTAGGGTTTAGGGTTTAATGCTTGTTTCTCACCATGGGTTTCTTCTCCACCTTTGTAGAATGCTCTATCACATCATCAAGAGTTCAAATAGGCTCCAGCTTACCCTTTGGTTCAATTCCATCACTCAATGCTTGTATAAAGCCTACAATGGCTCCCTGATGCGGCTCTTGAACAGTGCCAAGTAATTGTAAGAGATCCAACTCCATTGAGTACAGTTCAACAGTTATATTCACTCTCCTTTGTATATTGAATGGTCATTATTCCGTTTTTGGGACTATCATCTTGTAAATGGCCAAATTCTTGTCAATCAAAGCATTGCTTCTTCATATTTACACCAATAGTGTTGGTTTAGGGTTTAGAATTTTGGATTTAGGGTTTTGGGTTTTGGGTTCAGGGTTTAGGGTTTAGAGTTTAAGGTTTAGAGTTTATGATTTAGGGTTTAAGGTTTTAGGGTTTAAGGTTTACGTTTTAAGGTTTAAAGTTTAGGGTTTAGAGTTTAAGGAATGGTCCTAACTACGTTTTTGGGACTATCAGCTTGTAAATGGTGAAATCCTTGTCAATCAAAGCATTGCTTCTCCATATTTACATCAATGGGTGTTGGTTTAGGGTCTAACGTTTAAGGTTTAGAGTTTAGGGTTTAGGGTTTAGGGTTTAAGGTTTAGGATTTAGAGTTTACAATTTAGGGTTTAGGGTTTAGGATTTAAGGATTAGTGTTTAAGGTTTAGGGTTTAGAGTTTACAGTTTAGGGTTTAAGGTGTTTAGTATAGTGTATAGGGTTTAGGGTTTAGTTTATAAGGTTTAGGGTTAAGGGGTTTTGGGTTTTGGGTTTCGGATTTAGAGTTTAGGGTTTAATGCTTGTTTCTCCCCATCGCTTTCTTCTCCACCTTGTAGCATGCTCTATCACGTCATTAAGAGTCCTACTAGAGTTCATGTTAGCCTTTCGTTCAATTTCATGACTCAATCCTTGAATAAAGCCTACAATGGCTCCCTGATGCTATTCTCGAACATTGCCAAACAATTTTAAAAGATCCAACTCCATTGAGTAAAGTCCTACAGTTATATTCACTCTCTTTTGTTTATTGAATGGTCCGAACTCTATTTTTAGGACTATCAGCTTGTAAATGGCCAAATCATTGTCAATCAAACCATTCCTTCTTCATATATATATCAATAGGTGTTGCTTTACGGTTTAGAGTTTAGGGTTTAAGATTTAGGGTTTAGGGTTTAGAGTTAAGGGTTGAGGGTTTAGGGTTTAAAGTTTAGGGTTTGAAGTTTAGGGTTTTAGGTTTAGGGTTTAGGGTTTAGAGTTTACGGTTTTAGGTTTAGAGTTTAGAGTTTATGGTTTAAGGGTTAGGGTTTAAAGTTTAGGGTTTTAGGTTTAAGGTTTAGGATTAAGGGTTTCGGGTTTCGGGTTTAGAGTTTAGGGTTTAGGGTTTAGAGTTAAGGGTTTAGGGTTTAGGGTTTAGGGTTTAGGGTTTAGATTTTATGATTTAGGGTTTAGGGTTTAGGGTTTAGGGTTTAGGGTTTAAGGTTTAGTGTTTAAGGATTGTGGTTTATGGTTTAATGCTTGTTCCTCACCATGGCTTTCTTCTCCACCTTTGTAGCTTGGTTTATCATGCCATCAAGAGTCCTAATAGGCTGCAACTTAACCTTTTGTTCAATTCCATCACTCAATCCTTGTGTAAAGGCTACAATGGCTATCTGATGCGGCTCTTGAACAGTGCCATGCTATTGTAAGAGATCCAACTCCATTGAGTATCAACAGTTATATTCACTCTCCTTTGTATATTGAATGGTCATAACTCCGTTTTGGGACTACCAGCTTGTAAATGGCCAAATACTTGTCAATCAAACCATTGCTTAGGGTGTAGAGTTTAGGAATTAGTGTTTGGGGTTTAGTGTTTACGGTTTAGGGTTTAGAGTTTATGACTTAGGGTTTAGGGTTTAGGGTTTTGGGTTTAAGGATTAGTGTTTAGGGTTTTAGGTTTATAGTTTAAAGTTTAGGGTTTAGGGTTTTGAGTTTAGGGTTTAAGGGTCAGTGTTTAGGGTTTAGGGTTTAGGGATAAGGGTTTATGGTTTTGGGATTTAGGATTTAGGGCTTAATGCTTGTTTTCACCATGGCTTTCTTCTCCACCTTTGAAGCATGCTCTATCACGTCATTAAGAGTCATAATAGGCTGCACCTTAGCCTTTGGTTCAATTCCATCACTCAATCCTTGTATAAAGCCTACAATGGCTCCATGTGCGGCTCTTGAACATTGCCAAGCAATTGTAAGAGATCCAACTCCATTGAGTATCAACAGTTATATTCACTCTCCTTTGTATATTGAATAGTCATAACTCCGTTTTTGGGACTACCAGCTTGTAAATGGCCAAATCCTTGTCAATCAAAGTATTGCTTCTTCATATTTACATCTACAGGTGTTGGTTTAAGGTCTAGAGATTAGGATTTAGGGTTTAGGGTTTAGGGTTTAGGGTTTAGGGTTTAGGGTTTAGAGTTTAGGGTTTATGGTTTAGGGTTTAGGGTTTAAGGTTTGGGGTTTAGGGTTTAGAGTTTATGATTTAGGGTTTATGGTTTCAGGTTTAGGGTTTAGGATTTAAGGATTAGTGTTTAGGGTTTAGGGTTTAGTGTTTAGGATTTAGGGTTAGGGTTTAGGGTTTAGGGTTTGGGGTTAGGGGTTAGGGTTTTGGGTTTTGGGTTTATGTTTTAAGGTTTAAGGTTTAGGGTTTAGGGTTAGGGTTTAGTGTTTAGGGTTTAGGGTTTAGGATTTAGTGTTTTAGGTTTAGGGTTTAGGGTTTAGGGTTTAGAGTTTACAATTTAGGGTTTAGGGTTTAGGGTTTAAGGATTAGTGTTTAGGGATTTTGGTTTAGAGTTTACAGTTTAGGATTTAGGGTTTTAAGTTTAGGGTTTAGGGTTTAGTGTTTAGGGTTTAAGGTTTGTGGATAAGGGTTTTGGGTTTTAGGATTTAGGGTTTAGGGTTTAACGCTTGTTTCTCACCATGGCTTTCTTCTCCACTTTTGTAGCATGCTCTATCACGTCGTTAAGAGTCGTAATAGGCTGCACCTTACCCTTTGGTCCAATTCCATCCCTCAATTATATAAAACCTACAATGGCTCCATGTACGGCTCTTAAACTTTGCCAAGCAATTGTAAGAGATCCAACTCCATTGAGTATCAACAGTTATATTCACTCTCCTTTGTATATTGAATGGTCATAACTCGGTTTTTGGGACTATGAGCTAGTAAGTGGCCCAATCCATGTCAATCAAAGCATTGCTTCTTCATATTTACATCAATAGGTGTTGGTATAGGGTTTACAATTTAGGGTTTAGAGTTTAGGATTTAGGGTTTAGGGTTTAGGGTTTAGGGATTAGGGTTTAGGGTTTAGGGTTTAGCGTATATGGTTTAGGGTTTAGGGTTTAGGGTTTATTATTTAGAGTTTATGATTTAGGGTTTGGGGTTTAGGGTTTAGGGATTAGGGTTTATATTTTAGGGTTTGGGGTTTAGGGTTTAGGGATTAGAGTTTATGATTTAGGGTTTAGGTTTAGGGTTTCGGGTTAGGGGTTAGTGTTTAGTGTTTAGGGTTTAAGATTAGTGTTTAGGGTTTAGGGTTTAGGGTTTAATGCTTGTTTCTCACCATGGGTTTCTTCTCCACCTTTGTAGAATGCTCTATCACATCATCAAGAGTTCAAATAGGCTCCAGCTTACCCTTTGGTTCAATTCCATCACTCAATGCTTGTATAAAGCCTACAATGGCTCCCTGATGCGGCTCTTGAACAGTGCCAAGTAATTGTAAGAGATCCAACTCCATTGAGTACAGTTCAACAGTTATATTCACTCTCCTTTGTATATTGAATGGTCATTATTCCGTTTTTGGGACTATCATCTTGTAAATGGCCAAATTCTTGTCAATCAAAGCATTGCTTCTTCATATTTACACCAATAGTGTTGGTTTAGGGTTTAGAATTTTGGATTTAGGGTTTTGGGTTTTGGGTTCAGGGTTTAGGGTTTAGAGTTTAAGGTTTAGAGTTTATGATTTAGGGTTTAAGGTTTTAGGGTTTAAGGTTTACGTTTTAAGGTTTAAAGTTTAGGGTTTAGAGTTTAAGGAATGGTCCTAACTACGTTTTTGGGACTATCAGCTTGTAAATGGTGAAATCCTTGTCAATCAAAGCATTGCTTCTCCATATTTACATCAATGGGTGTTGGTTTAGGGTCTAACGTTTAAGGTTTAGAGTTTAGGGTTTAGGGTTTAGGGTTTAAGGTTTAGGATTTAGAGTTTACAATTTAGGGTTTAGGGTTTAGGATTTAAGGATTAGTGTTTAAGGTTTAGGGTTTAGAGTTTACAGTTTAGGGTTTAAGGTGTTTAGTATAGTGTATAGGGTTTAGGGTTTAGTTTATAAGGTTTAGGGTTAAGGGGTTTTGGGTTTTGGGTTTCGGATTTAGAGTTTAGTGTTTAATGCTTGTTTCTCCCCATCGCTTTCTTCTCCACCTTGTAGCATGCTCTATCACGTCATTAAGAGTCCTACTAGAGTTCATGTTAGCCTTTCGTTCAATTTCATGACTCAATCCTTGAATAAAGCCTACAATGGCTCCCTGATGCTATTCTCGAACATTGCCAAACAATTTTAAAAGATCCAACTCCATTGAGTAAAGTCCTACAGTTATATTCACTCTCTTTTGTTTATTGAATGGTCCGAACTCTATTTTTAGGACTATCAGCTTGTAAATGGCCAAATCATTGTCAATCAAACCATTCCTTCTTCATATATATATCAATAGGTGTTGCTTTACGGTTTAGAGTTTAGGGTTTAAGATTTAGGGTTTAGGGTTTAGAGTTAAGGGTTGAGGGTTTAGGGTTTAAAGTTTAGGGTTTGAAGTTTAGGGTTTTAGGTTTAGGGTTTAGGGTTTAGAGTTTACGGTTTTAGGTTTAGAGTTTAGAGTTTATGGTTTAAGGGTTAGGGTTTAAAGTTTAGGGTTTTAGGTTTAAGGTTTAGGATTAAGGGTTTCGGGTTTCGGGTTTAGAGTTTAGGGTTTAGGGTTTAGAGTTAAGGGTTTAGGGTTTAGGGTTTAGGGTTTAGGGTTTAGATTTTATGATTTAGGGTTTAGGGTTTAGGGTTTAGGGTTTAGGGTTTAAGGTTTAGTGTTTAAGGATTGTGGTTTATGGTTTAATGCTTGTTCCTCACCATGGCTTTCTTCTCCACCTTTGTAGCTTGGTTTATCATGCCATCAAGAGTCCTAATAGGCTGCAACTTAACCTTTTGTTCAATTCCATCACTCAATCCTTGTGTAAAGGCTACAATGGCTATCTGATGCGGCTCTTGAACAGTGCCATGCTATTGTAAGAGATCCAACTCCATTGAGTATCAACAGTTATATTCACTCTCCTTTGTATATTGAATGGTCATAACTCCGTTTTGGGACTACCAGCTTGTAAATGGCCAAATACTTGTCAATCAAACCATTGCTTAGGGTGTAGAGTTTAGGAATTAGTGTTTGGGGTTTAGTGTTTACGGTTTAGGGTTTAGAGTTTATGACTTAGGGTTTAGGGTTTAGGGTTTTGGGTTTAAGGATTAGTGTTTAGGGTTTTAGGTTTATAGTTTAAAGTTTAGGGTTTAGGGTTTTGAGTTTAGGGTTTAAGGGTCAGTGTTTAGGGTTTAGGGTTTAGGGATAAGGGTTTATGGTTTTGGGATTTAGGATTTAGGGCTTAATGCTTGTTTTCACCATGGCTTTCTTCTCCACCTTTGAAGCATGCTCTATCACGTCATTAAGAGTCATAATAGGCTGCACCTTAGCCTTTGGTTCAATTCCATCACTCAATCCTTGTATAAAGCCTACAATGGCTCCATGTGCGGCTCTTGAACATTGCCAAGCAATTGTAAGAGATCCAACTCCATTGAGTATCAACACTTATATTCACTCTCCTTTGTATTGAAAGGTCATAACTCCGTTTTTGGGACTACTAGCTTTTAAATGGCCAAATCCTTGTCAATTAAATTATTGCTTCTTTATATTTACATCTACAGGTGTTGGTTTAAGGTCTAGAATTTTGGGTTTAGAGTTTAGGATTTATGGTTAGGGGTTAGGGTTTAGGGTTTAGGGTTTAGGGTTTAGGGTTTAGGGTTTAGGGTTTAGAGTTTAGGGTTTAGGGTTTAAGGTTTAGGGTTTAGGGTTTAGGGTTTAGAGTTTATGATTTAAGGTTTATGGTTTCAGGTTTACGGTTTAGGATTTAAGGATTAGTGTTTAGGGTTTAGGGTTTAGGGTTTAGGGTTTAGGGTTTAGTGTTTAGGATTTAGGGTTAGGGTTTAGTGTTTAGGGTTTAGGGTTTAGGGTTTGGGGTTAGGGGTTAGGGTTTAGGGTTTTGGGTTTATGTTTTAAGGTTTAAGGTTTAGGGTTTAGGGTTAGGGTTTAGTGTTTAGGGTTTAAGGTTAGTGTTTAGGGTTTAGGGTTTAGGTTTTAGGGTTTAATGCTTGTTTCTCACCATGGCTTTCTTCTCCACCTTTGTAGCATGCTCTATCACGTCATCAAGAATCCAAATAGGCTCCAACTTAGCTTTTGGTTCAATTCCATCACTCAATCCTTGTATAAACCCTACAATGGCTCCATGATGCGGCTCTTGAACAGTTCCATGCTATTGTAAGAGATCCAATTCCATTGAGTACAGTTCAATAGTTATATTCACTCTCCTTTGTATATTGAATGGTCATAACTCCGTTTTTGGGACTATCAGCTTGTAAATGGCCAAATCCTTATCTCTCAAAGCATTGCTTCTTCATATTTACATCAATAGGTTTTGTTTAGGGTCTAGCATTTAGGGTTTAAAGTTTAGGATTTTGTGTTTAGGGTTTAAGGTTTAGAGTTTACAGTTTACGATTTAAGGTTTAGGGTTTATGGTTTAAGGATAAGTGTTTAGGGTTTAGAGTTTACAGTTTAGGGTTTAGGGTTTTGAGTTTAGAGTATAGGGTTTAGTGTTTAGGGTTTAGGGTTTAAGGTTTAGGGTTTATGTTTTAAGGATTAGTGTTTAGGGTTTATGGTTTAAGGTTTAGTGTTTAAGGATTATGGTTTAGGGTTTAATGCTTGTTCCTCGCCATGGCTTTCTTCTCAACATTTGTAGCTTGCTTTATCAGGCCATCAAGAGTCCTAATAGGCTGCAACTTAACCTTTGGTTCAATTCCATCACTCAGTCCTTGTATAAAGCGTACAACGGCTCCATGATGCGGCTCTTGAACAGTGCCATGCTATTGTAAGAGATCCAACTCCATTGAGTACAGTTCAACAGTTATATTCACTCTCCTTTGTATATTGAATGGTCATTATTCCGTTTTTGGGACTATCATCTTGTAAATGGCCAAATCCTTGTCAATCAAAGCATTGCTTCTCCATATTTACATCAATGGGTGTTGGTGTAGGGTCTAACGTTTAAGGTTTAGAGTTTAGGGTTTAGGGTTTAGGGTTTAAGGTTTAGGATTTAGAGTTTACAATTTAGGGTTTAGGGTTTAGGATTTAAGGATTAATGTTTAAGGTTAAGGGTTTAGAGTTTACAGTTTAGGGTTTAAGGTTTTTAGTATAGTGTATAGGGTTTAGGGTTTAGTTTATAAGGTTTAGGGTTAAGGGTTTTTGGGTTTTGGGTTTCGGATTTAGGGTTTAGGGTTTAATGCTTGTTTCTCCCCATCGCTTTCTTCTCCACCTTTGTAGCATGCTGTATCACGTCATTAAGAGTCCTAATAGGGTGCATGTTAGCCTTTCGTTCAATTCCATCACTCAATCCTTGAATAAAGCCTACAATGGCTCCCTGATGCTATTCTTGAACATTGGCAAACAATTTTAAAAGATCCAACTCCATTGAGTAAAGTCCTACAGTTATATTCACTCTCTTTTGTTTATTGAATGGTCCTAACTCTATTTTGGGACTATCAGCTTGTAAATGGCCAAATCATTGTCAATCAAACCATTCCTTCTTCATATCTATATCAATAGGTGTTGCTTTAGGGTTTAGAGTTTAGGGTTTAAGATTTAGGGTTTAGGGTTTAGAGTTAAGGGTTAAGGGTTTAGGGTTTAAAGTTTAAGGTTTTAGGTTTAGGGTTTAGGGTTTAGAGTTTACGGTTTCAGGTTTAGAGTTTAGAGTTTATGGTTTTTGGTTTAGATATAGGGTTTAACATTTAAGGATTAGTGTTACGGGTTTGGGGTTTAGGATTTTCGGTTTAATTTTTAAGGTTTAAGGTTTAGGGATTATGGTTTAGGGTTTAGGGATTAGTGTTTAGGGTATAGGGTTTATGGTTTAACGTTTAGGGTTTAAGGTTTACGTTTTAAGGTTTAAAGTTTAGGGTTTAGTATTTAGGGTTTTTGGTTAGGGTTTAGGGTTTAGTGTTTAGGGTTTAGGGTTTAGGGTTTAGGGTTTAGAGTTTGGGATTTAGGGTTTAGGGTTTAGGGTTTAAGGTTAAGGCTTTAAGGTTTAGTGTTTAGGGTTTAGGGTTAGAGTTTATAGTTTAGGGTTTAGGGTTTAGGGTTTAGGGTTTTAGGTTTGGGTTTAGAGTTTATGGTTTAAGGGTTAAGGTTTAAAGTTTAGGGTTTAAAGTTTAGGGTTTTAGGTTTAAGGTTTAGGAATAAGGGTTTTGGGTTTAGGGTTTAGAGTTTGGGATTTAGGGTTTAGGGTTTAGGGTTTAAGGTTAAGGCTTTAAGGTTTAGTGTTTAGGGTTTAGGGTTAGAGTTTATAGTTTAGGGTTTAGGGTTTAGGGTTTAGGGTTTTAGGTTTGGGTTTAGAGTTTATGGTTTAAGGGTTAAGGTTTAAAGTTTAGGGTTTAAAGTTTAGGGTTTTAGGTTTAAGGTTTAGGATTAAGGGTTTTGGGTTTAGGGTTTAGAGTTGAGGGTTTAGGGTTTAGAGTTAAGGGTTTAGGGTTTAGGGTTTAGGGTTTAGGGTTTAGATTTTACGGTTTAGGGTTTAGGGTTTAGGGTTTAGGGTTTAGGGTTTAGGGTTTAGGGTTTAGGGTTTAAGGTTTAGTGTTTAAGGATTGTGGTTTATTGTTTAATGCTTGTTCCTCACCATTGATTTCTTCTCCACCTTTGTAGCTTGGTTTATCATGCGATCAAGAGTCCTAATAGGCTGCAACTTAACCTTTTGTTCAATTCATCAGTCAATCCTTGTGTAAAGGCTACAATGGCTCCCTGATGCGGCTCTTGAACAGTGTCATTCTATTGTAAGAGATCCAACTCGATTGAGTATCAACAGTTATATTCACTCTCCTTTGTATATTAAATGGTCATAACTCCGTTTTGGGACTACCAGCTTGTTAATGGCCAAATACTTGTCAATCAAACCATTGCTTCTTCATATTTACATCAATAGGTGGTTGTTTAGGGTCTAGCGTTTAGGGTGTATAGTTTAGGAATTAGTGTTTAGGGTTTAGAGTTTACGGTTCAGAGTTTAGAGTTTATGACTTAGGGTTTAGGGTTTAGGGTTTTGGGTTTAAGAATTAGTATTTAGGGTTTTAGGTTTAGAGTTTAAAGTTTAGGGTTTAGGGTTTTGAGTTTCGGGTTTAAGGGTCAGTGTTTAGGGTTTAGGGTTTAGGGATAAGGGTTTTGGGTTTTAGGATTTAGGGTTTAGGGCTTAATGCTTGTTTTTCACCATGACTTTCTTCTCCACCTTTGAAGCATGCTCTATCACGTCATTAAGAGTCATAGTAGGCTGCACCTTAGCCTTTGGTTCAATTCCATCACTCAATCCTTGTATAAAGCCTACAATGGCTCCATGTGCGGCTCTTGAACATTGCCAAGCAATTGTAAGAGATCCAACTCCATTGAGTATCAACAGTTATATTCACCCTCCTTTGTATATTGAATTGTCATAACTCCGTTTTTGGGACTATCAGCTTGTAAATGGCCAAATCCTTGTCAATCAAAGTATTGCGTCTTCATATTTACATCTACAGGTGTTGGTTTAAGGTCTAGAATTTTGGGTTTAGAGTTTAGAATTTAGGGTTTAAGGTTTAGGGTTTAGGGTTTAGGGTTTAGAGTTTATGTTTTAGGGTTTATGGTTTCAGGTTTACGGTTTAGGATTTAAGGATTAGTGTTTAGGGTTTAGGGTTTAGGGTTTAGGGTTTAGTGTTTAGGATTTAGGGTTAGGGTTTAGTGTTTAGGGTTTAGGGTTTAGGGTTTGGGGTTAGGGGTTAGGGTTTAGGGTTTTGGGTTTATGTTTTAAGGTTTAAGGTTTAGGGTTTAGGGTTAGGGTTTAGTGTTTAGGGTTTAAGGTTAGTGTTTAGGGTTTAGGGTTTAGGTTTTAGGGTTTAATGTTTGTTTCTCACCATGGCTTTCTTCTCCACCTTTGTAGCATGCTCTATCACGTCATCAAGAATCCAAATAGGCTCCAACTTAGCTTTTGGTTCAATTCCATCACTCAATCCTTGAATAAACCCTACAATGGCTCCATGATGCGGCTCTTGAACAGTTCCATGCTATTGTAAGAGATCCAATTCCATTGAGTACAGTTCAATAGTTATATTCACTCTCCTTTGTATATTGAATGGTCATAACTCCGTTTTTGGGACTATCAGCTTGTAAATGGCCAAATCCTTATCTCTCAAAGCATTGCTTCTTCATATTTACATCAATAGGTTTTGTTTAGGGTCTAGCATTTAGGGTTTAAAGTTTAGGATTTTGTGTTTAGGGTTTAAGCTTTAGAGTTTACAGTTTACAATTTAAGGTTTAGGGTTTAGGGTTTAAGGATAAGTGTTTAGGGTTTAGAGTTTACAGTTTAGGGTTTAGGGTTTTGAGTTTAGAGTATAGGGTTTAGTGTTTAGGGTTTAGGGTTTAGGGTTTAAGGTTTAGGGTTTATGTTTTAAGGATTAGGGTTTAGGGTTTATGGTTTAAGGTTTAGTGTTTAAGGATTATGGTTTAGGGTTTAATGCTTGTTCCTCGCCATGGCTTTCTTCTCCACATTTGTAGCTTGCTTTATCAGGCCATCAAGAGTCCTAATAGGCTGCAACTTAACCTTTGGTTCAATTCCATCACTCAGTCCTTGTATAAAGCGTACAACGGCTCCATGATGCGGCTCTTGAACAGTGCCATGCTATTGTAAGAGATCCAACTCCATTGAGTACAGTTCAACAGTTATATTCACTCTCCTTTGTATATTGAATGGTCATTATTCCGTTTTTGGGACTATCATCTTGCAAATGGCCAAATCCTTGTCAATCAAAGCATTGCTTCTCCATATTTACATCAATGGGTGTTGGTGTAGGGTCTAACGTTTAAGGTTTAGAGTTTAGGGTTTAGGGTTTAGGGTTTAAGGTTTAGGATTTAGAGTTTACAATTTAGGGTTTAGGGTTTAGGATTTAAGGATTAATGTTTAAGGTTAAGGGTTTAGAGTTTACAGTTTAGGGTTTAAGGTTTTTAGTATAGTGTATAGGGTTTAGGGTTTAGTTTATAAGGTTTAGGGTTAAGGGGTTTTGGGTTTTGGGTTTCGGATTTAGGGTTTAGGGTTTAATGCTTGTTTCTCCCCATCGCTTTCTTCTCCACCTTTGTAGCATGCTCTATCACGTCATTAAGAGTCCTAATAGGGTGCATGTTAGCCTTTCGTTCAATTCCATCACTCAATCCTTGAATAAAGCCTACAATGGCTCCCTGATGCTATTCTTGAACATTGGCAAACAATTTTAAAAGATCCAACTCCATTGAGTAAAGTCCTACAGTTATATTCACTCTCTTTTGTTTATTGAATGGTCCTAACTCTATTTTGGGACTATCAGCTTGTAAATGGCCAAATCATTGTCAATCAAACCATTCCTTCTTCATATCTATATCAATAGGTGTTGCTTTAGGGTTTAGAGTTTAGGGTTTAAGATTTAGGGTTTAGGGTTTAGAGTTAAGGGTTAAGGGTTTAGGGTTTAAAGTTTAAGGTTTTAGGTTTAGGGTTTAAGGTTTAGAGTTTACGGTTTCAGGTTTAGAGTTTAGAGTTTATGGTTTTTGGTTTAGATATAGGGTTTAACATTTAAGGATTAGTGTTACGGGTTTGGGGTTTAGGATTTTCGGTTTAATTTTTAAGGTTTAAGGTTTAGGGATTATGGTTTAGGGTTTAGGGATTAGTGTTTAGGGTATAGGGTTTATGGTTTAACGTTTAGGGTTTAAGGTTTACGTTTTAAGGTTTAAAGTTTAGGGTTTAGTATTTAGGGTTTTTGGTTAGGGTTTAGTGTTTAGGGTTTAGGGTTTAGGGTTTAGGGTTTAGAGTTTGGGATTTAGGGTTTAGGGTTTAGGGTTTGAGGTTAAGGCTTTAAGGTTTAGTGTTTAGGGTTTAGGGTTAGAGTTTATAGTTTAGGGTTTAAGGTTTAGGGTTTAGGGTTTTAGGTTTGGGTTTAGAGTTTATGGTTTAAGGGTTAAGGTTTAAAGTTTAGGGTTTAAAGTTTAGGGTTTTAGGTTTAAGGTTTAGGATTAAGGGTTTTGGGTTTAGGGTTTAGAGTTGAGGGTTTAGGGTTTAGAGTTAAGGGTTTAGGGTTTAGGGTTTAGGGTTTAGGGTTTAGATTTTACGGTTTAGGGTTTAGGGTTTAGGGTTTAGGGTTTAGGGTTTAGTGTTTAAGGATGGTGGTTTATTGTTTAATGCTTGTTCCTCACCATTGATTTCTTCTCCACCTTTGTAGCTTGGTTTATCATGCGATCAAGAGTCCTAATAGGCTGCAACTTAACCTTTTGTTCAATTCATCAGTCAATCCTTGTGTAAAGGCTACAATGGCTCCCTGATGCGGCTCTTGAACAGTGTCATTCTATTGTAAGAGATCCAACTCGATTGAGTATCAACAGTTATATTCACTCTCCTTTGTATATTAAATGGTCATAACTCCGTTTTGGGACTACCAGCTTGTTAATGGCCAAATACTTGTCAATCAAACCATTGCTTCTTCATATTTACATCAATAGGTGGTTGTTTAGGGTCTAGCGTTTAGGGTGTAGAGTTTAGGAATTAGTGTTTAGGGTTTAGAGTTTACGGTTCAGAGTTTAGAGTTTATGACTTAGGGTTTAGGGTTTAGGGTTTTGGGTTTAAGAATTAGTATTTAGGGTTTTAGGTTTAGAGTTTAAAGTTTAGGGTTTAGGGTTTTGAGTTTCGGGTTTAAGGGTCAGTGTTTAAGGGTTTAGGGTTTAGGGATAAGGGTTTTGGGTTTTAGGTTTAGGGTTTAGGGTCTAGAATTTTGGGTTTAGAGTTTAGAATTTAGGGTTAGGGGTTAGGGTTTAGGGTTTAGGGTTTAGGGTTTAAGGTTTAGGGTTTAGGGTTTAGGGTTTAGAGTTTAGGGTTTAGGGTTTAGGGTTTAGAGTTTATGATTTAGGGTTTATGGTTTTAGGTTTAGGGTTTAGGATTTAAGGATTAGTGTTTAGGGTTTAGGGTTTAGGGTTTAGGGTTTAGTGTTTAGGATTTAGGGTTAGGGTTTAGTGTTTAGGGTTTAGAGTTTGGGGTTAGGGGTTAAGGTTTTGGGTTTTGGGTTTATGTTTTATGGTTTAAGGTTGAGGGTTTAGGGTTAGGGTTTAGTGTTTAGGGTTTAAGGTTAGTGTTTAGGGTTTAGGGTTTAGGTTTTAGGGTTTAATGCTTGTTTCTCACCATGGCTTTCTTCTCCACCTTTGTAGCATGCTCTATCACGTCATCAAGAATCCAAATAGGCTCCAATTTAGCTTTTGGTTCAATTCCATCACTCAATCCTTGTATAAACCCTACAATGGCTTCATGATGCGGCTCCTGAAAAGTTCCATGCTATTGTAAGAGATCCAATTCCATTGAGTACAGTTCAATTCCTTTGTATATTGAATGGTCATAACTCCGTTTTTGGGACTATCAGCTTGTAAATGGCCAAATCCTTATCTCTCAAAGCATTGCTTCTTCATATTTACATCTATAGGTTTTGTTTAGGGTCTAGCATTTAGGGTTTAAAGTTTAGGATTTAGTGTTTAGGGTTTAAGGTTTAGAGTTTACAGTTTACGATTTAAGGTTTAGGGTTTAGGGTTTAGGGTTTAAGGATAAGTGTTTAGGGTTTAGAGTTTATAGTTTAGGGTTTAGGGTTTTGAGTTTAGAGTATAGGGTTAGTGTTTAGGGTTTAGGGTTTAGGGTTTAAGGTTTTGAGTTTATATTTTATGGATTAGGGTTTAGGGTTTAGGGTTTAAGGTTTAGTGTTTAAGGATTATAGTTTATGGTTTAACGCTTGTTCCTCACCATGGCTTTCTTCTCCAACTTTGTAGCTTGCTTTATCAGGCCATCAAGAGTCCTAATAGGCTGCAACTTAACCTTTGGTTCAATTCTATTACTCAATCCTAGTGTAAAGCCTACAATGGCTCCCTGATGCGGCTCTTGAACAGTGCCATGCTATTGTAAGAGATCCAACTCCATTGAGTACAGTTCAACAGTTATATTCACTCTCCTTTGTATATTGAATGGTCATTATTCCGTTTTTTGGACTATCATCTTGTAAATGGCCAAATCCTTGTCAATCAAAGCATTGCTTCTTCATATTTACATCAATAGGTGTTAGTTTAGGGTTTAGAATTTTGGATTTAGGATTTTGGGTTTTGGGTTTAGGGTTTAGGGTGTAAACTTTAGAGTTTAGGGTTTAGAGTTTAAGGTTTAGAGTTTATGATTTAGGGTTTAAGGTTTTAGGTTTAGTGCTTAGGATTTAAGGATTAGTGTTTAGGGTTTAGGGTTTAGACTTTTCAATTTAGGGTTTAGGGTTTTAATTTTGAGTTTAAGGTTTAGTGTTTAGGGTTTAGGGTTTAGGGTTTAGGGTTTAGGGTCTAGGGTTTAGGGTTTATGTTTCAAGGATTAAGGTTTAGGGTTTAGGGTTAGGGTTTAGTGTTTAGTGTTTAGGGTTTAAGGTTAGTGTTTAGGGTTTAGGGTTTAGTGTTTAGGGTTTAATGCTTGTTTCTCACTATGGCTTTCTTCTCCACCTTTGTAGCATGCTCTATCACGTCATCAATAATCCAAATAGGCTCCAGCTTAGCCTTTGGTTCAATTCCATCACTCAATCCTTGTTTAAAGCCTACATTGGCTCCCTAATGCGGCTCTTGAACATGGCCATGCTATTGTAATAGATTTTACTCCATTGAGTACAGTTCAACAGTTATATTCACTCTCCTTTGTATATTGAATGGTCATAACTCCGTTTTTGGGACTATCAGCTTATAAATGGCAAAATCCTTATCAATCAAAGCATTATTTCTTCATATTTACATCAATAGGTTTTGTTTAGGGTCTAGCATTTAGGGTTTAGAGTTTAGGATTTAGTGTTCAGGGTTTAGGGTTTAGAGTTTATAGTTTTGAGTTTAGGGTTTTGAGTTTAGAGTCTAGGGTTTAGCGTTTAGGGTTTAGGGTTTAGGGTTTAGGGTTTAGGGTTTAAGGATTAGTGTTTAAGGTTTAGAGTTTATAGTTTTGAGTTTAGGGTTTTGAGTTTAGAGTCTAGGGTTTAGCGTTTAGGGTTTAGGGTTTAGGGTTTAGGGTTTAGGGTTTAAGGTTTAGCGTTTAACGCTTGTTTCTCACCTTGGCTTTCTTCTCCACCTTTGTTGCATGCTCTATCACGCCATCAAGAGTCCTAATAGGCTGCGACTTAACCTTTGGTTCAATTCCATCATTCAATCGTTGTGTAAAGCCTACAATGGCTCCCTGATGCGGCTCTTGAACAGTGCCATGCTATTGTAAGAGATCCAACTCCATTGAGTAAAGTTCAACGGTTATATTCACTCTCTTTTGTACATTGAATGGTCATAACTCTGTTTTTGGGACTATCAGCTTGTAAATGGCCAAAAATCCTTGTCAATGAAAGTATTGCTTCTCCATATTTACATCAATAGGTGGTTGTTTAGAGTCTAGCGTTTAGGGTGTAGAGTTTAGGAATTAGTGTTTAGGGTTAAGGGTTTAGGGTTCAGGGTTTGGGGATAAGGGTTTTTGGTTTTAGGATTTAGGGTTTAGGGTTTAATGCTTGTTTCTCACCATGGCTTTCTTCTCCACCTTTGTAGCATGCTCGATTACGTCATTAGGAGTCCTAATAGGCTGCACCTTAGCGTTTGGTTTAATTCCATCACTCAATCCTTGTATAAAGCCTACAATGGCTCCATGTGCGGCTCTTAAACATTGCCAGGCAATTGTAAGAGATCTAACTCCATTGAGTATCAACAATTATATTCACTCTCCTTTGTATATTGAATGGTCATAACTCCGTTTTTGGGACTACCAGCTTGTCAATGGCCAAATCCTTTTAAATCAATGTGTTGCTTCTTCATATTTACATCAATAGGTATTTGTTTAAGGTTAGGATTTTGGGTTTAGAGTTTAGGATTTAGGGTTAGGGTTTAGGGTTTAGGGTTTAGGGTTTAGGGTTTAGGGTTTAGGGTTTAGGGTTTAGGGTTTAGGGTTTAGGGTTTAGGGTTTAGGGTTTAGGTTTAGAGTTTATGATTTAGGGTTTAGGGTTTAAGGTTTATGGTTTAGGATTTAAGGATTAGTGTATAGTATTTACGGTTTAGATTTTACAGTTTTGGGTTTAGGGTTTTGATTTAAGGTTTAAGGTTTAGTGTTTTGGGTTTAGGGTTTGGGGTTAGGGTTTTAAGGTTTAAGGTTTAGGGTTTAGGGTTAGGGTTTAGTGTTTAGTGTTTAGGGTTTAAGGTTAGTGTTTAGGGTTTAGGGTTTAATGCTTGTTTCTCACCATGGCTTTCTTCTCCACCATTGTAGCATGCTATATCACGTCATCAAGAGTCTAAATAGGCTCCAGCTTAGCCTATGGTTCAATTCCATCACTCAATCCTTGTATAAAGCGTACAACGGCTCCATGATGCGGCTCTTGAACAGTGCCATGCAATTGTAAGAGATCCAACTCCATTGAGTACAGTTCAACAATTTTATTCACTCTCCTTTGTATATTGAATGGTCATAACTCCGCTTTTGGGACTATCATCTTATAAATGGCCAAATTCTTATCAATCAAAGCATTGCTTCTTCATATTTACATCAACAGGTTTTGTTTAGGGTCTAGCATTTAGGGTTTAGAGTTTAGGATTTAGTGTTTTAGGTTTAGGGTTTAGGGTTTAGGGTTTTGGGTTTAGAGTTTACAATTTAAGATTTAGGGTTTAGGGTTTAGGGTTTAAGGATTAGTGTTTAGGGATTTGGGTTTAGAGTTTACAGTTTAGGATTTAGGGTTTTGAGTTTAGGGTTTAGGGTTTAGTGTTTGGGGTTTAAGGTTTGTGGATAAGGGTTTTGGGTTTTAGGATTTAGGGTTTAGGGTTTAACGCTTATTTCTCACCATGGCTTTTTTCTCCACTTTTGTAGCATGCTCTATCACGTCATTAAGAGTCGTAATAGGCTGCACCTTACCCTTTGGTCCAATTCCATCCCTCAATTATATAAAACCTACAATGGCTCCATGTGCGGCTCTTAAACATTGCCAAGCAATTGTAAGAGATCCAACTCCATTGAGTATCAACAGTTATATTCACTCTCCTTTGTATATTGAATGGTCATAACTCGGTTTTTGGGACTATGAGCTAGTAAGTGGCCCAATCCATGTCAATCAAAGCATTGCTTCTTCATATTTACATCAATAGGTGTTGGTTTCGGGTTTACAATTTAGGGTTTAGAGTTTAGGATTTTGGGTTTAGGGTTTAGGGTTTAGGGTTTAGGGTTTAGGGTTTAGGGTTTAGCGTTTAGGGTTTAGGGTTTAGGGTTTAGGGTTTAGGGTTTAAGGTTTAGCGTTTAACGCTTGTTTCTCACCTTGGCTTTCTTCTCCACCTTTGTTGCATGCTCTATCACGCCATCAAGAGTCCTAATAGGCTGCGACTTAACCTTTGGTTCAATTCCATCATTCAATCCTTGTGTAAAGCCTACAATGGCTCCCTGATGCGGCTCTTGAACAGTGCCATGCTATTGTAAGAGATCCAACTCCATTGAGTAAAGTTCAACGGTTATATTCACTCTCTTTTGTACATTGAATGGTCATAACTCTGTTTTTGGGACTATCAGCTTGTAAATGGCCAAAAATCCTTGTCAATGAAAGTATTGCTTCTCCATATTTACATCAATAGGTGGTTGTTTAGAGTCTAGCGTTTAGGGTGTAGAGTTTAGGAATTAGTGTTTAGGGTTAAGGGTTTAGGGTTCAGGGTTTGGGGATAAAGGTTTTTGGTTTTAGGATTTAGGGTTTAGGGTTTAATGCTTGTTTCTCACCATGGCTTTCTTCTCCACCTTTGTAGCATGCTCGATCACGTCATTAGGAGTCCTAATAGGCTGCACCTTAGCGTTTGGTTTAATTCCATCACTCAATCCTTGTATAAAGCCTACAATGGCTCCATGTGCGGCTCTTAAACATTGCCAAGCAATTGTAAGAGATCTAACTCCATTGAGTATCAACAATTATATTCACTCTCCTTTGTATATTGAATGGTCATAACTCTGTTTTTGGGACTACCAGCTTGTCAATGGCCAAATCCTTTTAAATCAATGTGTTGCTTCTTCATATTTACATCAATAGGTATTTGTTTAAGGTTAGGATTTTGGGTTTAGAGTTTAGGATTTAGGGTTAGGGTTTAGGGTTTAGGGTTTAGGGTTTAGGGTTTAGGGTTTAGGGTTTAGGGTTTAGGGTTTAGGTTTAGAGTTTATGATTTAGGGTTTAGGGTTTAATGTTTATGGTTTAGGATTTAAGGATTAGTGTATAGTATTTACGGTTTAGATTTTACAGTTTTGGGTTTAGGGTTTTGATTTAAGGTTTAAGGTTTAGTGTTTTGGGTTTAGGGTTTGGGGTTAGGGTTTTAAGGTTTAAGGTTTAGGGTTTAGGGTTAGGGTTTAGTGTTTAGTGTTTAGGGTTTAAGGTTAGTGTTTAGGGTTTAGGGTTTAATGCTTGTTTCTCACCATGGCTTTCTTCTCCACCATTGTAGCATGCTATATCACGTCATCAAGAGTCTAAATAGGCTCCAGCTTAGCCTATGGTTCAATTCCATCACTCAATCCTTGTATAAAGCGTACAACGGCTCCATGATGCGGCTCTTGAACAGTGCCATGCAATTGTAAGAGATCCAACTCCATTGAGTACAGTTCAACAATTTTATTCACTCTCCTTTGTATATTGAATGGTCATAACTCCGCTTTTGGGACTATCATCTTATAAATGGCCAAATTCTTATCAATCAAAGCATTGCTTCTTCATATTTACATCAACAGGTTTTGTTTAGGGTCTAGCATTTAGGGTTTAGAGTTTAGGATTTAGTGTTTTAGGTTTAGGGTTTAGGGTTTAGGGTTTTGGGTTTAGAGTTTACAATTTAAGATTTAGGGTTTAGGGTTTAGGGTTTAAGGATTAGTGTTTAGGGATTTGGGTTTAGAGTTTACAGTTTAGGATTTAGGGTTTTGAGTTTATGGTTTAGGGTTTAGTGTTTGGGGTTTAAGGTTTGTGGATAAGGGTTTTGGGTTTTAGGATTTAGAGTTTAGGGTTTAACGCTTATTTCTCACCATGGCTTTTTTCTCCACGTTTGTAGCATGCTCTATCACGTCATTAAGAGTCGTAATAGGCTACACCTTACCCTTTGGTCCAATTCCATCCCTCAATTATATAAAACCTACAATGGCTCCATGTGCGGCTCTTAAACATTGCCAAGCAATTGTAAGAGATCCAACTCCATTGAGTATCAACAGTTATATTCACTCTCCTTTGTATATTGAATGGTCATAACTCGGTTTTTGGGACTATGAGCTAGTAAGTGGCCCAATCCATGTCAATCAAAGCATTGCTTCTTCATATTTACATCAATAGGTGTTGGTTACGGGTTTACAATTTAGGGTTTAGAGTTTAGGATTTTGGGTTTAGGGTTTAGGGTTTAGGGTTTAGGGTTTAGGGTTTAGGGTTAGGGTTTAGGGTTTAGTGTTTAGGGTTTAGGGTTTAGGGTTTAGGGTTTACGTTTATTGCTTTTTTCTCACCATGGCTTTCTTCTCAAGCTTTGTAGCATGTTCTATCACGTCATTAAGAGTCCTAATAGGCAGCAACTTAGCCTTTGGTTAAATTCTATCACTCAATCCTTGTATAAAGCCTACAATGGCTCCTTCATGCGGCTATTGAACTGTGCCAAGCAATTGTAAGTGATCCAACTCCATTGAGTACAGTTCAACAGTTATATTCACTCTCCTTTGTATATTGAATGGTCATAACTCCGTTTTGGGGACTATAAGCTTGTTAATTGTCAAATCCTTGTCAATCAAAGCATTGCTTCTTCATATTTACATCAATAGGTGTTGGTTTAGGGTTTAGGGTTTAGGGTTTAGAGTTTAAGGTTTAGAGGTTAAGGTTTAGAGTTTAGGATTTAGAGTTTAGAGTTTAGGGTTTTGGATTTAGAGTTTACAGTTTAGAGTTTAGGGTTTAGGGTTTCGGGTTTAGGGTTTAGGGTTTAAGGATTAGTGTTTAGGGTTTAAGGTTTACAGTCGAGGGTTTTGGGTTTTGGGTTTAGGGTTTAGGGTTTTAGGATTAGTGTCTAGGGTTTGGTGTTTAGAGTTTACAGTTTATGGTTTAGGGTTTTGAGTTTAGGGTTTAGAGGTTAGGGTTTACGGTTTAAGGTTTAGGGTTTAGGGTTTACAGTTTATGCTTTAGGGTTTTGGTTTTAGGGTTTACAGTTTAGGGTTTAAGGATTAGTGTTTAGGGTTTAGGGTTAAGTGTTTAGGGTTTAAGCTTTAGGGTTTAGGGTTTATGTTTTAGGGTTTAAGGTTTAGGGTTTAGGGTTAAGGTTTAGGGTTTAGTGTTCAGGGTATAAGGTTTAGTGTTTAGGGTTTAGGGTTTAGGGTCTTTGGTTTAAAGTTTAGGGTTTAGGGTTTTGGGTTTAGGGTTTAGAGTTTAGGGTTTAGGGTTTTAGGTTTAGGGTTTAGGGTTTTAGGATTAGTGTCTAGGATTTGGGGTTTAGAGTTTACAGTTTAAGGTTTAGGGTTTTGAGTTTAGGGTTTAGGGATTAGGGTTTAGGGTTTAAGGTTTAGGGTTTAGGGTTTACAATTTATGCTTTAGGGTCTTGGGTTTAGGGTTGACGGTTTAGGGTTTAAGAATTAGTGTTTAGGGTTTAGGGTTTAGTGTTTAGGGTTTAAGCTTTAGGGTTTAGGGTTTAATGCTTGTTCTCCACCTTTGTAGCATGCTTCATCACGTCATCAAGAGTTCTAATAGGCTGCAGCTAAGCCTTTGGTTTAATTCCATCACTCAATCCTTGTATAAAGCCTCCAATGGCTCCCTGATCCAATTCCATTGAGTACAGTTCAACAGTTATATTAACTCTCCATTGTATATTGAATGGTCATAAGTCCCTTTTTGGGACTATCAGCTTGTAAATGCCCAAATCCAAATGCTTGTCAATCAAAGCATTGCTTCTTCATATTACATCAATAGATGTTGGTATAGGATTTAGAGTTTCAGATTTAGGGTTTAGGGTTTAGAGTTCATGATTTAGGGTTAAGGGTTTAGGGTTTAGGGTTTAGGGTTTAGGGTTTAGGGTTTAGAGTTTAGGGTTTAGAGTTTAGAATTTAGAGTTTAGGGTCTAGGGTTTAGGTTTTGGGGTTTAAGGTTAAGAGTTTAGGGTTTAGGGTTTAGGGTTTATTTAAGGATTAGTGTTTAAGGTTTAGGGTTTAGAGTTTACAGTTTAGGGTTTAGGGTTTAGAGTTTGGAATTTAGAGTTTAGGGTTTAAGGTTTAGGGTTTAGGGTTTAGGGTTTAGGGTTTAGGGTTAGGGTTTAGGGTTTAGTGTTTAGGGTTTAGGGTTTAGGGTTTAGGGTTTAGAGGTTAGGGTTTACGGTTTAAGGTTTAGGGGTTAGGGTTTACAGTTTATGCTTTAGGGTCTTGGTTTTAAGGTTTACGGTTTAGGGTTTAAGGATTAGTGTTTAGGGTTTAGGGTTTAGTGTTTAAGGTTTAAGCTTTAGGGTTTAGGGTTTATGTTTTAGGGTTTAAGGTTTAGGGTTTAGGGTTAAGGTTTAGGGTTTAGTGTTCAGGGTATAAGGTTTAGTGCTTAGGGTTTAGGGTTTAGGGTTTAGGGTTTAGGGTTTAGGGTTTAAGATTTAGGGTTTAGGGTTTAAAGATTAGTGTTTAGGGTTGAGGGTTTAGAGTTTACAGTTTAGGGTTTAGGGTTTTGAGTTTAAGGTTTAGGATTTAGGGTTTTGTGTTTAGGGTTTAGGGTTTAGGGTTTAGGGTTTAGAGGTTAGGGTTTACGGTTTAAGGTTTAGGGTTTAGGGTTTACAGTTTATGCTTTAGGGTCTTGGTTTTAAGGTTTACGGTTTAGGGTTTAAGGATTAGTGTTTAGGGTTTAGGGTTTAGTGTTTAGGGTTTAAGCTTTAGGGTTTAGGGTTTATGTTTTAGGGTTTAGGGTTAAGGTTTAGGGTTTAGTGTTCAGGGTATAAGGTTTAGTGTTTAGGGTTTAGGGTTTAGGGTTTAGGGTTTAAGATTTAGGGTTTAGGGTTTAAAGATTAGTGTTTAGGGTTGAGGGTTTAGAGTTTACAGTTTAGGGTTTAGGGTTTTGAGTTTAAGGTTTAGGCTTTAGGTTTTTGTGTTTAGGGTTTAGGGTTTGGGTTTTAGGGCTTAAGGTTTATGTTTTAGGGTATAGGGTTTAGGGTTAAGGTTTAAGGTTTAGTGTTCAAGGTTAAAGGTTTAGTGTTCAGGTTTAAGGTTTAATGTTTAGGGTTTAAGGTTTAGGGTTTAGGGTTTAGGGTTAGGGTTTAGGGTTTAGTGTTTAGGGTTTAGGGTTTAGGGTTTAGGGTTTACGTTTATTGCTTTTTTCTCACCATGGCTTTCTTCTCAAGCTTTGTAGCATGCTCTATCACGTCATTAAGAGTCCTAATAGGCAGCAACTTAGCCTTTGGTTCAATTCTATCACTCAATCCTTGTATAAAGCCTACAATGGCTCCTTCATGCGGCTCTTGAACTGTGCCAAGCAATTGTAAGTGATCCAACTCCATTGAGTACAGTTCAACAGTTATATTCACTCTCCTTTGTATATTGAATGGTCATAACTCCGTTTTTGGGACTATAAGCTTGTTAATTGTCAAATCCTTGTCAATCAAAGCATTGCTTCTTCATATTTACATCAATAGGTGTTGGTTTAGGGTTTAGGGTTTAGGGTTAAGAGTTTAAGGTTTAGAGTTTAGGGTTTAGAGTTTAGGATTTAGAGTTTAGAGTTTAGGGTTTTGGATTTAGAGTTTACAGTTTAGAGTTTAGGGTTTAGGGTTTCGGGTTTAGGGTTTAGGGTTTAAGGATTAGTGTTTAGGGTTTAGGGTTTAGAGTCGAGGGTTTTGGGTTTAAGGTTTAGGGTTTAGGGTTTTAGGATTAGTGTCTAGGGTTTGGTGTTTAGAGTTTACAGTTTAAGGTTTAGGGTTTTGAGTTTAGGGTTTAGAGGTTAGGGTTTATGGTTTAGGGTTTAGGGTTTACGGTTTAGGGTTTACAGTTTATGCTTTAGGGTCTTGGTTTTAGGGTTTACGGTTTAGGGTTTAAGGATTAGTGTTTAGGGTTTAGGGTTTAGTGTTTAGGATTTAAGCTTTAGGGTTTAGGGTTTATGTTTTAGGGTTTAAGGTTTAGGGTTTAGGGTTAAGGTTTAGGGTTTAGTGTTCAGGGTATAAGGTTTAGTGTTTAGGGTTTAGGATTTAGGGTCTTAGGTTTAGAGTTTAGGGTTTAGGGTTTTGGGTTTAGGGTTTAGAGTTTAGGGTTTAGGGTTTTAGGTTTAGGGTTTTGGGTTTTAGGATTAGTGTCTAGGATTTGGGGTTTAGAGTTTACAGTTTAAGGTTTAGGGTTTTAGGATTAGTGTCTAGGGTTTGGTGTTTAGAGTTTACAGTTTATGGTTTAGGGTTTTGAGTTTAGGGTTTAGAGGTTAGGGTTTACGGTTTAAGGTTTAGGGTTTAGGGTTTACAGTTTATGCTTTAGGGTCTTGGTTTTAGGGTTTACAGTTTAGGGTTTAAGGATTAGTGTTTAGGGTTTAGGGTTTAGTGTTTAGGGTTTAAGCTTTAGGGTTTAGGGTTTATGTTTTAGGGTTTAAGGTTTAGGGTTTAGGGTTAAGGTTTAGGGTTTAGTGTTCAGGGTATAAGGTTTAGTGTTTAGGGTTTAGGGTTTAGGGTCTTTGGTTTAAAGTTTAGGGTTTAGGGTTTTGGGTTTAGGGTTTAGAGTTTAGGGTTTAGGGTTTTAGGTTTAGGGTTTAGGGTTTTAGGATTAGTGTCTAGGATTTGGGGTTTAGAGTTTACAGTTTAAGGTTTAGGGTTTTGAGTTTAGGGTTTAGGGTTTAATGCTTGTTCTCCACCTTTGTAGCATGCTTCATCACGTCATCAAGAGTTCTAATGGGCTGCAGCTAAGCCTTTGGTTTAATTCCATCACTCAATCCTTGTATAAAGCCTCCAATGGCTCCCTGATCCAATTCCATTGAGTACAGTTCAACAGTTATATTAACTCTCCATTGTATATTGAATGGTCATAAGTCCCTTTTTGGGACTATCAGCTTGTAAATGCCCAAATCCAAATGCTTGTCAATCAAAGCATTGTTTCTTCATATTACATCAATAGATGTTGGTATAGGATTTAGAGTTTCAGATTTAGGGTTTAGGGTTTAGAGTTCATGATTTAGGGTTAAGGGTTTAGGGTTTAGGGTTTAGGGTTTAGGGATTAGGGTTTAGAATTTAGAGTTTAGGGTTTAGAGTTTAGAATTTAGAGTTTAGGGTCTAGGGTTTAGGTTTTAGGGTTTAAGGTTAAGAGTTTAGGGTTTAGGGTTTAGGGTTTATTTAAGGATTAGTGTTTAAGGTTTAGGGTTTAGAGTTTACAGTTTAGGGTTTAGGGTTTAGAGTTTGGAATTTAGAGTTTAGGGTTTAAGGTTTAGGGTTTAGGGTTTAGGGTTTAGGGTTAGGGTTTAGGGTTTAGTGTTTAGGGTTTAGGGTTTAGGGTTTTGAGTTTACGGTTTAGAAGTTAGGGTTTAGGGTTTAAGGTTTAGGGTTTAGGGTTTACAGTTTATGCTTTAGGGTCTTGGTTTTAAGGTTTACGGTTTAGGGTTTAAGGATTAGTGTTTAGGGTTTAGGGTTTAGTGTTTAAGGTTTAAGCTTTAGGGTTTAGGGTTTATGTTTTAGGGTTTAAGGTTTAGGGTTTAGGGTTAAGGTTTAGGGTTTAGTGTTCAGGGTATAAGGTTTAGTGCTTAGGGTTTAGGGTTTAGGGTTTAGGGTTTAGGGTTTAGGGTTTAAGATTTAGGGTTTAGGGTTTAGGGTTTGGGGTTTAGGGTTTGGGTTTTAGGGCTTAGGGTTTATGTTTTAGGGTATAGGGTTTAGGGTTAAGGTTTAAGGTTTAGTGTTCAAGGTTTAAGGTTTAGTGTTCAGGTTTAAGGTTTAATGTTTAGGGTTTAAGGTTTAGGGTTTAGGGTTTAGGGTTAGGGTTTAGGGTTTAGTGTTTAGGGTTTAGGGTTTACGTTTATTGCTTTTTTCTCACCATGTCTTTCTTCTCAAGCTTTCTAGCATGCTCTATCACGTCATTAAGAGTCCTAATAGGCAGCAACTTAGCCTTTGGTTCAATTCTATCACTCAATCCTTGTATAAAGCCTACAATGGCTCCTTCATGCGGCTCTTGAACTGTGCCAAGCAATTGTAAGTGATCCAACTCCATTGAGTACAGTTCAACAGTTATATTCACTCTCCTTTGTATATTGAATGGTCATAACTCCGTTTTTGGGACTATAAGCTTGTTAATTGTCAAATCCTTGTCAATCAAAGCATTGCTTCTTCATATCTACATCAATAGGTGTTGGTTTAGAGTTTAGGGTTTAGGGTTAAGAGTTTAAGGTTTAGAGTTTAGGGTTTAGAGTTTAGGATTTAGAGTTTAGAGTCTAGGGTTTAGGTTTTAGGGTTTAAGGTTAAGAGTTTAGGGTTTAGGATTTAGGGTTTATTTAAGGATTAGTGTTTAAGGTTTAGGGTTTAGAGTTTACAGTTTAGGGTTTAGGGTTTAGAGTTTGGAATTTAGAGTTTAGGGTTTAAGGTTTAGGGTTTAGGGTTTAGGGTTTAGGGTTTAGGGTTAGGGTTTAGGGTTTAGTGTTTAGGGTTTAGGGTTTAGGGTTTTGGGTTTAGGGTTTAGGGATTAGGGTTTAGAATTTAGAGTTTAGGGTTTAGAGTTTAGAATTTAGAGTTTAGGGTCTAGGGTTTAGGTTTTAGGGTTTAAGGTTAAGAGTTTAGGGTTTAGGATTTAGGGTTTATTTAAGGATTAGTGTTTAAGGTTTAGGGTTTAGAGTTTACAGTTTAGGGTTTAGGGTTTAGAGTTTGGAATTTAGAGTTTAGGGTTTAAGGTTTAGGGTTTAGGGTTTAGGGTTTAGGGTTAGGGTTTAGGGTTTAGTGTTTAGGGTTTAGGGTTTAGGGTTTTGAGTTTACGGTTTAGAAGTTAGGGTTTACGGTTTAAGGTTTAGGGTTTAGGGTTTACAGTTTATGCTTTAGGGTCTTGGTTTTAAGGTTTACGGTTTAGGGTTTAAGGATTAGTGTTTAGGGTTTAGGGTTTAGTGTTTAAGGTTTAAGCTTTAGGGTTTAGGGTTTATGTTTTAGGGTTTAAGGTTTAGGGTTTAGGGTTAAGGTTTAGGGTTTAGTGTTCAGGGTATAAGGTTTAGTGCTTAGGGTTTAGGGTTTAGGGTTTAGGGTTTAGGGTTTAGGGTTTAAGATTTAGGGTTTAGGGTTTAAAGATTAGTGTTTAGGGTTGAGGGTTTAGAGTTTACAGTTTAGGGTTTAGGGTTTTGAGTTTAAGGTTTAGGATTTAGGGTTTTGTGTTTGGGGTTTAGGGTTTGGGTTTTAGGGCTTAGGGTTTATGTTTTAGGGTATAGGGTTTAGGGTTAAGGTTTAAGGTTTAGTGTTCAAGGTTTAAGGTTTAGTGTTCAGGTTTAAGGTTTAATGTTTAGGGTTTAAGGTTTAGGGTTTAGGGTTTAGGGTTAGGGTTTAGGGTTTAGTGTTTAGGGTTTAGGGTTTACGTTTATTGCTTTTTTCTCACCATGTCTTTCTTCTCAAGCTTTGTAGCATGCTCTATCACGTCATTAAGAGTCCTAATAGGCAGCAACTTAGCCTTTGGTTCAATTCTATCACTCAATCCTTGTATAAAGCCTACAATGGCTCCTTCATGCGGCTCTTGAACTGTGCCAAGCAATTGTAAGTGATCCAACTCCATTGAGTACAGTTCAACAGTTATATTCACTCTCCTTTGTATATTGAATGGTCATAACTCCGTTTTGGGGACTATAAGCTTGTTAATTGTCAAATCCTTGTCAATCAAAGCATTGCTTCTTCATATTTACATCAATAGGTGTTGGTTTAGGGTTTAGGGTTTAGGGTTTAGAGTTTAAGGTTTAGAGGTTAAGGTTTAGAGTTTAGGATTTAGAGTTTAGAGTTTAGGGTTTTGGATTTAGAGTTTACAGTTTAGAGTTTAGGGTTTAGGGTTTCGGGTTTAGGGTTTAGGGTTTAAGGATTAGTGTTTAGGGTTTAAGGTTTAGAGTCGAGGGTTTTGGGTTTTGGGTTTAGGGTTTAGGGTTTTAGGATTAGTGTCTAGGGTTTGGTGTTTAGAGTTTACAGTTTATGGTTTAGGGTTTTGAGTTTAGGGTTTAGAGGTTAGGGTTTACGGTTTAAGGTTTAGGGTTTAGGGTTTACAGTTTATGCTTTAGGGTCTCGGTTTTAGGGTTTACAGTTTAGGGTTTAAGGATTAGTGTTTAGGGTTTAGGGTTTAGTGTTTAGGGTTTAAGCTTTAGGGTTTAGGGTTTATGTTTTAGGGTTTAAGGTTTAGGGTTTAGGGTTAAGGTTTAGGGTTTAGTGTTCAGGGTATAAGGTTTAGTGTTTAGGGTTTAGGGTTTAGGGTCTTTGGTTTAAAGTTTAGGGTTTAGGGTTTTGGGTTTAGGGTTTAGAGTTTAGGGTTTAGGGTTTTAGGTTTAGGGTTTAGGGTTTTAGGATTAGTGTCTAGGATTTGGGGTTTAGAGTTTACAATTTAAGGTTTAGGGTTTTGAGTTTAGGGTTTAGGGATTAGGGTTTAGGGTTTAAGGTCTAGGGTTTAGGGTTTACAATTTATGCTTTAGGGTCTTGGGTTTAGGGTTGACGGTTTAGGGTTTAAGAATTAGTGTTTAGGGTTTAGGGTTTAGTGTTTAGGGTTTAAGCTTTAGGGTTTAGGGTTTAATGCTTGTTCTCCACCTTTGTAGCATGCTTCATCACGTCATCAAGAGTTCTAATAGGCTGCAGCTAAGCCTTTGGTTTAATTCCATCACTCAATCCTTGTATAAAGCCTCCAATGGCTCCCTGATCCAATTCCATTGAGTACAGTTCAACAGTTATATTAGCTCTCCATTGTATATTGAATGGTCATAAGTCCCTTTTTGGGACTATCAGCTTGTAAATGCCCAAATCCAAATGCTTGTCAATCAAAGCATTGCTTCTTCATATTACATCAATAGATGTTGGTATAGGATTTAGAGTTTCAGATTTAGGGTTTAGGGTTTAGAGTTCATGATTTAGGGTTAAGGGTTTAGGGTTTAGGGTTTAGGGTTTAGGGTTTAGAGTTTAGGGTTTAGAGTTTAGAATTTAGAGTTTAGGGTCTAGGGTTTAGGTTTTAGGGTTTAAGGTTAAGAGTTTAGGGTTTAGGGTTTAGGGTTTATTTAAGGATTAGTGTTTAAGGTTTAGGGTTTAGAGTTTACAGTTTAGGGTTTAGGGTTTAGAGTTTGGAATTTAGAGTTTAGGGTTTAAGGTTTAGGGTTTAGGGTTTAGGGTTTAGGGTTTAGGGTTAGGGTTTAGGGTTTAGTGTTTAGGGTTTAGGGTTTAGGGTTTTGAGTTTAGGGTTTAGAGGTTAGGGTTTACGGTTTAAGGTTTAGGGTTTAGGGTTTACAGTTTATGCTTTAGGGTCTTGGTTTTAAGGTTTACGGTTTAGGGTTTAAGGATTAGTGTTTAGGGTTTAGGGTTTAGTGTTTAGGGTTTAAGCTTTAGGGTTTAGGGTTTATGTTTTAGGGTTTAAGGTTTAGGGTTTAGGGTTTAGTGTTCAGGGTATAAGGTTTAGTGTTTAGGGTTTAGGGTTTAGGGTTTAGGGTTTAAGATTTATTGTTTAGGGTTTAAAGATTAGTGTTTAGGGTTGAGGGTTTAGAGTTTACAGTTTAGGGTTTAGGGTTTTGAGTTTAAGGTTTAGGCTTTAGGTTTTTGTGTTTAGGGTTTAGGGTTTGGGTTTTAGGGCTTAAGGTTTATGTTTTAGGGTATAGGGTTTAGGGTTAAGGTTTAAGGTTTAGTGTTCAAGGTTAAAGGTTTAGTGTTCAGGTTTAAGGTTTAATGTTTAGGGTTTAAGGTTTAGGGTTTAGGGTTTAGGGTTAGGGTTTAGGGTTTAGTGTTTAGGGTTTAGGGTTTAGGGTTTAGGGTTTACGTTTATTGCTTTTTTCTCACCATGGCTTTCTTCTCAAGCTTTGTAGCATGCTCTATCACGTCATTAAGAGTCCTAATAGGCAGCAACTTAGCCTTTGGTTCAATTCTATCACTCAATCCTTGTATAAAGCCTACAATGGCTCCTTCATGCGGCTCTTGAACTATGCCAAGCAATTGTAAGTGATCCAACTCCATTGAGTACAGTTCAACAGTTATATTCACTCTCCTTTGTATATTGAATGGTCATAACTCCGTTTTTGGGACTATAAGCTTGTTAATTGTCAAATCCTTGTCAATCAAAGCATTGCTTCTTCATATTTACATCAATAGGTGTTGGTTTAGGGTTTAGGGTTTAGGGTTTAGAGTTAAATTTTTAGAGTTTAGGGTTTAGAGTTTAGGATTTAGAGTTTAGAGTTTAGGGTTTTGGATTTAGAGTTTACAGTTTAGAGTTTAGGGTTTAGGGTTTCGGGTTTAGGGTTTAGGGTTTAAGGATTAGTGTTTAGGGTTTAGGGTTTAGAGTCGAGGGTTTTGGGTTTTGGGTTTAGGGTTTAGGGTTTTAGGATTAGTGTCTAGGGTTTGGTGTTTAGAGTTTACAGTTTAAGGTTTAGGGTTTTGAGTTTAGGGTTTAGAGGTTAGGGTTTATGGTTTAGGGTTTAGGGTTTACGGTTTAGGGTTTACAGTTTATGCTTTAGGGTCTTGGTTTTAGGGTTTACGGTTTAGGGTTTAAGGATTAGTGTTTAGGGTTTAGGGTTTAGTGTTTAGGATTTAAGCTTTAGGGTTTAGGGTTTATGTTTTAGGGTTTAAGGTTTGGGGTTTAGGGTTAAGGTTTAGGGTTTAGTGTTCAGGGTATAAGGTTTAGTGTTTAGGGTTTAGGATTTAGGGTCTTGGGTTTAGAGTTTAGGGTTTTGGGTTTTGGGTTTAGGGTTTAGAGTTTAGGGTTTAGGGTTTTAGGTTTAAGGTTTTGGGTTTTAGGATTAGTGTCTAGGATTTGGGGTTTAGAGTTTACAGTTTAAGGTTTAGGGTTTTGAGTTTAGGGTTTAGGGATTAGGGTTTAGGGTTTAAGGTTTAGGGTTTAGGGTTTACAATTTATGCTTTAGGGTCTTGGGTTTAGGGTTTACGGTTTAGGGTTTAAGGATTAGTGTTTAGGGTTTAGGGTTTAGTGTTTAGGGTTTAAGCTTTAGGGTTTAGGGTTTAATGCTTGTTCTCCACCTTTGTAGCATGCTTCATCACGTCATCAAGAGTTCTAATGGGCTGCAGCTAAGCCTTTGGTTTAATTCCATCACTCAATCCTTGTATAAAGCCTCCAATGGCTCCCTGATCCAATTCCATTGAGTACAGTTCAACAGTTATATTAACTCTCCATTGTATATTGAATGGTCATAAGTCCCTTTTTGGGACTATCAGCTTGTAAATGCCCAAATCCAAATGCTTGTCAATCAAACAATTGCTTCTTCATATTACATCAATAGATGTTGGTATAGGATTTAGAGTTTCAGATTTAGGGTTTAGGGTTTAGAGTTCATGATTTAGGGTTAAGGGTTTAGGGTTTAGGGTTTAGGGTTTAGGGTTTAGGGTTTAGAATTTAGAGTTTAGGGTTTAGAGTTTAGAATTTAGAGTTTAGGGTCTAGGGTTTAGGTTTTAGGGTTTAAGGTTAAGAGTTTAGGGTTTAGGGTTTAGGGTTTATTTAAGGATTAGTGTTTAAGGTTTAGGGTTTAGAGTTTACAGTTTAGGGTTTAGGGTTTAGAGTTTGGAATTTAGAGTTTAGGGTTTAAGGTTTAGGGTTTAGGGTTTAGGGTTTAGGGTTTAGGGTTAGGGTTTAGGGTTTAGTGTTTAGGGTTTAGGGTTTAGGGTTTTGAGTTTACGGTTTAGAAGTTAGGGTTTACGGTTTAAGGTTTAGGGTTTAGGGTTTACAGTTTATGCTTTAGGGTCTTGGTTTTAAGGTTTACGGTTTAGGGTTTAAGGATTAGTGTTTAGGGTTTAGGGTTTAGTGTTTAAGGTTTAAGCTTTAGGGTTTAGGGTTTATGTTTTACGGTTTAAGGTTTAGGGTTTAGGGTTAAGGTTTAGGGTTTAGTGTTCAGGGTATAAGGTTTAGTGCTTAGGGTTTAGGGTTTAGGGTTTAGGGTTTAGGGTTTAGGGTTTAAGATTTAGGGTTTAGGGTTTAAAGATTAGTGTTTAGGGTTGAGGGTTTAGAGTTTACAGTTTAGGGTTTAGGGTTTTGAGTTTAAGGTTTAGGATTTAGGGTTTTGTGTTTGGGGTTTAGGGTTTAGGTTTTAGGGCTTAGGGTTTATGTTTTAGGGTATAGGGTTTAGGGTTAAGGTTTAAGGTTTAGTGTTCAAGGTTTAAGGTTTAGTGTTCAGGTTTAAGGTTTAATGTTTAGGGTTTAAGGTTTAGGGTTTAGGGTTTAGGGTTAGGGTTTAGGGTTTAGTGTTTAGGGTTTAGGGTTTACGTTTATTGCTTTTTTCTCACCATGTCTTTCTTCTCAAGCTTTGTAGCATGCTCTATCACGTCATTAAGAGTCCTAATAGGCAGCAACTTAGCCTTTGGTTCAATTCTATCACTCAATCCTTGTATAAAGCCTACAATGGCTCCTTCATGCGGCTCTTGAACTGTGCCAAGCAATTGTAAGTGATCCAACTCCATTGAGTACAGTTCAACAGTTATATTCACTCTCCTTTGTATATTGAATGGTCATAACTCCGTTTTGGGGACTATAAGCTTGTTAATTGTCAAATCCTTGTCAATCAAAGCATTGCTTCTTCATATTTACATCAATAGGTGTTGGTTTAGGGTTTAGGGTTTAGAGTTAAATTTTTAGAGTTTAGGGTTTAGAGTTTAGGATTTAGAGTTTAGAGTTTAGGGTTTTGGATTTAGAGTTTACAGTTTAGAGTTTAGGGTTTAGGGTTTCGGGTTTAGGGTTTAGGGTTTAAGGATTAGTGTTTAGGGTTTAGGGTTTAGAGTCGAGGGTTTTGGGTTTTGGGTTTAGGGTTTAGGGTTTTAGGATTAGTGTCTAGGGTTTGGTGTTTAGAGTTTACAGTTTAAGGTTTAGGGTTTTGAGTTTAGGGTTTAGAGGTTAGGGTTTATGGTTTAGGGTTTAGGGTTTACGGTTTACAGTTTATGCTTTAGGGTCTTGGTTTTAGGGTTTACAGTTTAGGGTTTAAGGATTAGTGTTTAGGGTTTAGGGTTTAGTGTTTAGGGTTTAAGCTTTAGGGTTTAGGGTTTATGTTTTAGGGTTTAAGGTTTAGGGTTTAGGGTTAAGGTTTAGGGTTTAGTGTTTAGGGTTAGGGTTTAGGGTTTAGTGTTTAGGGTTTAGGGTTTAGGGTTTAGGGTTTACGTTTATTGCTTTTTTCTCACCATGGCTTTCTTCTCAAGCTTTGTAGCATGCTCTATCACGTCATTAAGAGTCCTAATAGGCAGCAACTTAGCCTTTGGTTCAATTCTATCACTCAATCCTTGTATAAAGCCTACAATGGCTCCTTCATGCGGCTCTTGAACTATGCCAAGCAATTGTAAGTGATCCAACTCCATTGAGTACAGTTCAACAGTTATATTCACTCTCCTTTGTATATTGAATGGTCATAACTCCGTTTTTGGGACTATAAGCTTGTTAATTGTCAAATCCTTGTCAGCCAAAGCATTGCTTCTTCATATTTACATCAATAGGTGTTGGTTTAGGGTTTAGGGTTTAGGGTTTAGAGTTAAATTTTTAGAGTTTAGGGTTTAGAGTTTAGGATTTAGAGTTTAGAGTTTAGGGTTTTGGATTTAGAGTTTACAGTTTAGAGTTTAGGGTTTAGGGTTTCGGGTTTAGGGTTTAGGGTTTAAGGATTAGTGTTTAGGGTTTAGGGTTTAGAGTCGAGGGTTTTGGGTTTTGGGTTTAGGGTTTAGGGTTTTAGGATTAGTGTCTAGGGTTTGGTGTTTAGAGTTTACAGTTTAAGGTTTAGGGTTTTGAGTTTAGGGTTTAGAGGTTAGGGTTTATGGTTTAGGGTTTAGGGTTTACGGTTTAGGGTTTACAGTTTATGCTTTAGGGTCTTGGTTTTAGGGTTTACGGTTTAGGGTTTAAGGATTAGTGTTTAGGGTTTAGGGTTTAGTGTTTAGGATTTAAGCTTTAGGGTTTAGGGTTTATGTTTTAGGGTTTAAGGTTTGGGGTTTAGGGTTAAGGTTTAGGGTTTAGTGTTCAGGGTATAAGGTTTAGTGTTTAGGGTTTAGGATTTAGGGTCTTGGGTTTAGAGTTTAGGGTTTTGGGTTTTGGGTTTAGGGTTTAGAGTTTAGGGTTTAGGGTTTTAGGTTTAAGGTTTTGGGTTTTAGGATTAGTGTCTAGGATTTGGGGTTTAGAGTTTACAGTTTAAGGTTTAGGGTTTTGAGTTTAGGGTTTAGGGATTAGGGTTTAGGGTTTAAGGTTTAGGGTTTAGGGTTTACAATTTATGCTTTAGGGTCTTGGGTTTAGGGTTTACGGTTTAGGGTTTAAGGATTAGTGTTTAGGGTTTAGGGTTTAGTGTTTAGGGTTTAAGCTTTAGGGTTTAGGGTTTAATGCTTGTTCTCCACCTTTGTAGCATGCTTCATCACGTCATCAAGAGTTCTAATGGGCTGCAGCTAAGCCTTTGGTTTAATTCCATCACTCAATCCTTGTATAAAGCCTCCAATGGCTCCCTGATCCAATTCCATTGAGTACAGTTCAACAGTTATATTAACTCTCCATTGTATATTGAATGGTCATAAGTCCCTTTTTGGGACTATCAGCTTGTAAATGCCCAAATCCAAATGCTTGTCAATCAAACAATTGCTTCTTCATATTACATCAATAGATGTTGGTATAGGATTTAGAGTTTCAGATTTAGGGTTTAGGGTTTAGAGTTCATGATTTAGGGTTAAGGGTTTAGGGTTTAGGGTTTAGGGTTTAGGGTTTAGGGTTTAGAATTTAGAGTTTAGGGTTTAGAGTTTAGAATTTAGAGTTTAGGGTCTAGGGTTTAGGTTTTAGGGTTTAAGGTTAAGAGTTTAGGGTTTAGGGTTTAGGGTTTATTTAAGGATTAGTGTTTAAGGTTTAGGGTTTAGAGTTTACAGTTTAGGGTTTAGGGTTTAGAGTTTGGAATTTAGAGTTTAGGGTTTAAGGTTTAGGGTTTAGGGTTTAGGGTTTAGGGTTTAGGGTTAGGGTTTAGGGTTTAGTGTTTAGGGTTTAGGGTTTAGGGTTTTGAGTTTACGGTTTAGAAGTTAGGGTTTACGGTTTAAGGTTTAGGGTTTAGGGTTTACAGTTTATGCTTTAGGGTCTTGGTTTTAAGGTTTACGGTTTAGGGTTTAAGGATTAGTGTTTAGGGTTTAGGGTTTAGTGTTTAAGGTTTAAGCTTTAGGGTTTAGGGTTTATGTTTTACGGTTTAAGGTTTAGGGTTTAGGGTTAAGGTTTAGGGTTTAGTGTTCAGGGTATAAGGTTTAGTGCTTAGGGTTTAGGGTTTAGGGTTTAGGGTTTAGGGTTTAGGGTTTAAGATTTAGGGTTTAGGGTTTAAAGATTAGTGTTTAGGGTTGAGGGTTTAGAGTTTACAGTTTAGGGTTTAGGGTTTTGAGTTTAAGGTTTAGGATTTAGGGTTTTGTGTTTGGGGTTTAGGGTTTAGGTTTTAGGGCTTAGGGTTTATGTTTTAGGGTATAGGGTTTAGGGTTAAGGTTTAAGGTTTAGTGTTCAAGGTTTAAGGTTTAGTGTTCAGGTTTAAGGTTTAATGTTTAGGGTTTAAGGTTTAGGGTTTAGGGTTTAGGGTTAGGGTTTAGGGTTTAGTGTTTAGGGTTTAGGGTTTACGTTTATTGCTTTTTTCTCACCATGTCTTTCTTCTCAAGCTTTGTAGCATGCTCTATCACGTCATTAAGAGTCCTAATAGGCAGCAACTTAGCCTTTGGTTCAATTCTATCACTCAATCCTTAGGGTTTAGGGTTTAAGGATTAGTGTTTAGGGTTTAGGGTTTAGAGTCGAGGGTTTTGGGTTTTGGGTTTAGGGTTTAGGGTTTTAGGATTAGTGTCTAGGGTTTGGTGTTTAGAGTTTACAGTTTAAGGTTTAGGGTTTTGAGTTTAGGGTTTAGAGGTTAGGGTTTATGGTTTAGGGTTTAGGGTTTACGGTTTAGGGTTTACAGTTTATGCTTTAGGGTCTTGGTTTTAGGGTTTACGGTTTAGGGTTTAAGGATTAGTGTTTAGGGTTTAGGGTTTAGTGTTTAGGATTTAAGCTTTAGGGTTTAGGGTTTATGTTTTAGGGTTTAAGGTTTGGGGTTTAGGGTTAAGGTTTAGGGTTTAGTGTTCAGGGTATAAGGTTTAGTGTTTAGGGTTTAGGATTTAGGGTCTTGGGTTTAGAGTTTAGGGTTTTGGGTTTTGGGTTTAGGGTTTAGAGTTTAGGGTTTAGGGTTTTAGGTTTAAGGTTTTGGGTTTTAGGATTAGTGTCTAGGATTTGGGGTTTAGAGTTTACAGTTTAAGGTTTAGGGTTTTGAGTTTAGGGTTTAGGGATTAGGGTTTAGGGTTTAAGGTTTAGGGTTTAGGGTTTACAATTTATGCTTTAGGGTCTTGGGTTTAGGGTTTACGGTTTAGGGTTTAAGGATTAGTGTTTAGGGTTTAGGGTTTAGTGTTTAGGGTTTAAGCTTTAGGGTTTAGGGTTTAATGCTTGTTCTCCACCTTTGTAGCATGCTTCATCACGTCATCAAGAGTTCTAATGGGCTGCAGCTAAGCCTTTGGTTTAATTCCATCACTCAATCCTTGTATAAAGCCTCCAATGGCTCCCTGATCCAATTCCATTGAGTACAGTTCAACAGTTATATTAACTCTCCATTGTATATTGAATGGTCATAAGTCCCTTTTTGGGACTATCAGCTTGTAAATGCCCAAATCCAAATGCTTGTCAATCAAACAATTGCTTCTTCATATTACATCAATAGATGTTGGTATAGGATTTAGAGTTTCAGATTTAGGGTTTAGGGTTTAGAGTTCATGATTTAGGGTTAAGGGTTTAGGGTTTAGGGTTTAGGGTTTAGGGTTTAGGGTTTAGAATTTAGAGTTTAGGGTTTAGAGTTTAGAATTTAGAGTTTAGGGTCTAGGGTTTAGGTTTTAGGGTTTAAGGTTAAGAGTTTAGGGTTTAGGGTTTAGGGTTTATTTAAGGATTAGTGTTTAAGGTTTAGGGTTTAGAGTTTACAGTTTAGGGTTTAGGGTTTAGAGTTTGGAATTTAGAGTTTAGGGTTTAAGGTTTAGGGTTTAGGGTTTAGGGTTTAGGGTTTAGGGTTAGGGTTTAGGGTTTAGTGTTTAGGGTTTAGGGTTTAGGGTTTTGAGTTTACGGTTTAGAAGTTAGGGTTTACGGTTTAAGGTTTAGGGTTTAGGGTTTACAGTTTATGCTTTAGGGTCTTGGTTTTAAGGTTTACGGTTTAGGGTTTAAGGATTAGTGTTTAGGGTTTAGGGTTTAGTGTTTAAGGTTTAAGCTTTAGGGTTTAGGGTTTATGTTTTACGGTTTAAGGTTTAGGGTTTAGGGTTAAGGTTTAGGGTTTAGTGTTCAGGGTATAAGGTTTAGTGCTTAGGGTTTAGGGTTTAGGGTTTAGGGTTTAGGGTTTAGGGTTTAAGATTTAGGGTTTAGGGTTTAAAGATTAGTGTTTAGGGTTGAGGGTTTAGAGTTTACAGTTTAGGGTTTAGGGTTTTGAGTTTAAGGTTTAGGATTTAGGGTTTTGTGTTTGGGGTTTAGGGTTTAGGTTTTAGGGCTTAGGGTTTATGTTTTAGGGTATAGGGTTTAGGGTTAAGGTTTAAGGTTTAGTGTTCAAGGTTTAAGGTTTAGTGTTCAGGTTTAAGGTTTAATGTTTAGGGTTTAAGGTTTAGGGTTTAGGGTTTAGGGTTAGGGTTTAGGGTTTAGTGTTTAGGGTTTAGGGTTTACGTTTATTGCTTTTTTCTCACCATGTCTTTCTTCTCAAGCTTTGTAGCATGCTCTATCACGTCATTAAGAGTCCTAATAGGCAGCAACTTAGCCTTTGGTTCAATTCTATCACTCAATCCTTGTATAAAGCCTACAATGGCTCCTTCATGCGGCTCTTGAACTGTGCCAAGCAATTGTAAGTGATCCAACTCCATTGAGTACAGTTCAACAGTTATATTCACTCTCCTTTGTATATTGAATGGTCATAACTCCGTTTTGGGGACTATAAGCTTGTTAATTGTCAAATCCTTGTCAATCAAAGCATTGCTTCTTCATATTTACATCAATAGGTGTTGGTTTAGGGTTTAGGGTTTAGAGTTAAATTTTTAGAGTTTAGGGTTTAGAGTTTAGGATTTAGAGTTTAGAGTTTAGGGTTTTGGATTTAGAGTTTACAGTTTAGAGTTTAGGGTTTAGGGTTTCGGGTTTAGGGTTTAGGGTTTAAGGATTAGTGTTTAGGGTTTAGGGTTTAGAGTCGAGGGTTTTGGGTTTTGGGTTTAGGGTTTAGGGTTTTAGGATTAGTGTCTAGGGTTTGGTGTTTAGAGTTTACAGTTTAAGGTTTAGGGTTTTGAGTTTAGGGTTTAGAGGTTAGGGTTTATGGTTTAGGGTTTAGGGTTTACGGTTTACAGTTTATGCTTTAGGGTCTTGGTTTTAGGGTTTACAGTTTAGGGTTTAAGGATTAGTGTTTAGGGTTTAGGGTTTAGTGTTTAGGGTTTAAGCTTTAGGGTTTAGGGTTTATGTTTTAGGGTTTAAGGTTTAGGGTTTAGGGTTAAGGTTTAGGGTTTAGTGTTCAGGGTATAAGGTTTAGTGTTTAGGGTTTAGGGTTTAGGGTCTTTGGTTTAAAGTTTAGGGTTTAGGGTTTTGGGTTTAGGGTTTAGAGTTTAGGGTTTAGGGTTTTAGGTTTAGGGTTTAGGGTTTTAGGATTAGTGTCTAGGATTTGGGGTTTAGAGTTTACAATTTAAGGTTTAGGGTTTTGAGTTTAGGGTTTAGGGATTAGGGTTTAGGGTTTAAGGTCTAGGGTTTAGGGTTTACAATTTATGCTTTAGGGTCTTGGGTTTAGGGTTGACGGTTTAGGGTTTAAGAATTAGTGTTTAGGGTTTAGGGTTTAGTGTTTAGGGTTTAAGCTTTAGGGTTTAGGGTTTAATGCTTGTTCTCCACCTTTGTAGCATGCTTCATCACGTCATCAAGAGTTCTAATAGGCTGCAGCTAAGCCTTTGGTTTAATTCCATCACTCAATCCTTGTATAAAGCCTCCAATGGCTCCCTGATCCAATTCCATTGAGTACAGTTCAACAGTTATATTAACTCTCCATTGTATATTGAATGGTCATAAGTCCCTTTTTGGGACTATCAGCTTGTAAATGCCCAAATCCAAATGCTTGTCAATCAAAGCATTGCTTCTTCATATTACATCAATAGATGTTGGTATAGGATTTAGAGTTTCAGATTTAGGGTTTAGGGTTTAGAGTTCATGATTTAGGGTTAAGGGTTTAGGGTTTAGGGTTTAGGGTTTAGGGTTTAGAGTTTAGGGTTTAGAGTTTAGAATTTAGAGTTTAGGGTCTAGGGTTTAGGTTTTAGGGTTTAAGGTTAAGAGTTTAGGGTTTAGGGTTTAGGGTTTATTTAAGGATTAGTGTTTAAGGTTTAGGGTTTAGAGTTTACAGTTTAGGGTTTAGGGTTTAGAGTTTGGAATTTAGAGTTTAGGGTTTAAGGTTTAGGGTTTAGGGTTTAGGGTTTAGGGGTTAGGGTTAGGGTTTAGGGTTTAGTGTTTAGGGTTTAGGGTTTAGGGTTTTGAGTTTAGGGTTTAGAGGTTAGGGTTTACGGTTTAAGGTTTAGGGTTTAGGGTTTACAGTTTATGCTTTAGGGTCTTGGTTTTAAGGTTTACGGTTTAGGGTTTAAGGATTAGTGTTTAGGGTTTAGGGTTTAGTGTTTAGGGTTTAAGCTTTAGGGTTTAGGGTTTATGTTTTAGGGTTTAAGGTTTAGGGTTTAGGGTTTAGTGTTCAGGGTATAAGGTTTAGTGTTTAGGGTTTAGGGTTTAGGGTTTAGGGTTTAGGGTTTAGGGTTTAAGATTTAGGGTTTAGGGTTTAAAGATTAGTGTTTAGGGTTGAGGGTTTACAGTTTACAGTTTAGGGTTTAGGGTTTTGAGTTTAAGGTTTAGGCTTTAGGTTTTTGTGTTTAGGGTTTAGGGTTTGGGTTTTAGGGCTTAAGGTTTATGTTTTAGGGTATAGGGTTTAGGGTTAAGGTTTAAGGTTTAGTGTTCAAGGTTAAAGGTTTAGTGTTCAGGTTTAAGGTTTAATGTTTAGGGTTTAAGGTTTAGGGTTTAGGGTTTAGGGTTAGGGTTTAGGGTTTAGTGTTTAGGGTTTAGGGTTTAGGGTTTAGGGTTTACGTTTATTGCTTTTTTCTCACCATGGCTTTCTTCTCAAGCTTTGTAGCATGCTCTATCACGTCATTAAGAGTCCTAATAGGCAGCAACTTAGCCTTTGGTTCAATTCTATCACTCAATCCTTGTATAAAGCCTACAATGGCTCCTTCATGCGGCTCTTGAACTGTGCCAAGCAATTGTAAGTGATCCAACTCCATTGAGTACAGTTCAACAGTTATATTCACTCTCCTTTGTATATTGAATGGTCATAACTCCGTTTTTGGGACTATAAGCTTGTTAATTGTCAAATCCTTGTCAATCAAAGCATTGCTTCTTCATATTTACATCAATAGGTGTTGGTTTAGGGTTTAGGGTTTAGGGTTTAGAGTTTAAGGTTTAGAGTTTAGGGTTTAGAGTTTAGGATTTAGAGTTTAGAGTTTAGGGTTTTGGATTTAGAGTTTACAGTTTAGAGTTTAGGGTTTAGGGTTTCGGGTTTAGGGTTTAGGGTTTAAGGATTAGTGTTTAGGGTTTAGGGTTTAGAGTCGAGGGTTTTGGGTTTTGGGTTTAGGGTTTAGGGTTTTAGGATTAGTGTCTAGGGTTTGGTGTTTAGAGTTTACAGTTTAAGGTTTAGGGTTTTGAGTTTAGGGTTTAGAGGTTAGGGTTTATGGTTTAGGGTTTAGGGTTTACGGTTTAGGGTTTACAGTTTATGCTTTAGGGTCTTGGTTTTAGGGTTTACGGTTTAGGGTTTAAGGATTAGTGTTTAGGGTTTAGGGTTTAGTGTTTAGGATTTAAGCTTTAGGGTTTAGGGTTTATGTTTTAGGGTTTAAGGTTTAGGGTTTAGGGTTAAGGTTTAGGGTTTAGTGTTCAGAGTATAAGGTTTAGTGTTTAGGGTTTAGGATTTAGGGTCTTGGGTTTAGAGTTTAGGGTTTTGGGTTTTGGGTTTAGGGTTTAGAGTTTAGGGTTTAGGGTTTTAGGTTTAAGGTTTTGGGTTTTAGGATTAGTGTCTAGGATTTGGGGTTTAGAGTTTACAGTTTAAGGTTTAGGGTTTTGAGTTTAGGGTTTAGGGATTAGGGTTTAGGGTTTAAGGTTTAGGGTTTAGGGTTTACAATTTATGCTTTAGGGTCTTGGGTTTAGGGTTTACGGTTTAGGGTTTAAGGATTAGTGTTTAGGGTTTAGGGTTTAGTGTTTAGGGTTTAAGCTTTAGGGTTTAGGGTTTAATGCTTGTTCTCCACCTTTGTAGCATGCTTCATCACGTCATCAAGAGTTCTAATGGGCTGCAGCTAAGCCTTTGGTTTAAATCCATCACTCAATCCTTGTATAAAGCCTCCAATGGCTCCCTGATCCAATTCCATTGAGTACAGTTCAACAGTTATATTAACTCTCCATTGTATATTGAATGGTCATAAGTCCCTTTTTGGGACTATCAGCTTGTAAATGCCCAAATCCAAATGCTTGTCAATCAAACAATTGCTTCTTCATATTACATCAATAGATGTTGGTATAGGATTTAGAGTTTCAGATTTAGGGTTTAGGGTTTAGAGTTCATGATTTAGGGTTAAGGGTTAAGGGTTTAGGGTTTAGGGTTTAGGGTTTAGAATTTAGAGTTTAGGGTTTAGAGTTTAGAATTTAGAGTTTAGGGTCTAGGGTTTAGGTTTTAGGGTTTAAGGTTAAGAGTTTAGGGTTTAGGGTTTAGGGTTTATTTAAGGATTAGTGTTTAAGGTTTAGGGTTTAGAGTTTACAGTTTAGGGTTTAGGGTTTAGAGTTTGGAATTTAGAGTTTAGGGTTTAAGGTTTAGGGTTTAGGGTTTAGGGTTTAGAGTTTACAGTTTAGGAATTGTGAGAGAAGGTATAACGCTTGTTTCTTACCTTGGCTTTCTTCCCCAGCTTGGTAGCAAGCTGTATCACATGATCAAGAGTCATAATGGGCTGAAGCTTAAAGATTGATGAAGATTCATTACTGAATCCTTGTATAAAGCCTACAATGCCTCCATGTGTCAGCTCTTGAACATCGCCAAGCAATTGTTAGAGATCCAACTTCATTGAATACACTTTAGCAGTTCTATTAACTCTCCTTTGTATTTTGACTTGTCATAACTCCATTTTTGGGACTATCTACTTGTAAATGACCAAATCCTTGTCTATCAAAGCATTGCTGCTGGTTTTGTCGCAATATGTGTCTTCTTTCTACAACTCCCAACATCACCCTCATAAACTCCTATGGGATTCAAAGAAGTATTATAATTATGGGATAAGGTATAAAGTTTGTTTCTTACCTTTGCTTTCTTCTCCACCATGGTAGCAAGCTGTATCACGGGATCAAGAGTCCAATTAGGTTGAAGCTCAGCCAATGATGAAGATTCATCACTCAATCCTTGTACAAAGTCTACAATGCCTCCCTATTTAAGCTCTTGGACATCGCCAACCAATTGTTAGATATCCAACTTCATTGAGTACACTTCAGCAATTTTATTCACTCTCCTTTGTATTTTGACTTGTCATAACTCTATTTTTGGGACTATCAGCTTGTAAATGGCCAAATCCTTGTCTATGAAAGCATTGTTTCTTCATATTAACATCCATAGGTGCTAGTTTAGTCTCAATATGTGTCTTCTTTCTACAACTCTCAACTTCACCCTCATAAACTCCTATGGGATTCAAGGAAGTATCAGAATTATGGGATAAGGTATAACGTTTATTTCGTACCTTGGCTTTCTTCTCCACCGTGGTAGCAAGATTTATCATGGGATCAAGAGTCCATATTGGCTGAAGCTCAGCCATTAATGAAGATTCATCACTCAATCCTTGTACAAAGCCTACAATACCTCTCTGTTTCAACTCTTGTACATCGCCAAGCAATTGTTAGAGATCCAACTTCATTGAGTACACTTAGCAGTGCTATTCACTCACCTGTGTATTTTGACTGGTCATAACTCATTTTTGGGACTATCAGCTTGTAAATGGCCAAATCCTTGTCTATCAAGGCATTGCTTCTTCATATTAACATCCAAAGGTACTTGTTAAGTCTCAATATGTTTCTTCTTTCTACAACTCCCAACTTCATTCTTAGTAACTCCAATGGGATTCAAAAAAGTATCAGAATTGGGAGATAAGGTATAACGTTTGTTTCTTACCTTGGCTTTCTTCTCCACATTGGTAGCAAGCTGTATCACGAGATCAAGAGTCCTAATAGGCTGAAGCTCAGGCAATGATGAAGATTCATCACTCAACCCTTGTACAAAGCCTAGAATGCCTCCCTGTTTATGCTCTTGAACATCGCCAAGCAATTGTAAGAGATCCAACTTCATTGAGTACAGTTCAGTAGTTCTATTCACTCTCTTGTGTATTTTGACTGGTCATAACTCCATTTTTTGGACTATCAGCTTGTAAATTTGCAAATCCTTGTTTATCAAGGCAATACTTCTTCATATTAACATCCACATGTACTTGTTTATTCTCAATATGTGTCTTCTTTCTACAACTCCCAACTTCCCTCTTAGTAACTCCTATGGGATTCAAAGATGTATAAGAATTGTGAGATAAGGTATAACGTTTGTTTCTTACCTTGGCTTTCTTCCCCATCTTGGTAGCAAGCTGTATCACATGATCAAGAGTCCTAATAGGCTGAAGCTTAAAGATTGATGAAGATTCATTACTGAATCCTTGTATAAAGCCTACAATGCCTCCATGTGTCAGCTCTTGAACATCGCCAAGCAATTGTTAGAGATCCAACTTCATTGAATACACTTTAGCAGTTCTATTAACTCTCCTTTGTATTTTGACTTGTCATAACTCCATTTTTGGGACTATCTACTTGTAAATGGCCAAATCCTTGTCTATCAAAGCATTGCTGCTGGTTTTGTCGCAATATGTGTCTTCTTTCTACAACTCCCAACATCACCCTCATAAACTCCTATGGGATTCAAAGAAGTATTAGAATTATGGGATAAGGTATAAAGTTTGTTTCTTACCTTTGCTTTCTTCTCCACCATGGTAGCAAGCTGTATCACGGGATCAAGAGTCCAATTAGGTTGAAGCTCAGCCAATGATGAAGATTCATCACTCAATCCTTGTACAAAGTCTACAATGCCTCCCTATTTAAGCTCTTGGACATCGCCAACCAATTGTTAGATATCCAACTTCATTGAGTACACTTCAGCAATTTTATTCACTCTCCTTTGTATTTTGACTTGTCATAACTCTATTTTTGGGACTATCAGCTTGTAAATGACCAAATCCTTGTCTATGAAAGCATTGTTTCTTCATATTAACATCCATAGGTGCTAGTTTAGTCTCAATATGTGTCTTCTTTCTACAACTCTCAACTTCACCCTCATAAACTCCTATGGGATTCAAGGAAGTATCAGAATTATGGGATAAGGTATAACGTTTATTTCGTACCTTGGCTTTCTTCTCCACCGTGGTAGCAAAATTTATCATGGGATCAAGAGTCCATATTGGCTGAAGCTCAGCCATTAATGAAGATTCATCACTCAATCCTTGTACAAAGCCTACAATACCTCTCTGTTTCAGCTCTTGTACATCGCCAAGCAATTGTTAGAGATCCAACTTCATTGAGTACACTTAGCAGTGCTATTCACTCACCTGTGTATTTTGACTGGTCATAACTCATTTTTGGGACTATCAGCTTGTAAATGGCCAAATCCTTGTCTATCAAGGCATTGCTTCTTCATATTAACATCCAAAGGTACTTGTTAAGTCTCAATATGTTTCTTCTTTCTACAACTCCCAACTTCACTCTTAGTAACTCCAATGGGATTCAAAAAAGTATCAGAATTGGGAGATAAGGTATAACGTTTGTTTCTTACCTTGGCTTTCTTCTCCACATTGGTAGCAAGCTGTATCACGAGATCAAGAGTCCTAATAGGCTGAAGCTCAGGCAATGATGAAGATTCATCACTCAACCCTTGTACAAAGCCTAGAATGCCTCCCTGTTTATGCTCTTGAACATCGCCAAGCAATTGTAAGAGATCCAACTTCATTGAGTACAGTTCAGTAGTTCTATTCACTCTCTTGTGTATTTTGACTGGTCATAACTCCATTTTTTGGACTATCAGCTTGTAAATTTGCAAATCCTTGTTTATCAAGGCAATACTTCTTCATATTAACATCCACATGTACTTGTTTATTCTCAATATGTGTCTTCTTTCTACAACTCCCAACTTCCCTCTTAGTAACTCCTATGGGATTCAAAGATGTATAAGAATTGTGAGATAAGGTATAACGTTTGTTTCTTACTTTGGCTTTCTTCCCCATCTTGGTAGCAAGCTGTATCACGTTATCAAGAGTCCTAATAGGCTGAAGCTCAACCATTGATGAAGATTCATCACTGAATCCTTGTACAAAGCCTACAATGCCTCCATATTTCAGCTCTTGAACATCGCCAAGCAATTGTTAGAGATCCAACTTCATTGAATACACTTCAGAAGTTCTATTAACTCTCCTTTGTATTTTGACTTGTCATAACTCCATTTTTGGGACTATCAACTTGTAAATGGCCAAATCCTTGTCTATCAAAGCATTGCTGCTGGTTTTGTCTTAATATGTGTCTTCTTTCTACAACTCCCAACATCACCCTCATAAACTCCTATGGGATTCAAAGAAGTATTAGAATTATGGGATAAGGTATAAAGTTTGATTCTTACCTTTGCTTTCTTCTCCACCGTGGTTGCAAGCTGTATCACGGGATCTAGAGTCCAATTAGGTTGAAACTCAGCCAATGATGAAGATTCATCACTCAATCCTTCTACAAAGTCTACAATGCCTCCCTATTTAAGCTCATGGACATCGCCAACCAATTGTTAAAGATCCAACTTCATTGAGTACACTTCAACAATTCTATTCACTCTCCTTTGTATTTTGACTTGTCATAACTCTATTTTTGGGACTATCAGCTTGTAAATGGCCAAATCCTTGTCTATCAAAGCATTGTTTCTTCATATTAACATCCATAGGTACTGGTTTAGTCTCAATATGTGTCTTCTTTCTACAACTCCCAACATCACCCTCATAAACTCCTATGTGATTCAAGGAAGTATTAGAATTATGGGATAAGGTATAACGTTTATTTCTTACCTTGGCTTTCTTCTCCACCGTGGTAGCAGGATTTATCATGGGATCAAGAGTCCATATTGGCTGAAGCTCAGCCATTAATGAAGGTTCATCACTCAATCCTTGTACAAAGCCTACACAATACCTCTCTGTTTAAGCTCTTGTACATCGCCAAGCAATTGTTAGAGATCCAACGTCATTGAGTACACTTCAGCAGTGCTATTCACTCACCTGTGTATGTTGACTGGTCATAACTCATTTTTGGGACTATCAGCTTGTAAATGGCCAAATCCTTGTCTATCAAGGCATTGCTTCTTCATATTAACATCCAAAGGAACTTGTTAAGTCTCAATATGTTTCTTCTTTCTACAACTCCCAACTTCACTTTTAGTAACTCCTATGGGATTCAAAAAAGTATCAAAATTGGGAGATAAGGTATAACGTTTGTTTCTTACCTTGGCTTTCTTCTCAACATTGGTAGCAAGCTGTATCACGAGATCAAGAGTCCTAATAGGGTGAAGCTCAGGCAATGATGAAGATTCATCACTCAACCCTTGTACAAAGCCTAGAATGCCTCCCTGTTTATGCTCTTGAACATCGCCAAGCAATTGTAAGAGATCCAACTTCATTGAGTACACTTCAGTAGTTCTATTCACTCTCCTGTGTATTTTGAATGGTCATAACTCCATTTTTTGGACTATCAGCTTGTAAATTTGCAAATCCTTGTTTATCAAGGCAATACTTCTTCATATTAACATCCACATGTACTTGTTTATTCACAATATGTGTCTTCTTTCTACAACTCCCAACTTCCCTCTTAGTAACTCCTATGGGATTTAAAGATGTATAAGAATTGTGAGATAAGGTATAACGTTTGTTTCTTACCTTGGCTTTCTTTCCCACCTTGGTAGCAAGCTGTATCACGTGATCAAGAGTCCTAATAGGCTGAAGCTCAACCATTGATGAAGATTCATCACTGAATCCTTGTACAAAGCCTACAATGCCTCCATGTTTCAGCTCTTGAACATCGCCAAGCAATTGTTAGAGATCCAACTTCATTGAATACACTTCAGCAGTTCTATTAACTCTCCTTTGTATTTTGACTTGTCATAACTCCATTTTTGGGACTATCAACTTGTAAATGGCCAAATCCTTGTCTATCAAAGCATTGCTGCTGGTTTTGTCTCAATATGTGTCTTCTTTCTACAACTCCCAACATCACCCTCATAAACTCCTATGGGATTCAAAGAAGTATTAGAATTATGGGATAAGGTATAAAGTTTGCTTCTTACCTTTGCTTTCTTCTCCACCGTGGTTGCAAGATGTATCACGGGGTCAAGAGTCCATTTAGGTTGAAGCTCAGCCAATCATGAAGATTCATCACTCAATCCTTGTACAAAATCTACAATGCCTCCCTATTTAAGCTCTTGGACATCTGATGTCTCTGCATTTTACTACTTTTAGACTTGCATTTCCATCGATTTTAGCATAGCTTCATCACTAGTTTCACTCCATATCTATCCATTTCACTCATATAGGGTTCATAATAGTGTTTGTATATATATTGTAATTTGGAGTTGTTATCAGGTGTTAAATGAGCTTTTGGAAGCTATTCTGGACAACAAGGTGAATGCTGTTTTTAGGCTCTGAATTGCACTCGACCACATGCACTCGACCAGGCAACCAGAGCTGGAGGCAGAGGAAAAACACCACTCGATCACATGCACTCGACCAGGCAACCAGAGCTGGAGGCAGAGGAAAAACACCACTCGATCACATGCACTCGACTTTATGACCGAGCTGGAGGCAGAGAGGAGTTAGCACTCGGGCAAGAGCACTCGATCACGTCCACTCGACCACCAAACCGAGCTCAGGTAACCGAGTCTGAGGATCCAAAGCCTGAAGCAACACCACTCGATCACACCACTCGACCAGAGGAACCCGAGCTCAAGGCAGCCGACCTAAGGACTTTAGTTTATTTTGTCTTTTTGTACTAGGGCTTTTGACCTAGAGTATTTATACTTTTATTAGGTCAGCAGCCGCACAATCTACGTTTTTATTCATTTTGTTCTCAGAAACCTCTCTAGATCTATCTGATTTTGTATTTGCAATTACTTTTGATCCTTTGATCCTTTTAATTTTATTTCTTCTATTCCTTCTTCATCTCAATCTCTAGATTATGATTATGGAAACTATTTCATCTTCTGAGTTTGTGATTTTGATGATGAAGTCTGAGTAGTGAATTAGGGTTCTTGAGGATGAGTTAGATCTGGGTTATGATTCATGGTGATTCTAGTAGATTTAGGGTTCTAAGAGCTTAAGATCTCTTCTGGGTTAGCTGTTTCTAATGCTGATTCCCTCTACACCCACTTGGGATCTGATCTTGATGTTTCCTTGCACATCACTTGTGAAACACCAGATCTGCTAACACCAGAGATCTGGAGCTTCTTTCCAAAGATTGATCTAGGATCATAGGAAAGCAAGTTGTAGTTTGACATTTATGAGCTGAATCTTAATGCTTATTCTCTTTATGTTTCATTGGAATCCTATATGAGTGTTAGTTACAGTCAATGGGGCATAGGTGTGGATTCCAAGATTAGGAAGTTTAGAGAATCTGGTTATAGTTGTAACTGGGAAGTGGAACTATGATTCTGTTGATGCTCATAGTTGAGAGATCCCTTCTATGAAGTTGTTTATTAGATCACTAGATTTCACCATGATGAATCCCAGATCCAGAACTCATCCTTAGGACCTTTTTCTTCCTTGATAGCTTTCTACTTTATCATACTCTGTTTTTCTGCTTTAGCTTGCTCTGTTTTTCTGTTCTTGTTTAGTTATGTTTTGTTTCTATTCCTATTTAGTTATGAATCTCTGTTTCTAGTTTCTGTTACTTATTTTTAGTTCTTGCTTTAAGTTGCTTCACCCTGTTACTTTCATCCAGTTTAATTGGCTTGAATTAGAAAGATTTGCTACATCCTGATTGCCTACAATAGTCCCGATTGGATTCGATAGCCCTTTGTACTACAAATCAGGCAATAGATAGCTTTAGGTGTAAAAACCTAGTTATCAATTTGGCGCCGTTGCCATTTGGGATTTCTTTGTTTCATTTAGGATTGCAGATCTTCTAAGATCAAGTTCTTTTCTTTTTACTTTGTTACTCACTCGTTGGTTTCAATCTGTTTCAGGTACCACTCGGTTGCATAAGCTCGGCAACACCACTTGGTCAGGAGCTCGAGTTCAGTTCTTCAGCATCAGTCCACTCGGTCAGTCAGGTCGAGTTCAGTCAGTCGAGCTCAAGGCATCTGAAGTTTTCAACTGGTTCAACACTCGGTCAGTCTACTCGGTCACTGTGGTCGAGCTGAGTACCACTCGGTCAGCAAAATCGAGTGCAACAACCTTGGTTACTGAGCCATGATCAACCAGTTACCAAGGGATCCACAGAATCAGAGAACTCAGAACATAACGACTCCACCAGAGAGGGTAAATAGAGACAATCAAGAGGTACAAAATCAAGAACCACCTGAACAATTCCTCTGCTCAGCCTACAGACCACCTCCCATGGACTACTTTCCAAAACCCCAAGGAGTTTGCCACTGCCCATGCTATCACATTGCTGAGTGAAGGCAAGCCACCCACCAGAAAACAGACTATACCAGTCACTGAGGACAGTGAGGTTCAAGAAGGGGAGGTTTTCTTTCAAAAAATAGCCAAATCTGAAACTCCAAAGTCTGCACTCGGTCAATGCACTCGATCAGAGGCCCGAGCTCAAGGAGAAGACAAAAATGATCAAACTCGGCCACCAAACCGAGCTGATGTAACCGAGCTCAAGGGTAAAGCTGTTCAAGAAGAGAAAAGGGTACTTTACATTCCCCCTCCTTATGTTCCCAAGCTTCCTTTCCCTGGGAGATTCAAGCAGGACCTCTTGGAGAAGGCTACAGCTGATCTCAAAAGTGCAGTGGATAAGCTTGAGCAGATAATGCCTTTGGAGACTATCTTGTCCATTATCCCCACTCAGGAGAAAATCCTTCGAGAAGAACTACTGAGGAGAAAGATGAAAGTTGATAGTATGGAAGAAGTGAAATATGATTGCAAGGCAGTCATAGGAGAGAGGGTGATCAAGGAAAAGCTTGAAGACCCAGGTTCATTCACTCTTCCATGCTCTATAGGGACTCTAAACTTTAAAAGTAGTCTCTGTGACCTTGGAGCTGCTGTTAGCCTGATGCTTCTGTCTATAGCTCAGAAGCTAAAAGTAGAGGACTTCAGACCCTGTAATATCACCCTAGTGCTTGCTGATGGTACAACAAGAATCCCACAGGGAATGCTGAAAGATCATCCTATGAAGATAGGTGAGGTAACAGTTCTTGCTGACTTTGTGGTTTTGGAGATGGATGAAGAACCAGCAGATCCACTGATTCTTGGAAGACCATTCTTGGCAACTGCTGGAACTGTGATAGATGTGAAAGAAGGTAAGATTGCTCTTAACCTACTTGACAATCTAAGGATGGAGTTTGATATTAATGAAGATATAAGGAAGCCCACAATAAAGGGACATATCTTCTCCATTAAGGAATTAAATGAGAGCACTAATGAGTTGTTGAGAAAGCCTTATGAAGATGATCCACTGAAGCCAGCATTGGTAAAGGATAGTAAAGCTGGATCAGGAGTCTGTCAGGGCATAGCTGGATGTGAAACAGAGTTTAAGGCAGCAGAAAATAAATTTTTTAATCAAGCTAGACCTGTTAACTCGGTCTACAAACAGAGTCAAGCTCTCACATGTCTGGATGTTTCTAACTCGATGAACAAACTCGGTTTGCAGACCGAGCCTGACATTTGTGGGCCATATGAGTGGATTGCACTTAAGGAAAGGTCCAATTGGCAGGACAAAGCTATAGTGGAGCTAAAAGACACTGTGAAAGAGCTGAAAGATCAAATCAAGTCGCTCCAAGGGAAGACCACTCAAGGATCAGAAAACATCAAGGGTATCCCACCTGATATAGCTATAACTCTGGTTAGCAAGAAGGGAAGTGAACTCACATCAGAATGGTCTAGAAAAATAGACTACCCACCTGATCAAGAGGAAGCTTACCTAGAGGTGGAAGGTATTGAGAGTCAGTTTGCTTATTGGTCAAGGGAGCACGATGAGTTTGCTGATCTACCCTCCAAAGAAAAGAGGACCTCAGTTCCTCTCTTACAGCCTCCATGAATCCAGTAAGGAAGTCAAGCTTAGTGACTTTAAACAAGCTCACTTGGGAGGAAGTCGCATGACTATCCTTGTAAATATTTTGCTTTAAGGTTTCTTGTTTCTTTTAATATGTTTTCTAGTAGTTTTGTTGGTCAGGTTTGAGATTTCAGGATTATGCAAAGAAAGGCAGGGAAGCCTAGAAAATCAGACTCGACCAGTTAGCTCGATCAACTAGGCCGAGTCAAAATCTCAACAAATCAAGGTCGGCCATCAAGATCGGTTTGCCAAACCGAGCTACCCCTCTACAGGTCAACAATCAAGCTCGGACAGTTTAACTCGATCAGCCTGGCCGAGTTAGATCTTCATCACAAATCCACTCGGCCATGAAACTCGACCATGTGACCGAGTTAGAACACCCAACCCTGAGGTACAACTCCACTCTTTACCATTGTTTATACCACTCATCTTTAGTTTTTCTTATTGTTTTTCATTCTTGAACCTTCCTTTCAATCTTTTATTACACAAGGGACTGTGTAATTCAAGTTTGGGGGAGGGTTTGAGATGCATTTGATATCGTTTACTGTTTTCTTATTTCAAATTTTGCACATTGAGTCTGCATAGCATCTCACCTATTCGCATAAGAAAAACCATAAAAATTTGAAAAATTTCAGAAAAGCATTCCACAAAAACAGAGTGTTCATGTAGATTGAATTCATGTTTAGGATTGAGTCTAGATGCATTTCATATAGAATTATGCATCTGCATAAGGGACTAGGATGATAAAAGCCTTGTAAGCATGCTGGTTTATGAAATAGTCTCAATGCCCTAGTTAATAGTTGTCTAATGCATTCCTGTAAGCTTGAAGCATAAGACCGCACCATACCTAGATTGCATTGTTTGATATTTAGTCTTGGCTGAAGCATGTCTTGATCTGATATCATCCCCTATCTATTAGAACCTTAAACTGAATTGCAATTATCATGTTCATGCCTTTGACTTGAACTCATGGATACCTTACACATATTTGGATTCTCTTACTCTTTTCACCACTCTTGTGAATCCAAATAGCTGTTCCCATCATTGGAACAGTTTTCCCCTACCCTTAACCTTGACCTTCCTTTCAAGCCAACAATACTCTATGTGTGAATGTGAGGCCTATTTCTTTGATTGAGCTTGGTAGAAAGTGTTAGGTCTGTGCCGACAAGAACGGTTTCTCATGCATATAGTTCTGGTTCATAACCTTTGAGCTAGATAGAAATAGGTGGGGAACTAAACTGTGGTTAGGAGGATATACTGGAATTTAGAATAGGGAATTAAGCTCTGTTGTATAAGCTCGGTTAGGAGACTGAGTTCACACCTCGAGTTCACTAAACCGAGTTTAATTTTCATTTTGGGATTCAAGGGAAAGAAAAGAAGAGAAAGGAAAGAAGAGAAAGGAAAGAAAAGAAGTTCTGGGAAAAGGTCTAAGCTTAAAATAAGAAAGCTGCTCTAGTCAAGGATTTGGGAATTGAAAAAGAAGAAAAGAAATGTATAAGCTCAGATTGATAGAAAAGGAAAGAAAGGCAAAAAGCCTGAATGTCTTAATGAATAAGAAGAATAGAAGAGCCTTAGTTTTAAAAGAACCCAATCCGCTGGCATAAGCAAGAAACACAAGAACCCTTTTCCTTAGAATAATTGGCGAAAGAAAGAAGAATGAGTTGATCCAAAAAGGATTCATGGCAGAAAAGTGCCTAAGGGTAGATTTACGATCATCTTCTGGGTTTAGGATTAGATGGTAGCAGAATCTTTGTATATGGGATGGGTAGATGAGAAATTGTTCTTGTATGCATCGGTTGGCTATCTTACCTTTATCCTTCTTCTAAAGCTCAGTCTATTCTTGAGAGTCCCATGATATCTATTGTTTAAACCTGTACCAAAAGGGGCCATCTTTGCCTTTTAACCTTTCCCTTAGCCAAATGAGTTCACTGAAATTGCATAGGCTTGATCCATGGTTACAGAATGAATGAATGTTAAAGGGAATGATTGATTTGATTGCATGTGTAGGTTAAGGCTGGTGTCAGGTTTGTTCTGAAGGGTATGGCTAAAGTTTTAAAAGTAAGGATTACTTGTTAATGCATTCTAGAACTACTAACTAGGGCCTTGATGCTACTTCCTTTATCAGCATGTTTTGGCTCTGAGTCCCACCATTTCATCAACCTCACCAGCATATATCTTATATGTTTGCTTGAGGGCAAGCAAAGACTAAGTTTGGGGGAGTTGATGTCTCTGCATTTTACTACTTTTAAACTTGCATTTCCATCCATTTTAGCATAACTTCATGATGTCTACGCATTTTACATCATTTGTACATTGTTTTTTATTCGTTTTCTTCGACAATTCACATGCTATACTACTATAAATATGCATTTAGTCTTGCATTCGCGTTTGTCGCATTCTAGAAACATATAGTTCCATATCTATCATTTTGCATGCATTTTGAGTCCTTTTTAGGTGATCGTGAGACTTGGAACATGACGGAGGAGGCTCGAGAGGATCAAAGGAAGCTAGAGTCAAGTTTCGGGAACTTTCAGAGCCTATGGCGGCACCCCCTCGCCAAGAATGGCCCGCCAAGATCAATACCCCGTACTCACCATCTGGAGTGCATTCTAGCGGCCATTCCACCGCCAGGATTGGCCCGCCAGAATCATCCTGGCGGTACCCCACCGCCACCTAAGGCCCGCCAGAGACTCCGTAGCGACCCCCTCCGCCATAAACCAAAGGGTCTGAAAGATCGTCTCCTAGGAAGCCTTTACCATACGATTTAGCTCCATCTTCCTTCATAAACGTTGTAGGAAATTGAGTTAGCTTTCGAATGGAAGTGATCCCGATTGATTTGGGTAAACGGTTAAGGAGATATGGCCCCCGCACCCTAGACCGCTATCGCAGGACCGCCAAGACAAAAATGAAGACTCAGCTCTCTGGAGAAAATCCTAGCGGCCATTCGACCGCCAGGAATGGACCGCCAGAACCACCGTGGCGGTACCCCATCGCCAGAACACCACCGCCACACCACCGGCCGACTCACTTTACCTTTCTACCTACTCCAACTATCCTCTTTGTATAAAGTTCGAACCTTATCACTTCAGGGACAAACCTAAGTTATTTTTAAGCCATTTTTACTGTAAAATAAAGCTCTACAACATCATTTTCATTTCTAGATCTTGATCTTATTAGTGAAGTTTTCTTAAATCTGTTTTCATATTTGTGTTTATTATGTTCTTAGCTTCGATTTGTTCGGTTTACTTTTGTGAATTGATCATGTGTGAGTAGTCTTTTAGAGTTCTTGGGTGAAGTGTGATTAGGGTGATTATAGTTTAGTTCTAGGAGTTTTAGATGCTAAGTTATCGGTTATCCTTGCTTATTGAGTGTTCGTAATGCTAGATTAGCCTTGATCAAGTTGATTTAGATCATTAGGAATTTATCACCCGAAAGGTGCTCGATAAAATTCCTGAGAGAATTTAATAAGCGCTTTTCACATCTTAACCGACTAATCATCGATGCTTAAGGTGAATTGTGGTTAGTTAGACTTGTACGCATTGCTTGTTAACTATGATTCCGCGAACGAGAGTTGATGCCGGATAGTAGTCGACAAAGGGATTAGCGCCATTAACCTGGGTTAATCTTTAGTAGTGATCTAAGGCCTAAGGAGGCTTATGATTGAATGTCTAAGTTTTTCTAGAGCTGATTAGAAATCACCCGAGTCGGTAGCTTCACCCGAGAATTCGTTTGTTAAAATATCGATAAAAAGTTTAAATCTTTCTTTGATTATCATTTAGATTGTCTAATCTTCTAAGTTGCTAAATTTGAATTGTGTTTAGTTCATTTAAATGCACTAGTCCTTAGTTTTAATCATATGAATTACTTTGTATGATTTGTTCATTTATAGGTTGTTGAATGTTTTATTTTGAATCGATACCATAAAACCAACTTTTGATTTTCGCTTAGATTAAATAGATTTCTGCATTCTTAGTGTGTTATTCTTGATTTCCCTGTGGATCGATCCCTAAGTACTCAATGTACGAAAGGGTTTATTTGATAAACCCGAGCTTAAAAACCTCGCTTATCACTTCATCACTAGTTTCACACCATATCTATCCATTTCACTCATATAGGGTTCATAATAGGGTTTGCATATATATTGCAATTTGGAGTTGTTATCAGGTGTTAAATGAGCTTTTGGAAGCTATTCTGGACAAGAAGGTGAATGCTGTTTTTAGGCTTTGAATTGCACTCGACCACATGCACTCAACCAGGCAACCAGAACTGGAGGCAGAGGAAAAACACCACTCAATCACATGCACTCGACCAGGCAACCAGAGCTGAAGGCAGAGGAAAAACACCACTTGATCACATGCACTCGACTTCATGACCGAGCTGGAGGCAGAGAGGAGTTAGCACTCGGGCAAGAGCACTCGATCACGTCCACTCGACCACCAAACCGAGCTCAGGTAACCGAGTCTGAGGATCCAAAGCCTGAAGCAACACCACTCGATCACACCACTCGATCACACCACTCGACCAGAGGAACCCGAGCTCAAGGCAGCCGACCTAAGGACTTTAGTTTATTTTGTCTTTTTGTACTAGGGCTTTTGACCTAGAGTATTTATACTTTTATTAGGTCAGCAGCCGCACAATCTACGTTTTTATTCCTTTTGTTCTCAGAAACCTCTCTAGATCTATCTGATTTTGTATTTGCAATTACTTTTGATCCTTTGATCCTTTTAAGTTTATTTCTTCTATTCCTTCTTCATCTCAATCTCTAGATTATGATTATGGAAACTATTTCATCTTCTGGGTTTGTGATTTTGATGATGAAGTCTGAGTAGTGAATTAGGGTTCTTGAGGATGAGTTAGATCTGGGTTATGATTCATGGTGATTCTAGTAGATTTAGGGTTCTAAGAGCTTAAGATCTCTTCTGGGTTAGCTGTTTCTAATGTTGATTCCCTGTACACCCACTTGGGATCTGATCTTGGTGTTTCCTTGCACATCACTTGTGAAACACCAGATCTGCTAAATGATTGATCTAGGATCATAGGAAAGCAAGTTGTAGTTTGACATTTATGAGCTGAATCTTAATGCTTATTCTCTTTATGTTTCATTGGAATCCTATCTGAGTGTTAGTGACAGTCAATGGGGCATAGGTGTGGATTCCAAGATTAGGAAGTTTAGAGAATCTAGTTATAGTTGTAACTGGGAAGTGGAACTATGATTCTGTTGATGCTCATAGTTGAGAGATCCCTTCTATGAAGTTGTTTATTAGATCACTAGATTTCACTATGATGAATCCCAGATCCAGAAGTCCTTAGGACCTTTCTCTTCCTTGATAGCTTTCTACTTTATCATACTCTGTTTTTCTGCTTTAGCTTGCTCTGTTTTTCTGTTCTTGTTTAGTTCTGTTTTGTTTATATTCCTGTTTAGTTATGAATCTCTGTTTCTAGTTTCTGTTACTTATTTTTAGTTCTAGCTTTAAGTTGCTTCACCCTGTTACTTTCATCCAGTTTAATTGGCTTGAATTAGATAGATTTGCTACATCCTGATTGCCTACAATAGTCCCGATTGGATTCGATAGCCTTTTGTACTACAAATCGGGCAATAGATAGCTTTAGGTGTAAAAACCTAGTTATCAACATCGCCAACCAATTGTTAGAGATCCAACTTTATTTAGTACACTTCAGCAATTCTATTCACTCTCCTTTGTATTTTAACTTGTCATAACTCTATTTTTGGGACTATCAGCTTGTAAATGGCCAAATCCTTGTCTATCAAAGCATTGTTTCTTCATATTCACATCCATAGATGCTGGTTTAGTCTCAATATGTGTCTTATTTCTACAACTCCCAACTTCACCCTCATAAACTCCTATGGGATTCAAAGAAGTATCAGAATTATGGGATAAGGTATAACGTTTATTTCTTACCTTGGCTTTCTTCTCCACCGTGGTTGCAAGATTTATCACGGGATCAAGAGTCCATATTGGCTGAAGCTCAGCCATTAATGAAGATTCATCACTCAATCCTTGTACAAAGCCTACAATCCCTCCCTGTTTCAGCTCTTGAACATCGCCAAGTAATTGTTAGAGATCCAACTTCATTGAGTACACTTCAGTAGTTCTATTCCGTCTCCTGTGTATTTTGATTGGTCATAACTCATTTTTGGGACTATCAGCTTGTAAATGGCCAAATCCTTGTCTATCAAGGCATTGCTTCTTCATATTAACATCCAAAGGTACTTGTTAAGTCTCAATATGTTTCTTCTTTCTACAACTCCCAACTTCAGTCTTAGTAACTCCTATGGGATTCAGAAAAGTATCAGAATTGGGAGATCAGGTATAACGTTTGTTTCTTACCTTGGCTTTCTTCTCCACCTTGGTAGCAAGCTATATCACGTGATCAAGAGTCCTAATAGGCTGAAGCTCAGACAATGATGAAGATTCATCACTCAACCCTTGTACAAAGCCTACAATGCCTCCTTGTTTCTGCTCTTGAACATCGCAAAGCAATTGTTAGAGATCCAACTTCATTGAGTACACTTCAGTAGTTCTAATCACTCTCCTGTGTATTTTGAAGAATCCCAGATCCAGAACTCATCCTTAGGACCTTTCTCTTCCTTGATAGTTTTCTACTTTTTCATACTCTCACTACAAGAAAACTGGCGAGAAACTGACGGCCAAAACCGTCGGAAATCCGTCGGAATTGACCAATACCGACGGCTTTCCGACGGATTCGTCCGTCGTTTCTATCTCGTCGGAAATTAAAAATCCGTCGGAAATCCGTCGGAATTTCCGATGGATTTCCGACGGATAATATGAATCAGAAATCTGTCGGAAATCCGTCGGTTTACGTGTTTCGGTGAGCCGTCGGAAATCCGTCGGTTTACGTGTTCCGGCGAGCCGTCGGAAATCCGTCGGTTTACGTGTTCCGGCGAGCCGTCGGAAATCCGTCGGTTTACGTGTTCCGGCGAGCCGTCGGGAATCCGTCGGTTTTCCGGTTCCGTCAAACCGTCGGAAATCCGTCGGTATAGTCGTTTCATCATGCCGTCGGAAATCCGTCGGAATATGAGCCGTCGGAAATCCGTCGGAATATTCCGATGGATTTTCCGACGGATTTCCGACGGACTGGGTAAATTATAATAAAAAAAAATTCATTTAATAAATAATTATATATTCCGAATTTTAATTAAAAAAAATTTATTTAAAATTCAAAATAATTTAATAAATATTTAAAAATATAGAAATGAAATAAATATTAATAGTAATAATTTAAAACAATTACAAAATTCATATTTTATATAATTAATTCTCAAATATTGAAAGAAAAAAAAAAAAAAAACCTTATAACATTATTTTATCCTAAAACTAAAATTCCAAAATATTCTAAAACTAATATTACAAACCTTAAACTAACATTAAAAACCAAAATCTAAATCTAACATTCCAAACCTTAAACTAAACATTATAGAAACCTAAAATAAACATTTCAAACCTAAATCTAATTACAAAACCTAAATCTAACATAATTATCCTAAATCTAAAATTCCAAACTTAAATCTAACATTCAAAACTTAAATCTGATATTCGAAAATCTTAATATAACATTATTATCCTAAAACTAAAATTCCAAACCTAAATATGTTAATTGAAAACCTAAATCTAACATTCCAAAATATAAATCTAACAATTTTATCCTAAAACTAACATTATAAACCTTAAACTAACATTAAAAACCAAAATCTAAATATAACATTCCAAACCTAAAACTAAACATTAGAAACCTAAAAGAAACATTTCAAACCTAAATCTAATTACAAAACCTAAATCTAACATAATTATCCTAAAACTAAAATTCCAAACCTAAATCTAACATTCAAAACTTAAATCTAACATTGGAAAATCTTAATATAACATTATTATCCTAAAACTAAAATTCCAAACCTAAATATGTTAATTGAAAACCTAAATCTAACATTCCAAAATATAAATCTACCAATTTTATCCTAAAACTAACATTATAAACCTTAAACTAACATTTAAAACCAAAATCTAAATCTAACATTCCAAACCTAAAACTAAACATTAGAAACCTAAAAGAAATATTTCAAACCTAAACTAATTATTACAAAACCTAAATCTAACATTATTATCCTAAAACTACAATTCCAAACCTAAATCTAACATTCAAAACTTAAATCTAACATTCCAAACCAAAATATGTTAATTGAAAACCTAAATCTAACATTATAAAATATAAATCTAACAATTTTATCCTAAAACTAACATTATAAACCTAAATCTAACATTGAAAACCTTAAATCTAACATTGCAAAATCTAAATATAACATTTTTATCCTAAAACTAACATTCAAACCTAAAATCTAACTTTCAAAACCTAAATCAAACACTCTAAAATCTAAATATTAGATTCCAAACCTAAAACAAAGATTCAAATCTCATCTCTAACTTCACAATAACTAAATCTAACATTCCAAAACTTAAAACTAACATTCCAAACCTAAAACTAACATTTATAACTTAAAACTAACATTTAAAACATAAATCTAACATTCCAAACCTAAATCTAACATTCCAAACCTAAATCTAACTTTGAAAACTTATAACTTCACCTAAAGCTAACATTAACTCTCTCATTCACCTAAATCTAACATTAACTCTCTCATTCACTCTCATTTTTCGAGTGAAATCGCGCTTATAAACAGAAATTTCCGACGGAACGTCCGTCGGAAATCCGTCGGAATGTTTGAAATTATTTCGTAAAATTCAACTAACGCGGGAGACAAAAATGTTTGATTGTGCCAAAATTTCACAGTCCGTCGGAGATCCGTCGGAATTTCCGACGGATTTCCGACGGACTTTAGAAATAATTTCGTAAAATTCAATTAACGCGGGACACGAAAACGTTTGATTTTTGCGAAAATTTCACCGTCCGTCGGGAATCCGTCGGATTTGAGAAAAATATATATTATTCCTTCTGTCAGACAAACCTTAAAAACGAACACGTGTTTCTCTAAACCCGTCGGAAATCCGTCGGAAATGTCCGACGGATTCCCGACGGATTTCCGACAGTTTGTGGTTTCGTGAGTTTTTTTTGATTCGTTTCAATTGAAATATGTTTGTTGTGTTGTTTATTAATGATTTCAATGATAAGTTTACAATATTGACCTCCGTGTATAAGAATTTATCAAAATTAAGATTTATACTGAGGAACTAGTAAACATGTAAGTTAAACTATATATTTCATTATGAGGAACTTAAGTGTAAATCATCTCAAAATCTTGAAAACAATAATTTAACCTAAATACTAAGTTTAAATTGTGTTATATCTAATAATCTTATAATATAATAAGTTGTTTGAGGTTTATTGTGTAAAACTTGTCCAAAAAGCCATGAAACCCCAAACCGTCGGAAATCCGTCGGAATTTCCGACGGATTTCCGACGGGTTGCCCAAATCTGTCGGAAATCCGTCGGAAATCCATCGGAAATTTCCGACGGATTTCCGACGGTTTGCGGTTTCATGGCTTTTTTTTTTAAACCGTTTCAATTGAATTGTTTTTGTATTATGTTATATTCATATTGGTTTGAATGATAAGTTTAGAAAAAAAAATAGATAAAGAAAGAAATCTGAGAGTTATAAACTTAATACAAAAACAATTCATATACTGAAGAACTGGTATTTAATTAATATTTATAATAATTTATAAATTCATATACTTGAAAATAATAATATTTTTATTGTTTTTTAAAATAGAAAAAACATAAAACGTAAATATTAAATTATTCGAAATAAAAATAAAAACAACAGAAAATATTAAACATAAAGTGGTTTCTAACAAATAATTTAAAAAAACATAAAACTTAAATATTAAATTATTCGAAATAAAAATTAAAACAACAGAAAATATTAAAAAGTTGTTTCTAACAAATAGTTTAAAAGAACATAAATAAGATCTAAGGTGGTGGTGGTGGGTATTGAGCCATGAATGCTTCCATCTTAGCCGCCATCGCTTGGTTTGCCTCTCTGAGCTCTTGCACCGTAGTCTCGAGTTCCTCCACTTTAGCTTCTAAATGTGGGCCTTGAGAACCTCCGTAATAGCGTGACGTAATGGAGGATGAAGTATCGTCGGGAAGACCATAATACCGGCCTTTAGACCTCGGAATAGCCTGCGGAAGCAATAAACAAGTTGACTAAAAATTGAAAATGAATTAAAACTTGAATAAAAATAAAAATTTTACTTACCTCAAATACGAACTCGTTTTCCTTCTCCAAAGGAACTTCGGTTAGGGGAGGAGTTCCTTCAATGATTGGTTGAGAATTGAGGAACTCTTCACGCATCCTATTGACGTTCTCGACGATATCCAGAGTGACTTGATCGTGGATTACACCATCCTTGCCGGTGTGGACAGCTTGGAGCAATCTCAAATTAGATGGTTCGACACCATCTTCCCGAAACTGCATGCAAAATAAAGTAATTGAGTTAAATTTGTGAATCTTAAAATTTAAAAAAATTAATGATTCATTTTAGTATGAATGAAAATTGAAGGGATTAAAAAAAACTTACTAGTTCTTTTGCCTTCGTCGCCTTGCTCTTCGCACCTAGATTGTGCGTCGCTTTGCCCTTTCCTTTGCGATCGCTGTTCCGGGATGCAGAATGTTTTGCGGCGGATTCTTTGGTAGCCTCTTCACTCCAGTAAGCGATGAACCCGTTAAATAGATCCGGGTTCGAAACCAAGTCCCTTGGCACTTCATTCTTCTTCCACTTTTCTTTCCACTCGTTTATCTTCCATGAATACGCCCGTGCGCATTTTTTATCGAATTCGCGTCTAACCGAAGCGGTTAAGTGACTGTCCCACCTGAATTCTTGCTGCAAATTTAAAATAAGATGAATTTGAATAATTTGCCGGGTTATGCGAGGATAACGAATGTAGCACACCTATAAAGAAATACATAAATTTTCGTAAGTAAACGCCGAACTAAACATAAAAATTAGAAAAAACACATTTAATTGAACCAAACCTGATCTGCTTGTGACGCTAGAATGAATGGATCATAATGTTGTAGTCTCCGATTTGTGTTAACAGAAGTAACACCAAATTGGTCCACGACAACACCACGACCAACTACTGGATCATACCAATCACACTTAAAAACAATGCACCTCAAGTCTAACATTCCTGGGTACTTAACTTCCAATATTTCCTGAAGAATGCCGTAGTAAACATCATTACCAGACTTCACAGAAACACCATAATCTGCAGATGGTCTTGTCCTTCTTTCGTCATGAATCCTAAACCCATATCCCCGACTGCAATACCTAGGATAAGACTTTGCACGGTAGATTGGACCACTAACAAATTCCATTAACCATGTCGGAAATGTGGCTCCGCTCTTTATTCCTTCAGGAATCTACGAAAAAAATTAACCGCAATTAACATAAATGACATTGACACTTATTTGAAAATAATAGGGTTTTGTTAAATCTTACGTAAAATTCCCTAAACCAAGTCATAAAATCTTCCTCCTTATGTTGTTGAAGCTCTTCTTCTGACTTATCCACAAACCACCCGCGTATTAATGCCATGTAAATCCTGTACGAAAACCACATTTGTATGAAAGTTAATAAATTAAATATAATATATTCGAATATATATATACATTGTCATAAATAAAGTTTTTTACCTTTCATATTCCGCAATTTCCTCACAATTTGTTAGGATATACATATGCAAGTGTTTAACCTCTTGTTGTGATAATGTGCGTGTCTTGCTTTTTCCACTCACTCGACCAACTTGGGAAAACAACTCAGGAACTACGACGGGATAAATCGCTCTCTCATTACGATCATCATGGCGACCAGGACGTCTACTCTTTGTACGAACTTCGGATGGGAAGTAATATTCAGCAAACTGTGACGCTTCTTCGTTGAGGCTCTGTGCGACAATAGATCCCTCAACTCTACTTAAATTTTTAACCTTTTTCTTCAGATGAAACATATACCGCTCAAAAGGATACATCCAACGGTATTGAACTGGACCTCCTAGTGCAACTTCTCGTGGGAGGTGGATAGGAAGATGTTCCATCACATCAAAGAAAGATGGCGGAAATATCTTTTCAAGGTTACAAAGGATCACGGGGATATTGACCTCTAAGTTTCGGATTCCGTCAACAGTAAGTGTTCTTGTGCATAAATCTCGAAAGAAAGAACCAACTCCTGCAATTGCTTTGTAGACATCTGGATCAAGAAGATGGGCAAAAGCGAAAGGAAGAAGCCGCTGCATCACAACATGACAATCATGACTCTTCATTCCTGTAAATTTCCCTTCTCCATAATCTATGCAATTACGCAGATTTGATGCATACCCATTAGTGAATTTGACATCATCGCGAATCCAATCAAAAAATTCCCTTTTCTTATCTCCTGGCAACCCGTACGGAGGAAATATGTATTTACCATCCGGCTGAACTTCAAGAAAAGCCCTATCGCAAATCTCGGCCAAGTCTAATCTAGATTTGATATTGTCTTTCGTCTTGCCTTTGACGTTTAAGACAGTGTTCATGATGTTCTCAAAGAAGTTTTTCTCAACGTGCATCACATCTAGATTGTGCCGCAATAAATGGGTCTTCCAGTAAGGCAGATCCCAAAAAATACTCTTCTTGTGCCAGTTATGAACTTCACCGGCACCGTACACAACTTCATGTCCATTACCCCCACAGTCAGGAGTCCTATCAGCACCAAAATCTCTCAATTGTTCTAATAAAGTATATCCGTCTATCTCAGGAGGTGGCGCATCAAAAACTTTCTTAGACTTTGTAAACAATGTTCTAGACCGACGATACGGATGATCACTCGGTAGAAACCTTCTATGACAATCAAACCAACAACTCTTTCTTCCGTTCCTAAGTTGGAATGCATCAGTGTTGTCTTGGCAATACGGGCATGATAATCTCCCATGAGTTGTCCATCCAGATAACATACCATATGCTGGAAAATCGCTTATGGTCCACATAAGAACCGCACGCATGTTAAAATTTTGTTGGCATGAAACATCGTAGGCTTCAGCACCATGCTCCCATAGCATTTGTAACTCATAAATCAATGGCTGGAGGAATACATCGAGTGATCTCTTCGGATGATCTGGGCCAGGAACAAGAATGGAGAGAAACAAAAACTCTCGACGCATACACAGAGATGGAGGCAAATTGTAAGGAGTTACAATTACAGGCCACAACGAATACTTCCTTCCATGCTTCCCAAATGGGTTAAAACCATCTGTGCATAACCCGAGGTACACATTCCGGCGCTCGTACGCAAAATCCGGATAGGTAGACTGAAAATGTTTCCACGCCTCTGCGTCTGAAGGATGTGTAATATCTCCATCTTGACGATGCTCTCCATGCCATCTCATTGGCTCTGCCGTACGCTGAGATGTATATAACCTCTTCAATCTATCTGTTATTGGTAAATACCACATACGTTTATATGGAATTGGAACTCGACCACTCGTTTCCTGATACCGCGGTTTGCGACAAAATCGACAGCTCTTACGGTTTTCATCTTCTCTCCAATATAGCATACAATTGTCGATGCACACATCTATCACCTTATACGGCAAACCAAGACCAGCTACAAGTTTCTGTACCTCGTAGTACGATGCGGGTAAAAGATTATCTTCAGGCAATAAATCTTTCGCCCAGTCTGTTATCGCATCAACACACTCCTCTGACAAATTGTGGTCTGTCTTAATCGTCATCAATCTAGTGGCAGATGATAAAGGCGAATGACCTTCTCTACACCCCTTATAAAGTGGCTGCTTTGATGCGTCTAACATACAAAAAAATCTTTCTGCTTCTAAATTAGGTTCTTCAAACCTATCTCTCTCTTCACTGCCATACTGTACATTCTCTCTAAACGCATCATTTACCATCTCAACGGTGCCCACACCTACATCTACTTCCGTTCTATCTCCTACAAATTCCGAGACTGTTGGTCCACTACTACTACTACCATGATCATAATTTGTTTCCCCATGTAGATACCAAATCTTATAACCCGGCGTAAATCCATTGGTATACAAGTGATGCCAAACTATCTCTACCGCAACATTACGAGAATTTCTACAAATTGAACATGGACATTTCAACTTACCTGATTTAAGTACACGCGGTTGATTTCCAGCCAATTTCATGAACTCGACTATGCCTCGTGCATATTCCTCGTTTAAGAGGTTCGTCTCCGAATTCATCATTGGTTCGTCCATCCATGATCGAAAATATCTAGACATATCTTTCCACTTTTTTTTGTTTATAATCGCATGAATATCATAAGAAAATAGAGAGAGAGAGATGGAATTGGAGTAAAATGAAATGAAGAGTGTGGAAACATATTTATAAACTCGCATCCGTCGGAAATCCGTCGGAAATCCGTCAGAATGCAACGGCACCATACAACGGTAACCTGCGATACCAACGGCTCTTTTAACGTTCATATTTTCCGACGGATTTCCGACGGATCGCCGATTAATCCGTCGGAACTCCGTCGGAAATGGCGGTGGTGCTATCCGTCGGAAATCCGTCGGAATTTTCTGACGGATATCCGACGGATTTCCGACGGTCATACGTCAGTCGGAAATCCGTCGGAAATTCCGACGGATTTCTGACGGATTTCCGACGACCTAAAAAAATGCAAGTTCGTCGGAAATCCGTCGTTTTACCGTCGGAATTTTCCGACGGACACTGGTCCGTCGGAAATTCCGTCGGTTTTCCGGCTGTTTTCTTGTAGTGTCTGTTTTTCCTGTTCTTAGCTTACTCTGTTTTCAGTTTCTTTTGCTGATTATGAATCTCTGTTTCTAGTTTCTTTTACTGTTTATTAGTTCTTGCTTTAAGTTGTTTCACCCTGTCACTTCCAACCACTTTAATTGGCTTGAATTAGATAGATTTGCTACATCCTGATTGCCTACAATAGTCCCGATTGGATTCGATAGCCCTTTGTACTACAAATTGGGCAATAGATAGCTCTAGGTGTAAAAACCTAGTTATCAATGATAGCTAGGTTTTTACACCTAAAGCTATATATTGTCCGATTTGTAGTACAAAGGGCTATCGAATCCAATTGGGACTATTATAGGCAATCAGGATGTAGCAAATCTATCTAATTCAAGCCAATTAAACTGGATGAAAGTAACAGAGCGAAACAACTAAAACAAGAACTAAAAATAAGTAACAAAAACTAGAAACAGAGATTCATAACTAAACAGGAATAGAAACAAAACAGAACTAAACAAGAACAGAAAAACAGAGGAAGCTAAAGCAGAAAACAGAGTATGATAAAGTAGAAAACTATCAAGGAAGAGAATGGTCCTAAGGATGAGTTCTGGATCTGGGATTCATCATGGTGAAATCTAGTGATCTAATAAACAACTTCATAGAAGGGATCTCTCAACTATGAGCATCAACAGAGAGATAGTTCCACTTCTCAGTTACAAGCACCGCCAGATTCTCTAAACTTCCTAATCTTGAAATCCACACCTATGCCCCATTGACTGTCACTAACACTCAGATAGGATTCCAATGAAACATAAAGAGAATAACCATTAAGAATCAGCTCATAAATGTCAAACTACAACTTGATTTCCTATGATTCTAGATCAATCATTGGAAAGAAGCTCCAGATCTCTGGTGTTAGCAGATCTGGTGTTTCACAAGTGATGTGCAAGGAAACACCAAGATCAGATCCCAAGTGGGTGTACAGGGAATCAGCATTAGAAACAGCTAACCCAGAAGAGATCTTAAGCTTTTAGAACCCTAAATCAACTAGAATCACCATGAATCATAACCCAGATCTAACTCATCCTCAAGAACCCTAAATCACTACTCAGACTTCATCATCAAAATCACAAACCCAGAAAATGAAATAATTTCCATAATCATAATCTAGAGATTGAGATGAAGAAGGAATAGAAGAAATAAACTTAAAAGGATCAAAGGATCAAAAGCAATTGCAGATACAAAATCAGATAGTTCTAGAGAGGTTTCTGAGAACAAAAGAGAATAAAAAACATAGATCTCGCGGCTGCTGGCCTAATTAGAGTATATATACTCTAGGTCAAAATCCCTAGTACAAAAAGATAAAATAAACTAAAGTCCTTAGGTCGGCTGCCTTGAGCTCGGGTTCCTCTGGTCGAGTGGTGTGATCGAGTGCATGTAACTTCAGGCTTTGGATCCTCAGACTCGGTTGACTAAACTCGGTTTGGTGGTCGAGTGGTCGTGGTCGAGTGCTCTTGCCCAAGTGCTAACTCCTCTCTGCCTCCAGCTCGGTCATGAAGTCGAGTGCATGCGACCGAGTGGTGTTGGTGGATTGCTTTGCACTCGGTCTGGCTTCAAGTCGAGTGCTCTTGGTCGAGTGCATGTTGGTCTTGGTCCTTAGCTCGGTCATGAAGTCGAGTCTTCACACTGAGCTTGTGTCTCCATGTTCCTTGATCTCCAGCAAACATCCAAAACACCTGAAAGATGACTCCAATATGCAATATGTGTGCAAAACTAAAGTAAACCTATCATGTAACCTATATGAATGAAGTGGGTGGATATGGAGTGAAACTAGTGATGAAACTATGCTAAAATGGATGGAAATGCAAGTTTAAAAGTGGTAAAATGCAGAGACATCAACTCCCCCAAACTTAGTCTTTGCTTGCCTTCAAGCAAACATATAAGATATAAGCTGGTGAAGTTGATGAAATGCTGGGACTCAGAGCCAAAATATGCTGATAAAGGAAGTAGCATCAACGTTCTGGTTAGTAGTTCTAGAATGCATTAACAAGTAAACCTTACTTTTAAAACTTTAGCCATACCCTTCAGAACAAACCTGACACCAGCCTTAACCTACACATGCAATCAAATCAATCATTCCCTTTAACATTCATTCATTCTGTAACCATGAATCAAGCCTATGCAATTTCAATGAACTCATTTGGCTAAGGGAAAAGTTCAAAGGCAAAGATGGCCCCTTTTGTAACAGGTTTAAACAATAGATATCATTGGACTCTCAAGAATAGACTGAGCTTTAGAAGAAGGCTAAAGGTAAGATAGCCAACCGATGCATACAAGAACAATTTCTCATCTACCCATCCCATATACAAATATTCTGCTACCTCCTAATCCTAAACCCAGAAGGTGATCCTAAATCTACCCTTAGGAACTTTTCTGCCATGAATCCTTTTTGGATAACTCATTCCTCTTTCTTTATTTATTCATTCTAAGGAAAAGGGTTCTTATGCTTTATTGCTTATGCTAGCGGATTGGGTTCTTTTAAAACTGAGGCTCTTCTATTCTTCTTATTCATTAAGACACTTCAGGCTTTTTGCCTATCTTTCCTTTTTATGCTTTCTGAGCCTATACATTTCTTTTCTTATTTTTCAAATCCCAAATATTTTACTAGAGCAGCTTTCTTATTTTCAGCTTAGACCTTTTCCCAGAACTTCTTTTCTTTCCTTTTTCTCCTTTTCTTCCCCTTGAATCCCAAAATGAAAATTAAAATCAGTTTAGTGAACTCGAGGTGTGAACTCGGTCTCCTAACCGAGCTTATACAACAGAGCAAAATTCCCTATTCTAAATTCCAGTCTATCCTCCTAACCACAGTTCAGTTCCCCACCTAGTTTTATCTAGCTCAAAGGTTATGAACCAGAACTATATGTATGAGAAACCGTTCTTGTCGGCTTAGACCTAACACTTTCTACCAAGCTCAATCAAAGAAATAGGCCTCACATTCACACATAGAGTATTGTTGGCTTGAAAGGAAGGTCAAGGTTAAGGGTAGGGGAAAACTGTTCCAATGATGGGAATCAGCCATTTGGATTCACAAGAGTGGTGAAAAGAGTAAGAGAATCCAAATATGTGTAAGGTATCCATGAGTTCAAATCAAAGGCATAAACATGATAATTGCAATTCAGTTTAAAGTTCTAATAGATAGGGGATGATATCAGATCAAGACATGCTTCAGCCAAGACTAAATATCAAACAATGCAATCTAGGCATGGTGCGGTCTTATGCTTCAAGCTTACAGGAATGCATTAGACAACTATTAACTAGGGCATTGAGACTATTTCATAAACCATCATGCTTACAAGGCTTTTATCATCCTAGTCCCCTATGCAGATGCATAATTCTATATGAAATGCATCTAGACTCAATCCTAAACATGAATGCAATCTACATGAACACTCTGTTTTTGTGGAATGCTTTTCTGAAATTTCTCAAATTTTTATGGTTTTTCTTATGCGAATAGGTGAGATGCTATGCAGACTCAATATGCAAAATTTGAAATAAGAAAACAGTAAATGATATCAAATACATCTCAAACCCTCCCCCAAACTTGAATTACACAGTCCCTTGTGTAATAAAAGATTCAAAGGAAGGTATGAGAATGAAAAAGCAATAAGAAAACTAAAAATGAATGGTATAAACAATGGTGAAGAGTGGAGTTGTACCTCAATTCTGAAAGAAGGAGTCCGTGTAGGCCTCCATGCTTTCTCTGGTGTATCTTGGTCTGGATGTCTCAAGCTCGGGTGTGTAACCGAGTTCTCTGGCTGAGCTGGAGCGTGTGTTGAGAGATAGCTCGGTCAGACGACCGAGTGGAGCGGCCGAGTGGAGTCTCTGTACTCTTGACTCGGTCTGGATGCCGAGTGCACTGACCGAGCTGGTGCCTTGGTCCCAATCTTGTGTTGCTCTCCTCTTTTTTTGCCTCAGTTCAACTGCTGAATGCCTTTGAGGGTCCGCTGAGGTTGTTTGCCTGGGTCTAAAACTGAAGGAGCCGCTTCTTTTCAACTAAGGGCCTGGAGGAGTTCTTGAGGATTTCTTTCCCTTAAGCTTTTTGATTTGTTTCTTCATAGACTTCACCGAGTCACTCAAATCCTTCACTGTATCCTTCAGAACAGACACGGTTTTTTGTTGCCATTTTCCCAATCGCTGCAACAAGTTTATTCTCCTATTTGGTTCCTTTAGAGTCCTTGCTGGAGGCTCTTCATCAAAGAAATAGGACTCATCCTCTTGTTGTTCTTCCTCTGCTACTCTGGTTGCCTGGATTTGAACCTCCTCATCCTGGTTGTACAAAGCTTCTACTGGTGGACAGAACTCTATTCCCCCTGGCCTTGTGATCTGAGTGAAGTGTTCACTTGGGAGCTTGATTCTGCTTGGTCCAGCTGAAGGGTGAGTGAACTGGTATAGATGACCCCCTTGGATCCTTTTTCTGTCCAGAATATGCTGCTTGATCAGATTAGGCATATCTAGCCATTCAGGCTGATATGGGACTGTTTGTAGTGGTACTTCAGCTGCCAAAAGGATTGGGGTGATGACACCCCAACTACCAAATCTCCACAGCTTCTCTTCTTGTGCAACATGTGAGCCCAATCCCTATACCACATTAGCTGTAATAGCAGAAGCAGGGTATTCCCCACATTGGCTTTATCTCCTTGAAAGATCTTCCTTCCTCTTTCATCATTGAGTCTTTCGAGAAGCGCTGTATCTAACATCTGGAGCTCTCCTTGGTTCACATTCCCCGTAACTCTTCTTGCAAAGAATGTGCTTGCAAATGCCTTATGTGCATACCTTATCACAGGGCTCCTGATTTGAGCAGCCTTACTCCTAGATGATGAATAGCCATTCCCTTCTGCTATTATCCCCCAAAATGCTTGCAGCTCTTCTTTATCATAGTTCTGAAGTGTGTTGTCTCCTGTTGGGAAGTTGAAGACCCCATCCAGCTGACTTATGTAGAGCAGATACCCTACCTCATGTACTTCGAACGTTATGAAGCCAAACTCTTCCGGGTTCTGGTTGTCTTGCTCTGCTTCTTCAGAGTTCTCATAGATGTGGAAGCTTAGCAAAGATAGGAATTGGCACGTTTCTTCCTTATAACCAGCATACGGCATCTCCATGAATGTTTTGAGATTACATTGTTCAAACAGGTACTCCATATCCCTTGCTATTCCAAGAGCTTCCATTGTTTCTGGATGTGGATACCTTGTTCCTCCAAAACGCATTGCCATAAGAGTTTCATAGCGCTCTGCCTCAGTTGTTTCTTTTCTCCTAGTCCCTCTGGTGTTTCTCCTCTCCTCTCTGGGAGACTCAACCTCCATAGCAGTTTCATCACCCTCAACTTCCATTTCTGAGTCTTCATCAACCAATTCAGGGCGCTTCCCTCTTGCTATATCCTTCTTGTTTATCGAGTACAGCTTGATAACATTCTCTTCTTCTCTGGTTGGGTGCTTGATAGTTCCTCTAACAGCTGAGAAACTTCTTGCCAAGGCTTGTGCTTGTTGCTTCCTCAAAGCGCTTTGTTCCATTACAGTTAGGTACCTGAAACGCATTAATCAAAGAGGCATTAGATAACGTTTTTAATGAACTCGGTGCCATGCACTCGGCCAAGTCCAACCGAGCTTGATCCTAAATACCAAGGAAAATGTTCAAGCTCGATGCCTCGAGCTCGGGTTACCAGACCGAGTGTGTCTACTCGGGTTGGTGACCGAGTGCACGTAAACGAGTCGATGTAACAAACAAGCATATACTAATCGTTCAATCCCTTTAAAGCACACTTCATCTCTATATTCAAAGTTCCGTTTCTAGGTAATATCAAGTTTCTAATGCACAGCTCATGCTCACCTAAGAACAATTTTCACAATCTCATTCAAAATGTTTAAACAAGTTCGAATATGGTGAATGCATAGGAGTTGTAAGTTTTTAGACACATGTGAGCTAGCAAATTCAAATTCTACTCAAGAACATTCAAGTTCTAAACCCAGAAAACTCAGAAAATTTTCAAAACTTCAATACCTAAACCTTTCTTAAATCACTTCTAGATGCATCAATATGTAGTCAAAGCATTAATCAATCGGTTTTAAAAGATTAAGATCATTAGAAACTTGGTTTTAAGCAGTTTTTAAACGATTTGGTTTGAAAAATGCTCAAGAACATCAAGAACATCAAACCCAGAAACGTGAAACAAATCGATTAGAGAAACTTACTCTATGAAACCGAGTGCAAATGAGAACTAAACCGAGTTAGTGCCTAGAAGGTGTGAGCTCGAGATGATGAACTCGGTTTGGCTAAATCGAGGTTGAAATTTTATGAAAATTTGTTGAGAAATCTTTGAGATTCTAGAGAGAGTATCTATTTAAAACGTCAAGTGTGAGGATGAATTAAAGAGAAGAGCGCATGAGGGAGTTTTAAAGAGGTTTTTGGGAGTGAAAGGGGACAAAAAGGACAAACATGTGGTCCCAACCGAGTGGAGCGGCCGAGTTCATTTCAAATTCAAATTTAGATCTACTTTCAAATTTGAATTGATGCAAGAGGAGGGAACAATCGTTGACTCGTTGACCAAGCTCGGTCAACCTTGGTCGAGTTGACCGGCCGAGTCATCATGTTGACTACTCGGTTTGGCTTGACCGAGTTTGAACAATCGAGTCCTAACCTGGATTGTGGCTTGAACTCGGTCCTTTGAGCTCGACGTGGCTTGACCGAGTGGACTACACCGAGTGGTTCTCCTTGTCACAACATCACTCTTTCTCAATCAACCTATCCCTGCAGTCTCTTGCCAACAAGACTAGGTAGAAAACTTATTAAAAATAACAGAAATGAACTAAACTTAAATGAAAAGTATTTACAAAGATAGTCATGGGATTTCCTCCCAAGTGAGCTTGTTTAAAGTCACTGAGCTTGACTTCCTTACAGTGCTTTCTATGGAGGATGAGGTGGAGGAACTGAAATCCCCCTTGCTTCCTGGTCACCTTGATCATCAAACAGGACAGGATCTCTTGAAGGATCATCATAGTTGTTTTCCACAGATTCTTCATCAAGATAGTCTTCCTCTTGCTGCTGAGGATAGTCCACCTCTCTAAACCATTCAACTGCATTCCTTCCCTTGTTGATCGCAGTGAAACAGATTGAGGAAGTATTCATCTTGAAACCCTGAGGCTTTGATTCATCTTTCTTGTAGAGCAAACTTGTTACTTGCCTTTGCAGTTTTTCCACAACACTATTCGAAGCTCTGATAGCTTCATCTTGCCTTTCAGCCTTATCCTGGAGCTTCACCCATTCTGTTGGATCCAGCTGTTTGGGAAGAACTATTTGAGGGTCTAACTTGGTTTGATTAGTCGAGTTAGGTGCTCCTGCTTGTTCCAGAGCTTCCTCTAATACTGCTTCAGCACCCTTGTCTAACAGATCTTCCTTAGGGTCATCCTCAGGTAGGTTGGTTGTCATAACATCATCATTTTGAACAAGTTCCTTTAAGGTAAAAACCTGACCTTCAATAGTTGCCCTTTTCCTATTATCATTGATGTCAAACTCCATCTTTAGATTGTCAACTAGGTTAAGCACAATCTTGCCTCCTTTCACATCTATTACAGTTCCAGCAGTTGCCAAGAATGGCCTTCCAAGAATCAGTGGATCTGCTGGTTCTTCATCCATCTCCAAAACCACAAAGTCAGCAAAAACTGTTACCTTACCTATCTTCACAGGAAGATCTTTGAGCATTCCCTGTGGGATTCTTGTTGTACCATCAGCTAGTACCAGGGTGATATTACAGGGCCTGAAGTCCTCTGCTTTTAACTTCTGAGCTATAGTCAGAGGCATCAGGCTAACAGCAGCTCCAAGGTCACATAGACTACTTTTAAAGTTTAGAGTCCCTATAGAGCATGGAAGAGTGAATGAACCTGGGTCTTCAAGCTTTTCCTTGATCACCTTCTCTCCTATGACTGCCTTGCAATCATATTTCACTTCTTTTATACTATCAACTTTCATCTTTCTCCTCAGCAGTTCTTCTCGAAGGATTTTCTCCTGAGTGTGGATAATGGACAAGATAGTCTCCAAAGGCATTATCTGCTCAAGCTTGTCCACTGCACTTTTGAGATCAGTTGTAGCCTTCTCCAAGAGTTCCTGCTTGAATCTCCCAGGGAAAGGAATCTTGGGGACATAAGGAGGAGGAATGTAAGGTACCCTTTTCTCTTCTTGAACAGCTTTACCCTTGAGCTCGGTTACATTAGCTCGGTTTGGTGGCCGAGTTTGATCATTGTTGTTTTCTCCTTGAGCTCGGGCCTCTGATCGAGTGCATTGACCGAGTGCAGGCTTTGGAGTTTCAGATTTGGCTACTTTTTGATAGAAAGCCTCCCCTTCCTGAATCTCACTGTCCTCAGTGACATGGATTGCATTAACATGAGCATTATCCTTTGGGTTCTGAACAGATTTTCCAGGTAACTGTCCTGGATGTTGAGTAGGTGATGTAGATGCTCCCTTGTTTTCCAAAAACAACAGTCTTGAGTTCATAGCCTCTATCTTTGCATTCAGAGCATTGCAGTTTGAATCCACTTGATTTCTGATCTCAGAAAATCTTTTTGCATGTTCCATGACACAAGTAGCTTGCCCCTGAAGTAATTGTTGGAGCATTTGTTCCACTGAAGCATTGTTGGGTTATGAATTCTGAGAAGCAAATCCTGGTGGTGCATTAGAAGCTGTTTGCTGGTTGTAGTTGTTCTGGAATTGCTGTTTAGGAGCATATCCCTGGTTCTGGTTGTATGGAATGAAAGGTTTAGTTTGAGCTTGTTGCTGTGGTGGATAGACCATATGGAATGAAAGGTATAGTTTGAGCTTGTTGCTGTGGTGGATAGACCTGATCTTGAGGATTTGCCACATTGTTACTCATGTAGGACAGATTGGGGTTTGCTTTGTAGTTTACAAACCCTTTGTTGTAGCCACCTTGATTCTGAATGTAACTAACTTCTTCCAACTGATCATGCTCCCCTTCTTGAATCTGTGCCATTTCTTCGTCAGAGATAAAATGGACCTGTTTCTGCTGACCTAGAAGGAGCTTGTCAATCTTCTCATTTAGAGCCCTGATCTCCTTTCTGTGCTTATCCTCAAAATCTGAATTTCCCCATGGAGTTCTATCATATTCCTCACTGTAGGTGCCATCTGATTGTGCCAAGTTCTCTACCATCTCCCATCCTTCAACAACATCTTTATTGAGAAAGTTGCCATTGATGGCTGTATCAAGCAACATTCTGAATTTTGGTAATACTCCACGGTATAAAGTACTCAACAGTGACTCTTTGCTGAACCCATGATGAGGACACTGTGAGGTGTAGCTTTTGAATCGTTCCCATGCTTCACATAATGTTTCACCATTTTTCTGAGCAAATGCTGATATCTCATTCCTTAGCCTTGCTGTTCTTGAGTTTGAGAAAAACTTAGCCAGGAATGCCTTTTTGCATTCATCCCAAGATGTAATAGAACCGTGGGGTAGTGTTTTCTCCCATAGATGTGCTTTGTCGCCTAAGGAAAACGGAAACAGACGCAGCTTGAACCCATCTTCTGAAACACCGTTGATTTTGGTGAGGCTGCAGAGCCTGTCGAATTCGTCTAGGTGATCCAATGGATCCTCCATTGGTAGACCATGGAATTTGTTTCCTTGAACAATAGATATCAGACCACTCTTTATTTCGAAGTTATTGCTCTGAACAGCTGGTGGCACGATACCTTGTCTTTGTGTGTGTGTGTTAGGTGCATTTCCTGCTCCTATATTCCTTCTTTGTTGAGCCGGTTGCTCATTCTGAGCTTATGGATTATCCATGTTGTCTGTTTCTGGTTGATTATCCTCTGGCTGGTCCCTCTGTCCTCTCAAAATCCTTGGTAACTGGTTGATATTATCTTGATACCTCAGGAGATTATGATGACCTTTTGACCGAGTTTGCATACAGGAACACTGAACTCGGGATGTTGCACTCGACTTGGATGACCGAGTGGTGTGAAATGGTGTTCAGCTCGATTACAGTGACCGAGTAGACTGACCGAGTGGTGAACTAGTTGAAAACCTCAGATGACTTGAGCTCGACTACTGAACTCGACCTGGCTGACCGAGTGGTGTGATGCTGAGCAACTGAACTCGGGCTGCTTACTCGAGGTACTGACCGAGTGGTGTGTCCGAGCTGATGCAACCGAGTGGTACCTGAAACAGATTGAAACCAACAAGTGAGTAACAAAGTAAAAAGAAAAGAACTTGAGCTCAGAAGATCTGCAATCCTAAATGAAACAATTAAATCCCAAATGGCAACGACGCCAAATTGATAGCTAGGTTTTTACACCTAAAGCTATCTATTGCCCGATTTGTAGTACAAAGGGCTATCGAATCCAATTGGGACTATTGTAGGGAATCAGGATGTAGCAAATCTATCTAATTCAAGCCAATTAAACTGGATGAAAGTAACAGAGTGAAACAACTAAAACAAGAAGTAAAAATAAGTAACAGAGTCTAGAAACAGAGATTCATAACTAAACAGGAATAGAAACAACACAGAACTAAACAAGAACAGAAAAACAGAGCAAGCTAAAGCAGAAAACAGAGTATGATAAAGTAGCAAACTATCAAGGAAGAGAAAGGTCCTAAGGATGAGTTCTGGATCTTGTATTCATCATGGTGAAATCTAGTGATCTAATAAACAACTTCATAGAAGGGATCTCTCAACTATGAGCATCAACAGAGTCATAGTTCCACTTCCCAGTTACAACTATAACCAGATTCTCTAAACTTCCTAATCTTGGAATCCACACCTATGCCCCATTGACTGTCACTAACACTCAGATAGGATTCCAATGAAACATAAAGAGAATAAGCATTAAGATTCAGCTCATAAATGTCAAACTACAACTTGATTTCCTATGATCCTAGATCAATCATTGGAAAGAAGCTCCAGATCTCTGGTGTTAGCAGATCTGGTGTTTCACAAGTGATGTGCAAGGAAACACCAAGATCATATCCCTAGTGGATGTACAGGGAATCAGCATTAGAAACAGCTAACCCAGAAGAGATCTTAAGCTTTTAGAACCCTAAATCAACTAGAATCACCATGAATCATAACCCATATCTAACTCATTTTTGGGACTATCAGCTTGTAAATTGGCAAATCCTTGTCTATCAAGGCATTGCTTCTTCATATTAACATCCACAGGTACTTGTTTAGTCTCAATATGTGTATTCTTTCTAAAAATCCCCACTTCACTCTTAGTAACTCCTATGGGATTCAAAGAAGTATCAGAATTGGGGGATAAGGTATAACGTTTGTTTCTTACCTTGGTTTTCTTCTCCACCTTGGTAGCAAGCTGTATCACGCGATCAAGAGTCCTAATAGGCTGAAACTCAGCCATTGATGAAGATTCATCAATCAATCCTTGTACAAAGCCTACAATGCCTCCCTGTTTCAGCTCTTGAACATCGCCAAGCAATTGCTAGAGATCCATCTTCATTGAGTACACTTCAGTAGTTCTATTCACACTCCTTTGTATTTTGACTTGTCAAAACTTCATTTTTGGGACTATCAGCTTCTAAATGGCCAAATCCTTGTCTATCAAAGCATTGATTCTTCATATTAACATCTAGAGGTGCTGGTTTAGTCTCAATATGTGTCTTCTTTCTACAACTCCCAACTTCACCCTCATAAACTCCTATGGGATTCAAAGAACTATCAAAATTATGGGATAAAGTATAACGTTTGTTTCTTACTTTTGCTTTCTTATCCACCTTGGTAGCAAGTTGTATCACGTGATCAAGAATCCTAATAGGCTGAAGCTCAGTCAATGATGAAGATTCATCACTCAATCCTTGTATAAAGCCTACAATGCGTCCCTGTTTCACCTCTTGAACATTGCCAAGCAATTGTTAAAGATCCAACTTCATTGAGTACACTTCAGTAGTTCTATTCACTCTCCTGTGTATTTTGACTGGTCATAACTCCATTTTTCGGACTATCAGCTTGTAAATTGGCAAATCCTTGTTTATCAAGGCAATATTTTTTCATATTAACATCCACATGTACTTGTTTAGTCTCAATATGTGTCTTCTTTCTACAACTCCCAACTTCCCTCTTAGTAACTCCTATGGGATTCAAAGAAGTATCAGAATTGTGAGATAAGGTATAACGTTTGTTTCTTACCTTGGCTTTCTTCCCCACCTTGGTAGCAAGATGTATCACGTGATCAAGAGTCCTAATAGGCTGAAACTCAGCCATTGATGAAGATTCATCAATCAATCCTTGTACAAAGCCTACAATGCCTCCCTGTTTCAGCTCTTGAACATCGCCAAGCAATTGCTAGAGATCCATCTTCATTGAGTACACTTCAGTAGTTCTATTCACACTCCTTTGTATTTTGACTTGTCAAAACTTCATTTTTGGGACTATCAGCTTCTAAATGGCCAAATCCTTGTCTATCAAAGCATTGCTTCTTCATATTAACATCTAGAGGTGCTGGTTTAGTCTCAATATGTGTCTTCTTTGTACAACTCCCAACTTCACCCTCATAAACTCCTATGGGATTCAAAGAACTATCAAAATTATGGGATAAAGTATAACGTTTGTTTCTTACTTTTGCTTTCTTCTCCACCTTGGTAGCAAGTTGTATCACGTGATCAAGAATCCTAATAGGCTGAAGCTCAGTCAATGATGAAGATTCATCACTCAGTCCTTGTATAAAGACTACAATGCGTCCCTGTTTCACCTCTTGAACATTGCCAAGCAATTGTTAAAGATCCAACTTCATTGAGTACACTTCAGTAGTTCTATTCACTCTCCTGTGTATTTTGACTGGTCATAACTCCATTTTTCGGACTATCAACTTGTAAATTGGCAAATCCTTGTTTATCAAGGCAATTTTTTTTCATATTAACATCCAAATGTACTTGTTTAGTCTCAATATGTGTCTTCTTTATACAACTCCCAACTTCCCTCTTAGTAACTCCTATGGGATTCAAAGAAGTATCAGAATTGTGAGATAAGGTATAACGTTTGTTTCTTACCTTGGCTTTTTTCCCCACCTTGGTAGCAAGATGTATCACGTGATCAAGAGTCCTAATAGGCTGAAACTCAGCCATTGATGAAGATTCATCACTCAATCCTTGTACAAAGCCTACAATGCCTCCCTGTTTCAGTTCTTGCACATCGCCAAGCAATTATTAGAGATCCATCTTCATTGAGTACACTTCAACAGTTCTATTCACTCTCCTTTGTATTATGACTTGTCATAACTCCATTTTTGGGACTCTCAGCTTCTAAATGGCCAAATCCTTGTCCATTAAAGCATTGCTTCTTCATTTTAACATCCAGAGGTGCTGGTTTAGTCTCAATATGTGTCTTCTTTCTACAACTCCCAACTTCACCCTCATAAACTGCTATGGGATTCAAAGAACTATCAGAAATATGGGATACGGTATAACGTTTGTTTCTTACTTTTGCTTTCTTCTCCACCTTGGTAGCAAGCTGTATCACGTGATCAAGAGTCCTAATAGGCTGAAGCTCAGTCAATGATTAAGATTCATCACTCAATCCTTGTATAAAGCCTACAATGCCTCCCTGTTTCACCTCTTGAACATCGCCAAGCAATTGTTAAAGATCCAACTTCATTGAGTACACTTCAGTAGTTCTATTCACTCTCCTGTGTATTTTGACTGGTCATAACTCCATTTTTCGGACTATCAGCTTGTAAATTGGCAAATCCTTGTTTATCAAGGCAATACTTTTCATATTAACATCCACATGTACTTGTTTAGTCTCAATATGTGTATTCTTTCTAAAAATCCCCATTTCACTCTTAGTAACTCCTATGGGATTCAAAGAAGTATCTTAATTGGGGGATAAGGTATAACGTTTGTTTCTTACCTTGGCTTTCTTCTCCACCGTGGTAGCAAGATGTATCACGGGATCAAGAGTCTAAAAAGGCTGAAGCTCAGCCATTAATGAAGATTCATCACTCAATCCTTGTACAAAGCCTACAATACCTCCACGTTCCAGCTCTTGTACATCGCCAAGCAATTGTTAGAGATCCAACTTCATTGAGTACACTTCAGCAGTGCTATTCACTCTCCTGTGTATTTTGACTGGTAATAACTCATTTTTGGGACTATCAGCTTGTAAATTGGCAAATCCTTGTCCATCAAGGCATTGCTTCTTCATATTAACATCCACAGGTACTTGTTTAGTCTCAATATGTGTATTCTTTCTAAAAATCCCCACTTCACTCTTAGTATTTACAAAGATAGTCATGGGATTTCCTCCCAAGTGAGCTTGTTTAAAGTCACTGAGCTTGACTTCCTTACAGTGCTTTCTATGGAGGATGAGGTGGAGGAACTGAAATCCCCCTTGCTTCCTGGTCACCTTGATCATCAAACAGGACATGATCTCTTGAGGGATCATCATAGTTGTTTTCCACAGATTCTTCATCAAGATAGTCTTCCTCTTCTTGCTGAGGATGGTCCAACTCTCTAAACCATTCGACTGCTTTCCTTCCCTTGTTGATCGCTGTGAAACAGATTGAGGAAGTATTCATCTTGAAACCCTGAGGCTTGGATTCACCCTTTTCGTAGAGCAGACTTGTTACTTGCCTTTGCAGTTTTTCCACAACACTATTCAAAGCTCTGATAGCTTCATCTTGCCTTTCAGCCTTATCCTGGAGCTTCACCCATTCTGTTGGATCCAGCTGTTTGGGAAGAACTATTTGAGGGTCTAACTCGGTTTGATTGGTCGAGTTAGGTGCCCCAGCTTGTTCCAGAGTTTCCTCTAATACTGCTTCAGCACCCTTGTCTAACAGATCTTCCTTAGGGTCATCCTCAGGTAGGTTGGTTGTCGAAACTTCATCATTCTGAACAAGTTCCTTTAAGGTAAACACCTGACCTTCGATAGTTGCCCTTTTCCTGCTATCATTGATGTCAAACTCCATCTTTAGATTGTCAACTAGGTTAAGAGCAATCTTACCTCCTTTCACATCTATCACAGTTCCAGCAGTTGCTAAGAATGGCCTCCCAAGAATCAGTGGGTCTGCTGGTTCTTCTTCCATCTCCAAAACCACAAAGTCAGCAAGAACTGTTACCTCACCTATCTTCACAGGAAGATCTTTCAGCATTCCCTGTGGGATTCTTGTTGTACCATCAGCTAGCACTAGGGTGATGTTACAGGACCTGAAGTTCTCTGCTTTTAACTTCTGAGCTATAGACAGAGGCATCAGGCTAACAGCAGCTCCAAGGTCACAGAGACTACTTTTAAAGTTTAGAGTCCCTATAGTGCATGGAAGAGTGAATGAACCTGGGTCTTCAAGCTTTTCCTTGATCACCCTCTCTCCTATGACCGCCTTGCAATCATATTTCACTTCTTTCATACTATCAACTTTCATCTTTCTCCTCAGCAGTTCTTCTCGAATGATTTTCTCCTGAGTGGGGATAATGGACAAAATAGTCTCTAAAGGCATTATCTGCTCAAGCTTGTCCACTGCACTTTTGAGATCATTTGTAGCCTTCTCCAAGAGTTCCTGCTTGAATCTCCAAGGGAAAGGAATCTTGGAGACATAAGGAGGAGGGATGTAAGGTACCCTCTTCTCTTCTTGAACAGCTTTACCCTTGAGCTCGGTTTGGTGGCCGAGTTTGATCATTGTTGTTTTCTCCTTAAGCTCGGGCCTCTGATCGAGTGCATAGACCGAGTGCAGGCTTTGGAGTTTCAGATTTGGTTACTTTTTGATAGAAAGCCTCCCCTTCCTGAATCTCACTGTCCTCAGTGACATGGATTGCATTAACATTAGCATAATCCTTTGGGTTCTGAACAGCTTTTCCAGGTAACTGTCCTGGATGTTGAGTAGATGATGTAGATGCCCCCTTGTTTTCCAAAAACAACAGTCTTGAGTTCATAGCTTCTATCTTTGCATTCAGAGCATTGCAGTTTGAATCCACTTGATTTCTTATCTCAGAAAATCTCTTTACCTGTTCCATGACACAAGTAGCTTGCCCCTGGAGTAATTGTTGGAGCATTTGTTCCACTGAAGCATTGGTAGGTTGTGAATTCTGAGAAGCAAATCCTGGTGGTGCATTAGAAACTGGTTGCTGGTTGTAGTTATTCTGGAATTGCTGTTTAGGTGCATAACCCTGGTTCTGGTTGTAAGGAATGAATGGTTTAGTTTGAGCTTGTTGTTGTGGTGGATAGACCTGATCTTGAGGATTTGCAACATTGTTACTCCTGTAGGACAGATTGGGGTTTGCTTTGTAGTTTACAAACTCTTTGTTGTAGCCACCTTGATTCTGAATGTAACTAACTTCTTCCATTTGATCAGGCTCCCCTTCTTGAATCTGTGCCATTTCTTCTTCAGAGATAAAGTGGACATGTTTCTGTTGTTGACCTAGAAGGAGCTTGTCAATCTTCTCATTTAGAGCCCTGATCTCCTTTTTGTGCTTATCCTCAAAATCTGAATTTCCCCTTGGAGTTCTATCATATTCCTCACTGTAGGTGCCATCTGATTGTGCCAAGCTCTCTACCAGCTCCCATCCTTCAACAACATCTTTATTGAGAAAGTTGCCATTGCTGGCTGTATCAAGCAACATTCTGAATTTTGGTAACACTCCACGGTATAAAGTACTCAACAGTGACTCATTGCTGAACCCATGGTGAGGACACTGTGAGGTGTAGCTTTTGAATCTTTCCCATGCTTCACAGAATGTTTCACCATTTTTCTGAGCAAATCCTGATATCTCATTCCTTAGCCTTGCTGTTCTTGAGTTTGAGAAAAACTTAGCCAGGAATGCATTTTTGCATGCATCCCAAGATGTAATAGAACCGTTAGGTAGTGTCTTCTCCCATAGATGTGCTTTGTCTCCTAAGGAAAACGGAAACAGACGCAGCTTGAACCCATCTTCTGAAACACCGTTGATTTTGGTGAGGCTGCAGAGCCTGTCGAATTCGTCTAGGTCATCCAATGGATCCTCCATTGGTAGACCGTGGAATTTGTTTCCTTGAACCATAGATATCAGACCGCTCTTTATTTCGAAGTTATTGTTCTGAACAGCTGGTGGCACGATACCTTGCCTTTGTGTGTGTGTGTTAGGTGCATCTCCTGCACCTATGTGCCTTCTTTGTTGAGCCGGTTGCTCATTGTTAGCTTGTGGGTTATCCATAATGTCTGTTTCTGGTTGATTACCCTCTGGCTGATCCCTTTGTCCTCTCAAAATCCTTGGTAACTGGTTGATATTGTCTTGATACCTCAGGAGATTATGATGACCTTTAGACCGAGTTTGCATACAGGAACACTGAACTCGGGAAGCTGCACTCGACTTGGATGACCGAGTGGTGTGAAATTTTGTTCAGCTCGACCACAGTGACCGAGTAGACTGACCGAGTGGTGAACTTGTTGAAAAATTCAGATGACTTGAGCTCGACTACTGAACTCGACCTGTCTGACCGAGTGGACTGATGCTGAGCAACTGAACTCGAGATCCTGACCGAGTGGTTTGTCCGAGCTTCTGCAACCGAGTGGTACCTGAAACAGATTGAAACCAACAAGTGAGTAACCAAGTGAAAATAAAAGAACTTGATCTCAGAAGATCTGCAATCCTAAATGAAACAATTAGATCCCAAATGGCAACGGCGCCAAATTGATAACTAGGTTTTTACACCTAAAGCTACCTATTGCCCAAATTGTAGTACAAAGGGCTATCGAATCCAATCAGGACTATTGTAGGCAATCAGGATGTAGCAAATCTATCTAAGCCAAGCCAAATAGAAAGGTTTGAAGTAACAGGGTGAAACAACTAAAACAAGAACTAAAAATAAGTAACAGAAACTAGAAACAGAGATTCAAAACTAAACAGGAATAGAAACAAAACAAAACTAAACAAGAACAGAAAAACAGAGCAAGCTAAAGCAGAAAAACAGAGTATGATAAAGCAGAAAACTATCAGGACGAGAAAAGGTCCAAAGGATGAGTTCTAGATCTGGTATTCATCATGGTGATTCCTAGTGATCTAATAAACAACTTCATAGAAGGGATCTCTCAACTATAAGCATCAAAAGAGTGATAGATCCACTTCCCAGTTACATCTACCCCCAAATTCTCTAAACTTACTAGTCTTGGAATCCACACCTATGCCCCATTGACTGTCACTAACACTCAGATAGGACTCCAATGAAACATAAAGAGAAAAAGCATTAAGAAACAACTTATAAATGTCAAACTACAACTTGCTTTCCTATGATCCTAGATCAATCATTGGAAAGAAGCTCCAGATCTCTGGTATTAGCAGATCTGGTGTTTCACAAGTGATGTGCAAGGAAACACCAAGATCAGATCCCAAGTGGGTGTACAGGGAATCTGCCTTAGAAACAGCTAACCCAGAAGTGATCTTAAGACTTTAGAACCCTAAATCTACTAGAATCACCATGAATCATAACCTAGATCTAACCCATCCTCAAGAACCCTAAATCACTACTCAGACTTCATCATCAGAATCACAAACCCAGAAAATGAAATAGTTTCCATAATCATAATCCAGAGATTGAGATGAAGACGGAATAGAAGAAATAAACTTAAAAGGATTAAAGGATCAAAAGTAATTGCAAATACAAAATCAGATAGATCTAGAGAGGTTTCTGAGAACAAAAGAGAATAAAAAACGTAGATTCTGCGGCTGCTGACCTAATTAGAGTATATATACTCTAGGTCAAAAGCCCTAGTACAAAAAGACAAAATAAGCTAAAGTCCTTAGGTCGGCTGCCTTGAGCTCGGGTTCCTCTGATCGAGTAGTGTGATCGAGTGTGTGTAACTTCAGGCTTTGGATCCTTAGCTCGGTTGACTAAACTCGGTCTGGTGGTCGAGTGGTCATGGTCGAGTGGTCGTGCCCGAGTGCTAACTCCTCTCTGCCTTCAGCTCGGTCATGAGGTCGAGTGCATGTGATCGAGTGGTGTTGGTGGATTGCTTTGCACTCGGTCTAGCTCCAAGTCGGGTGGTCTTGGTCGAGTGCATGCTGGTCTTGGTCCTTAGCTCGGTCACGAGGTCGAGTCTTCACACCGAGCTTGTGTCTCCATGTTCCTTGATCTTCAGCAAACATCCAAAACACCTGAAAGATAGCTCCAATATGCAATATGTATGCAAAACTAAAATAAAGCTAGCATGAAACCTATATGAGAGAAGTGGATGGATATGGAGTGAAACTGTATATGAAACTATTCTAAAATGGATGGAAATGAGAGTTTAGAAGTGGTAAAATGCAGAGACATCAACTCCCCCAAACTTAGTCTTTGCTTGCCCTCAAGCAAACATATAAGATATAAGCTGGTGAAGTTGATGAAATGCTGGGACTCAGAGCCAAAACATGCTGATAAAGGAAGTAGCATCAAGGTCCTAGTTAGTAGTTCTAGAATGCATTAACAAGTACACCCTACTTTTAAAACTTTAGCCATACCCTTCAGAACAAACCTGACACCAGCCTTAACCTACACACGTAATCAAATCAATCATTCCCTTTAACATTCATTAATTCTGTAACCATGAATCAAGTCTATGCAATTTCAATGAACTCATTTGGCTAAGGGAAAGGTTAAAAGGCAAAGATGGCCTCTTTGGTAACAGGTTTAAACAATAGATATCATGGGACTCTCAAGAATAGACTGAGCTTTAGAAGAAGGCTAAAGGTAAGATAGCCAACCGATGCATACAAGAACAATTTCTCATCTACCCATCCCATATACAAAGATTCTGCTACCACCTAATCCTAAACCCAGAAGGTGATCCTAAATCTACCCTTAGGCACTTTTCTGCCGTGAATCCTTTTTGGATATCTCATTCCTCTTTCTTTATTTATTCATTCTAAGGAAAGGGTTCTCATGCTTTATTGCTTATGCTAGCGGATTGGGTTCTTTTAAATCTGAGGCTCTTCTATTCTTCTTATTCATTAAGACATTTCAGGCTTTTTGCCTTTCTTTTCTTTTTATGCTTTCTGAGCCTATACATTTCTTTTCTTCTTTTTCAAATCCCAAATCCTTTACTAGAGTAGCTTTCTTATTTTCAGCTTAGATCTTTTCCCAGAACTTCTTTTCTTTCCTTTCTCTTCTTTTCTTTCCCTTGAACCCCAAAATGAAAATTAAACTCGGTTTAGTAAACTCGAGGTGTGAACTCAGTCTCCTAACCGAGCTTATGCAACCGAGCTAAATCCCTTATTCTAAATTCCAGTCTATCCTCCTAACCACAGTTCAGTTCCCCACTTAGTTCTATCTGGCTCAAAGGTTGTGAACCAGAACTATATGTATGAGAAACCGTTCTTGTCGGCACAGACCTAACACTTTCTGCCAAGCTCAATCCTGAAATAGGCCTCACATTCACACATAGAGTATTGTTGGTTTGAAAGGAAGGCCAAGGTTAAAGGTAGGGGAAACTGTTCCAATGATGGGAATCAGCTATTTGGATTCACAAGGGTGGTGAAAAGAGTAAGAGAATCCAAATATGTATAAGGTATCCATGAGTTCAAATCAAAGACATAGACATGATAATTGCAATTCAGTTTAAGGTTCTAATAGACAGGGGATGATATCAGATCAAGACATGCTTCAGCCAAAACTAAATGTTAAACAATGCAATCTAGGCATGGTGCGGTTTTATGCTTCAAGCTTACAGGAATGCATTAGACAACTATTAACTAGGGCATTGAGACTATTTCATAAACCAGCATGCTTACAAGGCTTTTATCATCCTAGTCCCTTATGCAGATGAACAATTCTATATGAAATGCATCTAGACTCAATCTTAAACATGAATGCAATCTACATGAACACTCTGTTTTTGTGGAATGCTTTTCTAAAAATTTTCAAATTTTTATGGTTTTTCTTATGCAAATAGATGAGATGCTATGCAAACTCAATATGCAAAATTTGAAATAAGAAAACAGTAAACAATATCAAATGCATCTCAAACCCTCCCCCAAACTTGAATTACACAGTCCAATAAAAGATTCAAAGGAAGGTATGAGAATGAAAAACAATAAGAAGAAACTAAATATGAATGGTATAGACAAAGGTGAAGAGTGGAGTTGTACCTCAGTTCTGAAAGAAGGAGTCCGTGTAGGCCTCCATGCTTTCTCTAGTGTATCCTAGTGTGGATGTCTCAAGCTCGGGTCTGTAACCGAGTTCTCTGGCCGAGCTGGAGCGTGTGTTGAGGGATAGCTCGGTCAGCTGACCGAGTGGAGGGGTTGAGTAGAATTTCTGGTCTCTTGACTCGGTCTAGATGCCGAGTGCATTGACCGAGCTGGTGCCTTGATCCCAATCTTGTGTTGCTCTCCTCTTTCTTTGTCTCGGTTCAACTGCTGAATGCCTTGGAGGATCTGCTGAAGTTGTTTGCCTAGGACTAAAACTGAAGGAGCCACTTCTTTTCAACTGAGGGCCTGGAAGAGTTCTTGAGGATTTCTTTCCCTTAAGCTTTTTGATTTGTTTCTTCATAGACTTCACCGAGTCACTCAAATCCTTCACTGTATCCTTCAGAACAGACACGGTTTTATGTTGCCATTTCCCCAATCGCTGCAACAGGTTTATTCTCCTATTTGCTTCCTTTAGAGTCTTTGCTGAAGGCTCTTCATCAAAAAAATAAGGCTCATCCTCTTGTCGTTCTTCTTCTGCAACTCTGGTTGTCTGGGTTGGAACTTCCTCATCCTGGTTATACAAAGCTTCGAGTGGGGGACAGAACTCAATTCCTCCAGTTCTTGAAATCTGAGTGAAGTGTTCACTTGGGAGCTTGATTCTGCTTGGTCCAGATGAGGGGTGAGTGAACTGGTATAGATGACCCCCTTGGATCCTTTTCCTGTCCAGAATATGCTGCTTGACCAGATTAGGGATATCTAGCCATTCAGGTTGATATGGAGCTGTTTGTAGTGGCACTCCAGCTGCCAAAAGGATTGGGGTGATGACACCACCAACTACCAAATCTCCACAGCTTCTCTTCTTATGCAACATGTGAGCCCAATCCCTATACCACATTAACTGTAACAGCAGAAGCAGAGAATTCCCCACATTGGCTTTGTCGCCTTGAAAGATCTTCCTTCCTCTCTCATCATTGAGTCTTTCAAGAAGCGCTGTATCTAACATCTGGAGCTCTCCTTGGTTCACATTCCCGTGATAAGCGAGGTTTTTAAGCTCGGGTTTATCAAATAAACCCTTTCGTACGTTGAGTACTTAGGGATCGATCCACAGGGAAATCAAGAATAACACACTAAGAATGCAGGAATCTATTTAATCTAAGCGAAAATCAAAAGTTGGTTTTATGGTATCGATTCAAAATAAAACATTCAACAACCTATAAATGAACAAATCATACAAATTAATTCATATGATTAAAAACTAAGGACTAGTGCATTTAAATGAACTAAACATAATTCAAATTTAGCAACTTAGAAGATTAGACAATCTAAATGAAAATCAAAGAAAGATTTAAACTTTTTATCGATATTTTAACAAACGAATTCTCGGGTGAAGCTACCGACTCGGGTGATTTATAATCAGCTCTAGAAAAACTTAGACATTCAATCATAAGCCTCCTTAGGCCTTAGATCACTACTAAAGATTAACCCAGGTTAATGGCGCTAATCCCTTTGTCGACTACTATCCGGCATCAACTCTCGTTCGCGGAATCATAGCTAACAAGCAATGCGTACAAGTCTAACTAACCACAATTCACCTTAAGCATCGATGATTAGTCGGTTAAGATGTGAAAAGCGCTTATTAAATTCTCTCGGGAATTTTATCGAACACCTTTCGGGTGATAAATTCCTAATGATCTAAATCAACTTGATCAAGGCTAATCTAGCATTACGAACACTCAATAAGCAAGGATAACCGATAACTTAGCATCTAAAACTCCTAGAACTAAACTATAATCACCCTAATCACACTTCACCCAAGAACTCTAGAAGACTACTCACACATGATCAATTCACAAAAGTAAACCGAACAAAATATAAACATAAGCATGATAAACACAATAGTAGAAGAAAATTTAAGAAAACTTCACTAGATGTGGCTAGATCATGAAGTCAAACTCATGAACTTGAGAGAGTTTTTTCTCTGAGTTTAGAGAGAGGTTTAGAGAGCTAATATCAGAAAAATTATTTCCTAAACAATGGCTGAGAATGAAAGTTAAAAAGAAAAAATCGGATTTGAGTGAAAGTCAAATTTTGTGGGGCATGGGCGGCTGAGGCCAGATCCTCCGATCTGGATGTGCTCTGGTCGATCTTGATTCTTCAGGATCGTCCGATCTGATACTGGATCGGACGATCTGGTCCTAACTCTGCATCCGCTTCATTTGCTCGCCAGATTGACATGTCTTCAGTAAAACGTTCATAACTTTTGATTGCTCCATGGGATTTACTTCAAACCACTTCCACATGAAAGCTAACTCAATTTCCTATGACTTTTGTAAAGAGTTCTGAAGCCCAATCGCAACTTAGAGCCTTCATATGAGTAGATCTTCCAGACCCTATGGATTGGTTCCGAAACATCATTTCTTGTATTTTCTTCCTAATGATCCCTCATCCTTTCTCCAAGTCTCCAAGTCTTCCATTTACCTAAAATGACTCAAAACATATGCAAAAACCTATATATACAACTTAGGACTCTACAATTCAAGTTAAAACAAAATGAGACTCAAATGCAAGGAAAACTCTCAAAACTATAAAAAGTGGAAATGAAAACCTATGAAAATATGCATTAAAAACATGCAAAATATGGTGCTATCAACTCCCCCGGACTTGCCTTTTGCTTGTCCGCAAGCAAACAAGAGAAGACAAACCGAAAGAGAGGTTTGAAAGTGGGGACTCAAACCCTAAAATTCGAAAGACTTAACCATACTCGTTGCTACTCGAATCTTTTACTTTAGCGCATATGCCTTAGTATCAACAAGCTTTCATATCTACCTACTCTTTAACATTCATTTATTTTCTAACAAGATGTGGTCTCACAAAGATGGTCTAAATCACTCTCAATCGGCAAGGAATGAGAAAGGTTCGATGGTGAAAAAGAGAGGGTTTAAAGATTACTCATGGTTTCATCTCTCAAACAAAGTGCAAATCACATAGCATAAGTAATGGAGAGTTCGCGAACAAATGTTGGTACAAGAGCTTCTTCCACTACCCTACCCAAACTCACACTTAAACTCTATTGCTTTATACATTGTCTAAAATTTAATCTTTCACCTCTCAACCCCTTTTAGAATCCCAAACTATTCAAACGCACCCATGGTGATTGTCTTAGACCGAGTCTTTTCTTTTCTTCTTTTGTTTACTAGAGAGATGTGATAACACCATATTTTGCATGTTTTTAAGGCATATTTTCATAAGTTTTCATTTCCACTTTGTATAGTTTTGAAAGTTTTCCTTGCATTTGAGTCTCATTTTGTTTTAACTTGAATTTTAGAGTCCTAGGTTGTATATATAGGTTTTTGCATATGTTTTGAGTCAGTTTAGGTAAATGGAAGACTTGGAGACTTGGAGGATGGATGAGAGATCATTTGGAAGAAAATAAAAGAAATGATGTTTCGGAACCAATCCATAGGGTCTGGAAGATCTGCTCATATGAATGCCTTACATCGAGATTCAGCTCCGGAACCCTTCATGAAAGTTATAGGAAATTGAGTTAGCTTTCCAATGGAGGTGGTCTCGAGTGATTTGGGTCAGCGGTTAAGAAGATACACATCTTGATCGGTCAACAACCGATCACCATGACCGATCAACTTCACCCCGATCGGTCAGCAAACGATCCCGAAGGACGCACGCAGAAACGGCTGATAAGCATGAAAAATCATCTTGATCGGTCAGCAACCGATCACCATGACCGATCGCCGACACTTTTTAGTGCGAATGCTTTCTCTTTAAAGGCAACTTTTTCCATTGTAAAAGATATATACGATTTTTTTAGATCTAAGAACTTTTTCTCTCTGTTTTTCCTCTGGTTCTTCAGTTTTTCTTCATCTCTTTTCATCATTTGAACTTATGTTTTAAACCTTTTGTTGAATCTTTTTATAAAATCATCATTATGTCTTCATTCTCTATCTTTTCCATGGTTTACTTTTGTATTTTGAGCATGTGTGAGTAGTTGACTTTTGGGCTGTTGGTATGGTAGATGTAGGATGAATTGATGGTTGTTTGTGATGTTTGATGGTTGATTTATGTTTATGTTCATGTATAGAATGATTCTAATGCTAGAAATGAACTTGGAAAAGTGATTTCTCGATCTTTTGACCGTTTCAAACCCGGAAGGAGTTTAGAAACGTTTTGAACTTTCTATGCTTGCTTTCCTTTATCTTTGCCAATGGAAATTGAGTTTTAAGATAGGATTGATGATAATAATGAGTTGGTGTTTAATGTTTATAAATCATTCGGTTGCAATTGGGAAATTAGCTTAATCGATTGTTTTATAAAAGGATTAGTGTCATGGAAATGAACTAGTCTATTTAAGTGACTCATGTCATAGCATTTAATGTAAATTGTTCATATATTTCATCATCTATCATCCCGTCATTCATCCTTGTCACAATACCTTACCGATAGCCCATATTTACGTTTTAGGTTGTTAGTCTTTTGCATTCTACTTTCTTTTGCTTTATTTTGCATTGTTTAGTTTGAATTTCATTGTTAGTCGTATTTTAGGAATCAAGAACCATTTTATTTTGCTTAGATTAACCGAACTTGTGTATTCCTAGTGTGTTGGTTCATTGCTCTCTGTGGATTCGATCCCTAAGTACTCAACGTACAAGGGTTATTTGATTGCCCCGAGACCCGAAAATCTCGCATACCAAATTGGCGCCGTTGCCGGGGAGCAATAGCAATTAGCCATTAGGATTTCATTTTTGGTTGAGACTAAGCTTTCTTTTATTTTGTTTTATTTCTTTTGTGATTACTAACTTTCTTTCAAGTGTTTGTTCTTTTTGCAAGGCGCAATCACAAGAGAGAAAGCATGGCTTCAGAATTGACTTCAATGTTGAAATTAATTCTAGAAGCTCAACAAAGAGAGATGGCTTGGGACCCTACAAGTCATCATGGTTTTGAAAGCTCATCCACTTATCAAGAAGGTCTTCCTAATGGATACTCGTCTCAAGAGTATCAATATGAGTATGGTGATGGATACTCTACTCAAGAGTACCAAGGTGAATATGGTGGATACCCATCTCAAGAGTATCAATATGGGCATGGTGAAGGATACATGGAGCATGAACAAGAGTATCATGAGTATCAAGAGTATCAATCTTGGAACATGGAGCATGAACAAAAGGCAACATACTCTTCCCAAATCTCAAATAAGGAAGAGATCTTCAACATGTTGAAGTTGGCATTGGAAAAACAAGAAGAATTCAGCGAGAGCATAAAGAATTGGCGCACCAATTTTGGAGGTTGGTCTCAAGATGCTCAAGTTGTTGAGTCAACACATGTGGAGTCCATAAAAATCGAACTTACACAATGGATCGACGAAGAAGAAGAAGGAACGGTTGAGGAAACTTTTGAAGATCCTTGTGAAGATGGTTCAGTTGTTGAGTGCATAGAGATCACAAGAGAGAGCACAACCCAAAATGAGCTCTCAACCATAGAAGAGATGCAACAACATGATTCCAAACAAGAGTCATATGGAGAAACACTTATGGAGGAACAAGAGATTATCATTGAAGAAGCCTCCGAAGAGAATGAAAAAGAAGAATCTCCAATAACACAACAGTTCGACAAGCATCTTGGCATACTCCCCACCACACCATTGAGCTTTCGTGGTCCAAGGAAGATCTCTTTCGAGGCGAATGCTCAAATCAAGGATAAATTCCTCCACAAAGCCGAAGAGGTTATCAAAGAATTTGAATCACTTCTTGAATGCACGGTTGATGAGAATCTTGTGATAAGATATGAAGAACAAGTTGAATCCGTGTCAATCATGAGTCATTCAACCAAGAGCAATGGAGGAAGAGTAGGCGTGGTTGGAAAAGTATTTGAAGATCCTTTTGAAGGTGTTTTGGTTGTTGAATACATAGCCTACAAGCATCTTGGTATAACCTCCACCTATGAAGTGAGCATTCATGAACCGAGGAAGACTCCTTTTGAGGAGATTAGGATGAACGAGTTTAGGGGATGGTTCTACGATGAGTATGATCCCGGTGATCCAAGTTCAACCTTCACTCCCACCCAAACCAATATCCATCGTCAAGCTTAAGCGACGTTAAACGAGCCATTGGGGACCCCCCCATTCTATCCTTTATATATACTTATATATATATATATATGTGTGTGAGTGTGATTTTATTTTTATTTTTGTGTGAGTGTGATTTTACAAGGTGTTGGTGAGTAGTCAAGGCGTTCTCCGCAACCCAATCTCGGAAAAAGAACCTAAATGCATTCATTCCACATACTCCACTTCAAGGTAACACAACTAATCCATTTGTACATATTCTTTAATTTGCATTTTTACACTCTCTTTCGATTTATCTCACACCGAGACGGTGTGATTTAAGTCCGGGGGAGAGGTCATTGTTATTTAATATTGTGTATTTTGTCTTATTTTCGTTCTTTTGAGTCTCATGCATTCACATATATTGCATAAAAAAAAAATTGAAAAAACAAAAATCATATAGTTTTGCATCATTGAATTTTGTTATTTAGGATTGTATCTAAAAGCGTATAGGATTGCATAATGCATAGGAGACAATGATAGAAACCACTAAAAGTTTTGCTTGAACAAATTTTTGGAACTTGTACACTCTTGCTTTGATCTCTCTACTCTTAACTCATTGTCTTCTAATTGCTTGTTTAATTTAAAATCAACCCCTTTAATATTGGACTTAAATGAATTTAATCTTCTCGCTTATGGGCTTGTGATACAGAACCATGGTTCAAAGAAAACACTCGGGTTATCTTATCCACTTTTGCCACTCTCTAATAACCCGAGTGGCCATCCTCATATTTAGAATGGTTCCCTACCTTTCACCTTACCCATTTTATTTTTGACCACTCGTTGTTTGATTGAGTGAGGCCTTTTTCTTGATAATGCTATTGTGTGTAAAATCTTGTAAGTATCGGGAACGACAAAGGTTAGCTTTCATTTTTAGCTAGTCTAAGTTGTTCAAAGAAAAGGGCTAGCATTAGGATGAGGATCAATGGGAAAATGGTAGTTGGTTTGGGAATTATGATCAAGAAATAAAAAAAATTGAGATGGGAAATGAGAGTCAAGGAACCCTTGGTTAAGCAAATTCTAGAGAAGTACTTAAAAGAAAGACCCTAGGAAAGGAGAAGAAAAATAATCTCCATGTTTGAAAAAAAAAAAAGATAGAACAATAAGTTGAGGGTCAAGTAAAAATAAAAATGTTCTCTAGAAGTTTGATGTTTTGGAAAAAGAAAAGGAAGTTCGATTTGGCCAAAAGAATATTGGAGGTTTAATGTGCTTCAAAGAAGTAATAAGAACAAGAAATGAAATCACCATTCGGGTAGAATGCTTTGCTAGGAGGGTAGAACAATGTGAGTTAAGCTTTGTATGCATAAATTGTTTCTAGTCTTCCTTGCTTTTGCATAACATATAGCATTCCATTTTCTTGAGAGTGAGTCACTTAAAAATAAAATAAACCTCCTTGCACTCATATTTACTTGTGCTAAAAGCCTTTTCTCCCACACCGATTGGATTTGATCACTTGCCCATTTGTGAGATCACACCTTGAGAAAGAGTAAATGAATGTGAGGGTTGGTCGCAAAGCGAACTTGTAAGCATAAGACATTGTTGTTAAGAGAAAAGATTAGGAGTTGCGATAAGCCTTGAATGAGTTAGAGTGAATTAATTGTTTGTTTTTGCAACTTGTAAACTTTTGGTTTTGAGTCCCCGCTTTTAAACCTCTCTTTCGGTTTGTCTTCTCTTGTTTGCTTGCGGACAAGCAAAAGGCAAGTCCGGGGGAGTTGATAACACCATATTTTGCATGTTTTTAAGGCATATTTTCATAAGTTTTCATTTCCACTTTGTATAGTTTTGAAAGTTTTCCTTGCATTTGAGTCTCATTTTGTTTTAACTTGAATTTTAGAGTCCTAGGTTGTATATATAGGTTTTTGCATATGTTTTGAGTCAGTTTAGGTAAATGGAAGACTTGGAGACTTGGAGGATGGATGAGAGATCATTTGGAAGAAAATAAAAGAAATGATGTTTCGGAACCAATCCATAGGGTCTGGAAGATCTGCTCATATGAATGCCTTACATCGAGATTCAGCTCCGGAACCCTTCATGAAAGTTATAGGAAATTGAGTTAGCTTTCCAATGGAGGTGGTCTCGAGTGATTTGGGTCAGCGGTTAAGAAGATACACATCTTGATCGGTCAACAACCGATCACCATGACCGATCAACTTCACCCCGATCGGTCAGCAAACGATCCCGAAGGACGCACGCAGAAACGGCTGATAAGCATGAAAAATCATCTTGATCGGTCAGCAACCGATCACCATGACCGATCGCCGACACTTTTTAGTGCGAATGCTTTCTCTTTAAAGGCAACTTTTTCCATTGTAAAAGATATATACGATTTTTTTAGATCTAAGAACTTTTTCTCTCTGTTTTTCCTCTGGTTCTTCAGTTTTTCTTCATCTCTTTTCATCATTTGAACTTATGTTTTAAACCTTTTGTTGAATCTTTTTATAAAATCATCATTATGTCTTCATTCTCTATCTTTTCCATGGTTTACTTTTGTATTTTGAGCATGTGTGAGTAGTTGACTTTTGGGCTGTTGGTATGGTAGATGTAGGATGAATTGATGGTTGTTTGTGATGTTTGATGGTTGATTTATGTTTATGTTCATGTATAGAATGATTCTAATGCTAGAAATGAACTTGGAAAAGTGATTTCTCGATCTTTTGACCGTTTCAAACCCGGAAGGAGTTTAGAAACGTTTTGAACTTTCTATGCTTGCTTTCCTTTATCTTTGCCAATGGAAATTGAGTTTTAAGATAGGATTGATGATAATAATGAGTTGGTGTTTAATGTTTATAAATCATTCGGTTGCAATTGGGAAATTAGCTTAATCGATTGTTTTATAAAAGGATTAGTGTCATGGAAATGAACTAGTCTATTTAAGTGACTCATGTCATAGCATTTAATGTAAATTGTTCATATATTTCATCATCTATCATCCCGTCATTCATCCTTGTCACAATACCTTACCGATAGCCCATATTTACGTTTTAGGTTGTTAGTCTTTTGCATTCTACTTTCTTTTGCTTTATTTTGCATTGTTTAGTTTGAATTTCATTGTTAGTCGTATTTTAGGAATCAAGAACCATTTTATTTTGCTTAGATTAACCGAACTTGTGTATTCCTAGTGTGTTGGTTCATTGCTCTCTGTGGATTCGATCCCTAAGTACTCAACGTACAAGGGTTATTTGATTGCCCCGAGACCCGAAAATCTCGCATTATCAAGATGCACTTATACATAAAACTCAAGATCAACTTCTTTGTTTAAGCACTCTCTAGTAGCTTTTACTTTTTCATAGACTCTTTCGGTTAAATACTCATCTTTCCTTGATTCTAAATGCCCCTTTTTTTTTTTTTTTTTTTTTTTTTTTTTTTTTTTTTTTTTTTAATTACACACCCTAAATCTAAAATTACAACCTTAAATCTAGTGGAAGAAACTTCTTGTCGTTCAACCTCTTCAAAACTTCTGCAAATGAAAGCACAAAGAATAGGCCTCACTCATAGATTAACATTGGTTAGAACGAAAGGTTCGGGCCATAGGTATGGAACCATCCCAAATATGAGGATAGCTACTTGAGTTAATATAAGGGTGGCAAAATCGGGTAAAGTAACTCAAGTATATTTCATTAGACCATGAGAGTGAATTTCGACCCCTAAGCAAGATAATTAAATTTTCAATTTTGTCCAAATAAGATAGAGTTGGTATCAGTTCAGAGGAAGTCTCCACTAAGACAAAAACATTCAAGCCAAGAGATCAAAGTATGGTTAGCCCTTAAAGACTTTTCGGAAATTAGTTTCATCATTGCCCCCTATGCATATGCATATGTGATCCTAAAATGCTTCTAGACCCAATCATAAATGCCAAATGCTAATGCAAAACTACATGATTTTTTTTTTTTTTTTTTTTTTTTTTTTTTTGCAATATATGTGAATGCGTGAGACTCAAAAGAACGAAAATAAGACAAAATACACAATGTTAAATAACAATGACCTCTCCCCCGGACTTAAATCACACCGTCTCGGTGTGAGATGAATCCAAAGAGAGAATAAAAATGCAAACAAAAATAACAAAATATGTACAAAGGGTGAAATGTGAAACCTTGGAGTGGATTGGATGGATTAATTGCCCTTAGTTTACCCAATCAAAACACACAAAAAACAAAAATCAAATCACACTCAAACAAACAAATAGACATATTATACAAGTGATAGAATTGGGGGAGTCCCCAATGGCTCGTTTAACGTCGCTTAAGCTTGACGGTGGATATTGGTTTGGGTGGGAGTTAAGGTTGAGCATGGCGGGTCCTCTCTGGCGGTCCCCTACCGCCAACAATGTGTTTCCGAGCGTAGCGGCTCTATCATGGCGATCCAGCAAATTTTTTTTTTTTTTTTTTTTTTTTTTTTTTTTTTATATATATACATATAATATAAATATAATATAGATTAGATTAGAACATATAAGAAATAGAAGAAATAAAAAAAACAATAATGTACAAAGGATACCATGGGATTGCCTCCCAAGTGCGCTTTGTTTATCGTCTTTAGCTCGACTTGGTTGTCGTTTAGACGGGTGATGGGTTTGATAAAGGAACTGAGATCCTTTCTTTATTGAACTCTGATGCAAGGTATGGCTTAACCCTCTGCCCATTCACTGTAAATTCATCACCATTCTTGTTCAGAAGTGTCAAGGTTCCATAAGGTTGTACCTCTTTGACTTGGAATGGTCCCGTCCATCTCGACTTGAGATTCCCGGGAAAGAGTTTCAGCCGAGAATTATACAGCAGCACTTGATCTCCAGCTTTGACATCTTTTATTGTGATCTTCTTGTCATGAAACACTTTTGTTCTTTCCTTATAGATCCGTGAGATTTCGTATGCATCGAGGCGTACTTCATCAAGCTCATGCAGTTGAATCAAGCGTCTTTCAGAGGCTGTTTTGATATCAAAGTTGAGTAGTTTTACTGCCCACAATGCTTTGTATTCGAGTTCGACAGGCAGGTGACACGACTTCCCGTAGAGTAAATTGAACGGTGTGGTTCCAATTGGCGTTTTGAATGCGGTTCGATAAGCCCATAAAGCATCGTCTAGCTTTTTCGCCCAATCTTTTCTCGAACTACCCACAGTCTTCTCCAGAATTGCTTTGATTTGACGGTTCGAGACTTCCACTTGACCGCTCGTTTGGGGATGATAGGGCGTGGCAACCTTGTGCTTAACTCCGTGTTTCTTGAGTAAGCTTTCGAATACTTTGTTGATGAAATGGCTTCCACCGTCACTGATTACCACTCTTGGTACTCCGAATCTAGGGAAAATGATTGTTTTGAAAAGTTTAATGACCACCTTGGCATCACTAGTCGGGCTTGCAACGGCTTCCACCCATTTAGAAACATAATCGACTGCCACCAAGATGTATTTGTTCCCGTAAGATGACGGGAATGGCCCCATAAAATCTATCCCCCATACATCGAACACTTCTACTTCCAGAATTGGGTTTTGCGGCATCTCATCCCTCTTACTTATGTTGCCTTTTCTTTGGCAAGCATCGCATTTGGAGACGAAAGCGTGAGCATCTTTGAATAAGCTTGGCCACCAAAACCCGGATTGGAGTACCTTTGTTGCTGTTTTGAAGGATGCAAAGTGCCCTCCATAGGCAGAGCCATGGCAATGATACAATACTCCATTCACTTCTTCTTCGGGGATACATCTTCGGTAAAGAGTATCCGAGCATCTTTTGTACAGGTACGGTTCGTCCCAATAGAAGTGAGTGATGTCCCTGTAGAACTTCTTCTTTGCATATCCTTCCAGGTTTGGTGGTTCTCTTCCGCAAGCTAGGTAATTCACAAAATCTGTATACCATGGTAGACCGAGATCGCTCAAAGTCTTTGCTTCTTCCAATTTCTTCCCAGCTTGGTAGCATTCTTTCAAGATTTTAACCACCATTATCTGCTCTTCAGGTAAGGAATCATTTATTGGAATTGTTTCTTCAATTCTTAGCCTAGACAAGTGATCCGCAACTCCATTTTCAATGCCTTTCTTGTCTCTGATTTCCATGTCGAACTCTTGCAAGAGAAGTATCCACCGGAGAAGTCTTGGCTTAGCATCTTTCTTTGCCAACAAATATCTCAGGGCAGCATGATCCGTATATACCACAATTTTTTATCCCACCAGGTAAGAGCGGAATTTCTCGAATGCAAACACTACCGCTAAGAGTTCTATCTCCGTGGTTGCATACTTCGTTTGTGCTTCGTCTAGAGTTCTGCTCGCATAGTAAATCACATGCGTTTTCTTATCCTTCTTCTGTCCCAATACCGCGCCAACAGCAAAATCACTAGCGTCGCACATGATCTCAAAAGGAAGATCCCAATCTGGCGCTTGCACTATCGGGGCACTCACAAGTGCTCTTTTGATCTCCAAAAATGCTTCAAGACAGTCTTCATTAAACTTGAATTCGACTTCTTTGCAGAGAAGCCTTGTTAGGGGTCTCGCTATCTTGGAGAAATCTTTAATGAACCGTCTATAAAAACCGGCATGTCCCAAGAAGCTTCTAATTCCTTTTACCGTAGATGGCGGTTCTAAACTCAGCATAACCTCAATCTTGGCTTTGTCTACCTCAATTCCTTTCTTCGAAATCTTATGGCCGAGGACAATTCCTTCTTGCACCATGAAATGGCATTTTTCCCAATTTAGCACAAGGTTGGTGTCTTCACATCGCTGGAGCACCCTGCACAAATTAGCAAGACAAACACCAAACGAAGAACCATATACAGAAAAATCATCCATAAAGACTTCAACCATGTCCTCAATTAAGTCCGAGAAAATAGACATTACACACCGTTGAAAAGTCGCTGGTGCGTTACAAAGCCCAAATGGCATTCTCCGATATGCGAAGGTACCATAGGGGCAAGTAAAAGTCGTTTTCTCCTGGTCATTGGGGTGGATAGGGATTTGAAAGAAACCCGAATATCCATCTAGAAAGCAATAGAATGAGTGGTTCGCTAGTCTTTCTAACATTTGATCGATGAAAGGTAGAGGGAAGTGATCTTTACGAGTTGCCGAGTTCAATTTCCTATAGTCTATGCATACCCTATGCCCGGTAATTGTTCGAGTAGGAATTAACTCATCCTTATCATTTTTTATAACCGTAATTCCACCTTTCTTTGGCACAACGTGAACCGGTGAAACCCATGTACTATCCGAAATGGGATATATTATCCCCGCATCTAGAAGCTTAAGAATCTCCTTCTTAACAACCTCTTTCAAATTCGGGTTTAACCGTCTTTGATGTTCAATAGAGCTCATAGATTCATCTTCTAAATGGATTCGGTGTGTACATAGAGAGGGAGAAATTCCTTTGATATCTTCTAAAGAATAGCCTATTGCTCTACGGAATTTTCTCAATTCTCTCAAGAGGGCTGACATTTCATCTCCCCTAAGGTTCTCATTAACTATCACCGGGTAAGACTCATTTGGACCTAAGAAAGCGTACCTTAGCCCAATTGGAAGCGGTTTTAGCTCCACCTTTGGTGCTTTCAGCTCGCTCCAATCATCATCGAAGTTAGTCTCACCATTGCTAACTTCTTGTTGGTCTTTAAGAGTCTCATCCAAAGCATCATTGGCATGTCTTGTTTTGACGGTTTCTTTGTTTTGTATGGCTAAAAACGAGCTCTCTCCAATAAGTGTTGCGCGCGAGTCAAGAATTCTTGTGTATGTTGCACTTTCTTCACAAAGAAACCCATGCTCTCCTTGCTTCTTGGTTAGTGCAATTTGGAGTTCGTCCTCCAAGGCTAACTCTTCCAATAGCTCATCCGCAAGTTCATCCATAACTTCTACATAAAAGACTTGACCATCAATTGTGGGCTTCTTCATCACATCACTGATGTCAAATCGTAGTACATCGTGTTTGCCCAAATGAAGGTCGATTTTTCCTCCTCTCACGTCTATGATTGCACAGGCGGTAGCCAAAAACGGTCTTCCAAAGATGAGAGGGTCTTTGGGTTCTTCATCCATCTCTAGAACCACAAAGTCTGTTGGTACTATGAAATTCCCAATCATAATCGGTAAGTCTTCAAGCAGTCCAATAGGGTGTCTCACTGATCTATCGGCTAAGACGAGTGATATTCTGCAAGCTTTGTAGCTTGTGAAACCTAGGCGCTTGGCAACTGAGAGTGGCATCAAGCTCACACTTGCTCCGAGATCACATAGACATTTGTCGAATGCAAGAGGTCCTAAAGCGCATGGAAGAGTAAAACTCCCCGGATCTCCAAGTTTTTTCGGCACAAGCTTCTTTTGAATAATGGCACCGCACTCATGAGTAAGTACTATCGTTCCCTCCAACTCCTTTGTTCTATCTTTGATCGCATCTTTAAGGAATTTGCTGTATTGAGGGACTAGGAGAAATGCATCAACTAGTGGCATAGTCACTTGAACCTTGTCCATTTGACTATCAAAAATCGCTTTGTACTTCTCCATGAGTTGCTTCTTGAAACGGCCTGGGAAAGGGAGCTTTGGCTCATAAGGTGGTGGCACGAAAATCTTCTCAGTCTTCTCTTTGATAATACCTTTACCCTTCTCTTTTCCGGTTTCGATATCCTTTACTTTCATCTCTTCATTCCCGATCTCTATGGTGACTTCTTCTTCTTGATTCTCGGGGTTCTCATCGTTTTCTTTTGCTGGAAGTTCTCTAGAAGGAAGCTCTTTACCACTCCTCAATGTTATAGCGTGGGCATACTCTTTTGGGTTAGGCTCCGGCTTTCCCGGTAAGGAACCCATTGGTCTCTTAGATGATGCCGCTACTTGAGAGACTTGGTTGTCCAACGTCTTCACTTGAGAAGCTAAATGCTCAAACTTTGCATTTAGATCATTGTAAGCTCCATCGATCCTTGAATTCATTCCATCCATCCTTTTACTAACCCCGTCTATCTTTGAGCCAAGATCCAAAGCAGATTTGGCTTGTGTCTCCATCATTTGTTGGAACATGTTCTTCATCTCATTGTCTTGAGATGTTTGGGTGATCGGCTGCTTTTGCTGTGTGAAACCGGGTGGTGCGAATGGTTGCTTCGGCTGAAAACCACCTTGGTTTGTTTGAAAGTTGTTCCCTTGAAAGTTGTTTCTTGGAAAATATCCTTGCTGCTGAAAGTTGGAGCTTTGAGCTTGATTAGGTTGTCCATAAGCTTTTTGTTGAAAACCTTGGTTCTGCGGGTTCGGGTTTGGATAAACTTGATCTTGGGGATTCTCAACATTTGGGTTTCGGTACGAGAAGTTAGGATGGTTCCGGTAATTTGGATTGAATCCTTTCTGATATCCTCCTTGGTTCCCCACATAGTTCACCACTTCTTGTGTATCGTCTTCTTCTCTCTGATACTGAAAATCTTGGCACCCATCAGCGTTTCCAACAAAACTAACAGTCTTGTGTGAGGCGTTAAGAAGCGTATCCATCTTTTCATTCAAAGCCTTGATCTGTCTTTTGGTGTGATCGTCATAATCACTTCCTCCTCTTGAAGATCTGTCATAATCCTCGCCGTAGTTCCCATCGCTCAGAGCCAAGTTCTCTACTAACTCTTTTCCATCATTGACATCTTTTCCTAAGAAATTCCCGTTACTTGCTATGTCGAGAAGCATTCGGTACTTGGGTAGAACACCACGGTATAGAGTACTAAGCAATGATTCATCGGAGAATCCATGATGTGGGCATTGCGTAGTGTATCCTTTAAATCTCTCCCATGCTTCGTTGAAACTCTCGTGGTTCTTTTGAGTGAAGCTCGAGATCTCATTTCTCAAACGCGCTGTCCTTGTTGTAGAAAAGAACTTAGTCAAGAACGCCTTCTTGCATTGGTCCCATGAAGTCACAGAACCTTGTGGTAGACTCTTCTCCCATTGTCTTGCCTTGTCCCCCAGTGAGAAAGGGAACAATCTCAGCTTCAAGGCATCTTCGGAGATGCCATTCATCTTCACCATATCGCACACTTGGTCGAATTGGTCTAAGTGATCCAAAGGGTCTTCCATAGGCAGCCCATGAAACTTGTTTCCTTGCACCATTGAGATCAAGCTTGCTTTGATCTCGAAATTATTGTTTTCCACAGCTGGTGGAAAAATTCCAGCTCGATGCCCATGTGCGTTAGGTGCATCAAACGCTCCAATGGCTCTAGGTTGCCTTGGAGGATGTTGAGGAATCACTCCAACCCCGACGCCTCGTACTTCTCCTTCTGCTTGCTCTCCACCACCACCAGCTGGTGGCATACGATCATCCATCTCAAACTGATCTGGTTGATCTGCTCTGTCTCTGTCCCTCCTTGCTCGTGTATTTGCTCTTTCTAAACGTCTTATGTCCGGAACCAGGGGAAGTAGGTTTAGATGTCCTCCACTCCTCACGTTCATGCACCTACAAGAAAGAGAATAAACAAGCAAATGATTAGATAACACGAAAAATAAGACTTAGTCTCAAACAGAGTCCAAATCCTAATGGCTATTGCTAGTTTCCCCGGCAACGGCGCCAATTTGATAAGCGAGGTTTTTAAGCTCGGGTTTATCAAATAAACCCTTTCGTACGTTGAGTACTTAGGGATCGATCCACAGGGAAATCAAGAATAACACACTAAGAATGCAGGAATCTATTTAATCTAAGCGAAAATCAAAAGTTGGTTTTATGGTATCGATTCAAAATAAAACATTCAACAACCTATAAATGAACAAATCATACAAATTAATTCATATGATTAAAAACTAAGGACTAGTGCATTTAAATGAACTAAACATAATTCAAATTTAGCAACTTAGAAGATTAGACAATCTAAATGAAAATCAAAGAAAGATTTAAACTTTTTATCGATATTTTAACAAACGAATTCTCGGGTGAAGCTACCGACTCGGGTGATTTCTAATCAGCTCTAGAAAAACTTAGACATTCAATCATAAGCCTCCTTAGGCCTTAGATCACTACTAAAGATTAACCCAGGTTAATGGCGCTAATCCCTTTGTCGACTACTATCCGGCATCAACTCTCGTTCGCGGAATCATAGCTAACAAGCAATGCGTACAAGTCTAACTAACCACAATTCACCTTAAGCATCGATGATTAGTCGGTTAAGATGTGAAAAGCGCTTATTAAATTCTCTCGGGAATTTTATCGAACACCTTTCGGGTGATAAATTCCTAATGATCTAAATCAACTTGATCAAGGCTAATCTAGCATTACGAACACTCAATAAGCAAGGATAACCGATAACTTAGCATCTAAAACTCCTAGAACTAAACTATAATCACCCTAATCACACTTCACCCAAGAACTCTAGAAGACTACTCACACATGATCAATTCACAAAAGTAAACCGAACAAAATATAAACATAAGCATGATAAACACAAAAGTAGAAGAAAATTTAAGAAAACTTCACTAGATGTGGCTAGATCATGAAGTCAAACTCATGAACTTGAGAGAGTTTTTTCTCTGAGTTTAGAGAGAGGTTTAGAGAGCTAATATCAGAAAAATTATTGCCTAAACAATGGCTGAGAATGAAAGTTAAAAAGAAAAAATCGGATTTGAGTGAAAGTCAAATTTTGTGGGGCATGGGTGGCTGAGGCCAGATCGTCCGATCTGGATGTGCTCTGGTCGATCTTGATTCTTCAGGATCGTCCGATCTGATACTGGATTGGACGATCTGTTCCTAACTCTGCATCCGCTTCATTTGCTCGCCAGATTGACATGTCTTCAGTAAAACGTTCATAACTTTTGATTGCTCCATGGGATTTACTTCAAACCACTTCCACATGAAAGCTAACTCAATTTCCTATGACTTTTGTAAAGAGTGCTGAAGCCCAATCGCAACTTAGAGCCTTCATATGAGTAGATCTTCCAGACCCTATGGATTGGTTCCGAAACATCATTTCTTGTATTTTCTTCCTAATGATCCCTCATCCTTTCTCCAAGTCTCCAAGTCTTCCATTTACCTAAAATGACTCAAAACATATGCAAAAACCTATATATACAACTTAGGACTCTACAATTCAAGTTAAAACAAAATGAGACTCAAATGCAAGGAAAACTCTCAAAACTATAAAAAGTGGAAATGAAAACCTATGAAAATATGCATTAAAAACATGCAAAATATGGTGCTATCATCCCGTTGACTCTTCTTGCAAAGAATGTGCTTGCAAGTGCCTTATGTGCATACCTGATCACAGGGCTCCTGATTTGAGCAGCCTTACTCCTAGATGATTGATAGTCATCCCCTTATGCTATTATTCCCCAAAGTGCTTGCAGCTCTTCTTTATCATAGTTCTGAAGTGTGTTGTCTCCTGTTGGGAAGTTGAAAATCCCATCCAGCTGACTGATATAGAGCAGATACCCTACCTCATGTACTTCGAACGTTATGAAGCCAAACTCTTCGGGATTCTGGTTGTCTTGCTCTGCTTCTTCAGAGTTCTCATAGATGTGGAAGCTTAGCGAAGCTAGGAATTGGCACGTTTCTTCTTTATAACCAGCATATGTCATCTCCATTAATGTTTTGAGATTACATTGTTCAAACAGGTACTCCACATCTCTTGCTATTCCAAGAGCTTCCATGGTTTCTGGATGTGGATACCTTGTTGATCCAAAACGCATTGCCATAAGAGCCTCATAGCGCTCTTCCTCAGTTATTTCCTTTCTCCTTGTCCCTCTAGTGTTTTTCCTCTCCTCTCTGGGAGGCTCAATCTCCATAGCAGTTTCATCACCCTCAACTTCCATTTCTGAGTCTTCATCGACTAATTCAGGGCGCTTCCCTCTGGCTATATCCTTCTTGTTTCTCGAGTACAGCTTGACAACATCCTCTTCTTCTCTGGTTGGGTGCTTGATAGTTCCTCTAATAGCTGAGAAACTTCTTGCCAAGGCCTGTGCTTGTTGCTTCCGTAGAGCGCTTTGGTCCATTGCAGTTAGGTACCTGAAACGCGTTAAACAAAGAGGCATTAGGTAACGTTTTTAATGAACTCGGTGCCATGCACTCGGCCAAATCCAACCGAGCTTGATCCTAAATACCAAGCTCGATGCCTTGAGCTCGGTTTATCAGACCGAGTGTGTCTACTCGAGTTGGTGACCGAGTGAATGTAAACGAGTGGATGTATAACAAACAAGCATATACGAATCATTCAATCCTTTTAAAGCACGCTTCATCTCTATATTCAAAGTTTCGTTTCTAGGTAATATCAAGTGTCCAATGCATAGCTCATGCTCTCCTAAGAACATTTTTCAGAATCTCATTCAAAATGTTTAAACAAGTTCGAATATGGTAAATTTATAGAAGTTGTACGTTTTTGGACACATGTGAGCTAGCAAATTCAAATTCTACTCAAGAACATTCAAGTTCTAAACCCAAAAAACTTAGAAAATTTTCAAATATTCAATTTCCAAACTTCTATTAAATCAATTCTAGATGCATCAATATGTATTCAAAACATTAATCAATCGGTTTTAAAAGATTAAGATCATGAGAAACTTGGTTTTAAGCAGTTTTTAAACGATTTGGCTTGAAGAATGCTCAAGAACATCAAGAACATCAAGAACATCAAACCCAGAAACGTGAAACAAATCGATTAGAGAAACTTACTTGATGAAACCGAGTGCAAATGAGAGCTAAACCGAGTTAGTGCCTAGAAGGTGTGAGCTCGAGATGATGAACTCGGTTTGGCTAAATCGAGTTTGAAATTTTTATGAAAATTTGTTGAGAAAACTTTGAGATTCTAGAGAGAGTATCTATGTAAAACGTTTTGTGAGGATGAATTAGAGAGAGGAGCGCATGAGGGAGTTTTAAAAAGGTTTATGAGAGTGAAAAGGGACAAAAGGACAAACATGTAGTCCCTAAACGAGTGGAGCGGCCGAGCTCAATTCAAATTCGAATCTAGATCTATTTTCAAATTCAAATTTATGCAAGAGGAGGGAAGAAATGTTGACTCGTTGACTAAGCTCGGTCAACCTTGGTCGAGTTGACCGGCCGAGTCAAAACGTTGACTTACTCGGTTTGGCTTGACCGAGTTTGATCAATCGAGTCCTAACCTGGATTGTTGCTTGAACTCGGTTCCTTGAGCTCGATGTGGCTTGACCGAGTGGACTACACCGAGTGGTCCTCCTTGTCACAACATCACTCTTTCTCAATCATCTTATCCCTGCAGTTTCTTGCCAACAAGACTAGGTAGAAAACTTATTAGAAATAACAGAAATGAACTAAACTTAAATGAAAAGTATTTACAAAGATAGTCATGGGATTTCCTCCCAAGTGAGCTTGTTTAAAGTCACTGAGCTTGACTTCCTTACAGTGCTTTCTATGGAGGATGAGGTGGAGGAACTGAAATCCCCCTTGCTTCCTGGTCACCTTGATCATCAAACAGGACATGATCTCTTGAGGGATCATCATAGTTGTTTTCCACAGATTCTTCATCAAGATAGTCTTCCTCTTCTTGCTGAGGATGGTCCAACTCTCTAAACCATTCGACTGCTTTCCTTCCCTTGTTGATCGCTGTGAAACAGATTGAGGAAGTATTCATCTTGAAACCCTGAGGCTTGGATTCACCCTTTTCGTAGAGCAGACTTGTTACTTGCCTTTGCAGTTTTTCCACAACACTATTCAAAGCTCTGATAGCTTCATCTTGCCTTTCAGCCTTATCCTGGAGCTTCACCCATTCTGTTGGATCCAGCTGTTTGGGAAGAACTATTTGAGGGTCTAACTCGGTTTGATTGGTCGAGTTAGGTGCCCCAGCTTGTTCCAGAGTTTCCTCTAATACTGCTTCAGCACCCTTGTCTAACAGATCTTCCTTAGGGTCATCCTCAGGTAGGTTGGTTGTCGAAACTTCATCATTCTGAACAAGTTCCTTTAAGGTAAACACCTGACCTTCGATAGTTGCCCTTTTCCTGCTATCATTGATGTCAAACTCCATCTTTAGATTGTCAACTAGGTTAAGAGCAATCTTACCTCCTTTCACATCTATCACAGTTCCAGCAGTTGCTAAGAATGGCCTCCCAAGAATCAGTGGGTCTGCTGGTTCTTCTTCCATCTCCAAAACCACAAAGTCAGCAAGAACTGTTACCTCACCTATCTTCACAGGAAGATCTTTCAGCATTCCCAGTGGGATTCTTGTTGTACCATCAGCTAGCACTAGGGTGATGTTACAGGACCTGAAGTTCTCTGCTTTTAACTTATGAGCTATAGACAGAGGCATCAGGCTAACAGCAGCTCCAAGGTCACAGAGAATACTTTTAAAGTTTAGAGTCCCTATAGTGCATGGAAGAGTGAATGAACCTGGGTCTTCAAGCTTTTCCTTGATCACCCTCTCTCCTATGACCGCCTTGCAATCATATTTCACTTCTTTCATACTATCAACTTTCATCTTTCTCCTCAGCAGTTCTTCTCGAATGATTTTCTCCTGAGTGGGGATAATGGACAAAATAGTCTCTAAAGGCATTATCTGCTCAAGCTTGTCCACTGCACTTTTGAGATCATTTGTAGCCTTCTCCAAGAGTTCCTGCTTGAATCTCCAAGGGAAAGGAATCTTGGAGACATAAGGAGGAGGGATGTAAGGTACCCTCTTCTCTTCTTGAACAGCTTTACTCTTGACCTCGGTTTGGTGGCCGAGTTTGATCATTGTTGTTTTCTCCTTAAGCTCGGGCCTCTGATCGAGTGCATAGACCGAGTGCAGGCTTTGGAGTTTCAGATTTGGTTACTTTTTGATAGAAAGCCTCCCCTTCCTGAATCTCACTGTCCTCAGTGACATGGATTGCATTAACATCAGCATAATCCTTTGGGTTCTGAACAGCTTTTCCAGGTAACTGTCCTGGATGTTGAGTAGATGATGTAGATGCCCCCTTGTTTTCCAAAAACAACAGTCTTGAGTTCATAGCTTCTATCTTTGCATTCAGAGCATTGCAGTTTGAATCCACTTGATTTCTTATCTCAGAAAATCTCTTTACCTGTTCCATGACACAAGTAGCTTGCCCCTGGAGTAATTGTTGGAGCATTTGTTCCACTGAAGCATTGGTAGGTTGTGAATTCTGAGAAGCAAATCCTGGTGGTGCATTAGAAACTGGTTGCTGGTTGTAGTTATTCTGGAATTGCTGTTTAGGTGCATAACCCTGGTTCTGGTTGTAAGGAATGAATGGTTTAGTTTGAGCTTGTTGCTGTGGTGGATAGACCTGATCTTGAGGATTTGCAACATTGTTACTCCTGTAGGACAGATTGGGGTTTGCTTTGTAGTTTACAAACTCTTTGTTGTAGCCACCTTGATTCTGAATGTAACTAACTTCTTCCATTTGATCAGGCTCCCCTTCTTGAATCTGTGCCATTTCTTCTTCAGAGATAAAGTGGACATGTTTCTGTTGTTGACCTAGAAGGAGCTTGTCAATCTTCTCATTTAGAGCCCTGATCTCCTTTTTGTGCTTATCCTCAAAATCTGAATTTCCCCTTGGAGTTCTATCATATTCCTCTTTGTAGGTGCCATCTGATTGTGCCAAGCTCTCTACCAGCTCCCATCCTTCAACAACATCTTTATTGAGAAAGTTGCCATTGCTGGCTGTATCAAGCAACATTCTGAATTTTGGTAACACTCCACGGTATAAAGTACTCAACAGTGACTCATTGCTGAACCCATGGTGAGGACACTGTGAGGTGTAGCTTTTGAATCTTTCCCATGCTTCACAGAATGTTTCACCATTTTTCTGAGCAAATCCTGATATCTCATTCCTTAGCCTTGCTGTTCTTGAGTTTGAGAAAAACTTAGCCAGGAATGCATTTTTGCATGCATCCCAAGATGTAATAGAACCGTTAGGTAGTGTCTTCTCCCATAGATGTGCTTTGTCTCCTAAGGAAAACGGAAACAGACGCAGCTTGAACCCATCTTCTGAAACACCGTTGATTTTGGTGAGGCTGCAGAGCCTGTCGAATTCGTCTAGGTCATCCAATGGATCCTCCATTGGTAGACCGTGGAATTTGTTTCCTTGAACCATAGATATCAGACCGCTCTTTATTTCGAAGTTATTGTTCTGAACAGCTGGTGGCACGATACCTTGCCTTTGTGTGTGTGTGTTAGGTGCATCTCCTGCACCTATGTGCCTTCTTTGTTGAGCCGGTTGCTCATTGTTAGCTTGTGGGTTATCCATAATGTCTGTTTCTGGTTGATTACCCTCTGGCTGATCCCTTTGTCCTCTCAAAATCCTTGGTAACTGGTTGATATTGTCTTGATACCTCAGGAGATTATGATGACCTTTAGACCGAGTTTGCATACAGGAACACTGAACTCGGGAAGCTGCACTCGACTTGGATGACCGAGTGGTGTGAAATTTTGTTCAGCTCGACCACAGTGACCGAGTAGACTGACCGAGTGGTGAACTTGTTGAAAAATTCAGATGACTTGAGCTCGACTACTGAACTCGACCTGTCTGACCGAGTGGACTGATGCTGAGCAACTGAACTCGAGATCCTGACCGAGTGGTTTGTCCGAGCTTCTGCAACCGAGTGGTACCTGAAACAGATTGAAACCAACAAGTGAGTAACCAAGTGAAAATAAAAGAACTTGATCTCAGAAGATCTGCAATCCTAAATGAAACAATTAGATCCCAAATGGCAACGGCGCCAAATTGATAACTAGGTTTTTACACCTAAAGCTACCTATTGCCCAAATTGTAGTACAAAGGACTATCGAATCCAATCAGGACTATTGTAGGCAATCAGGATGTAGCAAATCTATCTAAGTCAAGCCAAATAGAAAGGTTTGAAGTAACAGGGTGAAACAACTAAAACAAGAACTAAAAATAAGTAACAGAAACTAGAAACAGAGATTCAAAACTAAACAGGAATAGAAACAAAACAAAACTAAACAAGAACAGAAAAACAGAGCAAGCTAAAGCAGAAAAATAGAGTATGATAAAGCAGAAAACTATCAGGATGAGAAAAGGTCCTAAGGATGAGTTCTAGATCTTGTATTCATCATGGTGATTCCTAGTGATCTAATAAACAACTTCATAGAAGGGATCTCTCAACTATAAGCATCAAAAGAGTGATAGATCCACTTCCCAGTTACATCTACCCCCAAATTCTCTAAACTTACTAGTCTTGGAATCCACACCTATGCCCCATTGACTGTCACTAACACTCAGATAGGACTCCAATGAAACATAAAGAGAAAAAGCATTAAGAAACAGCTTATAAATGTCAAACTACAACTTGCTTTCCTATGATCCTAGATCAATCATTGGAAAGAAGCTCCAGATCTCTGGTATTAGCAGATCTGGTGTTTCACAAGTGATGTGCAAGGAAACACCAAGATCAGATCCCAAGTGGGTGTACAGGGAATCTGCATTAGAAACAGCTAACCCAGAAGTGATCTTAAGACTTTAGAACCCTAAATCTACTAGAATCACCATGAATCATAACCTAGATCTAACCCATCCTCAAGAACCCTAAATCACTACTCAGACTTCATCATCAGAATCACAAACCCAGAAAATGAAATAGTTTCCATAATCATAATCCAGAGATTGAGATGAAGACGGAATAGAAGAAATAAACTTAAAAGGATCAAAGGATCAAAAGTAATTGCAAATACAAAATCAGATAGATCTAGAGAGGTTTCTGAGAACAAAAGAGAATAAAAAACGTAGATTCTGCGGCTGCTGACCTAATTAGAGTATATATACTCTAGGTCAAAAGCCCTAGTACAAAAAGACAAAATAAGCTAAAGTCCTTAGGTCGGCTGCCTTGAGCTCGGGATCCTCTGATCGAGTAGTGTGATCGAGTGTGTGTAACTTCAGGCTTTGGATCCTTAGCTCGGTTGACTAAACTCGGTCTGGTGGTCGAGTGGTCGTGGTCGAGTGGTCGTGCCCGAGTGCTAACTCCTCTCTGCCTTCAGCTCGGTCATGAGGTCGAGTGCATGTGATCGAGTGGTGTTGGTGGATTGCTTTGCACTCGGTCTAGCTCCAAGTCGGGTGGTCTTGGTCGAGTGCATGCTGGTCTTGGTCCTTAGCTCGGTCACGAGGTCGAGTCTTCACACCGAGCTTGTGTCTCCATGTTCCTTGATCTTCAGCAAACATCCAAAACACCTGAAAGATAGCTCCAATATGCAATATGTATGCAAAACTAAAATAAAGCTAGCATGAAACCTATATGAGAGAAGTGGATGGATATGGAGTGAAACTGTATATGAAACTATGCTAAAATGGATGGAAATGAGAGTTTAGAAGTGGTAAAATGCAGAGACATCAACTCCCCCAAACTTAGTCTTTGCTTGCCCTCAAGCAAACATATAAGATATAAGCTGGTGAAGTTGATGAAATGCTGGGACTCAGAGCCAAAACATGCTGATAAAGGAAGTAGCATCAAGGTCCTAGTTAGTAGTTCTAGAATGCATTAACAAGTAAACCCTACTTTTAAAACTTTAGCCATACCCTTCAGAACAAACCTGACACCAGCCTTAACCTACACACGCAATCAAATCAATCATTCCCTTTAACATTCATTAATTCTGTAACCATGAATCAAGTCTATGCAATTTCAATGAACTCATTTGGCTAAGGGAAAGGTTAAAAGGCAAAGATGGCCTCTTTGGTAACAGGTTTAAACAATAGATATCATGGGACTCTCAAGAATAGACTGAGCTTTAGAAGAAGGCTAAAGGTAAGATAGCCAACCGATGCATACAAGAACAATTTCTCATCTACCCATCCCATATACAAAGATTCTGCTACCACCTAATCCTAAACCCAGAAGGTGATCCTAAATCTACCCTTAGGCACTTTTCTGCCGTGAATCCTTTTTGGATATCTCATTCCTCTTTCTTTATTTATTCATTCTAAGGAAAGGGTTCTCATGCTTTATTGCTTATGCTAGCGGATTGGGTTCTTTTAAATCTGAGGCTCTTCTATTCTTCTTATTCATTAAGACATTTCAGGCTTTTTGCCTTTCTTTTCTTTTTATGCTTTCTGAGCCTATACATTTCTTTTCTTCTTTTTCAAATCCCAAATCCTTTACTAGAGTAGCTTTCTTATTTTCAGCTTAGATCTTTTCCCAGAACTTCTTTTCTTTCCTTTCTCTTCTTTTCTTTCCCTTGAACCCCAAAATGAAAATTAAACTCGGTTTAGTAAACTCGAGGTGTGAACTCGGTCTCCTAACCGAGCTTATGCAACCGAGCTAAATCCCTTATTCTAAATTCCAGTCTATCCTCCTAACCACAGTTCAGTTCCCCACTTAGTTCTATCTGGCTCAAAGGTTGTGAACCAAAACTATATGTATGAGAAACCGTTCTTGTCGGCACAGACCTAACACTTTCTGCCAAGCTCAATCCTGAAATAGGCCTCACATTCACACATAGAGTATTGTTGGTTTGAAAGGAAGGCCAAGGTTAAAGGTAGGGGAAACTGTTCCAATGATGGGAATCAGCTATTTGGATTCACAAGGGTGGTGAAAAGAGTAAGAGAATCCAAATATGTATAAGGTATCCATGAGTTCAAATCAAAGACATAGACATGATAATTGCAATTCAGTTTAAGGTTCTAATAGACAGGGGATGATATCAGATCAAGACATGCTTCAGCCAAAACTAAATGTTAAACAATGCAATCTAGGCATGGTGCGGTCTTATGCTTCAAGCTTACAGGAATGCATTAGACAACTATTAACTAGGGCATTGAGACTATTTCATAAACCAGCATGCTTACAAGGCTTTTATCATCCTAGTCCCTTATGCAGATGAACAATTCTATATGAAATGCATCTAGACTCAATCTTAAACATGAATGCAATCTACATGAACACTCTGTTTTTGTGGAATGCTTTTCTAAAAAATTTCAAATTTTTATGGTTTTTCTTATGCAAATAGATGAGATGCTATGCAAACTCAATATGCAAAATTTGAAATAAGAAAACAGTAAACAATATCAAATGCATCTCAAACCCTCCCCCAAACTTGAATTACACAGTCCAATAAAAGATTCAAAGGAAGGTATGAGAATGAAAAACAATAAGAAGAAACTAAATATGAATGGTATAGACAAAGGTGAAGAGTGGAGTTGTACCTCAGTTCTGAAAGAAGGAGTCCGTGTAGGCCTCCATGCTTTCTCTAGTGTATCCTAGTGTGGATGTCTCAAGCTCGGGTCTGTAACCGAGTTCTCTGGCCGAGCTGGAGCGTGTGTTGAGGGATAGCTCGGTCAGCTGACCGAGTGGAGGGGTTGAGTAGAATTTCTGTGCTCTTGACTCGGTCTGGATGCCGAGTGCATTGACCGAGCTGGTGCCTTGATCCCAATCTTGTGTTGCTCTCCTCTTTCTTTGTCTCGGTTCAACTGCTGAATGCCTTGGAGGATCTGCTGAAGTTGTTTGCCTAGGACTAAAACTGAAGGAGCCACTTCTTTTCAACTGAGGGCCTGGAGGAGTTCTTGAGGATTTCTTTCCCTTAAGCTTTTTGATTTGTTTCTTCATAGACTTCACCGAGTCACTCAAATCCTTCACTGTATCCTTCAGAACAGACACAGTTTTATGTTGCCATTTCCCCAATCGCTGCAACAGGTTTATTCTCCTATTTGCTTCCTTTAGAGTCTTTGCTGAAGGCTCTTCATCAAAGAAATAAGGCTCATCCTCTTGTCGTTCTTCTTCTGCAACTCTGGTTTTCTGGGTTGGAACTTCCTCATCCTGGTTATACAAAGCTTCGAGTGGGGGACAGAACTCAATTCCTCCAGTTCTTGAAATCTGAGTGAAGTGTTCACTTGGGAGCTTGATTCTGCTTGGTCCAGCTGAGGGGTGAGTGAACTGGTATAGATGACCGCCTTGGATCCTTTTCCTGTCCAGAATATGCTGCTTGACCAGATTAGGGATATCTAGCCATTCAGGTTGATATGGAGCTGTTTGTAGTGGCACTCCAGCTGCCAAAAGGATTGGGGTGATGACACCACCAACTACCAAATCTCCACAGCTTCTCTTCTTATGCAACATGTGAGCCCAATCCCTATACCACATTAACTGTAACAGCAGAAGCAGAGCATTCCCCACATTGGCTTTGTCGCCTTGAAAGATCTTCCTTCCTCTCTCATCATTGAGTCTTTCAAGAAGCGCTGTATCTAACATCTGGAGCTCTCCTTGGTTCACATTCCCGTTGACTCCTCTTGCAAAGAATGTGCTTGCAAGTGCCTTATGTGCATACCTGATCACAAGGCTCCTGATTTGAGCAGCCTTACTCCTAGATGATTGATAGCCATCCCCTTATGCTATTATTCCCCAAAGTGCTTGCAGCTCTTCTTTATCATAGTTCTGAAGTGTGTTATCTCTTGTTGGGAAGTTGAAAATCCCATCCAGCTGACTGATATAGAGCAGATACCCTACCTCATGTACTTCGAACGTTATGAAGCCAAACTCTTCGGGATTCTGGTTGTCTTGCTCTACTTCTTCAGAGTTCTCATAGATGTGGAAGCTTAGCGAAGCTAGGAATTGGCATGTTTCTTCTTTATAACCAGCATATGTCATCTCCATGAATGTTTTGAGATTACATTGTTCAAACAGGTACTCCACATCTCTTGCTATTCCAAGAACTTCCATGGTTTCTGGATGTGGATACCTTGTTGATCCAAAACGCATTGCCATAAGAGCCTCATAGCGCTCTTCCTCAGTTATTTCCTTTCTCCTTGTCCCTCTAGTGTTTTTCCTCTCCTCTCTGGGAGGCTCAATCTCCATAGCAGTTTCATCACCCTCAACTTCCATTTCTGAGTCTTCATCGACTAATTCAGGGCGCTTCCCTCTGGCTATATCCTTCTTGTTTCTCGAGTACAGCTTGACAACATCCTCTTCTTCTCTGGTTGGGTGCTTGATAGTTCCTCTAATAGCTGAGAAACTTTTTGCCAAGGCCTGTGCTTGTTGCTTCCGTAGAGCGCCTTGGTCCATTGCAGTTAGGTACCTGAAACGCGTTAATCAAAGAGGCATTAGGTAACGTTTTTAATGAACTCGGTGCCATGCACTCGGCCAAATCCAACCGAGCTTGATCCTAAATACCAAGCTCGATGCCGTGAGCTCGGTTTATCAGACCGAGTGTGTCTACTCGAGTTGGTGACCGAGTGAACTTAAACGAGTGGATGTATAACAAACAAGCATATACGAATCATTCAATCCTTTTAAAGCACGCTTCATCTCTATATTCAAAGTTCCGTTTCTAGGTAATATCAAGTGTCCAATGCATAGCTCATGCTCTCCTAAGAACATTTTTCAGAATCTCATTCAAAATGTTTAAACAAGTTCGAATATGGTAAATTTATAGAAGTTGTACGTTTTTGGACACATGTGAGCTAGCAAATTCAAATTCTACTCAAGAACATTCAAGTTCTAAACCCAAAAAACTCAGAAAATTTTCAAATCTTCAATTTCCAAACTTCTATTAAATCAATTCTAGATGCATCAATATGTATTCAAAACATTAATCAATCAGTTTTAAAAGATTAAGATCATGAGAAACTTGGTTTTAAGCAGTTTTTAAACGATTTGGCTTGAAGAATGCTCAAGAACATCAAGAACATCAAACCCAGAAATGTGAAACAAATCGATTAGAGAAACTTACTTGATGAAACCGAGTGCAAATGAGAGCTAAACCGAGTTAGTGCCTAGAAGGTGTGAGCTCGAGATGATGAACTCGGTTTGGCTAAATCGAGTTTGAAATTTTTATGAAAATTTGTTGAGAAAACTTTGAGATTCTAGAGAGAGTATCTATGTAAAACGTTTTGTGAGGATGAATTAGAGAGAGGAGCGCATGAGGGAGTTTTAAAAAGGTTTATGAGAGTGAAAAGGGACAAAAGGACAAACATGTGGTCCCTAAACGAGTGGAGCGGCCGAGCTCAATTCAAATTCGAATCTAGATCTATTTTCAAATTCAAATTTATGCAAGAGGAGGGAAGAAATGTTGACTCGTTGACCAAGCTCGGTCAACCTTGGTCGAGTTGACCGGCCGAGTCAAAACGTTGACTTACTCGGTTTGGCTTGACCGAGTTTGATCAATCGAGTCCTAACCTGGATTGTTGCTTGAACTCGGTTCCTTGAGCTCGATGTGGCTTGACCGAGTGGACTACACCGAGTGGTCCTCCTTGTCACAACATCACTCTTTCTCAATCATCTTATCCCTGCAGTTTCTTGCCAACAAGACTAGGTAGAAAACTTATTAGAAATAACAGAAATGAACTAAACTTAAATGAAAAGTATTTACAAAGATAGTCATGGGATTTCCTCCCAAGTGAGCTTGTTTAAAGTCACTGAGCTTGACTTCCTTACAGTGCTTTCTATGGAGGATGAGGTGGAGGAACTGAAATCCCCCTTGCTTCCTGGTCACCTTGATCATCAAACAGGACATGATCTCTTGAGGGATCATCTAGTTGTTTTCCACAGATTCTTCATCAAGATAGTATTCCTCTTCTTGCTGAGGATGGTCCAACTCTCTAAACCATTCGACTGCTTTCCTTCCCTTGTTGATCGCTGTGAAACAGATTGAGGAAGTATTCATCTTGAAACCCTGAGGCTTGGATTCACCCTTCTCGTAGAGCAGACTTGTTACTTGCCTTTGCAGTTTTTCCACAACACTATTCAAAGCTCTGATAGCTTCATCTTGCATTTCAGCCTTATCCTGGAGCTTCACCCATTCTGTTGGATCCAGCTGTTTGGGAAGAACTATTTGAGGGTCTAACTCGGTTTGATTGGTCGAGTTAGGTGCCCCAGCTTGTTCCAGAGTTTCCTCTAATACTGCTTCAGCACCCTTGTCTAACAGATCTTCCTTAGGGTCATCCTCAGGTAGGTTGGTTGTCGAAACTTCATCATTCTGAACATGTTCCTTTAAGGTAAACACCTGACCTTCGATAGTTGCCCTTTTCCTGCTATCATTGATGTCAAACTCCATCTTTAGATTGTCAACTAGGTTAAGAGCAATCTTACCTCCTTTCACATCTATCACAGTTCCAGCAGTTGCTAAGAATGGCCTCCCAAGAATCAGTGGGTCTGCTGGTTCTTCTTCCATCTCCAAAACCACAAAGTCAGCAAGAACTGTTACCTCACCTATCTTCACAGGAAGATCTTTCAGCATTCCCAGTGGGATTCTTGTTGTACCATCAGCTAGCACTAGGGTGATGTTACAAGACCTGAAGTTCTCTGCTTTTAACTTCTGAGCTATAGACAGAGGCATCAGGCTAACAGCAGCTCCAAGGTCACAGAGAATACTTTTAAAGTTTAGAGTCCCTATAGTGCATGGAAGAGTGAATGAACCTGGGTCTTCAAGCTTTTCCTTGATCACCCTCTCTCCTATGACCGCCTTGCAATCATATTTCACTTCTTTCATACTATCAACTTTCATCTTTCTCCTCAGCAGTTCTTCTCGAATGATTTTCTCCTGAGTGGGGATAATGGACAAACTAGTCTCTAAAGGCATTATCTGCTCAAGCTTGTCCACTGCACTTTTGAGATCATTTGTAGCCTTCTCCAAGAGTTCCTGCTTAAATCTCCCAGGGAAAGGAATCTTGGGGACATAAGAAGGAGGGATGTAAGGTACCCTCTTCTCTTCTTGAACAGCTTTACCCTTGAGCTCGGTTATATAAGCTCGGTTTGGTGGCCGAGTTTGATCATTGTTGTTTTCTCCTTGAGCTCGGGCCTCTGATCGAGTGCATAGACCGAGTGCAGGCTTTGGAGTTTCAGATTTGGTTACTTTTTGATAGAAAGCCTCCCCTTCCTGAATCTCACTGTCCTCAGTGACATGGATTGCATTAACATCAGCATAATCCTTTGGGTTCTGAACAGCTTTTCCAGGTAACTGTCCTGGATGTTGAGTAGATGATGTAGATGCCCCCTTGTTTTCCAAAAACAACAGTCTTGAGTTCATAGCTTCTATCTTTGCATTCAGAGCATTGCAGTTTGAATCCACTTGATTTCTTATCTCAGAAAATCTCTTTGCCTGTTCCATGACACAAGTAGCTTGCCCCTGGAGTAATTGTTGGAGCATTTGTTCCACTGAAGCATTGGTAGGTTGTGAATTCTGAGAAGCAAATCCTGGTGGTGCATTAGAAACTGGTTGCTGGTTGTAGTTATTCTCGAATTGCTATTTAGGTGCATAACCCTGGTTCTGGTTGTAAGGAATGAATGGTTTAGTTTGAGCTTGTTGCTGTGGTGGATAGACCTGATCTTGAGGATTTGCAACATTGTTACTCCTGTAGGACAGATTGGGGTTTGCTTTGTAGTTTACAAACCCTTTGTTGTAGCCACCTTGATTCTGAATGTAACTAACTTCTTCCATTTGATCAGGCTCCCCTTCTTGAATCTGTGCCATTTCTTCTTCAGAGATAAAGTGGACATGTTTCTGCTGTTGACCTAGAAGGAGCTTGTCAATCTTCTCATTTAGAGCCCTGATCTCCTTTTTGTGCTTATCCTCAAAATCTGAATTTCCCCTTGGAGTTCTATCATATTCCTCACTGTAGGTGCCATCTGATTGTGCCAAGTTCTCTACCAGCTCCCATCCTTCAACAACATCTTTATTGAGAAAGTTGCCATTGCTGGCTGTATCAAGCAACATTCTGAATTTTGGTAACACTCCACGGTATAAAGTACTCAACAGTGACTCATTGCTGAACCCATGGTGAGGACACTGTGAGGTGTAGCTTTTGAATCTTTCCCATGCTTCACTGAATGTTTCACCATTTTTCTGAGCAAATCCTGATATCTCATTCCGTAGCCTTGCTGTTCTTGAGTTTGAGAAAAACTTAGCCAGGAATGCCTTTTTGCATGCATCCCAAGATGTAATAGAACCGTTAGGTAGTGTCTTCTCCCATAGATGTGATTAGTCTCCTAAGGAAAACGGAAACAGACGCAGCTTGAACCAATCTTCTGAAACACCGTTGATTTTGGTGAGGCTGCAGAGCCTGTCGAATTCGTCTAGGTCATCCAATGGATCCTCCATTGGTAGACCGTGGAATTTGTTTCCTTGAACCATAGATATCAGACCGCTCTTTATTTCGAAGTTATTGTTCTGAACAGCTGGTGGCACGATACCTTGCCTTTGTGTGTGTGTGTTAGGTGCATCTCCTGCACCTATGTGCCTTCTTTGTTGAGCCGGTTGCTCATTGTTAGCTTGTGGGTTATCCATAATGTCTGTTTCTGGTTGATTACCCTCTGGCTGATCCCTTTGTCCTGTCAAAATCCTTGGTAACTGGTTGATATTGTCTTTGAAACGACCGCCCTCGTTTTTTTTTTTAAACATTAATTAACTCTATAAATAAAATACTTTCGCATAAATCCTTAAACAATAAAAATACGAATACAGAAACACCAAAGTTAACTATAAGAAATTATTCGACTTTAATATAAATACTTAAACAAACAACCGAGTCTAGTCCCTGAACTTCCCAAAAGTTCACAAACGAACCCCAACTTCCAAAACGATCCCGAACACCCCTACGGGAAAAATGCGGCGTAATTTCCAAATTACTCCAAAATTCCCGGAAATATTTTCCAGAGAATCTCCGCATAAATCCCGAATATAAATTCCGAAATTTCATTTCCGGAACACGGGCGTTACAATTCTCCCCCACCAAACTGGATTCGTCCTCGAATCCTTAGACATAGTTCAATCCGCTATGAACTCAACACACCTTCGTCGCAACGATCCCTACCCTCTCATGGTCAACCCGACCATACAACTCCACCTATCCCGCAACCCCGTGAACCCTCTAGTGTCAACTTGCTTCAGAGACATTTTGACAAGAGTTAGATAAGATAGCTTTTAACTTAGCCATTCTTTTTAGCGATTCCTCATGACGAACGTAATAAAACAAACAAGTACCATACGTTCGAGAATCGGATCTACCGCATAGAACTGCTCATGAGCCATCCAATCAAACCACTTATCTCATTTTCCCTTAACAAGTTTAACTAGAAACACGACTCTATTCCCAAGTCACAACCCAACCACTCCCGAGATCTCTATTCAGCCGCTATGCTTATACGCACGTTATAGACATACACTGCTCCCCACTCATACTCGTACCACTCCCACCCTCTGTGCAAGGCACTCTGGGCTCCGGGTACCTCATGCCACTCTCACTTACAGGCCACAAAGTCCTGCAAGCTATCGGCATCCAACCTATACCACTCCCACTCTCAGGACTCGTCAGCCCTTCGAGCTCTGGGTATAGCAACCATACCACTCGCACTCTCAGGTCACAAAGACCTTCAAGCTATGGCTATCACACTCATACCACTCCCACTCTCAGGACTCACAAGCCCTTCGAGCTCTGGGTATCTGGGGAAATCCTCATCCCCGCCTCTGGAGAAATCCATCTCCCATGAGTCGTACAGGACCCACCAGTCCTTGGAGCAAGCAAGTCTAACGTCTACAAGCATGTCCGACCGAATCTATCTCACTGAGTCCACACACCTCATCACATGGTGACACTCACCAACCATATTCCCATCCCGGAATATCAACCTATCCTATAACCACTACCTAGGTTATCTTAAGGTATAACCCCTTACTCAGGGTACTCCATTTAACCTTGTTCGAAGAATACTTCCAGTTTAAACTCTAATAACCTCTTCTTTACTCACATGACATCACAAGTCATAAACTCATAAGATTACTCCTCTTATTCAATTCACATAATATTCATCGTATACAACACGACATACAACTCAAAATGTGAAGTTAGAAACTATCGATGGAAACTCAAGCCTCAGCTTGCTTCTCGAACCACTTTTTGTATCTTGTTTCCATCCTTGCCTCTGGTTCCCAAGTCTCCTCCTGCACACCGTCACAATCCCATAACACCCTCATCATTAGAATCTTCTTCCGACGAAGCTCTTTGACCCTCCTCTCGAGAATCCTTAAAGGTCTCGCCTCAACAGTCATATTAGGCTGAAGATCTGTCGGAATCTCTTCCAATACTTCATCCTCCTTACGTAAGCATTTCTTCAGCATCGACACATGGAAAACCTTGTGAAATGCTTGCATAACCTCGGGTAACTCCAACCGATATGCAACCGGGCCAACTCTCTCCACTATCTTGAATGGACCCAAATACCTCGGACTCAACATAGTCTCAGTAATGGATCTGTTCGGACCCCGCAACAATGCCAACTTGAGATATACCCTATCTCCCACCTCAAACTCGAGATCTTTTCTCCTTTTATCGGCATAACTCTTTTGCCGATCTTGGGCTTCTTTCATGTTCAGTTTCACAACTCGGATCTTCTCCGTAGTTTCCTGAACAAAATCTGCACCCAACATACTCCTCTCCCCCACCTGGGTCCAACACAAGGGTGTACGACATGGCCTCCCATAGAGTGCCTCGTATGGGGCCATCCCAATGCTTGCCTGGTAGCTATTATTGTAAGCAAACTCTGCCAAGCTCAAGTGGTCCACCCAATGACCACCCCAGTCAAGCACACACATCCTCAGCAAATCCTCAAGAGTCTGGATGGTCCTCTCGGACTGCCCATCCGTCTGAGGGTGATATGCAGTACTTAAGTGCACCCTAGTGCCCATCTCTTCCTGGAATGCCTTCCAGAACCCCGAAGTGAACTTAGGGTCCCGATCTGACACTATACTCACCGGTACTCCATGAAGTCTCACCACCTCCTGCACATACTTCCTAGCCAGAACCGTAGCTCCATCGGTTTTCTTAATGGCTAGAAAATGCGCCCACTTGGTCAATCGATCAACAATGACCCAAATAGCATCCTTGGTCCGAAAAACAGGTAACCCAACTACGAAGTCCATCGTAATCATATCCCACTTCCACTCGGGAATGGGTAACTCCGCAACAGCCCGCTCGGAACCTGATGCTCTGCCTTCACTAACTGGCACACATCACACTCTGCCACCCAGTTAGCAATATCCTTTTTCATCCCGACCCAATGATAATACCGTTTCAGATCACGGTACATCTTAGTCGCTCCTGGGTGAATCAAAAACTTGCTCGCATGAGCCTCACTCAGAATCTCTCGCTTCAACTCCTCATCCTTGGGTACACATACCCGCCCATGCACAAGAATAGTCCCATTAGCTGAGACATAATACTCTGAACCCTCAGCTGTGGAGGCCTTAATCAACTCTTCATCTTTTTCCTGAGCCAACCGAACCCTGCTCAAAAGATCTGCCTGATTAGTCGCCTCCAGACCCAACGGTTACGGAGATATAGCACACAACCTCAACGTGCTAATCTCGCACACCAAGGACTCCATGTCCCGCTCACTGGCCGAAGATACTCGTTTGCGGCTCAAGGCATCTGCAACCAAATTTGCTTTACCAGGATGATAAGCTATCTCCAAATTTTTAAGGTAAACACCACCACAGCCATCTCAAGATCATGGGTAGGGTAGTTGCCCTCATGCTTCCTCAACTGCCTCGAAGCATAGGCAATCACCTTTCCCCGATGCATCCACACACAACCAAGGCCAACCCTCGAGGCATCCGTATACACCACATAAGGCTCACCCGACTCGGGCAATTCCAACACTGGTGTACTTGTCAGCATCGTCCTCATATTCGCGAAACTCTCCTCACACTCTGGAGACCAAACGAAAGGAACATCCCTTCCTGTCAGCTTTGTCAAAGACTTAGCCATATTCGCAAAACCCTTGACGAACCTCCGATAATAACCTGCCAAACCAAGGAAACTCCTGATCTCCATGGCATTCCTTGGCCTCAGCCAATCTCTGATGGCTTGAATCTTTTCTGGGTCAACTGAAACCCCCTTCTCAGAGACAATATGACCCAAGAATCCAATCTCCCGTTGCCAGAAACTGCACTTGCTCAACTTAGCAAACAGCTTCTGTTCCCGCAACTTCTCCAAAACATTTCTCAAATGGACCTCATGCTCTTCAGGACTCTTCGAATACACCAATATATCATCTATAAAGATCATCACGGATTCATCCAGATACTCCTGGAACACTCCGTTCATCAATCTCATGAACGCTGTTGGTGCATTCGTTAACCCAAATGGCATCACCACAAACTCGTAGTGCCCATATCTTGTCCTGAAAGCCGTCTTCCGGATATCCCCCTCATCAATAGGAATTTAATGATATCCTGACGCCAAGTCAATCTTGGAGAACCAAGTAGCCCCACTCAACTGATCCAACAACTCGTCGATCCGCGGAAGAGGATACCGATTCTTCACTGTGACTCGGTTAAGCCCCCGGTAATCGATACACAACCGGAAACTCCCATCCTTTTTCTTCACAAACAGCACCGGCGCTCCCCTCGGTGAACTGCTCGGACGGATAAATCCCTTACCCAACAGCTCTTCCAGCTGCTTCTTCAGCTCCGCCATCTCTGCTGGAGCCATCCTGAACGGAGCCTTGGATATCGGCTTTGTGCCTGGTTCCAACTCAATCGTGAAAGGGTCAGACCGAGACGGTGGTAACCCTTGCAACGACTGAAAACGTCCTCGAACTCCCGCACAACCCGAATATCTCTAACCTCCAGATCTCCAACAGTCTCAGGGGTAACGATGGTTGCCAGGTAAGCTTCACAACCTCGCTCGATCATTTTCTCAGTTTGCATTGCCGAGATCACGAGACTCCCGGTTGTAGGTCTCACTCCTTGGTAGACCAACCTGCCTCTTTCTCTTTCGAACACGACACGTCCCCGGTGGCAATCCAGATGCGCTCTGAATTTTCCCAGCCCATCCATACCCAAGATAACATCATACAGTTCCACAGAACAGATGATTAAATCTGCTGGCATAGACTCCTCGGCCACCTGAACATCCACGTTCTTAACCCGTCCAAGACTACTCAAAAACTTTCCTCCAGCGACCTTAACCAACCCCAAGTGCTCACCCGGATTTCCCCGAATGCCGCTCCAGAATCACGAAACAATGCGATGCTCCAGAATCAAACAGCACGTGAGATTCAATTCCTCTCACGATTAAGGTCCCTACACAACTTCCATATGTTAAGAACCCTAACCCACAACACTCGGCAACTTTCCATTCTAGGAACTATCCACTTTTGGAAACTTCAGCCCCGGACCAAACCACTTATGGTTCACTCTTCTAGAACTTCTCCAGAACTCTCTCGGCCTCACTTGGCCTGCTCATTATCCAGGATATGACCGCTATACACTCTGAGACGGTTAAACTCCGACTCAAACTCACGAACCGACCGGTTCCCTTGACTTAACCCAAGAAACCGTCTCTCCAACCGATCCAATGCCTCTTGGGGGAAAATATATTTGGAGTTAAACTCCGACACAAAATCCTCCCAAGACATCTCTGCTTGGACCCTCCGGGCCGCAACACCTCTCCACTAGAGATGTGCATCACCCTCGAGAAAGTATACTGCGAGATCCACTTGATATCCTTCTGGACACCTAAACGAACGGAAATTCCGCTCTAACAACGACCACCACTCGGGTTCCAACATCTTAAGATATGCTGGGGGCTCTTCCGCAACCGCAAACCTTGGCTGCACCATAGCTACCGGTGGTACAACTGGAGCCTGAACTGGTACGCTCTCCGGTAACCGCTCCAACAGCAAGGTCAAGAAATTCGCAATACGATCCTCTTGGGCCGGAGCTACACCTGCTGCCACACCCGCAGCACCCGCTGAACATCCAGCAACACCGGTACCAACACCGGCCACACCCTTCGTCCCAAACTGATCCGTATGCAAGTTCCCGACCCGCTCGTCCGTAACACTTTGTGTCACACTCTCCGTAACCACCGAAGCCCTCGCGTCCCTCTGAACGCGACCCCCTAACCCTAACGGTACCACGACCGCGACCTCTACCTCTTTTAGCCATCTTAGTCGAATGGTCGATTCCTCGATCAAACCAAACAACCACAGAAGCCGGCTAAACGACAGACGCGAACTTCCACGGTTCAGATGAACCGAGCAAAGATTAATCCATATCTAATTCCCAAAATTAAATAATGGTTAATCTCCTAACTCAACCAATTCCATGGTCTTGAGTTAACTTAAAAGCAGCAATTCCTCAACTGAATTACTTTAATCCGCTTCACGGATTAACCCGACCCAACCGGACACCACAGGTTAAATCACATAACATATTATGTGATTAAAACCTCGGCCCAAAAAGACTATTCCAAGAGTCTTTTAACTAACCACACAACAAGCAATTAAGCAACACCAAACAACTTACCGTGGAATCTCTTTAAAGGCTCGAAGAGGATGATCTAGAACTCCATACCCAAACAATTGACTAACTCACATAATCAATTCAACTCAAATACTCATGCTTCTCAAAGCACCAAAAATTAAATCAAATCCAATTTAACTTTTCTAAACCCGTCCTAGAGCCGTAATTGCTCTGATACCAAATTGAAACGACCGCCCTCGTTTTTTTTTTAAACATTAATTAACTCTATAAATAAAATACTTTCGCATAAATCCTTAAACAATAAAAATACGAATACAGAAACACCAAAGTTAACTATAAGAAATTATTCGACTTTAATATAAATACTTAAACAAACAACCGAGTCTAGTCCCTGAACTTCCCAAAAGTTCACAAACGAACCCCAACTTCCAAAACGATCCCGAACACCCCTACGGGAAAAATGCGGCGTAATTTCCAAATTACTCCAAAATTCCCGGAAATATTTTCCAGAGAATCTCCGCATAAATCCCGAATATAAATTCCGAAATTTCATTTCTGGAACACGGGCGTTACAGTCTTGATACCTCAGGAGATTATGATGACCTTTAGACCGAGTTTGCATACAGGAACACTGAACTCGGGAAGCTGCACTCGACTTGGATGACCGAGTGGTGTGAAATTTTGTTCAGCTCGACCACAGTGACCGAGTAGACTGACCGAGTGGTGAACTTGTTGAAAAATTCAGATGACTTGAGCTCGACTACTGAACTCGACCTGTCCGACCGAGTGGACTGATGCTGAGCAACTGAACTCGAGGTCCTGACCGAGTGGTGTGTCCGAGCTTATGCAACCGAGTGGTACCTGAAACAGATTGAAACCAACAAGTGAGTAACCTAGTGAAAATAAAAGAACTTGATCTCATAAGATCTGCAATCCTAAATGAAACAATTAGATCCCAAATGGCAACGGCGCCAAATTGATAACTAGGTTTTTACACCTAAAGCTACCTATTGCCCAAATTGTAGTACAAAGGGCTATCGAATCCAATCAGGACTATTGTAGGCAATTAGGATGTAGCAAATCTATCTAAGTCAAGCCAAATAGAAAGGTTTGAAGTAACAGGGTGAAACAACTAAAACAAGAACTAAAAATAAGTAACAGAAACTAGAAACAGAGATTCAAAACTAAACAGGAATAGAAACAAAACAAAACTAAACAAGAACAGAAAAACAGAGCAAGCTAAAGCAGAAAAACAGAGTATGATAAAGCAGAAAACTATCAGGATGAGAAAAGATCCTAAGGATGAGTTCTAGATCTGGTATTCATCATGGTGATTCCTAGTGATCTAATAAACAACTTCATAGAAGGGATCTCTCAACTATAAGCATCAAAAGAGTGATAGATCCACTTTCCAGTTACATCTACCCCCAAATTCTCTAAACTTCCTAGTCTTGGAATCCACACCTATGCCCCATTGACTGTCACTAACACTCAGATAGGACTCCAATGAAACATAAAGAGAAAAGCATTAAGAAACAGCTTATAAATGTCAAACTACAACTTGCTTTCCTATGATCCTAGATCAATCATTGGAAAGAAGCTCCAGATCTCTGGTATTAGCAGATCTGGTGTTTCACAAGTAATGTGCAAGGAAACACCAAGATCAGATCCCAAGTGGGTGTACAGGGAATCTGCATTAGAAACAGCTAACCCAGAAGAGATCTTAAGACTTTAGAACCCTAAATCTACTAGAATCACCATGAATCATAACCTAGATCTAACCCATTCTCAAGAACCCTAAATCACTACTCAGACTTCATCATCAGAATCACAAACCCAGAAAATGAAATAGTTTCCATAATCATAATCCAGAGATTGAGATGAAGAAGGAATAGAAGAAATAAACTTAAAAGGATCAAAGGATCAAAAGTAATTGCAAATACAAAATCAGATAGATCTAGAGAGGTTTCTGAGAACAAAAGAGAATAAAAAACGTAGATTTTGCGGCTGCTGACCTGGTCAAAAGCCCTAGTACAAAAAGACAAAATAAGCTAAAGTCCTTAGGTCGGCTGCCTTGAGCTCGGGTTCCTCTGATCAAGTAGTGTGATCGAGTGTGTGTAACTTCAGGCTTTGGATCCTCAGCTCGGTTGACTAAACTCGGTCTGGTGGTCGAGTGGTCGTGGTCGAGTGGTCGTGCCCGAGTGCTAACTCCTCTCTGCCTTCAGCTCGGTCATGAGGTCGAGTGCATGTGATCGAGTGGTGTTGGTGGATTGCTTTGCACTCGGTCTAGCTCCAAGTCGAGTGGTCTTGGTCGAGTGCATGCTGGTCTTGGTCCTTAGCTCGGTCACGAGGTCGAGTCTTCACACCGAGCTTGTGTCTCCATGTTCCTTGATCTTCAGCAAACATCCAAAACACCTGAAAGATAGCTCCAATATGCAATATGTATGCAAAACTAAAATAAAGCTAGCATGAAACCTATATGAGAGAAGTGGATGGATATGGAGTGAAACTGTATATGAAACTATGCTAAAATGGATGGAAATGAGAGTTTAGAAGTGGTAAAATGCAGAGACATCACTTGGCTTTCTTCCCCACCTTGGTAGCAAGATGTATCATGTGATCAAGAGTCCTAATAGGCTGAAACTCAGCCATTGATGAAGATTCATCACTCAATCCTTGTACAAAGCCTACAATGCCTCCCTGTTTCAGTTCTTGCACATCGCCAAGCAATTATTAGAGATCCATCTTCATTGAGTACACTTCAACAGTTCTATACACTCTCCTTTGTATTATGACTTGTCATAACTCCATCTTTGGGACTCTCAGCTTCTAAATGGCCAAATCCTTGTCTATTAAAGCATTGCTTCTTCATTTTAACATCCAAAGGTGCTGGTTTAGTCTCAATATGTGTCTTCTTTCTACAACTCCCAACTTCACCCTCATAAACTCCTATGGGATTCAAAGAAGTATCAGAATTATGGGATACGGTATAACGTTTATTTCTTACTTTTGCTTTCTTCTCCACCTTGGTAGCAAGCTGTATCACGTGATCAAGAGTCCCAATAGGCTGAAGCTCAGTCAATGATGAAGATTCATCACTCAATCCTTGTATAAAGCCTACAATGCCTCCCTGTTTCACCTCTTGAACATCGCCAAGCAATTGTTAAAGATCCAACTTCATTGAGTACACTTCAGTAGTTCTATTCACTCTCCTGTGTATTTTGACTGGTCATAACTCCATTTTCCGGACTATCAGCTTGTAAATTGGCAAATCCTTGTTTATCAAGGGAATACTTTTCATATTAACATCCACATGTACTTGTTTAGTCTCAATATGTGTCTTCTTTCTACAACTCCCAACTTCCCTCTTAGTAACTCCTATGGGATTCAAAGAAGTATCAGAATTGTGAGATAAGGTATAACGTTTGTTTCTTACCTTGGCTTTCTTCCCCACCTTGGTATCAAGATGTATCATGTGATCAAGAGTCCTAATAGGCTGAAGCTCAACCATTGATGAAGATTCATTACTCAATCCTTGTACAAAGCCTACAATTCCTCCCTGTTTCAGCTCTTGAACATCGCCAAGCAATTGTTAGAGATCCAACTTCATTGAATACACTTTAGCAGTTCTGTTAACGCTCCTTTGTATTTTGACTTGTCATAACTCTATTTTTGGGACTATCAGCTTGTAAATGGTCAAATCCTGTATATCAGAGCATTGCTTCCTCATATTAACATCAAAATAGGTGCTGGTTTAGTCTCAATATGTGTCTTCTTACTACAACTCCCAACTTCACCCTCATAAACTCTTATGGGATTCAAAGAAGTATCAAAATTATGGGATAAGGTATAACGTTTAGTTCTTACCTTGGCTTTCTTCTCCACCGTGGTAGCAAGATGTATCACGGGATCAAGAGTCCAAAAAGGCTGAAGCTCAGCCATTAATGAATCTTCATCACTCAATCCTTGTACAAAGCCTACAATACCTCCATGTTCCAGCTCTTGTACATCGCCAAACAATTGTTAGAGATCCAACTTCATTGAGTATAATTCAGCGGTGCTATTCACTCTCCTGTGTATTTTGACTGGTCATAACTCATTTTTGGGACTATAAGCTTGTAAATTGGCAAATCCTTGTCTATCAAGGCATTGCTTCTTCATATTAACATCCACAGATACTTGTTTAGTCTTAATATGTGTATTGTTTCTAAAAATCCCCACTTCACTCTTAGTAACTCCTATGGGATTCAAAGAAGTATCAGAATTGGGAGATAAGGTATAACGTTTGTTTCTTACCTTGGTTTTCTTCTCCACCTTGGTAGCAAGCTGTATCACGTGATCAAGAGTCCTAATAGGCTGAAGCTCATCCATTGATGAAGATTCATCAATCAATCCTTGTACAAAGCCTACAATGCCTCCCTGTTTTAGCTCTTGAACATCGCCAAGCAATTGCTAGAGATCCATCTTCATTGAGTAGACTTCAGTAGTTCTATTCATTCTCCTTTGTATTTTGACTAGTCGTAACTCCATTTTTGGGACTATCACCTTCTAAATGGCCAAATCCATGTCTATCAAAGCATTGCTTCTTCATATTAACATCTAGAGGTGCTGGTTTAGTCTCAGTATGTGTCTTTTTTCTACAACTCCACACTTCACCCTCATAAACTCCTATGGGATTCAAAGAAGTATCAGAATTATGGGATAAGGTATAACGTTTGTTTCTTGATTTTGCTTTCTTCTCCACCTTGGTAGCAAGCTGTATCACGTGATAAAGAGTCCTAATCGGCTGAAGGTCAGCCAATGATGAAGATTCATCACTCTATCCTTGTACAAAGCCTACAATGCCTCCATGTTTCAGCTCTTAAACATCGCCAAGCAATTGTTAAAGATCCAACTACATTGAGTACGCTTCAGTAGTTCTATTCACTCTCCTGTGTATTTTGACTGGTCAGAACTCCATTTTTTGGACTAGAAGCTTGTAAATTGGCAAATCCTTGTTTATCAAGGCAGTACTACTTCATATTAACATCCACATGTTCTTGTTTAGTCTTAATATGTGTCTTCTTTCTACAACTCCCAATTTCCCTCTTAGTAACTCCTATGTGATTCGAAGAAGTATCAGAATTGTGAGATAAGGTATAACGTTTATTTCTTACCTTGGTTTTCTTCTCCACCTTGGTAGAAAGCTGTATCACGTGATGAAGAGTCCTAATAGGCTGAAGCTCAGCCATTGATGAAGATTCATCACTCAATCCTTGTACAAAGCCTACAATGCCTCCCTGTTTCAGCTCTAGCACATCTCCAAGCAATTATTAGAGATCCATCTTCATTGAGTACACTTCAACTGTTCTATTCACTCTCCTTTGTATTATGACTTGTCATAACTCCATTTTTGGGACTCTCAGCTTCTAAATGGCCAAATCCTTGTCTATCAAAGCATTGCTTCTTCATTTTAACATCCGGAGGTGCTGGTTTAGTCTCAATATGTGTCTTCCTTCTACAACTCCCAACTTCACCCTCATAAACTCCTATGGGATTCAAAGAACTATCAGAATTATGGGATAAGGTATAACGTTTGTTTCTTACTTTTGCTTTCTTCTCCACCTTGGTAGCAAGCTGTATCACGTGATCAAGAGTCCTAATATGCTGAAGCTCAGTCAATGATGAAGATTCATCACTTAATCCTTTTATAAAGCCTACAATGCCTCCCTGTTTCACCTCTTGAACATCGCCAAGCAATTGTTAAAGATCCAACTTCATTGAGTACACTTCAGTAGCTTTATTCACTCTCCTGTGTATTTTGTCTGGTCATAACTCCGTTTTTCGGACTATCAGCTTGTAAATTGGCAAATCCTTGTTTATCAAGGCAATACTTTTTCATATTAACAGCCACATGTACTTGTTTAGTCTCAATATGTTTCTTCTTTCTACAACTCCCAACTTCCCTCTTAGTAACTCCTATGGGATTCAAAGAAGAATCAGAATTGTGAGATAAGGTATAACGTTTGTTTCTTACCTTGATTTTCTTCCCCACCTTGGTAGCAAGATGTATCACGTGATCAAGAGTCCTAATAGGCTGAAACTCAGCCATTGATGAAGATTCATCACTCAATCCTTGTACAAAGCCTAGATGCCTCCCTGTTCTAGTTCTTGCACATCGCCAAGCAATTATTAGAGATCCATCTTCATTGAGTACACTTCAGCAGTTATATTCACTCGCCTTTGTATTTTGACTTGTCATAACTCCATTTTTGGGAATCTCAGCTTCTAAATGTCCAAATCCTTGTCTATCAAAGCATTGGTTCTTCATTTTAACATCCAGAGGTGCTGGTTTAGTCTCAATATGTGTCTTCTTTCTACAACTCCCAACTTCACCCTCATAAACTCCTATGGGATTCAAAGAAGTATCATAATTATGGGATACGGTATAATGTTTGTTTCTTACTTTTGCTTTCTTCTCCACCTTGCTAGCAAGCTGTATCACGTGATCAAGAGTCCTAATAGGCTGAAGCTCAGTCAATGATGAAGATTTATCACTCAATCCTTGTATAAAGCCTACAATGCCTCCCTGGTTCACCTCTTGAACATCGCCAAGCAATTGTTCAAGATCCAACTTCATTGAGTACACTTCAGTAGTTCTATTCACTCTCCTGTGTATTTTAACTGGTCATAACTCCATTTTTCGGACTATCAGCTTGTAAATTGGCAAATCCTTGTTTATCAAGGCAATATTTCTTCATATTAACATCCACATGTACATGTTTAGTCTCAATATGTTTCTTCTTTCTACAACTCCCAATTTCCCTCTTAGTAACTCCTATGGGATTCAAAGAATTATCAGAATTGTGAGATAAGGTATAACGTTTGTTTCTTACCTTGGCTTTCTTCACCACCTTGGTAGCAAGATGTATCATGTGATTAAGAGTCCTAATAGGCTGATGCTCAACCATTGATGAAGATTCATTACTCAATACTTGTACAAAGCTTACAATGCCTCCCTGTTTCAACTCTTGAACATCGCTAAGCAATTGTTAGAGATCCAACTTCATTGAATAGACTTCAGCAGTTCTATTAACTCTCCTTTGTATTTTGACTTGTCATAACTCTATTTTTGGGACTATCAATAGGTGCTGGTTTAGTCTCAATATGTGTCTTCTTACTACAACTCCCAACTTCACCCTCATAAACTCCTATGGGATTCAAAGAAGTATCAGAATTATGGGATAAGGTATAACGTTTAGTTCTTACCTTGGCTTTCTTCTCCACCGTGGTAGCAAGATGTATCACGGGATCAAGAGTCCAAAAAGGCTGAAGCTCAGCCATTAATGAAGATTCATCACTCAATCCTTGTACAAAGCGTACAATACCTCCATGTTCCAGCTCTTGTACATCGCCAAGCAATTGTTAGAGATCCAACTTCATTGAGTACACTTCAGCAGTGCTATTCACTCTCCTGTGTATTTTGACTGGTAATAACTCATTTTTGGGACTATCAGCTTGTAAATTGACAAATACTTGTCTATCAAGGCATTGCTTCTTCATATTAACATCTACAGGTACTTGTTTAGTCTCAATATGTGTATTCTTTCTAAAAATCCCCACTTCACTCTTAGTAACTCCTATGGGATTCAAAGAAGTATCAGAATTGGGGGATAAGGTATAACGTTTGTTTCTTACCTTGGTTTTCTTCTCCACCTTGGTAGCAAGCTGTATCACGTGATCAAGAGTCCTAAAAGGCTGAAACTCAGCCATTGATGAAGATTCATCAATCAATCCTTGTACAAAGCCTACAATGCCTCCCTGTTTCAGCTCTTGCACATCTCCAAGCAATTGCTAGAGATCCATCTTCATTGAGTACACTTCAGCAGTTCTATTCACTCTCCTTTGTATTTTAACTTGTCATAACTCCATTTTTGGGACTATCAGCTTCTATATGGCCATATCCTTGTCTATCAAAGCATTGCTTCTTCATTTTAACATCTAGAGGTGCTGGTTTAGTCTCAATATGTGTCTTCTTTCTACAACTCCCAACTTCACCCTCATAAACTCCTATGGGATTCAAAGAACTATCAAGAATTGTGGGATAAGGTATAACGTTTGTTTCTTACTTTTGCTTTCTTCTCCACCTTGGTAGCAAGCTGTATCACGTGATCAAGAGTCCTAATAGGCTGAAGCTCAGTCAATGATGAAGATTCATCACTTAATCCTTTTTTATAAAGCCTACAATGCCTCCATGTTTCACCTCTTGAACATCGCCAAGCAATTGTTAAAGATCCAACTTCATTGAGTACACTTCAGTAGCTTTATTCTCTCTCCTGTGTATTTTGACTGGTCATAACTCCGTTTTTCGGACTATCAGCTTGTAAATTGGCAAATCCTTGTTTACCAAGGCAATACTTCTTCATATTAACATCCACATGTACTTGTTTAGTCTCAATATGTGTCTTGTTTCTATAACTCCCAACTTCCCTCTTAGTAACTCCTATGGGATTCAAAGAAGTATCAGAATTGTGAGATAAGGTATAACGTTTGTTTCTTACCTTGGCTTTCTTCCCCACCTTGGTAGCAAGATGTATCACGTGATCAAAGTCCTAATAGGCTGAAACTCAGCCATTGATGAAGATTCATCACTCAATCCTTGTACAAAGCCTACAATGCCTCCCTGTTCCAGTTCTTGCACATCGCCAAGCAATTATTAAAGATCCATCTTCATTGAGTACACTTCAGCAGTTCTATACACTCTCCTTTGTATTTTGACTTGTCATAACTCCATTTTTGGGACTCTCACCTTCTAAATGGCCAAATCCTTGTCTTTCAAAGCATTGCTTCTTCATTTTAACATCCAGAGGTGCTGGTTTAGTCTCAATATGTGTCTTCTTTCTACAACTCCCAACTTCACCCTCATAAACTCCTATGGGATTCAAAGAACTATCAGAATTTTGGGATAAGGTATAACGTTTGTTTCTTACTTTTGCTTTCTTCTCCACCTTGGTAGCAAGCTGTATCACGGGATCAAGAGTCCAAAAAGGCTGAAGCTCAGCCATTAATGAAGATTCATCACTTAATCCTTGTACAAAGCCTACAATACCTCCTTGGTTTACCTCTTGAACATCACCAAGCAATTGTTAAAGATCCAACTTCATTGAGTACAATTCAGCGGTGCTATTCACTCTCGTGTGTATTTTGACTAGTCATAACTCATTTTTGGGACTATCAGCTTGTAAATTGGCAAATCCTTGTCTATCAAGGCATTGCTTCTTCATATTAACATCCACAGGTACTTGTTTAGTCTCAATATGTGTATTCTTTCTAAAAATCCCCACTTCACTCTTAGTAACTCCTATGGGATTCAAAGAAGTATCAGAATTGGGAGATAAGGTATAACGTTTGTTTCTTACCTTGGTTTTCTTCTCCACCTTGGTAGCAAGCTGTATCACGTGATCAAGAGTCCTAATAGGCTAAAGCTCATCCATTGATGAAGATTCATCAATCAATCCTTGTACAAAGCCTACAATGCCTCCCTGTTTCAGCTCTTGAACATCGCCAAGCAATTGCTAGAGATCCATCTTCATTGAGTACACTTCAGTAGTTCTATTCATTCTCCTTTGTATTTTGACTAGTCATAACTCCATTTTTGGGACTATCACCTTCTAAATGGACAAATCCTTGTCTATCAAAGCATTGCTTCTTCATATTAACATCTAGAGATGCTGGTTTAGTCTCAGTATGTGTCTTTTTTCTACAACTCCACACTTCACCCTCATAAACTCCTATGGGATTCAAAGAAGTATCAGAATTATGGGATAAGGTATAACGTTTGTTTCTTACTTTTGCTTTCTTCTCCACCTTGGTAGCAAGCTGTATCACGTGATAAAGAGTCCTAATCGGCTGAAGCTCAGCCAATGATGAAGATTCATCACTCAATCCTTGTACAAAGCCTACAATGCCTCCCTGGTTCAGCTCTTAAACATCGCCAAGCAATTGTTAAAGATCCAACTACATTGAGTACACTTCAGTAGTTCTATTCACTCTCCTGTGTATTTTGACTGGTCAGAACTCCATTTTTTGGACTAGCAGCTTGTAAATTGGCAAATCCTTGTTTATCAAGGCAGTACTTCTTCATATTAACATCCACATATTCTTGTTTAGTCTTAATATGTGTCTTCTTTCTACAACTCCCAATTTCCCTCTTAGTAACTCCTATGTGATTCGAAGAAGTATCAGAATTGTGAGATAAGGTATAACGTTTATTTCTTACCTTGGTTTTTTTCTTCACCTTGGTAGAAAGCTGTATCACTTGATCAAGAGTCCTAATAGGCTGAAGCTCAGCCATTGATGAAGATTCATCACTCAATCCTTGTACAAAGCCTACAATGCCTCTCTGTTTCAGCTCTTGCACATCGCCAAGCAATTATTAGAGATCCATCTTCATTGAGTACACTTCAACAGTTCTATTCACTCTCCTTTGTATTATGACTTATCATAACTCCATTTTTGGGACTCTCAGCTTCTAAATGGCCAAATCCTTGTCTATCAAAGCATTGCTTCTTCATTTTAACATCCAGAGGTGCTGGTTTAGTCTCAATATGTGTCTTCTTTCTACAACTCCCACCTTCACCCTCATAAACTCCTATGGGATTCAAAGAACTATCAGAATTATGGGATAAGGTATAACGTTTGTTTCTTACTTTTGCTTTCTTCTCCACCTTGGTAGCAAGCTGTATCACATGATCAAGAGTCCTAATAGGCTGAAGCTCAGTCAATGATGAAGATTCATCACTCAATCCTTTTATAAAGCCAACAATGCCTCCCTGTTTCACCTCTTGAACATCGCCAAGCAATTGTTAAAGATCCAACTTCAGTGAGTACACTTCAGTAGCTTTATTCACTCTCCTGTGTATTTTGACTGGTCATAACTCCGTTTTTCGGACTATCAGTTTGTAAATTGGCAAATCCTTGTTTATCAAGGCAATACTTCTTCATATTAACATCCACATGTACTTGTTTAGTCTCAATATGTTTCTTCTTTCTACAACTCCCAACTTCCCTCTTAGTAACTCCTATGGGATTCAAAGAAGTATCAGAATTGTGAGATAAGGTATAACGTTTGTTTCTTACCTTGGTTTTCTTCCCCACCTTGGTAGCAAGATGTATCACGTGATCAAGAGTCCTAATAGGCTGAAACTCAGCCATTGATGAAGATTCATCACTCAGCCCTTGTACAAAGCCTACAATGCCTCCCTGTTCCAGTTCTTGCACATCGCCAAGCAATTATTAGAGATCCATCTTCATTGAGTACACTTCAGCAGTCCTATTTATTCTCCTTTGTATTTTGACCTGTCATAACTCCATTTTCTTCCCCACCTTGGTAGCAAGATGTATCACGTGATCAAGAGTCCTAATAGGCTGAAACTCAGCCATTGATGAAGATTCATCACTCAGCCCTTGTACAAAGCCTACAATGCCTCCCTGTTCCAGTTCTTGCACATCGCCAAGCAATTATTAGAGATCCATCTTCATTGAGTACACTTCAGCAGTCCTATTTATTCTCCTTTGTATTTTGACCTGTCATAACTCCATTTTTGGGACTCTCACCTTCTAAATGGCCAAATCCTTGTCTTTCAAAGCATTGCTTCTTAATTTTAACATCCAGAGGTGCTGGTTTAGTCTCAATATGTGTCTTCTTTCTACAACTCCCACCTTCACCCTCATAAACTCCTATGGGATTCAAAGAACTATCAGAATTATGGGATAAGGTATAACGTTTGTTTCTTACTTTTGCTTTCTTCTCCACCTTGGTAGCAAGCTGTATCACGTGATCAAGAGTCCTAATAGGCTGAAGCTCAGTCAATGATGAAGATTCATCACTCAATCCTTTTATAAAGCCAACAATGCCTCCCTGTTTCACCTCTTGAACATCGCCAAGCAATTGTTAAAGATCCAACTTCAGTGAGTACACTTCAGTAGCTTTATTCACTCTCCTGTGTATTTTGACTGGTCATAACTCCGTTTTTCGGACTATCAGTTTGTAAATTGGCAAATCCTTGTTTATCAAGGCAAGACTTCTTCATATTAACATCCACATGTACTTGTTTAGTCTCAATATGTTTCTTCTTTCTACAACTCCCAACTTTCCTCTTAGTAACTCCTATGGGATTCAAAGAAGTATCAGAATTGTGAGATAAGGTATAACATTTGTTTCTTACCTTGGTTTTCTTCCCCACCTTGGTAGCAAGGTGTATCACGTGATCAAGAGTCCTAATAGGCTGAAACTCAGCCATTGATGAAGATTCATCACTCAGCCCTTGTACAAAGCCTACAATGCCTCCCTGTTCCAGTTCTTGCACATCGCCAAGCAATTATTAGAGATCCATCTTCATTGAGTACACTTCAGCAGTCCTATTTATTCTCCTTTGTATTTTGACCTGTCATAACTCCATTTTTGGGACTCTCACCTTCTAAATGGCCAAATCCTTGTCTTTCAAAGCATTGCTTCTTAATTTTAACATCCAGAGGTGCTGGTTTAGTCTCAATATGTGTCTTCTTTCTACAACTCCCAACTTCACCCTCATAAACTCCTATGGGATTCAAAGAAGTATCAGAATTATGGGATAAGGTATAACGTTTGTTTCTTACTTTTGCTTTCTTCTCCACCTTGGTAGCAAGCTGTATCACGTGATCAAGAGTCCTAATAGGCTGAAGCTCAGTCAATGATGAAGATTCATCACTTAATCCTTTTATAAAGCCTACAGTGCCTCCCTGTTTCACCTCTTGAACATCGCCAAGCAATTGTTAAAGATCCAACTTCATTGAGTACACTTCAGTAGCTTTATTCACTCTCCCAACTTCCCTCTTAGTAACTCCTATGGGATTCAAAGAAGTATCAGAATTGTGAGATAAGGTATAACGTTTGTTTCTTACCTTGGTTTTCTTCCCCACCTTAGTAACAAGTTGTATCACGTGATCAAGAGTCCCAATAGGCTGAAACTCAGCCATTGATGAAGATTCATCACTCAATCCTTGTACAAAGCCTACATTGCCTCCCTGTTTCAGTTCTTGCACATCGCCAAGCAATTATTAGAGATCCATCTTAATTGAGTACACTTCAGCAGTTGTATTTGTTCTCCTTTTTATTTTGACTTGTCATAACTCCATTTTTGGGAATCTCACCTTCTAAATGGCCATATCCTTGTCTATCAAAGCATTGTTTCTTCATTTTAACATCCAGAGGTGCTGGTTTAGTCTCAATATGTGTCTTCTTTCTACAACTCCCAACCTTACCCTCATAAACTCCTATGGGATTCAAAGAACTATCAGAATTATGGGATAAGGTATAACGTTTGTTTCTTACTTTTGCTTTCTTCTCCACCTTGGTAGCAAGCTGTATCACGTGATCAAGAGTCCTAATAGGCTGAAGCTCAGTCAATGATGAAGATTCATCACTTAATCCTTGTATAAAGCCTACAATGCCTCCCTGTTTCACCTCTTGAACATCGCAAAGCAATTGTTAAAGATCCAACTTCGTTGAGTACACTTCAGTAGCTTTATTCACTCTCCTGTGTATTTTGACTGGTCATAACTCCGTTTTTCGGACTATCAGCTTGTAAATTGGCAAATCCTTGTTTATCAAGGCAATACTTCTTCATATTAACATCCACATGTACTTGTTTAGTCTCAATATGTGTCTTGTTTTTACAACTCCCAACTTCCCTCTTAGTAACTCCTATGGAATTCAAAGAAGTATCAGAATTGTGAGATAAGGTATAACGTTTGTTTCTTACCTTGGTTTTCTTCCCCACCTTGGTAGCAAGATGTATCACGTGATCAAGAGTCCTAATAGGCTGAAACTCAGCCATTGATGAAGATTCATCACTCAATCCTTGTACAAAGCCTACAATGCCTCCCTGTTTCACCTCTTGAACATCGCCAAGCAATTGTTCAAGATCCAACTTCATTGAGTACACTTCAGTAGTTCTATTCACTCTCCTGTGTATTTTGACTATTCATAACTCAATTTTTCGGACTATCAGCTTGTAAATTGGCAAATCCTTGTTTATCAAGGCAATATTTCTTCATATTAACATCCACATGTACATGTTTAGTCTCAATATGTTTCTTCTTTCTACAACTCCCAATTTCCCTCTTAGTAACTCCTATGAGATTCAAAGAAGTATCAGAATCGTGAGATAAGGTATAACGTTTGTTTCTTACCTTGGCTTTCTTCCCCACCTTGGTAGCAAGATGTATCATGTGATCAAGAGTCCTAATAGGCTGATGCTCAACCATTGATGAAGATTCATTACTCAATACTTGTACAAAGCCTACAATGCCTCCCTGTTTCAACTCTTGAACATCGCTAAGCAATTGTTAGAGATCCAACTTCATTGAATACACTTCAGCAGTTCTATTAACTCTCCTTTGTATTTTGACTTATCATAACTCTATTTTTGGGACTATCAGCTTGTAAATTGGCAAATCCTTCTTTATCAAGGCAATACTTCTTCATATTAACATCCACATGTACTTGTTTAGTCTCAATATGTGTCTTGTGTCTACAACTCCCAACTTCCCTCTTAGTAACTCCTATGGAATTCAAAGAAGTATCAGAATTGTGAGATAAGGTATAACGTTTGTTTCTTACCTTGGTTTTCTTCCCCACCTTGGTAGCAATATGTATCACGTGATCAAGAGTCCTAATAGGCTGAAACTCAGCCATTGATGAAGATTCATCACTCAATCCTTGTACAAAGCCTACAATGCCTCCCTGTTTCACCTCTTGAACATCGCCAAGCAATTGTTCAAGATCCAACTTCACTGAGTACACTTCAGTAGTTCTATTCACTCTCCTGTGTATTTTGACTGGTCATAACTCCATTTTTCGGACTATCAGCTTGTAAATTGGCAAATCCTTGTTTATCAAGGCAATATTTCTTCATATTATAACATCCACATGTACATGTTTAGTCTCAATATGTTTCTTCTTTCTACAACTCCCAATTTCCCTCTTAGTAACTCCTATGGGATTCAAAGAAGTATCAGAATCGTGAGATAAGGTATAACGTTTGTTTCTTACCTTCGCTTTCTTCCCCACCTTGGTAGCAAGATGTATCATGTGATCAAGAGTCCTAATAGGCTGGTGCTCAACCATTGATGAAGATTCATTACTCAATACTTGTACAAAGCCTACAATGCCTCCCTGTTTCAACTCTTGAACATCGCTACGCAATTGTTAGAGATCCAACTTCATTGAATACACTTCAGCAGTTCTATTAACTCTCCTTTATATTTTGACTTGTCATAACTCTATTTTTGGGACTATCAGCTTGTAAATGGTCAAATCCTGTATATCAAAGCATTGCTTCTTCATATTAACATCAATAGGTGCTGGTTTAGTCTCAATATGTGTCTTCTTACTACAACTCCCAACTTCACCCTCATAAACTCCTATGGGATTCAAAGAAGTATCAAAATTATGGGATAAGGTATAACGTTTATTTCTTACCTTGGCTTTCTTCTCCACCGTGGTAGCAAGATGTATCACGGGATCAAGAGTCCTAATAGGCTGAAGCTCAGTCAATGATGAAGATTCATCACTCAATCCTTGTATAAAGCCTACAATGCCTCCCTGTTTCACCTCTTGAACATCGCTAAGCAATTGTTAGAGATCCAACTTCATTGAGTACACTTCAGTAGTTCTATTCACTCTAATGTGTATTTTGACTGGTCATAACTCCATTTTTCAGACTATCAGCTTGTAAATTGGCAAATCCTTGTTTATCAAGGCAATACTTCTTCATATTAACATCCACATGTACATGTTTATTCTCAATATGTGTCTTCTTTCTACAACTCCCATCTTCACCCTCATAAACTCCTATGGGATTCAAAGAAGTATCAGAATTGGGGGATAAGGTATAACGTTTGTTTCTTACCTTGGTTTTCTTCTCCACCTTGGTAGCAAGCTGTATCACGTGATCAAGAGTCCTAATAGGCTGAAACTCAGCCATTGATGAAGATTCGTCAATCAATCCTTGTACAAAGCCTACAATGCCTCCCTGTTTCAGCTCTTGAACATCGGAAAGCAATTGCTAGAGATCCATCTTCATTGAGTACACTTCAGTAGTTCTATTCAATCTCCTTTGTATTTTGACTTGTCAAAACTCCATTTTTGGGACTATCAGCTTCTAAATGGCCAAATCCTTGTCTATCAAAGCATTGTTTCTTCATATTAACATCAAGAGGTGCTGGTTTAGTCTCAATATGTGTCTTCTTTCTACAACTCCCAACTTCACCCTCATAAACTCCTATGGGATTCAAAGAACTATCAGTATTATGGGATAAGCTATAACGTTTGTTTCTTACTTTTGCTTTCTTTTCCACCTTGGTAGCAAGTTGTATCACGTGATCAAGAGTCCTAATAGGCTGAAGCTCAGTCAATGATGAAGATTCATCAATCAATCCTTGTATAAAGCCTACAATGCCTCCCTGTTTCACTTCTTGAACATTGCCAAGCAATTGTTAAAGATCCAACTTCATTGAGTACACTTCAGTAGTTCTATTCACTCTCCTGTGTATTTTGACTGGTCATAACTCCATTTTTCGGACTATTAGCTTATAAATTGGCAAATCCTTGTTTATCAAGGCAATAGTTTTTCATATTAACATCCACATGTACTTGTTTAGTCTCAATATGTGTCTTCTTTCTACAACTCCCAAATTCCCTCTTAGTAACTCCTATGGGATTTAAAGAAGTATCAGAATTGTGAGATAAGGTATAACGTTTTTGTCTTACCTTGGCTTTCTTCCCCACCTTGGTAGCAAGATGTATCACGTGATCAAGAGTCCTAATAGGCTGAAACTCAGCCATTGATGAAGATTCATCACTCAATCCTTGTACAAAGCCTACAATGCCTCCCTGTTTCAGTTCTTGCACATCGCCAAGCAATTATTAGAGATCCATCTTCATTGAGTACACTTCAGCAGTTCTATACACTCTCCTTTGTATTTTGACTTGTCATAACTCCATTTTTGGGACTCTCAGCTTCTAAATGGCCAAATCCTTGTCCATTAAAGCATTGCTTCTTCATTTTAACATCCAGAGGTGCTGGTTTAGTCTTAATATGTGTCTTCTTTCTACAACTCCCAATTTCACCCTCATAAACTGCTATGGGATTCAAAGAACTATCAGAAATATGGGATACGGTATAACGTTTGTTTCTTACTTTTGCTTTCTTCTCCACCTTGGTAGCAAGCTGTATCACGTGATCAAGAGTCCTAATAGGCTGAAGCTCAGTCAATGATGAAGATTCATCACTCAATCCTTGTATAAAGCCTACAATGCCTCCCTGTTTCACCTCTTGAACATCGCCAAGCAATTGTTAAAGATTCAACTTCATTGAGTACACTTCAGTAGTTCTATTCACTCTCCTGTGTATTTTGACTGGTCATACCTCCATTTTTCGGACTATCAGCTTGTAAATTGGCAAATCCTTGTTTATCAAGGCAATACTTTTCATATTAACATCCACATGTACTTGTTTAGTCTCAATATGTGTCTTCTTTCTACAACTTCCAACTTCCCTCTTAGTAACTCCTATGGGATTCAAAGAAGTATCAGAATTGTGAGATAAGGTATAACGTTTGTTTCTTACCTTGGCTTTCTTCCCCACCTTGGTAGCAAGATGTATCATGTGATCAAGAGTTCTAATAGGCTGAAGCTCAACCATTGATGAAGATTCATTACTCAATCCTTGTACAAAGCCTACAATTCCTCCCTGTTTCAGCTCTTGAACATCGCCAAGCAATTGTTAGAGATCCAACTTCATTGAATACACTTCAGCAGTTCTGTTAACGCTCCTTTGTATTTTGACTTGTCATAACTCTATTTTTGGGACTATCAGCTTGTAAATGGTCAAATCCTGTATATCAAAGCATTGCTTCTTCATATTAACATCAAAATAGGTGCCGGTTTAGTCTCAATATGTGTCTTCTTACTACAACTCCCAACTTCACCCTCATAAACTCCTATGGGATTCAAAGAAGTATCAAAATTATGGGATAAGGTATAACGTTTAGTTCTTACCTTGACTTTCTTCTCCACCGTGGTAGCAAGATGTATCACGGGATCAAGATTCCAAAAAGGCTGAAGCTCAGCCATTAATGAAGATTCATCACTCAATCCTTGTACAAAGCCTACAATACCTCCATTTTCCAGCTCTTGTACATCGCCAAGCAATTGTTAGAGATCCAACTTTATTGAGTACACTTCAGCAGTGCTATTCACTCTCCTGTGTATTTTGACTGGTAATAACTCATTTTTGGGACTATCAGCTTGTAACCAAATCCTTGTCTATCAAGGCATTGCTTCTTCATATTAACATCCACATGTACTTGTTTAGTCTCAATATGTGTATTCTTTCTAAAAATCCCCATTTCACTCTTAGTAACTCCTATGGGATTCAAAGAAGTATCTGAATTGGGGGATAAGGTATAACGTTTGTTTCTTACCTTGGCTTTCTTCTCCACCGTGGTAGCAAGATGTATCACGGGATCAAGAGTCCAAGAAGGCTGAAGCTCTGCCATTAATGAAGATTCATCACTCAATCCTTGTACAAAGCCTACAATACCTCCACGTTCCAGCTCTTGTACATCGCCAAGCAATTGTTAGAGATCCAACTTCATTAAGTACACTTCAGCAGTGCTATTCACTCTCCTGTGTATTTTGACTGGTAATAACTCATTTTTGGGACTATCAGCTTGTAAATTGGCAAATCCTTGTCTATCAAGGCATTGCTTCTTCATATTAACATCCATAGGTACTTGTTTAGTCTCAATATGTGTATTCTTTCTAAAAATCCCCACTTCACTCTTAGTAACTCCTATGGGATTCAAAGAAGTATCAGAATTGTTGGATAAGGTATAACGTTTGTTTCTTACCTTGGTTTTCTTCTCCACCTTGGTAGCAAGCTGTATCACGCGATCAAGAGTCCTAATAGGCTAAAACGCAGCCATTGATGAAGATTCATCAATCAATCCTTGTATAAAGCCTACAATGCCTCCCTGTTTCAGCTCTTGCACATCTTCAAGCAATTATTAGAGATCCATCTTCATTTAGTATACTTCAGCAGTTCTATTCACTCTCCTTTGTATTTTGACTTGTCATAACTCCATTTTTGGGACTCTCAGCTTCAAAATGGCCAAATCCTTGTCTATCAAAGCATTGCTTCTTCATTTTAACATCAATAGGTGCTGGTTTAGTCTCAATATGTGTCTTCTTTCTACAACTCCCAACTTCACCCTCATAAACTACTATGGGATTCAAAGAACTATCAAAATTATGGGATAAAGTATAACGTTTGTTTCTTACTTTTGCTTTCTTCTCCACCTTGGTAGCAAGTTGTATCACGTGATCAAGAGTCCTAATAGGCTGAAGCTCAGTCAATTATGAAGATTCATCACTCAATCCTTGTATAAAGCCTACAATGCGTCCCTGTTTCACCTCTTGAACATTGCCAAGCAATTGTTAAAGATTCAACTTCATTGAGTACACTTCAGTAGTTCTATTCACTCTCCTGTGTATTTTGATTGGTCATAACTCCATTTTTTGGACTATCAGCTTGTAAATTGGCAAATCCTTGTTTATCAAGGCAGTATTTTTTCATATTAACATCCACATGTACTTGTTTAGTCTCAATATGTGTCTTCTTTCTACAACTCCCAAATTCCCTCTTAGTAACTCCTATGAGATTCAAAGAAGTATCAGAATTGTGAGATAAGGTATAACGTTTGTTTCTTACCTTGGCTTTCTTCCCCACCTTGGTAGCAAGATGTATCACGTGATCAAGAGTCCTAATAGGCTGAAACTCAGCCATTGATGAAGATTCATCACTCAATCCTTGTACAAAGCCTACAATGTGATAAACAGGTTTTTACACCGTCTTAAGGCTATCAAATAAACCTATCGTGCATAGCACTTTAGGATCGAATCCACAAGGACTAAAGATTACACACCAAAGATGCGAGATACGAACTAATCTAGAGCAAATAATGAATTGGTTTTCTAAACTAAGAACTAAAAGAAAAGCAATGAACTCCAAATCGAAGAAAGGAAAAATAAGAGAAAGCATTGGATCATGGGAATCTACTATCATAAGAGTGAATCAAACGGAGATGCATTAGTTCGAATATTCATTATCCTAGAACATGGAACACTAATCAAGACTAATCCACTTCCGTGGCACTAATCCCTTCACTAATCATCCGATAATCAATAACTTCCGTTAGCTATCAGAATGATCAATGAGCATTAATAATAAGTCCAATAAGTTCACTAAACACCCTAAACATCAACTTCCGTTGGCTAGGATATGTAAAGCTCATAAAAGGATTTGTTCAAGCATTTCATCGAACACCTTCCGGGTGTGAAATGTCTAAGCTCTAAATTACCAATTCCTTGGCTAATCTAGCATTAAGATCAATCCTAAATGAAGGAACTAACAAATAACAACCTAAACAATCATCATCCAACCATCAATTCATCCTAATCTAGCAAATCCCATGATCCAACTAAAAACCTAACACAAGAACACTAAGAACATGCTAAGAACATCAAGAACACAAACCCAGAAAATAAAAGTCAACTCATAAAAATAACACAAATCAAAAATCTAAACCGATCAAATTAAAGAAGATAAAGAAACAAGACATAATATATATATAGATTGAAGAAATCTTCATAAGAGTTGGATTAAAAATGAAGAGCAATTCAAGAACACCAAGAGGTGTTCTTGAACTCTCTCAACTCTAAAAAATGAAGAAAACTTCGTCCTGACATTATTGGTGATTGGTATTTATACAAAGGGGAGAGTTGGAGCAGGTAAAAAGGAAAAAGGGAGTCGGCCGGTGGTGTGGCGGTGGTGTTCTGGCGGTGGGGTGTCGCCATGGCATCCTGGCGGTCCATTTGTGGCGGCCAAATGGCCGCTAGAATCATCTCCTGAGAGCTGAGCCTTCATTTTCGTCTTGGCGGTCCTGCGATAGCGGTCTGGGGTGCGGGGGCCATATCTCCTTAACCATTTACCCAAATCAATCGAGATTACTTCCATTCGAAAGCTAACTCAATGTCCTACAACTTTCATGAAGGAAGATGGAGCTAAATCGTACGGTAAAGGCTTCCTAGGAGACGATCTTTCAGACCCTTTTGTTTATGGCGGAGGGGGTCGCTACGGAGTCTCTGGCGGGCCTTAGGTGGCGGTGGGGTGTCGCCATGGCATCCTGGCGGTCCATTTGTGGCGGCCAAATGGCCGCTAGGACGCACTCCAGATGGTGAGTACGGGGTATTGATCTTGGCGGGCTATTCTTGGCGAGGGGGTGCCGCCATAGGACTCTGAAAGTTCCCGAAACATGACTCTAGCTTCCTTTGATCCTCTCGAGCCTTCTCCTTCATGTCCCAAGCTTCATATTCACCTAGAAAAGACTCAAGACACAACAAAAAGACCAAAAACACTACTTCATGATCCTAGAACCTAATGAATGTGAATGAACTCTTAAAACAAACACTTACAATCTAAATGAAGTGAAAAACAAAGGAAAACAAATGAAAGCTAAAGTAAATATGAGGTAAAATGCAATGATATCACAATGCCTCCCTGTTTCAGTTCTTGCACATCGCCAAGCAATTATTAGAGATCCATCTTCATTGAGTACACTTCAACAGTTCTATTCACTCTCCTTTGTATTATGACTTGTCATAACTCCATTTTTGGGACTCTCAGCTTCTAAATGGCCAAATTGTAGTACAAAGGGCTATCGAATCCAATCAGGACTATTGTAGGCAATCAGGATGTAGCAAATCTGTCTAAGTCAAGCCAAATAGAAAGGTTTGAAGTAACAGGGTGAAACAACTAAAACAAGAACTAAAAATAAGTAACAGAAACTAGAAACAGAGATTCAAAACTAAACAGGAATAGAAACAAAACAAAACTAAACAAGAACAGAAAAACAGAGCAAGCTAAAGCAGAAAAACAGAGTATGATAAAGCAGAAAACTATCAGGATGAGAAAAGGTCCTAAGGATGAGTTCTAGATCTGGTATTCATCATGGTGATTCCTAGTGATCTAATAAACAACTTCATAGAAGGGATCTCTCAACTATAAGCATCAAAAGAGTGATAGATCCACTTCCCAGTTACATCTACCCCCAAATTCTCTAAACTTCCTAGTCTTGGAATCCACACCTATGCCCCATTGACTGTCACTAACACTCAGATAGGACTCCAATGAAACATAAAGAGAAAAAGCATTAAGAAACAGCTTATAAATGTCAAACTACAACTTGCTTTCCTATGATCCTATATCAATCATTGGAAAGAAGCTCCAGATCTCTGGTATTAGCAGATCTGGTGTTTCACAAGTGATGTGCAAGGAAACACCAAGATCAGATCCCAAGTGGGTGTACAGGGAATCTGCATTAGAAGAAGGCTAAAGGTAAGATAGCCAACCGATGCTTACAAGAACAATTTCTCATCTACCCATCCCATATACAAAGATTCTGCTACCACCTAATCCTAAACCCAGAAGGTGATCCTAAATCTACCCTTAGGCACTTTTCTGCCGTGAATCCTTTTTGGATATCTCATTCCTCTTTCTTTATTTATTCATTCTAAGGAAAGGGTTCTCATGCTTTATTGCTTATGCTAGCGGATTGGGTTCTTTTAAATCTGAGGCTCTTCTATTCTTCTTATTCATTAAGACATTTCAGGCTTTTTGCCTTTCTTTTCTTTTTATGCTTTCTGAGCCTATACATTTCTTTTCTTCTTTTTCAAATCCCAAATCCTTTACTAGAGTAGCTTTCTTATTTTCAGCTTAGATCTTTTCCCAGAACTTCTTTTCTTTCCTTTCTCTTCTTTTCTTTCCCTTGAACCCCAAAATGAAAATTAAACTCGGTTTAGTAAACTCGAGGTGTGAACTCGGTCTCCTAACCGAGCTTATGCAACCGAGCTAAATCCCTTATTCTAAATTCTAGTCTATCCTCCTAACCACAGTTCAGTTCCCCACTTAGTTCTATCTGGCTCAAAGGTTGTGAACCAGACCTATATGTATGAGAAACCGTTCTTGTCGGCACAGACCTATCACTTTCTGCCAAGCTCAATCCTGAAATAGGCCTCACATTCACACATAGAGTATTGTTGGTTTGAAAGGAAGGCCAAGGTTAAAGGTAGGGGAAACTATTCCAATGATGGGAATCAGCTATTTGGATTCACAAGGGTGGTGAAAAGAGTAAGAGAATCCAAATATGTATAAGGTATCCATGAGTTCAAATCAAAGACATAGACATGATAATTGCAATTCAGTTTAAGGTTCTAATAGACAGGGGATGATATCAGATCAAGACATGCTTCAGCCAAAACTAAATGTTAAACAATGCAATCTAGGCATGGTGCGGTCTTATGCTTCAAGCTTACAGGAATGCATTAGACAACTATTAACTAGGGCATTGAGACTATTTCATAAACCAGCATGCTTACAAGGCTTTTATCATCCTAGTCCCTTATGCAGATGAACAATTCTATATGAAATGCATCTAGACTTAATCTTAAACATGAATGCAATCTACATGAACACTCTGTTTTTGTGGAATGCTTTTCTAAAAATTTTCAAATTTTTATGGTTTTTCTTATGCAAATAGATGAGATGCTATGCAAACTCAATATGCAAAATTTGAAATAAGAAAACAGTAAACAATATCAAATGCATCTCAAACCCTCCCCCAAACTTGAATTACACAGTCCAATAAAAGATTCAAAGGAAGGTATGAGAATGAAAAACAATAAGAAGAAACTAAATATGAATGGTATAGACAAAGGTGAAGAGTGGAGTTGTACCTCAGTTCTGAAAGAAGGAGTCCTTGTAGGCCTCCATGCTTTCTCTAGTGTATCCTAGTGTGGATGTCTCAAGCTCGGGTCTGTAACCGAGTTCTCTGGCCGAGCTGGAGCGTGTGTTGAGGGATAGCTCGGTCAGCTGACCGAGTGGAGGGGTTGAGTAGAATTTATGTGCTCTTGACTCGGTCTAGATGCCGAGTGCATTGACCGAGCTGGTGCCTTGATCCCAATATTGTGTTGCTCTCCTCTTTCTTTGTCTCGGTTCAACTGCTGAATGCCTTGGAGGATCTGCTGAAGTTGTTTGCCTAGGACTAAAACTGAAGGAGCCACTTCTTTTCAACTGAGGGCCTGGAGGAGTTCTTGAGGATTTCTTTCCCTTAAGCTTTTTGATTTGTTTCTTCATAGACTTCACCGAGTCACTCAAATCCTTCACTGTATCCTTCAGAACAGACACGGTTTTATGTTGCCATTTCCCCAATCGCTGCAACAGGTTTATTCTCCTATTTGCTTCCTTTAGAGTCTTTGCTGAAGGCTCTTCATCAAAAAAATAAGGCTCATCCTCTTGCCGTTCTTCTTCTGCAACTCTGGTTGTCTGGGTTGGAACTTCCTCATCCTGGTTATACAAAGCTTCGAGTGGGGGACAGAACTCAATTCCTCCAGTTCTTGAAATCTGAGTGAAGTGTTCACTTGGGAGCTTGATTCTGCTTGGTCCAGCTGAGGGGTGAGTGAACTGGTATAGATGACCCCCTTGGATCCATTTCCTGTCCAGAATATGCTGCTTGACCAGATTAGGGATATCTAGCCATTCAGGTTGATATGGAGCTGTTTGTAGTGGCACTCCAGCTGCCAAAAGGATTGGGGTGATGACACCACCAACTACCAAATCTCCACAGCTTCTCTTCTTATGCAACATGTGAGCCCAATCCCTATACCACATTAACTGTAACAGCAGAAGTAGAGCATTCCCCACATTGGCTTTGTCGCCTTGAAAGATCTTCCTTCCTCTCTCATCATTGAGTCTTTCAAGAAGCGCTGTATCTAACATCTGGAGCTCTCCTTGGTTCACATTCCCGTTGACTCTTCTTGCAAAGAATGTGCTTGCAAGTGCCTTATGTGCATACCTGATCACAGGGCTCCTGATTTGAGCAGCCTTACTCCTAGATGATTGATAGCCATCCCCTTATGCTATTATTCCCCAAAGTGCTTGCAGCTCTTCTTTATCATAGTTCTGAAGTGTGTTGTCTCCTGTTGGGAAGTTGAAAATCCCATCCAGCTGACTGATATAGAGCAGATACCCTACCTCATGTACTTCGAACGTTATGAAGCCAAACTCTTCGGGATTCTGGTTGTCTTGCTCTGCTTCTTCAGAGTTCTCATAGATGTGGAAGCTTAGCGAAGCTAGGAATTGGCACGTTTCTTCTTTATAACCAGCATATGTCATCTCCATTAATGTTTTGAGATTACATTGTTCAAACAGGTACTCCACATCTCTTGCTATTCCAAGAGCTTCCATGGTTTCTGGATGTGGATACCTTGTTGATCCAAAACGCATTGCCATAAGAGCCTCATAGCGCTCTTCCTCAGTTATTTCCTTTCTCCTTGTCCCTCTAGTGTTTTTCCTCTCCTCTCTGGGAGGCTCAATCTCCATAGCAGTTTCATCACCCTCAACTTCCATTTCTGAGTCTTCATCGACTAATTCAGGGCGCTTCCCTCTGGCTATATCCTTCTTGTTTCTCGAGTACAGCTTGACAACATCCTCTTCTTCTCTGGTTGGGTGTTTGATAGTTCCCCTGTGCTTGTTGCTTCCGTAGAGCGCTTTGGTCCATTGCAGTTAGGTACCTGAAACGCGTTAATCAAAGAGGCATTAGGTAACGTTTTTAATGAACTCGGTGCCATGCACTCGGCCAAATCCAACCGAGCTTGATCCTAAATACCAAGCTCGATGCCTTGAGCTCGGTTTATCAGACCGAGTGTGTCTACTCGAGTTGGTGACCGAGTGAATGTAAACGAGTGGATGTATAACAAACAAGCATATACGAATCATTCAATCCTTTTAAAGCACGCTTCATCTCTATATTCAAAGTTTCGTTTCTAGGTAATATCAAGTGTCCAATGCATAGCTCATGCTCTCCTAAGAACATTTTTCAGAATCTCATTCAAAATGGTTAAACAAGTTCGAATATGGTAAATTTATAGAAGTTGTACGTTTTTGGACACATGTGAGCTAGCAAATTCAAATTCTACTCAAGAACATTCAAGTTCTAAACCCAAAAAACTTAGAAAATTTTCAAATATTCAATTTCCAAACTTCTATTAAATCAATTCTAGATGCATCAATATGTATTCAAAACATTAATCAATCGGTTTTAAAAGATTAAGATCATGAGAAACTTGGTTTTAAGCAGTTTTTAAACGATTTGGCTTGAAGAATGCTCAAGAACATCAAGAACATCAAGAACATCAAACCCAGAAACGTGAAACAAATCGATTAGAGAAACTTACTTGATGAAACCGAGTGCAAATGAGAGCTAAACCGAGTTAGTGCCTAGAAGGTGTGAGCTCGAGATGATGAACTCGGTTTGGCTAAATCGAGTTTGAAATTTTTATGAAAATTTGTTGAGAAAACTTTGAGATTCTAGAGAGAGTATCTATGTAAAACGTTTTGTGAGGATGAATTAGAGAGAGGAGCGCATGAGGGAGTTTTAAAAAGGTTTATGAGAGTGAAAAGGGACAAAAGGACAAACATGTAGTCCCTAAACGAGTGGAGCGGCCGAGCTCAATTCAAATTCGAATCTAGATCTATTTTCAAATTCAAATTTATGCAAGAGGAGGGAAGAAATGTTGACTCGTTGACTAAGCTCGGTCAACCTTGGTCGAGTTGACCGGCCGAGTCAAAACGTTGACTTACTCGGTTTGGCTTGACCGAGTTTGATCAATCGAGTCCTAACCTGGATTGTTGCTTGAACTCGGTTCCTTGAGCTCGATGTGGCTTGACCGAGTGGACTACACCGAGTGGTCCTCCTTGTCACAACATCACTCTTTCTCAATCATCTTATCCCTGCAGTTTCTTGCCAACAAGACTAGGTAGAAAACTTATTAGAAATAACAGAAATGAACTAAACTTAAATGAAAAGTATTTACAAAGATAGTCATGGGATTTCCTCCCAAGTGAGCTTGTTTAAAGTCACTGAGCTTGACTTCCTTACAGTGCTTTCTATGGAGGATGAGGTGGAGGAACTGAAATCCCCCTTGCTTCCTGGTCACCTTGATCATCAAACAGGACATGATCTCTTGAGGGATCATCATAGTTGTTTTCCACAGATTCTTCATCAAGATAGTCTTCCTCTTCTTGCTGAGGATGGTCCAACTCTCTAAACCATTCGACTGCTTTCCTTCCCTTGTTGATCGCTGTGAAACAGATTGAGGAAGTATTCATCTTGAAACCCTGAGGCTTGGATTCACCCTTTTCGTAGAGCAGACTTGTTCCTTGCCTTTGCAGTTTTTCCACAACACTATTCAAAGCTCTGATAGCTTCATCTTGCCTTTCAGCCTTATCCTGGAGCTTCACCCATTCTGTTGGATCCATCTGTTTGGGAAGAACTATTTGAGGGTCTAACTCGGTTTGATTGGTCGAGTTAGGTGCCCCAGCTTGTTCCAGAGTTTCCTCTAATACTGCTTCAGCACCCTTGTCTAACAGATCTTCCTTAGGGTCATCCTCAGGTAGGTTGGTTGTCGAAACTTCATCATTCTGAACAAGTTCCTTTAAGGTAAACACCTGACCTTCGATAGTTGCCCTTTTCCTGCTATCATTGATGTCAAACTCCATCTTTAGATTGTCAACTAGGTTAAGAGCAATCTTACCTCCTTTCACATCTATCACAGTTCCAGCAGTTGCTAAGAATGGCCTCCCAAGAATCAGTGGGTCTGCTGGTTCTTCTTCCATCTCCAAAACCACAAAGTCAGCAAGAACTGTTACCTCACCTATCTTCACAGGAAGATCTTTCAGCATTCCCTGTGGGATTCTTGTTGTACCATCAGCTAGCACTAGGGTGATGTTACAGGACCTGAAGTTCTCTGCTTTTAACTTCTGAGCTATAGACAGAGGCATCAGGCTAACAGCAGCTCCAAGGTCACAGAGACTACTTTTAAAGTTTAGAGTCCCTATAGTGCATGGAAGAGTGAATGAACCTGGGTCTTCAAGCTTTTCCTTGATCACCCTCTCTCCTATGACCGCCTTGCAATCATATTTCACTTCTTTCATACTATCAACTTTCATCTTTCTCCTCAGCAGTTCTTCTCGAATGATTTTCTCCTGAGTGGGGATAATGGACAAAATAGTCTCTAAAGGCATTATCTGCTCAAGCTTGTCCACTGCACTTTTGAGATCATTTGTAGCCTTCTCCAAGAGTTCCTGCTTGAATCTCCAAGGGAAAGGAATCTTGGAGACATAAGGAGGAGGGATGTAAGGTACCCTCTTCTCTTCTTGAACAGCTTTACCCTTGAGCTCGGTTTGGTGGCCGAGTTTGATCATTGTTGTTTTCTCCTTAAGCTCGGGCCTCTGATCGAGTGCATAGACCGAGTGCAGGCTTTGGAGTTTCAGATTTGGTTACTTTTTGATAGAAAGCCTCCCCTTCCTGAATCTCACTGTCCTCAGTGACATGGATTGCATTAACATTAGCATAATCCTTTGGGTTCTGAACAGCTTTTCCAGGTAACTGTCCTGGATGTTGAGTAGATGATGTAGATGCCCCCTTGTTTTCCAAAAACAACAGTCTTGAGTTCATAGCTTCTATCTTTGCATTCAGAGCATTGCAGTTTGAATCCACTTGATTTCTTATCTCAGAAAATCTCTTTACCTGTTCCATGACACAAGTAGCTTGCCCCTGGAGTAATTGTTGGAGCATTTGTTCCACTAAAGCATTGGTAGGTTGTGAATTCTGAGAAGCAAATCCTGGTGGTGCATTAGAAACTGGTTGCTGGTTGTAGTTATTCTGGAATTGCTGTTTAGGTGCATAACCCTGGTTCTGGTTGTAAGGAATGAATGGTTTAGTTTGAGCTTGTTGTTGTGGTGGATAGACCTGATCTTGAGGATTTGCAACATTGTTACTCCTGTAGGACAGATTGGAGTTTGCTTTGTAGTTTACAAACTCTTTGTTGTAGCCACCTTGATTCTGAATGTAACTAACTTCTTCCATTTGATCAGGCTCCCCTTCTTGAATCTGTGCCATTTCTTCTTCAGAGATAAAGTGGACATGTTTCTGTTGTTGACCTAGAAGGAGCTTGTCAATCTTCTCATTTAGAGCCCTGATCTCCTTTTTGTGCTTATCCTCAAAATCTGAATTTCCCCTTGGAGTTCTATCATATTCCTCACTGTAGGTGCCATCTGATTGTGCCAAGCTCTCTACCAGCTCCCATCCTTCAACAACATCTTTATTGAGAAAGTTGCCATTGCTGGCTGTATCAAGCAACATTCTGAATTTTGGTAACACTCCACGGTATAAAGTACTCAACAGTGACTCATTGCTGAACCCATGGTGAGGACACTGTGAGGTGTAGCTTTTGAATCTTTCCCATGCTTCACAGAATGTTTCACCATTTTTCTGAGCAAATCCTGATATCTCATTCCTTAGCCTTGCTGTTCTTGAGTTTGAGAAAAACTTAGCCAGGAATGCATTTTTGCATGCATCCCAAGATGTAATAGAACCGTTAGGTAGTGTCTTCTCCCATAGATGTGCTTTGTCTCCTAAGGAAAACGGAAACAGACGCAGCTTGAACCCATCTTCTGAAACACCGTTGATTTTGGTGAGGCTGCAGAGCCTGTCGAATTCGTCTAGGTCATCCAATGGATCCTCCATTGGTAGACCGTGGAATTTGTTTCCTTGAACCATAGATATCAGACCGCTCTTTATTTCGAAGTTATTGTTCTGAACATCTGGTGGCACGATACCTTGCCTTTGTGTGTGTGTGTTAGGTGCATCTCCTGCACCTATGTGCCTTCTTTGTTGAGCCGGTTGCTCATTGTTAACTTGTGGGTTATCCATAATGTCTGTTTCTGGTTGATTACCCTCTGGCTGATCCCTTTGTCCTCTCAAAATCCTTGGTAACTGGTTGATATTGTCTTGATACCTTGATATCATCGCATTTTACATCATTTGTACATTGATTTTTATTCGATTTCTTCGACAATTCACATACTATACTACTATAAAGATGCATTTAGTCTTGCATTCGCGTTTGTCGCATTCTAGAAGCATATAGTTCCATATCTATCATTTTGCATGCATTTTGAGTTCTTTCTAGGTATTTATGAGACTTGGAGTTTAAACATGGATTGAAGAGCATCGAAAATGAGGAATATAGGTCGAAACGGAAGTGAATTTGGAGTTACGGTTGGAAAGTTATGATGATTTGAAGTTTCAACAAGTTCCGTGAGAATCCTAGCGGCACCCCTCGCCAAGAATGGCCCGCCAAGATCAATACCCCGTACTCACAATCTGGAGAAACTCCTAGCGGCCATCTGACCGCCAGGATAGGCCCGCCAGAATCATCCTGGCGGTACCCCACCGCCACCATAGGCCCGCCAGAGACTCCGTAGCGACCCCCCTCCGCCATAAACCAAAGGGTCTGAAAGATCGTCTCCTAGGAAGCCTTCACCGTACGATTTAGCTCCAGCTCCTTTCATGAAAGTTGTAGGAAATTGAGTTAGCTTTCGAATGGAAGTGATCCCGATTGATTTGGGTAAACGGTTAAGGAGATATGGCCCCCGCACCCCAGACCGTTATCGCAGGACCGCCAAGACAAAAATGGAGGCTCAGCTCTCAGGGGATGATCCTAGCGGCCATTTGGCCGCCACAAATGGACCGCCAGGATGCCATGGCGACACCCCACCGCCAGAACACCACCGCCACACTACCGGCCGCCTCACTTTACCTTTCTACCTACTCCAACTATCCTCTTTTGTATAATTATCAAACCTGATCACTAGGGGGTCGGACACAAGTTATTTTTTAGCCATTTTCACTCTGAAACAGCTCTGCTTTCCATCCTTTTAACTTCAAGATCTTGTTTGATTTAATAAAGTTTGCTTAAATCTTTTTACATATTTGTTATCCTCATGTTCATAGCTTCGATTTGTATGGTTTATTTTTGTGAATTGATCATGTGTGAGTAGTCTTCTAGAATTCTTGGGTGAAGTGTGATTAGGGTGATTATAGTTTAGTTCTAGGAGTTTTAGATGCTAAGTTATCGGTTATCCTTGCTTATTGAGTGTTTGTAATGCTAGATTAGCCTTGATCAAGTTGATTTAGATCATTAGGAGTTTATCACCCGAAAGGTGTTCGATAAAATTCCCGAGAGAATTTAATAAGCGCTTTTCACATCTTAACCGACTAATCATCGATGCTTAAGGTGAATTGTGGTTAGTTAGACTTGTACGCATTGCTTGTTAGCTATGATTCCGCGAACGAGAGTTGATGCCGGATAGTAGTCGACAAAGGGATTAGCGCCATTAACCTGGGTTAATCTTTAGTAGTGATCTAAGGCCTAAGGAGGCTTATGATTGATTGTCTAAGTTTTTCTAGAGCTGATTAGAAATCACCCGAGTCGGTAGCTTCACCCGAGGATTCGCTTGTTTTGAAATTTGATAAAAAGTTTAAGTCTTTCTTTGTTGATCGTTTTAAGTTGTTAAATTTCTTATTGACTGGGTTTTAAACATTGCTTAATGTGTTTTAAAGTATTAGTTTTCCGATTCACTCATATAATTTAGTTTGTATGATTAGCCTTTATAGGTCGCTGAATGTTTTATTTTAAATCGACACCATAAAACCCATCTTTCGATTATCGCTTAGATTAAATAGGTTCCTGTATTCTTGGTGTGTTATTCTTGATTTCCCTGTGGATCGATCCCTAAGTACTCAACGTACGAAAGGGTTTATTTGATAGACCCGAGCCTTAAAAACTCGCTTATCAAATTGGCGCCGTTGCCGGGGAAACTAGCAATAGCCATTAGGATTTGGACTCTGTTTGAGACTAAGTTTTATTTTTCGTGTTATCTAATCATTTGCTTGTTTATTCTCTTTCTTATAGGTGCATGAACTTGAGGAGTGGCGGACATCTAAATCTACTTCCTCTGGTTCCAGACATAAGACGTTTAGAAAGAGAGAACACGAGAGCAAGAAGGGACAGAGACAGAGCAGATCAACCAGATCAATTTGAAATGGATGATCGTGTGCCACCAGCTGAGGGTGGAGAAGGAGAAATCAGAGGAGTAGGAGTGGGAGTGATTCCTCAACATCCTCCAAGGGAACCTAGAGCCATTGGAGCGTTTGATGCACCAAATGTACATGGACATCGAGCTGGAATATATCCACCGGCTGTGGAAAACAATAATTTCGAGATCAAGGCGAGCTTGATTTCCATGGTGCAAGGAAACAAGTTCCATGGGCTGCCCATGGAAGACCCATTAGATCATTTAGACCAGTTCGATCAAGTATGCGATATGGTGAAGATGAATGGCATCTCCGAAGATGCCTTGAAGCTGAGATTGTTCCCTTTCTCTCTAGGGGACAAAGCAAGACAATGGGAGAAGAATCTACCACAAGGTTCCATTACTTCATGGGACCAATGCAAGAAAGCTTTCTTGACCAAGTTCTTCTCTACAACAAGGACAGCGCGTTTGAGAAACGAGATCTCGAGCTTCACTCAAAAGAATCATGAAAGTTTCAGCGAGGCGTGGGAAAGATTTAAAGGATACACTTCGCAATGCCCACATCATGGGTTTTCCGATGAGTCGCTGCTAAGTACTCTATACCGTGGTGTTCTGCCCAAGTACCGGATGCTTCTCGACACAGCAAGCAACGGGAACTTTCTAGGAAAAGATGTTAATGACGGGATGGAGCTAGTAGAGAACTTGGCTCTGAGCGATGGAAACTATGGAGATGACTATGACCGGTCTTCAAGAGGAGGAAGTGATTATGATGATCACACTAAAAGGCAGATCAAGGCTTTGAATGAAAAGATGGATAAGCTTCTTAACGCCTCACACAAGACTGTTAGTTTTGTTGGAAACACTGATGAGGACCAAGGTTTTAGGCATGAAGGAGAAGAAGATAGTGCACAAGAAATGGTAAACTATGTGGGGAACCAAGGAGGATTTCAAAAGGGATTCAATCCAAACTACCGGAACCATCCTAACTTCTCCTACCGAAACCCGAATGTTGAGAATCCCCAAGATCAAGTTTATCCAAACCCGAACCCGCAAAACCAAGGACTACAACAAAAAGCTTATGGACAATCTAATCAAGCTCAAAGCTCTAACTTTCAGCAGCAAGGATATTTTCCAAGAAACAACTTTCAAGGGAACAACTTTCAAACAAACCAAAGTGGTTTTCAGCCGAAGCAATCATTCGCACCACCCGGTTTCACACAGCAAAAGCAGCCGATCACCCAAACATCTCAAGACAATGAGATGAAGAACATGTTCCAACAAATGATGGAGACACAAGCCAAATCTGCTTTGGATCTTGGCTCAAAGATGGACGGGGTTAGTAAAAGGATGGATGGAATGAATTCGAGGATCGATGGAGCTTACAATGATCTAAATGCAAAATTTGAGCATTTAGCTTCTCAAGTGAAGACGTTGGACAACCAAGTCTCTCAAGTAGCGGCATCATCTAAGCGACCAATGGGTTCCTTACCGAGTAAACCCGAAACCAATCCTAAGGACTTTTGTAATGCTATGATTACAAGTGAATCTTCTAATGATGAGAATGAGAAAGCTATAGAGGAGATTTCTAGGCTTCTCCATGGTCATAATGTTGAGAGTGTGGCGTGTAAAGTTAAGGAGAAGATAGAGAGTCACACTAGAGGAAATGATGTGGTGTCAAAGAGAGTTGAAGAAGAAGATGCACCACAAGTCAAACCTCCTCCTTATGAGCCTCCACTCCCATTTCCCGGGAGAGTTCTTACTAAAGCTCAAAAGAAAGTCCTCTCGAGCTTCAAAGCTAGTATGAATGGGATTGGAGTTCCATTGCCTTCTATGGAAAGTTTGTACCAAGTCCCTATCTACAAGAAGTTCATTCATGCCATACTTGAGAACCGGTCAAAGGTAGAAGAAGTTATGAGGTTATTTGATCCACCACGCTCAACACCACTTGCACCCAAGACGCTTACAAAACTTGAACATCCGGGAACTTTCATCATGACTTGCTATCTTGGTGATTTGGAGATAGATGATGCCTTGTGTGATTCCGGAGCTAGTGTGAATGTGATGTCACTTGAAATGGCGGAGAGCTTAGGGATTAAAGGAATGAAGCAACACTCCTCTTCCATTACGTTTGGAGATGCTTCTTCAAAACCTCCACTTGGGTTGATTGAGGACTTTCCTCTTATGATCGGAGATTGCTTAATCCCAACGGATTTCATGGTAGTGGAGAGACCAAAACCCGACAAGCTTCCTCTTATTCTTGGAACTCCATTTCTCAACACCACGGGAGCAAGCATTGACTTCCCAACCAAGAGAGTGACTCTTCACCACGTCAATACCAAAGTTTCTTATCCAATCAAGTCTTCCTTTACAAATTTTTGTGGAACAATCACCAATGAAGAATTGGGAAGTAAGGAAGAGCTCAAAGTTGTGAAAATGAGGTACCAAGAGACTCTAAAGCTTGATGAGGAAATATTAGATGGTGACTGTCTACACTCCTTATTTTATGAGTCTGAAGGAAGTGGTAATGACAAGAGGGTGGAGCAAGCTGAGGAAGCTCTTGTAAAGAACAAGAGAATGATGAGAGAAAACCACCCTCCTACCCTTGTCCATTCACAATTGGGTCCCCCTTCAATGACCTTGCACCCTTTAAGATGTATTGATGGAGTGGTGGAGTACAAGGTGAAGTGCAAGGGCATGACCAACCCATTTGCCAAGGTCAAAGCAATCCTAACACCGGAGCTTCAAAGAAAGGATTCAATAGGCTTTCAAGGTGTCATGAAGGAAGTTCTCACCATCAACTTCAAAGGAGGAACACGCTTTTTCAATGCTCATTCTAAGACCTCCACCGACCCAAGGAGTTCCAAAACTCCTCCTATCTCTACACTCCCTAAGATTCACGACTAGGGCCAAGGTATGGTCCTTTTTCTCCCTTGTATATACCATTTATTTTTGTTTTATATGTTATTCGTTTTACCTTTTGTGTGTTTATGTCTTCTTCTTGAATTTTATTTCACACCGAGACGGTGTGAAGTAAGTTTGGGGGAGAGACCCGTCTACTAATCTTGTGTTTTGTGATCTTATTTTTCTTTTTGTATACTTGAGTCTCATGCATTCATCTATGTTTATTATAAAAAAAAAAAAAAAAAAAACAAGTTCTAGCGGTACCCCCCCCCCCCCCCCCCCCCGCCGCCATAACCTATCCGCTACAATCATCAGCTGGCCGTAGCGGTAGAGTACCGCCATGAAGGTACCGCCAGAAACAAACCCGAAAAACACCCAATCTGGAATTGAACATAGCGGTCATTTGACCGCCACGAAGCTACCGCCACAAAGTCCAGAACCAGCATAGCGGTAGGGTACCGCTAGAAGACACCCGCCACGCTCAACCTTCACTCCCACCCAAACCAATATCCACCGTCAAGCTTAAGCGACGTTAAACGAGCCATTGGGGACTCCCCCAATTCTATCCCTTGTATAATATGTTTAATTGTTTGTTTGAGTGTGATTTGATCTTTGTTTTTGTGTGTTTTGATTATCTAGGACGTTGGAGATTAGTCAAGGCCATTTCCGATTGGGCAAACTAAGGGCAATTAATCCATCCAATCCACTCCAAGGTTTCACATTTCACCTTTTGTACATATTTTGTTATTTTTGTTTGCATTTTTATTCTCTCTTTGGATTCATCTCACACCGAGACGGTGTGATTTAAGTCCGGGGGAGAGGTCATTGTTATTTAACATTGTGTATTTTATCTTATTTTCGTTCTTTTGAGTCTCATGCATTCACATATATTGCATAGAAAAAAAAGAGAATAAAAAAAAAAAAAATCATGTAGTTTTGCATTAGCATTTGGCATTTATGATTGAGTCTAGAATCATTTTAGATTTGCATTCATTTGCATTAGGAGCAATGATGATTTTTCCTTGTAGAGTATCATTCTAAAGGATGCGGTGATTTTGAAATTAAGGACTCATCATGTTTTGAACTTATGCTTCATTGTTCTTGTCCTAGCTGAATCAAGTTGTGAATTAAATTCAACCCTATCAATAAGAACCTTAATTTGATTCATAATTATCATAATCATGCTTTGAAAAATAGACTCATGGATCACCATATACATATTTGGGTCTTCTTTTCCCTTTTACCACTCTCTGTTGACCCAAATAGCCATATCCCATTGATTGGAATGGTTTCCGCACCTAGAACATTACGTCTTTTCAAGCCAAATCCTTTAGTGAGAGATTGTGAGGCCTTATTTCCGAGCAAACTTGGCAAAAAGTGTTAAGTTTAGGGCGACAAGGATAGGTTTTCATGTAGATGTAGTTCCATCATCAAGGAACTATTTTTAGGATAGGCTAGATAGGTCGGGAAACTCTGGGACATTTGGTGTGAAAAAAAAAAAAAAAAAAAGAAAGGTGAAGCAAAAAGAAAAGTTTTGGGAAAAGGATTAGGGGATTACAAAATTTTACAAATCATTGGTGTCTAGATCAAATATAGCCTCTAGTGTTTAAAGTGAAATGATTAAAAGTCGAAGAGATGGCTAAAGCATCCAATTGATGAGGTTAGAGGCAAGATAAGAAAAATATAAAAAGCACTAAACCAATGTGAGAATAGAAAGATTTCCCCTAAGTGAGAATAAATTTGAGTGATGAAGGCAATATTGCCTTTGGAAAAATGGTGGTCTAGGGTGTAATTTCATTGGGTTTAGAAGCTAGAAGTTAAGTGCATTCGAAGCATTGGGTAGATGGAAATTTATCCTTGTATGCATTAGTTGCCTTTTACTTTTAGCATTTTGTCGAAGTTTGTTCGTTCATCGAGAGATCCCTAGCATTTTGAGCACCCCATGCATATGTTGAGATCATCTTTATCTCAAGACCTTGTCCCTTAACCAAATGAGTTTGTTTGATCTGCATGAGCATGATTCACTATATAGTTTAATGAATGTTAAAGGGTTGAATGCTAAGAATTCTTGTGCAGGTTGAGGCTTGAACTTGAATCATATAGGAATAGACATGATTGATTCCTTTTGACTCCTTGTTGATACTTGTGGATCTGAGCTCCTATTTTATTTTAAATCTCTCTTTCTTCTCTTGTTCTTTATTGTTTGCTTGCGGACAAGCAAAGGATAAGTTTGGGGGAGTTGATATCATCGCATTTTACATCATTTGTACATTGATTTTTATTCGATTTCTTCGACAATTCACATACTATACTACTATAAAGATGCATTTAGTCTTGCATTCGCGTTTGTCGCATTCTAGAAGCATATAGTTCCATATCTATCATTTTGCATGCATTTTGAGTTCTTTCTAGGTATTTATGAGACTTGGAGTTTAAACATGGATTGAAGAGCATCGAAAATGAGGAATATAGGTCGAAACGGAAGTGAATTTGGAGTTACGGTTGGAAAGTTATGATGATTTGAAGTTTCAACAAGTTCCGTGAGAATCCTAGCGGCACCCCTCGCCAAGAATGGCCCGCCAAGATCAATACCCCGTACTCACAATCTGGAGAAACTCCTAGCGGCCATCTGACCGCCAGGATAGGCCCGCCAGAATCATCCTGGCGGTACCCCACCGCCACCATAGGCCCGCCAGAGACTCCGTAGCGACCCCCCTCCGCCATAAACCAAAGGGTCTGAAAGATCGTCTCCTAGGAAGCCTTCACCGTACGATTTAGCTCCAGCTCCTTTCATGAAAGTTGTAGGAAATTGAGTTAGCTTTCGAATGGAAGTGATCCCGATTGATTTGGGTAAACGGTTAAGGAGATATGGCCCCCGCACCCCAGACCGTTATCGCAGGACCGCCAAGACAAAAATGGAGGCTCAGCTCTCAGGGGATGATCCTAGCGGCCATTTGGCCGCCACAAATGGACCGCCAGGATGCCATGGCGACACCCCACCGCCAGAACACCACCGCCACACTACCGGCCGCCTCACTTTACCTTTCTACCTACTCCAACTATCCTCTTTTGTATAATTATCAAACCTGATCACTAGGGGGTCGGACACAAGTTATTTTTTAGCCATTTTCACTCTGAAACAGCTCTGCTTTCCATCCTTTTAACTTCAAGATCTTGTTTGATTTAATAAAGTTTGCTTAAATCTTTTTACATATTTGTTATCCTCATGTTCATAGCTTCGATTTGTATGGTTTATTTTTGTGAATTGATCATGTGTGAGTAGTCTTCTAGAATTCTTGGGTGAAGTGTGATTAGGGTGATTATAGTTTAGTTCTAGGAGTTTTAGATGCTAAGTTATCGGTTATCCTTGCTTATTGAGTGTTTGTAATGCTAGATTAGCCTTGATCAAGTTGATTTAGATCATTAGGAGTTTATCACCCGAAAGGTGTTCGATAAAATTCCCGAGAGAATTTAATAAGCGCTTTTCACATCTTAACCGACTAATCATCGATGCTTAAGGTGAATTGTGGTTAGTTAGACTTGTACGCATTGCTTGTTAGCTATGATTCCGCGAATGAGAGTTGATGCCGGATAGTAGTCGACAAAGGGATTAGCGCCATTAACCTGGGTTAATCTTTAGTAGTGATCTAAGGCCTAAGGAGGCTTATGATTGATTGTCTAAGTTTTTCTAGAGCTGATTAGAAATCACCCGAGTCGGTAGCTTCACCCGAGGATTCGCTTGTTTTGAAATTTGATAAAAAGTTTAAGTCTTTCTTTGTTGATCGTTTTAAGTTGTTAAATTTCTTATTGACTGGGTTTTAAACATTGCTTAATGTGTTTTAAAGTATTAGTTTTCTGATTCACTCATATAATTTAGTTTGTATGATTAGCCTTTATAGGTCGCTGAATGTTTTATTTTAAATCGACACCATAAAACCCATCTTTCGATTATCGCTTAGATTAAATAGGTTCCTGTATTCTTGGTGTGTTATTCTTGATTTCCCTGTGGATCGATCCCTAAGTACTCAACGTACGAAAGGGTTTATTTGATAGACCCGAGCCTTAAAAACTCGCTTATCATACCTCAGGAGATTATGATGACCTTTAGACCGAGTTTGCATACAGGAACACTGAACTCGGGAAGCTGCACTCGACTTGGATGACCGAGTGGTGTGAAATTTTGTTCAGCTCGACCATAGTGACCGAGTAGACTGACCGAGTGGTGAACTTGTTGAAAAATTCAGATGACTTGAGCTCGACTACTGAACTCGACCTGTCTGACCGAGTGGACTGATGCTGAGCAACTGAACTCGAGATCCTGACCGAGTGGTTTGTCCGAGCTTCTGCAACCGAGTGGTACCTGAAACAGATTGAAACCAACAAGTGAGTAACCAAGTGAAAATAAAAGAACTTGATCTCAGAAGATCTGCAATCCTAAATGAAACAATTAGATCCCAAATGGCAACGGCGCCAAATTGATAACTAGGTTTTTACACCTAAAGCTACCTATTGCCCAAATTGTAGTACAAAGGGCTATCGAATCCAATCAGGACTATTGTAGGCAATCCGGATGTAGCAAATCTATCTAAGTCAAGCCAAATAGAAAGGTTTGAAGTAACAGGGTGAAACAACTAAAACAAGAACTAAAAATAAGTAACAGAAACTAGAAACAGAGATTCAAAACTAAACAGGAATAGAAACAAAACAAAACTAAACAAGAACAGAAAAACAGAGCAAGCTAAAGCAGAAAAACAGAGTATGATAAAGCAGAAAACTATCAGGACGAGAAAAGGTCCAAAGGATGAGTTCTAGATCTGGTATTCATCATGGTGATTCCTAGTGATCTAATAAACAACTTCATAGAAGGGATCTCTCAACTATAAGCATCAAAAGAGTGATAGATCCACTTCCCAGTTACATCTACCCCCAAATTCTCTAAACTTACTAGTCTTGGAATCCACACCTATGCCCCATTGACTGTCACTAACACTCAGATAGGACTCCAATGAAACATAAAGAGAAAAAGCATTAAGAAACAACTTATAAATGTCAAACTACAACTTGCTTTCCTATGATCCTAGATCAATCATTGGAAAGAAGCTCCAGATCTCTGGTATTAGCAGATCTGGTGTTTCACAAGTGATGTGCAAGGAAACACCAAGATCAGATCCCAAGTGGGTGTACAGGGAATCTGCCTTAGAAACAGCTAACCCAGAAGTGATCTTAAGACTTTAGAACCCTAAATCTACTAGAATCACCATGAATCATAACCTAGATCTAACCCATCCTCAAGAACCCTAAATCACTACTCAGACTTCATCATCAGAATCACAAACCCAGAAAATGAAATAGTTTCCATAATCATAATCCAGAGATTGAGATGAAGACGGAATAGAAGAAATAAACTTAAAAGGATTAAAGGATCAAAAGTAATTGCAAATACAAAATCAGATAGATCTAGAGAGGTTTCTGAGAACAAAAGAGAATAAAAAACGTAGATTCTGCGGCTGCTGACCTAATTAGAGTATATATACTCTAGGTCAAAAGCCCTAGTACAAAAAGACAAAATAAGCTAAAGTCCTTAGGTCGGCTGCCTTGAGCTCGGGTTCCTCTGATTGAGTAGTGTGATCGAGTGTGTGTAACTTCAGGCTTTGGATCCTTAGCTCGGTTGACTAAACTCGGTCTGGTGGTCGAGTGGTCATGGTCGAGTGGTCGTGCCCGAGTGCTAACTCCTCTCTGCCTTCAGCTCGGTCATGAGGTCGAGTGCATGTGATCGAGTGGTGTTGGTGGATTGCTTTGCACTCGGTCTAGCTCCAAGTCGGGTGGTCTTGGTCGAGTGCATGCTGGTCTTGGTCCTTAGCTCGGTCACGAGGTCGAGTCTTCACACCGAGCTTGTGTCTCCATGTTCCTTGATCTTCAGCAAACATCCAAAACACCTGAAAGATAGCTCCAATATGCAATATGTATGCAAAACTAAAATAAAGCTAGCATGAAACCTATATGAGAGAAGTGGATGGATATGGAGTGAAACTGTATATGAAACTATTCTAAAATGGATGGAAATGAGAGTTTAGAAGTGGTAAAATGCAGAGACATCAACTCCCCCAAACTTAGTCTTTGCTTGCCCTCAAGCAAACATATAAGATATAAGCTGGTGAAGTTGATGAAATGCTGGGACTCAGAGCCAAAACATGCTGATAAAGGAAGTAGCATCAAGGTCCTAGTTAGTAGTTCTAGAATGCATTAACAAGTACACCCTACTTTTAAAACTTTAGCCATACCCTTCAGAACAAACCTGACACCAGCCTTAACCTACACACGTAATCAAATCAATCATTCCCTTTAACATTCATTAATTCTGTAACCATGAATCAAGTCTATGCAATTTCAATGAACTCATTTGGCTAAGGGAAAGGTTAAAAGGCAAAGATGGCCTCTTTGGTAACAGGTTTAAACAATAGATATCATGGGACTCTCAAGAATAGACAGAGCTTTAGAAGAAGGCTAAAGGTAAGATAGCCAACCGATGCATACAAGAACAATTTCTCATCTACCCATCCCATATACAAAGATTCTGCTACCACGTAATCCTAAACCCAGAAGGTGATCCTAAATCTACCCTTAGGCACTTTTCTGCCGTGAATCCTTTTTGGATATCTCATTCCTCTTTCTTTATTTATTCATTCTAAGGAAAGGGTTCTCATGCTTTATTGCTTATGCTAGCGGATTGGGTTCTTTTAAATCTGAGGCTCTTCTATTCTTCTTATTCATTAAGACATTTCAGGCTTTTTGCCTTTCTTTTCTTTTTATGCTTTCTGAGCCTATACATTTCTTTTCTTCTTTTTCAAATCCCAAATCCTTTACTAGAGTAGCTTTCTTATTTTCAGCTTAGATCTTTTCCCAGAACTTCTTTTCTTTCCTTTCTCTTCTTTTCTTTCCCTTGAACCCCAAAATGAAAATTAAACTCGGTTTAGTAAACTCGAGGTGTGAACTCGGTCTCCTAACCGAGCTTATGCAACCGAGCTAAATCCCTTATTCTAAATTCCAGTCTATCCTCCTAACCACAGTTCAGTTCCCCACTTAGTTCTATCTGGCTCAAAGGTTGTGAACCAGAACTATATGTATGAGAAACCGTTCTTGTCGGCACAGACCTAACACTTTCTGCCAAGCTCAATCCTGAAATAGGCCTCACATTCACACATAGAGTATTGTTGGTTTGAAAGGAATGCCAAGGTTAAAGGTAGGGGAAACTGTTCCAATGATGGGAATCAGCTATTTGGATTCACAAGGGTGGTGAAAAGAGTAAGAGAATCCAAATATGTATAAGGTATCCATGACTTCAAATCAAAGACATAGACATGATAATTGCAATTCAGTTTAAGGTTCTAATAGACAGGGGATGATATCAGATCAAGACATGCTTCAGCCAAAACTAAATGTTAAACAATGCAATCTAGGCATGGTGCGGTTTTATGCTTCAAGCTTACAGGAATGCATTAGACAACTATTAACTAGGGCATTGAGACTATTTCATAAACCAGCATGCTTACAAGGCTTTTATCATCCTAGTCCCTTATGCAGATGAACAATTCTATATGAAATGCATCTAGACTCAATCTTAAACATGAATTCAATCTACATGAACACTCTGTTTTTGTGGAATGCTTTTCTAAAAATTTTCAAATTTTTATGGTTTTTCTTATGCAAATAGATGAGATGCTATGCAAACTCAATATGCAAAATTTGAAATAAGAAAACAGTAAACAATATCAAATGCATCTCAAACCCTCCCCCAAACTTGAATTACACAGTCCAATAAAAGATTCAAAGGAAGGTATGAGAATGAAAAACAATAAGAAGAAACTAAATATGAATGGTATAGACAAAGGTGAAGAGTGGAGTTGTACCTCAGTTCTGAAAGAAGGAGTCCGTGTAGGCCTCCATGCTTTCTCTAGTGTATCCTAGTGTGGATGTCTCAAGCTCGGGTCTGTAACCGAGTTCTCTGGCCGAGCTGGAGCGTGTGTTGAGGGATAGCTCGGTCAGCTGACCGAGTGGAGGGGTTGAGTAGAATTTCTGGTCTCTTGACTCGGTCTAGATGCCGAGTGCATTGACCGAGCTGGTGCCTTGATCCCAATCTTGTGTTGCTCTCCTCTTTCTTTGTCTCGGTTCAACTGCTGAATGCCTTGGAGGATCTGCTGAAGTTGTTTGCCTAGGACTAAAACTGAAGGAGCCACTTCTTTTCAACTGAGGGCCTGGAAGAGTTCTTGAGGATTTCTTTCCCTTAAGCTTTTTGATTTGTTTCTTCATAGACTTCACCGAGTCACTCAAATCCTTCACTGTATCCTTCAGAACAGACACGGTTTTATGTTGCCATTTCCCCAATCGCTGCAACAGGTTTATTCTCCTATTTGCTTCCTTTAGAGTCTTTGCTGAAGGCTCTTCATCAAAAAAATAAGGCTCATCCTCTTGTCGTTCTTCTTCTGCAACTCTGGTTGTCTGGGTTGGAACTTCCTCATCCTGGTTATACAAAGCTTCGAGTGGGGGACAGAACTCAATTCCTCCAGTTCTTGAAATCTGAGTGAAGTGTTCACTTGGGAGCTTGATTCTGCTTGGTCCAGCTGAGGGGTGAGTGAACTGGTATAGATGACCCCCTTGGATCCTTTTCCTGTCCAGAATATGCTGCTTGACCAGATTAGGGATATCTAGCCATTCAGGTTGATATGGAGCTGTTTGTAGTGGCACTCCAGCTGCCAAAAGGATTGGGGTGATGACACCACCAACTACCAAATCTCCACAGCTTCTCTTCTTATGCAACATGTGAGCCCAATCCCTATACCACATTAACTGTAACAGCAGAAGCAGAGCATTCCCCACATTGGCTTTGTCGCCTTGAAAGATCTTCCTTCCTCTCTCATCATTGAGTCTTTCAAGAAGCGCTGTATCTAACATCTGGAGCTCTCCTTGGTTCACATTCCCGTGATAAGCGAGGTTTTTAAGCTCGGGTTTATCAAATAAACCCTTTCGTACGTTGAGTACTTAGGGATCGATCCACAGGGAAATCAAGAATAACACACTAAGAATGCAGGAATCTATTTAATCTAAGCGAAAATCAAAAGTTGGTTTTATGGTATCGATTCAAAATAAAACATTCAACAACCTATAAATGAACAAATCATACAAATTAATTCATATGATTAAAAACTAAGGACTAGTGCATTTAAATGAACTAAACATAATTCAAATTTAGCAACTTAGAAGATTAGACAATCTAAATGAAAATCAAAGAAAGATTTAAACTTTTTATCGATATTTTAACAAACGAATTCTCGGGTGAAGCTACCGACTCGGGTGATTTCTAATCAGCTCTAGAAAAACTTAGACATTCAATCATAAGCCTCCTTAGGCCTTAGATCACTACTAAAGATTAACCCAGGTTAATGGCGCTAATCCCTTTGTCGACTACTATCCGGCATCAACTCTCGTTCGCGGAATCATAGCTAACAAGCAATGCGTACAAGTCTAACTAACCACAATTCACCTTAAGCATCGATGATTAGTCGGTTAAGATGTGAAAAGCGCTTATTAAATTCTCTCGGGAATTTTATCGAACACCTTTCGGGTGATAAATTCCTAATGATCTAAATCAACTTGATCAAGGCTAATCTAGCATTACGAACACTCAATAAGCAAGGATAACCGATAACTTAGCATCTAAAACTCCTAGAACTAAACTATAATCACCCTAATCACACTTCACCCAATAACTCTAGAAGACTACTCACACATGATCAATTCACAAAAGTAAACCGAACAAAATATAAACATAAGCATGATAAACACAAAAGTAGAAGAAAATTTAAGAAAACTTCACTAGATGTGGCTAGATCATGAAGTCAAACTCATGAACTTGAGAGAGTTTTTTCTCTGAGTTTAGAGAGAGGTTTAGAGAGCTAATATCAGAAAAATTATTGCCTAAACAATGGCTGAGAATGAAAGTTAAAAAGAAAAAATCGGATTTGAGTGAAAGTCAAATTTTGTGGGGCATGGGCGGCTGAGGCCAGATCCTCCGATCTGGATGTGCTCTGGTCGATCTTGATTCTTCAGGATCGTCCGATCTGATACTGGATCGGACGATCTGGTCCTAACTCTGCATCCGCTTCATTTGCTCGCCAGATTGACATGTCTTCAGTAAAACGTTCATAACTTTTGATTGCTCCATGGGATTTACTTCAAACCACTTCCACATGAAAGCTAACTCAATTTCCTATGACTTTTGTAAAGAGTGCTGAAGCCCAATCGCAACTTAGAGCCTTCATATGAGTAGATCTTCCAGACCCTATGGATTGGTTCCGAAACATCATTTCTTGTATTTTCTTCCTAATGATCCCTCATCCTTTCTCCAAGTCTCCAAGTCTTCCATTTACCTAAAATGACTCAAAACATATGCAAAAACCTATATATACAACTTAGGTCTCTACAATTCAAGTTAAAACAAAATGAGACTCAAATGCAAGGAAAACTCTCAAAACTATAAAAAGTGGAAATGAAAACCTATGAAAATATGCATTAAAAACATGCAAAATATGGTGCTATCAACTCCCCCGGACTTGCCTTTTGCTTGTCCGCAAGCAAACAAGAGAAGACAAACCGAAAGAGAGGTTTGAAAGTGGGGACTCAAACCCTAAAATTCGAAAGACTTAACCATACTCGTTGCTACTCGAATCTTTTACTTTAGCGCATATGCCTTAGTATCAACAAGCTTTCATATCTACCAACTCTTTAACATTCATTTATTTTCTAACAAGATGTGGTCTCACAAAGATGGTCTAAATCACTCTCAATCGGCAAGGAATGAGAAAGGTTCGATGGTGAAAAAGAGAGGGTTTAAAGATTACTCATGGTTTCATCTCTCAAACAAAGTGCAAATCACATAGCATAAGTAATGGAGAGTTCGCGAACAAATGTTGGTACAAGAGCTTCTTCCACTACCCTACCCAAACTCACACTTAAACTTTATTGCTTTATACATTGTCTAAAATTTAATCTTTCACCTCTCAACCCCTTTTAGAATCCCAAACTATTCAAACGCACCCATGGTGATTGTCTTAGACCGAGTCTTTTCTTTTCTTCTTTTGTTTACTAGAGAGATGCACTTATACATAAAACTCAAGATCAACTTCTTTGTTTAAGCACTCTCTAGTAGCTTTTACTTTTTCATAGACTCTTTCGGTTAAATACTCATCTTTCCTTGATTCTAAATGCCCTTTTTTTTTTTTTTTTTTTTTTTTTTTTTTTTTTTTTTTATTACACACCCTAAATCTAAAATTACAACCTTAAATCTAGTGGAAGAAACTTCTTGTCGTTCAACCTCTTCAAAACTTCTGCAAATGAAAGCACAAAGAATAGGCCTCACTCATAGATTAACATTGGTTAGAACGAAAGGTTCGGGCCATAGGTATGGAACCATCCCAAATATGAGGATAGCTACTTGAGTTAATATAAGGGTGGCAAAATCGGGTAAAGTAACTCAAGTATATTTCATTAGACCATGAGAGTGAATTTCGACCCCTAAGCAAGACAATTAAATTTTCAATTTTGTCCAAATAAGATAGAGTTGGTATCAGTTCAGAGGAAGTCTCCACTAAGACAAAAACATTCAAGCCAAGAGATCAAAGTATGGTTAGCCCTTAAAGACTTTTCGGAAATTAGTTTCATCATTGCCCCCTATGCATATGCATATGTGATCCTAAAATGCTTCTAGACCCAATCATAAATGCCAAATGCTAATGCAAAACTACATGATTTTTTTTTTTTTTTTTTTTTTTTTTTTTTTTTTTGCAATATATGTGAATGCGTGAGACTCAAAAGAACGAAAATAAGACAAAATACACAATGTTAAATAACAATGACCTCTCCCCCGGACTTAAATCACACCGTCTCGGTGTGAGATGACTCCAAAGAGAGAATAAAAATGCAAACAAAAATAACAAAATATGTACAAAGGGTGAAATGTGAAACCTTGGAGTGGATTGGATGGATTAATTGCCCTTAGTTTACCCAATCAAAACACACAAAAAACAAAAATCAAATCACACTCAAACAAACAAATAGACATATTATACAAGTGATAGAATTGGGGGAGTCCCCAATGGCTCGTTTAACGTCGCTTAAGCTTGACGGTGGATATTGGTTTGGGTGGGAGTTAAGGTTGAGCGTGGCGGGTCCTCTCTGGCGGTCCCCTACCGCCAACAATGTGTTTCCGAGCGTAGCGGCTCTATCATGGCGATCCAGCAAATTTTTTTTTTTTTTTTTTTTTTTTTTTTTTTTTTTTTTTTATATATATACATATAATATAAATATAATATAGATTAGATTAGAACATATAAGAAATAGAAGAAATAAAAAAAACAATAATGTACAAAGGATACCATGGGATTGCCTCCCAAGTGCGCTTTGTTTATCGTCTTTAGCTCGACTTGGTTGTCGTTTAGACGGGTGATGGGTTTGATAAAGGAACTGAGATCCTTTCTTTATTGAACTCTGATGCAAGGTATGGCTTAACCCTCTGCCCATTCACTGTAAATTCATCACCATTCTTGTTCAGAAGTGTCAAGGTTCCATAAGGTTGTACCTCTTTGACTTGGAATGGTCCCGTCCATCTCGACTTGAGATTCCCGGGAAAGAGTTTCAGCCGAGAATTATACAGCAGCACTTGATCTCCAGCTTTGACATCTTTTATTGTGATCTTCTTGTCATGAAACACTTTTGTTCTTTCCTTATAGATCCGTGAGATTTCGTATGCATCGAGGCGTACTTCATCAAGCTCATGCAGTTGAATCAAGCGTCTTTCAGAGGCTGTTTTGATATCAAAGTTGAGTAGTTTTACTGCCCACAATGCTTTGTATTCGAGTTCGACAGGCAGGTGACACGACTTTCCGTAGAGTAAATTGAACGGTGTGGTTCCAATTGGCGTTTTGAATGCGGTTCGATAAGTCCATAAAGCATCGTCTAGCTTTTTCGCCCAATCTTTTCTCGAACTACCCACAGTCTTCTCCAGAATTGCTTTGATTTGACGGTTCGAGACTTCCACTTGACCGCTCGTTTGGGGATGATAGGGCGTGGCAACCTTGTGCTTAACTCCCTGTTTCTTGAGTAAGCTTTCGAATACTTTGTTGATGAAATGGCTTCCACCGTCACTGATTACCACTCTTGGTACTCCGAATCTAGGGAAAATGATTGTTTTGAAAAGTTTAATGACCACCTTGGCATCATTAGTCGGGCTTGCAACGGCTTCCACCCATTTAGAAACATAATCGACTGCCACCAAGATGTATTTGTTCCCGTAAGATGACGGGAATGGCCCCATAAAATCTATCCCCCATACATCGAACACTTCTACTTCCAGAATTGGGTTTTGCGGCATCTCATCCCTCTTACTTATGTTGCCTTTTCTTTGGCAAGCATCGCATTTGGAGACGAAAGCGTGAGCATCTTTGAATAAGCTTGGCCACCAAAACCCGGATTGGAGTACCTTTGTTGCTGTTTTGAAGGATGCAAAGTGCCCTCCATAGGCAGAGCCATGGCAATGATACAATACTCCATTCACTTCTTCTTCGGGGATACATCTTCGGTAAAGAGTATCCGAGCATCTTTTGTACAGGTACGGTTCGTCCCAATAGAAGTGAGTGATGTCCCTGTAGAACTTCTTCTTTGCATATCCTTCCAGGTTTGGTGGTTCTCTTCCGCAAGCTAGGTAATTCACAAAATCTGTATACCATGGTAGACCGAGATCGCTCAAAGTCTTTGCTTCTTCCAATTTCTTCCCAGCTTGGTAGCATTCTTTCAAGATTTTAACCACCATTATCTGCTCTTCAGGTAAGGAATCATTTATTGGAATTGTTTCTTCAATTCTTAGCCTAGACAAGTGATCCGCAACTCCATTTTCAATGCCTTTCTTGTCTCTGATTTCCATGTCGAACTCTTGCAAGAGAAGTATCCACCGGAGAAGTCTTGGCTTAGCATCTTTCTTTGCCAACAAATATCTCAGGGCAGCATGATCCGTATATACCACAATTTTTGATCCCACCAGGTAAGAGCGGAATTTCTCGAATGCAAACACTACCGCTAAGAGTTCTATCTCCGTGGTTGCATACTTCGTTTGTGCTTCGTCTAGAGTTCTGCTCGCATAGTAAATCACATGCGTTTTCTTATCCTTCTTCTGTCCCAATACCGCGCCAACAGCAAAATCACTAGCGTCGCACATGATCTCAAAAGGAAGATCCCAATCTGGCGCTTGCACTATCGGGGCACTCACAAGTGCTCTTTTGATCTCCAAAAATGCTTCAAGACAGTCTTCATTAAACTTGAATTCGACTTCTTTGCAGAGAAGCCTTGTTAGGGGTCTCGCTATCTTGGAGAAATCTTTAATGAACCGTCTATAAAAACCGGCATGTCCCAAGAAGCTTCTAATTCCTTTTACCGTAGATGGCGGTTCTAAACTCAGCATAACCTCAATCTTGGCTTTGTCTACCTCAATTCCTTTCTTCGAAATCTTATGGCCGAGGACAATTCCTTCTTGCACCATGAAATGGCATTTTTCCCAATTTAGCACAAGGTTGGTGTCTTCACATCGCTGGAGCACCCTGCACAAATTAGCAAGACAAACACCAAACGAAGAACCATATACAGAAAAATCATCCATAAAGACTTCAACCATGTCCTCAATTAAGTCCGAGAAAATAGACATTACACACCGTTGAAAAGTCGCTGGTGCGTTACAAAGCCCAAATGGCATTCTCCGATATGCGAAGGTACCATAGGGGCAAGTAAAAGTCGTTTTCTCCTGGTCATTGGGGTGGATAGGGATTTGAAAGAAACCCGAATATCCATCTAGAAAGCAATAGAATGAGTGGTTCGCTAGTCTTTCTAACATTTGATCGATGAAAGGTAGAGGGAAGTGATCTTTACGAGTTGCCGAGTTCAATTTCCTATAGTCTATGCATACCCTATGCCCGGTAATTGTTCGAGTAGGAATTAACTCATCCTTATCATTTTTTATAACCGTAATTCCACCTTTCTTTGGCACAACGTGAACCGGTGAAACCCATGTACTATCCGAAATGGGATATATTATCCCCGCATCTAGAAGCTTAAGAATCTCCTTCTTAACAACCTCTTTCAAATTCGGGTTTAACCGTCTTTGATGTTCAATAGAGCTCATAGATTCATCTTCTAAATGGATTCGGTGTGTACATAGAGAGGGAGAAATTCCTTTGATATCTTCTAAAGAATAGCCTATTGCTCTACGGAATTTTCTCAATTCTCTCAAGAGGGCTGACATTTCATCTCCCCTAAGGTTCTCATTAACTATCACCGGGTAAGACTCATTGGGACCTAAGAAAGCGTACCTTAGCCCAATTGGGAGCGGTTTTAGCTCCACCTTTGGTGCTTTCAGCTCGCTCCAATCATCATCGAAGTTAGTCTCACCATTGCTAACTTCTTGTTGGTCTTTAAGAGTCTCATCCAAAGCATCATTGGCATGTCTTGTTTTGACGGTTTCTTTGTTTTGTATGGCTAAAAACGAGCTCTCTCCAATAAGTGTTGCGCGCGAGTCAAGAATTCTTGTGTATGTTGCACTTTCTTCACAAAGAAACCCATGCTCTCCTTGCTTCTTGGTTAGTGCAATTTGGAGTTCGTCCTCCAAGGCTAACTCTTCCAATAGCTCATCCGCAAGTTCATCCATAACTTCTACATAAAAGACTTGACCATCAATTGTGGGCTTCTTCATCACATCACTGATGTCAAATCGTAGTACATCGTGTTTGCCCAAATGAAGGTCGATTTTTCCTCCTCTCACGTCTATGATTGCACCGGCGGTAGCCAAAAACGGTCTTCCAAAGATGAGAGGGTCTTTGGGTTCTTCATCCATCTCTAGAACCACAAAGTCTGTTGGTACTATGAAATTCCCAATCATAATCGGTAAGTCTTCAAGCAGTCCAATAGGGTGTCTCACTGATCTATCGGCTAAGACGAGTGATATTCTGCAAGCTTTGTAGCTTGTGAAACCTAGGCGCTTGGCAACTGAGAGTGGCATCAAGCTCACACTTGCTCCGAGATCACATAGACATTTGTCGAATGCAAGAGGTCCTAAAGCGCATGGAAGAGTAAAACTCCCCGGATCTCCAAGTTTTTTCGGCACAAGCTTCTTTTGAATAATGGCACCGCACTCATGAGTAAGTACTATCGTTCCCTCCAACTCCTTTGTTCTATCTTTGATCGCATCTTTAAGGAATTTGCTGTATTGAGGGACTAGGAGAAATGCATCAACTAGTGGCATAGTCACTTGAACCTTGTCCATTTGACTATCAAAAATCGCTTTGTACTTCTCCATGAGTTGCTTCTTGAAACGGCCTCGGAAAGGGAGCTTTGGCTCATAAGGTGGTGGCACGAAAATCTTCTCAGTCTTCTCTTTGATAATACCTTTACCCTTCTCTTTTCCGGTTTCGATATCCTTTACTTTCATCTCTTCATTCCCGATCTCTATGGTGACTTCTTCTTCTTGATTCTCGGGGTTCTCATCGTTTTCTTTTGCTGGAAGTTCTCTAGAAGGAAGCTCTTTACCACTCCTCAATGTTATAGCGTGGGCATACTCTTTTGGGTTAGGCTCCGGCTTTCCCGGTAAGGAACCCATTGGTCTCTTAGATGATGCCGCTACTTGAGAGACTTGGTTGTCCAACGTCTTCACTTGAGAAGCTAAATGCTCAAACTTTGCATTTAGATCATTGTAAGCTCCATCGATCCTCGAATTCATTCCATCCATCCTTTTACTAACCCCGTCTATCTTTGAGCCAAGATCCAAAGCAGATTTGGCTTGTGTCTCCATCATTTGTTGGAACATGTTCTTCATCTCATTGTCTTGAGATGTTTGGGTGATCGGCTGCTTTTGCTGTGTGAAACCGGGTGGTGCGAATGGTTGCTTCGGCTGAAAACCACCTTGGTTTGTTTGAAAGTTGTTCCCTTGAAAGTTGTTTCTTGGAAAATATCCTTGCTGCTGAAAGTTGGAGCTTTGAGCTTGATTAGGTTGTCCATAAGCTTTTTGTTGAAAACCTTGGTTCTGCGGGTTCGGGTTTGGATAAACTTGATCTTGGGGATTCTCAACATTTGGGTTTCGGTACGAGAAGTTAGGATGGTTCCGGTAATTTGGATTGAATCCTTTCTGATATCCTCCTTGGTTCCCCACATAGTTCACCACTTCTTGTGTATCGTCTTCTTCTCTCTGATACTGAAAATCTTGGCACCCATCAGCGTTTCCAACAAAACTAACAGTCTTGTGTGAGGCGTTAAGAAGCGTATCCATCTTTTCATTCAAAGCCTTGATCTGTCTTTTGGTGTGATCGTCATAATCACTTCCTCCTCTTGAAGATCTGTCATAATCCTCGCCGTAGTTCCCATCGCTCAGAGCCAAGTTCTCTACTAACTCTTTTCCATCATTGACATCTTTTCCTAAGAAATTCCCGTTACTTGCTATGTCGAGAAGCATTCGGTACTTGGGTAGAACACCACGGTATAGAGTACTAAGCAATGATTCATCGGAGAATCCATGATGTGGGCATTGCGTAGTGTATCCTTTAAATCTCTCCCATGCTTCGTTGAAACTCTCGTGGTTCTTTTGAGTGAAGCTCGAGATCTCATTTCTCAAACGCGCTGTCCTTGTTGTAGAAAAGAACTTAGTCAAGAACGCCTTCTTGCATTGGTCCCATGAAGTCACAGAACCTTGTGGTAGACTCTTCTCCCATTGTCTTGCCTTGTCCCCCAGTGAGAAAGGGAACAATCTCAGCTTCAAGGCATCTTCGGAGATGCCATTCATCTTCACCATATCGCACACTTGGTCGAATTGGTCTAAGTGATCCAAAGGGTCTTCCATAGGCAGCCCATGAAACTTGTTTCCTTGCACCATTGAGATCAAGCTTGCTTTGATCTCGAAATTATTGTTTTCCACAGCTGGTGGAAAAATTCCAGCTCGATGCCCATGTGCGTTAGGTGCATCAAACGCTCCAATGGCTCTAGGTTGCCTTGGAGGATGTTGAGGAATCACTCCAACCCCGACGCCTCGTACTTCTCCTTCTGCTTGCTCTCCACCACCACCAGCTGGTGGCATACGATCATCCATCTCAAACTGATCTGGTTGATCTGCTCTGTCTCTGTCCCTCCTTGCTCGTGTATTTTCTCTTTCTAAACGTCTTATGTCCGGAACCAGGGGAAGTAGGTTTAGATGTCCTCCACTCCTCACGTTCATGAACCTACAAGAAAGAGAATAAACAAGCAAATGATTAGATAACACGAAAAATAAGACTTAGTCTCAAACAGAGTCCAAATCCTAATGGCTATTGCTAGTTTCCCCGGCAACGGCGCCAATTTGATAAGCGAGGTTTTTAAGCTCGGGTTTATCAAATAAACCCTTTCGTACGTTGAGTACTTAGGGATCGATCCACAGGGAAATCAAGAATAACACACTAAGAATGCAGGAATCTATTTAATCTAAGCGAAAATCAAAAGTTGGTTTTATGGTATCGATTCAAAATAAAACATTCAACAACCTATAAATGAACAAATCATACAAATTAATTCATATGATTAAAAACTAAGGACTAGTGCATTTAAATGAACTAAACATAATTCAAATTTAGCAACTTAGAAGATTAGACAATCTAAATGAAAATCAAAGAAAGATTTAAACTTTTTATCGATATTTTAACAAACGAATTCTCGGGTGAAGCTACCGACTCGGGTGATTTCTAATCAGCTCTAGAAAAACTTAGACATTCAATCATAAGCCTCATTAGGCCTTAGATCACTACTAAAGATTAACCCAGGTTAATGGCGCTAATCCCTTTGTCGACTACTATCCGGCATCAACTCTCGTTCGCGGAATCATAGCTAACAAGCAATGCGTACAAGTCTAACTAACCACAATTCACCTTAAGCATCGATGATTAGTCGGTTAAGATGTGAAAAGCGCTTATTAAATTCTCTCGGGAATTTTATCGAACACCTTTCGGGTGATAAATTCCTAATGATCTAAATCAACTTGATCAAGGCTAATCTAGCATTACGAACACTCAATAAGCAAGGATAACCGATAACTTAGCATCTAAAACTCCTAGAACTAAACTATAATCACCCTAATCACACTTCACCCAAGAACTCTAGAAGACTACTCACACATGATCAATTCACAAAAGTAAACCGAACAAAATATAAACATAAGCATGATAAACACAAAAGTAGAAGAAAATTTAAGAAAACTTCACTAGATGTGGCTAGATCATGAAGTCAAACTCATGAACTTGAGAGAGTTTTTTCTCTGAGTTTAGAGAGAGGTTTAGAGAGCTAATATCAGAAAAATTATTGCCTAAACAATGGCTGAGAATGAAAGTTAAAAAGAAAAAATCGGATTTGAGTGAAAGTCAAATTTTGTGGGGCATGGGCGGCTGAGGCCAGATCGTCCGATCTGGATGTGCTCTGGTCGATCTTGATTCTTCAGGATCATCCGATCTGATACTGGATTGGACGATCTGTTCCTAACTCTGCATCCGCTTCATTTGCTCGCCAGATTGACATGTCTTCAGTAAAACGTTCATAACTTTTGATTGCTCCATGGGATTTACTTCAAACCACTTCCACATGAAAGCTAACTCAATTTCCTATGACTTTTGTAAAGAGTACTGAAGCCCAATCGCAACTTAGAGCCTTCATATGAGTAGATCTTCCAGACCCTATGGATTGGTTCCGAAACATCATTTCTTGTATTTTCTTCCTAATGATCCCTCATCCTTTCTCCAAGTCTCCAAGTCTTCCATTTACCTAAAATGACTCAAAACATATGCAAAAACCTATATATACAACTTAGGACTCTACAATTCAAGTTAAAACAAAATGAGACTCAAATGCAAGGAAAACTCTCAAAACTATAAAAAGTGGAAATGAAAACCTATGAAAAATATGCATTAAAAACATGCAAAATATGGTGCTATCATCCCGTTGACTCTTCTTGCAAAGAATGTGCTTGCAAGTGCCTTATGTGCATACCTGATCACAGGGCTCCTGATTTGAGCAGCCTTACTCCTAGATGATTGATAGTCATCCCCTTATGCTATTATTCCCCAAAGTGCTTGCAGCTCTTCTTTATCATAGTTCTGAAGTGTGTTGTCTCCTGTTGGGAAGTTGAAAATCCCATCCAGCTGACTGATATAGAGCAGATACCCTACCTCATGTACTTCGAACGTTATGAAGCCAAACTCTTCGGGATTCTGGTTGTCTTGCTCTGCTTCTTCAGAGTTCTCATAGATGTGGAAGCTTAGCGAAGCTAGGAATTGGCACGTTTCTTCTTTATAACCAGCATATGTCATCTCCATTAATGTTTTGAGATTACATTGTTCAAACAGGTACTCCACATCTCTTGCTATTCCAAGAGCTTCCATGGTTTCTGGATGTGGATACCTTGTTGATCCAAAACGCATTGCCATAAGAGCCTCATAGCGCTCTTCCTCAGTTATTTCCTTTCTCCTTGTCCCTCTAGTGTTTTTCCTCTCCTCTCTGGGAGGCTCAATCTCCATAGCAGTTTCATCACCCTCAACTTCCATTTCTGAGTCTTCATCGACTAATTCAGGGCGCTTCCCTCTGGCTATATCCTTCTTGTTTCTCGAGTACAGCTTGACAACATCCTCTTCTTCTCTGGTTGGGTGCTTGATAGTTCCTCTAATAGCTGAGAAACTTCTTGCCAAGGCCTGTGCTTGTTGCTTCCGTAGAGCGCTTTGGTCCATTGCAGTTAGGTACCTGAAACGCGTTAAACAAAGAGGCATTAGGTAACGTTTTTAATGAACTCGGTGCCATGCACTCGGCCAAATCCAACCGAGCTTGATCCTAAATACCAAGCTCGATGCCTTGAGCTCGGTTTATCAGACCGAGTGTGTCTACTCGAGTTGGTGACCGAGTGAATGTAAACGAGTGGATGTATAACAAACAAGCATATACGAATCATTCAATCCTTTTAAAGCACGCTTCATCTCTATATTCAAAGTTTCGTTTCTAGGTAATATCAAGTGTCCAATGCATAGCTCATGCTCTCCTAAGAACATTTTTCAGAATCTCATTCAAAATGTTTAAACAAGTTCGAATATGGTAAATTTATAGAAGTTGTACGTTTTTGGACACATGTGAGCTAGCAAATTCAAATTCTACTCAAGAACATTCAAGTTCTAAACCCAAAAAACTTAGAAAATTTTCAAATATTCAATTTCCAAACTTCTATTAAATCAATTCTAGATGCATCAATATGTATTCAAAACATTAACCAATCGGTTTTAAAAGATTAAGATCATGAGAAACTTGGTTTTAAGCAGTTTTTAAACGATTTGGCTTGAAGAATGCTCAAGAACATCAAGAACATCAAGAACATCAAACCCAGAAACGTGAAACAAATCGATTAGAGAAACTTACTTGATGAAACCGAGTGCAAATGAGAGCTAAACCGAGTTAGTGCCTAGAAGGTGTGAGCTCGAGATGATGAACTCGGTTTGGCTAAATCGAGTTTGAAATTTTTATGAAAATTTGTTGAGAAAACTTTGAGATTCTAGAGAGAGTATCTATGTAAAACGTTTTGTGAGGATGAATTAGAGAGAGGAGCGCATGAGGGAGTTTTAAAAAGGTTTATGAGAGTGAAAAGGGACAAAAGGACAAACATGTAGTCCCTAAACGAGTGGAGCGGCCGAGCTCAATTCAAATTCGAATCTAGATCTATTTTCAAATTCAAATTTATGCAAGAGGAGGGAAGAAATGTTGACTCGTTGACTAAGCTCGGTCAACCTTGGTCGAGTTGACCGGCCGAGTCAAAACGTTGACTTACTCGGTTTGGCTTGACCGAGTTTGATCAATCGAGTCCTAACCTGGATTGTTGCTTGAACTCGGTTCCTTGAGCTCGATGTGGCTTGACCGAGTGGACTACACCGAGTGGTCCTCCTTGTCACAACATCACTCTTTCTCAATCATCTTATCCCTGCAGTTTCTTGCCAACAAGACTAGGTAGAAAACTTATTAGAAATAACAGAAATGAACTAAACTTAAATGAAAAGTATTTACAAAGATAGTCATGGGATTTCCTCCCAAGTGAGCTTGTTTAAAGTCACTGAGCTTGACTTCCTTACAGTGCTTTCTATGGAGGATGAGGTGGAGGAACTGAAATCCCCCTTGCTTCCTGGTCACCTTGATTATCAAACAGGACATGATCTCTTGAGGGATCATCATAGTTGTTTTCCACAGATTCTTCATCAAGATAGTCTTCCTCTTCTTGCTGAGGATGGTCCAACTCTCTAAACCATTCGACTGCTTTCCTTCCCTTGTTGATCGCTGTGAAACAGATTGAGGAAGTATTCATCTTGAAACCCTGAGGCTTGGATTCACCCTTTTCGTAGAGCAGACTTGTTACTTGCCTTTGCAGTTTTTCCACAACACTATTCAAAGCTCTGATAGCTTCATCTTGCCTTTCAGCCTTATCCTGGAGCTTCACCCATTCTGTTGGATCCAGCTGTTTGGGAAGAACTATTTGAGGGTCTAACTCGGTTTGATTGGTCGATTTAGGTGCCCCAGCTTGTTCCAGAGTTTCCTCTAATACTGCTTCAGCACCCTTGTCTAACAGATCTTCCTTAGGGTCATCCTCAGGTAGGTTGGTTGTCGAAACTTCATCATTCTGAACAAGTTCCTTTAAGGTAAACACCTGACCTTCGATAGTTGCCCTTTTCCTGCTATCATTGATGTCAAACTCCATCTTTAGATTGTCAACTAGGTTAAGAGCAATCTTACCTCCTTTCACATCTATCACAGTTCCAGCAGTTGCTAAGAATGGCCTCCCAAGAATCAGTGGGTCTGCTGGTTCTTCTTCCATCTCCAAAACCACAAAGTCAGCAAGAACTGTTACCTCACCTATCTTCACAGGAAGATCTTTCAGCATTCCCAGTGGGATTCTTGTTGTACCATCAGCTAGCACTAGGGTGATGTTACAGGACCTGAAGTTCTCTGCTTTTAACTTCTGAGCTATAGACAGAGGCATCAGGCTAACAGCAGCTCCAAGGTCACAGAGAATACTTTTAAAGTTTAGAGTCCCTATATTGCATGGAAGAGTGAATGAACCTGGGTCTTCAAGCTTTTCCTTGATCACCCTCTCTCCTATGACCGCCTTGCAATCATATTTCACTTCTTTCATACTATCAACTTTCATCTTTCTCCTCAGCAGTTCTTCTCGAATGATTTTCTCCTGAGTGGGGATAATGGACAAAATAGTCTCTAAAGGCATTTTCTGCTCAAGCTTGTCCACTGCACTTTTGAGATCATTTGTAGCCTTCTCCAAGAGTTCCTGCTTGAATCTCCAAGGGAAAGGAATCTTGGAGACATAAGGAGGAGGGATGTAAGGTACCCTCTTCTCTTCTTGAACAGCTTTACCCTTGAGCTCGGTTTGGTGGCCGAGTTTGATCATTGTTGTTTTCTCCTTAAGCTCGGGCCTCTGATCGAGTGCATAGACCGAGTGCAGGCTTTGGAGTTTCAGATTTGGTTACTTTTTGATAGAAAGCCTCCCCTTCCTGAATCTCACTGTCCTCAGTGACATGGATTGCATTAACATCAGCATAATCCTTTGGGTTCTGAACAGCTTTTCCAGGTAACTGTCCTGGATGTTGAGTAGATGATGTAGATGCCCCCTTGTTTTCCAAAAACAACAGTCTTGAGTTCATAGCTTCTATCTTTGCATTCAGAGCATTGCAGTTTGAATCCACTTGATTTCTTATCTCAGAAAATCTCTTTACCTGTTCCATGACACAAGTAGCTTGCCCCTGGAGTAATTGTTGGAGCATTTGTTCCACTGAAGCATTGGTAGGTTGTGAATTCTGAGAAGCAAATCCTGGTGGTGCATTAGAAACTGGTTGCTGGTTGTAGTTATTCTGGAATTGCTGTTTAGGTGCATAACCCTGGTTCTGGTTGTAAGGAATGAATGGTTTAGTTTGAGCTTGTTGCTGTGGTGGATAGACCTGATCTTGAGGATTTGCAACATTGTTACTCCTGTAGGACAGATTGGGGTTTGCTTTGTAGTTTACAAACTCTTTGTTGTAGCCACCTTGATTCTGAATGTAACTAACTTCTTCCATTTGATCAGGCTCCCCTTCTTGAATCTGTGCCATTTCTTCTTCAGAGATAAAGTGGACATGTTTCTGTTGTTGACCTAGAAGGAGCTTGTCAATCTTCTCATTTAGAGCCCTGATCTCCTTTTTGTGCTTATCCTCAAAATCTGAATTTCCCCTTGGAGTTCTATCATATTCCTCACTGTAGGTGCCATTTGATTGTGCCAAGCTCTCTACCAGCTCTCATCCTTCAACAACATCTTTATTGAGAAAGTTGCCATTGCTGGCTGTATCAAGCAACATTCTGAATTTTGGTAACACTCCACGGTATAAAGTACTCAACAGTGACTCATTGCTGAACCCATGGTGAGGACACTGTGAGGTGTAGCTTTTGAATCTTTCCCATGCTTCACAGAATGTTTCACCATTTTTCTGAGCAAATCCTGATATCTCATTCCTTAGCCTTGCTGTTCTTGAGTTTGAGAAAAACTTAGCCAGGAATGCCTTTTTGCATGCATCCCAAGATGTATTAGAACCGTTAGGTAGTGTCTTCTCCCATAGATGTGCTTTGTCTCCTAAGGAAAACGGAAACAGACGCAGCTTGAACCCATCTTCTGAAACACCGTTGATTTTGGTGAGGCTGCAGAGCCTGTCGAATTCGTCTAGGTCATCCAATGGATCCTCCATTGGTAGACCGTGGAATTTGTTTCCTTGAACCATAGATATCAGACCGCTCTTTATTTCGAAGTTATTGTTCTGAACAGCTGGTGGCACGATAACTTGCCTTTGTGTGTGTGTGTTAGGTGCATCTCCTGCACCTATGTGCCTTCTTTGTTGAGCCGGTTGCTCATTGTTAGCTTGTGGGTTATCCATAATGTCTGTTTCTGGTTGATTACCCTCTGGCTGATCCCTTTGTCCTCTCAAAATCCTTGGTAACTGGTTGATATTGTCTTGATACCTCAGGAGATTATGATGACCTTTAGACCGAGTTTGCATACAGGAACACTGAACTCGGGAAGCTGCACTCGACTTGGATGACCGAGTGGTGTGAAATTTTGTTCAGCTCGACCACAGTGACCGAGTAGACTGACCGAGTGGTGAACTTGTTGAAAAATTCAGATGACTTGAGCTCGACTACTGAACTCAACCTGTCTGACCGAGTGGACTGATGCTGAGCAACTGAACTCGAGATCCTGACCGAGTGGTTTTGTAACGCCCGTCTCCCAAAAAGGGGTTAAGAATCAATTTTCGAGATCGTGATTTTTTGGGCTGGATCGATCGATCCTGTTAGGGATCGATCGATCTTGATGGCTGAGTGTTGTGTCGCGGTGGTGGAGTGGATCGATCGATCCATGCTTGGATCGATCGATCCGGACTGTCGGCAGGGTTGGTAGGTCGACTTTTCACCCTTTTAAAACGTGTTTCTTCTTCCTCCTTCTCCATTTTTCGCCTGAGGTTGCTTCTGGAGGTTCAAGGAGTGTAGTGAAAGGCTAAGGAAGTGAAGAGGTGAGGAAGGAAGAAAGGAATTGTGAGTTTTAAGAGGAAGAAGGAAGAGTTGTGAAGTTGGAGCTTTTGGGAAGTTTCAGAGGGGTTTGAGAGATTGTGGCTTGAGCGTGGAGGTTCTCGTTGGCCTGGGGAAGCTTTGTGTGACTTCAATCAATCCGAATTCGAGGTGAGTGCGTGACCAAGGGCTGGACTAAGCTTGTAGAGCATTGTTTGCGTTTTGGATGCTTGTTTGATAGATTTGGTTAGATTCATGGAGTTTTATAGATTGATTCTTGTGTCCTTGAGTTGGGTAATGATGTGTTATCATTAGGATTCAAGTTTGTGCCGTTTTGGAGGTGGTTTTGTGCGATTCGACGTGTTAGAAGTCGAATCCGTGAGTTGCAGGAAGCTTGGATCGATCGTTCCAGGAAGGATCGATCGATCTGGTGTGGGATCGATCGATCCGGTCATGGATCGATCGATCTGGTCGGGATCGATCGATCCGGTCATGGATCGATCGATCTGGTCGGGAACGATCGATCCGGGTCGGATCGATCGTTCGGTGTGGTCACGGCTGTTCTGGATCGATCGATCCTGGCCAGGATCGATCGATCTGGTCGTTCTAGGCCGTTTTCCGTGTTCGTTTCTTGTGTTGATGTGATTTTTTTGGGTTCGTAGCATCGTGAGTCGTGTTTGGTTGGATTCTGGAATTGTGTGGTTCTACTTGCTTGTGTGTATAGCTCGTAGTTGGGAGGATCGCCTCACTAAGTATTTATGATAATACTTACGCATCATCTGTGTGTGTTTGATGCAGGTAAGGATAAAGTGTGATCGTGGAATCAAGGCTATGAGGAGGAGGATGATTAGGACTCGTGTGGTTGTTGTCTGTGTTGTTAAGTTTAATAAGCGAGTCTTGCAGAATGTTGAATTGGAATTGTCGTGTTTATGTGATATTTAATATTTATGAATATTTTAATGCTTAAAAAAAAAAATTCGGGTGTGGTTGTTTCAATTTGGTATCAGAGCGTATACGGTTCTAGGACGAGTTAGAAATTGCTTGAGTGTAGAGTCTTAGAATCATCCTCTTCGAGCCTTTAAAGAGATTCCACGGTAAGTTGTTTGGTGTTGCTTAATTGCTTGTTGTGTGGTTAGTTAAAAGACTCTTGGAATAGTCTTTTTGGGACCGAGGTTTTAATCACATAATATGTTATGTGATTTAACCTGTGGTGTCCGGTTGGGTCGGGTTAATCCGTGAAGCGGATTAAAGTAATTCAGTTGAGGAATTGCTGTTTTTAAGTTAACTCAAGACCATCGAATTGGTTGAGTTAGGAGATTAACCATTGTTTAATTTTGGGAATTAAATATGGATTAATCTTTGCTCGGTTCATCTGAACCGTGGAAGTTTGCGTTCGTCGTTTAGCCGGCTTTTGTGGTTGTTTGGTTTGATCGAGGAATCGACCATTCGACTAAGATGGCTAAAAGAGGTAGAGGTCGCGGTCGTGGTACCGTTAGGGTTAGGGGGTCGCGTTCAGAGGGACGCGAGGGCTTCGGTGGTTGCGGAGAGTGTGACACAAAGTGTTACGGACGAGCGGGTCGGGAACTTGCATACGGATCAGTTTGGGACGGAGGGTGTGGCCGGTGTTGGTACCGGTGTTGCTGGAGGTTCAGCGGGTGCTGCGGGTGTGGCAGCAGGTGTAGCTCCGGCCCAAGAGGATCGTATTGCGAATTTCTTGACCTTGCTGTTGGAGCGGTTACCGGAGAGGGTACCAGTTCAGGCTCCAGTTGTACCACCGGTAGCTAAGGTGCAGCCAAGGTTTGCGGTTGCGGAAGAGCCCCCAGCATATCTTAAGATGTTGGAACCCGAGTGGTGGTCGTTGTTAGAGCGGAATTTCCGTTCGTTTAGGTGTCCAGAAGGATATCAAGTGGATCTCGTAGTCTACTTTCTGGAGGGTGACGCACATCTCTGGTGGAGAGGTGTTGCGGCCCGGAGGGTCCAACCAGAGATGTCTTGGGAGGATCTTGTGTCGGAGTTTAACTCCAAATATTTTTCCCCCAAGAGGCATTGGACCGGTTGGAGAGACGGTTTCTTGGGTTAACTCAAGGGAACCGGTCGGTTCGTGAGTTTGAGTCGGAGTTTAACCGTCTCAGGGTGTATGGCGGTCATATCCTGGATAATGAGCGGGCCAAGTGAGGCCGAGAGAGTTCTGGAGAAGTTCTAGAAGAGTGAACCATAAGTGGTTTGGTCCGGGGCTGAAGTTTCCAGGAATGGAAAGTTTCCAAAAATGGATAGTTCCTAGAATGGAAAGTTGCCGAGTGTTGTGGGTTAGGGTTCTTAGCATATGGAAGTTGTGTAGGGACCTTAATCGTGGGAGGAATTGAATCTCACGTTTTGTTTGATTTTGGAGAATCGCATGGCTTTGTTACTCCAGAATTGGCAGAGAAGTGCGGCATTTGGGGAAATCCGGGTGAGCACTTAGGGTTAGTTAAGGTCGCTGGAGGGAAGTTTTTGAGTAGTCTTGGTCGGGTTAAGAACGTGGACGTTCAAGTGGCCGAGGAGTCAATGCCAGCGGATTTGATCATCTGTTCTGTGGAACTGTATGATGTTATCTTGGGCATGGATTGGCTGGGAAAGTTCAGAGCGCATCCGGATTGCCACCGGGGACGTGTCGTGTTCGAAAGAGAAAGAGGCAGGTTGGTCTACCAAGGAGTGAGACCTACAACCGGGAGTCTCGTGATCTCGGCAATGCAAGCTGAGAAAATGATCGAGCGAGGTTGTGAAGCTTACTTGGCAACTATTATTACCCCAGAGACTGTTGGAGAAGTAGCGGTTCAGGATATTCGGGTTGTGCGGGAGTTCGAGGACGTTTTCAGTCGTTGCAAGGGTTACCACCGTCTCGGTCTGACCCTTTCACGATTGAGTTGGAACCATGCACAAAGCCGATATCCAAGGCTCCGTACAGGATGGCTCCAGCAGAGATGGCGGAGCTGAAGAAACAGCTGGAATAGCTGTTGGGTAAGGGATTTATCAGTCCGAGCAGTTCACCGTGGGGAGCGCCGGTTCTGTTTGTGAAGAAAAAGGATGGGAGTTTCCGGATGTGTATCGATTACCGGGGGCTTAACCGAGTCACAGTGAAGAATCGGTATCCTCTTCCGCGGATCGACGAGTTGTTGGATCAGTTGAGTGGGGCTACTTGGTTCTCCAAGATTGACTTGGCGTCAGGATATCATTAAATTCCTATTGATGAGGGGGATATCCGGAAGACGGCTTTCAGGACAAGATATGGGCACTACGAGTTTGTGGTGATGCCATTTGGGTTAACGAATGCACCAACAGCGTTCATGAGATTGATGAACGGAGTGTTCCAGGAGTATCTGGATGAATCCGTGATGATCTTTATAGATGATATATTGGTGTATTCGAAGAGTCCTGAAGAGCATGAGGTCCATTTGAGAAATGTTTTGGAGAAGTTGCGGGAACAGAAGCTGTTTGCTAAGTTGAGCAAGTGCAGTTTCTGGCAACGGGAGATTGGATTCTTGGGTCATATTGTCTCTGAGAAGGGGGTTTCAGTTGACCCAGAAAAGATTCAAGCCATCAGAGATTGGCTGAGGCCAAGGAATGCCATGGAGATCAGGAGTTTCCTTGGTTTGGCAGGTTATTATCGGAGGTTCGTCAAGGGTTTTGCGAGTATGGCTAAGTCTTTGACAAAGCTGACAGGGTAGGATGTTCCTTTCGTTTGGTCTCCAGAGTGTGAGGAGAGTTTCGCGAACCTGAAGACGATGCTGACGAGTACACCAGTGTTGGCATTACCCGAGCCGGGTGAGCCTTATGTGGTGTATACGGATGCCTCGAGAGTTGGCCTTGGTTGTGTGTTGATGCAGCGGGGAAAGGTGATTGCCTATGCTTCGAGGCAGTTGAGGAAGCATGAAGGCAACTACCCTACCCATGATCTAGAGATGGCTGCAGTGGTGTTTGCCTTAAAGATTTGGAGGTCGTATCTTTATGGCGGGAAGGTTCAGGTATTCACAGATCATAAGAGCCTAAAGTATTTGTTCACTCAGCCCGAGTTGAATTTGAGGCAAAGACGTTGGATGGAGTTAGTGGCAGATTATGATTTGGAGATAGCCTACCATCCTGGTAAAGCAAATTTGGTGGCCGATGCTTTGAGTCGCAAGAGAGCATCCTCGGCTAGTGAGCGGGATATGGAGTCCTTGGTGTGCGAAATTAGCACGTTGAGGTTGTGTGCTATATCTCAGGAACCGTTGGGCTTGGAGGCGACTAATCAGGCAGATCTTTTGAGCAGGGTTCGGTTGGCTCAGGAAAAAGATGAAGGGTTGATTCAAGCCTCCAAAGCTGAGGGTTCAGAGTATCAAGTCTCAGCTAATGGGACTATTCTTGTGCATGGACGGGTATGTGTACCCAAGGATGAGGAGTTGAAGCGAGAGATTCTGAGTGAGGCTCATGCGAGCAAGTTTTCGATTCACCCAGGAGCGACTAAGATGTATCGTGATTTGAAACGGTATTATCATTGGGTCGGGATGAAAAAGGATGTGGCTAACTGGGTCGCAGAGTGCGATGTGTGCCAGTTAGTGAAGGCAGAGCATCAGGTTCCGAGTGGGCTGTTGCGGAGTTTACCCATTCCTGAGTGGAAGTGGGATATGATTACGATGGATTTCGTCGTTGGGTTACCTGTTTCTCGGACCAAGGATGCTATTTGGGTCATTGTTGATCGATTGACCAAGTCGGCGCATTTTCTAGCCATTAAGAAAACCGATGGAGCTACGGTTTTGGCTAGGAAGTATGTGCAGGAGATAGTGAGACTTCATGGAGTACCGGTGAGTATAGTGTCAGACCGTGATCCTAAGTTCACTTCGGGGTTCTGGAAGGCATTCCAGGAAGAGATGGGCACTAGGGTGAACTTAAGTACGGCATATCATCCTCAGACGGATGGGCAGTCCGAGAGAACCATCCAGACTCTCGAGGATTTACTGAGGATGTGTGTGCTTGACTGGGGTGGTCATTGGGTGGACCACTTGAGCTTGGCAGAGTTTGCTTACAATAATAGCTACCAGGCAAGTATTGGGATGGCCCCATACGAGGCACTCTATGGGAGGCCATGTCGTACACCTTTGTGTTGGACCCAGGTGGGGGAGAGAAGTACGTTGGGTGCAAATTTTGTTCAGGAAACTACGGAGAAGATCCGAGTTTTGAAACTGAACATGAAAGAAGCGCAGGATCGGCAAAAGAGTTATGCCGATAAGAGGAGGAAAGACCTCGAGTTTGAGGTGGGAGATAGAGTGTATCTTAAGATGGCTATGTTGCGGGGTCCTAACAGGTCCATTACGGAGACTAAGTTGAGTCCGAGGTATATGGGACCGTTCAGGATTGTTGAGCGGGTTGGACCAGTTGCGTATCGGTTGGAGTTACCCGAGGTTATGCAAGCATTTCACAAGGTTTTCCATGTGTCGATGCTGAAGAAATGCTTACGTAAGGATGACGAAGTAGTGGAAGAGATTCCGACAGATCTTCAGCCTAATATGACCGTTGAGGCGAGACCTTTGAGGATTCTCGAGAAGAGGGTCAAAGAGCTTCGTCGGAAGAAGATTCCAATGATGAGGGTGTTATGGGATTGTGATGGTGTGCAGGAGGAGACTTGGGAACCAGAGGCAAGGATGGAAACGAGATTTAAAAAGTGGTTCGAGAAGCAAGCTGAGGCTTGAGTTTCCATCGATGGTTTCTAATTTCACATTTCGAGTTGTATGACATGTTGTATACAATGAATATTATGTGAAATTGAATGAGAAGAGGAATCTTATGAGTTTATGGCTTGTGATGTCGTGTGAATAAAGGAAAGTATTGAAGTATAAACTGGAAATATTCTTCGAACAAGGATAAATGGAATACCCTGAGTGAGTGATATACCTTAAGATAACCTGTGTAGTGGTTATAGGTTAGGTGGATATTCCGGGATGGGAATATGGTTGGTGAGTGTCACCATGTGATGAGATGTGTGAACACTGTGAGATAGATTCAGTCGGACATGCTTATAGATGTTAGACTTGCTTGCTCCAAGGACTGGTGGGTCCTGTACGATTCATGGGAGATGGATTTCTCCAGAGGCGGGGATGAGGATTTCCCCGGATACCAGAGCTCGAAGGACTTGTGAGTCCTGAGAGTGCGTGTGGTATGAGTGTGATACCCGTAGCTTGAAGGTCTTTGTGACCTGAGAGTGCGAGTGGTATGGTTGTTATACCCAGAGCTCGAAGGGCTGACGAGTCCTGAGAGTGGGAGTGGTATAGGTTGGATGCCGATAGCTTGCAGGACTTTGTGGCCTGTAAGTGAGAGTGGCATGAGGTACCCAGAGCCCAGAGTGCCTTGCACAGAGGGTGGGAGTGGTACGAGTATGAGTTGGGAGCAGTGTATGTCTATAACGTGAGTATAAGCATAGCGGCTGAATAGAGATCTCGAGGGTGGTTGGGTTGTGATTTGGGAATAGAGTCGTGTTTCTAGTTAAACTTGTTAAGGGAAAATGAGATAAGTGGTTTGATCGGATGGCTCCTGAGCAGTTCTATGCGGTAGATCCGATTCTCGAACGTATGGTACTTGTTTGTTTTATTACGTTCGTCATGAGGAATCGCTAATAAAAAGAATGGCTAAGTTAAAAGCTATCTTATCTAACTCTTGTCGAAAGTTCTCTGAAGCAAGTTGACACTAGAGGGTTCACGGGGTTGTGGGTTAGGTGGAGTTGTATGGTCGGGTTGACCATGAGAGGATAGGGATCGTTGTGACGAAGGTGTGTTGAGTTCATAGCGGATTGGACGGTGTCTAAGGATTCGAGGACGAATCCAGTTTGGTGGGGGAGAATTGTAACGCCCGTCTCCCAAAAAGGGGTTAAGAATCAATTTTCGAAATCGTGATTTTTTGGGCTGGATCGATCGATCCTGTTAGGGATCGATCGATCTTGATGGCTGAGTGTTGTGTCGCGGTGGTGGAGTGGATCGATCGATCCATGCTTGGATCGATCGATCCGGACTGTCGGCAGGGTTGGTAGGTCGACTTTTCACCCTTTTAAAACGTGTTTCTTCTTCCTCCTTCTCCATTTTTCGCCTGAGGTTGCTTCTGGAGGTTCAAGGAGTGTAGTGAAAGGCTAAGGAAGTGAAGAGGTGAGGAAGGAAGAAAGGAATTGTGAGTTTTAAGAGGAAGAAGGAAGAGTTGTGAAGTTGGAGCTTTTGGGAAGTTTCAGAGGGGTTTGAGAGATTGTGGCTTGAGCGTGGAGGTTCTCGTTGGCCTGGGGAAGCTTTGTGTGACTTCAATCAATCCGAATTCGAGGTGAGTGCGTGACCAAGGGCTGGACTAAGCTTGTAGAGCATTGTTTGCGTTTTGGATGCTTGTTTGATAGATTTGGTTAGATTCATGGAGTTTTATAGATTGATTCTTGTGTCCTTGAGTTGGGTAATGATGTGTTATCATTAGGATTCAAGTTTGTGCCGTTTTGGAGGTGGTTTTGTGCGATTCGACGTGTTAGAAGTCGAATCCGTGAGTTGCAGGAAGCTTGGATCGATCGTTCCAGGAAGGATCGATCGATCTGGTGTGGGATCGATCGATCCGGTCATGGATCGATCGATCTGGTCGGGATCGATCGATCCGGTCATGGATCGATCGATCTGGTCGGGAACGATCGATCCGGGTCGGATCGATCGTTCGGTGTGGTCACGGCTGTTCTGGATCGATCGATCCTGGCCAGGATCGATCGATCTGGTCGTTCTAGGCCGTTTTCCGTGTTCGTTTCTTGTGTTGATGTGATTTTTTTGGGTTCGTAGCATCGTGAGTCGTGTTTGGTTGGATTCTGGAATTGTGTGGTTCTACTTGCTTGTGTGTATAGCTCGTAGTTGGGAGGATCGCCTCACTAAGTATTTATGATAATACTTACGCATCATCTGTGTGTGTTTGATGCAGGTAAGGATAAAGTGTGATCGTGGAATCAAGGCTATGAGGAGGAGGATGATTAGGACTCGTGTGGTTGTTGTCTGTGTTGTTAAGTTTAATAAGCGAGTCTTGCAGAATGTTGAATTGGAATTGTCGTGTTTATGTGATATTTAATATTTATGAATATTTTAATGCTTAAAAAAAAAAATTCGGGTGTGGTTGTTTCAGGTTTGTCCGAGCTTCTGCAACCGAGTGGTACCTGAAACAGATTGAAACCAACAAGTGAGTAACCAAGTGAAAATAAAAGAACTTGATCTCAGAAGATCTGCAATCCTAAATGAAACAATTAGATCCCAAATGGCAACGGCGCCAAATTGATAACTAGGTTTTTACACCTAAAGCTACCTATTGCCCAAATTGTAGTACAAAGGACTATCGAATCCAATCAGGACTATTGTAGGCAATCAGGATGTAGCAAATCTATCTAAGTCAAGCCAAATAGAAAGGTTTGAAGTAACAGGGTGAAACAACTAAATCAAGAACTAAAAATAAGTAACAGAAACTAGAAACAGAGATTCAAAACTAAACAGGAATAGAAACAAAACAAAACTAAACAAGAACAGAAAAACAGAGCAAGCTAAAGCAGAAAAACAGAGTATGATAAAGCAGAAAACTATCAGGATGAGAAAAGGTCCTAAGGATGAGTTCTAGATCTTGTATTCATCATGGTGATTCCTAGTGATCTAATAAACAACTTCATAGAAGGGATCTCTCAACTATAAGCATCAAAAGAGTGATAGATCCACTTCCCAGTTACATCTACCCCCAAATTCTCTAAACTTACTAGTCTTGGAATCCACACCTATGCCCCATTGACTGTCACTAACACTCAGATAGGACTCCAATGAAACATAAAGAGAAAAAGCATTAAGAAACAGCTTATAAATGTCAAACTACAACTTGATTTCCTATGATCCTAGATCAATCATTGGAAAGAAGCTCCAGATCTCTGGTATTAGCAGATCTGGTGTTTCACAAGTGATGTGCAAGGAAACACCAAGATCAGATCCCAAGTGGGTGTACAGGGAATCTGCATTAGAAACAGCTAACCCAGAAGTGATCTTAAGACTTTAGAACCCTAAATCTACTAGAATCACCATGAATCATAACCTAGATCTAACCCATCCTCAAGAACCCTAAATCACTACTCAGACTTCATCATCAGAATCACAAACCCAGAAAATGAAATAGTTTCCATAATCATAATCCAGAGATTGAGATGAAGACGGAATAGAAGAAATAAACTTAAAAGGATCAAAGGATCAAAAGTAATTGCAAATACAAAATCAGATAGATCTAGAGAGGTTTCTGAGAACAAAAGAGAATAAAAAACGTAGATTCTGCGGCTGCTGACCTAATTAGAGTATATATACTCTAGGTCAAAAGCCCTAGTACAAAAAGACAAAATAAGCTAAAGTCCTTAGGTCGGCTGCCTTGAGCTCGGGTTCCTCTGATCGAGTAGTGTGATCGAGTGTGTGTAACTTCAGGCTTTGGATCCTTAGCTCGGTTGACTAAACTCGGTCTGGTGGTCGAGTGGTCGTGGTCGAGTGGTCGTGCCCGAGTGCTAACTCCTCTCTGCCTTCAGCTCGGTCATGAGGTCGAGTGCATGTGATCGAGTGGTGTTGGTGGATTGCTTTGCACTCGGTCTAGCTCCAAGTCGGGTGGTCTTGGTCGAGTGCATGCTGGTCTTGGTCCTTAGCTCGGTCACGAGGTCGAGTCTTCACACCGAGCTTGTGTCTCCATGTTCCTTGATCTTCAGCAAACATCCAAAACACCTGAAAGATAGCTCCAATATGCAATATGTATGCAAAACTAAAATAAAGCTAGCATGAAACCTATATGAGAGAAGTGGATGGATATGGAGTGAAACTGTATATGAAACTATGCTAAAGTGGATGGAAATGAGAGTTTAGAAGTGGTAAAATGCAGAGACATCAACTCCCCCAAACTTAGTCTTTGCTTGCCCTCAAGCAAACATATAAGATATAAGCTGGTGAAGTTGATGAAATGCTGGGACTCAGAGCCAAAACATGCTGATAAAGGAAGTAGCATCAAGGTCCTAGTTAGTAGTTCTAGAATGCATTAACAAGTAAACCCTACTTTTAAAACTTTAGCCATACCCTTCAGAACAAACCTGACACCAGCCTTAACCTACACACGCAATCAAATCAATCATTCCCTTTAACATTCATTAATTCTGTAACCATGAATCAAGTCTATGCAATTTCAATGAACTCATTTGGCTAAGGGAAAGGTTAAAAGGCAAAGATGGCCTCTTTGGTAACAGGTTTAAACAATAGATATCATGGGACTCTCAAGAATAGACTGAGCTTTAGAAGAAGGCTAAAGGTAAGATAGCCAACCGATGCATACAAGAACAATTTCTCATCTACCCATCCCATATACAAAGATTCTGCTACCACCTAATCCTAAACCCAGAAGGTGATCCTAAATCTACCCTTAGGCACTTTTCTGCCGTGAATCCTTTTTGGATATCTCATTCCTCTTTCTTTATTTATTCATTCTAAGGAAAGGGTTCTCATGCTTTATTGCTTATGCTAGCGGATTGGGTTCTTTTAAATCTGAGGCTCTTCTATTCTTCTTATTCATTAAGACATTTCAGGCTTTTTGCCTTTCTTTTCTTTTTATGCTTTCTGAGCCTATACATTTTTTTTCTTCTTTTTCAAATCCCAAATCCTTTACTAGAGTAGCTTTCTTATTTTCAGCTTAGATCTTTTCCCAGAACTTCTTTTCTTTCCTTTCTCTTCTTTTCTTTCCCTTGAACCCCAAAATGAAAATTAAACTCGGTTTAGTAAACTCGAGGTGTGAACTCGGTCTCCTAACCGAGCTTATGCAACCGAGCTAAATCCCTTATTCTAAATTCCAGTCTATCCTCCTAACCACAGTTCAGTTCCCCACTTAGTTCTATCTGGCTCAAAGGTTGTGAACCAAAACTATATGTATGAGAAACCGTTCTTGTCGGCACAGACCTAACACTTTCTGCCAAGCTCAATCCTGAAATAGGCCTCACATTCACACATAGAGTATTGTTGGTTTGAAAGGAAGGCCAAGGTTAAAGGTAGGGGAAACTGTTCCAATGATGGGAATCAGCTATTTGGATTCACAAGGGTGGTGAAAAGAGTAAGAGAATCCAAATATGTATAAGGTATCCATGAGTTCAAATCAAAGACATAGACATGATAATTGCAATTCAGTTTAAGGTTCTAATAGACAGGGGATGATATCAGATCAAGACATGCTTCAGCCAAAACTAAATGTTAAACAATGCAATCTAGGCATGGTGCGGTCTTATGCTTCAAGCTTACAGGAATGCATTAGACAACTATTAACTAGGGCATTGAGACTATTTCATAAACCAGCATGCTTACAAGGCTTTTATCATCCTAGTCCCTTATGCAGATGAACAATTCTATATGAAATGCATCTAGACTCAATCTTAAACATGAATGCAGTCTACATGAACACTCTATTTTTGTGGAATGCTTTTCTAAAAAATTTCAAATTTTTATGGTTTTTCTTATGCAAATAGATGAGATGCTATGCAAACTCAATATGCAAAATTTGAAATAAGAAAACAGTAAACAATATCAAATGCATCTCAAACCCTCCCCCAAACTTGAATTACACAGTCCAATAAAAGATTCAAAGGAAGGTATGAGAATGAAAAACAATAAGAAGAAACTAAATATGAATGGTATAGACAAAGGTGAAGAGTGGAGTTGTACCTCAGTTCTGAAAGAAGGAGTCCGTGTAGGCCTCCATGCTTTCTCTAGTGTATCCTAGTGTGGATGTCTCAAGCTCGGGTCTGTAACCGAGTTCTCTGGCCGAGCTGGAGCGTGTGTTGAGGGATAGCTCGGTCAGCTGACTGAGTGGAGGGGTTGAGTAGAATTTCTGTGCTCTTGACTCGGTCTGGATGCCGAGTGCATTGACCGAGCTGGTGCCTTGATCCCAATCTTGTGTTGCTCTCCTCTTTCTTTGTCTCGGTTCAACTGCTGAATGCCTTGGAGGATCTGCTGAAGTTGTTTGCCTAGGACTAAAACTGAAGGAGCCACTTCTTTTCAACTGAGGGCCTGGAGGAGTTCTTGAGGATTTCTTTCCCTTAAGCTTCTTGATTTGTTTCTTCATAGACTTCACCGAGTCACTCAAATCCTTCACTGTATCCTTCAGAACAGACACAGTTTTATGTTGCCATTTCCCCAATCGCTGCAACAGGTTTATTCTCCTATTTGCTTCCTTTAGAGTCTTTGCTGAAGGCTCTTCATCAAAGAAATAAGGCTCATCCTCTTGTCGTTCTTCTTCTGCAACTCTGGTTTTCTGGGTTGGAACTTCCTCATCCTGGTTATACAAAGCTTCGAGTGGGGGACAGAACTCAATTCCTCCAGTTCTTGAAATCTGAGTGAAGTGTTCACTTGGGAGCTTGATTCTGCTTGGTCCAGCTGAGGGGTGAGTGAACTGGTATAGATGACCGCCTTGGATCCTTTTCCTGTCCAGAATATGCTGCTTGACCAGATTAGGGATATCTAGCCATTCAGGTTGATATGGAGCTGTTTGTAGTGGCACTCCAGCTGCCAAAAGGATTGGGGTGATGACACCACCAACTACCAAATCTCCACAGCTTCTCTTCTTATGCAACATGTGAGCCCAATCCCTATACCACATTAACTGTAACAGCAGAAGTAGAGCATTCCCCACATTGGCTTTGTCGCCTTGAAAGATCTTCCTTCCTCTCTCATCATTGAGTCTTTCAAGAAGCGCTGTATCTAACATCTGGAGCTCTCCTTGGTTCACATTCCCGTTGACTCCTCTTGCAAAGAATGTGCTTGCAAGTGCCTTATGTGCATACCTGATCACAGGGCTCCTGATTTGAGCAGCCTTACTCCTAGATGATTGATAGCCATCCCCTTATGCTATTATTCCCCAAAGTGCTTGCAGCTCTTCTTTATCATAGTTCTGAAGTGTGTTATCTCTTGTTGGGAAGTTGAAAATCCCATCCAGCTGACTGATATAGAGCAGATACCCTACCTCATGTACTTCGAACGTTATGAAGCCAAACTCTTCGGGATTCTGGTTGTCTTGCTCTACTTCTTCAGAGTTCTCATAGATGTGGAAGCTTAGCGAAGCTAGGAATTGGCATGTTTCTTCTTTATAACCAGCATATGTCATCTCCATGAATGTTTTGAGATTACATTGTTCAAACAGGTACTCCACATCTCTTGCTATTCCAAGAACTTCCATGGTTTCTGGATGTGGATACCTTGTTGATCCAAAACGCATTGCCATAAGAGCCTCATAGCGCTCTTCCTCAGTTATTTCCTTTCTCCTTGTCCCTCTAGTGTTTTTCCTCTCCTCTCTGGGAGGCTCAATCTCCATAGCAGTTTCATCACCCTCAACTTCCATTTCTGAGTCTTCATCGACTAATTCAGGGCGCTTCCCTCTGGCTATATCCTTCTTGTTTCTCAAGTACAGCTTGACAACATCCTCTTCTTCTCTGGTTGGGTGCTTGATAGTTCCTCTAATAGCTGAGAAACTTTTTGCCAAGGCCTGTGCTTGTTGCTTCCGTAGAGCGCCTTGGTCCATTGCAGTTAGGTACCTGAAACGCGTTAATCAAAGAGGCATTAGGTAACGTTTTTAATGAACTCGGTGCCATGCACTCGGCCAAATCCAACCGAGCTTGATCCTAAATACCAAGCTCGATGCCGTGAGCTCGGTTTATCAGACCGAGTGTGTCTACTCGAGTTGGTGACCGAGTGAACTTAAACGAGTGGATGTATAACAAACAAGCATATACGAATCATTCAATCCTTTTAAAGCACGCTTCATCTCTATATTCAAAGTTCCGTTTCTAGGTAATATCAAGTGTCCAATGCATAGCTCATGCTCTCCTAAGAACATTTTTCAGAATCTCATTCAAAATGTTTAAACAAGTTCGAATATGGTAAATTTATAAAAGTTGTACGTTTTTGGACACATGTGAGCTAGCAAATTCAAATTCTACTCAAGAACATTCAAGTTCTAAACCCAAAAAACTCAGAAAATTTTCGAATCTTCAATTTCCAAACTTCTATTAAATCAATTCTAGATGCATCAATATGTATTCAAAACATTAATCAATCGGTTTTAAAAGATTAAGATCATGAGAAACTTGGTTTTAAGCAGTTTTTAAACGATTTGGCTTGAAGAATGCTCAAGAACATCAAGAACATCAAACCCAGAAATGTGAAACAAATCGATTAGAGAAACTTACTTGATGAAACCGAGTGCAAGTGAGAGCTAAACCGAGTTAGTGCCTAGAAGGTGTGAGCTCGAGATGATGAACTCGGTTTGGCTAAATCGAGTTTGAAATTTTTATGAAAATTTGTTGAGAAAACTTTGAGATTCTAGAGAGAGTATCTATGTAAAACGTTTTGTGAGGATGAATTAGAGAGAGGAGCGCATGAGGGAGTTTTAAAAAGGTTTATGAGAGTGAAAAGGGACAAAAGGACAAACATGTGGTCCCTAAACGAGTGGAGCGGCCGAGCTCAATTCAAATTCGAATCTAGATCTATTTTCAAATTCAAATTTATGCAAGAGGAGGGAAGAAATGTTGACTCGTTGACCAAGCTCGGTCAACCTTGGTCGAGTTGACCGGCCGAGTCAAAACGTTGACTTACTCGGTTTGGCTTGACCGAGTTTGATCAATCGAGTCCTAACCTGGATTGTTGCTTGAACTCGGTTCCTTGAGCTCGATGTGGCTTGACCGAGTGGACTACACCGAGTGGTCCTCCTTGTCACAACATCACTCTTTCTCAATCATCTTATCCCTGCAGTTTCTTGCCAACAAGACTAGGTAGAAAACTTATTAGAAATAACAGAAATGAACTAAACTTAAATGAAAAGTATTTACAAAGATAGTCATGGGATTTCCTCCCAAGTGAGCTTGTTTAAAGTCACTGAGCTTGACTTCCTTACAGTGCTTTCTATGGAGGATGAGGTGGAGGAACTGAAATCCCCCTTGCTTCCTGGTCACCTTGATCATCAAACAGGACATGATCTCTTGAGGGATCATCATAGTTGTTTTCCACAGATTCTTCATCAAGATAGTATTCCTCTTCTTGTTGAGGATGGTCCAACTCTCTAAACCATTCGACTGCTTTCCTTCCCTTGTTGATCGCTGTGAAACAGATTGAGGAAGTATTCATCTTGAAACCCTGAGGCTTGGATTCACCCTTCTCGTAGAGCAGACTTGTTACTTGCCTTTGCAGTTTTTCCACAACACTATTCAAAGCTCTGATAGCTTCATCTTGCCTTTCAGCCTTATCCTGGAGCTTCACCCATTCTGTTGGATCCAGCTGTTTGGGAAGAACTATTTGAGGGTCTAACTCGGTTTGATTGGTCGAGTTAGGTGCCCCAGCTTGTTCCAGAGTTTCCTCTAATACTGCTTCAGCACCCTTGTCTAACAGATCTTCCTTAGGGTCATCCTCAGGTAGGTTGGTTGTCGAAACTTCATCATTCTGAACATGTTCCTTTAAGGTAAACACCTGACCTTCGATAGTTGCCCTTTTCCTGCTATCATTGATGTCAAACTCCATCTTTAGATTGTCAACTAGGTTAAGAGCAATCTTACCTCCTTTCACATCTATCACAGTTCCAGCAGTTGCTAAGAATGGCCTCCCAAGAATCAGTGGGTCTGCTGGTTCTTCTTCCATCTCCAAAACCACAAAGTCAGCAAGAACTGTTACCTCACCTATCTTCACAGGAAGATCTTTCAGCATTCCCAGTGGGATTCTTGTTGTACCATCAGCTAGCACTAGGGTGATGTTACAGGACCTGAAGTTCTCTGCTTTTAACTTCTGAGCTATAGACAGAGGCATCAGGCTAACAGCAGCTCCAAGGTCACAGAGAATACTTTTAAAGTTTAGAGTCCCTATAGTGCATGGAAGAGTGAATGAACCTGGGTCTTCAAGCTTTTCCTTGATCACCCTCTCTCCTATGACCGCCTTGCAATCATATTTCACTTCTTTCATACTATCAACTTTCATCTTTCTCCTCAGCAGTTCTTCTCGAATGATTTTCTCCTGAGTGGGGATAATGGACAAACTAGTCTCTAAAGGCATTATCTGCTCAAGCTTGTCCACTGCACTTTTGAGATCATTTGTAGCCTTCTCCAAGAGTTCCTGCTTAAATCTCCCAGGGAAAGGAATCTTGGGGACATAAGAAGGAGGGATGTAAGGTACCCTCTTCTCTTCTTGAACAGCTTTACCCTTGAGCTCGGTTATATAAGCTCGGTTTGGTGGCCAAGTTTGATCATTGTTGTTTTCTCCTTGAGCTCGGGCCTCTGATCGAGTGCATAGACCGAGTGCAGGCTTTGGAGTTTCAGATTTGGTTACTTTTTGATAGAAAGCCTCCCCTTCCTGAATCTCACTGTCCTCAGTGACATGGATTGCATTAACATCAGCATAATCCTTTGGGTTCTGAACAGCTTTTCCAGGTAACTGTCCTGGATGTTGAGTAGATGATGTAGATGCCCCCTTGTTTTCCAAAAACAACAGTCTTGAGTTCATAGCTTCTATCTTTGCATTCAGAGCATTGCAATTTGAATCCACTTGATTTCTTATCTCAGAAAATCTCTTTGCCTGTTCCATGACACAAGTAGCTTGCCCCTGGAGTAATTGTTGGAGCATTTGTTCCACTGAAGCATTGGTAGGTTGTGAATTCTGAGAAGCAAATCCTGGTGGTGCATTAGAAACTGGTTGCTGGTTGTAGTTATTCTCGAATTGCTATTTAGGTGCATAACCCTGGTTCTGGTTGTAAGGAATGAATGGTTTAGTTTGAGCTTGTTGCTGTGGTGGATAGACCTGATCTTGAGGATTTGCAACATTGTTACTCCTGTAGGACAGATTGGGGTTTGCTTTGTAGTTTACAAACCCTTTGTTGTAGCCACCTTGATTCTGAATGTAACTAACTTCTTCCATTTGATCAGGCTCCCCTTCTTGAATCTGTGCCATTTCTTCTTCAGAGATAAAGTGGACATGTTTCTGCTGTTGACCTAGAAGGAGCTTGTCAATCTTCTCATTTAGAGCCCTGATCTCCTTTTTGTGCTTATCCTCAAAATCTGAATTTCCCCTTGGAGTTCTATCATATTCCTCACTGTAGGTGCCATCTGATTGTGCCAAGTTCTCTACCAGCTCCCATCCTTCAACAACATCTTTATTGAGAAAGTTGCCATTGCTGGCTGTATCAAGCAACATTCTGAATTTTGGTAACACTCCACGGTATAAAGTACTCAACAGTGACTCATTGCTGAACCCATGGTGAGGACACTGTGAGGTGTAGCTTTTGAATCTTTCCCATGCGTCACTGAATGTTTCACCATTTTTCTGAGCAAATCCTGATATCTCATTCCGTAGCCTTGCTGTTCTTGAGTTTGAGAAAAACTTAGCCAGGAATGCCTTTTTGCATGCATCCCAAGATGTAATAGAACCGTTAGGTAGTGTCTTCTCCCATAGATGTGATTTGTCTCCTAAGGAAAACGGAAACAGACGCAGCTTGAACCAATCTTCTGAAACACCGTTGATTTTGGTGAGGCTGCAGAGCCTGTCGAATTCGTCTAGGTCATCCAATGGATCCTCCATTGGTAGACCGTGGAATTTGTTTCCTTGAACCATAGATATCAGACCGCTCTTTATTTCGAAGTTATTGTTCTGAACAGCTGGTGGCACGATACCTTGCCTTTGTGTGTGTGTGTTAGGTGCATCTCCTGCACCTATGTGCCTTCTTTGTTGAGCCGGTTGCTCATTGTTAGCTTGTGGGTTATCCATAATGTCTGTTTCTGGTTGATTACCCTCTGGCTGATCCCTTTGTCCTGTCAAAATCCTTGGTAACTGGTTGATATTGTCTTGATACCTCAGGAGATTATGATGACCTTTAGACCGAGTTTGCATACAGGAACACTGAACTCGGGAAGCTGCACTCGACTTGGATGACCGAGTGGTGTGAAATTTTGTTCAGCTCGACCACAGTGACCGAGTAGACTGACCGAGTGGTGAACTTGTTGAAAAATTCAGATGACTTGAGCTCGACTACTGAACTCGACCTGTCCGACCGAGTGGACTGATGCTGAGCAACTGAACTCGAGGTCCTGACCGAGTGGTGTGTCCGAGCTTATGCAACCGAGTGGTACCTGAAACAGATTGAAACCAACAAGTGAGTAACCTAGTGAAAATAAAAGAACTTGATCTCATAAGATCTGCAATCCTAAATGAAACAATTAGATCCCAAATGGCAACGGCGCCAAATTGATAACTAGGTTTTTACACCTAAAGCTACCTATTGCCCAAATTGTAGTACAAAGGGCTATCGAATCCAATCAGGACTATTGTAGGCAATTAGGATGTAGCAAATCTATCTAAGTCAAGCCAAATAGAAAGGTTTGAAGTAACAGGGTGAAAAAACTAAAACAAGAACTAAAAATAAGTAACAGAAACTAGAAACAGAGATTCAAAACTAAACAGGAATAGAAACAAAACAAAACTAAACAAGAACAGAAAAACAGAGCAAGCTAAAGCAGAAAAACAGAGTATGATAAAGCAGAAAACTATCAGGATGAGAAAAGATCCTAAGGATGAGTTCTAGATCTGGTATTCATCATGGTGATTCCTAGTGATCTAATAAACAACTTCATAGAAGGGATCTCTCAACTATAAGCATCAAAAGAGTGATAGATCCACTTTCCAGTTACATCTACCCCCAAATTCTCTAAACTTCCTAGTCTTGGAATCCACACCTATGCCCCATTGACTGTCACTAACACTCAGATAGGACTCCAATGAAACATAAAGAGAAAAGCATTAAGAAACAGCTTATAAATGTCAAACTACAACTTGCTTTCCTATGATCCTAGATCAATCATTGGAAAGAAGCTCCAGATCTCTGGTATTAGCAGATCTGGTGTTTCACAAGTAATGTGCAAGGAAACACCAAGATCAGATCCCAAGTGGGTGTACAGGGAATCTGCATTAGAAACAGCTAACCCAGAAGAGATCTTAAGACTTTAGAACCCTAAATCTACTAGAATCACCATGAATCATAACCTAGATCTAACCCATTCTCAAGAACCCTAAATCACTACTCAGACTTCATCATCAGAATCACAAACCCAGAAAATGAAATAGTTTCCATAATCATAATCCAGAGATTGAGATGAAGAAGGAATAGAAGAAATAAACTTAAAAGGATCAAAGGATCAAAAGTAATTGCAAATACAAAATCAGATAGATCTAGAGAGGTTTATGAGAACAAAAGAGAATAAAAAACGTAGATTTTGCGGCTGCTGACCTGGTCAAAAGCCCTAGTACAAAAAGACAAAATAAGCTAAAGTCCTTAGGTCGACTGCCTTGAGCTCGGGTTCCTCTGATCAAGTAGTGTGATCGAGTGTGTGTAACTTCAGGCTTTGGATCCTCAGCTCGGTTGACTAAACTCGGTCTGGTGGTCGAGTGGTCGTGGTCGAGTGGTCGTGCCCGAGTGCTAACTCCTCTCTGCCTTCAGCTCGGTCATGAGGTCGAGTGCATGTGATCGAGTGGTGTTGGTGGATTGCTTTGCACTCGGTCTAGCTCCAAGTCGAGTGGTCTTGGTCGAGTGCATGCTGGTCTTGGTCCTTAGCTCGGTCACGAGGTCGAGTCTTCACACCGAGCTTGTGTCTCCATGTTCCTTGATCTTCAGCAAACATCCAAAACACCTGAAAGATAGCTCCAATATGCAATATGTATGCAAAACTAAAATAAAGCTAGCATGAAACCTATATGAGAGAAGTGGATGGATATGGAGTGAAACTGTATATGAAACTATGCTAAAATGGATGGAAATGAGAGTTTAGAAGTGGTAAAATGCAAAGACATCACTTGGCTTTCTTCCCCACCTTGGTAGCAAGATGTATCATGTGATCAAGAGTCCTAATAGGCTGAAACTCAGCCATTGATGAAGATTCATCACTCAATCCTTGTACAAAGCCTACAATGCCTCCCTGTTTCAGTTCTTGCACATCGCCAAGCAATTATTAGAGATCCATCTTCATTGAGTACACTTCAACAGTTCTATACACTCTCCTTTGTATTATGACTTGTCATAACTCCATCTTTGGGACTCTCAGCTTCTAAATGGCCAAATCCTTGTCTATTAAAGCATTGCTTCTTCATTTTAACATCCAGAGGTGCTGGTTTAGTCTCAATATGTGTCTTCTTTCTACAACTCCCAACTTCACCCTCATAAACTCCTATGGGATTCAAAGAAGTATCAGAATTATGGGATACGGTATAACGTTTATTTCTTACTTTTGCTTTCTTCTCCACCTTGGTAGCAAGCTGTATCACGTGATCAAGAGTCCCAATAGGCTGAAGCTCAGTCAATGATGAAGATTCATCACTCAATCCTTGTATAAAGCCTACAATGCCTCCCTGTTTCACCTCTTGAACATCGCCAAGCAATTGTTAAAGATCCAACTTCATTGAGTACACTTCAGTAGTTCTATTCACTCTCCTGTGTATTTTGACTGGTCATAACTCCATTTTCCGGACTATCAGCTTGTAAATTGGCAAATCCTTGTTTATCAAGGGAATACTTTTCATATTAACATCCACATGTACTTGTTTAGTCTCAATATGTGTCTTCTTTCTACAACTCCCAACTTCCCTCTTAGTAACTCCTATGGGATTCAAAGAAGTATCAGAATTGTGAGATAAGGTATAACGTTTGTTTCTTACCTTGGCTTTCTTCCCCACCTTGGTATCAAGATGTATCATGTGATCAAGAGTCCTAATAGGCTGAAGCTCAACCATTGATGAAGATTCATTACTCAATCCTTGTACAAAGCCTACAATTCCTCCCTGTTTCAGCTCTTGAACATCGCCAAGCAATTGTTAGAGATCCAACTTCATTGAATACACTTTAGCAGTTCTGTTAACGCTCCTTTGTATTTTGACTTGTCATAACTCTATTTTTGGGACTATCAGCTTGTAAATGGTCAAATCCTGTATATCAGAGCATTGCTTCCTCATATTAACATCAAAATAGGTGCTGGTTTAGTCTCAATATGTGTCTTCTTACTACAACTCCCAACTTCACCCTCATAAACTCTTATGGGATTCAAAGAAGTATCAAAATTATGGGATAAGGTATAACGTTTAGTTCTTACCTTGGCTTTCTTCTCCACCGTGGTAGCAAGATGTATCACGGGATCAAGAGTCCAAAAAGGCTGAAGCTCAGCCATTAATGAATCTTCATCACTCAATCCTTGTACAAAGCCTACAATACCTCCATGTTCCAGCTGTTGTACATCGCCAAACAATTGTTAGAGATCCAACTTCATTGAGTATAATTCAGCGGTGCTATTCACTCTCCTGTGTATTTTGACTGGTCATAACTCATTTTTGGGACTATAAGCTTGTAAATTGGCAAATCCTTGTCTATCAAGGCATTGCTTCTTCATATTAACATCCACAGGTACTTGTTTAGTCTTAATATGTGTATTCTTTCTAAAAATCCCCACTTCACTCTTAGTAACTCCTATGGGATTCAAAGAAGTATCAGAATTGGGAGATAAGGTATAACGTTTGTTTCTTACCTTGGTTTTCTTCTCCACCTTGGTAGCAAGCTGTATCACGTGATCAAGAGTCCTAATAGGCTGAAGCTCATCCATTGATGAAGATTCATCAATCAATCCTTGTACAAAGCCTACAATGCCTCCCTGTTTTAGCTCTTGAACATCGCCAAGCAATTGCTAGAGATCCATCTTCATTGAGTAGACTTCAGTAGTTCTATTCATTCTCCTTTGTATTTTGACTAGTCGTAACTCCATTTTTGGGACTATCACCTTCTAAATGGCCAAATCCATGTCTATCAAAGCATTGCTTCTTCATATTAACATCTAGAGGTGCTGGTTTAGTCTCAGTATGTGTCTTTTTTCTACAACTCCACACTCCACCCTCATAAACTCCTATGGGATTCAAAGAAGTATCAGAATTATGGGATAAGGTATAACGTTTGTTTCTTGATTTTGCTTTCTTCTCCACCTTGGTAGCAAGCTGTATCACGTGATAAAGAGTCCTAATCGGCTGAAGGTCAGCCAATGATGAAGATTCATCACTCTATCCTTGTACAAAGCCTACAATGCCTCCCTGTTTCAGCTCTTAAACATCGCCAAGCAATTGTTAAAGATCCAACTACATTGAGTACGCTTCAGTAGTTCTATTCACTCTCCTGTGTATTTTGACTGGTCAGAACTCCATTTTTTGGACTAGAAGCTTGTAAATTGGCAAATCCTTGTTTATCAAGGCAGTACTTCTTCATATTAACATCCACATGTTCTTGTTTAGTCTTAATATGTGTCTTCTTTCTACAACTCCCAATTTCCCTCTTAGTAACTCCTATGTGATTCGAAGAAGTATCAGAATTGTGAGATAAGGTATAACGTTTATTTCTTACCTTGGTTTTCTTCTCCACCTTGGTAGAAAGCTGTATCACGTGATGAAGAGTCCTAATAGGCTGAAGCTCAGCCATTGATGAAGATTCATCACTCAATCCTTGTACAAAGCCTACAATGCCTCCCTGTTTCAGCTCTAGCACATCTCCAAGCAATTATTAGAGATCCATCTTCATTGAGTACACTTCAACTGTTCTATTCACTCTCCTTTGTATTATGACTTGTCATAACTCCATTTTTGGGACTCTCAGCTTCTAAATGGCCAAATCCTTGTCTATCAAAGCATTGCTTCTTCATTTTAACATCCGGAGGTGCTGGTTTAGTCTCAATATGTGTCTTCCTTCTACAACTCCCAACTTCACCCTCATAAACTCCTATGGGATTCAAAGAACTATCAGAATTATGGGATAAGGTATAACGTTTGTTTCTTACTTTTGCTTTCTTCTCCACCTTGGTAGCAAGCTGTATCACGTGATCAAGAGTCCTAATATGCTGAAGCTCAGTCAATGATGAAGATTCATCACTTAATCCTTTTATAAAGCCTACAATGCCTCCCTGTTTCACCTCTTGAACATCGCCAAGCAATTGTTAAAGATCCAACTTCATTGAGTACACTTCAGTAGCTTTATTCACTCTCCTGTGTATTTTGTCTGGTCATAACTCCGTTTTTCGGACTATCAGCTTGTAAATTGGCAAATCCTTGTTTATCAAGGCAATACTTTTTCATATTAACAGCCACATGTACTTGTTTAGTCTCAATATGTTTCTTCTTTCTACAACTCCCAACTTCCCTCTTAGTAACTCCTATGGGATTCAAAGAAGAATCAGAATTGTGAGATAAGGTATAACGTTTGTTTCTTACCTTGATTTTCTTCCCCACCTTGGTAGCAAGATGTATCACGTGATCAAGAGTCCTAATAGGCTGAAACTCAGCCATTGATGAAGATTCATCACTCAATCCTTGTACAAAGCCTAGATGCCTCCCTGTTCTAGTTCTTGCACATCGCCAAGCAATTATTAGAGATCCATCTTCATTGAGTACACTTCAGCAGTTCTATTCACTCTCCTTTGTATTTTGACTTGTCATAACTCCGTTTTTGGGAATCTCAGCTTCTAAATGTCCAAATCCTTGTCTATCAAAGCATTGGTTCTTCATTTTAACATCCAGAGGTGCTGGTTTAGTCTCAATATGTGTCTTCTTTCTACAACTCCCAACTTCACCCTCATAAACTCCTATGGGATTCAAAGAAGTATCAGAATTATGGGATACGGTATAACGTTTGTTTCTTACTTTTGCTTTCTTCTCCACCTTGCTAGCAAGCTGTATCACGTGATCAAGAGTCCTAATAGGCTGAAGCTCAGTCAATGATGAAGATTTATCACTCAATCCTTGTATAAAGCCTACAATGCCTCCCTGGTTCACCTCTTGAACATCGCCAAGCAATTGTTCAAGATCCAACTTCATTGAGTACACTTCAGTAGTTCTATTCACTCTCCTGTGTATTTTGACTGGTCATAACTCCATTTTTCGGACTATCAGCTTGTAAATTGGCAAATCCTTGTTTATCAAGGCAATATTTCTTCATATTAACATCCACATGTACATGTTTAGTCTCAATATGTTTCTTCTTTCTACAACTCCCAATTTCCCTCTTAGTAACTCCTATGGGATTCAAAGAATTATCAGAATTGTGAGATAAGGTATAACGTTTGTTTCTTACCTTGGCTTTCTTCACCACCTTGGTAGCAAGATGTATCATGTGATTAAGAGTCCTAATAGGCTGATGCTCAACCATTGATGAAGATTCATTACTCAATACTTGTACAAAGCTTACAATGCCTCCCTGTTTCAACTCTTGAACATCGCTAAGCAATTGTTAGAGATCCAACTTCATTGAATACACTTCAGCAGTTCTATTAACTCTCCTTTGTATTTTGACTTGTCATAACTCTATTTTTGGGACTATCAATAGGTGCTGGTTTAGTCTCAATATGTGTCTTCTTACTACAACTCCCAACTTCACCCTCATAAACTCCTATGGGATTCAAAGAAGTATCAGAATTATGGGATAAGGTATAACGTTTAGTTCTTACCTTGGCTTTCTTCTCCACCGTGGTAGCAAGATGTATCATGGGATCAAGAGTCCAAAAAGGCTGAAGCTCAGCCATTAATGAAGATTCATCACTAAATCCTTGTACAAAGCGTACAATACCTCCATGTTCCAGCTCTTGTACATCGCCAAGCAATTGTTAGAGATCCAACTTCATTGAGTACACTTCAGCAGTGCTATTCACTCTCCTGTGTATTTTGACTGGTAATAACTCATTTTTGGGACTATCAGCTTGTAAATTGACAAATACTTGTCTATCAAGGCATTGCTTCTTCATATTAACATCTACAGGTACTTGTTTAGTCTCAATATGTGTATTCTTTCTAAAAATCCCCACTTCACTCTTAGTAACTCCTATGGGATTCAAAGAAGTATCAGAATTGGGGGATAAGGTATAACGTTTGTTTCTTACCTTGGTTTTCTTCTCCACCTTGGTAGCAAGCTGTATCACGTGATCAAGAGTCCTAATAGGCTGAAACTCAGCCATTGATGAAGATTCATCAATCAATCCTTGTACAAAGCCTACAATGCCTCCCTGTTTCAGCTCTTGCACATCGCCAAGCAATTGCTAGAGATCCATCTTCATTGAGTACACTTCAGCAGTTCTATTCACTCTCCTTTGTATTTTAACTTGTCATAACTCCATTTTTGGGACTATCAGCTTCTATATGGCCATATCCTTGTCTATCAAAGCATTGCTTCTTCATTTTAACATCTAGAGGTGCTGGTTTAGTCTCAATATGTGTCTTCTTTCTACAACTCCCAACTTCACCCTCATAAACTCCTATGGGATTCAAAGAACTATCAAGAATTGTGGGATAAGGTATAACGTTTGTTTCTTACTTTTGCTTTCTTCTCCACCTTGGTAGCAAGCTGTATCACGTGATCAAGAGTCCTAATAGGCTGAAGCTCAGTCAATGATGAAGATTCATCACTTAATCCTTTTTTATAAAGCCTACAATGCCTCCATGTTTCACCTCTTGAACATCGCCAAGCAATTGTTAAAGATCCAACTTCATTGAGTACACTTCAGTAGCTTTATTCTCTCTCCTGTGTATTTTGACTGGTCATAACTCCGTTTTTCGGACTATCAGCTTGTAAATTGGCAAATCCTTGTTTATCAAGGCAATACTTCTTCATATTAACATCCACATGTACTTGTTTAGTCTCAATATGTGTCTTGTTTCTATAACTCCCAACTTCCCTCTTAGTAACTCCTATGGGATTCAAAGAAGTATCAGAATTGTGAGATAAGGTATAACGTTTGTTTCTTACCTTGGCTTTCTTCCCCACCTTGGTAGCAAGATGTATCACGTGATCAAAGTCCTAATAGGCTGAAACTCAGCCATTGATGAAGATTCATCACTCAATCCTTGTACAAAGCCTACAATGCCTCCCTGTTCCAGTTCTTGCACATCGCCAAGCAATTATTAGAGATCCATCTTCATTGAGTACACTTCAGCAGTTCTATACACTCTCCTTTGTATTTTGACTTGTCATAACTCCATTTTTGGGACTCTCACCTTCTAAATGGCCAAATCCTTGTCTTTCAAAGCATTGCTTCTTCATTTTAACATCCAGAGGTGCTGGTTTAGTCTCAATATGTGTCTTCTTTCTACAACTCCCAACTTCACCCTCATAAACTCCTATGGGATTCAAAGAACTATCAGAATTTTGGGATAAGGTATAACGTTTGTTTCTTACTTTTGCTTTCTTCTCCACCTTGGTAGCAAGCTGTATCACGGGATCAAGAGTCCAAAAAGGCTGAAGCTCAGCCATTAATGAAGATTCATCACTTAATCCTTGTACAAAGCCTACAATACCTCCTTGTTTTACCTCTTGAACATCACCAAGCAATTGTTAAAGATCCAACTTCATTGAGTACAATTCAGCGGTGCTATTCACTCTCGTGTGTATTTTGACTAGTCATAACTCATTTTTGGGACTATCAGCTTGTAAATTGGCAAATCCTTGTCTATCAAGGCATTGCTTCTTCATATTAATATCCACAGGTACTTGTTTAGTCTCAATATGTGTATTCTTTCTAAAAATCCCCACTTCACTCTTAGTAACTCCTATGGGATTCAAAGAAGTATCAGAATTGGGAGATAAGGTATAACGTTTGTTTCTTACCTTGGTTTTCTTCTCCACCTTGGTAGCAAGCTGTATCACGTGATCAAGAGTCCTAATAGGCTAAAGCTCATCCATTGATGAAGATTCATCAATCAATCCTTGTACAAAGCCTACAATGCCTCCCTGTTTCAGCTCTTGAACATCGCCAAGCAATTGCTAGAGATCCATCTTCATTGAGTACACTTCAGTAGTTCTATTCATTCTCCTTTGTATTTTGACTAGTCATAACTCCATTTTTGGGACTATCACCTTCTAAATGGACAAATCCTTGTCTATCAAAGCATTGCTTCTTCATATTAACATCTAGAGATGCTGGTTTAGTCTCAGTATGTGTCTTTTTTCTACAACTCCACACTTCACCCTCATAAACTCCTATGGGATTCAAAGAAGTATCAGAATTATGGGATAAGGTATAACGTTTGTTTCTTACTTTTGCTTTCTTCTCCACCTTGGTAGCAAGCTGTATCACGTGATAAAGAGTCCTAATCGGCTGAAGCTCAGCCAATGATGAAGATTCATCACTCAATCCTTGTACAAAGCCTACAATGCCTCCCTGTTTCAGCTCTTAAACATCGCCAAGCAATTGTTAAAGATCCAACTACATTGAGTACACTTCAGTAGTTCTATTCACTCTCCTGTGTATTTTGACTGGTCAGAACTCCATTTTTTGGACTAGCAGCTTGTAAATTGGCAAATCCTTGTTTATCAAGGCAGTACTTCTTCATATTAACATCCACATGTTCTTGTTTAGTCTTAATATGTGTCTTCTTTCTACAACTCCCAATTTCCCTCTTAGTAACTCCTATGTGATTCGAAGAAGTATCAGAATTGTGAGATAAGGTATAACGTTTATTTCTTACCTTGGTTTTTTTCTTCACCTTGGTAGAAAGCTGTATCACATGATCAAGAGTCCTAATAGGCTGAAGCTCAGCCATTGATGAAGATTCATCACTCAATCCTTGTACAAAGCCTACAATGCCTCTCTGTTTCAGCTCTTGCACATCGCCAAGCAATTATTAGAGATCCATCTTCATTGAGTACACTTCAACAGTTCTATTCACTCTCCTTTGTATTATGACTTATCATAACTCCATTTTTGGGACTCTCAGCTTCTAAATGGCCAAATCCTTGTCTATCAAAGCATTGCTTCTTCATTTTAACATCCAGAGGTGCTGGTTTAGTCTCAATATGTGTCTTCTTTCTACAACTCCCACCTTCACCCTCATAAACTCCTATGGGATTCAAAGAACTATCAGAATTATGGGATAAGGTATAACGTTTGTTTCTTACTTTTGCTTTCTTCTCCACCTTGGTAGCAAGCTGTATCACATGATCAAGAGTCCTAATAGGCTGAAGCTCAGTCAATGATGAAGATTCATCACTCAATCCTTTTATAAAGCCAACAATGCCTCCCTGTTTCACCTCTTGAACATCGCCAAGCAATTGTTAAAGATCCAACTTCAGTGAGTACACTTCAGTAGCTTTATTCACTCTCCTGTGTATTTTGACTGGTCATAACTCCGTTTTTCGGACTATCAGTTTGTAAATTGGCAAATCCTTGTTTATCAAGGCAATACTTCTTCATATTAACATCCACATGTACTTGTTTAGTCTCAATATGTTTATTCTTTCTACAACTCCCAACTTCCCTCTTAGTAACTCCTATGGGATTCAAAGAAGTATCAGAATTGTGAGATAAGGTATAACGTTTGTTTCTTACCTTGGTTTTCTTCCCCACCTTGGTAGCAAGATGTATCACGTGATCAAGAGTCCTAATAGGCTGAAACTCAGCCATTGATGAAGATTCATCACTCAGCCCTTGTACAAAGCCTACAATGCCTCCCTGTTCCAGTTCTTGCACATCGCCAAGCAATTATTAGAGATCCATCTTCATTGAGTACACTTCAGCAGTCCTATTTATTCTCCTTTGTATTTTGACCTGTCATAACTCCATTTTCTTCCCCACCTTGGTAGCAAGATGTATCACGTGATCAAGAGTCCTAATAGGCTGAAACTCAGCCATTGATGAAGATTCATCACTCAGCCCTTGTACAAAGCCTACAATGCCTCCCTGTTCCAGTTCTTGCACATCGCCAAGCAATTATTAGAGATCCATCTTCATTGAGTACACTTCAGCAGTCCTATTTATTCTCCTTTGTATTTTGACCTGTCATAACTCCATTTTTGGGACTCTCACCTTCTAAATGGCCAAATCCTTGTCTTTCAAAGCATTGCTTCTTAATTTTAACATCCAGAGGTGCTGGTTTAGTCTCAATATGTGTCTTCTTTCTACAACTCCCACCTTCACCCTCATAAACTCCTATGGGATTCAAAGAACTATCAGAATTATGGGATAAGGTATAACGTTTGTTTCTTACTTTTGCTTTCTTCTCCACCTTGGTAGCAAGCTGTATCACATGATCAAGAGTCCTAATAGGCTGAAGCTCAGTCAATGATGAAGATTCATCACTCAATCCTTTTATAAAGCCAACAATGCCTCCCTGTTTCACCTCTTGAACATCGCCAAGCAATTGTTAAAGATCCAACTTCAGTGAGTACACTTCAGTAGCTTTATTCACTTGAGAATTGTGAGATAAGGTATAACGTTTGTTTCTTACCTTGGTTTTCTTCCCCACCTTGGTAGCAAGATGTATCACGTGATCAAGAGTCCTAATAGGCTGAAACTCAGCCATTGATGAAGATTCATCACTCAGCCCTTGTACAAAGCCTACAATGCCTCCCTGTTCCAGTTCTTGCACATCGCCAAGCAATTATTAGAGATCCATCTTCATTGAGTACACTTCAGCAGTCCTATTTATTCTCCTTTGTATTTTGACCTGTCATAACTCCATTTTTGGGACTCTCACCTTCTAAATGGCCAAATCCTTGTCTTTCAAAGCATTGCTTCTTAATTTTAACATCCAGAGGTGCTGGTTTAGTCTCAATATGTGTCTTCTTTCTACAACTCCCACCTTCACCCTCATAAACTCCTATGGGATTCAAAGAACTATCAGAATTATGGGATAAGGTATAACGTTTGTTTCTTACTTTTGCTTTCTTCTCCACCTTGGTAGCAAGCTGTATCACATGATCAAGAGTCCTAATAGGCTGAAGCTCAGTCAATGATGAAGATTCATCACTCAATCCTTTTATAAAGCCAACAATGCCTCCCTGTTTCACCTCTTGAACATCGCCAAGCAATTGTTAAAGATCCAACTTAAGTGAGTACACTTCAGTAGCTTTATTCACTCTCCTGTGTATTTTGACTGGTCATAACTCCGTTTTTCGGACTATCAGTTTGTAAATTGGCAAATCCTTGTTTATCAAGGCAATACTTCTTCATATTAACATCCACATGTACTTGTTTAGTCTCAATATGTTTCTTCTTTCTACAACTCCCAACTTTCGTCTTAGTAACTCCTATGGGATTCAAAGAAGTATCAGAATTGTGAGATAAGGTATAACATTTGTTTCTTACCTTGGTTTTCTTCCCCACCTTGGTAGCAAGGTGTATCACGTGATCAAGAGTCCTAATAGGCTGAAACTCAGCCATTGATGAAGATTCATCACTCAGCCCTTGTACAAAGCCTACAATGCCTCCCTGTTCCAGTTCTTGCACATCGCCAAGCAATTATTAGAGATCCATCTTCATTGAGTACACTTCAGCAGTCCTATTTATTCTCCTTTGTATTTTGACCTGTCATAACTCCATTTTTGGGACTCTCACCTTCTAAATGGCCAAATCCTTGTCTTTCAAAGCATTGCTTCTTAATTTTAACATCCAGAGGTGCTGGTTTAGTCTCAATATGTGTCTTCTTTCTACAACTCCCACCTTCACCCTCATAAACTCCTATGGGATTCAAAGAACTATCAGAATTATGGGATAAGGTATAACGTTTGTTTCTTACTTTTGCTTTCTTCTCCACCTTGGTAGCAAGCTGTATCACATGATCAAGAGTCCTAATAGGCTGAAGCTCAGTCAATGATGAAAATTCATCACTCAATCCTTTTATAAAGCCAACAATGCCTCCCTGTTTCACCTCTTGAACATCGCCAAGCAATTGTTAAAGATCCAACTTCAGTGAGTACACTTCAGTAGCTTTATTCACTTCAGAATTGTGAGATAAGGTATAACGTTTGTTTCTTACCTTGGTTTTCTTCCCCACCTTGGTAGCAAGATGTATCACGTGATCAAGAGTCCTAATAGGCTGAAACTCAGCCATTGATGAAGATTCATCACTCAGCCCTTGTACAAAGCCTACAATGCCTCCCTGTTCCAGTTCTTGCACATCGCCAAGCAATTATTAGAGATCCATCTTCATTGAGTACACTTCAGCAGTCCTATTTATTCTCCTTTGTATTTTGACCTGTCATAACTCCATTTTTGGGACTCTCACCTTCTAAATGGCCAAATCCTTGTCTTTCAAAGCATTGCTTCTTAATTTTAACATCCAGAGGTGCTGGTTTAGTCTCAATATGTGTCTTCTTTCTACAACTCCCACCTTCACCCTCATAAACTCCTATGGGATTCAAAGAACTATAAGAATTATGGGATAAGGTATAACTTTTGTTTCTTACTTTTGCTTTCTTCTCCACCTTGGTAGCAAGCTGTATCACATGATCAAGAGTCCTAATAGGCTGAAGCTCAGTCAATGATGAAGATTCATCACTCAATCCTTTTATAAAGCCAACAATGCCTCCCTGTTTCACCTCTTGAACATCGCCAAGCAATTGTTAAAGATCCAACTTCAGTGAGTACACTTCAGTAGCTTTATTCACTCTCCTGTGTATTTTGACTGGTCATAACTCCGTTTTTCGGACTATGAGTTTGTAAATTGGCAAATCCTTGTTTATCAAGGCAATACTTCTTCATATTAACATCCACATGTACTTGTTTAGTCTCAATATGTTTCTTCTTTCTACAACTCCCAACTTTCCTCTTAGTAACTCCTATGGGATTCAAAGAAGTATCAGAATTGTGAGATAAGGTATAACATTTGTTTCTTACCTTGGTTTTCTTCCCCACCTTGGTAGCAAGGTGTATCACGTGATCAAGAGTCCTAATAGGCTGAAACTCAGCCATTGATGAAGATTCATCACTCAGCCCTTGTACAAAGCCTACAATGCCTCCCTGTTCCAGTTCTTGCACATCGCCAAGCAATTATTAGAGATCCATCTTCATTGAGTACACTTCAGCAGTCCTATTTATTCTCCTTTGTATTTTGACCTGTCATAACTCCATTTTTGGGACTCTCACCTTCTAAATGGCCAAATCCTTGTCTTTCAAAGCATTGCTTCTTAATTTTAACATCCAGAGGTGCTGGTTTAGTCTCAATATGTGTCTTCTTTCTACAACTCCCACCTTCACCCTCATAAACTCCTATGGGATTCAAAGAACTATCAGAATTATGGGATAAGGTATAACGTTTGTTTCTTACTTTTGCTTTCTTCTCCACCTTGGTAGCAAGCTGTATCACGTGATCAAGAGTCCTACTAGGCTGAAGCTCAGTCAATGATGAAGATTCATCACTCAATCCTTTTATAAAGCCAACAATGCCTCCCTGTTTCACCTCTTGAACATCGCCAAGCAATTGTTAAAGATCCAACTTCAGTGAGTACACTTCAGTAGCTTTATTCACTCTCCTGTGTATTTTGACTGGTCATAACTCCGTTTTTCGGACTATCAGTTTGTAAATTGGCAAATCCTTGTTTATCAAGGCAATACTTCTTCATATTAACATCCACATGTACTTGTTTAGTCTCAATATGTTTCTTCTTTCTACAACTCCCAACTTTCCTCTTAGTAACTCCTATGGGATTCAAAGAAGTATCAGAATTGTGAGATAAGGTATAACATTTGTTTCTTACCTTGGTTTTCTTCCCCACCTTGGTAGCAAGGTGTATCACGTGATCAAGAGTCCTAATAGGCTGAAACTCAGCCATTGATGAAGATTCATCACTCAGCCCTTGTACAAAGCCTACAATGCCTCCCTGTTCCAGTTCTTGCACATCGCCAAGCAATTATTAGAGATCCATCTTCATTGAGTACACTTCAGCAGTCCTATTTATTCTCCTTTGTATTTTGACCTGTCATAACTCCATTTTTGGGACTCTCACCTTCTAAATGGCCAAATCCTTGTCTTTCAAAGCATTGCTTCTTAATTTTAACATCCAGAGGTGCTGGTTTAGTCTCAATATGTGTCTTCTTTCTACAACTCCCACCTTCACCCTCATAAACTCCTATGGGATTCAAAGAACTATCAGAATTATGGGATAAGGTATAACGTTTGTTTCTTACTTTTGCTTTCTTCTCCACCTTGGTAGCAAGCTGTATCACATGATCAAGAGTCCTAATAGGCTGAAGCTCAGTCAATGATGAAAATTCATCACTCAATCCTTTTATAAAGCCAACAATGCCTCCCTGTTTCACCTCTTGAACATCGCCAAGCAATTGTTAAAGATCCAACTTCAGTGAGTACACTTCAGTAGCTTTATTCACTTCAGAATTGTGAGATAAGGTATAACGTTTGTTTCTTACCTTGGTTTTCTTCCCCACCTTGGTAGCAAGATGTATCACGTGATCAAGAGTCCTAATAGGCTGAAACTCAGCCATTGATGAAGATTCATCACTCAGCCCTTGTACAAAGCCTACAATGCCTCCCTGTTCCAGTTCTTGCACATCGCCAAGCAATTATTAGAGATCCATCTTCATTGAGTACACTTCAGCAGTCCTATTTATTCTCCTTTGTATTTTGACCTGTCATAACTCCATTTTTGGGACTCTCACCTTCTAAATGGCCAAATCCTTGTCTTTCAAAGCATTGCTTCTTAATTTTAACATCCAGAGGTGCTGGTTTAGTCTCAATATGTGTCTTCTTTCTACAACTCCCACCTTCACCCTCATAAACTCCTATGGGATTCAAAGAACTATCAGAATTATGGGATAAGGTATAACTTTTGTTTCTTACTTTTGCTTTCTTCTCCACCTTGGTAGCAAGCTGTATCACATGATCAAGAGTCCTAATAGGCTGAAGCTCAGTCAATGATGAAGATTCATCACTCAATCCTTTTATAAAGCCAACAATGCCTCCCTGTTTCACCTCTTGAACATCGCCAAGCAATTGTTAAGGATCCAACTTCAGTGAGTACACTTCAGTAGCTTTATTCACTCTCCTGTGTATTTTGACTGGTCATAACTCCGTTTTTCGGACTATGAGTTTGTAAATTGGCAAATCCTTGTTTATCAAGGCAATACTTCTTCATATTAACATCCACATGTACTTGTTTAGTCTCAATATGTTTCTTCTTTCTACAACTCCCAACTTTCCTCTTAGTAACTCCTATGGGATTCAAAGAAGTATCAGAATTGTGAGATAAGGTATAACATTTGTTTCTTACCTTGGTTTTCTTCCCCACCTTGGTAGCAAGGTGTATCACGTGATCAAGAGTCCTAATAGGCTGAAACTCAGCCATTGATGAAGATTCATCACTCAGCCCTTGTACAAAGCCTACAATGCCTCCCTGTTCCAGTTCTTGCACATCGCCAAGCAATTATTAGAGATCCATCTTCATTGAGTACACTTCAGCAGTCCTATTTATTCTCCTTTGTATTTTGACCTGTCATAACTCCATTTTTGGGACTCTCACCTTCTAAATGGCCAAATCCTTGTCTTTCAAAGCATTGCTTCTTAATTTTAACATCCAGAGGTGCTGGTTTAGTCTCAATATGTGTCTTCTTTCTACAACTCCCACCTTCACCCTCATAAACTCCTATGGGATTCAAAGAACTATCAGAATTATGGGATAAGGTATAACGTTTGTTTCTTACTTTTGCTTTCTTCTCCACCTTGGTAGCAAGCTGTATCACGTGATCAAGAGTCCTACTAGGCTGAAGCTCAGTCAATGATGAAGATTCATCACTCAATCCTTTTATAAAGCCAACAATGCCTCCCTGTTTCACCTCTTGAACATCGCCAAGCAATTGTTAAAGATCCAACTTCAGTGAGTACACTTCAGTAGCTTTATTCACTCTCCTGTGTATTTTGACTGGTCATAACTCCGTTTTTCGGACTATCAGTTTGTAAATTGGCAAATCCTTGTTTATCAAGGCAATACTTCTTCATATTAACATCCACATGTACTTGTTTAGTCTCAATATGTTTCTTCTTTCTACAACTCCCAACTTTCCTCTTAGTAACTCCTATGGGATTCAAAGAAGTATCAGAATTGTGAGATAAGGTATAACATTTGTTTCTTACCTTGGTTTTCTTCCCCACCTTGGTAGCAAGGTGTATCACGTGATCAAGAGTCCTAATAGGCTGAAACTCAGCCATTGATGAAGATTCATCACTCAGCCCTTGTACAAAGCCTACAATGCCTCCCTGTTCCAGTTCTTGCACATCGCCAAGCAATTATTAGAGATCCATCTTCATTGAGTACACTTCAGCAGTCCTATTTATTCTCCTTTGTATTTTGACCTGTCATAACTCCATTTTTGGGACTCTCACCTTCTAAATGGCCAAATCCTTGTCTTTCAAAGCATTGCTTCTTAATTTTAACATCCAGAGGTGCTGGTTTAGTCTCAATATGTGTCTTCTTTCTACAACTCCCAACTTCACCCTCATAAACTCCTATGGGATTCAAAGAAGTATCAGAATTATGGGATAAGGTATAACGTTTGTTTCTTACTTTTGCTTTCTTCTCCACCTTGGTAGCAAGCTGTATCACGTGATCAAGAGTCCTAATAGGCTGAAGCTCAGTCAATGATGAAGATTCATCACTTAATCCTTTTATAAAGCCTACAGTGCCTCCCTGTTTCACCTCTCGAACATCGCCAAGCAATTGTTAAAGATCCAACTTCATTGAGTACACTTCAGTAGCTTTATTCACTCTCCCAACTTCCCTCTTAGTAACTCCTATGGGATTCAAAGAAGTATCAGAATTGTGAGATAAGGTATAACGTTTGTTTCTTACCTTGGTTTTCTTCCCCACCTTAGTAACAAGTTGTATCACGTGATCAAGAGTCCCAATAGGCTGAAACTCAGCCATTGATGAAGATTCATCACTCAATCCTTGTACAAAGCCTACAATGCCTCCCTGTTTCAGTTCTTGCACATCGCCAAGCAATTATTAGAGATCCATCTTAATTGAGTACACTTCAGCAGTTGTATTTGTTCTCCTTTTTATTTTGACTTGTCATAACTCCATTTTTGGGAATCTCACCTTCTAAATGGCCATATCCTTGTCTATCAAAGCATTGTTTCTTCATTTTAACATCCAGAGGTGCTGGTTTAGTCTCAATATGTGTCTTCTTTCTACAACTCCCAACCTTACCCTCATAAACTCCTATGGGATTCAAAGAACTATCAGAATTATGGGATAAGGTATAACGTTTGTTTCTTACTTTTGCTTTCTTCTCCACCTTGGTAGCAAGCTGTATCACGTGATCAAGAGTCCTAATAGGCTGAAGCTCAGTCAATGATGAAGATTCATCACTTAATCCTTGTATAAAGCCTACAATGCCTCCCTGTTTCACCTCTTGAACATCGCAAAGCAATTGTTAAAGATCCAACTTCGTTGAGTACACTTCAGTAGCTTTATTCACTCTCCTGCGTATTTTGACTGGTCATAACTCCGTTTTTCGGACTATCAGCTTGTAAATTGGCAAATCCTTATTTATCAAGGCAATACTTCTTCATATTAACATCCACATGTACTTGTTTAGTCTCAATATGTGTCTTGTTTTTACAACTCCCAACTTCCCTCTTAGTAACTCCTATGGAATTCAAAGAAGTATCAGAATTGTGAGATAAGGTATAACGTTTGTTTCTTACCTTGGTTTTCTTCCCCACCTTGGTAGCAAGATGTATCACGTGATCAAGAGTCCTAATAGGCTGAAACTCAGCCATTGATAAAGATTCATCACTCAATCCTTGTACAAAGCCTACAATGCCTCCCTGTTTCACCTCTTGAACATCGCCAAGCAATTGTTCAAGATCCAACTTCATTGAGTACACTTCAGTAGTTCTATTCACTCTCCTGTGTATTTTGACTATTCATAACTCAATTTTTCGGACTATCAGCTTGTAAATTGGCAAATCCTTGTTTATCAAGGCAATATTTCTTCATATTAACATCCACATGTACATGTTTAGTCTCAATATGTTTCTTCTTTCTACAACTCCCAATTTCCCTCTTAGTAACTCCTATGAGATTCAAAGAAGTATCAGAATCGTGAGATAAGGTATAACGTTTGTTTCTTACCTTGGCTTTCTTCCCCACCTTGGTAGCAAGATGTATCATGTGATCAAGAGTCCTAATAGGCTGATGCTCAACCATTGATGAAGATTCATTACTCAATACTTGTACAAAGCCTACAATGCCTCCCTGTTTCAACTCTTGAACATCGCTAAGCAATTGTTAGAGATCCAACTTCATTGAATACACTTCAGCAGTTCTATTAACTCTCCTTTGTATTTTGACTTATCATAACTCTATTTTTGGGACTATCAGCTTGTAAATTGGCAAATCCTTCTTTATCAAGGCAATACTTCTTCATATTAACATCCACATGTACTTGTTTAGTCTCAATATGTGTCTTGTTTCTACAACTCCCAACTTCCCTCTTAGTAACTCCTATGGAATTCAAAGAAGTATCAGAATTGTGAGATAAGGTATAACGTTTGTTTCTTACCTTGGTTTTCTTCCCCACCTTGGTAGCAAGATGTATCACGTGATCAAGAGTCCTAATAGGCTGAAACTCAGCCATTGATGAAGATTCATCACTCAATCCTTGTACAAAGCCAACAATGCCTCCCTGTTTCACCTCTTGAACATCGCCAAGCAATTGTTCAAGATCCAACTTTATTGAGTACACTTCAGTAGTTCTATTCACTCTCCTGTGTATTTTGACTATTCATAACTCAATTTTTCGGACTATCAGCTTGTAAATTGGCAAATCCTTGTTTATCAAGGCAATATTTCTTCATATTAACATCCACATGTACATGTTTAGTCTCAATATCTTTCTTCTTTCTACAACTCCCAATTTCCCTCTTAGTAACTCCTATGAGATTCAAAGAAGTATCAGAATCGTGAGATAAGGTATAACGTTTGTTTCTTACCTTGGCTTTCTTCCCCACCTTGGTAGCAAGATGTATCATGTGATCAAGAGTCCTAATAGGCTGATGCTCAACCATTGATGAAGATTCATTACTCAATACTTGTACAAAGCCTACAATGCCTCCCTGTTTCAACTCTTGAACATCGCTAAGCAATTGTTAGAGATCCAACTTCATTGAATACACTTCAGCAGTTCTATTAACTCTCCTTTGTATTTTGACTTATCATAACTCTATTTTTGGGACTATCAGCTTGTAAATTGGCAAATCCTTCTTTATCAAGGCAATACTTCTTCATATTAACATCCACATGTACTTGTTTAGTCTCAATATGTGTCTTGTTTCTACAACTCCCAACTTCCCTCTTAGTAACTCCTATGGAATTCAAAGAAGTATCAGAATTGTGAGATAAGGTATAACGTTTGTTTCTTACCTTGGTTTTCTTCCCCACCTTGGTAGCAAGATGTATCACGTGATCAAGAGTCCTAATAGGCTGAAACTCAGCCATTGATGAAGATTCATCACTCAATCCTTGTACAAAGCCTACAATGCCTCCCTGTTTCACCTCTTGAACATCGCCAAGCAATTGTTCAAGATCCAACTTCATTGAGTACACTTCAGTAGTTCTATTCACTCTCCTGTGTATTTTGACTATTCATAACTCAATTTTTCGGACTATCAGCTTGTAAATTGGCAAATCCTTGTTTATCAAGGCAATATTTCTTCATATTAACATCCACATGTACATGTTTAGTCTCAATATGTTTCTTCTTTCTACAACTCCCAATTTCCCTCTTAGTAACTCCTATGAGATTCAAAGAAGTATCAGAATCGTGAGATAAGGTATAACGTTTGTTTCTTACCTTGGCTTTCTTCCCCACCTTGGTAGCAAGATGTATCATGTGATCAAGAGTCCTAATAGGCTGATGCTCAACCATTGATGAAGATTCATTACTCAATACTTGTACAAAGCCTACAATGCCTCCCTGTTTCAACTCTTGAACATCGCTAAGCAATTGTTAGAGATCCAACTTCATTGAATACACTTCAGCAGTTCTATTAACTCTCCTTTGTATTTTGACTTATCATAACTCTATTTTTGGGACTATCAGCTTGTAAATTGGCAAATCCTTCTTTATCAAGGCAATACTTCTTCATATTAACATCCACATGTACTTGTTTAGTCTCAATATGTGTCTTGTTTCTACAACTCCCAACTTCCCTCTTAGTAACTCCTATGGAATTCAAAGAAGTATCAGAATTGTGAGATAAGGTATAACGTTTGTTTCTTACCTTGGTTTTCTTCCCCACCTTGGTAGCAAGATGTATCACGTGATCAAGAGTCCTAATAGGCTGAAACTCAGCCATTGATGAAGATTCATCTCTCAATCCTTGTACAAAGCCTACAATGCCTCCCTGTTTCACCTCTTGAACATCGCCAAGCAATTGTTCAAGATCCAACTTCACTGAGTACACTTCAGTAGTTCTATTCACTCTCCTGTGTATTTTGACTGGTCATAACTCCATTTTTCGGACTATCAGCTTGTAAATTGGCAAATCCTTGTTTATCAAGGCAATATTTCTTCATATTATAACATCCACATGTACATGTTTAGTCTCAATATGTTTCTTCTTTCTACAACTCCCAATTTCCCTCTTAGTAACTCCTATGGGATTCAAAAAAATATCAGAATCGTGAGATAAGGTATAACGTTTGTTTCTTACCTTGGCTTTCTTCCCCACCTTGGTAGCAAGATGTATCATGTGATCAAGAGTCCTAATAGGCTGGTGCTCAACCATTGATGAAGATTCATTACTCAATACTTGTACAAAGCCTACAATGCCTCCCTGTTTCAACTCTTGAACATCGCTAAGCAATTGTTAGAGATCCAACTTCATTGAATACACTTCAGCAGTTCTATTAACTCTCCTTTATATTTTGACTTGTCATAACTCTATTTTTGGGACTATCAGCTTGTAAATGGTCAAATCCTGTATATCAAAGCATTGCTTCTTCATATTAACATCAATAGGTGCTGGTTTAGTCTCAATATGTGTCTTCTTACTACAACTCCCAACTTCACCCTCATAAACTCCTATGGGATTCAAAGAAGTATCAAAATTATGGGATAAGGTATAACGTTTATTTCTTACCTTGGCTTTCTTCTCCACCGTGGTAGCAAGATGTATCACGGGATCAAGAGTCCTAATAGGCTGAAGCTCAGTCAATGATGAAGATTCATCACTCAATCCTTGTATAAAGCCTACAATGCCTCCCTGTTTCACCTCTTGAACATCGCTAAGCAATTGTTAGAGATCCAACTTCATTGAGTACACTTCAGTAGTTCTATTCACTCTAATGTGTATTTTGACTGGTCATAACTCCATTTTTCAGACTATCAGCTTGTAAATTGGCAAATCCTTGTTTATCAAGGCAATACTTCTTCATATTAACATCCACATGTACATGTTTATTCTCAATATGTGTCTTCTTTCTACAACTCCCATCTTCACCCTCATAAACTCCTATGGGATTCAAAGAAGTATCAGAATTGGGGGATAAGGTATAACGTTTGTTTCTTACCTTGGTTTTCTTCTCCACCTTGGTAGCAAGCTGTATCACGTGATCAAGAGTCCTAATAGGCTGAAACTCAGCCATTGATGAAGATTCGTCAATCAATCCTTGTACAAAGCCTACAATGCCTCCCTGTTTCAGCTCTTGAACATCGGAAAGCAATTGCTGGAGATCCATCTTCATTGAGTACACTTCAGTAGTTCTATTCAATCTCCTTTGTATTTTGACTTGTCAAAACTTCATTTTTCGGACTATCAGCTTCTAAATGGCCAAATCCTTGTCTATCAAAGCATTGTTTCTTCATATTAACATCTAGAGGTGCTGGTTTAGTCTCAATATGTGTCTTCTTTCTACAACTCCCAACTTCACCCTCATAAACTCCTATGGGATTCAAAGAACTATCAGTATTATGGGATAAGCTATAACGTTTGTTTCTTACTTTTGCTTTCTTTTCCACCTTGGTAGCAAGTTGTATCACGTGATCAAGAGTCCTAATAGGCTGAAGCTCAGTCAATGATGAAGATTCATCAATCAATCCTTGTATAAAGCCTACAATGCCTCCCTGTTTCACTTCTTGAACATTGCCAAGCAATTGTTAAAGATCCAACTTCATTGAGTACACTTCAGTAGTTCTATTCACTCTCCTGTGTATTTTGACTGGTCATAACTCCATTTTTCGGACTATTAGCTTATAAATTGGCAAATCCTTGTTTATCAAGGCAATAGTTTTTCATATTAACATCCACATGTACTTGTTTAGTCTCAATATGTGTCTTCTTTCTACAACTCCCAAATTCCCTCTTAGTAACTCCTATGGGATTTAAAGAAGTATCAGAATTGTGAGATAAGGTATAACGTTTTTGTCTTACCTTGGCTTTCTTCCCCACCTTGGTAGCAAGATGTATCACGTGATCAAGAGTCCTAATAGGCTGTAACTCAGCCATTGATGAAGATTCATCACTCAATCCTTGTACAAAGCCTACAATGCCTCCCTGTTTCAGTTCTTGCACATCGCCAAGCAATTATTAGAGATCCATCTTCATTGAGTACACTTCAGCAGTTCTATACACTCTCCTTTGTATTTTGACTTGTCATAACTGATAACTAGGTTTTTACACCTAAAGCTACCTATTGCCCGATTTGTAGTACAAAGGGCTATCGAATCCAATCAGGACTATTGTAAGCAATCAGGATGTAGCAAATCTATCTAATTCAAGCCAAATAGAAAGGTTGGAAGTAACAGGATGAAACAACTAAAGCAAGAACAGTAACAGAAACTAGAAACAGAGATTCATAACAAAAGAAACTAAAAACAGAGTAAGCTAAGAACAGGAAAACAGAGTATCAAAAAGTAGAAAACTATCAGGATTAGAAAAGGTCCTAAGGATGATTTCTAGATCTGGTATTCATCATGGTGATTCCTAGTGACTTTATAAACAACTTCATAGAAGGGATCTCTCGACTATAAGCATCAAAAGAGTGACAGATCCACTTCCCAGTTACATCTGTCACCAGATTCTCTAAACTTCCTAATCTTGGAATCCACACCTATGCCCCATTGACTGTCACTAACACTCAGATAGGATTCCAATGAAACATAAAGAGAATAAGCATTAAGAACACAACTTATAAATATCAAACTACAACTTGCTTTCCTATGATCCTAGATCAATCATTGGAAAGAAGCCCCAGATCTCTGGTATTAGCAGATCTGGTGTTTCACAAGTGATGTGCCCAAACACCAAGATCAGATCCCAAGTGGGTGTACAGGGAATCAGCATTAGAAACAGCTAACCCAGAAGAGATCTTAAACTATTAGAACCCTAAATCTACTAGAATCACCATGAATCATAACCCAGATCTAACCCATCCTCAAGAACCCTAAATCACTACTCAGACTTCATCATCAGAATCACAAACCCAGAAAATGAATTAGTTTCCATAATCATAATCTAGAGATTGAGATGAAGAAGGAATAGAAGAAATAAACTTAAAAGGATCAAAAGATCAAAAGTAATTGCAGATACAAAATCAGATAGATCTAGAGAGGTTTCTGAGAACAAAAGAGAGTAAAAACTTGGATAATGCGGCTGCTGACCTAATTAGAGTATAAATACTCTAGGTCAAAAGCCTTAGTACAAAAAGACAAAATAAACTAAAGTCCTTAGGTCGGCTGCCTTGAGCTCGGGTCTTCTTGGTCGAGTGGTGTTAATCGAGTGCATGCTACTTCAGGCTTTGAATCCTAAGCTCGGTTGACTAAACTCGGTCTAGTGCTCGAGTGGTCGTGGCCGAGTGGTCGTGGCCGAGTGGTAACTCCTTTTTGCCTTCAGCTCGGTCAGACGGCTGAGTGCATGTGGTCGAGTGGTGTTGGTGGATGGCTTTGCACTCGGTCTAGCTCCAAGTCGAGTGGTGTTGATCGAGTGCATGCTGGTGTTGGTCCTTAGCTCGGTCATGAGGTCGAGTCTTCACACCGAGCTTGTGTCTCCACGTTCCTTGGTCTCCAGCAAACATCCAAAACACCTGAAAGATAGCTCCAATATGCAATATGTATGCAAAACTAAAACAAAGCTATCATGAAACCTATATATGAGAGAAGTGGATGGATATTGAGTGAAACTGTGTATGAAACTATGCTAAAATGGATGGAAATGAGAGTTTAGAAGTGGTAAAATGCACAGACATCAACTCCCCCAAACTTAGTCTTTGCTTGCCCTCAAGCAAACATATAAGATATAAGCTGGTGAGGTTGATGAAATGCTGGGACTCAGAGCCAAAATATTCTAATAAAGGAAATAGCATCAAGGTCCTAGTTAGTAGTTCTAGAATGCATTAACAAGTAAACCCTACTTTTAAAACTTTAGCCATACCCTTCAGAACGAACCTGACACTAGCCTTAACCTACACATGCAATCAAATCAATCATTCCCTTTAACATTCATTCATTATGTAACCATGGATCAAGCTTATGCAATTTCAATGAACTCATTTGGCTAGAGGGACAGGTTTAGAGGCAAAGATGGCCCCTTTTGTAACAGGTTTAAACAATGGATAACATGGGACTTTCAAGAACAGACTGAGCTTTAGGAGAAGGCTAAAGGTAAGATAGCCAACTGATGCATACAAGAACAATTTCTCATCTACCCATCCCATATACAAAGATTCTGCTACCACCTAATCCTAAACCCAGAAGGTGATCCTAAATCTACCCTTAGGCACTTTTCTGCCATGAATCCTTTTTGGATATCTCATTCCTCTTTCTTTTGCCATTTATTCTAGGGAAAAAGGTTCTTGTTTTTCTTGCTTATGCTAGCGGATTGGGTTCTTTTAAAACTAAGGCTCTTCTATTCTTCTTATTCATCAAGACACTTCAGGCTTTTTGCCTTTCTTTCCTTTTTATTCTTTCTGAGCCTATACTTTTCTTTTCTTATTTTTCAAATCCCAAATCCTTTACTAGAGCAGCTTTCTTATTTTCTTTCCTTTTTTCTTCTTTTCTCCCCTTGAACCCATAATGAAACTCAAGCTCGGTTTAGTGAACTCGAGGTGTGAACTCGGTTCCCTGGCCGAGCTTATACAACCGAGCTTAATTCCCTATTCTAAATTCCAGTCTATCCTCCTAACCACAGTTCAGTTCCCCACCTAGTTCTATCTAGCTCAAAGGTTATGAACCAGAACTATATGTATGAGAAACCGTTCTTGTCGGCACAGACCTAACACTTTCTGCCAAGCTCAATCAAAGAAATAGGCCTCACATTCACACATAGAGTATTGTTGGCTTGAATGGAAGGTCAAGGTTAAGGGTAGGGGAAAACTGTTCCAATGATGGGAATCAGCTATTTGGATTCACAAGAGTGGTGGAGAGAGTAAGAGAATCCAAATATGTGTAAGGTATCCATGAGTTCAAATCAAAGGCATAGACATGATAATTGCAATTAAGTTTAAGGTCCTAATAGACAGGGATGATATCAGATCAAGACATGCTTCAGCTAAAACTAAATGTCAAACAATGCAATCTAGGCATGGTGCGGTCTTATGCTTCAGACTTCCATGAATGCATTAGATAACTCAGCTTTCAGGGGATGTTCCTAGCGGCCATTTGACCGCCAGGAATGGACCGCCAGAACCACCGTGGCGGTACCCCATCGCCATAACACCACCGCCACACCACCAACCGACTCACTTTACCTTTCTACCTACTCCAACTTTCCTCTTTGTATATTTATCAAACCTGATCACTTCAGGGCCGACCCCCTGAGTTATTTTTAAGCCATTTTTACTTTGAAACAGAGCTCTGCAACATCATTTTGGTTCCTAGATCTTCAATGATCTAGTGAAGTTTTATCAAATTTTCTTCCACTTTTGTATATATTATGTTATTGTCTTTCATTTGTTCGGTTTACTTTTGTGATTTAGATATGTTTGAGTAGTCTTTTGTTGGATCATGGGATTTGCTAGATTAGGATGAATTGATGGTTGGATGATGATTGTTTAGGTTGTTATTTGTTAGTTCCTTCACTTAGGTTTGTTCTTAATGCTAGATTTTCAATGATTAGCCGATCTCTAGTGTTGCATCTTAGAGTAGGTAGTTCTAGTCGGAGTGACAACCGAGCTAGAATTACACCTTAGGATTTTTGGTCACATCCCATGCCTTTAGGGGTGTGATTTGAGTAAGCGGTGTTAGTGCTAGGCTAGGTTTGTTTGTTCAATTTCTAGATCCTAGGTATTCATATCTCAAAAGGAATTTCTGAATGCTTGATCCTAAACCTTTCGTGAGCTTTTCATATCCTAGCCAACGAGAGTTGATGTTTAGGGTGATTAGTGAACAATTGGGCTTGCGATTAATGTTCATTGGTCATTGGATCGCGGACGAGAGTCTATGACGGTTGATGATTGATGAAAGGGTTATTACCACGAGAGTGGATTAATCTAATGCTTGTGTTCAATGTTCTAGGATAATGAATATTCGATCTAATGCGTCTCCGTTTGATTCACTCTTATGATAGTAGATTCCCATGATCCAATGCTTTCTCTTATTTTTCTTTTCTTCTATTTGGAGTTCATTGCTTTTCTTTTAGTTATTAGTTTAGAAAACCAACTCTTTATTTGCTCTAGATTAGTTCGTATCTCGCATGTTTTGTGTGTAATCTTTAGTCCTTGTGGATTCGATCCTAAAGTGCTATGCACGATAGGTTTATTTGATAGCCTTAAGACGGTGTAAAAACATGTTTATCAAATTGGCGCCGTTGCCGGGGACTAAACGATTGCCATTAGAGTTAGGATTCGAATTGAGACTAGAGCGTTTTTCTTTGTTTTTGTTTTTATTTGTGTGACTACTAACTTTCTTTCAAGTGTTTGTTCTTTTTGCAAGGCACAATCAAAAGTGAGAAAGCATGGCTTCGGAATTGACTTCAATGTTGAAGGCTTTGCTAGAAGCTCAACAAAGAGAGATGGCTTGGGACCCTACAAGTCATCATGATTTTGAAAGCTCATCCACTTATCAAGAAGGTCTTCCTGAAGGATACTCTACTCAAGAGTATCAATATGGATATGATGGATACCAATCTCGAGAGTATCAAGATGAATATAGTGAATACTATGCTCAAGAGCACCAATGTGGATATGGAGAAGAATATCAACCTTGTAGTATGGAGTATGACTACTCTTGTTATCAAGGATCTTATGAGCAACCCGATTCAAGAGAGTATCAATATGATCAAAACTACGCTCAAGACTACCATGGTGGATATGATGAGATATATCAAACTCCGGACATGGAGTATGACTACGGACCAGTCAATCCTTCTCCAACCTTTGATAATGAAGAGATACACAACTTGTTTAAGTTGATTTTGGAAGAGCAAGAGAAACCGATATTTGATGCCCTTCGAAAGTTTGAAGCCAAATTGGATAATTGTATTCAAGTTTTAAGGGCTGTTGAGACAACTCATGTGGAGTCCATCGACACCAACTTTACACAATGGATCGAAGAAAAAGAAAAAGAAGAATGCATTCCTCCTAGCAAAATCAAGACAAAAGAGGTGCTTCCCAATGATATTGAGGAAGTTTTTGAGGAGAATGCTCAAATCAAAGATGAATTCCAACAAGGAGCTGAAGAGTTTATAAAGGAATTTGAATTGCTTCTTAGATGCACGGTTGGCGAGAATCTTGTGATAAGATATGATGAAGAAGAAGAAGTTAAACCCGTGGCAATCAAGAGTTATTCAACCAAGAGTAACGAGGTAAAAGTAGACGTGGTTGGAAAACAATTTGAGGATCATTGTGAAGGTGTTTTTGTTGTTGAAAACATTTGCGACAAACATCTTGGTATAATCTCCACCAATGAAGTGAGCATTCATGAACCGAGGAAGATTCCTTTTGAGGAGATTAGGATGAACGAGTTTAGGGGATGGTTCTACGATGAGTATGATCCCGGTGATCCAAGTTCAACCTTCACTCCCACCCAAACCAATATCCATCGTCAAGCTTAAGCGACGTTAAACGAGCCATTGGGGACTCCCCCAATTCTATCCCTTATATAATATGTTTAATTGTTTGTTTGAGTGTGATTTGATCTTTGTTTTTGTGTGTTTTGATTATCTAGGACGTTGGTGAGTAGTCAAAGCGATTTCCGATTGGGCAAACAAAGGGCAATTAATCCATCCAATCCACTCCAAGGTTTCACATTTCACCCTTTGTACATATTTTGTTATTTTTGTTTGCATTTTTATTCTCTCTTTGGATTCATATCACACCGAGACGGTGTGATTTAAGTCCGGGGGAGAGGTCATTGTTATTTAACATTGTGTATTTTGTCTTATTTTCGTTCTCTTGAGTCTCATGCATTCATCTATGTGCATAGAAAAAAAAAATTGAAAATTTTTTAAAATACAAAAAAAAAAAAAAAAAAAAATCATGTAGTTTTGCATTAGCATTTGGCATTTATGATTGAGTCTAGAAGCATTTTAGGATCACATATGCATATGCATAGGGGGCAATGATGAAATTTCTGAAAAGTCTTTAAGGGCTAACCATACTTTGATCTCTTGGCTTGAATGTTTTTGTCTTAGTGGAGACTTGCTCTGAACTGATACCAACTCTATCTTATTTGGACAAAATTGAAAATTTAATTGTCTTGCTTAGGGGTCGAAATTCACTCTCATGGTCTAATGAAATATACTTGAGTTACTTTACCCGATTTTGCCACCCTTATATTAACTCAAGTAGCTATCCTCATATTTGGGATGGTTCCATACCTATGGCCCGAACCTTTCGTTCTAACCAATGTTAATCTATGAGTGAGGCCTATTCTTTGTGCTTTCATTTGCAGAAGTTTTGAAGAGGTTGAACGACAAGAAGTTTCTTCCACTAGATTTAAGGTTGTAATTTTAGATTTAGGGTGTGTAATAAAAAAAAAAAAAGGGCGCATTTAGAATCAAGGAAAGATGAGTTATTGACCGAAAGAGTCTATGAAAAAGTAAAAGCTACTAGAGAGTGCTTAAACAAAGAAGTTGATCTTGAGTTTTATGTATAAGTGCATCTCTCTAGTAAACAAAAGAAGAAAAGAAAAGACTCGGTCTAAGACAATCACCATGGGTGCGTTTGAATGGTTTGGGATTCTAAAAGGGGTTGAGAGGTGAAAGTTTAAATTTTAGACATTGTATAAAGCATTAGAGTTTAAGTGTGAGTTTGGGTAGGGTAGTGGAAGAAGCTCTTGTACCAACATTTGTTCGCGAACTCTCCATTACTTATGCTATGTGATTTGCACTTTGTTTGAGAGATGAAACCATGAATAAGCTTTAAACCCTCTCTTTTTCACCATCGAACCTTTCTCATTCCTAGCCGATTGAGAGTTATTTAGACCATCTTTGTGAGACCACATCTTGTTAGAAAATAAATGAATGTTAAAGAGTTGGTAGATATGAAAGCTTGTTGATACTAAGGCATATGCGCTAAAGTAAAAGATTCGAGTAGCGACGAGTATGGTTAAGTCTTTCGAATTTTAGGGTTTGAGTCCCCACTTTCAAACCTCTCTTTCGGTTTGTCTTCTCTTGTTTGCTTGAGGACAAGCAAAGGGCAAGTCCGGGGGAGTTGATAACACCATATTTTACATGTTTTAAGGTTTAGTTTTATAGGTTTTTAATCCCACTTTTTATAATTTTGGGAGTTTTTCTTGCATTTGAGTCTCATTTTCTTTTAACATGCATTTTATAAGTCCTACACTATATATATATTGCATTTTGCATAGTTTTCGAGTCTTTCTAGGTATTTATGAGACTTGGAGTTTAAACATGGATTGAAGAGCATCGAAAATGAGGAATATAGGTCGAAACGGAAGTGAATTTGGAGTTACGGTTGGAAAGTTATGATGATTTGAAGTTTCAACACGTTCCGTGAGAAGCCTAGCGGCACCCCCTCGCCAAGATTGAACCGCCAAGACTCACACATCAACTTGTGGCGGTACCCCCTCGCCATATAAGGACCGCCAGGATCATCACCCCAAACACTCCATCTGGTGCTGAACGTAGCGGTCGTTTGACCGCTAGAGACGGACCGCCAGAACGTGCACGAGCATCCTTGGCGGAACCAATCTAAGTGGTCTGAAATATCGACTCAAATGAAGGTTTTACAGTGCGATTTAGCTCCAGATTCCTTCATGAAAGTTGTAGGCAATTGAGTTAGCTTTCGAATGGAAGTTCTCCCGATTGATTTGGGTAAATGGTTAAAGAGTTATGGCCCCTGCACCCCAGACCGCTATCGCAGGACCGCCAAGACAAAAATGAAGACTCAGCTTTCAGGGGATGTTCCTAGCGGCCATTTGACCGCCAGGAATGGACCGCCAGAACCACCGTGGCGGTACCCCATCGCCATAACACCACCGCCACACCACCAGCCGACTCACTTTACCTTTCTACCTACTCCAACTTTCCTCTTTGTATATTTATCAAACCTGATCACTTCAGGGCCGACCCCCTGAGTTATTTTTAAGCCATTTTTACTTTGAAACAGAGCTCTGCAACATCATTTTGGTTCCTAGATCTTCAATGATCTAGTGAAGTTTTATCAAATTTTCTTCCACTTTTGTATATATTATGTTATTGTCTTTCATTTGTTCGTTTTACTTTTGTGATTTAGATATGTTTGAGTAGTCTTTTGTTGGATCATGGGATTTGCTAGATTAGGATGAATTGATGGTTGGATGATGATTGTTTAGGTTGTTATTTGTTAGTTCCTTCACTTAGGTTTGTTCTTAATGCTAGATTTTCAATGATTAGCCGATCTCTAGTGTTGCATCTTAGAGTAGGTAGTTCTAGTCGGAGTGACAACCGAGCTAGAATTACACCTTAGGATTTTTGGTCACATCCCATGCCTTTAGGGGTGTGATTTGAGTAAGCGGTGTTAGTGCTAGGCTAGGTTTGTTTGTTCAATTTCTAGATCCTAGGTATTCATATCTCAAAAGGAATTTCTGAATGCTTGATCCTAAACCTTTCGTGAGCTTTTCATATCCTAGCCAACGAGAGTTGATGTTTAGGGTGATTAGTGAACAATTGGGCTTGCGATTAATGTTCATTGGTCATTGGATCGCGGACGAGAGTCTATGACGGTTGATGATTGATGAAAGGGTTATTACCACGAGAGTGGATTAATCTAATGCTTGTGTTCAATGTTCTAGGATAATGAATATTCGATCTAATGCGTCTCCGTTTGATTCACTCTTATGATAGTAGATTCCCATGATCCAATGCTTTCTCTTATTTTTCTTTTCTTCTATTTGGAGTTCATTGCTTTTCTTTTAGTTATTAGTTTAGAAAACCAACTCTTTATTTGCTCTAGATTAGTTCGTATCTCGCATCTTTGGTGTGTAATCTTTAGTCCTTGTGGATTCGATCCTAAAGTGCTATGCACGATAGGTTTATTTGATAGCCTTAAGACGGTGTAAAAACCTGTTTATCAAATTGGCGCCGTTGCCGGGGACTAAACGATTGCCATTAGAGTTAGGATTCGAATTGAGACTAGAGCGTTTTTCTTTGTTTTTGTTTTTATTTGTGTGACTACTAACTTTCTTTCAAGTGTTTGTTCTTTTTGCAAGGCACAATCAAAAGTGAGAAAGCATGGCTTCGGAATTGACTTCAATGTTGAAGGCTTTGCTAGAAGCTCAACAAAGAGAGATGGCTTGGGACCCTACAAGTCATCATGATTTTGAAAGCTCATCCACTTATCAAGAAGGTCTTCCTGAAGGATACTCTACTCAAGAGTATCAATATGGATATGATGGATACCAATCTCGAGAGTATCAAGATGAATATAGTGAATACTATGCTCAAGAGCACCAATGTGGATATGGAGAAGAATATCAACCTTGTAGTATGGAGTATGACTACTCTTGTTATCAAGGATCTTATGAGCAACCCGATTCAAGAGAGTATCAATATGATCAAAACTACGCTCAAGACTACCATGGTGGATATGATGAGATATATCAAACTCCGGACATGGAGTATGACTACGGACCAGTCAATCCTTCTCCAACCTTTGATAATGAAGAGATACACAACTTGTTTAAGTTGATTTTGGAAGAGCAAGAGAAACCGATATTTGATGCCCTTCGAAAGTTTGAAGCCAAATTGGATAATTGTATTCAAGTTTTAAGGGCTGTTGAGACAACTCATGTGGAGTCCATCGACACCAACTTTACACAATGGATCGAAGAAAAAGAAAAAGAAGAATGCATTCCTCCTAGCAAAATCAAGACAAAAGAGGTGCTTCCCAATGATATTGAGGAAGTTTTTGAGGAGAATGCTCAAATCAAAGATGAATTCCAACAAGGAGCTGAAGAGTTTATAAAGGAATTTGAATTGCTTCTTAGATGCACGGTTGGCGAGAATCTTGTGATAAGATATGATGAAGAAGAAGAAGTTAAACCCGTGGCAATCAAGAGTTATTCAACCAAGAGTAACGAGGTAAAAGTAGACGTGGTTGGAAAACAATTTGAGGATCATTGTGAAGGTGTTTTTGTTGTTGAAAACATTTGCGACAAACATCTTGGTATAATCTCCACCAATGAAGTGAGCATTCATGAACCGAGGAAGATTCCTTTTGAGGAGATTAGGATGAACGAGTTTAGGGGATGGTTCTACGATGAGTATGATCCCGGTGATCCAAGTTCAACCTTCACTCCCACCCAAACCAATATCCATCGTCAAGCTTAAGCGACGTTAAACGAGCCATTGGGGACTCCCCCAATTCTATCCCTTATATAATATGTTTAATTGTTTGTTTGAGTGTGATTTGATCTTTGTTTTTGTGTGTTTTGATTATCTAGGACGTTGGTGAGTAGTCAAAGCGATTTCCGATTGGGCAAACAAAGGGCAATTAATCCATCCAATCCACTCCAAGGTTTCACATTTCACCCTTTGTACATATTTTGTTATTTTTGTTTGCATTTTTATTCTCTCTTTGGATTCATATCACACCGAGACGGTGTGATTTAAGTCCGGGGGAGAGGTCATTGTTATTTAACATTGTGTATTTTGTCTTATTTTCGTTCTCTTGAGTCTCATGCATTCATCTATGTGCATAGAAAAAAAAAATTGAAAATTTTTTAAAATACAAAAAAAAAAAAAAAAAAAATCATGTAGTTTTGCATTAGCATTTGGCATTTATGATTGAGTCTAGAAGCATTTTAGGATCACATATGCATATGCATAGGGGGCAATGATGAAATTTCTGAAAAGTCTTTAAGGGCTAACCATACTTTGATCTCTTGGCTTGAATGTTTTTGTCTTAGTGGAGACTTGCTCTGAACTGATACCAACTCTATCTTATTTGGACAAAATTGAAAATTTAATTGTCTTGCTTAGGGGTCGAAATTCACTCTCATGATCTAATGAAATATACTTGAGTTACTTTACCCGATTTTGCCACCCTTATATTAACTCAAGTAGCTATCCTCATATTTGGGATGGTTCCATACCTATGGCCCGAACCTTTCGTTCTAACCAATGTTAATCTATGAGTGAGGCCTATTCTTTGTGCTTTCATTTGCAGAAGTTTTGAAGAGGTTGAACGACAAGAAGTTTCTTCCACTAGATTTAAGGTTGTAATTTTAGATTTAGGGTGTGTAATAAAAAAAAAAAAAGGGCGCATTTAGAATCAAGGAAAGATGAGTTATTGACCGAAAGAGTCTATGAAAAAGTAAAAGCTACTAGAGAGTGCTTAAACAAAGAAGTTGATCTTGAGTTTTATGTATAAGTGCATCTCTCTAGTAAACAAAAGAAGAGAAGAAAAGACTCGGTCTAAGACAATCACCATGGGTGCGTTTGAATGGTTTGGGATTCTAAAAGGGGTTGAGAGGTGAAAGTTTAAATTTTAGACATTGTATAAAGCATTAGAGTTTAAGTGTGAGTTTGGGTAGGGTAGTGGAAGAAGCTCTTGTACCAACATTTGTTCGCGAACTCTCCATTACTTATGCTATGTGATTTGCACTTTGTTTGAGAGATGAAACCATGAATAAGCTTTAAACCCTCTCTTTTTCACCATCGAACCTTTCTCATTCCTAGCCGATTGAGAGTGATTTAGACCATCTTTGTGAGACCACATCTTGTTAGAAAATAAATGAATGTTAAAGAGTTGGTAGATATGAAAGCTTGTTGATACTAAGGCATATGCGCTAAAGTAAAAGATTCGAGTAGCGACGAGTATGGTTAAGTCTTTCGAATTTTAGGGTTTGAGTCCCCACTTTCAAACCTCTCTTTCGGTTTGTCTTCTCTTGTTTGCTTGAGGACAAGCAAAGGGCAAGTCCGGGGGAGTTGATAACACCATATTTTACATGTTTTAAGGTTTAGTTTTATAGGTTTTTAATCCCACTTTTTATAATTTTGGGAGTTTTTCTTGCATTTGAGTCTCATTTTCTTTTAACATGCATTTTATAAGTCCTACACTATATATATATTGCATTTTGCATAGTTTTCGAGTCTTTCTAGGTATTTATGAGACTTGGAGTTTAAACATGGATTGAAGAGCATCGAAAATGAGGAATATAGGTCGAAACGGAAGTGAATTTGGAGTTACGGTTGGAAAGTTATGATGATTTGAAGTTTCAACACGTTCCGTGAGAAGCCTAGCGGCACCCCCTCGCCAAGATTGAACCGCCAAGACTCACACATCAACTTGTGGCGGTACCCCCTCGCCATATAAGGACCGCCAGGATCATCACCCCAAACACTCCATCTGGTGCTGAACGTAGCGGTCGTTTGACCGCTAGAGACGGACCGCCAGAACGTGCACGAGCATCCTTGGCGGAACCAATCTAAGTGGTCTAAAATATCGACTCAAATGAAGGTTTTACAGTGCGATTTAGCTCCAGCTTCCTTCATGAAAGTTGTAGGCAATTGAGTTAGCTTTCGAATGGAAGTGATCCCGATTGATTTGGGTAAATGGTTAAAGAGTTATGGCCCCCGCACCCCAGACCGCTATCGCAGGACCGCCAAGACAAAAATGAAGACTCAGCTTTCAGGGGATGTTCCTAGCGGCCATTTGACCGCCAGGAATGGACCGCCAGAACCACCGTGGCGGTACCCCATCGCCATAACACCACCGCCACACCACCAGCCGACTCACTTTACCTTTCTACCTACTCCAACTTTCCTCTTTGTATATTTATCAAACCTGATCACTTCAGGGCCGACCCCCTGAGTTATTTTTAAGCCATTTTTACTTTGAAACAGAGCTCTGCAACATCATTTTGGTTCCTAGATCTTCAATGATCTAGTGAAGTTTTATCAAATTTTCTTCCACTTTTGTACATATTATGTTATTGTCTTTCATTTGTTCGGTTTACTTTTGTGATTTAGATATGTTTGAGTAGTCTTTTGTTGGATCATGGGATTTGCTAGATTAGGATGAATTGATGGTTGGATGATGATTGTTTAGGTTGTTATTTGTTAGTTCCTTCACTTAGGTTTGTTCTTAATGCTAGATTTTCAATGATTAGCCGATCTCTAGTGTTGCATCTTAGAGTAGGTAGTTCTAGTCGGAGTGACAACCGAGCTAGAATTACACCTTAGGATTTTTGGTCACATCCCATGCCTTTAGGGGTGTGATTTGAGTAAGCGGTGTTAGTGCTAGGCTAGGTTTGTTTGTTCAATTTCTAGATCCTAGGTATTCATATCTCAAAAGGAATTTCTGAATGCTTGATCCTAAACCTTTCGTGAGCTTTTCATATCCTAGCCAACGAGAGTTGATGTTTAGGGTGATTAGTGAACAATTGGGCTTGCGATTAATGTTCATTGGTCATTGGATCGCGGACGAGAGTCTATGACGGTTGATGATTGATGAAAGGGTTATTACCACGAGAGTGGATTAATCTAATGCTTGTGTTCCATGTTCTAGGATAATGAATATTCGATCTAATGCGTCTCCGTTTGATTCACTCTTATGATAGTAGATTCCCATGATCCAATGCTTTCTCTTATTTTTCTTTTCTTCGATTTGGAGTTCATTGCTTTTCTTTTAGTTATTAGTTTAGAAAACCAACTCTTTATTTGCTCTAGATTAGTTCGTATCTCGCATCTTTGGTGTGTAATCTTTAGTCCTTGTGGATTCGATCCTAAAGTGCTATGCACGATAGGTTTATTTGATAGCCTTAAGACGGTGTAAAAACCTGTTTATCAATTACACAGTCCCTTGTGTAATAAAAGATTCAAAGGAAGGTATGAGAATGAAAAAGCAATAAGAAAGACTAAAGATGAGTGGTATAAACAATGGTAAAGAGTGGAGTTGTACCTCAGGGTTGGGTGTTCTAACTCGGTCACATGATCGAGTTTGATGGCCGAGTGGTTTGGTGATGAAGATCTAACTCGGCCAGGCTGATCGAGTTAGACTATCCGAGCTTGATTTCTGACCTAAAGAGGGGTAGCTCGGTTTGGCAAACTGAGCTTGATGGCCGAGCTTGATTTGTTGAGATTTTGACTCTGCCTGGTTGATCGAGCTAATTGGTCGAGTTTGATTTTCTGGGCTTCTCTGCCTTTCTTTGCATAATCCTGAAATCTCAAACCTGACCAACAAAACTACTAGAAAACATATTAAAAGAAACAAGAAACCTTAAAGCAAAATATTTACAAAGATAGTCATGGGACTTCCTCCCAAGTGAGCTTGTTTAAAGTCACTAAGCTTGACTTCCTTACTGGATTCATGGAGGCTGTAAGAGAGGAACTGAGGTCCTCTTTTCCTTGGTGGGTAGATCAGCAAACTCATCGTGCTCCCTTGACCAATCAGCAAACTGACTCTCAATAGATTCCTCCTCTAGGTAAGCTTTCTCTTGATCAGGTGGGTAGTCTATTTTTCCAGACCATTCTGATGTGAGTTCACTTCCCTTCTTGCTAACCAGAGTTATAGCTATATCAGGTGGGATACCCTTGATGTTTTCTGATCCTTGATTGGTCTTCCCTTGGAGAGACTTGATTTGATCTTTCAGCTCTTTCACAGTGTCTTTTAGCTCCATTATAGCTTTGTCCTGCCAATTGGACCTTTCCTTAAGTGCAATCCACTCATATGGCCCACAAATGTCAGGCTCGGTCTGCAAACTGAGTTTGTTCATCGAGTTAGAAACATCCAGACATGTGAGAGCATGACTCTATTTGTAGATCGAGTTAACAGGTCGAGTTTGATTCAAACTTTTCTTTTCTGCAACCTTAAACTCTGTTTCAGATCCAGCTATGCCCTGACAGACTCCTGATTCAGCTTTACTATCCTTTACCAATGCTGGCTTCAGTGGATCATCTTCATAAGGCTCTCTCAACAACTCATCAGTGCTCTCACTCAATTCCTTAATGGAGAAGATTTGTCCCTCTATTGTGGGCTTCCTTATATCTTCGTTGACATCAAACTCCATCCTTAGATTGTCAAGTAGGTTAAGAGCAATCTTACCTTCTTTCACATCTATCACAGTTCCAGCAGTTGCCAAGAATGGCCTTCCAAGAATCAGTGGATCTGCTGGTTCTTCATCCATCTCCAAAACCACAAAGTCAGCAAGAACTATTACCTCACCTATCTTCACAGGAAGATCTTTCAGTATTCCCTGTGGGATTCTTGTTGTACCATCAGCTAGCACTAGGGTGATATTACATGGTCTGAAGTCCTCTACTTTTAGCTTCTGAGCTATATACAGAGGCATCAGGCTAACAGCAGCTCCAAGGTCACAGAGACTACTTTTAAAGTTTAGAGTCCCTATAGAGCATGGAAGAGTGAATGAACCTGGGTCTTCAAGCTTTTCCTTGATCACCCTCTCTCCTATGACTGCCTTGCAATCATATTTCACTTCTTTCATACTATCAACTTTCATCTTTCTCCTCAGCAGTTCTTCTCGAAGGATTTTCTCCTGAGTGGGGATAATGGACAAGATAGTCTCCAAAGGCATTATCTGCTCAAGCTTGTCCACTGCACTTTTGAGATCAGCTGTAGCCTTTTCCAAGAGTTCCTGCTTGAATCTCCCAGGGAAAGGAATCTTGGGGACATAAGGAGGGGGAATGTAAGGTACCCTTTTCTCTTTTTGAACAGCTTTACCCTTGAGCTCGGTTACATCAGCTCGGTTTGGTGGCCGAGTTTGATCATTTTTGTCTTCTCCTTGAGCTCGGGCCTCTGATCGAGTGCATTGACCGAGTGCAGACTTTGGAGTTTCAGATTTGGCTATTTTTTGAAAGAAAACCTCCCCTTCTTGAACCTCACTGTCCTCAGTGACTGGTATAGTCTGTTTTCTGGTGGGTGGCTTGCCTTCACTCAGCAATGTGATAGCATGGGCAGTGGCAAACTCCTTGGGGTTTTGGAAAGTAGTCCATGGGAGGTGGTCTGTAGGCTGAGCAGAGGAAGATGTGATCTTGTTCACTATATTCTCCATTTTGGAGGTCAATTCTGCAATTTGAGAGTTGAGATTATTGACATTGCACTCCAGCATGTTTTGCATTTTCTGATAACCTTGTGGATGTGCCTGTTGCTGCTGTGGCTTGCCCTTGTAATAGTTGATGCAGCATTTGTTCCATTGGAGTTGTTAGAGTTGGGTATTGAAGCTTTGGAACAAGATGTGAGTTGAATCTATTGTTTGAACCAATGTGATCCTGAACGTAGCTAATCTCTTCTTGTTGAACCCGAGCAGTGTTGTGAGTCTGAAACTCTTCGTTTTCATGCACTATGTTAACTGTTCGCTGTTGAGCTTGAAGAAGCATATTCAGTTTCTCATTGATAGATGTCATCTCGTTGCTGTTTTGTTCAGCGGATATGAAGCCCTTCGTTGGTGGTGTATCTATTTCCCTTGTGTAGGTGCCAACAGATTGGGCAAGATTCTCGACTAAACTCCAACCATCATTGACATCTTTGGTGAGGAAATTACCATTACTTGCTGTGTTTAGCAACATTCTGATATTCGGAAGCACTCCTCTGTAAAGAGTGCTAAGGAGTGACTCAGTACTAAAGCCATGGTGAGGACATTGAATTGTATAACCCTTGAATCTTTCCCAGGCTTCAGAAAATAACTCCCCATGCTGTTGAACAAAGCTTGCTATCTCATTACGCAATCTAGCTGTCCTTGTGTGATTGTAGAACTTTTCCAAAAAGGCTCTTTTGCATGCATCCCACGAAGTAATAGATCCAGGAGTTAGTGTTTTCTCCCATATCTTTGCTTTTTCACCAAGTGAAAATGGGAATAACCTCAGCTTCAGACTGTCTTCACTCACCCCACTTATCTTTGTGAGGCTGCAGAGCCTGTCGAAATCATCTAGATGGTCAAGTGGATCCTCATTTGGCAAACCATAGAACTTACTACTCTGTACCATGCATATCAAGCTGCTCTTTATTTCAAGGTTGATGACATCTGGTGGGACAATTCCTTGTCTGCTAGTATGTGTGCTTGGTGCATCACCGCCTCCTATGTATCTTGGTTGTCGAGATTCAGCTGGTTCTCCATTCTATACCTCTTGATTGTCTCTATTTACCCTCTCTGGTTGAGTCGTTCTGTTCTGCGTTCTCTGATTCTGTGGATATCCCTTGGTAACTGACCGATCATGGCTTGGTAACTGGTTGATCACTGAACTCGGGATGATGCACTCGACTTGGATGACCGAGTGGTGTGAAATGGTGTTCAGCTCGACCACAGTGACCGAGTAGACAGACCGAGTGGTCCACCAGTTGAAAACCGCAGATGCCTTGAGCTCGACTGACTGAGCTCGACCTGACTGACCGAGTGGAGTAATGCTAAGAAACTGAACTCGAGGTCCTGACCGAGTGGTGTGTCCGAGCTTATGCAACCGAGTGGTACCTGAAACAGATTGAAACCAACAAGTGAGTAACAAAGTAAAAAGAAAAGAACTTGATCTCAGAAGATCTGCAATCCTAAATGAAACAAAGAAATCCCAAATGGCAACGGCGCCAAATTCATAACTAGGTTTTTACACCTAAAGCTACCTATTGCCCGATTTGTAGTACAAAGGGCTATCGAATCCAATCAGGACTATTGTAAGCAATCAGGATGTAGCAAATCTATCTAATTCAAGCCAAATAGAAAGGTTGGAAGTAACAGGATGAAACAACTAAAGCAAGAACAGTAACAGAAACTAGAAACAGAGATTCATAACAAAAGAAACTAAAAACAGAGTAAGCTAAGAACAGGAAAACAGAGTATCAAAAAGTAGAAAACTATCAGGATTAGAAAAGGTCCTAAGGATGAGTTCTAGATCTGGTATTCATCATGGTGATTCCTAGTGACTTTATAAACAACTTCATAGAAGGGATCTCTCGACTATAAGCATCAAAAGAGTGACAGATCCACTTCCCAGTTACATCTGTCACCAGATTCTCTAAACTTCCTAATCTTGGAATCCACACCTATGCCCCATTGACTGTCACTAACACTCAGATAGGATTCCAATGAAACATAAAGAGAATAAGCATTAAGAACACAACTTATAAATATCAAACTACAACTTGCTTTCCTATGATCCTAGATCAATCATTGGAAAGAAGCCCCAGATCTCTGGTATTAGCAGATCTGGTGTTTCACAAGTGACGTGCAAGGAAACACCAAGATCAGATCCCAAGTGGGTGTACAGGGAATCAGCATTAGAAACAGCTAACCCAGAAGAGATCTTAAACTATTAGAACCCTAAATCTACTAGAATCACCATGAATCATAACCCAGATCTAACCCATCCTCAAGAACCCTAAATCACTACTCAGACTTCATCATCAGAATCACAAACCCAGAAAATGAAATAGTTTCCATAATCATAATCTAGAGATTGAGATGAAGAAGGAATAGAAGAAATAAACTTAAAAGGATCAAAAGATCAAAAGTAATTGCAGATACAAAATCAGATAGATCTAGAGAAACCTCTCTATATCTATCTGATTTTGTATCTGCAATTACTTTTGATCTTTTGATCCTTTTAAGTTTATTTCTTCTATTCCTTCTTCATCTCAATCTCTAGATTATGATTATGGAAACTATTTCATTTTCTGGGTTTGTGATTCTGATGATGAAGTCTGAGTAGTGATTTAGGGTTCTTGAGGATGGGTTAGATCTGGGTTATGATTCATGGTGATTCTAGTAGATTTAGGGTTCTAATAGTTTAAGATCTCTTCTGGGTTAGCTGTTTCTAATGCTGATTCCCTGTACACCCACTAGGGATCTGATCTTGGTGTTTCCTTGCACGTCACTTGTGAAACACCAGATCTGCTAATACCAGAGATCTGGGGCTTCTTTCCAATGATTGATCTAGGATCATAGGAAAGCAAGTTGTAGTTTGATATTTATAAGTTGTGTTCTTAATGCTTATTCTCTTTATGTTTCATTGGAATCCTATCTGAGTGTTAGTGACAGTCAATGGGGCATAGGTGTGGATTCCAAGATTAGGAAGTTTAGAGAATCTGGTGACAGATGTAACTGGGAAGTGGATCTGTCACTCTTTTGATGCTTATAGTCGAGAGATCCCTTCTATGAAGTTGTTTATAAAGTCACTAGGAATCACCATGATGAATACCAGATCTAGAACTCATCCTTAGGACCTTTTCTAATCCTGATAGTTTTCTACTTTTTGATACTCTGTTTTCCTGTTCTTAGCTTACTCTGTTTTTAGTTTCTTTTGTTATGAATCTCTGTTTCTAGTTTCTGTTACTGTTCTTGCTTTAGTTGTTTCATCATGTTACTTCCAACCTTTCTATTTGGCTTGAATTAGATAGATTTGCTACATCCTGATTGCTTACAATAGTCCTGATTGGATTCGATAGCCCTTTGTACTACAAATCGGGCAATAGGTAGCTTTAGGTGTAAAAACCTGGTTATCAATTTGGCGCCGTTGCCATTTGGGATCTAATTGTTTCATTTAGGATTGCAGATCTTCTGAGATCAAGTTCTATTTATTTTTACTTTGTTACTAATTTTCTGGATTCAATCTGTTTCAGGTACCACTCGGACTCCAACTCGAGTTTGATTCAAATCCCACTCGGTCACTCCAACTCGGTTTGTGACCTCGAGTTAAGCACTCTCTAAGCTCTATCACCCTAGCTCGGTCTCCCAAACCGAGTTCATCATCCCGAGTTCAGTGATCAACCAGTTACCAAGCCATGATCGGTCAGTTACCAAGGGATCCACAGAATCAGAGAACGCAGAACAGAACGACTCAACCAGAGAGGGTAAATAGAGACAATCAAGAGGTACAGAATGGAGAACCAGCTGAACCTCGACAACCAAGGTACATAAGATCCAGTGATGCACCAAGCACACACACTAGCAGACAAGGAATTGTTCCACCAGATGTGGTCAGTTTTGAGATCAAGAGCAGCTTGATATGCATGGTCCAGAGTAGTAAGTTCTATGGTTTGCCAAATGAGGACCCACTTGACCATTTAGATGATTTCGACAGGCTCTGCAGCCTCACAAAAATAAGCGGGGTGAGTGAAGACAATCTGAAGCTCAGGTTATTCCCATTTTCACTTGGTGATAAAGCAAAGATATGGGAGAAAACACTAACTCCTGGATCTATTACCTCGTGGGATGCTTGCAAAAGAGTTTTTTTGGATAAGTTCTACAATCACTCAAGGACGGCTAGATTGCGTAATGAGATAGCAAGCTTTGTTCAACAGCATGGGGAGTCATTTTCTGAAGCCTGGGAAAGATTCAAGGGTTATACAATTCAATGCCCTCACCATGGTTTCAGTACTGAGTCACTCCTTAGCACTCTTTACAGAGGAGTACTTCCGAATATCAGAATGTTGCTCGACACAGCAAGTAATGGTAACTTCCTCACCAAAGATGTCAATGATGGTTGGAGTTTAGTCGAGAATCTTGCACAATCTGTTGGCACCTATACTAAGGAACCAGATACACCACCTAAGGAGAGCTTCATACATGCTGAACAGAACCGCAATGAGATGACATCCATCAATGAGAAACTGAATATGCTTCTTCAAGCTCAACACAAAACAGTTAACATGGTTCATGAAAACGATCAGTTTCAGAATCACAACACTGCTAAGGTTCAACATGAAGAGGTTAGCTACGTTCAGGATCACATTGGCTCATACAATAGATTTAACTCATATTTTGCTCCACAGTTTCAATACCCAAATCCAACACCTCCTATGGAACAAATGCTGCATCAACTATTACAAGGACAGGCCAAGGCAGAAACAGGCACATCCACAAGGTTATCTGAAATACAAACACAAATGGAAAGCACCATAAGCAATCTCACATCTCAAATTGCTATTCTAACCTCCAAGATGGCCACCGTCGAACACAAAGTTGATTATTCCTACACCACAGACCCATGACAACGCCCCGGGAAAGCTATCCAGCCATTGCCAGATTCCGATGAAGCCAATGCAATAATACTTCGAAGCGGCAGACAATTACCAGAAAGAAGTTACCCTCTCACTGAGGACAGTGATGAACAAGTTGGGGGGAGTTTCGACCAAGAAGAAGACCAGTTCGACACTCCAGAAGTAAGACTCGGCAATCCAACTCGATCAACAACTCGAGTGGAACCAGAGTCAGAACTCAACCACCAAGCTCGACCTTCAAACCGAGCTAAACAAACCGAGTCTGGACCCAAAGCTGCTCCAGCAGAGAAAAAGGCACCCTATATTCCCCCTCCGTATGTCCCTAAACTCCCATTCCCAGGAAGGTTCAAAAAGGAGCTACTAGAGAAGTACAAAGCTTTGTTTGCTAAACAGATCAAAGAGCTTGAGGTGAAGATGCCTCTGTTGGATACCTTAACTCTCATGCCTAACTATAAAATTTTTTTGAAGGATGCGATTTTGGAAAGGGACAAGGAAGTTCAAGGAATGGTTGTTCTGAGTCAGGAGTGTAGCGCGATAATCCAGAAGAAGATAGTTAATGAGAAATTGGGAGATCCAGGTTCCTTTACCTTGCCATGCTCTCTAGGACCCTTGACTTTCAAGAACTGTTTATGCGATCTTGGAGCTTCTGTAAGCCTCATGCCACTGTTAGTAGCACAACGCCTTGGTTTCAGTAAGTTTAAACCCTCTAATATATCATTAGTGCTAGCAGACAGATCAGTTAGGCTTCCACATGGTGTCCTAGAAGACCTACCAGTTAAGATTGGAAATACGGAAGTACCAACTGATTTTGTGGTGTTAGAAATGGATGAAGAACCAAAGGATCCTCTGATACTGGGCAGACCCTTTTTAGCTACTGCTGGAGCAATAATTGATGTTAGGGAAGGGAAGATCGAACTCCATTTTGGTAAAGACCTCAAGATGAACTTTGATATCAAAGATTCCATGAAGAAACCAACAATAGGAGGACAGCTTTTCTGGATAGAAGAGTTAGAACAACTGTCTGAAGATGTTTTGGATGAGATAACCGAGAAGGATCATTTGAAGACTGTTTTGACTAAGAGTAGTGAAGAAGGGTATCTGCATGATGAAACTCTGGATTTCGAAGTATATTTGGACTCAAGAAAAGTGCTGGATGAGTCAGAGGGTTTTGAAGAATTGATCAGACCAGAAACTGGAAGATTAGCAACAGTGGACAAGCCTAGATCCATCCACTTGGTCTCACAGACCGAGCTTGGCGAGAAGAATGTCCTGAGCTCGATCAGCCAGACCGAGTACAACAAACCGAGCTTGTCCTTCTCTAGGCCTGAATTGTCCAACTCGGTCAACAAACCAGGCCAACCACCCGAGTTCATTGACTCTACGACTGCAGATTGGTCAGAGTTGAAGGCACCCAAGGTGGACCTCAAACCACTACCGAAAGGGCTAAGGTACGCATTCCTTGGAACAAACTCTACCTACCCTGTAATAGTAGATGATTCCCTTAGCAGTATTGAGCTTACACAATTATTAACTGAGCTGAAAAAATTTAGACGTGCCATAGGTTATTCATTAGATGACATTAAGGGAATTTCACCTGATTTGTGCACACATCGCATTCATCTTGAAAATGAATCCTATTCTAGTATTGAACCCCAAAGAAGATTGAATCCAAACTTAAAAGAAGTTGTTAAGAAGGAGATCCTGAAGCTGTTAGATGCTGGAGTAATTTACCCAATTTCTGACAGTACTTGGGTATCTCCTGTGCATTGTGTACCCAAGAAGGGTGGCATAACTGTGGTTAAAAATGATAAAGATGAACTTATTCCCACCCGAACAATCACTGGCCATAGGATGTGTATAGACTATAGGAAATTGAATGATGCATCTAGAAAAGACCATTTCCCACTACCATTCATTGACCAGATGTTGGAGAGGCTAGCTAATCACCCTTTTTATTGTTTCTTGGATGGGTATAGTGGATTTTTCCAGATTCCTATACACCCTAATGATCAAGAGAAAACCACTTTCACATGTCCATATGGAACATTTGCATATAAAAGAATGCCTTTTGGCCTTTGTAATGCGCCTGCTACTTTTCAAAGATGCATGACTTCCATATTTTCAGATCTAATCGAGGAGATGGTGGAAGTGTTCATGGATGATTTCTCTGTGTACGGTTCTTCCTTCTCCTCCTGTTTGTCAAATTTATGCAGGGTCCTTACTAGATGTGAAGAGACCAATCTAGTTCTGAATTGGGAGAAATGCAACTTCATGGTCAGAGAAGGGATAGTCCTAGGGCACAAGATCTCTGAGAAGGGAATAGAAGTGGATAAAGCCAAGATTGAGGTAATGATCCAGTTACAACCACCGAAGACTGTCAAAGATATCAGAAGCTTCCTTGGGCATGCAGGATTTTATAGAAGATTCATTAAAGATTTCTCCAAGATAGCAAGACCTCTTACTAGGCTACTTTGCAAGGAAACAGAATTCAATTTTGATTCAGAATGCTTGAAGGCTTTTCATCTCATCAAGGAAGCTCTAACATCAGCACCAATAGTCCAAGCCCCTAACTGGGATTATCCTTTTGAGATCATGTGTGATGCATCGGACTATGCAGTAGGAGCAGTTTTGGGACAGAAAATTGATAAGAAGCTGCATGTTATCTATTATGCAAGCAGAACTCTGGATGATGCTCAAGGAAGGTATGCAACTACAGAAAAGGAGCTTTTGGCAGTGGTTTTCGCTTTTGAGAAATTCAGGAGTTACCTAGTTGGTTCAAAGGTAATCGTCTACACAGATCATGCCGCGTTAAGACACATATATGCGAAGAAGGACACAAAGCCAAGGTTACTCAGATGGATACTGTTGCTGCAAGAGTTTGATATGGAAATTATGGACAAAAAGGGGATCGAAAATGGGGTAGCTGATCATCTATCCAGAATGAGGATCGAGGATGCCCTCCCCATTGACGATTCTATGCCAGAGGAGCAGCATATGGCAATTAGGCTTTTGGAGGACATCCACCATACATCTCAGAAAATAGAAGAGGTGATAACGTTTAAAGAAGAGATTTTCCCCTGGTATGCGGACTTTGTAAACTATAAGGTATGCGAAGAAATACCTAAGAGCCTCAATGCTTATCAAAGAAAGAAGTTTCTCAGGGATGTGAACCACTATTATTGGGATGAACCATATTTATACAAGAAGGGTTCAGATGGTCTTTTCAGAAGGTGTGTGGCAGAGGAAGAAGTAAAAGGGATTTTGGAGCACTGCCATGGTTCTGCATATGGAGGACACTTCACCACATTCAAGACTGTTCAAAAGATAATTCAAGCAGGTTTGTGGTGGCCAACCATGTTCAAGGATGCTCATAATTTCATTTCGAAATGTGATCCTTGTCAAAGGATGGGAAATATTGGCAAACGGAATGAAATGCCCCAGAGCCCAATTTTGGAAGTAGAAGTCTTTGATGTCTGGGGAATTGATTTCATGGGACCTTTCAACCCACCATCCCACGGTAACAGCTACATTCTGGTGGCTGTCGACTATGTGTCAAAATGGGTAGAAGCAGTAGCCTGCCCTACAAACGATGCAAAGGTCGTCCTAAAGCTGTTCAAAAGTATCATTTTCCCTAGGTTCGGCATACCGAGAGTAGTTATTATTAATCAAGCAACAAATGAGTACAGCGTAATCAGCGTAATCTGCGTAATCCGGGTAACCCAGTTTCAGCTACGGCGTAATCTGCGTAAACCGCGTAATCCGAGTAACCCAGTTTATTTGAAATTTGAATGGGCTCCAACGGCTATATCGGGATCTCTAACGGACATGTGACTATCTCCAACGGATAGTTCAGCGTCTGAACTACACGATTCACCTACTTATTTTTGTGTTTGAGTATTCTATAAATATGTAACTCATTGTAACATTTTTCACTTAAGATGAGATAATAAAATCTCTCATTCTCTCATTCTTATTCTTTTCATTTCAGCAAGTCTTATTCTTAGTTCCTGATTCTTAATCTCTGAAAATTAACATGGTATCAGAGCATTGATCCATTAACAAGATCAATCTTTTGATTTCATCATTCTCTTTTCTTTTTATCTTTCTCGCCATTGCTACTGCTCAATAAACTTCAGAAGCTTTCTTTGAAGATTCTCTCCACTCTCCAGGGCTCGTTTGCATCTTCAAACTCTCCTTCATCATATCCAAAGCTTCCGCAACAACCATACTCTCAGGAAATCTCCAGATCTACAAGTCAAGATTTTGAAATTTGAAATTCAAAATTGCCCAGATTTCACTGTTCACCTTCATATCCGAAAATTTCTTTGGTTATTTTGGAAATACATCCTTCTAACTTCCTTAAAAACTCTGAGATTGATATATATTCATCCTAGACGAGTTTGTGTGAAGTTAGTGTGGTATATTTCTGGAAATTCATCAAAGAACCATCGGCCAAACTCTGAGATTGAATTATTCATCCTAGACGAGTTTGTGTGAAGTTGAGTGGTAGATTATCAATTGGCTAGTAATTTCTATTCAATCATGGAGGAGACAAAACCAACCGCAATAAGAGTCACCCTAAGAGGAGAGAACTATCTCCTATGGTCACGATCCACAAAATCAAATATATATGGTCGTGGCTTGTGGAATCAAGTTGAACCAGCCAAAGGAAAAGAACTTCAAGAAGGTGATGAAGAAGCTCAGGAAAAATGGCTGCAAAAGGATCAAATGGTGCTTAGCATAATCCACAGCTCCTTGAGTGATTCAATATTCGAATCTTACTCATATTGCGAGACAGCTCAAGAACTTTGGGAAACTCTCAAGAAGGTGTATGGCGACATCACCAATCTTTCAAGAGTATTTGAAGTGAAGAAAGCTCTCAACAGTCTCACTCAAGAAGATCAAGATTTTACCAAACATTTTGGTAAATATAGGTCATTACTTGCTGAACTGGATATGCTAAGGCCAAGCACAAAAGACCTCAAAATTATTGAGGAAAGAAGAGAGCAAGATAGAGTGTTTGGACTTCTCCAATCTGTCCATCCAAAATTCAACGACCTTATCAAGCACATCTTAAGAGAGGAGAAGCTACCAAGCCTTGAAAACGTCTGCTCTCAAATTCAAAAGGAGCAAGGCTCTTTAGACCTCTTCAACAAAGGAGAGCTGCCAACGTCAAACAAAGGGGTATACAAACCCCCATTCAGTTCCAACAAGAAAGGAACAACAAAGCAATGTGAACATTGCAAGAAAATTGGCAAATTCAACCAGGGGATAGGACACACCAAGGAGGAATGCTTCATCCTCCATCCTCATCTCCGAGCCAACTACAGAGCACGACAGCAAGCAAATGAAGCAAATGCTTCAAATTATGCGCCAATAGCTCCATCAAATGCTCCAAACGGCCACTCTAATCAAGCATCTACTTCAGAAAACAATGGCATGGTCACCATGAGCAGAGCAGACTTAGAAGCAATGATCAAGACCATGCAAATTTGCAAGGAGTCTGGTATCACATTTCTAGCCTCTAATTTTTCAAAAACGCTTTTAGTTGATTCAGGAGCTTCTCACCATATGATTAAAGATCCTAATCTACTAAACAATATTCAAAACACCTCTGGTCATGTTGAAATTGCTAATGGAGTTAGAGTGCCAATTAAAGGCATAGGAAATTTAAATCTCTTTGGAAATGAATCAAGTGCCTTTTACATGCCTACATTTAGCAATAATTTGGTCTCAGTAAAACGAGCCACTACTGATCTTAATGCTTATGCTATATTTGGACCTAACAGCTTTCATTTTCAGGATATTAAAACTGGTGAAGTTTTAGGCAAGGGAAACACTAAGGGAGAGTTGTATATTCTTGAAGATCTCAAGAAGAAATCAAGAGACTCCAACTCTACTAGTTTACCTTTTATTAATTCCTGTCATGTAGCTAGTAGTTCAAATGATTTATGGCATGCTAGATTCGGCCATCCTCATTCTAGAGCTTTAAATCTAATTCTGCCAAATGTAGTCTTTGATAATTCTAAGTGTGAATCATGTATTTTGGGAAAACATTGTAGAAGTGTTTTCCAAAACTCCTTATCAATATATGAGAATTGCTTTGATTTAGTTCACTCGGATGTTTGGACCTCACCTTGCCTATCTAGAGATAATTTAAAATACTTTGTGATATTCATTGATGAAAAATCGAAATATACATGGGTCACATTGTTGCCATCTAAAGATAGAGTATTTGAGGCATTTGTTAATTTTCAAACATATGTGACTAATCATTTCAATGCTAAAATTAAGGTACTAAGATCGGATAATGGAGGGGAATACACAAGCAACACTTTCAAAGCTCATTTGACAAAACATGGCATTCTTCATCAAACAAGCTGTCCTTATACTCCACAACAGAATGGAGTGGCTGAAAGGAAGAATAGGCATTTAATGGAAGTAGCAAGATCAATGATGTTCCACAAAAATATGCCAAGGAGATTTTGGGGAGATGCTGTCATGACTGCATGCTACCTCATCAATAGAATCCCAACAAAAGTCTTAGATGACTTATCACCATTTGAGGTATTAAACAAAACTAAACCAAATATTAATCACTTACGTGTGTTTGGTAGTGTTTGTTTTGTTTTAGTGCCTAGGGATCAAAGGGATAAGCTAGAGGCTAAAAGCACGAGATGTGTGTTCATTGGATACTCCACTACTCAAAAAGGGTATAGATGCTATGATTCAAACACCAAACGCATCATGACTTCTAGAGATGTGAAATTCTTAGAAGATCAAAGTTACTTTGAACAATCGGGTTGGGAGAGTGTGAAAGACTTGGCTGACTCGACAGCAGACCGAGCAGCCTCCCTTGAACAAATCTTGAGTCACTTGGGCCGTCCTCAAACAAATGAAGGACAAACAGCTCCTACAGACAATCAAGAAAATCCGATTGAAGAAGAAGGGGTAAATGTTCAAAATGAGCAAGAAAATGATGAAGAAGAAGTAGAGGAACAAGGGGGAGTTAATCAAGAAACTCCACCAGAAGCTGATACTCAAGAAGAAGTAGCACCAGCACCAACCTTGAGGAGAAGCACACGTCAAAGGTTTGGTCCGGACCATTGGAAACAAACCAGGGTCTATTATAATCATCAAGTTGTGGCTCACCCTATACAAGCTCAGTGTTCTCTTGCCCTCTTGCCATCAGACCATCAAGCTTTCCTTGGAAAGATAGAACAGCATTACATCCCAAAGACCTATGAAGAAGCTAAAGAACTCAAGGTTTGGGTAGATGCTGTAGATGCTGAGAAAGAAGCAATGGATATAAATCACACTTGGGATGTGAGTGATCTACCTCCAGGAAAAAGGGCTGTTACATCTAGATGGATATTCACCATCAAGTACCACAGCAATGGAGAAATTGAAAGATATAAAGCTCGCTTGGTTGCAAGAGGATTTACTCAAACTTATGGAGAAGACTACACCGACACCTTTGCTCCAGTGGCTAAGCTCCATACAGTCAGAGTTCTCCTATCATTGGCAACCAACCTATCTTGGGAATTATGGCAAATGGATGTCAAAAACGCATTCCTCCAAGGAGAGCTTGAAGAAGAAGTCTACATGAAGCCTCCACCAGGTCTTGAAAGCTCAATTCCTCAAGGCAAAGTTCTCAAACTCAGAAAAGCCATTTATGGATTAAAGCAATCTCCAAGAGCCTGGTACCACAAGCTAAGCTTCACATTGACAGCCAAAGGATTCAGAAGATCAGAGGCTGATCACACCTTGTTTACTTATCAAAGTGCTCAAGGAATTATTGTGGTCTTGGTATATGTAGATGACTTGATCATTTCCGGCAATGATCAAGTAGGTATTCAAGAAACCAAACTTTTCCTTAAATCTGTATTTGATATAAAAGATCTAGGTGAACTTAAATATTTTCTAGGAATAGAGATATGCCGTTCTCCGGAAGGCTTGTTTCTATCCCAAAGAAAATATTCACTTGATTTGCTTAAAGAAACAGGAAAAATAGGTTCTAAACCAGCCAAGACACCACTTGAAGATGGCTACAAGGTCAGGAGAAAGGGGGAGAATGGACAAAAAGATCCACTTGACAAACCATTTGAAGATCCAGCTCAATATCGACGGCTTGTAGGTAAGTTAATTTACTTAACCATTACAAGACCTGACCTATGTTTTGCTGTGAATCAGGTGAGCCAACACATGAAAGAGCCCTTGGTGCACCACTGGAATATGGTGGAAAGAATTTTGAGATACATCAAAGGATCACCAGGGCAAGGAGTTTGGATGGGAAAGAATGATAGCACTGAGATTGTGGGCTATTGTGATGCTGATTATGCTGGAGATACAATGGATAGAAAGTCCACAACCGGCTACTGCACATTCATTGGAGGGAACTTAGTTACCTGGAAATCCAAGAAGCAAAAGGTCGTCTCATGCTCAAGTGCTGAAAGTGAGTATAGAGCAATGAAGAAGCTCACAAATGAGTTAGTATGGCTAAAGGCACTTCTAAAGGATCTGGGAATTGAGAGCACAAGTCCCATTACCATGCATTGTGACAATCAAGCAGCAATTCACATTGCCAACAACTCAGTCTTCCACGAAAGAACCAAGCACATAGAAGTGGATTGCCACAAAGTCAGGGAAAAGATCATTGAAGGAGTAATCCTTCCATGCTACACACGAAGCGAAGATCAGCTGGCTGACATATTCACCAAAGCTACAAGTCTCAAGATTTGCAACCACATCTACAGCAAGCTTGGACTAGTTGACCTTACTCATCCTTGAACATGCTTCTCCATTTCCAGAGACACTACACTCTTTTCCTCACAAGGAGTTTTTCCCATTGGGTTTGTACTTGTGAGGTTTTTAATGAGGTAGTTGTGAGGATTTGTTTCTGGAAAATCAAACTTAGTCTCCACATTCATTCCGGCTAAGTTTGAGGGGGAGTATTAATCAAGCAACAAATGAGTACAGCGTAATCAGCGTAATCTGCGTAATCCGCGTAACCCAGTTTCAGCTACGGCGTAATCTGCGTAAACCGCGTAATCCGAGTAACCCAGTTTATTTGAAATTTGAATGGGCTCCAACGGCTATATCGGGATCTCTAACGGACATGTGACTATCTCCAACGGATAGTTCAGCGTCTGAACTACACGATTCACCTACTTATTTTTGTGTTTGAGTATTCTATAAATATGTAACTCATTGTAACATTTTTCACTTAAGATGAGATAATAAAATCTCTCATTCTCTCATTCTTATTCTTTTCATTTCAGCAAGTCTTATTCTTAGTTCCTGATTCTTAATCTCTGAAAATTAACAGTTATCAGTGATGGAGGATCTCACTTTATCAACAAGCTTTTCGAAAATCTTTTAAGGAAGTATGGAGTTAAGCATAAGGTTGCCACACCTTACCATCATCAAACGAGTGGCCAAGTGGAAATTTCCAATAAGCAGATTAAGGCTATCCTAGCTAGAGTAGTAGGGGTATCAAAAAGGGACTGGGCAACAAAGCTTGATGAAACTCTGTGGGCCTACAGAACTGCATTCAAAACCCCAATAGGGAGAACACCATTCCAGCTTCTCTATGGTAAAGCATGCCACTTACCGGTGGAGATAGAGTACAAGGCAATATGGGCTACAAAACTTCTGAACTTTGACATCAAAACAGCCGAGGAAAAGAGACTGATGGATTTGCATGAGTTGGAAGAAATCAGATTAGAAGCATATGAGAGCTCAAAGATTTACAAAGAACGCACAAAAGCTTTCCATGATAAGAAGATTTTACCAAAAGGGCTCAAGGCAGGTGATCAAGTACTTCTATTCAACTCAAAGCTCAGACTTTTCCCAGGAAAGCTGAAGTCAAGATGGGCAGGGCCCTTCACTATCAAGGAAGTTTTACCCTATGGAGCCATCACCCTAGTGACTTCACGGTAAACGGACAAAGGGTTAAACTATACATTGCTGATCAGACAACTCCAGAAGCAGATTCCATCCCTCTAGACGAGCCAACTCCAGCATGACTCCAGTAAGGAAGTCAAGCTTAGCGACTTTAAACAAGCTCACTTGGGAGGAAGTCCCATGACTATCCTTGTAAATAATTTGCTTTAAGGTTTCTTGTTTCTTTTAATCTGTTTTCTAGTAGTTTTGTTGGTCAGGTTTGAGATTTCAGGATTACGTAAAGGAAGGCAGGGAAGCCCAGAAAATCAGACTCGACCAGCTAGCTCGATCAACTAGGAAGAGTTAAGACCCCAACAAATCAAGCTCGGCCATCAAGCTCGGTCAGCCAAACCGAGCTACCCCTTCATAGGTTAACAATCAAGCTCGGACAGTCTAACTCGATCAGCCTGGCCGAGTTAGATCTTCACCACAAAACCACTCGGCCATCAAACTCGACCATGTGACCGAGTTAGAACACCCAACCCTGAGGTACAACTCCACTCTTTACCATTGTTTATACCACTCATCTTTAGTTTTTCTTATTGCTTTTTCATTTTCATACCTTCCTTTGAATCTTTTATTACACAAGGGACTGTGTAATTCAAGTTTGGGGGAGGGTTTGAGATGCATTTGATATCGTTTACTGTTTTCTTATTTCAAATTTTGCATATTGAGTCTGCATAGCATCTCACCTATTTGCATAAGAAAAACCCTAAAAATTTGAAAAATTTCAGAAAAGCATTCCACAAAAACAGAGTGTTCATGTAGATTGCATTCATGTTTAGGATTGAGTCTAGATGCAATTTCATATAGAACTATGCATCTGCATAAGGGACTAGGATGATAAAAGCCTTGTAAGCATGCTGATTTATGAAATAGTCTCAATGCCCTAGTTAATAGTTGTCTAATGCATTCATGAAAGTCTGAAGCATAAGACCGCACCATGCCTAAATTGCATTGTTTGATATCTAGTTTTGGCTGAAGCATGTCTTGATCTGATATCATCCCCTATCTAGTAGAACCTTAAACTGAATTGCAATTATCATGTCTATGCCTTTGATTTGAACTCATGGATACTTTACACATATTTGGATTCTCTTACTCTTTTCACCACTCTTGTGAATCCAAATAGCTGATTCCCATCATTGGAACAGTTTTCCCCTACCCTCAACCTTGACCTTCCTTTCAAGCCAACAATACTCTATGTGTGAATGTGAGGCCTATTTCAGGATTGAGCTTGGTAGAAAGTGTTAGGTCTGTGCCGACAAGAATGGTTTCTCATATATATAGTTCTGGTTCACAATCTTTGAGCTAGATAAAACTAGGTGGGGAACTTAACTGTGGATAGGAGGATAGACTGGAACTTAGAGTAGGGAATTTAGCTCGGTTGTATAAGCTCAGTTAGGAGACCAAGTTTGAGTTTCATTATGGGGTTCAAGGGGAGAAAAGAAGAGAAAGAAAAGAAATTCTGGGAAAAGGGTCTACGTCGAAAAGAAGATAAGATGCTCTAGTAAAGGATTTGGGATTTCAGAAAGAAGAAAAGAAAGGTATAGGCTCAGAAAGCATAAAAAAGGAAAGAAAGGCAAAAAGCCTGAAGTGTCTTAATGAATAAGAAGAATAGAAGAGCCTTAGATTTAAAAGAACCCAATCCGCTAGCATAAGCAAGAAAAGCATAAGAACCATTTTTCCTTAGAATGAATAAATAAAGAAAGAGGAATGAGATATCCAAAAAGGATTTATGGCAGAAAAGTGCGTAAGGGTAGATTTAGGATCATCTTCTGGGTTTAGGATTAGGTGGTAGCAGAATCTTTGTATATGGGATGGGTAGATGAGAAATTGTTCTTGTATGCATTGGTTGGCTATCTTACCTTTAGCCTTCTTCTAAAGCTCAGTCCATTCCTGAGAGTCCCATGATATCTATCACTTAAACCTGCTACAAAAGGGGGCCATCTTTGCCTCTTGACGTTTCCCTTAGCCAAATGAATTCATTGAAAATTGCATAGGCTTGATCCATGGTTACAGAATGAATGAATGTTAAAGGGAATGATTGATTTGATTGCATGTGTAGGTTAAGGCTGGTGTCAGGTTTGTTCTGAAGGGTATGGCTAAAGTTTTAAAAGTAGGTTTACTTGTTAATGCATTCTAGAACTACTAACTAGGACCTTGATGTTACTTCCTTTAGCAGCATGTTTTGGCTCTAAGTCCCAGCATGTCATCAACTTCACCAGCTTATATCTTATATGTTTGCTTGAGGGCAACCAAAGACTAAGTTTGGGGGAGTTGATTTCTCTGCATTTTACCACTTCTAAACTCGCATTTCCATCCATTTTAGCATAGTTTCATATACAGTTTCACTCCATATCCATCTGTTTCTCTCATATAGGTTTCATGCAAGCTTTATTTTAGTTTTGCATACATATTGCATATTGGAGCTATCTTTCAGGTGTTTTTGATGTTTGCTGGAGATCAAGGAACAAGGAGTCCACCAAGTCAACTCGGCCACGACCACTCGGCCACCTGCACTCGGCCAAGGAGACCGAGCTTACCCATTAAGAAGAACACGACCACTCGGTCGCATGCACTCGACTTGATGATCGAGCTGGAGGCAGAGAGGAGTTAGCACTCGGGCAGGAGCACTCGACCACAAGCACTCGGTCACCAAACCGAGTTTAGTCACCCGAGCTGAAGATCTAAAGCCTGAAGTTGCACGCACTCGATCACACCACTCGACCAGAGGAGCCCGAGCTCAAGGCAGCCGACCTAAGGACTTTAGTTTATTTTGTCTTTTTGTATTAGGGCTTTTGACCTAGAGTATATATACTCTAATTAGGTCAGCAGCCGCGAGAGAAGAATTAATCCAAGTTTTTATTTCCTTTTGTTCTGAGAAACCTCTCTATATCTATCTGATTTTGTATCTGCAATTACTTTTGATCCTTTGATCCTTTTAAGTTTATTTCTTCTATTCCTTCTTCATCTCAATCTCTAGATTATGATTATGGAAACTATTTCATTTTCTGGGTTTGTGATTCTGATGATGAAGTCTGAGTAGTGATTTAGGGTTCTTGAGGATGGGTTAGATCTGGGTTATGATTCATGGTGATTCTAGTAGATTTAGGGTTCTAAAGCTTAAGATCTCTTCTGGGTTAGCTGTTTCTAATGCTGATTCCCTGTACACCCACTTGGGATCTGATCTTGGTGTTTCCTTGCACATCACTTGTGAAACACCAGATCTGCTAATACCAGAGATCTGGAGCTTCTTTCCAATGATTGATCTAGGATCATAGGAAAGCAAGTTGTAGTTTGATATTTATAAGTTGTGTTCTTAATGCTTATTCTCTTTATGTTTCATTGGAATCCTATCTGAGTGTTAGTGACAGTCAATGGGGCATAGGTGTGGATTCCAAGATTAGGAAGTTTAGAGAATCTGGTGACAGATGTAACTGGGAAGTGGATCTGTCACTCTTTTGATGCTTATAGTCGAGAGATCCCTTCTATGAAGTTGTTTATAAAGTCACTAGGAATCACCATGATGAATACCAGATCTAGAACTCATCCTTAGGACCTTTTCTAATCCTGATAGTTTTCTACTTTTTGATACTCTGTTTTCCTGTTCTTAGCTTACTCTTTTTTAGTTTCTTTTGTTATGAATCTCTGTTTCTAGTTTCTGTTACTGTTCTTGCTTTAGTTGTTTCATCCTGTTACTTCCAACCTTTCTATTTGGCTTGAATTAGATAGATTTGCTACATCCTGATTGCTTACAATAGTCCTGATTGGATTCGATAGCCCTTTGTACTACAAATCGGGCAATAGGTAGCTTTAGGTGTAAAAACCTGGTTATCAACATTGCCAGGCAATTGTTAAAGATCCAACTTCATTGAGTACACTTCAGTAGTTCTATTCACTCTCCTGTGTATTTTGACTGGTCAGAACTCCATTTTTTGGACTATCAGCTTGTAAATTGGCAAATCCTTGTTTATCAAGGCAATAGTTTTTCATATTAACATCCACATGTACTTGTTTAGTCTCAATATGTGTCTTCTTTCTACAACTCCCAACTTCCCTCTTAGTAACTCCTATGGGATTCAAAGAAGTATCAGAATTGTGAGATAAGGTATAACGTTTGTTTCTTACCTTGGCTTTCTTCCCCACCTTGGTAGCAAGATGTATCACGTGATCAAGAGTCCTAATAGGCTGAAACTCAGCCATTGATGAAGATTCATCACTCAATCCTTGTACAAAGCCTACAAATTTCCCTGTTTCAGCTCTTGAACATCGCCAAGTAATTGTTAGAGATCCATCTTCATCGAATACACTTCAGCATGTAAATGGCCAAATCCTTGTCTATCAAAGCATTGCTTCTTCATATTAACATCTATAGGTGCTGGTTTAGTCTCAATATGCGTCTTCTTTCTACAACTCCCAACTTCACCCTCATAAACTACTATGGGATTCAAAGAAGTATCAGAATTGTGGGATAAGGCATAAAGATTGTTTCTTACTTTTGCTTTCTTCTCCACCTTGGTAGCAAGCTGTATCACGTGATCAAGAGTCCTAATAGGCTGAAGCTCAGCCAATGATGAAGATTCATCACTCAATCCTTGTACAAAGCCTACAATGCCTCCATGTTTCACCTCTTGAACATCGCCAAGCAATTATTAAAGATCCAACTTCGTTGTGTACACTTCAGTAGTTCTTTTCACTCTCCTATGTATTTTGACTGGTCATGACTCCATTTTTTTGACTATCAACTTGTAAATTGGCAAATCCTTGTTTATTAAGGCAATACTTCTTCATATTAACATCCACAGGTATTTGTTTAGTCTCAATATGTGTCTTCTTTCTGCAACTCCCAACTTCCCTCTTAGTAACTCCTATGGGATTCAAAGAAGTATCAGAATTGTGAGATAAGGTATAACGTTTGTTTCTTACCTTGGCTTTCTTCCCCACCTTGGTAGCAAGATGTATCACGTGCTCAAGAGTCCTAATAGGCTGAAACTCTGCAATTGATGAAGATTCATCACTCAATCCTTGTACAAAGCCTACAATGCCTCCCTGTTTCAGTTTTTGCACATCGCCAGGCAATTATTAGAGATCCATCTTCATTGAGTACACTTCAGCAGTTCTATTCAATCTCCTTTGTATGTTGACTTGTCATAACTCCATTTTTGGGACTCTCAGCTTCTAAATGGCCAAATCCTTGTCTATCAAAGCATTGCTTCTTCATATTAACATCCACAGGTGCTGGTTTAGTCTCAATTTGTGTCTTCTTTCTACAACTCCCAACTTCACCCTCATAAACTCCGATGGAATTCAAAGAAGTATCAGAATTATGGGATAAGGTATAACGTTTGTTACTTACTTTTGCTTCCTTCTCCACCTTGGTAGCAAGCTGTATCACGTGATCAAGAGTCCTAATAGGCTGAAGCTCAGCCAGTGATGAAGATTCATCACTCAATCCTTGTACAAATCCTACATTGTCTCCCTGTTTATGCTCTTGAACATCGTCAAGCAATTATTAGAGATCCATATTCATTGAGTACACTTCAGCAGTTCTATTCACTCTCCTTTGTATTTTGACTTGTCAAAACTCCATTTTTGGGACTATCAGCTTGTAAATTGGCAAATCCTTGTATATCATAGCAATACTTCTTCATATTAACATCCAGAGGTGCTGGTTTAGTCTCAATATGTGTCTTCATTCTACAACCCAACTTCACTCACATAAATACCTATGGGATTCAAAGAAGTATCAAAATTGTGAGATAAGGTATAACGTTTGTTTTTTACCATGGTTTTCTTTTCCACCTTGGTAGCAAGCTGTATCACGTGATCAACAGTCCTAATAGGCTGAAGCTCAGCCAATGATGAAGATTCATCAGTCAATCCTTGTACAAAGCCAACAATGCCTCCCTGTTTCAGCTCTTGAACATCGCCAAGCAATTGTTAGAGATCCAACTTCATTGAATACACTTCAGCAGTTCTATTTATTCTCCTTTGTATTTTGACTTGTCATAACTCCATTTTTGGGAATCTCAGCTTCTAAATGGCCATATCCTTGTCTATCAAAGCATTGCTTCTTCATTTTAACATCCAGAGGTGCTGGTTTAGTCTCAATATGTGTCTTCTTTCTACAACTCCCAACTTCACCCTCATAAACTCCTATGGGATTCAAAGAAGTATCAGAATTATGGGATAAGGTATAACGTTTGTTTCTTACTTTTGCTTTCTTCTCCACCTTGGTAGCAAGCTGTATCACGTGATCAAGAGTCCTAATAGGCTGAAGCTCAGTCAATGATGAAGATTCATCACTTAATCCTTTTATAAAGCCTACAATGCCTCCCTGTTTCACCTCTTGAACATCGCCAAGCAATTGTTAAAGATCCAACTTCATTGAGTACACTTCAGTAGCTTTATTCAATCTCCCAACTTCCCTCTTAGTAACTCCTATGGGATTCAAAGAAGTATGAGAATTGTGAGATAAGGTATAACGTTTGTTTCTTACCTTGGTTTTCTTCCCCACCTTAGTAGCAAGATGTATCACGTGATCAAGAGTCCCAATAGGCTGAAACGCAGCCATTGATGATTATTCATCACTCAATCCTTGTACAAAGCCTACAATGCCTCACTGTTTCAGCTCTTGAACATCGCCAAGCAATTGTCAGAGCTCCATCTTTAATAAGTACACTTCAGAAGTTCTATTCACTCTCCTTTGTATTTTGACTTGTCATAACTCCTTTTTTGGGACTATCAGCTTCTAAATGGCCAAATTCTTGTCTATCAAAGTGTTGCTTCTTCATATTAACATCCAGAGGTGCTGGTTTAGTCTCAATATGTGTCTTCTTTCTACAACTCCCAACTTCACCCTCATAAACTCCTATGGGATTCAAAGAAGTATCAGAATTATGGGATACGGTATAACGTTTGTTTCTTACTTTTGCTTTCTTCTCCACCTTGCTAGCAAGCTGTATCACGTGATCAAAAGTCCTAATAGGCTGAAGCTCAGTCAATGATGAAGATTCATCACTCAATCCTTGTATAAAGCCTACAATGCCTCCCTATTTCACCTCTTGAACATCGCTAAGCAATTGTTCATGATCCAACTTCGTTGAGTACACTTCATTAGTTCTATTCACTCTCATGTGTATTTTGACTGGTCATAACTCCATTAGTTCTATTCACTCTCATGAGTACACTTCTTCATATTAACATCCACATGTACATGTTTAGTCTCAATATGTTTCTTCTTTCTACAACTCCCAATTTCCCTCTTACTAACTCCTATGGGATTCAAAGAAGTATCAGAATTGTGAGATAAGGTATAACGTTTGTTTCTTACCTTGGCTTTCTTCCCCACCTTGGTAGCAAGATGTATCATGTGATCAAGAGTCCTAATAGGTTGATGCTCAACCATTGATGAAGATGCATTACTCAATCCTTGTACAAAGCCTACAATGCCTCCCTGTTTCAACTCTTGAACATCGCTAAGCAATTGTTAGAGATCCAACTTCATTGAATACACTTCAGCAGTTCTATTAACTCTCCTTTGTATTTTGACTTGTCATAACTCTATTTTTGGGACTATCAGCTTGTAAATGGTAAAATCCTGTATATCAAAGCATTGCTTCTTCATATTAAAATCAATAGGTGCTGGTTTAGTCTCAATATGTGTCTTCTTACTACAATTCCCAACTTCACCCTCATAAACTCCTATGGGATTCAAAGAAGTATCAAAATTATGGGATAAGGTATAACGTTTTGTTCTTACCTTGGCTTTCTTCTCCACCGTGGTAGCAAGATGTATCACGGGATCAAGAGTCCAAAAAGGCTGAAGCTCAGCCATTAATGAAGATTTATCACACAATCCGTGTACAAAGCCTACAATACCTCCATGTTCCAGCTCTTGTACATCGCCAAGCAATTGTTAGAGATCCAACTTCATTGAGTACACTTCAGCAGTGCTATTCACTCTCCTGTGTATTTTGACTGGTCATAACTCATTTTTGGGACTATCAGCTTGTAAATTGGCAAATCCTTGTCTATCAAGGCATTGCTTCTTCATATTAACATCCACAGGTACTTGTTTAGTCTCAATATGTGTATTCCTTCTAAAAATCCCCACTTCACTCTTAGTAACTCCTATGGGATTCAAAGAAGTATCAGAATTGGGGGATAAGGTATAACGTTTGTTTCTTACCTTGGTTTTCTTCTCCACCTTGGTAGCAAGCTGTATCACGTGATCAAGAGTCCTAATAGGCTGAAACTCAGCCATTGATGAAAATTCATCAATCAATCCTTGTACAAAGCCTACAATGCCTCCCTGTTTCAGCTCTTGAACATCGCCAAGCAATTGCTAGAGATCCATCTTCATTGAGTACACTTCAGTAGTTCTATTCACACTCCTTTGTATTTTGACTTGTCAAACCTTCATTTTTGGGACTATCAGCTTCTAAATGGCCAAATCCTTGTCTATCAAAGCATTGCTTCTTCATATTAACATCTAGAGGTGCTGGTTTAGTCTCAATATGTGTCTTATTTCTACAACTCCCAACTTCACCCTCATAAACTCCTATGGGATTCAAAGAACTATCAGAATTATGGGATAAGGTATAACGTTTGTTTCTTACTTTTGCTTTCTTCTCCACCTTGGTAGCAAATTGTATCACGTGATCAAGAGTCCTAATAGGCTGAAGCTCAGTCAATGATGAAGATTCATCACTCAATCCTTGTATAAAGCCTACAATGCCTCCCTGTTTCACCTCTTGAACATTGCCAAGCAATTGTTAAAGATCCAACTTCATTGAGTACACTTCAGTAGTTCTATTCACTCTCTTGTGTATTTTGACTGGTCATAACTCCATTTTTCGGACTATCAGCTTGTAAATTGGCAAATCCTTGTTTATCAAGGCAATAGTTTTTCATATTAACATCCACATGTACTTGTTTAGTCTCAATATGTGTCTTCTTTCTACAACTCACAACTTCCCTCTTAGTAACTCCTATGGGATTCAAAGAAGTATCAGAATCGTGAGATAAGGTATAACGTTTGTTTCTTACCATGGCTTTCTTCCCCACCTTGGTAGCAAGATGTATCACGTGATCAAGAGTCCTAATAGGCTGAAACTCAGCCATTGATGAAGATTCATCACTCAATCCTTGTACAAAGCCTACAATGCCTCCCTGTTTCAGTTCTTGCACATCGCCAAGCAATTATTAGAGATCCATCTTCATTGAGTACACTTCAGCAGTTCTATACACTCTCCTTTGTATTTTGACTTGTCATAACTCCATTTTTGGGACTCTCACCTTCTAAATGGCCAAATCCTTGTCTTTCAAAGCATTGCTTCTTCATTTTAACATCCAGAGGTGCTGGTTTAGTGTCAATATGTGTCTTCTTTCTACAACTCCCAACTTCACCCTCATAAACTCTTATGGGATTCAAAGAACTATCAGAATTATGGGATAAGGTATAACGTTTGTTTCTTACTTTTGCTTTCTTCTCCACCTTGGTAGCAAGCTGTATCACGTGATCAAGAGTCCTAATAGGCTGACGCTCAGTCAATGATGAAGATTCATCACTTAATCCTTTTATAAAGCCTACCATGCCTCCCTGTTTCACCTCTTGAACATCGCCAAGCAATTGTTAAAGATCCAACTTCATTGAGTACACTTCAGTAGCTTTATTCAATCTCCCAACTTCCCTCATAGTAACTCCTATGGGATTCAAAGAAGTATCAGAATTGTGAGATAAGGTATAACGTTTGTTTCTTACCTTGGTTTTCTTCCCCACCTTAGTAGCAAGATGTATCACGTGATCAAGAGTCCCAATAGGCTGAAACTCAGCCATTGATGAAGATTCATCACTCAATCCTTGTACAAAGCCTACAATGCCTCCCTGTTTCAGTTCTTGCACATCGCCAAGCAATTATTAGAGATCCATCTTAATTGAGTACACTTCAGCAGTTGTATTTATTCTCCTTTGTATTTTGACTTGTCATAACTCCATTTTTGGGAATCTCAGTTTCTAAATGGCCATATACTTCTCTATCAAAGCATTGCTTCTTCATTTTAACATCCAGAGGTGCTGGTTTAGTCTCAATATGTGTCTTCTTTCTACAACTCCCAACTTCACCCTCATAAACTCCTATGGGATTCAAAGAAGTATCAGAATTATGGGATACGGTATACAGTTTGTTTCTTACTTTTGCTTTCTTCTCCACCTTGCTAGCAAGCTGTATCACGTGATCAAGAGTCCTAATAGGCTGAAGCTCAGTCAGTGATGAAGATTCATCACTCAATCCTTGTACAAAGCCTACAATGCCTCCATATTTCACCTCTTGAACATCGCCAAGCAATTGTTAAAGATCCAACTTCATTGAGTACACTTCAGTAGTTCTATTCACTCTCATGTGTATTTTGACAGGTCATAACTCCATTTTTTGGACTATCAGCTTGTAAATTGGCAAATCCTTGTTTATCAAGGCAATACTTCTTCATATTAACATCCACATGTACATGTTTAGTCTCAATATGTTTCTTCTTTCTACAACTCCCAATTTCCCTCTTAGTAACTCCTATGGGATTCAAAGAAGTATCAGAATTGTGAGATAAGGTATAACGTTTGTTTCTTACCTTGGCTTTCTTCCCCACCTTGGTAGCAAGATGTATCATGTGATCAAGAGTCCTAATAGGTTGATGCTCAACCATTGATGAAGATTCATTACTCAATCCTTGTACAAAGCCTACAATGCCTCCCTGTTTCAACTCTTGAACATCGCTAAGCAATTGTTAGAGATCCAACTTCATTGAATAAACTTCATCAGTTCTATTAACTCTCCTTTGTATTTTGACTTGTCATAACTCTATTTTTGGGACTATCAGCTTGTAAATGGTCCAATCCTGTATATCAAAGCATTGCTTCTTCATATTAAAATCAATAGGTGCTGGTTTAGTCTCAATATGTGTCTTCTTACTACAATTTCCAACTTCACCCTCATAAACTCCTATGGGATTCAAAGAAGTATCAAAATTATGGGATAAGGTATAACGTTTTGTTCTTACCTTGGCTTTTTTCTCCACCGTGGTAGCAAGATGTATCACGGGATCAAGAGTCCAAAAAGGCTGAAGCTCAGCCATTAATGAAGATTTATCACTCAATCCGTGTACAAAGCCTACAATACCTCCATGTTCCAGCTCTTGTACATCGCCAAGCAATTGTTAGAGATCCAACTTCATTGAGTACACTTCAGCAGTGCTATTCACTCTCCTGTGTATTTTGACTGGTCATAACTCATTTTTGGGACTATCAGCTTGTAAATTGGCAAATCCTTGTCTATCAAGGCATTGCTTCTTCATATTAACATCCACAGGTACTTGTTTAGTCTCAATATGTGTATTCCTTCTAAAAATCCCCACTTCACTCTTAGTAACTCCTATGGGATTCAAAGAAGTATCAGAATTGGGGGATAAGGTATAACGTTTGTTTCTTACCTTGGTTTTCTTCTCCACCTTGGTAGCAAGCTGTATCACGTGATCAAGAGTCCTAATAGGCTGAAACTCAGCCATTGATGAAGATTCATCAATCAATCCTTGTTCTGGTTTAGTCTCAATATGTGTCTTCTTTCTACAACTCCCAACTTCACCCTCATAAACTCCTATGGGATTCAAAGAACTATCATAATTATGGGATAAGGTATAACGTTTGTTTCTTACTTTTGCTTTCTTCTCCACCTTGGTAGCAAGCTGTATCACGTGATCAAGAGTCCTAATAGGCTGAAGCTCAGTCAATGATGAAGATTCATCACTTAATCCTTTTATAAAGCCTACAATGCCTCCCTGTTTCACCTCTTGAACATCGTCAAGCAATTGTTAAAGATCCAACTTCATTGAGTACACTTCAGTAGCTTTATTCACTCTCCCAACTTCCCTCTTAGTAACTCCTATGGGATTCAAAGAAGTATCAGAATTGTGAGATAAGGTATAACGTTTGTTTCTTACCTTGGTTTTCTTCCCCACCTTAGTAGCAAGATGTATCACGTGATCAAGAGTCCTAATAGGCTGAAACTCAGCCATTGATGAAGATTCATCACTCAATCCTTGTACAAAGCCAACAATGCCTCCCTGTTTCAGTTCTTGCACATCGCCAAGCAATTATTAGAGATCCATCTTAATTGAGTACACTTCAGCAGTTGTATTTATTTCTCCTTTGTATTTTGACTTGTCATAACTCCATTTTTGGGAATCTCAGCTTCTAAATGGCCATATCCTTGTCTATCAAAGCATTGCTTCTTCATTTTAACATCCAGACGTGCTGGTTTAGTCTCAATATGTGTCTTCTTTCTACAACTCCCAACTTCACCCTCATAAACTCCTATGGGATTCAAAGAAGTATCAGAATTATGGGATACGGTATAACGTTTGTTTCTTACTTTTGCTTTCTTCTCCACCTTGCTAGCAAGCTGTATCACGTGATCAAGAGTCCTAATAGGTTGATGCTCAACCATTGATGAAGATTCATTACTCCATCCTTGTACAAAGCCTACAATGCCTCCCTGTTTCAACTCTTGAACATCGCTAAGCAATTGTTAGAGATCCAACTTCATTGAATACACTTCAGCAGTTCTATTAACTCTCCTTTGTATTTTGACTTGTCATAACTCTATTTTTGGGACTATCAGCTTGTAAATGGTCAAATCCTGTATATCAAAGCATTGCTTCTTCATATTAACATCAATAGGTGCTGGTTTAGTCTCAATATGTGTCTTCTTACTACAACTCCCAACTTCACCCTCATAAACTCCTATGGGATTCAAAGAAGTATCAAAATTATGGGATAAGGTATAACGTTTAGTTCTTACCTTGGCTTTCTTCTCCACCGTGGTAGCAAGATGTATCACGGGATCAAGAGTCCAAAAAGGCTGAAGCTCAGCCATTAATGAAGATTCATCACTAAATCCGTGCACAAAGCCTACAATACGTCCATGTTCCAGCTCTTGTACATCGCCAAGCAATTGTTAGAGATCCAACTTCATTAAGTACACTTCTGCAGTGCTATTCACTCTCTTGTGTATTTTGACTGGTCATAACTCATTTTTGGGACTATCAGCTTGTAAATTGGCAAATCCTTGACTATCAAGGCATTGCTTCTTCATATTAACATCCACATGTACTTGTTTAGTCTCAATATGTGTATTCCTTCTAAAAATCCCCACTTCACTCTTAGTAACTCCTATGGGATTCAAAGAAGTATCAGAATTGGGGAATAAGGTATAACGTTTGTTTCTTACCTTGGTTTTCTTCTCCACCTTGGTAGCAAGCTGTATCACGTGATCAAGAGTCCTAATAGGCTGAAACTCAGCCATTGATGCAGATTCATCAATCAATCCTTGTACAAAGCCTACAATGCCTCCCTGTTTCAGCTCTTGAATATCTGATAACTAGGTTTTTACACCTAAAGCTACCTATTGCCCGATTTGTAGTACAAAGGGCTATCGAATCCAATCAGGACTATTGTAAGCAATCAGGATGTAGCAAATCTATCTAATTCAAGCCAAATAGAAAGGTTGGAAGTAACAAGATGAAACAACTAAAGCAAGAACAGTAACAGAAACTAGAAACAGAGATTCATAACAAAAGAAACTAAAAACAGAGCAAGCTAAAGCAGAAAAACTGAGTATCAAAAAGCAGAAAACTATCAGGATGAGAAAAGGTCCTAAGGACGAGTTCTAGATCTTGTATTCATCATGGTGATTCCTAGTGATCTAATAAACAACTTCATAGAAGGGATCTCTCAACTATAAGCATCAAAAGAGTGATAGATCCACTTCCCAGTTACATCTACCCCCAAATTCTCTAAACTTCCTAATCTTGGAATCCACACCTATGCCCCATTGACTGTCACTAACACTCAGATAGGACTCCAATGAAACATAAAGAGAAAAAGCATTAAGAAACAGCTTATAAATGTCAAACTACAACTTGCTTTCCTATGATCCTAGATCAATCATTGGAAAGAAGCTCCAGATCTCTGGTATTAGCAGATCTGGTGTTTCACAAGTGATGTGCAAGGAAACACCAAGATCAGATCCCAAGTGGGTGTACAGGGAATCTGCATTAGAAACAGCTAACCCAGAAGAGATCTTAAGACTTTAGAACCCTAAATCTACTAGAATCACCATGAATCATAACCTAGATCTAACCCATCCTCAAGAACCCTAAATCACTACTCAGACTTCATCATCAGAATCACAAACCCAGAAAATGAAATAGTTTCCATAATCATAATCCAGAGATTGAGATGAAGAAGGAATAGAAGAAATAAACTTAAAAGGATCAAAGGATCCAAAGTAATTGCAAATACAAAATCAGATAGATCTAGAGAGGTTTCTGAGAACAAAAGAGAAATAAAAACGTAGATAATGCGGCTGCTGACCTCATTAGAGTATAAATACTCTAGGTCAAAAGCCTTAGTACAAAAAGACAAAATAAACTAAAGTCCTTAGGTCGGCTGCCTTGAGCTCGGGTCTTCTTGGTCGAGTGGTGTTAATCGAGTGCATGCTACTTCAGGCTTTGAATCCTAAGCTCGGTTGACTAAACTCGGTCTAGTGCTCGAGTGGTCGTGGCCGAGTGGTCGTGGCCGAGTGGTAACTCCTTTTTGCCTTCAGCTCGGTCAGACGGCCGAGTGCATGTGGTCGAGTGCATGTCAGAGCCTAAAAACAGCATTCACCTTCTTGTCCAAAATAGCTTCCAAAAGCTCATTTAACACCTGATAACAACTCCAAATTGCAATATATATGCAAACCCTATTATGAACCCTATATGAGTGAAATGGATAGATATGGAGTGAAACTAGTGATGAAGCTATGCTAAAATGGATGGAAATGCAAGTTTAAAAGTAGTAAAATGCAGAGACATCAATATCGCCAAGCAATTGCTAGAGATCCATCTTCATTGAGTACACTTCAGTAGTTCTATTCACTCTCCTTTGTATTTTGACTTGTCAAAACTTCATTTTTGGGACTATCAGCTTCTAAATGGCCACATCCTTGTCTATCAAAGCATTGTTTCTTCATATTAACATCTAGAGGTGCTGGTTTAGTCTCAATATGTGTCTTCTTTCTACAACTCCCAACTTCACCCTCATAAACTCCTTTGGGATTCAAAGAAATATCAGAATTATGCGATAAGGTATAACGTTTGTTTCTTACTTTTGCTTTCTTCTCCACCTTGGTAGCAAGCTGTATCACGTGATAAAGAGTCCTAATAGGCTGAAGCTCAGCCAATGATGAAGATTCATCACTCAATCCTTGTACAAAGCCTACAATGCCTCCCTGTTTCAGTTCTTGATCATCGCCAAGCAATTGTAAAAGATCCGACTCCATTGAGTACACTTCAGTAGTTCTATTCACTCTCCTGTGTATTTTGACTGGTCAGAACTCCATTTTTTGGACTAGCAACTTGTAAATTGGCAAATCCTTGTTTATCAATAAAATACTTCTTCATATTAACATCCACAGGTTTTTGTTTAGTCTCAATATGTGTCTTCCTTCTACAACTCCCAATTTCTCTCTTAGTAACTCCTATGTGATTCAAAGAAGTATCAGAATTGTGAGATAAGGTATAACGTTTGTTTCTTACCTTGGCTTTTCTCCCCACCTTGGTAGCAAGCTGTATCACGTGATCAAGAGTCCTAATAGGCTGAAACTTAGCCATTGATGAAGATTCATCACTCAATCCTTGTACAAAGCCTACAATGCCTCCCTTTTTCAATTTTTACACATCGCCAAGCAATTATTAGAGATCCATCTTCATTGAGTACACTTCAGCAGTTCTATTCACTCTCCTTTGTATTTTGACTTGTCATAACTCCATTTTTGGGACTCTCAGCTTCTAAATGGCCAAATCCTTGTCTATCAAAGCATTGCTTCATCATATAAACATCCAGAGGTGCTGGTTTAGTCTCAATATGTGTCTTCTTTCTACAACTCCCAACTTCACCCTCATAAACTCCTATGGGATTCAAAGAAGTATCAGAATTATGGGATCAGGTATAACGTTTTTTTTTTACTTTTGCTTTCTTCTCCACCTTGGTAGCAAGCTGTATCACGTGATCAAGAGTCCTAATAGGCTGAAGCTCAGCCAATGATGAAGATTCATCACTCAATCCTTGTACAAAGCCTACAATGCCTCCATGTTTCACCTCTTGAACATCGCCAAGCAATTATTAAAGATCCAACTTCATTGTGTACACTTCAGTAATTCTATTCACTCTCCTATGTATTTTGACTGGTCATGACTCCATTTTTTGGACTATCAACTTGTAAATTGGCAAATCCTTGTTTATTAAGGCAATACTTCTTCATATTAACATCCACAGGTATTTGTTTAGTCTCAATATGTGTCTTCTTTCTGCAACTCCCAACTTCCCTCTTAGTAACTCCTATGGGATTCAAAGAAGTATCAGAATTGTGAGATAAGGTATAACGTTTGTTTCTTACCTTGGCTTTCTTCCCCACCTTGGTAGCAAGATGTATCACGTGCTCAAGAGTCCTAATAGGCTGAAACTCAGCCATTGATGAAGATTCATCACTCAATCCTTGTACAAAGCCTACAATGCCTCCCTGTTTCAGTTTTTGCACATCGCCAGGCAATTATTAGAGATCCATCTTCATTGAGTACACTTCAGCAGTTCTATTCAATCTCCTTTGTATTTTGACTTGTCATAACTCCATTTTTGGGACTCTCAGCTTCTAAATGGCCAAATCATTGTCTATCAAAGCATTGCTTCTTCATATTAACATCCAGACGTGCTGGTTTAGTCTCAATTTGTGTCTTCTTTCTACAACTTCCAACTTCACCCTCATAAACTCCTATGAAATTCAAAGAAGTATCAGAATTATGGGATAAGGTATAACGTTTGTTACTTACCTTGGTTTTCTTTTCCACCTTGGTAGCAAGCTGTATCACGTGATCAACAGTCCTAATAGGCTGAAGCTTAGCCAATGATGAAGATTCATCAGTCAATCCTTGTACAAAGCCAACAATGCCTCCCTGTTTCAGCTCTTGAACATCGCCAAGCAATTGTTAGAGATCCAACTTCATTGAATACACTTCAGCAGTTCTATTAACTCTCCTTTGTATTTTGACTTGTCATAACTCTATTTTTGGGACTATCAGCTTGTAAATGGTCAAATCGTGTATATCAAAGCATTGCTTCTTCATATTAACATCAATAGGTGCTGGTTTAGTCTCAATATGTGTCTTCTTACTACAACTCCCAACTTCACCCTCATAAACTCCTATGGGATTCAAAGAAGTATCAGAATTATGGGATATGGTATAACGTTTAGTTCTTACCTTGGCTTTCTTCTCCACCGTGGTAGCAAGATGTATCACGGGATCAAGAGTCCAAAAAGGTTGAAGCTCAGCCATTAATGAAGATTCATCACTCAATCCTTGTACAAAGCCTACAATACCTCCATGTTCCAGCTCTTGTACATCGCCAAGCAATTGTTAGAGATCCAACTTCATTGAGTACACTTCATCAGTGCTATTCACTCTCCTGTGTATTTTGACTGGTCATAACTCATTTTTGGGACTATCAGCTTGTAAATTGCAAATTCTTTTCTATCAAGGCATTGCTTCTTCATATTAACATCCACAGATACTTGTTTAGTCTCAATATGTGTATTCTTTCTAAAAATCCCCACTTCACTCTTAGTAACTCCTATGGGATTCAAAGAAGTATCAGAATTGGGAGATAAGGTATAACGTTTGTTTCTTACCTTGGTTTTCTTCTCCACCTTGGTAGCAAGCTGTATCACATAATCAAGAGTCCTAATAGGCTGAAGCTCAGCCATTGATGAAGATTCATCACTCAATCCTTGTACAAAACCTATAATGCCTCCCCGTTTCAGCTCTTGCACATCGCCAAGCAATTATTAGAGATCCATCTTCATAGAGTACACTTCAGCAGTTCTATTCACTTTCCTTTGTATTTTGACTTGTCATAACTCCATTTTTGGGACTCTCAGCTTCTAAATTGCCAAATCCTTGTCTATCAAAGCATTGCTTCTTCATTTTAACATCCAGAGGTGCTGGTTTAGTCTCAATATGTGTCTTCTTTCTACAACTCCCAACTTCACCCTCATAAACTCCTATGGGATTCAAAGAAGTATCAGAATTATGGGATACGGTATAACGTTTGTTTCTTACTTTTGCTTTCTTCTCCACCTTGGTAGCAAGCTGTATCACGTGATCAAGATTCCTAATAGGCTGAAGCTCAGCCAATGATGAAGATTCATCACTCAATCCTTGTACAAAGCCTACAATGCCTCCATGTTTCACCTCTTGAACATCGCCAAGCAATTGTTAAAGATCCAACTTCATTGAGTACAATTCAGTAGTTCTATTCACTCTCCTGTGTATTTTGACTGGTCATGACTCCATTTTTTGGACTATCAACTTGTAAATTGGCAAAACCTTGTTTATCAAGGCAATACTTCTTCATATTAACATCCACATGTATTTGTTTAGTCTCAATATGTGTCTTCTTTCTGCAACTACCAACTTCCCTCTTAGTAACTCCTATGAGATTCAAAGAAGTATCAGAATTGTGAGATAAGGTATAACGTTTGTTTCTTACCTTGGCTTTCTTCCCCACCTTGGTAGCAAGATTTATCACGTGATCAAGAGTCCTAATAGGCTGAAACTCAGTCCTTGATGAAGATTCATCACTCAATCCTTGTACAAAGCCTACAATCCCTCCCTTTTTCAGTTCTTGCACATCGCCAAGTGATAACTTGGTTTTCCCGCCTAAAGCTATCTATTGCCCGATATGTAGTACAAAGGGCTATCGAATCCAATCAGGATTATTGTAAGCAATCAGGATGTAGCAAATCTATCTAATTCAAGCCAATTGAACTGGATAGAAGTAACAGGGTGAAACAACTTAAAACAAGAACTAATAAACAAGTAACAGAAACTAGAAACAGAGATTCATAACTAAACAGGAACAGAAACAAAATAGAACTAAACAAGAACAGAAAAACAGAGCAAGCTAAGAACAGGAAAACAGAGTATTATAAAGTAGAAAACTATCAAGGAAGAGAAAGGTCCTAAGGATGAGTTCTGGATCTGGGATTTATCATGGTGAAACTAGTGATCTAATAAACAACTTCATAGAAGGGATCTCTCAACTATGAGCATCAACAGAGTCATAGTTCCACTTCCCAGTTACAACTATAACCAGATTCTCTAAACTTCCTAATCTTGGAATCCACACCTATGCCCCATTGACTGTCACTAACACTCAGATAGGATTCCAATGAAACATAAAGAGAATAAGCATTAAGATTCAGCTCATAAATGTCAAACTACAACTTGCTTTCCTATGATCCTAGATCAATCATTGGAAAGAAGCTCCAGATCTCTGGTGTTAGCAGATCTGGTGTTTCACAAGTGATGTGCAAGGAAACACCAAGATCAGATCCCAAGTGGGTGTACAGGGAATCAGCATTAGAAACAGCTAACCCAGAAGAGATCTTAAGCTCTTAGAACCCTAAATCAACTAGAATCACCATGAATCATAACTCAGATCTAACTCATCCTCAAGAATCCTAAATCACTACTCAGACTTCATCATCAAAATCACAAACCCAGAAAATGAAATAGTTTCCATAATCATAATCTAGAGATTGAGATGAAGAAGGAATAGAAGAAATAAACTTAAAAGGATCAAAGGATCAATAGTAATTGCAAATACAAAATCAGATAGATCTAGAGAGGTTTCTGAGAATAAAAGGAATAAAAACGTCCATCGTGCGGCTGCTGACCTAATTAGAGTATAAATACTCTAGGTCAAAGCCTTAGTACAAAAAGACAAAATAAACTAAAGTCCTTAGGTCGGCTGCCTTGAGCTCGAGTTCCTCTGGTCGAGTGGTGTGGTCGAGTGCGTGCAACTTCAAGCTTTGGATCCTCAGCTCGGGTGACTAAACTCGGTTTGGTGGTCGAGTGGTTGCGGTCGAGTGCTCTTGCCTGAGTGCTAACTCCTCTCTGCCTCCAGCTCGATCATGAAGTCGAGTGCATGCGACCGAGTGGTGTTGGTGGATTGCTTTGCACTCGGTCTGGATTCAAGTCGAGTGCTCTTGGTCGAGTGCATGTCGGTCTTGGTCCTTAGCTCGGTCTTGAAGTCGAGTCTTCACACCGAGCTTGTGTCTCCATGTTCCTTGATCTCCAGCAAACATCCAAAACACCTAAAAGATAACTCCAATGTGCAATATGTATGCAATAACTAAAGTAAACCTATCATGTAACCTACATGAGAGAAATAGATGGATATGGAGTGACACTGTATATGAAACTATGTTAAAAGGGATGGAAATGCAAGTTTAAAAGTTGTAAAATGCAGAGACATCAACTCCCCCAAACTTAGTCTTTGCTTGCCCTCAAGCAAACATATAAGATATAAGCTGGTGAAGTTGATGGAATGCTGGGACTCAGAGCCAAAACATGCTGATAAAGGAAGTAGCATCAAGGTCCTAGTTAGTAGTTCTAGAATGCATTAACAAGTAAACCCTACTTTTAAAACTTTAGCCATACCCTTCAGAACAAACCTGACACCAGCCTTAACCTACACATGCAATCAAATCAATCATTCCTTTTAACATTCATTAATTCTGTAACCATGAATCAAGTCTATGCAATTTCAGTGAACTCATTTGGCTAAGGGGAAGGTTAAGAGGCAAAGATGGCCTCTTTTGTAACAGGTTTAAACAATGAGTAACATGGGACACTCAAGAACAGACTGAGCTTTAGGAGAAGGCTAAAGGTAAGATAGCCAACCGATGCATACAAGAACAATCTCTCATCTACCCATCCCATATACAAAGATTCTGCTACCACCTAATCCTAAACCCAGAAGATGATCCTAAATCTACCCTTAGGCACTTTTCTGCCATGAATCCTTTTTGTATAACTCATTCCTCTTTCTTTTTTATTCATTCTAAGGAAAAGGGTTCTTATGCTTTATTGCTTATGCTAGCGGATTGGGTTCTTTTAAAACTGAGGCTCTTCTATTCTTCTTATTAATTAAGATACTTCAGGCCTTTTGCCCTTCTTTTCTTTTCTAACTTTCTGAGCCTATACATTTCTTTTCTTCTTTTTCAAATCCCAAATCCTTTACTAGAGCAGCTTTCTTATTTTCAACTTAGACCCTTTTCCCAGAACTTCTTTCCTTTTCTTTATTTTCTTTTCTTCCCCTCGAATCCCAAAATGAAACTCAAACTCGGTTAAGTGAACTCGAGGTGTGAGCTCGGTCTCCTAACCGAGCCTATGTAACCGAGCTCCATTCCCTATTCTAAATTCCAGTCTATCCTCCTAACCACAATTCAGTTCCCCACCTAGTTCTATCTAGCTCAAAGATTGTGAACCAGAACTATATATATGAGAAACCATTCTTGTCGGCACAGACCTAACACTTTCTACCAAGCTCAATCCTGAAATAGGCCTCACATTCACACATAGAGTATTGTTGGCTTGAAAGGAAGGCCAAGGTTAAAGGTAGGGGAAACTGTTCCAATGATGGGAATCAGCTATTTGGATTCACAAGGGTGTTGAAAAGAGTAAGAGAATCCAAATATGTGTAAGGTATCCATAAGTTCAGATCAAAAGCATAAACATGATAATTGCAATTCAGTTTAAGGTTCTAATAGATAGGGAATGATATCAGATCAAGACATGCTTCAACCAAAACTAAATGCCAAACAATGCAATCTAGGCATGGTGCGGTCTTATGCTTCAAGCTTACATGAATGCATTAGACAACTATTAACTAGGGCATTGAGACTATTTCATAAACCAGCATGCTTACAAGGCTTTTATCATCCTAGTCCCTTATGCAGATGCACAATTCTATATGAAATGCATCTAGACTCAATCCTAAACATGAATGCGATCTACATGAACACTCTGTTTTTGTGGAATGCTTTTCTGAAAATTTTCAAATTTAATGGTTTTTCTTATGCAAATAGGTGAGATGCTATGCAGACTCAATATGCAGAATTTGAAATAAGAAAACAGTAAACATTATCAAATGCATCTCAAACCCTCCCCCAAACTTGAATTACACAGTCCCTTGTGTAATAAAAGATTCAAAGGAAGGTATGAGAATGAAAAAGCAATAAGAAAACTAAAAATGAATGGTATAAACAATGGTGAAGAGTGGAGTTGTACCTTAATTCTGAAAGAAGGAGTCCGTGTAGGCCTCCATGCTCTCTCTGCTGTATCTTGGTCTGGATGTCTCAAGCTCGGGTGTGTAACCGAGTTCTCTGGCCGACCTGGAGCGTGTGTTGAGGGATAACTCGGTCAGACGACCGAGTGGAGCGGCCGAGTGGAGTCGCTGTGCTCTTGACTCGGTCTGGATGTCGAGTGCACTGACCGAGCTGGTGCCTTGGTCCCATTCTTGTGTTGCTCTCCTCTTTCTTTGCCTTGGTTCGACTGCTGAATGCCTTGGAGGGTCTGCTGAGGTTGTTTGCCTAGGTCTAAAACTGAAGGAGCCGCTTCTTTTCAACTGAGGGCCTGGAGGAGTTCTTGAGGATTTCTTTCCCTTAAGCTTTTTGATTTGTTTCTTCATAGACTTCACCGAGTCACTCAGATCCTTCACTGTATCCTTCAGAACAGACACGGTTTTGTGTTGCCATTTTCCCAATCGCTGCAACAGGTTTATTCTCCTATTTGCTTCCTTTAGAGTCCTTGCTGGAGGCTCTTCATCAAAGAAATAAGGCTCATCCTCTTGTTGTTCTTCTTCTGCAACTCTGGTTGTCTGGGTTGGAACCTCCTCATTCTGGTTATACAAAGCTTCTAGTGGGGGACAGAACTCAATTCCTCCTATTCTTGAAATCTGAGTGAAGTGTTCACTTGGGAGCTTGATTCTGCTTGGTCCAGCTGAGGGGTGAGTGAACTGGTATAGATGACCCCCTTGGATCCTTTTTCTGTCCAGAATATGCTGCTTTACCAGATTGGGTATATCTAGCCATTCAGGCTGATATGGAGCTGTTTGTAGTGGTACTTCAGCTGCCAAAAGGATTGGGGTTATGACACCCCCAACTACCAAATCTCCACAGCTTCTCTTCTTGTGCAGCATGTGAGCCCAATCCCTATACCACATTAGCTGTAATACCAGAAGCAGAGTATTCCCCACATTGGCTTTGTCGCCTTGAAAGATCTTCCTTCCTCTCTCATCATTGAGTCTTTCGAGAAGCGCTGTATCTAACATCTGGAGCTCTCTTTGGTTCACATTCCCGTTGACTCTTCTTGCAAAAATGTGCTTGCAAGTGCCTTATGTGCATACCTGATCACAGGGCTCCTGATTTGAGCGGCTTTACTCCTGGATGATGAATAGCCGTCCTCTTCTGCTATTATTCCCCAAAGCGCTTGCAGCTCTTCTTTATCATAGTTCTAAAGTGTGTTGTCTCCTGTTGGGAAGTTGAAGATCCCATCCAGCTGGCTTATGTAGAGTAGATACCCTACTTCATGTACTTCAAAAGTGATAAAGCCAAACTCTTCAGGATTCTGACCGTCTTGCTCTGCTTCTTCGGAATTCTCAAAGATGTGGAAGCTTAGCGAAGCTAGGAACTGGCACGTTTCTTCCTTATAACCAGCATATTGCATCTCCATGAATGTTTTGAGATTACATTGTTCAAACAGGTACTCCACATCCCTTGCTATTCCAAGAGCTTCCATGGTTTCTGGATGTTGATACCTTGTTGATCCAAAACGCATTGCCATAAGAGCTTCATAGCGCTCTTCTTCAGTTGTTTCTTTTCTCCTAGTCCCTAGAAGGTGTGAGCTCGAGATGATGAACTCGGTTTGGCTAAATCGAGTTTGAAATTTTATGAAAATTTGTTGAGAAAACTTTGAGATTCTAGAGAGAGTATCTATGTAAAACGTCAAGTGTGAGGATGAATTAAAGAGAGGAGCGCATGAGGGAGTTTTAAAGAGGTTTTTGGGAGTGAAAGGGGACAAAAGGACAAACATGTGGTCCCAACCGAGTGGAGCGACCGTTGGATTTCAAATTCAAATTTAGATCTATTTTCAAATTTGAATTGATGCAAGAGGAGGGAAGAATCGTTGACTCGTTGACCAAGCTCGGTCAACCTTGGTCGAGTTGACCGGCCGAGTCATCATGTTGACTACTCAGTTTGGCTTGACCGAGTTTGATCAATCGAGTCCTAACATGGATTGTGGCTTGAACTTGGTCCCTTGAGCTCGACGTGGCTTGACCGAGTGGACTACACCGAGTGGTTCTCCTTGTCACAACATCACTCTTTCTCAATCAACCTATCCCTGCAGTCTCTTGCCAACAAGACTAGGTAGAAAACTTATTAAAAATAACAGAAATGAACTAAACTTAAATGAAAAGTATTTACAAAGATAGTCATGGGATTTCCTCCCAAGTGAGCTTGTTTAAAGTCACTGAGCTTGACTTCCTTACAGTGCTTTCTATGGAGGATGAGGTGGAGGAACTGAAATCCCCCTTGCTTCCTGGTCACCCTGATCATCAAACAGGACATGATCTCTTGAAGGATCATCATAGTTGTTTTCCACAGATTCTTCATCAAGATAGTCTTCCTCTTGCTGCTGAGGATAGTCCACCTCTCTAAACCATTCAACTGCATTCCTTCCCTTGTTGATCGCTGTGAAACAGATTGAGGAAGTATTCATCTTGAAACCCTGAGGCTTGGATTCAACTTTCTTGTAGAGCAAACTTGTTAGTTGCCTTTGCAGTTTTCCACAACACAATTCAAAGCTCTGATAGCTTCATCTTGCCTTTCAGCCTTATCCTAGAGCTTCACCCATTCTGTTGGATCCAGCTTTTTGGGAAGAACTATTTGAGGGTCTAACTCGGTTTGATTAGTCGAGTTAGGTGCCCCAGCATGTTCCAGAGCTTCCTCCAATACTGCTTCAGCACCCTTGTCTAACGGATCTTCCTTAGGGTCATCCTCAGGTAGGTTGGTTGTCAAAACTTCATCATTCTGAACAAGTTCCTTTAAGGTAAAAACCTGACCTTCAATAGTTGCCCTTTTCCTGTTATCATTGATATCAAACTCCATCTTAAGATTGTCAACTAGGTTAAGCGCAATCTTGCCTCCTTTCACATCTATTACAGTTCCAGCAGTTGCCAAGAATGGCCTTCCAAGAATCAGTGGATCTGCTGGTTCTTCATCCATCTCCAAAACCACAAAGTCAGCAAGAACTGTTACCTCACCTATCTTCACAGGAAGATCTTTCAGCATTCCCTGTGGGATTCTTGTTGTACCATCAGCTAGCACTAGGGTGATGTTACAGGACCTGAAGTTCTCTGCTTTTAACTTCTGAGCTATAGACAGAGGCATCAGGCTAACAGCAGCTCCAAGGTCACAGAGACTACTTTTAAAGTTTAGAGTCCCTATAGAGCATGGAAGAGTGAATGAACCTGGGTCTTCAAGCTTTTCCTTGATCACCCTCTCTCCTATGACTGCCTTGCAATCATATTTCACTTCTTTCATACTATCAACTTTCATCTTTCTCCTCAGCAGTTCTTCTCGAATGATTTTCTCCTGAGTGGGGATAATGGACAAAATAGTCTCCAAAGGCATTATCTGCTCAAGCTTGTCCACTGCACTTTTGAGATCAGCTGTAGCCTTCTCCAAGAGTTCCTGCTTGAATCTCCCAGGGAAAGTAATCTTGGGGACATAAGGAGGAGGAATGTAAGGTACCCTTTTCTCTTCTTGAACAGCTTTACCCTTGAGCTCAGTTACATCAGCTCGGTTTGGTGGCCGAGTTTGATCATTGTTGTTTTCTCCTTGAGCTCGGGCCTCTGATCGAGTGCATAGACCGAGTGCAGGCTTTGGAGTTTCAGATTTGGTTACTTTTTGATAGAAACCCTCCCCTTCCTGAATCTCACTGTCCTCAGTGACATGGATTGCATTAACATGAGCATAATCCTTTGGGTTCTGAACAGCTTTTCCAGGTAACTGTCCTGGATGTTAAGTAGATGATGTAGATGCTCCTTTATTTTCCAAAAACAACAGCCTTGAGTTCATAGCCTCTATCTTTGCATTCAGAGCATTGCAGTTTGAATCCACTTGATTTCTTATCTAAGAAAATCTCTTTGCCTGTTCCATGACACAAGTAGCTTGCCCCTGAAGTAGTTGTTGGAGCATTTGTTCCACTGAAGCATTGTTGGGTTGTGAATTCTGAGAAGCAAATCCTGGTGGTGCATTAGAAACTGGTTGCTGGTTGTAGTTGTTCTGGAATTGCTGTTTAGGTGCATAACCCTGGTTCTGGTTGTAAGGAATGAAAGGTTTAGTTTGAGCTTGTTGCTGTGGTGGATAGACCAGATCTTGAGGATTTGCAACATTGTTACTCCTGTAGGACAAATTGGGGTTTGCTTTGTAGTTTACAAACCCTTTGTTGTAGCCACCTTGATTCTGAATGTAACTAACTTCTTCCATCTGATCAGGCTCCCCTTCTTGAATCTGTGCCATTTCTTCGTCAGAGATAAAATGGACCTGTTTTTGCTGACCTAGAAGGAGCTTGTCAATCTTCTCATTTAGAGCCCTGATCTCCTTTCTGTGCTTATCCTCAAAATCTGAATTTCCCCTTGGAGTTCTATCATATTCCTCACTGTAGGTGCCATCTGATTGTGCCAAGTTCTCTACCAGCTCCCATCCTTCAACAACATCTTTATTGAGAAAGTTGCCATTGCTAGCTGTATCAAGCAACATTCTGAATTTTGGTAACACTCCACGGTATAAAGTACTCAACAGTGACTCTTTGCTGAACCCATGATGAGGACACTGTGAGGTGTAGCTTTTGAATCGTTCCGATGCTTCACAGAATGTTTCACCATTTTTCTGAGCAAATGCTGATATCTCATTCCTTAGCCTTGCTGTTCTTGAGTTGGAGAAAAACTTAGCCAGGCTAAGGAAAACGGAAACAGACGTAGCTTAAACCCGTCTTCTGAAACACCGTTGATTTTGGTGAGGCTGCAGAGCCTGTCGAATTCGTCTAGGTGATCCAATGGATCCTCCATTGGTAGACCGTGGAATTTATTTCCTTGAACCATAGATATCAGACCACTCTTTATTTCGAAGTTATTGTTCTGAACAGCTGGTGGCACGATACCTTGTCTTTGTGTGTGTGTTAGGTGCATCTCCTGCTCCTATGTGCCTTCTTTGTTGAGCTGGTTGCTCATTGTTAGCTTATGGATTATCCATATTGTCTGTTTCTGGTTGATTACCCTCTGGCTGATCACTCTGTCCTCTCAAAATCCTAGGTAACTGGTTGATATTGTCTTGATACCTCAGGAGATTATGATGACCTTTTGACCGAGTTTGCATACAGGAACACTGAACTCGGGATGTTGCACTCGACTGTGATGACCGAGTGGTGTGAAATGGCATTCAGCTCGACCATAGTGACCGAGTAGACTGACCGAGTGGTGAAAAAAAAACCTCAGATGACTTGAGCTCGACTGACTGAACTCGACCTGGCTGACCGAGTGGACTGATGCTGAACAACTGAACTCGAGCTCCTGACCGAGTGGTGTGTCCGAGCTTATGCAACCGAGTGGTACCTGAAACAGATTTAAACTAACAAGTGAGTACAAAATAAAAAGAAAAGAACTTGATCTCAGAAGATCTGCAATCCTAAATGAAACAAATAGATACCAAATGGCAACGGCGCCAAATTGATAACTAGGTTTTCCCGCCTAAACCTATCTATTGCCCGATCTGGAGTACAAAGGGCTATCGAATCCAATCAGGATTATTGTAAGCAATCAGGATGTAGCAAATCTATCTAATTCAAGCCAATTGAACTGGATAGAAGTAACAGGGTGAAACAACTTAAAACAAGAACTAATAAACAAGTAACAGAAACTAGAAACAGAGATTCATAACTAAACAGGAATAGAAACAAAACAGAACTAAACAAGAACAGAAAAACAGAGCAAGCTAAGAACAGGAAAAACAGAGTATCAAAAAGTAGAAATCTATCAAGGAAGAGAAAGGTCCTAAGGATGTGTTCTAGATCTGGTATTCATCATGGTGATTCCTAGTGATCTAACAAACAACTTCATAGAGGGGATCTCTCAACTATAAGCATCAAAAGAGTTATAGATCCACTTCCCAGTTACATCTATCCCCAGATTCTCTAAACTTCTTAATCTTGGAATCCACACCTATGCCCCATTGACTGTCACTAACACTCAGATAGGATTCCAATGAAACATAAAGAGAATAAGCATTAAGATTCAGCTCATAAATGTCAAACTACAACTTGCTTTCCTATGATCCTAGATCAATCATTGGAAAGAAGCTCCAGATCTCTGGTGTTAGCAGAGGAAAAACACCACTCGATCACATGCACTCGACCAGGCAACCAGAGCTGGAGGCAGAGGAAAAACACCACTCGATCACATGCACTCGACTTCATGACCGAGCTGGAGGCAGAGAGGAGTTAGCACTCGGGCAAGAGCACTCGATCACGTCCACTTGACCACCAAACCGAGCTCAGGCAACCGAGTCTGAGGATCCAAAGCCTGAAGCAACACCACTCGATCACACCACTCGATCACACCACTCGACCAGAGGAACCCGAGCTCAAGGCAGCCGACCTAAGGACTTTAGTTTTTTTTGTTTTTTTTGTACTAGGGCTTTTGACCAAGAGTATTTATACTCTAATTAGGTCAGCAGCTTCACAATCCAAGTTTTTCACTCTCTTTTGTTCTCAGAAACCTCTCTAGATCTATCTGATTTTGTATTTGCAATTACTTTTGATCCTTTGATCCTTTTAAGTTTATTTCTTCTATTCCTTCTTCATCTCAATCTCTAGATTATGATTATGGAAACTATTTCATTTTCTGGGTTTGTGATTTTGATGATGAAGTCTGAGTAGTGATTAGGGTTCTTGAGGATGAGTTAGATCTGGGTTATGATTCATGGTGATTCTAGTTGATTTAGGGTTCTAAAGCTTAAGATCTCTTCTGGGTTAGCTGTTTCTAATGCTGATTCCCTGTTGATAACACCATATTTTGCATGTTTTTAAGGCATATTTCCATAGGTTTTCATTTTCTCTTTGTATAGTTTTGAGAGTTTACCATGCATTTGAGTCTCATTTTGTTTTAACTTGAATTTTAGAATCCTAGGTTGTATATATAGGTTTTTGCATATGTTTTGAGTCAGTTTAGGTAAATGGAAGACTTGGAGGCTTGAAGTTTGGATGAGGGATCATTTGGAAGAAAAGTTAAAGAAATGATGTTTCGGAACCAATCCATAGGGTCTGGAAGATCTGCTCATATGAATGCCTTACATCGAGATTCAGCTCCGGAACCCTTCATGAAAGTTATAGGAAATTGAGTTAGCTTTCCAATGGAGGTGGTCTCGAGTGATTTGGGTCAGCGGTTAAGAAGATACACATCTTGATCGGTCAACAACCGATCACCATGACCGATCAACTTCACCCCGATCGGTCAGCAAACGATCCCGAAGGATGCACGCAGAAATGGCTGATAAGCATGAAAATCATCTTGATCGGTCAGCAACCGATCACCATGACCGATCGCCGACACTTTTTAGTGCGAATGCTTTCCCTTTAAAGGCAACTTTTTCCATTGTATAAGGGGGAGACGACTTTTTTAGATCAGAAATTTTCTCTCTGCTTTTTCCTCTGGTTTTTCAGCTGTTCTTCATTTCTTTTCATCAATTAAACTTATGTTTTAAACATTTTGTTGAATCTTTTTATAAAATCATCATTATGTCTTCATTCTCTATCTTTTCCATGGTTTACTTTTGTATTTTGAGCATGTGTGAGTAGTTGACTTTTGGGCTGTTGGTATGGTAGATGTAGGATGAATTGATGGTTGTTTGTGATGTTTGATGGTTGATTTATGTTTATGTTCATGTATAGAATGATTCTAATGCTAGAAATGAACTTGGAAAAGTGATTTCTCGATCTTTTGACCGTTTCAAACCCGGAAGGAGTTTAGAAACGTTTTGAACTTTCTATGCTTGCTTTCCTTTATCTTTGCCAATGTAAATTGAGTTTTAAGATAGGATTGATGATAATAATGAGTTGGTGTTTAATGTTTATAAATCATTCGGTTGCAATTGGGAAATTAGCTTAATCGATTGTTTTATAAAAGGATTAGTGTCATGGAAATGAACTAGTCTATTTAAGTGACTCATGTCATAGCATTTAATGTAAATTGTTCATATATTTCATCATCTATCATCCCGTCATTCATCCTTGTCACAATACCTTACCGATAACCCATATTTACGTTTTAGGATGTTAGTCTTTTGCATTCTACTTTCTTTTGCTTTATTTTGCATTGTTTAGTTTGAATTTCATTGTTAGTCGTATTTTAGGAATCAATAACCATTTTATTTTGCTTAGATTAACCGAACTTGTGTATTCCTAGTGTGTTGGTTCATTGCTCTCTGTGGATTCGATCCCTAAGTACTCAACGTACAAGGGTTATTTGATAGCCCCGAGACACGAAAATCTCGCATATCAAATTGGCGCCGTTGCCGGGGAGCAATAGCAATTAGCCATTAGGATTTCATTTTTGGTTGAGACTAAGTTTTCTTTATTTTGTTTTATTTCTTTTGTGATTACTAACTTTCTTTCAAGTGTTTGTTCTTTTTGCAAGGCGCAATCACAAGAGAGAAAGCATGGCTTCAGAATTGATTTCAATGTTGAAATTAATGCTAGAAGCTCAACAAAGAGAGATGGCTTGGGACCCTACAAGTCATAATGGTTTTGAAAGCTCATCCACTTATCAAGAAGGTTTTCCTAATGGATACTCTACTCAAGAGTACCAAGGTGAATATGGTGGATACTCATCTCAAGAGTATCAATATGGGCATGGTGAAGGATACATAGAGCATGAACAAGAGTATCATGAGTATCAAGAGTATCAATCTTGGAACATGGAGCATGAACAAAAGGCAACATACTCTTCCCAAATCTCAGATAAGGAAGAGATCTTCATCATGTTGAAGTTGACATTGGAAAAACAAGAAGAATTCAACGAGAGCATAAAGAATTGGCGCACCAATGTTGGAGGTTGGTCTCAAGATGCTCAAGTTGTTGAGTCAACACATGTGGAGTCCATAAAAATCGAACTTACACAATGGATCGACGAAGAAGAATAAGGAATGGTTGAGGAAACTTTTGAAGATCCTTGTGAAGATGGTTTAGTTGTTGAGTGCATAGAGATCACAAGGGAGAGCACAACCCAAAATGAGCTCTCAACCATAGAAGAGATGCAACAACATGATTCCAAACAAGAGTCATATGGAGAAACATTTATGGAGGAACAAGAGATTATCATTGAAGAAGCCTCCGAAGAGAATGAAAAAGAAGAATCTCCAATGACACAACAGTTCGACAAGCACCTTGGCATACTCTCCACCACACCATTGAGCTTTCGTGATCCAAGGAAGATCTCTTTCGAGGAGAATGCTCAAATCAAGGATGAATTCCTCCACGAAGCCGAAGAGGTTATCAAAGAATTTGAATTGCTTCTTGAATGCACGGTTGATGAGAATCTTGTGATAAGATATGAAGAACAAGTTGAATCCGTGTCAATCATGAGTCATTCAACCAAGAGCAATGGAGGAAGAGTAGGCGTGGTTGGAAAAGTATTTGAAGATCCTTTCGAAGGTGTTTTGGTTGTTGAATACATAGCCTACAAGCATCTTGGTATAATCTCCACCAATGAAGTGAGCATTCATGAACCGAGGAAGACTCCTTTTGAGGAGATTAGGATGAACGAGTTTAGGGGATGGTTCTACGATGAGTATGATCCCGGTGATCCAAGTTCAACCTTCACTCCCACCCAAACCAATATCCATCGTCAAGCTTAAGCGACGTTAAACGAGCCATTGGGGACTCCCCCAATTCTATCCTTTATATATACTTTTATATATATATATATATGTGTGAGTGTGATTTTATTTTTATTTTTGTGTGAGTGTGATTGTACAAGGTGTTGGTGAGTAATCAAGGCGTTCTCCGCAACCCAATCTCGGAAAAAGAACCTAAATGCATTCATTCCACATACTCCACTTCAAGGTAACACAACTAATCCATTTGTACATATTCTTTAATTTGCATTTTTACACTCTCTTTCGATTTATCTCACACCGAGACGGTGTGATTTAAGTCCGGGGGAGAGGTCATTGTTATTTAACATTGTGTATTTTGTCTTATTTTCGTTCTTTTGAGTCTCATGCATTCACATATATTGCATAAAAAAAAAAAAAATTGAAAAAACAAAAATCATATAGTTTTGCATCATTGAATTTTGTTATTTAGGATTGTATCTAAAAGCATATAGGATTGCATAATGCATAGGGGACAATGATAGAAACCACTAAAAGTTTTGCTTGAACAAATTCTTGAAACTTGTACACTCTTGCTTTGATCTCTCTACTCTTAACTCATTGTCTTCTAATTGCTTGTTCAATTTAAAATCAACCCCTTTGATATCGGACTTAAATGAATTTAATCTTCTCGCATATGGGCTTGTGATACAGAACCATGGTTCAAAGAAAACACTCGGGTTATCTTATCCACTTTTGCCACTCTCTAATAACCCGAGTGGCCATCCTCATATTTAGAATGGTTCCCTACCTTTCACCTTACCCATTTTATTTTTGACCACTCGTTGTTTGATTGAGTGAGGCCTTTTCTTGATAATGCTATTGTGTGTAAAATCTTGAAAGTATCGGGAACGACAAAGGATAGCTTTCATTTTTAGCTAGTCTAAGTTGTTCAAAGAAAGGGCTAGCATTAGGATGAGGATCAATGGGAAAATGGTAGTTGGTTTGGGAATTATGATCAAGAAAAAAAAAAAAAAAAAAAAAAAAAAAAAAAAAAAAAAAATTTTGAGATGGGAAATGAGTGTCAAGGAACCCTTGGTTAAGCAAATTCTAGAGAAGTACTTAAAAGAAAGACCCTAGGAAAGGAGAAGAAAAATAATCTCCATGTTTGAAGAAGAGATAGAACAATAAGTTTAGGGTCAAGTAAAAATAAAAATGTTCTCTAGAAGTTTGATGTTTTGGAAAAAGAAAAGGAAGTTCGATTTAGCCAAAAGAAATTTGGAGGTTTAATGTGCTTCAAAGAAGTAATAAGAACAAGAAATGAAATCACCATTCGGGTAGAATGCTTTGCTAGGAGGGTAGAACAATGTGAGTTAAACTTTGTATGCATAAATTGTTTCTAGTCTTCCTTGCTTTTGCATAACATATAGCATTCCATTTTCTTGAGAGTGAGTCACTTAAAAAAAAATAAACCTCCTTGCACTCATATTTACTTGTGCTAAAAGCCTTTTCTCCCAAACCGATTGGATATGATCATATGCCCATTTGTGAGATCACGCCTTAATAAAGATCAATTGAATGAGAGGGTTGGTTGCAAAGAGAACTTGTAAGCATAAGGCATTGTTGTTAAGAGAAAATATTAGGAGTTGCGATAAGCCTTCAATGAGTTAGAGTGAATTAATTGTTTGTTTTTGCAACTTGTAAACTTTTGGTTTTGAGTCCCCGCTTTCAAACCTCTATTTCAGTTTTTCTTTTCTTGTTTGCTTGCGGACAAGCAAAAGGCAAGTCCGGGGGAGTTGATAACACCATATTTTGCATGTTTTTAAGGCATATTTCCATAGGTTTTCATTTTCTCTTTGTATAGTTTTGAGAGTTTACCATGCATTTGAGTCTCATTTTGTTTTAACTTGAATTTTAGAATCCTAGGTTGTATATATAGGTTTTTGCATATGTTTTGAGTCAGTTTAGGTAAATGGAAGACTTGGAGGCTTGAAGTTTGGATGAGGGATCATTTGGAAGAAAAGTTAAAGAAATGATGTTTCGGAACCAATCCATAGGGTCTGGAAGATCTGCTCATATGAATGCCTTACATCGAGATTCAGCTCCGGAACCCTTCATGAAAGTTATAGGAAATTGAGTTAGCTTTCCAATGGAGGTGGTCTCGAGTGATTTGGGTCAGCGGTTAAGAAGATACACATCTTGATCGGTCAACAACCGATCACCATGACCGATCAACTTCACCCCGATCGGTCAGCAAACGATCCCGAAGGACGCACGCAGAAATGGCTGATAAGCATGAAAATCATCTTGATCGGTCAGCAACCGATCACCATGACCGATCGCCGACACTTTTTAGTGCGAATGCTTTCCCTTTAAAGGCAACTTTTTCCATTGTATAAGGGGGAGACGACTTTTTTAGATCAGAAATTTTCTCTATGCTTTTTCCTCTGGTTTTTCAGCTGTTCTTCATTTCTTTTCATCAATTAAACTTATGTTTTAAACATTTTGTTGAATCTTTTTATAAAATCATCATTATGTCTTCATTCTCTATCTTTTCCATGGTTTACTTTTGTATTTTGAGCATGTGTGAGTAGTTGACTTTTGGGCTGTTGGTATGGTAGATGTAGGATGAATTGATGGTTGTTTGTGATGTTTGATGGTTGATTTATGTTTATGTTCATGTATAGAATGATTCTAATGCTAGAAATGAACTTGGAAAAGTGATTTCTCGATCTTTTGACCGTTTCAAACCCGTAAGGAGTTTAGAAACGTTTTGAACTTTCTATGCTTGCTTTCCTTTATCTTTGCCAATGGAAATTGAGTTTTAAGATAGGATTGATGATAATAATGAGTTGGTGTTTAATGTTTATAAATCATTCGGTTGCAATTGGGAAATTAGCTTAATCGATTGTTTTATAAAAGGATTAGTGTCATGGAAATGAACTAGTCTATTTAAGTGACTCATGTCATAGCATTTAATGTAAATTGTTCATATATTTCATCATCTATCATCCCGTCATTCATCCTTGTCACAATACCTTACCGATAACCCATATTTACGTTTTAGGTTGTTAGTCTTTTGCATTCTACTTTCTTTTGCTTTATTTTGCATTGTTTAGTTTGAATTTCATTGTTAGTCGTATTTTAGGAATCAATAACCATTTTATTTTGCTTAGATTAACCGAACTTGTGTATTCCTAGTGTGTTGGTTCATTGCTCTCTGTGGATTCGATCCCTAAGTACTCAACGTACAAGGGTTATTTGATAGCCCCGAGACACGAAAATCTCGCATATCACCTGTACACCCACTTGGGATCTGATCTTGGTGTTTCCTTGCACATCACTTGTGAAACACAAGATCTGCTAATACCAGAGATCTGGAGCTTCTTTCCAATGATTGATCTAGGATCATAGGAAAGCAAGTTGTAGTTTGACATTTATAAGCTGTTTCTTAATGCTTATTCTCTTTATGTTTCATTGGAATCCTATCTGAGTGTTAGTGACAGTCAATGGGGCATAGATGTGGATTCCAAGATTAGGAAGTTTAGAGAATCTGGGGATAGATGTAACTGGGAAGTGGATCTATCACTCTTTTGATGCTTATAGTTGAGAGATCCCCTCTATGAAGTTGTTTGTTAGATCACTAGGAATCACCATGATGAATACCAGATCTAGAACACATCCTTAAGACCTTTCTCTTCCTTGATAGATTTCTACTTTTTGATACTCTGTTTTTCCTGTTCGTAGCTTGCTCTGTTTTTCTGTTCTTGTTTAGTTCTGTTTTGTTTCTATTTCTGTTTAGTTATGAATCTCTGTTTCTAGTTTCTGTTACTTGCTTATTAGTTCTTGTTTTAAGTTGTTTAACCCTGTTACTTCCATCCAGTTCAATTGGCTTGAATTAGATAGATTTGCTACATCATGATTGCTTACAATAGTCCTGATTGGATTCGATAGCCCTTTGTACTACAAATCGGGCAATAGATAGCTTTAGGTGTAAAAACCTAGTTATCAGCTATTCACTCTTTTGTGTATTTTGACTGGTCATAACTCATTTTTGGGACTATCAGCTTGTAAATTGGCAAATCCTTGTCTATCAAGGCATTGCTTCTTCATATTAACAACCACAGGTACTTGTTCAGTCTCAATAAGTGTATTCTTTCTAAAAATCCCCACTTCACTCTTAGTAACTCCTATGGGATTCAAAGAAGTATCAGAATTGGGAGATAAGGTATAACGTTTGTTTCTTACCTTGGTTTTCTTCTCCACCTTGGTAGCAAGCTGTATCACGTGATCAAGAGTCCTAATAGGCTGAAGCTCAACCATTGATGAAGATTCATCACTCAATCCTTGTACAAAGCCTACAACGCCTCCCCATTTCAGCTCTTGCACATCTTCAAGCAATTATTAGAGATACATCTTCATTGAGTACACTTCAGCAGTTCTATTCACTCTCCTTTGTATTTTGTCTTGTCATAACTCCATTTTTGGGACTCTCAGCTTCTAAATGGCCAAATCCTTGTCTATCAAAGCATTGCTTCTTCATTTTAACATCAAGAGGTGCTGGTTTAGTCTCAATATGTGTCTTCTTTCTACAACTCCCAACTTCACCCTCATAAACTCTTGTGGGATTCAAAGAAGTATCAGAATTATGGGATAAGGTATAACGTTTGTTTCTTACTTTTGCTTTCTTCTCCACCTTGGTAGCAAGCTGTATCACGTGATCAAGAGTTCTAATAGGCTGAAGCTCGGTCAATGATGAAGATTCATCACTCAATCCTTGTATAAAGCCTACAATACCTCCCTGTTTCACCTCTTGAACATCGCCAAGCAATTGTTAAAGATCCAACTTCATTGAGTACACTTCAGTAGTTCTATTCACTCTCCTGTGTATTTTGACTGGTCATAACTCCATTTTTTGGACTATCAGCTTGTAAATTGGCAAATCCTTGTTTATCAAGGCAATACTTCTTCATATTAACATTCACATGTACTTGTTTAGTCTCAATATGTGTCTTCTTTCTACAACTCCCAACTTCCCTCTTAGTAACTCCTATGGGATTCAAAGAAGTATCAGAATTGTGAGATAAGGTATAACGTTTGTTTCTTACCTTGGCTTTCTTCCCCACCTTGGTAGCAAGATGTATCATGTGATCAAGAGTCCTAATAGGCTGAAGCTCAACCATTGATGAAGATTCATTACTCAATCCTTTTACAAAGCCTACAATGCCTCCCTGTTTCAGCTCTTGCACATCGCCAAGCAATTGTTAGAGATCCAACATCATTGAATACACTTCAGCAGTTCTATTAACTCTCCTTTGTATTTTGACTTGTCATAACTCTATTTTTGGGACTATCAGCTTGTAAATGGTCAAATCCTGTATATCAAAGCATTGCTTCTTCATATTAACATCAATAGGTGCTGGTTTAGTCTCAATATGTGTTTTCTTTCTACAACTCCCAACTTCACCCTCATAAACTCCTATGGGACTCAAAGAAGTATCAGAATTATGGGATAAGGTATAACGTTTAGTTCTTACCTTGGCTTTCTTCTCCACCGTGGTAGCAAGATGTATCACGGGATCAAGAGTCCAAAAAGGCTGAAGCTCAGCCATTAATGAAGATTCATCACTCAATCCTTGTACAAAGCCTACAATACCTCCATGTTCCAGCTCTTGTACATCGCCAAGCAATTGTTAGAGATCCAACTTCATTCTACAATACTTCTTCATATTAACATCTAGAGGTGCTGGTTTAGTCTCAATATGTATCTTCATTCTACAACTCCCAACTTCACTCACATAAACTCCTATGGGATTCAAAGAAGTATCAAAATTGTGAGATAAGGTATAACGTTTGTTTCTTACTGATATATCATGGTTTTTATGGGTTTTAACCATGATATAAGAGTCTTTAATCGAGTCTTTTTGGTGTTTTTAGAGTCTATTGGAGTCTTTTATCTTCAGGTATGCATTCAGGACAAATGTGAAGAATATGGGAGATTTTGGAGCAAAGATCAGGAAGTTGCATCTAAGGATCATGTTTTGAGGCGATATGAGACTTGGTGTCGATCGACACCAGCCATGGGTGTCGATCGACACCACAGGCGGACAACTTCGGAGATTTTGGAAGATTTACAATTTTGCCCAGAAGTTTCTAATATTTTAGCATTAGTCCTTGTACGAGTTTTTAGCTATATATTGTGTTTTAGATCAGAGTTTTAGGGATTATCAAGCTGCAGACTCTCTTTCTATCTCAAGCTTGTATCATCTTTCTCTATTCTCTGATACTCTTTGTTCTCTACTTTTATTATCTATTATATTGAATGATTTCTATTCTTATCATGATGATTGTTTCTTTCACCATGTCTGAGTAGTTTCCTTGTTAGGCTATGGGATTTCAAAGGTTTCTGAGGAATTGTTGAACCAGTGATTTATTAGGGTTAATTGATAGAGTTCTTCAACTAGGATTGAACTTACTGCTTATTCTAGATTCGCGACCTAGAATCTGATTTAGGGTTATTAATTGACATGAAAGTGTAATTAATTGCTAGATCTATCTTAGGTGAGCAAAATACCTATCTGCAAAGGAATTTGATTTAGGGATTTTGTGAACAAATTGAACCTGATCATTACTGCTTGTCTGGATCTTAGAATTAGCAAAGGAATTTGGAATTCTAGATTCAGGGATAGATAGTTTACGCAGCGGAAGCTGGTAGGTTTTACAATTGTGTTTGAGTTCTAGAACGGTTCTTAATTGTAATCCTGATGATTTAATTAGTTCACAGTTCTGAAGATTCCTGAGATTTCCCTATGCCTAGCGCTTTTCTCCATTGATTTACACTTTGTTTAATTATTTGCGTTGCGATTTCATTACCATTATATTTTATTTAGCATAATACTTTTACTGGGATTTATTGAGTATTTCATAGTCCTTGTGGATTCGATCCCTAAGTACTACAGTGATCTCTTAATTTGAGAGAGTAGCTCAGGGTAAATTTGAGCATATCAAATTTTGGCGCCGTTGCCGGGGACTTTTGAATTTACCATTAGATTTAAGTTTAAGTTTTTGTCTAAATTTTCTTTTATTTTGTTACTAATATCGTTCTTTCTTTCTTTCTTGTGTGTTTCAGGTGCATGCCAAATCGCAAAACCCGGAGCAACAAGAATCTTGAGCTAGTAACCCTTTCAAATCAAGAACTAGCTAAGTTAGAACGAAGAACCCGGAAAGCAAAGAATTCAGAAGCGATGTTGCGTACTATCATCATGGCTGATGAACATGGAGTTCTCCGGGACAGGGATGGCCATGCATACAATGCAGAGGGCCAAAGGATCGATGACAACGGCCAAGTCATTGTTGAGGCTGAAGTACAAGCCCAGGGTGCTGGTGTCGATCGACACCCACCACTTGGTGTCGATCGTCACCTACCAGCGGCTGGTGGTGCTTTGGTTGGACAAGGTGCACCTGGTGCCTTAGGTCCACGTGCGATGACATTGGGGGATTACAACCGACCAGAGCAATTCTATGCCAACCGGTCTGCCATCCGCCCGCCTCCGTTTCAAAGGAACGACTTTGAACTCAAACCTGCATATTACACGCTTGTTGGTCAGAACCCTTTCCACGGGCTATCACATGAGCACCCTATGGATCACATTGAGCGGTTTGAGGATCTAGTCACTAGCATCAAGGCTAACGGAGTGTCAAACGACTATCTGTTCTGTAAGCTCTTCCCATACTCTCTTGCTGGGGAAGCAGCTTATTGGCTTAAGCAGTTGAAGCCGGGATCACTGACCACTTGGGAGGATACTAAAAATGCTTTCCTGAACAACTTTTATGATGATGCACGGTCTGAAGAGCTGAGGACGAAGATTTCAGCCTTCTCTCAAGGACCTACTGAGGCATTCAAGGCCGCTTGGGCAAGGTTCAGGGCTTATCAGAGAGATTGTCCACACCATGGGTTTAGTGAGGTTCAGTTGCTTGGGATTTTCTTCAGGGGGATCGATTGGAGGTATCAGATGGCTCTGGATGCTGCAAGTAATGGCAACTTCAGTACCAGATACCCTGATGATGCTGTGGTATTAATAGAGAACTTGGCTTCAAGCAACAGTACTAAGAATGCTGATTTCGAGAGAAAGAACCAAGCTGGGAACTTGGATGGAAGTCAGATAGCTGAGGTAAAGGCGAAGCTTGATACGGTTCACAACCTTCTAATAAACAAGAAGCAGGTCCATTTTGCTGCAGAGGTTGAGACCTACGAGCCAGTTGATGCGCATGAGGAGCAGGATGTTAACTATGTCGGTGGCACAGGCTTTCAGCGTTTCGGTAACTCACAAGGAAACCGAGGCTACAATGGGGGCAGTCCGCGAGGCAACTATCAAGGGAATCAGTCCTCCTCTACTTTCACGCAGCAGCCTCAGTATCAGAAGCCTTATCAGAGCAACAACAACTTCAATCAGAGGAACTATGGCTCATCTTCATATCAGAGCATCCCACCACCTACTACAGAGAGCAAGATGGAATCGATGCTTGAGCAGATTCTAGAAGGTCAACAGAAGATCACCGTGGAATTCAATGGAAAGTTGGACTCACTGTATCAAGATTTGAATGGGAAGTTTGAGCAGCTGAACACTCATGTCAAGAAGTTAGACACTCAGGTTGCTCAGACAGCTGGAGCTATTAAGAGACAGGACGGTTTTCTTCCTGGGAAGACGGACACTAATCCGAGGCATCCAGTGAATGCCATCTCATTGAGGAGTGGGAAGAAGGTTGAGTCTGTGATCAGGAGTACTCTGACACCTGAAGAGAAGATAGACTTAGAAGAGGTCGAAGACGAAGATGCTGTTCTTCCGGAGCTAGTGTCGATCGACACCAACACTATGTGTCGATCGACACCCGTTTACACAGACGAGATTGGCAAGGACAAAGCTGATGTGTCGATCGATACCAAAGACACGACGCAGGGTTCTGGTGTCGACCGACACCCACCACTTGGTGTCGATCGACACCCTTCACAGACAGACAAGGCTTCTTCATCATCTGCTAAGCCGATCACCGAATCATCATACAAACCGAGGATCCCTTATCCTCGAAACCCCAGGAAGTCTAAGCAAGAGATAGACGATGCCAGGTGTAAGGCTATGATGGACAAGCTCATTGTTGAGTTACCGTTGATTGATGCCATCAGGACATCCCCCATAATCAGACGGTATGTGAAACGCATGGTCACTAAGGATTTGAATGTTGAACAGGGTGCGATGATGATTTCCGCACAGGTTAGTGCCGTGATTCAGAACAGGATTCCAGAGAAGCTTCCAGACCCAGGTAGTTTCGTTCTTGACTGCACCATCTTTGCAGAAAAGTTCGAACGGTCTTTATGTGATCTTGGTTCTAGTGTGAATTTGATGCCCAGATCAGTTGCTGTGAATCTTGGTATGACAGACTTTCAGCCGACAAGGATCACTCTCATCCTTGCTGATCGTTCTGTTCGTCTTTCACACGGTATCCTTGAGGATGTTCCTATCAAGATAGGAGGTTGCTTGATTCCTACGGATTTCGTTGTGTTGACATATGAGGAAGAGCCTAAGGATCCGTTGATATTGGGATGACCATTCTTGGCTACAGCTGGTGCCATGATTGATGTCAGAAGGGGACGCATTGGTCTGAATGTAGGCGATTTGGTTATGAACTTCGAGATGGATAAGTTTGTAAAGCGGCCTACGATCGATGGTCAGACCTTCTGCGTCGAGACTCTCACGGATCTTGTTGAGGAGAGTTTCAAGGAGTTGCATTGTGAAGACCCTCTGGAACGTGCTTTGATTGCTTCAGTGGATGAGGTTGACCATTTAGATGATATTGCTGCTGGGTATGTCAAGCTAATGGATGCCACCAAGGAAGTGATACACGTAGCGGGTGTCGATCGACACCCATCACTGGTGTCGATCGACACCGGTGTCCGGACAGACAAGAAAGCAGCTGATTGGAGCTTTGAGCAAGCTCCGAAGATAGAGCTTAAGCAACTCCCTGCGGGGCTCAGGTACGCATTCCTTGGTGAACATAATTCATATCCTGTTATTGTTAATGCGTCCTTGAACAACGCAGAGCTCACCCTATTGCTAAGTAAGCTGCGCAAGTTTCGCAAAGCTCTTGGCTATTCTCTTGATGACATTTCAGGTATCTCTCCAGATCTGTGCATGCATAGGATACATCTTGAGGATGAGACTAAGTCATCAGTTGAACATCAGAGACGGCTGAATCCAAATCTGAAGGATGTGGTTAAGAAGGAGATCATGAAGCTGTTGGATGCAGGGATTATTTATCCAATTTCCGACAGTGATTGGGTCAGTCCAGTGCATGTTGTACCTAAGAAAGGAGGAGTCACAGTGGTACAGAATGAGAAGAATGAGCTGATACCGACTAGGACTGTGACAGGGCACCGAATGTGCATTGATTATAGGAAGCTGAACGCCGCTACAAGAAAGGATCATTTTCCTTTGCCTTTCATTGATCAGATGCTTGAGCGATTAGCTAATCACCCTTATTACTGTTTCCTTGACGGTTATTCAGGGTTCTTTCAGATTCCTATTCACCCAGATGACCAGGAGAAGACCACGTTTACATGTCCCTATGGCACTTTCGCATACCGCAGAATGCCCTTTGGACTATGTAACGCTCCTGCTACGTTTCAGAGGTGTATGATGTCTATCTTCACAGACATGATTGAGGACAGTATGGAGGTATTCATGGATGACTTTTCAGTTTATGGGTCCTCATTCAAGGATTGTTTGGATAACCTATGCAGAGTGCTAGCTAGATGTGAAGAGTCGCACTTGGTTCTGAATTGGGAGAAATGCCACTTTATGGTCAGAGATGGCATTGTTCTTGGGCATAGGGTATCAGAGGCTGGTATTGAGGTTGATCGAGCTAAGATTGAGGTGATGACTAATCTGCAGCCTCCTTCTAATGTCAAGACATTGAGAAGCTTTCTTGGACACACTGGATTCTATAGACGTTTCATCAAAGATTTCAGCAAGATAGCACGTCCACTCACCGCTTTGCTCTGTAAGGATGTCACATTTGAGTTTGATACTGATTGTTTTGATGCTTTTCAACAGCTCAAGCGTGCATTAGTGAGTGCTCCAATTATTCAGCCGCCAGATTGGGATTTGCCTTTTGAGGTAATGTGTGACGCTAGCGACTTTGCAGTTGGGGCTGTGCTGGGACAAAGGAAAGACAAGAAGCTTCATGCCATATACTATGCCAGCCGTACATTGGATGATGCGCAGAAGAACTACGCTACCACAGAAAAAGAACTGCTCGCTGTTGTGTTTGCTTTTGAGAAGTTCAGGCAGTATCTTGTTGGCTCTAAGGTAGTAGTGCATACTGATCATTCTGCACTCAAGTACCTGATGCAGAAGAAGGATTCTAAGCCTAGATTGCTAAGATGGATTCTATTACTCCAGGAGTTCGACATCGAAGTCAAGGATAAGAAAGGTACTGAAAATGGAGTTGCTGATCATCTTTCGCGGATTAGGGTTGAAGACGACATCCCTATTGATGATTCTCTGCCAGAAGAGAATGTGCACTTATTGGAAACGGGATGGCGTGGTTTTTCTTTTGGCGATCTGCAGAATTCTCGGACAACAGGTCCTGGTGTCGATCGACACCAAGCTGATGTGTCGATCGACACCCACACACTAGACAGCTACGATTTGGCAGAAAATCACACGATAGCTGTTGTTGAGGGTCAAGATCGACCATGGTTTGCCGATATTGCCAATTACCTTACTGCAGGAGATGAACCAGATGAGTTTACAGGGTATTCGAAGAAGAAGTTCATGCGTGAGCTGAGACGATTCTATTGGGATGAACCTTACTTATATCGACATTGTTCAGATGGGGTCTATCGTAGATGCATAGCTAATACTGAGATTCCGGATGTCTTGTTTCACTGTCATGGTTCTGAGTATGCTGGGCACTTTGCCACTTTCAAAACAGTATCTAAGGTTCTACAAGCAGGCTTCTGGTGGCCGACTATGTTCAGGGACGCCCATACCTTTGTGTCTCGATGTGATGCATGTCAGAGGAGAGGGAAGATCAGTAAGCGGCATGAGATGCCTCAGAACTTCATCCTCGAGGTCGAGGTCTTTGATTGCTGGGGTATAGACTTCATGGGCCCTTTCCCGACATCATACAAGAACAAGTACATATTGGTTGCTGTTGATTATGTGTCGAAATGGGTCGAAGCGATCGCTAGTCCTACCAACAACGCTTCAGTGGTCCTTAAGCTGTTTAAGACCATTATCTTCCCACGATTTGGAGTCCCGAGGATTGTCATAAGCGATGGTGGCAAGCACTTCATCAACCGCGTGTTTGAGCGGCTTCTTAAGAAGCACGGTGTACATCATCGCGTTGCTACTCCATATCATCCGCAGACAAGTGGACAAGTTGAGGTCTCTAACAGGCAAATCAAGGAGATTTTAGAGAAGACAGTGGGATGCTCTAGAAAGGACTGGTCCGCAAAGTTAGATGACGCACTCTGGGTTTATCGGACTGCATTCAAGACGCCACTTGGTACTACACCGTTTCATCTGCTTTATGGGAAAGCATGCCATCTTCCAGTAGAGCTTGAGCATAAGGCCGCCTGGGCTGTAAAGCTGCTGAACTTCGATATCAAGCCAGCAGCAGAGAGACGTTTGATTCAGCTCAATGAGCTTGATGAGATTCGACTCCACGCTTATGAAAGCTCTAAGCTGTACAAGGAAAGGACCAAAGCTTATCACGATAAGAAGATCATTTCCAGGACTTTCGAACCCAATGATCAGGTACTTCTGTATAACTCTCGTTTACAATTGTTTCCTGGGAAATTGCGTTCTCGTTGGTCAGGTCCTTTCACAGTCAAGGAAGTTCGACCATATGGTGCTGTTGTCTTGCTCAGTCCTGAGGGCAATGAATTTACAGTCAACGGTCAGAGGGTCAAACATTATTGGGCACATGCCAAGATCCCAGACGGACACATATTGCGTCTGGATGATGCACCCTCTGCCTAAACCGTCACAAAATCAAGCTAATGACTTTAAACAAGCGCTTGGTGGGAGGCAACCCACTGGTAAGTTGTGAATATAATTAATTTATTTGATTTTTAATTATTTAGGTTTTTCTATATTTTTCAATCTAACTTTGACTAATTTTTATTTTTGGTTTTCTTGTGTCTTATTTAGATATTCTAAAAAAAAAAAAAAAAAAAAAATCGATCGACACCAGTCGATGGTGTCGATCGACACCATAAGTCGACAGGTCCAGCGGGTTAAATACCCGAAAATCCTCTTCTTCCTCATTCAACTCTTCATTTCCGAAAATTTTGAGTTTCGATTTCTCTCTGGATTGTTTGGCGATTTCATTGATTCAAGCCTCTAAACTCATCAGATTTTCATCCTTTATCTGTTTCTAGCATTTATTTTGAGTTTGGTACAGATGGCTTCACGTGGCAAGCGATTTAGGTCGGACAGCGGTTCTTCCTCCAATCCGCCGGATTCTATGGTAGATTCGCCGGAATTGGCTCCTTCTCCAACCCATTCTCAGGTACAATCTCGTCCTCCATGGCCCAAGAGAGAGGGTAGGAAGATTGCATCAACGATTGTGTGGGATGAGTCTCCTAAGAAAGAAGTAGAAAAGGATGAATGTGTTTATAGGCCAATTTCAGAATCTTGGGATGAATACGACACATTGTTCTATAATGCTTGGTTAGGAGTTGATATTAGGCCGACTAGGATTGCTGATGGTTGTGCATTGAGACGGATGGGCATTAGAGATGACGTGATTAGAGTAGTGCAGAGGATTGGCTTAGGCACCATAGCTACCAGGCAGTATGACCTTTTCCCGGAATTGGTTCGACAGTTTCTTGCTACTGTTAGGGTTTACTACAGGAATGAGATTGTGAAGAATGCGCAGGAAGGAACGCTTACATTCCTGATTAGAGGAGTTCGGTACAGATTACCACTCCGGGATCTCTGCGAGCTTTATGGTTTCAATGCAGATTTGACGGGAGTTGCACTGCCAGCTCAGTTCTTGGACGGTCCAGCCTTCTGGTCTTATTTCGGGACAGGGCGTTATGACTCCAAGACATCTACACAGACTGATATTCGACATCCGGTCCTGAGGTATGTCGCTCGTATCATTGCCAACACCATTTTGTGTAAGATGGAGCCTGGGAAGATGAGGTTGTCTGAGTTGATTCTGCTTAGCTATGCTGTGGGGGATTGTTGTGTTGATGGATTTGAGTGGCCTGAGCTAGATAGTAATGTGAACTTAGGTGCTGTGTGATAACCAGGTTTTTACACCTAAAGCTACCTATTGCCCAAATTGTAGTACAAAGGGCTATCGAATCCAATCAGGACTATTGTAGGCAATCAGGATGTAGCAAATCTATCTAAGTCAAGCCAAATAGAAAGGTTGGAAGTAACAGGATGAAACAACTAAAACAAGAACTAAAAATAAGTAACAGAAACTAGAAACAGAGATTCGTAACAGCAAAAGAAAGTAGAAACAGAAACTACAAACAGAGCAAGCTAAGAACTGGAAAAACAGAGAATCAAAAAGTAGAAAACTATCAGGATGAGAAAAGGTCCTAAGGATGAGTTCTAGATCTGGTATTCTTCATGGTGAAATCTAGTGATCTAATAAACAACTTCATTGAAGGGATCTCTCAACTATGAGCATCAACAGAGTCATAGTTCCACTTCCCAGCTACAACTATAACCAGATTCTCTAAACTTCCTAATCTTGGAATCCACACCTATGCCCCATTGACTGTCACTAACACTCAGATAGGATTCCAATGAAACATAAAGAGAATAAGCATTAAGAAACAGCTCATAAATGTCAAACTACAACTTGCTTTCCTATGATCCTAGATCAATCATTGGAAAGAAGCTCCAGATCTCTGGTATTAGCAGATCTGGTGTTTCACAAGTGATGTGCAAGGAAACACCAAGATCAGATCCCAAGTGGGTGTACAGGGCATCAGCATTAGAAACAGCTAACCCATAAGAGATCTTAAGCTCTTAGAACCCTAAATCTACTAGAATCACCATGAATCATAACCCAGATCTAACTCATCCTCAAGAACCCTAATTCACTACTCAGACTTCATCATCAAAATCACAAACCCAGAAAATGAAATAGTTTCCATAATCATAATCTAGAGATTGAGATGAAGAAGGAATAGAAGAAATAAACTTAAAAGGATCAAAGGGTCAAAAGTAATTGCAGATACAAAATCAGATAGATCTAGAGAGGTTTCTGAGAATAAAAGAGAATAAAAACGTGGATTAATTCTCCTGCGGCTGCTGACCTAATTAGAGTATATATACTCTAGGTCAAAAAGCCCTAGTACAAAAAGACAAAATAAACTAAAGTCCTTAGGTCGGCTGCCTTGAGCTCGGGCTCCTCTGGTCGAGTGGTGTAATCGAGTGTGTGCAACTTCAGGCTTTGGATCTTCAGCTCGGGCGACTAAACTCGGTTTGGTGACCGAGTGCTTGTGGTCGAGTGCTCTTGCCCGAGTGCTAACTCCTCTCTGCCTCCAGCTCGGTCATCAAGTCGAGTGCATGTGGCCGAGTGGTCGTGTTCTTCTTAATGGATGAGCTCGGTCTCCTTGGCCGAGTGCAATTGGCCGAGTGCATGTTGGTCTTGGTCCTTAGCTCGGTCTTGAAGTCGAGTCTTCACACCGAGCTTGTATCTCCATGTTCCTTGATCTCCAGCAATTATCCAAAACACCTGAAAGACAACTCCAATATGCAATATGTATGCAAAACTAAAGTAAACCTATCATGGAACCTATATGAACATAAGTGGATGGATATGGAGTGAAACTATAGATGAAACTATACTAAAATGGATGGAAATGCAAGTTTAAAAGTGGTAAAATGCAGAGACATCAACTCCCCCAAACTTAGTCTTTGCTTGCCCTCAAGCAAACATATAAGATATAAGCTGGTGAAGTTGATGACATGCTGGGACTCAGAGCCAAAACATGCTGATAAAGGAAGTAGCTTCAAGGTCCTAGTTAGTAGTTCTAGAATGCATTAACAAGTAAACCCTACTTTTAAAACTTTAGCCATACCCTTCAGAACAAACCTGACACCAGCCTTAACCTACACATGCAATCAAATCAATCATTCCCTTTAACATTCATTCATTCTGTAACCATGGATCAAGCTTATGCAATTTCAATGAACTCATTTGGCTAGAGGGACAGGTTTAGAGGCAAAGATGGCCCCTTTTGTAACAGGTTTAAACAATGGATAACATGGGACTCTCAAGAACAGACTGAGCTTTAGGAGAAGGCTAAAGGTAAGATAGCCAACCGATGCATACAAGAACAATTTCTCATCTACCCATCCCATATACAAAGATTCTGCTACCACCTAATCCTAAACCCAGAAGGTGATCCTAAATCTACCCTTAGGCACTTTTCTGCCATGAATCCTTTTTGGATATCTCATTCCTCTTTCTTTTGCCATTTATTCTAGGGAAAAAGGTTCTTGTTTTTCTTGCTTATGCTAGCGGATTGGGTTCTTTTAAAACTAAGGCTCTTCTATTCTTCTTATTCATCAAGACACTTCAGGCTTTTTGCCTTTCTTTCCTTTTTATTCTTTCTGAGCCTATACTTTTCTTTTCATATTTTTGAAATCCCAAATCCTTTACTAGAGCAGCTTTCTTATTTTCAGCTTAGACCTTTTCCCAGAACTTATTTTCTTTCCTTTTTCTTCTTTTCTCCCCTTGAACCCATAATGAAACTCAAGCTCGGTTTAGTGAACTCGAGGTGTGAACTCGGTTCCCTGGCCGAGCTTATACAACCGAGCTTAATTCCCTATTCTAAATTCCAGTCTATCCTCCTAACCACAGTTTAGTTCCCCACCTAGTTCTATCTAGCTCAAAGGTTATGAACAAGAACTATATGTATGAGAAACCGTTCTTGTCGGCACAGACCTAACACTTTCTGCCAAGCTCAATCAAAGAAATAGGCCTCACATTCACACATAGAGTATTGTTGGCTTGAAAGGAAGGTCAAGGTTGAGGGTAGGGGAAAACTGTTCCAATGGTGGGAATCAGCTATTTGAATTCACAAGAGTGGTGAAAAGAGTAAGAGACTCCAAATATGTGTAAAGTATCCATGAGTTCAAATCAAAGGCATAGACATGATAATTGCAATTCAGTTTAAGGTTCTACTAGATAGGGGATGATATCAGATCAAGACATGCTTCAGCCAAAACTAGATATCAAACAATGCAATCTAGGCATGGTGCGGTCTTATGCTTCGGACTTTCATGAATGCATTAGACAACTATTAACTAGGGCATTGAGACTATTTCATAAATCAGCATGCTTACAAGGCTTTTATCATCCTAGTCCCTTATGCAGATGCATAGTTCTATATGAAATTGCATCTAGACTCAATCCTAAACATGAATGCAATCTACATGAACACTCTTTTTTTGTGGAATGCTTTTCTGAAATTTTTCAAATTTTTATGGTTTTTCTTATGCAAATAGATGAGATGCTATGCAGACTCAATATGCAAAATTTGAAATAAGAAAACAGTAAACAATATCAAATGCATCTCAAACCCTCCCCCAAACTTGAATTACACAGTCCCTTGTGTAATAAAAGATTCAAAGGAAGGTATGAGAATGAAAAAGCAATAAGAAAAACTAAAGATGAGTGGTATAAACAATGGTAAAGAGTGGAGTTGTACCTCAGGGTTGGGTGTTCTAACTCGGTCACATGATCGAGTTTGATGGCCGAGTGGTTTGGTGATGAAGATCTAACTCGGCCAGGCTGATCGAGTTAGACTGTCCGAGCTTGATTTCTGACCTAAAGAGGGGTAGCTCGGTTTGGCAAACCGAGCTTGATGGCCGAGCTTGATTTGTTGAGATTTTGACTCCGCCTGGTTGATCGAGCTAATTGGTCGAGTTTGATTTTCTGGGCTTCTCTGCCTTTCTTTGCATAATCCTGAAATCTCAAACCTGACCAACAAAACTACTAGAAAACATATTAAAAGAAACAAGAAACCTTAAAGCAAAATATTTACAAAGATAGTCATGGGACTTCCTCCCAAGTGAGCTTGTTTAAAGTCACTAAGCTTGACTTCCTTACTGGATTCATGGAGGCTGTAAGAGAGGAACTGAGGTCCTCTTTTCCTTGGTGGGTAGATCAGCAAACTCATCGTGCTCCCTTGACCAATCAGCAAACTGACTCTCAATAGATTCCTCCTCTAGGTAAGCTTTCTCTTGATCAGGTGACCATTCTGATGTGAGTTCACTTCCCTTCTTGCTAACCAGAGTTATAGCTATATCAGGTGGGATACCCTTGATGTTTTCTGATCCTTGATTGGTCTTCCCTTGGAGTAACTTGATTTGATCTTTCAGCTCTTTCACAGTGTTTTTTAGCTCCATTATAGCTTTGTCCTGCCAATTGGACCTTTCCTTAAGTGCAATCCACTCATATGGCCCACAAATGTCAGGCTCGGTCTGCAAACTGAGTTTGTTCATCGAGTTAGAAACATCCAGACATGTGAGAGCATGACTCTGTTTGTAGATCGAGTTAACAGGTCGAGTTTGATTCAAACTTTTCTTTTCTGCAACCTTAAACTCTGTTTCAGATCCAGCTATGCCCTGACAGACTCCTGATTCAGCTTTACTATCCTTTACCAATGCTGGCTTCAGTGGATCATCTTCATAAGGCTCTCTCAACAACTCATCAGTGCTCTCACTCAATTCCTTAATGGAGAAGATTTGTCCCTCTATTGTGGGCTTCCTTATATCTTCGTTGATATCAAACTCCATCCTTAGATTGTCAAGTAGGTTAAGAGCAATCTTACCTTCTTTCACATCTATCACAGTTCCAGCAGTTGCCAAGAATGGCCTTCCAAGAATCAGTGGATCTGCTGGTTCTTCATCCATCTCCAAAACCACAAAGTCAGCAAGAACTGTTACCTCACCTATCTTCACAGGAAGATCTTTCAGTATTCCCTGTGGGATTCTTATTGTACCATCAGCTAGCACTAGGGTGATATTACATGGTCTGAAGTCCTCTACTTTTATAGCTTCTGAGCTATAGACAAAGGCATGAGGCTGACAGCAGCTCCAAGGTCACATAGACTATTGTTAAAGTTTAGAGTCCCTACGGTGCATGGAAGAGTGAATGAACCTGGGTCTTCAAGCTTATCCTTGATCACCCTCTCTCCTGTGACTGCTTTACAATCACATTTCACTACTTTCATGCTATCAACTCTCATCTTTCTCCTCAGCAGCTCTTCTCTAATGATGTTCTCCTCAATGGGGATAATGGACAAGATAGTCTCCAAAGGCATTATCTGCTCAAGCTTGTCCACTGCATCTCTGAGATCAGCTGTAGCCTTCTCCAAGAGTTCCTGCTTGAATCTCCCAGGGAAAGGAATCTTGGGGACATAAGGAGGGGGAATGTAAGGTACCCTTTTCTCTTCTTTATCAGCTTGAGCCTTGAGCTCGGTTACATCAGCTCGGTTTGGTGGCCGAGTTTGATCATTTTTGTCTTCTCCTTGAGCTCGGGCCTCTGATCGAGTGCATTGACCGAGTGCAGGCTTTGGAGTTTCAGATTTGGCTATTTTTTGAAAGAAAACCTCCCCTTCTTGAACCTCACTGTCCTCAGTGACTGGTATAGTCTGTTTTCTGGTAGGTGGCTTGCCTTCACTCAGCAATGTGATAGCATGGGCAGTGGCAAACTCCTTGGGGTTTTGGATAGTAGTCCATGGGAGGTGGTCTGTAGGCTGAGCAGAGGAAGATGTGATCTTGTTCACTATATTCTCCATTCTGTAGGTCAATTCTGCAATTTGAGAGTTGAGATTATTTACATTGCACTCCAGCATGTTTTGCATTTCTGATAACCTTGTGGATGTGCTTGTTGCTGCTGTGGCTTGCCCTTGTAATAGTTGATGCAGCATTTGTTCTATAGCACTAGCTGGTGCAGTAGATGCATGAGCTTGCAGAGGTACAAAACATGGTATTGTGTTCATGACAGGCTGCTGTTGATAGCTTCCATGATATTGCTGCTGAAATGGATTCTGATTGTGAGGAGCGACATGGTTGTTCCGAAATTGTTGATGCGGTGGGTAGGTATGATAGTTGTTAGAACCCCTAGAAACAAATTGAACCTGCCTCTGCTGCGCTTATAGGAGCTTATCCAGCTTATTAATCAGATCTTCAAACATCTTGTAGGAGACGACTAACTCGGGATGCAGAACTCGGTTTGGAACCGAGTGAGCTTGAATTGAGGTGACTGAGCTCGGGGTGAATGAACTCGGTTTGGGAGACCGAGCTAGGGTGATAGAGCTTAGAAAGTGCTTAACTCGAGGTCACAAACCGAGTTGGAGTGACCGAGTGGGACTTGAATCAAACTCGAGTTGGAGACCGAGTGGTACCTGAAACAGATTGAATCCAGAAAATCAGTAACAAAGTAAAAATAAATAGAACTTGATCTCAGAAGATCTGCAATCCTAAATGAAACAATTAGATCCCAAATGGCAACGGCGCCAAATTGATAGCTTCGGACTTTCATGAATAGTGGTAACAGATTCGTAACAGCAAAAGAAAGTAGAAACAGAAACTACAAACAGAGCAAGCTAAGAACTGGAAAAATAGAGAATCAAAAAGTAGAAAACTATCAGGATGAGAAAAGGTCCTAAGGATGAGTTCTAGATCTGGTATTCTTCATGGTGAAATCTAGTGATCTAATAAACAACTTCATTGAAGGGATCTCTCAACTATGAGCATCAACAGAGTCATAGTTCCACTTCCCAGTTACAACTATAACCAGATTCTCTAAACTTCCTAATCTTGGAATCCACACCTATGCCCCATTGACTGTCACTAACACTCATATAGGATTCCAATGAAACATAAAGAGAATAAGCATTAAGAAACAGCTCATAAATGTCAAACTACAACTTGCTTTCCTATGATCCTAGATCAATCATTGGAAAGAAGCTCCAGATCTCTGGTATTAGCAGATCTGGTGTTTCACAAGTGATGTGCAAGGAAACACCAAGATCAGATCCCAAGTGGGTGTACAGGGAATCAGCATTAGAAACAGCTAACCCAGAAGAGATCTTAAGCTCTTAGAACCCTAAATCTACTAGAATCACCATGAATCATAACCCAGATCTAACTCATCCTCAAGAACCCTAATTCACTACTCAGACTTCATCATCAAAATCACAAACCCAGAAAATGAAATAGTTTCCATAATCATAATCTAGAGATTGAGATGAAGAAGGAATAGAAGAAATAAACTTAAAAGGATCAAAGGGTCAAAAGTAATTGCAGATACAAAATCAGATAGATCTAGAGAGGTTTCTGAGAACAAAAGAGAATAAAAACGTGGATTAATTCTCCTGCGGCTGCTGACCTAATTAGAGTATATATACTCTAGGTCAAAAAGCCCTAGTACAAAAAGACAAAATAAACTAAAGTCCTTAGGTCGGCTGCCTTGAGCTCGGGCTCCTCTGGTCGAGTGGTGTAATCGAGTGTGTGCAACTTCAGGCTTTGGATCTTCAGCTCGGGCGACTAAACTCGGTTTGGTGACCGAGTGCTTGTGGTCGACTGCTCTTGCCCGAGTGCTAACTCCTCTCTGCCTCCAGCTCGGTCATCAAGTCGAGTGCATGTGGCCGAGTGGTCGTGTTCTTCTTAATGGATGAGCTCGGTCTCCTTGGCCGAGTGCAATTGGCCGAGTGCATGTTGGTCTTGGTCCTTAGCTCGGTCTTGAAGTCGAGTCTTCACACCGAGCTTGTATCTCCATGTTCCTTGATCTCCAGCAATTATCCAAAACACCTGAAAGACAACTCCAATATGCAATATGTATGCAAAACTAAAGTAAACCTATCATGGAACCTATATGAACATAAGTGGATGGATATGGAGTGAAACTATAGATGAAACTATACTAAAATGGATGGAAATGCAAGTTTAAAAGTGGTAAAATGCAGAGACATCACTGTGTTTGCTCATCACTTAGTCTCCTTGAAGATGAAGCCGTTTGTGGGTCGAGGGACCAAGAGGGAGAGTGTAGGTAGTCTTTTGACACCTATTTTTCAGCACCTCGGGATTGACACATCTGGCTGCACGATCGTCACTGCGCGTTCCGCTATGGACAGAGACTACTTGAAGAACGCTCACTGGATTAAGGATGACTGGATCTGGTGTTTCCGCGCGACTACGGGGCAGCACATGATACAGCTTCCACAGCCCGCCCTCACAGCCATTACAGAGGATCCACAGCAGCTGCGTTTTGATCCCGATCCCCGTCTCCTCATCACTGCACCACAGGCTAGACGCCGTAGAGGAGCCTCTTCTCACGCACCTCCTACTGCTGCAGAGGATGCTCCGATACCAGACCTTGCTGGAGGTCTCCCGCATCAGCCCGGTTCTTCTGTGACTCCTCCGTTTGAGCTTCCTGTCGCTCCGGAGATTCCTATGGAGCCAGCTGACTTTCAAAGATACGTCGTGCAGAGTTTCCAGAGCATCTGGAACGCCGTCGCTGGACTATCTCGCTGCGGTTGCGTCCGTCCTACTCGTCACCGCTCTCGATCACCTCGCCAGCCACCGGTTCCCCAACGCCCGAGCAGCCCAGACGAGAGTTCTGAGGAGGATTAGTTTTCTTTTATCCTTTATCTTTTGTTTTTGATATTTTGAGTCATTTTTATGTTTTCTTTGAGTCAGTCTGTATTCTCACATTTTATTCTATGATATTTTCATGTTTTTATGTCACTCACCGTCTCTTTTGATGATCTAACAGTGGTTGAACTCGGATTATTGGTTTCACAAACTTGCACTTGATTTTGAAACATCATAGTTTCGGATTATAGACCTGGTGTCGATCGACACCACTCGTCGGTGTCGATCGACACCGACACCACGGATTCAGGTTTTGTGTTCTAATATTTTGACTTTTTCATTTTGGTTCATCAATTTTTGTTTCCTTTTCACCAACTCCTTGCTTGATAACACTGGGGACAGTGTTGTTTAAGTCTGGGGGAGGTAGTTACTAACATCATTCTTTCTGTTTTCTTAGAGTCAGTCCAATTTTTGTTTTCTTGAGTCAAAATTTAGTTTGGAAACTATGATTTTTCGAGAAAATTACCACACTTGCAGGAACTTGAGTGACCATTGATTCGAGCTTGACATGCGTCTGAGACTAATGAAAAACCCCAAGGCTGATCAACCTACCAATTTTACCCATGTTCACCTGAGCTTTCAGAGGATCCATCACCGACTTCGCCCATTAACCTGACTTATTTTTGCTTGTCCAGGGGCTTGATATACATTGGATCGGACTCTCCCTTCAGTCCTGAAAGACTTGTCTGTGTGAGTATGGTTCCCCTCTCCCTTCCCTTCATAAAAAAAGAAAAAAAAAGAAAAGAGAAGAAAAAAAAAATATATATATACTAAGCAGTAAAAGATGAAATGATTTTCTTTTGAGTAGAGAGGTAGGAAAATTTCCAGTGACCTCATTATTCTACTTTGAAAGGAATGATCACACAAAGGTTGGAAGCGAGGTTAGGAAAATTTCCCGTGATACCATTATTCGCCTACATCTTTGGTATAATTAACTGCAGAAGTGAGAAAAGGGAGAGGAAAGGAACCAGAAGTAAAGACAGTCTGTGTGCTCAGGAAAACTGATTGAGAAAGAGTCCATGTGTCCTCTGATTGATACTCCCTGGATAAGTCTTCACCTTAGTTCATAGAAGTCGGTATCGTGAATTTGGATTGTTTATTTGGATTGTGGAGTTGTTTGGGACAGTTGCTAAGTCTGGGGGAAGTACATGGTGGTCTGGACCTTGTCAGGTAAGAATTTCCAGTGGCTTTACTATGGTGAATGTGAGTCTGGTGCTCCTATGACAAAATGAGTTTCCTTTGTTTTCAAACTTCTTTCACAGGCCGAGTTTCTGTTTTGCTTGAGGGCAAGCAAAAGCTAAGTCTGGGGGAGTTGATATATCATGGTTTTTATGGGTTTTAACCATGATATAAGAGTCTTTAATCGAGTCTTTTTGGTGTTTTTAGAGTCTATTGGAGTCTTTTATCTTCAGGTATGCATTCAGGACAAATGTGAAGAATATGGGAGATTTTGGAACAAAGATCAGGAAGTTGCATCTAAGGATCATGTTTTGAGGCGATATGAGACTTGGTGTCGATCGACACCAGCCATGGGTGTCGATCGACACCACAGGCGGACAACTTCGGAGATTTTGGAAGATTTACAATTTTGCCCAGAAGTTTCTAATATTTTAGCATTAGTCCTTGTACGAGTTTTTAGCTATATATTGTGTTTTAGATCAGAGTTTTAGGGATTATCAAGCTGCAGACTCTCTTTCTATCTCAAGCTTGTATCATCTTTCTCTATTCTCTGATACTCTTTGTTCTCTACTTTTATTATCTATTATATTGAATGATTTCTATTCTTATCATGATGATTGTTTCTTTCACCATGTCTGAGTAGTTTCCTTGTTAGGCTATGGGATTTCAAATGTTTATGAGGAATTGTTGAACCAGTGATTTATTAGGGTTAATTGATAGAGTTCTTCAACTAGGATTGAACTTACTGCTTATTCTAGATTCGCGACCTAGAATCTGATTTAGGGTTATTAATTGACATGAAAGTGTAATTAATTGCTAGATCTATCTTAGGTGAGCAAAATACCTATCTGCAAAGGAATTTGATTTAGGGATTTTGTGAACAAATTGAACCTGATCATTACTGCTTGTCTGGATCTTAGAATTAGCAAAGGAATTTGGAATTCTAGATTCAGGGATAGATAGTTTACGCAGCGGAAGCTGGTAGGTTTTACAATTGTGTTTGAGTTCTAGAACGGTTCTTAATTGTAATCCTGATGATTTAATTAGTTCACAGTTCTGAAGATTCCTGAGATTTCCCTATGCCTAGCGCTTTTCTCCATTGATTTACACTTTGTTTAATTATTTGCGTTGCGATTTCATTACCATTATATTTTATTTAGCATAATACTTTTACTGGGATTTATTGAGTATTTCATAGTCCTTGTGGATTCGATCCCTAAGTACTACAGTGATCTCTTAATTTGAGAGAGTAGCTCAGGGTAAATTTGAGCATATCACTTACCTTGGTTTTCTTCTCCACCTTGGTAGCAAGCTGTATCACGTGATCAAGAGTCCTAATTGGCTGAAGCTCAGCCAATGATGAAGATTCATCAGTCAATCCTTGTACAAAGCCTACAATGCCTCCCTGTTTCAGCTCTTGAACATCGCCAAGCAATTGTTAGAGATCCAACTTCATTGAATACACTTCAGTAGTTCTATTAACTCTCCTTTGTATTTTGACTTGTCATAACTCTATTTTTGGTTCTATCAGCTTGTAAATGGTCAAATCCTGTATATCAAAGCATTATTTCTTCATATTAACATCAATAGGTGCTGGTTTAGTCTCAATATGTGTCTTCTTACTACAACTCCCAACTTCACCCTCATAAACTCCTATGGGATTCAAAGAAGTATCAGAATTATGGGATAAGGTATAACGTTTAGTTCTTACCTTGGCTTTCTTATCCACCGTGGTAGCAAGATGTATCACGGGATCAAGAGTCCAAAAAGGCTGAAGCTCAGCCATTAATGAAGATTCATCACTCAATCCTTGTACAAAGCCTACAATACCTCCATGTTCCAGCTCTTTTACATCGCCAAGCAATTGTTAGAGATCCAACTTCATTGAGTACACTTCAGCAGTGCTATTCACTCTCCTGTGTATTTTGACTGGTCATAACTCCATTTTTTGGACTATCAGGTTTTAAATTGGCAAATCCTTGTTTATCAAGGCAATACTTCTTCATATTAACATCCACATGTATTTGTTTAGTCTCAATATGTGTCTTCTTTCTACAGTTCCCAATTTCCCTCTTAGTACCTCCTATGTAATTCAAAGAAGTATCAGAATTGTGAGATAAAGTATAACGTTTGTTTCTTGCTTTGGTTTTCTTCTCCACCTTGGTAGCAAGCTGTATCACGTGATCAAGAGTCCTAATAGGCTGAAACTCAGCCATTGATGAAGATTCATCAATCAATCCTTGTACAAAGCCTACAATGCCTCCCTGTTTCAGCTCTTGAACATTGCCAAGCAATTGCTAGAGCTCCATCTTCATTGAGTACACTTCAGTAGTTCTATTCACTCTCCTTTGTATTTTGACTTGTCATAACTCCATTTTTGGGACTCTCAGCTTCTAAATGGCCAAACCCTTGTCTATCAAAGCATTGCTTCTTCATTTTAACATCGAGAGGTGCTGGTTTAGTCTCAATATGTGTCTTCTTTCTACAACTCCCAACTTCCCTCTTAGTAACTCCTATTTGATTCAAAGAAGTATCAGAATTGTGAGATAAGGTATAACGTTTGTTTCTAACCTTGGTTTTCTTCCCCACCTTGGTAGCAAGATGTATCATGTGATCAAGAGTCCTAATAGGCTGAAGCTCAACCATTGATGAAGATTCATTACTCAATCCTTGTACAAAGCCTAGAATGCCTCCCTATTTCAGCTCTTGGACATCGCCAAGCAATTGTTAGAGATCCAACTTCATTGAATACACTTCAGCAGTTCTATTAATTCTCCTTTTTATTTTGACTTGTCATAACTCTATTTTTAGGACTATCAGCTTGTAAATGGTCAAATCCTGTATATCAAAGCATTGCTTCTTCATATTAACATCAATAGGTGCTGGTTTAGTCTCAATATGTGTCTTCTTTCTACAACTCCCAACTTCACCCTCATAAACTCCTATGGGACTCAAAGAAGTATCAGAATTATGGGATAACGTATAACGTTTAGTTCTTACCTTGGCTTTCTTCTCCACCGTGGTAGAAAGATGTATCACGGGATCAAGAGTCCAAAAAGGCTGAAGCTCAACCATTAATGAAGATTCATCACTCAATCCTTGTACAAAGCCTACAATACCTCCATGCTCCAGCTCTTGTACATCGCCAAGCAATTGTTAGAGATCCAACTTCGTTGAGTACACTTCAGCAGTGCTATTCACTCTCATGTGTATTTTGACTGGTCATAACTCATTTTTGGGACTATCAGCTTGTAAATTGGCAAATCCTTGTCTATCAAGGCATTGCTTCTTCATATTAACAACCACAGGTACTTGTTTAGTCTCAATAAGTGTATTCTTTCTAAAAATACCCACTTCACTCTTAGTAACTCCTATGGGAATCAAAGAAGTATCAGAATTGGGAGATAAGGTATAACGTTTGTTTCTTACCTTGGTTTTCTTCTCCACCTCGGTAGCAAGCTGTATCACGTGATCAAGAGTCCTAATACGCGGAAGCTCAGTCATTGATGAAGATTCATCACTCAATCCTTGTACAAAGCCTACAATGCCTCCCCGTTTCAGCTCTTGCACATCTTCAAGCAATTATTAGAGATCCATCTTCATTGAGTACACTTCAGCAGTTCTATTCACTCTCCTTTGTATTTTGACTTGTCATAACTCCATTTTTGGGAGTCTCAGCTTCTAAATGGCCAAATCCTTGTCTATCAAAGCATTGCTTCTTCATTTTAACATCAATAGGTGCTGGTTTAGTCTCAATATTTATCTTCTTTCTACAACTCCCAACTTCACCCTCATAAACTCCTATGGGATTCAAAGAAGTATCAGAATTATGGGATAAGGTATAACGTTTGTTTCTTACTTTTGCTTTCTTCTCCACCTTGGTAGCAAGCTGTATCACGTGATCAAGAGTCCTAATAGGCCTAAGCTCAGCCAACGATGAAGATTCATAACTCAATCCTTGTACAAAGCCTACAATACCTCCATGTTCCAGCTCTTGTACATTGCCAAGCAATTGTTAGAGATCCAACTTCATTGAGTACACTTCACCAGTGCTATTCACTCTCATGTGTATTTTGACTGGTCATAACTCTTTTTTGGGACTATCAGCTTGTAAATTGGCAAATCCTTGTCTATCAAGGCATTGCTTCTTCATATTAACAACCACAGGTACTTGTTTAGTCTCAATAAGTGTATTCTTTCTAAAAATACCCACTTCACTCTTAGTAACTCCTATGGGATTCAAAGAAGTATCAGAATTGGGAGATAAGGTATAACGTTTGTTTCTTACCTTGGTTTTCTTCTCCACCTTGGTAGCAAGCTGTATCACGTGATCAAGAGTCCTAATAGGCTGAAGCTCAGTCATTGATGAAGATTCATCACTCAATCCTTGTACAAAGCCTACAATGCCTCCCCGTTTCAGCTCTTGCACATCTTCAAGCAATTATTAGAGATCCATCTTCATTGAGCACACTTCAGCAGTTCTATTCACTCTCCTTTGTATTTTGACTTGTCATAACTCCATTTTTGGGACTCTCAGCTTCTAAATGGCCAAATCCTTGTCTATCAAAGCATTGCTTCTTCATTTTAACATCAATAGGTGCTGGTTTAGTCTCAATATGTGTCTTCTTTCTACAACTCCCAACTTCACCCTCATAAACTCCTATGGGACTCAAAGAAGTATCAGAATTATGGGATAAGGTATAACGTTTAGTTCTTACCTTGGCTTTCTTCTCCACCGTGGTAGCAAGATGTATCACGGGATCAAGAGTCCAAAAAGGCTGAAGCTCAGCCATTAATGAAGATTCATCACTCAATCCTTGTACAAAGCCTACAATACCTCCATGTTCCAGCTCTTGTACATCGCCAAGCAATTGTTAGAGATCCAACTTCATTGAGTACACTTCACCAGTGCTATTCACTCTCATGTGTATTTTGACTGGTCATAACTCTTTTTTGGGACTATCAGCTTGTAAATTGGCAAATCCTTGTCTATCAAGACATTGCTTCTTCATATTAACAACCACAGGTACTTGTTTAGTCTCAATAAGTGTATTCTTTCTAAAAATACCCACTTCACTCTTAGTAACTCCTATGGGATTCAAAGAAGTATCAGAATTGGGAGATAAGGTATAACGTTTGTTTCTTACCTTGGTTATCTTCTCCACCTTGGTAGCAAGCTGTATCACGTGATCAAGAGTCCTAATAGGCTGAAGCTCAGTCATTGATGAAGATTCATCACTCAATCCTTGTACAAAGCCTACAATGCCTCCCCGTTTCAGCTCTTGCACATCTTCAAGCAATTATTAGAGATCCATCTTCATTGAGCACACTTCAGCAGTTCTATTCACTCTCCTTTGTATTTTGACTTGTCATAACTCCATTTTTGGGACTCTCAGCTTCTAAATGGCCAAATCCTTGTCTATCAAAGCATTGCTTCTTCATTTTAACATCAATAGGTGCTGGTTTAGTCTCAATATGTGTCTTCTTTCTACAACTCCCAACTTCACCCTCATAAACTCCTATGGGACTCAAAGAAGTATCAGAATTATGGGATAAGGTATAACGTTTAGTTCTTACCTTGGCTTTCTTCTCCACCGTGGTAGCAAGATGTATCACGGGATCAAGAGTCCAAAAAGGCTGAAGCTCAGCCATTAATGAAGATTCATCACTCAATCCTTGTACAAAGCCTACAATACCTCCATGTTCCAGCTCTTGTACATCGCCAAGCAATTGTTAGAGATCCAACTTCATTGAGTACACTTCAGCAGTGCTATTCACTCTCATGTGTATTTTGACTGGTCATAACTCATTTTTGGGACTATCAGCTTGTAAATTGGCAAATCCTTGTCTATCAAGGCATTGCTTCTTCATATTAACAACCACAGGTACTTGTTTAGTCTCAATAAGTGTATTCTTTCTAAAAATACCCACTTCACTCTTAGTAACTCCTATGGGAATCAAAGAAGTATCAGAATTGGGAGATAAGGTATAACGTTTGTTTCTTACCTTTGTTTTCTTCCCCACCTTGGTAGCAAGATGTATCATGTAATCAAGAGTCCTAATAGGCTGAAGCTCAACCATTGATGAAGATTCATTACTCAATCCTTGTACAAAGCCTACAATGCCTCCCTATTTCAGCTCTTGGACATCGCCAAGCAATTGTTAGAGATCCAACTTCATTGAATACACTTCAGCAGTTCTATTAACTCTCCTTTGTATTTTGACTCGTCATAACTCTATTTTTAGGACTATCAGCTTGTAAATGGTCAAATCCTGTATATCAAAGCATTGCTTCTTCATATTAACATCAATAGGTGCTGGTTTAGTCTCAATATGTGTCTTCTTTCTACAACTCCCAACTTCACCCTCATAAACTCCTATGGGACTCAAAGAAGTATCAGAATTATGGGATAACGTATAACGTTTAGTTCTTACCTTGGCTTTCTTCTCCACCGTGGTAGCAAGATGTATCACGGGATCAAGAGTCCAAAAAGGCTGAAGCTCAGCCATTAATGAAGATTCATCACTCAATCCTTGTACAAAGCCTATAATACCTCCATGTTCCAGCTCTTGTACATCGCCAAGCAATTGTTAGAGATCCAACTTCATTGAGTACACTTCAGCAGTGCTATTCACTCTCATGTGTATTTTGACTGGTCATAACTCATTTTTGGGACTATCAGCTTGTAAATTGGCAAATCCTTGTCTATCAAGGCATTGCTTCTTCATATTAACAACCACAGGTACTTGTTTAGTCTCAATAAGTGTATTCTTTCTAAAAATACCCACTTCACTCTTAGTAACTCCTATGGGAATCAAAGAAGTATCAGAATTGGGAGATAAGGTATAACGTTTGTTTCTTACCTTTGTTTTCTTCCCCACCTTGGTAGCAAGATGTATCATGTAATCAAGAGTCCTAATAGGCTGAAGCTCAACCATTGATGAAGATTCATTACTCAATCCTTGTACAAAGCCTACAATGCCTCCCTATTTCAGCTCTTGGACATCGCCAAGCAATTGTTAGAGATCCAACTTCATTGAATACACTTCAGCAGTTCTATTAACTCTCCTTTGTATTTTGACTTGTCATAACTCTATTTTTAGGACTATCAGCTTGTAAATGGTCAAATCCTGTATATCAAAGCATTGCTTCTTCATATTAACATCAATAGGTGCTGGTTTAGTCTCAATATGTGTCTTCTTTCTACAACTCCCAACTTCACCCTCATAAACTCCTATGGGACTCAAAGAAGTATCAGAATTATGGGATAACGTATAACGTTTAGTTCTTACCTTGGCTTTCTTCTCCACCGTGGTAGCAAGATGTATCACGGGATCAAGAGTCCAAAAAGGCTGAAGCTCAGCCATTAATGAAGATTCATTACTCAATCCTTGTACAAAGCCTACAATACCTCCATGCTCCAGCTCTTGTACATCGCCAAGCAATTGTTAGAGATCCAACTTCATTGAGTACACTTCAGCAGTGCTATTCACTCTCATGTGTATTTTGACTGGTCATAACTCATTTTTGTGACTATCAGCTTGTAAATTGGCAAATCCTTGTCTATAAAGGCATTGCTTCTTCATATTAACAACCACAGGTACTTGTTTAGTCTCAATAAGTGTATTCTTTCTAAAAATACCCACTTCACTCTTAGTAACTCCTATGGGAATCAAAGAAGTATCAGAATTGGGAGATAAGGTATAAAGTTTGTTTCTTACCTTTGTTTTCTTCTCCACCTCGGTAGCAAGCTGTATCACGTGATCAAGAGTCCTAATAGGCTGAAGCTCAGTCATTGATGAAGATTCATCACTCAATCCTTGTACAAAGCCTACAATGCCTCCCCGTTTCAGCTCTTGCACATCTTCAAGCAATTATTAGAGATCCATCTTGATTGAGTACACTTCAGCAGTTCTATTCACTCTCCTTTGTATTTTGACTTGTCATAACTCCATTTTTGGGACTCTCAGCTTCTAAATGGCCAAATCCTTGTCTATCAAAGCATTGCTTCTTCATTTTAACATCAATAGGTGCTTGTTTAGTCTCAATATGTGTCTTCTTTCTACAACTCCCAACTTCACCCTCATAAACTCCTATGGGACTCAAAGAAGTATCAGAATTATGGGATAAGGTATAACGTTTAGTTCTTACCTTGGCTTTCTTCTCCACCGTGGTAGCAAGATGTATCACGGGATCAAGAGTCCAAAAAGGCTGAAGCTCAGCCATTAATGAAGATTCATCACTCAATCCTTGTACAAAGCCTACAATACCTCCATGTTCCAGCTCTTGTACATCGCCAAGCAATTGTTAGAGATCCAACTTCATTGAGTACACTTCAGCAGTGCTATTCACTCTCATGTGTATTTTGACTGGTCATAACTCATTTTTGGGACTATCAGCTTGTAAATTGGCAAATCCTTGTCTATCAAGGCATTGCTTCTTCATATTAACAACCACAGGTACTTGTTTAGTCTCAATAAGTGTATTCTTTCTAAAAATTCCCACTTCACTCTTAGTAACTCCTATGGGATTCAAAGAAGTATCAGAATTGTGAGATAAGGTATAACGTTTGTTTCTTACCTTGGTTTTCTTCCCCACCTTGGTAGCAAGATGTATCATGTAATCAAGAGTCCTAATAGGTTGAAGCTCAACCATTGATGAAGATTCATTACTCAATCCTTGTACAAAGCCTACAATGCCTCCCTATTTCAGCTCTTGGACATCGCCAAGCAATTGTTAGAGATCCAACTTCATTGAATACACTTCAGCAGTTCTATTAACTCTCCTTTGTATTTTGACTTGTCATAACTCTATTTTTAGGACTATCAGCTTGTAAATGGTCAAATCCTGTATATCAAAGCATTGCTTCTTCATATTAACATCAATAGGTGCTGGTTTAGTCTCAATATGTGTCTTCTTTCTACAACTCCCAACTTCACCCTCATAAACTCCTATGGGACTCAAAGAAGTATCAGAATTATGGGATAACGTATAACGTTTAGTTCTTACCTTGGCTTTCTTCTCCACCGTGGTAGCAAGATGTATCACGGGATCAAGAGTCCAAAAAGGCTGAAGCTCAGCCATTAATGAAGATTCATCACTCAATCCTTGTACAAAGCCTACAATACCTCCATGCTCCAGCTCTTGTACATCGCCAAGCAATTGTTAGAGATCCAACTTCATTGAGTACACTTCAGCAGTGCTATTCACTCTCATGTGTATTTTGACTGGTCATAACTCATTTTTGGGACTATCAGCTTGTAAATTGGCAAATCCTTGTCTATCAAGGCATTGCTTCTTCATATTAACAACCACAGGTACTTGTTTAGTCTCAATAAGTGTATTCTTTCTAAAAATACCCACTTCACTCTTAGTAACTCCTATGGGAATCAAAGAAGTATCAGAATTGGGAGATAAGGTATAACGTTTGTTTCTTACCTTGGTTTTCTTCTCCACCTCGGTAGCAAGCTGTATCACGTGATCAAGAGTCCTAATAGGCTGAAGCTCAGTCATTGATGAAGATTCATCACTCAATCCTTGTACAAAGCCTACAATGCCTCCCCGTTTCAGCTCTTGCACATCTTCAAGCAATTATTAGAGATCCATCTTCCTTGAGTATACTTCAGCAGTTCTATTCACTCTCCTTTGTATTTTGACTTGTCATAACTCCATTTTTGGGACTCTCAGCTTCTAAATGGCCAAATCCTTGTCTATCAAAGCATTGCTTCTTCATTTTAACATCAATAGGTGCTGGTTTAGTCTCAATATGTGTCTTCTTTCTACAACTCCCAACTTCACCCTCATAAACTCCTATGGGATTCAAAGAAGTATCAGAATTATGGGATAAGGTATAACGTTTGTTTCTTACTTTTGCTTTCTTCTCCGCCTTGGTAGCAAGCTGTATCACGTGATCAAGAGTCCTAATAGGCTTAAGCTCAGCCAACGATGAAGATTCATCACTCAATCCTTGTACAAAGCCTACAATACCTCCATGTTCCAGCTCTTGTACATTGCCAAGCAATTGTTAGAGATCCAACTTCATTGAGTACACTTCAGCAGTGCTATTCACTCTCATGTGTATTTTGACTGGTCATAACTCATTTTTGGGACTATCAGCTTGTAAATTGGCAAATCCTTGTCTATCAAGGCATTGCTTCTTCATATTAACAACCACATGTACTTGTTTAGTCTCAATAAGTGTATTCTTTCTAAAAATACCCACTTCACTCTTAGTAACTCCTATGGGATTCAAAGAAGTATCAGAATTAGGAGATAAGGTATAACGTTTGTTTCTTACCTTGGTTTTCTTCTCCACCTTGGTAGCAAGTTGTATCACGTGATCAAGAGTCTTAATAGGCTGAAGCTCAGTCATTGATGAAGATTCATCACTCAATCCTTGTACAAAGCCTACAATGCCTCCCCGTTTCAGCTCTTGCACATCTTCAAGCAATTATTAGAGATCCATCTTCATTGAGCACTCTTCAGCAGTTCTATTCACTCTCCTTTGTATTTTGACTTGTCATAACTCCATTTTTGGGACTCTCAGCTTCTAAATGGCCAAATCCTTGTCTATCAAAGCATTGCTTCTTCATTTTAACATCAATAGGTGCTGGTTTCGTCTCAATATGTGTCTTCTTTCTACAACTCCCAACTTCACCCTCATAAACTCCTATGGGACTCAAAGAAGTATCAGAATTATGGGATAACGTATAACGTTTAGTTCTTACCTTGGCTTTCTTCTCCACCGTGGTAGCAAGATGTATCACGGGATCAAGAGTCCAAAAAGGCTGAAGCTCAGCCATTAATGAAGATTCATCACTCAATCCTTGTACAAAGCCTACAATACCTCCATGCTCCAGCTCTTGTACATCGCCAAGCAATTGTTAGAGATCCAACTTCATTGAGTACACTTCAGCAGTGCTATTCACTCTCATGTGTATTTTGACTGGTCATAACTCATTTTTGGGACTATCAGCTTGTAAATTGGCAAATCCTTGTCTATCAAGGCATTGCTTCTTCATATTAACAACCACAGGTACTTGTTTAGTCTCAATAAGTGTATTCTTTCTAAAAATACCCACTTCACTCTTAGTAACTCCTATGGGAATCAAAGAAGTATCAGAATTGGGAGATAAGGTATAACGTTTGTTTCTTACCTTGGTTTTCTTCTCCACCTCGGTAGCAAGCTGTATCACGTGATCAAGAGTCCTAATAGGCTGAAGCTCAGTCATTGATGAAGATTCATCACTCAATCCTTGTACAAAGCCTACAATGCCTCCCCGTTTCAGCTCTTGCACATCTTCAAGCAATTATTAGAGATCCATCTTCCTTGAGTATACTTCAGCAGTTCTATTCACTCTCCTTTGTATTTTGACTTGTCATAACTCCATTTTTGGGACTCTCAGCTTCTAAATGGCCAAATCCTTGTCTATCAAAGCATTGCTTCTTCATTTTAACATCAATAGGTGCTGGTTTAGTCTCAATATGTGTCTTCTTTCTACAACTCCCAACTTCACCCTCATAAACTCCTATGGGATTCAAAGAAGTATCAGAATTATGGGATAAGGTATAACGTTTGTTTCTTACTTTTGCTTTCTTCTCCGCCTTGGTAGCAAGCTGTATCACGTGATCAAGAGTCCTAATAGGCTTAAGCTCAGCCAACGATGAAGATTCATCACTCAATCCTTGTACAAAGCCTACAATACCTCCATGTTCCAGCTCTTGTACATTGCCAAGCAATTGTTAGAGATCCAACTTCATTGAGTACACTTCAGCAGTGCTATTCACTCTCATGTGTATTTTGACTGGTCATAACTCATTTTTGGGACTATCAGCTTGTAAATTGGCAAATCCTTGTCTATCAAGGCATTGCTTCTTCATATTAACAACCACATGTACTTGTTTAGTCTCAATAAGTGTATTCTTTCTAAAAATACCCACTTCACTCTTAGTAACTCCTATGGGATTCAAAGAAGTATCAGAATTAGGAGATAAGGTATAACGTTTGTTTCTTACCTTGGTTTTCTTCTCCACCTTGGTAGCAAGTTGTATCACGTGATCAAGAGTCTTAATAGGCTGAAGCTCAGTCATTGATGAAGATTCATCACTCAATCCTTGTACAAAGCCTACAATGCCTCCCCGTTTCAGCTCTTGCACATCTTCAAGCAATTATTAGAGATCCATCTTCATTGAGCACTCTTCAGCAGTTCTATTCACTCTCCTTTGTATTTTGACTTGTCATAACTCCATTTTTGGGACTCTCAGCTTCTAAATGACCAAATCCTTGTCTATCAAAGCATTGCTTCTTCATTTTAACATCAATAGGTGCTGGTTTCGTCTCAATATGTGTCTTCTTTCTACAACTCCCAACTTCACCCTCATAAACTCCTATGGGACTCAAAGAAGTATCAGAATTATGGGATAACGTATAACGTTTAGTTCTTACCTTGGCTTTCTTCTCCACCGTGGTAGCAAGATGTATCACGGGATCAAGAGTCCAAAAAGGCTGAAGCTCAGCCATTAATGAAGATTCATCACTCAATCCTTGTACAAAGCCTACAATACCTCCATGCTCCAGCTCTTGTACATCGCCAAGCAATTGTTAGAGATCCAACTTCATTGAGTACACTTCAGCAGTGCTATTCACACTCATGTGTATTTTGACTGGTCATAACTCATTTTTGGGACTATCAGCTTGTAAATTGGCAAATCCTTGTCTATCAAGGCATTGCTTCTTCATATTAACAACCACATGTACTTGTTTAGTCTCAATAAGTGTATTCTTTCTAAAAATACCCACTTCACTCTTAGTAACTCCTATGGGAATCAAAGAAGTATCAGAATTGGGAGATAAGGTATAACGTTTGTTTCTTACCTTGGTTTTCTTCTCCACCTCGGTAGCAAGCTGTATCACGTGATCAAGAGTCCTAATAGGCTGAAGCTCAGTCATTGATGAAGATTCATCACTCAATCCTTGTACAAAGCCTACAATGCCTCCCCGTTTCAGCTCTTGCACATCTTCAAGCAATTATTAGAGATCCATCTTCCTTGAGTATACTTCAGCAGTTCTATTCACTCTCCTTTGTATTTTGACTTGTCATAACTCCATTTTTGGGACTCTCAGCTTCTAAATGGCCAAATCCTTGTCTATCAAAGCATTGCTTCTTCATTTTAACATCAATAGGTGCTGGTTTAGTCTCAATATGTGTCTTCTTTCTACAACTCCCAACTTCACCCTCATAAACTCCTATGGGATTCAAAGAAGTATCAGAATTATGGGATAAGGTATAACGTTTGTTTCTTACTTTTGCTTTCTTCTCCGCCTTGGTAGCAAGCTGTATCACGTGATCAAGAGTCCTAATAGGCTTAAGCTCAGCCAACGATGAAGATTCATCACTCAATCCTTGTACAAAGCCTACAATACCTCCATGTTCCAGCTCTTGTACATTGCCAAGCAATTGTTAGAGATCCAACTTCATTGAGTACACTTCAGCAGTGCTATTCACTCTCATGTGTATTTTGACTGGTCATAACTCATTTTTGGGACTATCAGCTTGTAAATTGGCAAATCCTTGTCTATCAAGGCATTGCTTCTTCATATTAACAACCACATGTACTTGTTTAGTCTCAATAAGTGTATTCTTTCTAAAAATACCCACTTCACTCTTAGTAACTCCTATGGGATTCAAAGAAGTATCAGAATTAGGAGATAAGGTATAACGTTTGTTTCTTACCTTGGTTTTCTTCTCCACCTTGGTAGCAAGTTGTATCACGTGATCAAGAGTCTTAATAGGCTGAAGCTCAGTCATTGATGAAGATTCATCACTCAATCCTTGTACAAAGCCTACAATGCCTCCCCGTTTCAGCTCTTGCACATCTTCAAGCAATTATTAGAGATCCATCTTCATTGAGCACTCTTCAGCAGTTCTATTCACTCTCCTTTGTATTTTGACTTGTCATAACTCCATTTTTGGGACTCTCAGCTTCTAAATGGCCAAATCCTTGTCTATCAAAGCATTGCTTCTTCATTTTAACATCAATAGGTGCTGGTTTCGTCTCAATATGTGTCTTCTTTCTACAACTCCCAACTTCACCCTCATAAACTCCTATGGGACTCAAAGAAGTATCAGAATTATGGGATAACGTATAACGTTTAGTTCTTACCTTGGCTTTCTTCTCCACCGTGGTAGCAAGATGTATCACGGGATCAAGAGTCCAAAAAGGCTGAAGCTCAGCCATTAATGAAGATTCATCACTCAATCCTTGTACAAAGCCTACAATACCTCCATGCTCCAGCTCTTGTACATCGCCAAGCAATTGTTAGAGATCCAACTTCATTGAGTACACTTCAGCAGTGCTATTCACACTCATGTGTATTTTGACTGGTCATAACTCATTTTTGGGACTATCAGCTTGTAAATTGGCAAATCCTTGTCTATCAAGGCATTGCTTCTTCATATTAACAACCACAGGTACTTGTTTAGTCTCAATAAGTGTATTCTTTCTAAAAATACCCACTTCACTCTTAGTAACTCCTATGGGAATCAAAGAAGTATCAGAATTGGGAGATAAGGTATAACGTTTGTTTCTTACCTTGGTTTTCTTCTCCACCTCGGTAGCAAGCTGTATCACGTGATCAAGAGTCCTAATAGGCTGAAGCTCAGTCATTGATGAAGATTCATCACTCAATCCTTGTACAAAGCCTACAATGCCTCCCCGTTTCAGCTCTTGCACATCTTCAAGCAATTATTAGAGATCCATCTTCCTTGAGTATACTTCAGCAGTTCTATTCACTCTCCTTTGTATTTTGACTTGTCATAACTCCATTTTTGGGACTCTCAGCTTCTAAATGGCCAAATCCTTGTCTATCAAAGCATTGCTTCTTCATTTTAACATCAATAGGTGCTGGTTTAGTCTCAATATGTGTCTTCTTTCTACAACTCCCAACTTCACCCTCATAAACTCCTATGGGATTCAAAGAAGTATCAGAATTATGGGATAAGGTATAACGTTTGTTTCTTACTTTTGCTTTCTTCTCCGCCTTGGTAGCAAGCTGTATCACGTGATCAAGAGTCCTAATAGGCTTAAGCTCAGCCAACGATGAAGATTCATCACTCAATCCTTGTACAAAGCCTACAATACCTCCATGTTCCAGCTCTTGTACATTGCCAAGCAATTGTTAGAGATCCAACTTCATTGAGTACACTTCAGCAGTGCTATTCACTCTCATGTGTATTTTGACTGGTCATAACTCATTTTTGGGACTATCAGCTTGTAAATTGGCAAATCCTTGTCTATCAAGGCATTGCTTCTTCATATTAACAACCACATGTACTTGTTTAGTCTCAATAAGTGTATTCTTTCTAAAAATACCCACTTCACTCTTAGTAACTCCTATGGGATTCAAAGAAGTATCAGAATTAGGAGATAAGGTATAACGTTTGTTTCTTACCTTGGTTTTCTTCTCCACCTTGGTAGCAAGCTGTATCACGTGATCAAGAGTCTTAATAGGCTGAAGCTCAGTCATTGATGAAGATTCATCACTCAATCCTTGTACAAAGCCTACAATGCCTCCCCGTTTCAGCTCTTGCACATCTTCAAGCAATTATTAGAGATCCATCTTCATTGAGCACTCTTCAACAGTTCTATTCACTCTCCTTTGTATTTTGACTTGTCATAACTCCATTTTTGGGACTCTCAGCTTCTAAATGGCCAAATCCTTGTCTATCAAAGCATTGCTTCTTCATTTTAACATCAATAGGTGCTGGTTTCGTCTCAATATGTGTCTTCTTTCTACAACTCCCAACTTCACCCTCATAAACTCCTATGGGACTCAAAGAAGTATCAGAATTATGGGATAACGTATAACGTTTAGTTCTTACCTTGGCTTTCTTCTCCACCGTGGTAGCAAGATGTATCACGGGATCAAGAGTCCAAAAAGGCTGAAGCTCAGCCATTAATGAAGATTCATCACTCAATCCTTGTACAAAGCCTACAATACCTCCATGCTCCAGCTCTTGTACATCGCCAAGCAATTGTTAGAGATCCAACTTCATTGAGTACACTTCAGCAGTGCTATTCACTCTCATGTGTATTTTGACTGGTCATAACTCATTTTTGGGACTATCAGCTTGTAAATTGGCAAATCCTTGTCTATCAAGGCATTGCTTCTTCATATTAACAACCACAGGTACTTGTTTAGTCTCAATAAGTGTATTCTTTCTAAAAATACCCACTTCACTCTTAGTAACTCCTATGGGAATCAAAGAAGTATCAGAATTGGGAGATAAGGTATAACGTTTGTTTCTTACCTTGGTTTTCTTCTCCACCTCGGTAGCAAGCTGTATCACGTGATCAAGAGTCCTAATAGGCCGAAGCTCAGTCATTGATGAAGATTCATCACTCAATCCTTGTACAAAGCCTACAATGCCTCCCCGTTTCAGCTCTTGCACATCTTCAAGCAATTATTAGAGATCCATCTTCCTTGAGTATACTTCAGCAGTTCTATTCACTCTCCTTTGTATTTTGACTTGTCATAACTCCATTTTTGGGACTCTCAGCTTCTAAATGGCCAAATCCTTGTCTATCAAAGCATTGCTTCTTCATTTTAACATCAATAGGTGCTGGTTTAGTCTCAATGTGTGTCTTCTTTCTACAACTCCCAACTTCACCCTCATAAACTCCTATGGGATTCAAAGAAGTATCAGAATTATGGGATAAGGTATAACGTTTGTTTCTTACTTTTGCTTTCTTCTCCGCCTTGGTAGCAAGCTGTATCACGTGATCAAGAGTCCTAATAGGCTTAAGCTCAGCCAACGATGAAGATTCATCACTCAATCCTTGTACAAAGCCTACAATACCTCCATGTTCCAGCTCTTGTACATTGCCAAGCAATTGTTAGAGATCCAACTTCATTGAGTACACTTCAGCAGTGCTATTCACTCTCATGTGTATTTTGACTGGTCATAACTCATTTTTGGGACTATCAGCTTGTAAATTGGCAAATCCTTGTCTATCAAGGCATTGCTTCTTCATATTAACAACCACATGTACTTGTTTAGTCTCAATAAGTGTATTCTTTCTAAAAATACCCACTTCACTCTTAGTAACTCCTATGGGATTCAAAGAAGTATCAGAATTGGGAGATAAGGTATAACGTTTGTTTCTTACCTTGGTTTTCTTCTCCACCTTGGTAGCAAGCTGTATCACGTGATCAAGAGTCCTAATAGGCTGAAGCTCAGTCATTGATGAAGATTCATCACTCAATCCTTGTACAAAGCCTACAATGCCTCCCCGTTTCAGCTCTTGCACATCTTCAAGCAATTATTAGAGATCCATCTTCCTTGAGTATACTTCAGCAGTTCTATTCACTCTCCTTTGTATTTTGACTTGTCATAACTCCATTTTTGGAACTCTCAGCTTCTAAATGGCCAAATCCTTGTCTATCAAAGCATTGCTTCTTCATTTTAACATCAATAGGTGCTGGTTTAGTCTCAATATGTGTCTTCTTTCTACAACTCCCAACTTCACCCTCATAAACTCCTATGGGATTCAAAGAAGTATCAGAATTATGGGATAAGGTATAACGTTTGTTTCTTACTTTTGCTTTCTTCTCCGCCTTGGTAGCAAGCTGTATCACGTGATCAAGAGTCCTAATAGGCTTAAGCTCAGCCAACGATGAAGATTCATCACTCAATCCTTGTACAAAGCCTACAATACCTCCATGTTCCAGCTCTTGTACATTGCCAAGCAATTGTTAGAGATCCAACTTCATTGAGTACACTTCAGCAGTGCTATTCACTCTCATGTGTATTTTGACTGGTCATAACTCATTTTTGGGACTATCAGCTTGTAAATTGGCAAATCCTTGTCTATCAAGGCATTGCTTCTTCATATTAACAACCACATGTACTTGTTTAGTCTCAATAAGTGTATTCTTTCTAAAAATACCCACTTCACTCTTAGTAACTCCTATGGGATTCAAAGAAGTATCAGAATTAGGAGATAAGGTATAACGTTTGTTTCTTACCTTGGTTTTCTTCTCCACCTTGGTAGCAAGCTGTATCACGTGATCAAGAGTCCTAATAGGCTGAAGCTCAGTCATTGATGAAGATTCATCACTCAATCCTTGTACAAAGCCTACAATGCCTCCCCGTTTCAGCTCTTGCACATCTTCAAGCAATTATTAGAGATCCATCTTCATTGAGCACTCTTCAGCTGTTCTATTCACTCTCCTTTGTATTTTGACTTGTCATAACTCCATTTTTGGGACTCTCAGCTTCTAAATGGCCAAATCCTTGTCTATCAAAGCATTGCTTCTTCATTTTAACATCAATAGGTGCTGGTTTCGTCTCAATATGTGTCTTCTTTCTACAACTCCCAACTTCACCCTCATAAACTCCTATGGGACTCAAAGAAGTATCAGAATTATGGGATAACGTATAACGTTTAGTTCTTACCTTGGCTTTCTTCTCCACCGTGGTAGCAAGATGTATCACGGGATCAAGAGTCCAAAAAGGCTGAAGCTCAGCCATTAATGAAGATTCATCACTCAATCCTTGTACAAAGCCTACAATACCTCCATGCTCCAGCTCTTGTACATCGCCAAGCAATTGTTAGAGATCCAACTTCATTGAGTACACTTCAGCAGTGCTATTCACTCTCATGTGTATTTTGACTGGTCATAACTCATTTTTGGGACTATCAGCTTGTAAATTGGCAAATCCTTGTCTATCAAGGCATTGCTTCTTCATATTAACAACCACAGGTACTTGTTTAGTCTCAATAAGTGTATTCTTTCTAAAAATACCCACTTCACTCTTAGTAACTCCTATGGGAATCAAAGAAGTATCAGAATTGGGAGATAAGGTATAACGTTTGTTTCTTACCTTGGTTTTCTTCTCCACCTCGGTAGCAAGCTGTATCACGTGATCAAGAGTCCTAATAGGCTGAAGCTCAGTCATTGATGAAGATTCATCACTCAATCCTTGTACAAAGCCTACAATGCCTCCCCGTTTCAGCTCTTGCACATCTTCAAGCAATTATTAGAGATCCATCTTCCTTGAGTATACTTCAGCAGTTCTATTCACTCTCCTTTGTATTTTGACTTGTCATAACTCCATTTTTGGGACTCTCAGCTTCTAAATGGCCAAATCCTTGTCTATCAAAGCATTGCTTCTTCATTTTAACATCAATAGGTGCTGGTTTAGTCTCAATATGTGTCTTCTTTCTACAACTCCCAACTTCACCCTCATAAACTCCTATGGGATTCAAAGAAGTATCAGAATTATGGGATAAGGTATAACGTTTGTTTCTTACTTTTGCTTTCTTCTCCGCCTTGGTAGCAAGCTGTATCATGTGATCAAGAGTCCTAATAGGCTTAAGCTCAGCCAACGATGAAGATTCATCACTCAATCCTTGTACAAAGCCTACAATACCTCCATGTTCCAGCTCTTGTACATTGCCAAGCAATTGTTAGAGATCCAACTTCATTGAGTACACTTCAGCAGTGCTATTCACTCTCATGTGTATTTTGACTGGTCATAACTCATTTTTGGGACTATCAGCTTGTAAATTGGCAAATCCTTGTCTATCAAGGCATTGCTTCTTCATATTAACAACCACATGTACTTGTTTAGTCTCAATAAGTGTATTCTTTCTAAAAATACCCACTTCACTCTTAGTAACTCCTATGGGATTCAAAGAAGTATCAGAATTAGGAGATAAGGTATAACGTTTGTTTCTTACCTTGGTTTTCTTCTCCACCTTGGTAGCAAGCTGTATCACGTGATCAAGAGTCCTAATAGGCTGAAGCTCAGTCATTGATGAAGATTCATCACTCAATCCTTGTACAAAGCCTACAATGCCTCCCCGTTTCAGCTCTTGCACATCTTCAAGCAATTATTAGAGATCCATCTTCATTGAGCACTCTTCAGCAGTTCTATTCACTCTCCTTTGTATTTTGACTTGTCATAACTCCATTTTTGGGACTCTCAGCTTCTAAATGGCCAAATCCTTGTCTATCAAAGCATTGCTTCTTCATTTTAACATCAATAGGTGCTGGTTTCGTCTCAATATGTGTCTTCTTTCTACAACTCCCAACTTCACCCTCATAAACTCCTATGGGACTCAAAAAAGTATCAGAATTATGGGATAACGTATAACGTTTAGTTCTTACCTTGGCTTTCTTCTCCACCGTGGTAGCAAGATGTATCACGGGATCAAGAGTCCAAAAAGGCTGAAGCTCAGCCATTAATGAAGATTCATCACTCAATCCTTGTACAAAGCCTACAATACCTCCTTGCTCCAGCTCTTGTACATCGCCAAGCAATTATTAGAGATCCAACTTCATTGAGTACACTTCAGCAGTGCTATTCACTCTTATGTGTATTTTGACTGGTCATAACTCATTTTTGGGACTATCAGCTTGTAAATTGGCAAATCCTTGTCTATCAAGGCATTGCTTCTTCATATTAACAACCACAGGTACTTGTTTAGTCTCAATAAGTGTATTCTTTCTAAAAATACCCACTTCACTCTTAGTAACTCCTATGGGAATCAAAGAAGTATCAGAATTGGGAGATAAGGTATAACGTTTGTTTCTTACCTTGGTTTTCTTCTCCACCTCGGTAGCAAGCTGTATCACGTGATCAAGAGTCCTAATAGGCTGAAGCTCAGTCATTGATGAAGATTCATCACTCAATCCTTGTACAAAGCCTACAATGCCTCCCCGTTTCAGCTCTTGCACATCTTCAAGCAATTATTAGAGATCCATCTTCCTTGAGTATACTTCAGCAGTTCTATTCACTCTCCTTTGTATTTTGACTTGTCATAACTCCATTTTTGGGACTCTCAGCTTCTAAATGGCCAAATCCTTGTCTATCAAAGCATTGCTTCTTCATTTTAACATCAATAGGTGCTGGTTTAGTCTCAATATGTGTCTTCTTTCTACAACTCCCAACTTCACCCTCATAAACTCCTATGGGATTCAAAGAAGTATCAGAATTATGGGATAAGGTATAACGTTTGTTTCTTACTTTTGCTTTCTTCTCCGCCTTGGTAGCAAGCTGTATCATGTGATCAAGAGTCCTAATAGGCTTAAGCTCAGCCAACGATGAAGATTCATCACTCAATCCTTGTACAAAGCCTACAATACCTCCATGTTCCAGCTCTTGTACATTGCCAAGCAATTGTTAGAGATCCAACTTCATTGAGTACACTTCAGCAGTGCTATTCACTCTCATGTGTATTTTGACTGGTCATAACTCATTTTTGGGACTATCAGCTTGTAAATTGGCAAATCCTTGTCTATCAAGGCATTGCTTCTTCATATTAACAACCACATGTACTTGTTTAGTCTCAATAAGTGTATTCTTTCTAAAAATACCCACTTCACTCTTAGTAACTCCTATGGGATTCAAAGAAGTATCAGAATTAGGAGATAAGGTATAACGTTTGTTTCTTACCTTGGTTTTCTTCTCCACCTTGGTAGCAAGCTGTATCACGTGATCAAGAGTCCTAATAGGCTGAAGCTCAGTCATTGATGAAGATTCATCACTCAATCCTTGTACAAAGCCTACAATGCCTCCCCGTTTCAGCTCTTGCACATCTTCAAGCAATTATTAGAGATCCATCTTCATTGAGCACTCTTCAGCAGTTCTATTCACTCTCCTTTGTATTTTGACTTGTCATAACTCCATTTTTGGGACTCTCAGCTTATAAATGGCCAAATCCTTGTCTATCAAAGCATTGCTTCTTCATTTTAACATCAATAGGTGCTGGTTTCGTCTCAATATGTGTCTTCTTTCTACAACTCCCAACTTCACCCTCATAAACTCCTATGGGACTCAAAAAAGTATCAGAATTATGGGATAACGTATAACGTTTAGTTCTTACCTTGGCTTTCTTCTCCACCGTGGTAGCAAGATGTATCACGGGATCAAGAGTCCAAAAAGGCTGAAGCTCAGCCATTAATGAAGATTCATCACTCAATCCTTGTACAAAGCCTACAATACCTCCTTGCTCCAGCTCTTGTACATCGCCAAGCAATTATTAGAGATCCAACTTCATTGAGTACACTTCAGCAGTGCTATTCACTCTTATGTGTATTTTGACTGGTCATAACTCATTTTTGGGACTATCAGCTTGTAAATTGGCAAATCCTTGTCTATCAAGGCATTGCTTCTTCATATTAACAACCACAGGTACTTGTTTAGTCTCAATAAGTGTATTCTTTCTAAAAATACCCACTTCACTCTTAGTAACTCCTATGGGAATCAAAGAAGTATCAGAATTGGGAGATAAGGTATAACGTTTGTTTCTTACCTTGGTTTTCTTCTCCACCTCGGTAGCAAGCTGTATCACGTGATCAAGAGTCCTAATAGGCTGAAGCTCAGTCATTGATGAAGATTCATCACTCAATCCTTGTACAAAGCCTACAATGCCTCCCCGTTTCAGCTCTTGCACATCTTCAAGCAATTATTAGAGATCCATCTTTATTGAGTATACTTCAGCAGTTCTATTCACTCTCCTTTGTATTTTGACTTGTCATAACTCCATTTTTGGGACTCTCAGCTTCTAAATGGCCAAATCCTTGTCTATCAAAGCATTGCTTCTTCATTTTAACATCAATAGGTGCTGGTTTAGTCTCAATATGTGTCTTCTTTCTACAACTCCCAACTTCACCCTCATAAACTCCTATGGGATTCAAAGAAGTATCAGAATTATGGGATAAGGTATAACGTTTGTTTCTTACTTTTGCTTTCTTCTCCACCTTGGTAGCAAGCTGTATCACGTGATCAAGAGTCCTAATAGGCTTAAGCTCAGCCAACGATGAAGATTCATCACTCAATCCTTGTATAAAGCCTACAATACCTCCATGTTCCAGCTCTTGTACATTGCCAAGCAATTGTTAGAGATCCAACTTCATTGAGTACACTTCAGCAGTGCTATTCACTCTCATGTGTATTTTGACTGGTCATAACTCATTTTTGGGACTATCAGCTTGTAAATTGGCAAATCCTTGTCTATCAAGGCATTGCTTCTTCATATTAACAACCACATGTACTTGTTTAGTCTCAATAAGTGTATTCTTTCTAAAAATACCCACTTCACTCTTAGTAACTCCTATGGGATTCAAAGAAGTATCAGAATTGGGAGATAAGGTATAACGTTTGTTTCTTACCTTGGTTTTCTTCTCCACCTTGGTAGCAAGCTGTATCACGTGATCAAGAGTCCTAATAGGCTGAAGCTCAGTCATTGATGAAGATTCATCACTCAATCCTTGTACAAAGCCTACAATGCCTCCCCGTTTCAGCTCTTGCACATCTTCAAGCAATTATTAGAGATCCATCTTCATTGAGCACACTTCAGCAGTTCTATTCACTCTCCTTTGTATTTTGACTTGTCATAACTCCATTTTTGGGACTCTCAGCTTCTAAATGGCCAAATCCTTGTCTATCAAAGCATTGCTTCTTCATTTTAACATCAATAGGTGCTGGTTTCGTCTCAATATGTGTCTTCTTTCTACAACTCCCAACTTCACCCTCATAAACTCCTATGGGACTCAAAGAAGTATCAGAATTATGGGATAACGTATAACGTTTAGTTCTTACCTTGGCTTTCTTCTCCACCGTGGTAGCAAGATGTATCACGGGATCAAGAGTCCAAAAAGGCTGAAGCTCAGCCATTAATGAAGATTCATCACTCAATCCTTGTACAAAGCCTACAATACCTCCATGCTCCAGCTCTTGTACATCGCCAAGCAATTGTTAGAGATCCAACTTCATTGAGTACACTTCAGCAGTGCTATTCACTCTCATGTGTATTTTGACTGGTCATAACTCATTTTTGGGACTATCAGCTTGTAAATTGGCAAATCCTTGTCTATCAAGGCATTGCTTCTTCATATTAACAACCACAGGTACTTGTTTAGTCTCAATAAGTGTATTCTTTCTAAAAATACCCACTTCACTCTTAGTAACTCCTATGGGAATCAAAGAAGTATCAGAATTGGGAGATAAGGTATAACGTTTGTTTCTTACCTTGGTTTTCTTCTCCACCTCGGTAGCAAGCTGTATCACGTGATCAAGAGTCCTAATAGGCTGAAGCTCAGTCATTGATGAAGATTCATCACTCAATCCTTGTACAAAGCCTACAATGCCTCCCCGTTTCAGCTCTTGCACATCTTCAAGCAATTATTAGAGATCCATCTTCATTGAGTATACTTCAGCAGTTCTATTCACTCTCCTTTGTATTTTGACTTGTCATAACTCCATTTTTGGGACTCTCAGCTTCTAAATGGCCAAATCCTTGTCTATCAAAGCATTGCTTCTTCATTTTAACATCAATAGGTGCTGGTTTAGTCTCAATATGTGTCTTCTTTCTACAACTCCCAACTTCACCCTCATAAACTCCTATGGGATTCAAAGAAGTATCAGAATTATGGGATAAGGTATAACGTTTGTTTCTTACTTTTGCTTTCTTCTCCACCTTGGTAGCAAGCTGTATCACGTGATCAAGAGTCCTAATAGGCTTAAGCTCAGCCAACGATGAAGATTCATCACTCAATCCTTGTACAAAGCCTACAATACCTCCATGTTCCAGCTCTTGTACATTGCCAAGCAATTGTTAGAGATCCAACTTCATTGAGTACACTTCAGCAGTGCTATTCACTCTCATGTGTATTTTGACTGGTCATAACTCATTTTTGGGACTATCAGCTTGTAAATTGGCAAATCCTTGTCTATCAAGGCATTGCTTCTTCATATTAACAACCACATGTACTTGTTTAGTCTCAATAAGTGTATTCTTTCTAAAAATACCCACTTCACTCTTAGTAACTCCTATGGGATTCAAAGAAGTATCAGAATTGGGAGATAAGGTATAACGTTTGTTTCTTACCTTGGTTTTCTTCTCCACCTTGGTAGCAAGCTGTATCACGTGATCAAGAGTCCTAATAGGCTGAAGCTCAGTCATTGATGAAGATTCATCACTCAATCCTTGTACAAAGCCTACAATGCCTCCCCGTTTCAGCTCTTGCACATCTTCAAGCAATTATTAGAGATCCATCTTCATTGAGCACACTTCAGCAGTTCTATTCACTCTCCTTTGTATTTTGACTTGTCATAACTCCATTTTTGGGACTCTCAGCTTCTAAATGGCCAAATCCTTGTCTATCAAAGCATTGCTTCTTCATTTTAACATCAATAGGTGCTGGTTTCGTCTCAATATGTGTCTTCTTTCTACAACTCCCAACTTCACCCTCATAAACTCCTATGGGACTCAAAGAAGTATCAGAATTATGGGATAACGTATAACGTTTAGTTCTTACCTTGGCTTTCTTCTCCACCGTGGTAGCAAGATGTATCACGGGATCAAGAGTCCAAAAAGGCTGAAGCTCAGCCATTAATGAAGATTCATCACTCAATCCTTGTACAAAGCCTACAATACCTCCATGCTCCAGCTCTTGTACATCGCCAAGCAATTGTTAGAGATCCAACTTCATTGAGTACCCTTCAGCAGTGCTATTCACTCTCATGTGTATTTTGACTGGTCATAACTCATTTTTGGGACTATCAGCTTGTAAATTGGCAAATCCTTGTCTATCAAGGCATTGCTTCTTCATATTAACAACCACAGGTACTTGTTTAGTCTCAATAAGTGTATTCTTTCTAAAAATACCCACTTCACTCTTAGTAACTCCTATGGGAATCAAAGAAGTATCAGAATTGGGAGATAAAGTATAACGTTTGTTTCTTACCTTGGTTTTCTTCTCCACCTCGGTAGCAAGCTGTATCACGTGATCAAGAGTCCTAATAGGCTGAAGCTCAGTCATTGATGAAGATTCATCACTCAATCCTTGTACAAAGCCTACAATGCCTCCCCGTTTCAGCTCTTGCACATCTTCAAGCAATTATTAGAGATCCATCTTCATTGAGTATACTTCAGCAGTTCTATTCACTCTCCTTTGTATTTTGACTTGTCATAACTCCATTTTTGGGACTCTCAGCTTCTAAATGGCCAAATCCTTGTCTATCAAAGCATTGCTTCTTCATTTTAACATCAATAGGTGCTGGTTTAGTCTCAATATGTGTCTTCTTTCTACAACTCCCAACTTCACCCTCATAAACTCCTATGGGATTCAAAGAAGTATCAGAATTATGGGATAAGGTATAACGTTTGTTTCTTACTTTTGCTTTCTTCTCCACCTTGGTAGCAAGCTGTATCACGTGATCAAGAGTCCTAATAGGCTTAAGCTCAGCCAACGATGAAGATTCATCACTCAATCCTTGTACAAAGCCTACAATACCTCCATGTTCCAGCTCTTGTACATTGCCAAGCAATTGTTAGAGATCCAACTTCATTGAGTACACTTCAGCAGTGCTATTCACTCTCATGTGTATTTTGACTGGTCATAACTCATTTTTGGGACTATCAGCTTGTAAATTGGCAAATCCTTGTCTATCAAGGCATTGCTTCTTCATATTAACAACCACATGTACTTGTTTAGTCTCAATAAGTGTATTCTTTCTAAAAATACCCACTTCACTCTTAGTAACTCCTATGGGATTCAAAGAAGTATCAGAATTGGGAGATAAGGTATAACGTTTGTTTCTTACCTTGGTTTTCTTCTCCACCTTGGTAGCAAGCTGTATCACGTGATCAAGAGTCCTAATAGGCTGAAGCTCAGTCATTGATGAAGATTCATCACTCAATCCTTGTACAAAGCCTACAATGCCTCCCCGTTTCAGCTCTTGCACATCTTCAAGCAATTATTAGAGATCCATCTTCATTGAGCACACTTCAGCAGTTCTATTCACTCTCCTTTGTATTTTGACTTGTCATAACTCCATTTTTGGGACTCTCAGCTTCTAAATGGCCAAATCCTTGTCTATCAAAGCATTGCTTCTTCATTTTAACATCAATAGGTGCTGGTTTCGTCTCAATATGTGTCTTCTTTCTACAACTCCCAACTTCACCCTCATAAACTCCTATGGGACTCAAAGAAGTATCAGAATTATGGGATAACGTATAACGTTTAGTTCTTACCTTGGCTTTCTTCTCCACCGTGGTAGCAAGATGTATCACGGGATCAAGAGTCCAAAAAGGCTGAAGCTCAGCCATTAATGAAGATTCATCACTCAATCCTTGTACAAAGCCTACAATACCTCCATGCTCCAGCTCTTGTACATCGCCAAGCAATTGTTAGAGATCCAACTTCATTGAGTACCCTTCAGCAGTGCTATTCACTCTCATGTGTATTTTGACTGGTCATAACTCATTTTTGGGACTATCAGCTTGTAAATTGGCAAATCCTTGTCTATCAAGGCATTGCTTCTTCATATTAACAACCACAGGTACTTGTTTAGTCTCAATAAGTGTATTCTTTCTAAAAATACCCACTTCACTCTTAGTAACTCCTATGGGAATCAAAGAAGTATCAGAATTGGGAGATAAGGTATAACGTTTGTTTCTTACCTTGGTTTTCTTCTCCACCTCGGTAGCAAGCTGTATCACGTGATCAAGAGTCCTAATAGGCTGAAGCTCAGTCATTGATGAAGATTCATCACTCAATCCTTGTACAAAGCCTACAATGCCTCCCCATTTCAGCTCTTGCACATCTTCAAGCAATTATTAGAGATCCATCTTCATTGAGTACACTTCAGCAGTTCTATTCACTCTCCTTTGTATTTTGACTTGTCATAACTCCATTTTTGGGACTCTCAGCTTCTAAATGGCCAAATCCTTGTCTATCAAAGCATTGCTTCTTCATTTTAACATCAATAGGTGCTGGTTTAGTCTCAATGTGTGTCTTCTTTCTACAACTCCCAACTTCACCCTCATAAACTCCTATGGGATTCAAAGAAGTATCAGAATTATGGGATAAGGTATAACGTTTGTTTCTTACTTTTGCTTTCTTCTCCACCTTGGTAGCAAGCTGTATCACGTGATCAAGAGTCCTAATAGGCTTAAGCTCAGCCATTAATGAAGATTCATCACTCAATCCTTGTACAAAGCCTACAATACCTCCATGTTCCAGCTCTTGTACATCGCCAAGCAATTGTTAGAGATCCAACTTCATTGAGTACACTTCAGTAGTGTTGTTGATGTCTCTGCATTTTACTACTTTTAAACTTGCATTTCCATCCATTTTAGCATAGCTTCATCACTAGTTTCACTCCATATCTATCCATTTCACTCATATAGGGTTCATAATAGGGTTCGCATATATATTGCATTTTGGAGTTGGTATCAGGTGTTAAATGAGCTTTTGGAAGCTATTCTGGACAAGAAGGTGAATGTTGTTTTTAGGCTCTGGATTGCACTCGACCACATGCACTCGACCAGGCAACCAGAGCTGGAGGCAGAGGAAAAACACCACTCGATCACATGCACTCGACCAGGCAACCAGAGCTGGAGGCAGAGGAAAAACACCACTCGATCACATGCACTCGACTTCATGACCGAGCTGGAGGCAGAGAGGAGTTAGCACTCGGGCAAGAGCACTCGATCACGTCCACTCGACCACCAAACCGAGCTCAGGCAACCGAGTCTGAGGATCCAAAGCCTGAAGCAACACCACTCGATCACACCACTCGACTAGAGGAACCCGAGCTCAAGGCAGCCGACCTAAGGACTTTAGTTTTTTTTTTTTTTTGTACTAGGGCTTTTGACCTAGAGTATTTATACTCTAATTAGGTCAGCAGCCGCACAATCCAAGTTTTTCACTCTCTTTTGTTCTCAGAAACCTCTCTAGATCTATCTGATTTTGTATTTGCAATTACTTTTGATCCTTTGATCCTTTTAAGTTTATTTCTTCTATTCCTTCTTCATCTCAATCTCTAGATTATGATTATGGAAACTATTTCACTTTCTAGGTTTGTGATTTTGATGATGAAGTCTGAGTAGTGATTAGGGTTCTTGAGGATGAGTTAGATCTGGGTTATGATTCATGGTGATTCTAGTTGATTTAGGGTTCTAAAGCTTAAGATCTCTTCTGGGTTAGCTGTTTCTAATGCTGATTCCCTGTACACCCACTTGGGATCTGATCTTGGTGTTTCCTTGCACATCACTTGTGAAACACCAGATCTGCTAATACCAGAGATCTGGAGCTTCTTTCCAATGATTGATCTAGGATCATAGGAAAGCAAGTTGTAGTTTGACATTTATAAGCTGTTTCTTAATGCTTATTCTCTTTATGTGTCATTTGAATCCTATCTGAGTGTTAGCGACAGTCAATGGGGCGTAGGTGTGGATTCCAAGATTAGGAAGTTTAGAGAATCTGGGGATAGATGTAACTGGGAAGTGGATCTATCACTCTTTTGATGCTTATAGTTGAGAGATCCCCTCTATGAAGTTGTTTGTTAGATCACTAGGAATCACCATGATGAATACCAGATCTAGAACTCATCCTTAGGACCTTTCTCTTCCTTGATATATTTCTACTTTTTGATACTCTGTTTTTCCTGTTCTTAGCTTGCTCTGTTTTTCTGTTCTTGTTTAGTTTTGTTTTGTTTCTATTTCTGTTTAGTTATGAATCTCTGTTTCTAGTTTCTGTTACTTGTTTATTAGTTCTTGTTTTAAGTTGTTTCACCCTGTTACTTCCATCCAGTTCAATTGGCTTGAATTAGATAGATTTGCTACATCATGATTGCTTACAATAGTCCTGATTGGATTCGATAGCCCTTTGTACTACAAATCGGGCAATAGATAGCTTTAGGTGTAAAAACCTAGTTATCAATTTGGCGCCGTTGCCATTTGGGATCTAATTGTTTCATTTAGGATTGTAGATCTTCTGAGATCAAGTTCTTTTCTTTTTACTTTGTTACTCACTTGTTGGTTTCAATCTGTTTCAGGTACCTCTCGGCTGCATAAGCTCGGACACACCACTCGGTCAGTCAGGTCGAGTTCAGTCAGTCGAGCTCAAGGCATCTCATGTTTTCAACTAGTTCACCACTCGGTCGGTCTACTCGGTCACTGTGATCGAGCTGAACACAATTTCAAACCACTCGGTCATCCACGTCGAGTGCAACATCAAGAGTTCACCAAACCATGATCAACCAGTTGCCAAGGGATCCACAGAATCAGTGAACAGAGAACAGAACGACTCCACCAGCGAGGGTAAGTAGAGACAATCAAGAGGTACAGAATGGAGAACCAGCTGAACCTCGACAACCAAGATACATAGGATCCAGTGATGCACCAAGCACACACACTAGCAGACAAGGAATTGTTCCACCAGATGTCGTCAGTTTTGAGATCAAGAGCAGCTTGATATGCATGGTCCATAGTAGTAAGTTCTATGGTTTGCCAAATGAGGATCCACTTGACCATTTAGATGATTTCGACAGGCTCTGCAGCCTCACAAAAATAAGTGGGGTGAGTGGAGACAGTCTCAAGCTCAGGTTACCTCGTGGGATGCTTGCAAAAGAGTTTTTTTGGATAAGTTCTACAATCACTCAAGGACGGCTAGATTACGTAATGAGATAGCATGCTTTAATCAACAGCATGGGGAGTCATTTTCTGAAGCCTGGGAAAGATTCAAGGGTTATACAATTCAATGTCCTCACCATGGTTTTAGTACTGAGTCACTCCTTAGCACTCTTTACAGAGGAGTACTTCCGAATATCAGAATGTTGCTCGACACAGCAAGTAATGGTAATTTCCTCACAAAGGATGTCAATGATGGTTGGAGTTTAGTCGAGAATCTTGCCCAATCTGTTGGCACCTACACAAGGGAGATAGATACACCACCAAAGAAGCGCTTCACATCCGCTGAACAGAACAGTTTCAACCTCACAACACTGCTCAAGTTCAACAAGAAGAGATTAGCTACGTTTAGGATCACATTGGTTCAAACAATAGATTCAACTCACATCTTGCTCCAAAGCTTCAATACCCAACTCCAACAACTCCAATGGAACAAATGCTGCATCAACTATTACAAGGGCAAGCCACAGCAACAACAGGCACATCCATAAGGTTATCAGAAATGCAAAACATGCTGGAGTGCAATGTCAATAATCTCAACTCTCAAATTGCAGAATTGACCTCCAAAATGGAGAATATAGTGAACAAGATCACATCTTCCTCTGCTCAGCCTACAAACCACCTCCCATGGACTACTATCCAAAACCCCAAGGAGTTTGCCACTGCCCATGCTATCACATTGCTGAGTGAAGGCAAGCCACCTACCAGAAAACAGACTACACCAGTCACTGAGGACAGTGAGGTTCGAGAAGGGGAGGTTTTCTTTTAAAAAATAGCCAAATCTGAAACTCCAAAGCCTGCACTCGGTCAATGCGCCCGATCAGAGGCCCGAGTTCAAGGAAAGACCAAAGGTGATCAAACTCGGTCACCAAACCGAGCTGATGTAACCGAGCTCAAGGCTCAAGCTGATCAAGAAGAGAAAAGGGTACCCTACATTCCCCCTCCTTATGTCCCCAAGATTCCTTTCCCTGGGAGATTCAAGCAGGAACTCTTGGAGAAGGCTACAGCTGATTTCAATAGTGCAGTAGACAAGCTTGAGGAGATAATGCCTTTGGAGACTATCTTGACCATGATCCCAAACCAGGAAAAAACCCTTCGAGAAGAACTGCTGAGGAGAAAGATGAAAGTTGATACTATGAAAGAAGTGAAATATGATTGCAAGGAAGTCATAGGAGAGAGGGTGATCAAGGAAAAGCTTGAAGACCCAGGTTCATTCACTCTTCCATGCTCTATTGGTGCTCTGAATTTCAAGAGTAGCCTTTGTGACCTTGGAGCTGCTGTCAGCCTTATGCCTCTATCTGTAGCTCAGAAGCTAAAAGTAGAGGATTTCAGACCTTGTAATGTCACCTTAGTGTTAGCTGATGGCTCAACAAGATCCCCTCAGGGGATATTGAAGGATCTTCCTGTGAAGATAGGCGAGGTAACGGTTCTTACCGACTTTGTAGTTTTGAGAATGGATGAAGAACCAGCAGATCCTCTTATTCTTGGGAGGCCATTCTTGGCAACTGCTGGGACTATAATAGATGTGAAGGGAGGTAAGATTTCTCTTAACATGGTTGAAAATCTGAGGATGGAGTTTGATATCAATGAGGCTATAAGGAAGCCCACAATAGAGGGACAAATCTTCTCCATTAAGGAATTGAGTGAGAGCACTGATGAGTTGTTGAGAGAGCCTTATGAAGATGATCCACTGAAGCCAGCATTGGTAAAGGATAGTAAAGCTGAATCAGGAGTCTGTCAGGGCATAGCTGGATCTGAAACAGAGTTTAAGGTTGCAGAAAATAAAAGTTTGAATCAAGCTCGACATGTTAACTCGATCTACAAATAGAGTCATGCTCTCACATGTCTGGATGTTTCTAACTCGATGAACAAACTCGGTTTGCAGACCGAGCCTGACATTTGTGGGCCATATGAGTGGATTGCACTTAAGGAAAGGTCCAATTGGCAGGACAAAGCTATATTGGAGCTAAAAGACACTGTAAAAGTGCTGAAAGATCAAATCAAGTCGCTTCAAGGGAAGACCACTCAAGGAGCAGAAAACATCAAGGGTATCCCACCTGATATAGCTATAACTCTGGTTAGCAAGAAGGGAAGTGAACTCACATCAGAATGGTCTAGAAAAATAGACTACCCACCTGATCAAGAGGAAGCTTACCTAGAGGTGGAAGCTATTGAGAGTCAGTTTGCTGATTGGTCAAGGAAGCACGATGAGTTTGCTGATCTACCCACCAAGGAAAAGAGGACCTCAGTTCCTCTCTTACAGCCTCCATGAATCCAGTAAGGAAGTCAAGCTTAGTGACTTTAAACAAGCTATCTTGGGAGGAAGTCCCATGACTATCTTTGTAAATATTTTGCTTTAAGGTTTCTTGTTTCTTTTAATATGCTTTCTAGTAGTTTTGTTGGTCAGGTTTGAGATTTTAGGATTATGCAAAGCAAGGCAGGGAAGCCTAGAAAATCAGACTCGACTAGTTAGCTCGATCAACTAGGCCGAGTCAAAATCTAAACAAATCAAGCTCGGCCATCAAGCTCGGTTCACCAAACCGAGCTACCCCTCTATAGATCAACAATCAAGCTCGGACAGTCTAACTCGATCAGCTTGGCCGAGTTAGATCTACATACCAAACCACTCGGCCATCAAACTCGACCATGTGACCGAGTTAGAACACCCAACCCTGAGGTACAACTCCACTCTTTACCATTGTTTATACCACTCATCTTTAGTTTTTCTTATTGCTTTTTCATTCTCATACCTTCCTTTGAATCTTTTATTACACAAGGGACTGTGTAATTCAAGTTTGGGGGAGGGTTTGAGATGCATTTGATATCGTTTACTATTTTCTTATTTCAAATTTTGCATATTGAGTCTGCATAGCAGCTCATCTATTTGCATAAGAAAAACCATAAAAATTTGAAAAATTTCAGAAAAGCATTCCACAAAAACAGAGTGTTCATGTAGATTGAATTCATGTTTAGGATTGAGTCTAGATGCATTTCATATAGAATTGTGCATCTGCATAGGGGACTAGAATGATAAAAGCCTTGTAAGCATGCTGGTTTATGAAATAGTCTCAATGCCCTAGTTAATAGTTGTCTAATGCATTCCTGTAAGCTTGAAGCATAAGACCGCACCATGCCTAGATTGCATTGTTTGATATTTAGTATTGGCTGAAGCATGTCTTGATCTGATATCATCCCCTATCTATTAGAACCTTAAACTGAATTGCAATTATCATGTTTATGCTTTTAATTTGAACTCATGGATACCTTACACATATTTGGATTCTCTTACTCCTTTCACCACTCTTGTGAATCCAAGTAGCTGATTCCCATCATTGGAACAGTTTCCCCTACCTTTAACCCTGACCTTCTTTTCAAGCCAACAATACTCTATGTGTGAATGGGAGGCCTATTTCTTTGATTGAGCTTGGTAGAAAGTGTTAGGTCTGTGCCGACAAGAATGGTTTCTCATACATATAGTTCTGGTTCATAACCTTTGAGCTAGATAGAACTAGGTGGGGAACTGAACTGTAGTTAGGAGGATAGACTGGAATTTAGAATAAGGGATTTAGTTCGGTTGTATAAGCTCGGTTAGGAGACCGGGTTCACACCTCGAGTTTACTAAACCGAGTTTAATTTTTATTTTGGGATTCAAGGGAAAGAAAAGAAGAGAAAGGAAAGAAAAGAAGTTCTGGGAAAAGGTCTAAGCTGAAAATAAGAAAGCTGCTCTAGTAAAGGATTTGGGAATTGAAAAAGAAGAAAAGAAATGTATAGGCTCAGAAAGATAGAAAAGGAAAGAAAGGCAAAAAGCCCTAATGTCTTAATGAATAAGAAGAATAGAAGAGCCTTAGTTTTAAAAGAACCCAATCCGCTAGCATAAGCAAGAAACGCAAGAACCCTTTTCCTTAGAATAATTGGCAAAAGAAAGAAGAATGAGTTGATCCAAAAAGGATTCATGGCAGAAAAGTGCCAAAGGGTAGATTTAGGATCATCTTCTGGGTTTAGGATTAGGTGGTAGCAGAATCTTTGTATATGGGATGGGTAGATGAGAAATTGTTCTTGTATGCATCGGTTGGCTATCTTACCGTTAGCCTTCTCCTAAAGCTCAGTCTATTCTTGAGAGTCCCATGTTACCCATTGTTTAAACCTGTTACAAAAGGGGCCATCTTTGCCTCTTAACCTTTCTCTTTAGCCAAATGAGTTCATTGAAATTGCATAGGCCTGATCCATGGTTACAGAATTAATGAATGTTAAAGGGAATGATTGATTTGATTGCATGTGTAGGTTAAGGCTGGTGTCAGGTTTGTTCTGAAGGGTATGGCTAAAGTTTTAAAAGTAGGGTTTACTTGTTAATGCACTCTAGAACTACTAACTAGGACCTTGATGCTACTTCCTTTATCAGCATGTTTTGGCTCTGAGTCCCACCATTTCATCAACCTCACCAGCTTATATCTTATATGTTTGCTTGAGGGCAAGCAAAGACTAAGTTTGGGGGAGTTGATGTCTCTGCATTTTACTACTTTTAAACTTGCATTTCCATCCATTTTAGCATAGCTTCATCACTATTGTCACTCCATATCTATCCATTTCACTCATATAGGGTTCATAATAGGGTTCGCATATATATTGCATTTTGGAGTTGTTATCAGGTGTTAAATGAGCTTTTGGAAGCTATTCTGGACAAGAAGGTGAATACTATTTTTAGGCTCTGGATTGCACTCGACCACATGCACTCGACCATGCAACCAGAGCTGGAGGCAGAGGAAAAACACCACTCGATCACATGCACTCGACCAGGCAACCAGAGCTGGAGGCAGAGGAAAAACACCACTCGATCACATGCACTCGACTTCATGACCGAGCTGGAGGCAGAGAGGAGTTAGCACTCGGGCAAGAGCACTCGATCACGTCCACTCGACCACCAAACCGAGCTCAGGCAACCGATTCTGAGGATCCAAAGCCTGAAGCAACACCACTCGATCACACCACTCGATAACACCACTCGATTGCTAAGGACTTTAGTTTATTTTTTTTTTTTTTGTACTAGGGCTTGTGACCTAGAGTATTTATACTCTAATTAGGTCAGCAGCCGCACAATCCAAGTTTTTCACTCTCTTTTGTTCTCAGAAACCTCTCTAGATCTATCTGATTTTGTATTTGCAATTACTTTTGATCCTTTGATCCTTTTAAGTTGATTTCTTCTATTCCTTCTTCATCTCAATCTCTAGATTATGATTATGGAAACTATTTCATTTTCTGGGTTTGTGATTTTGATGATGAAGTCTGAGTAGTGATTAGGGTTCTTGAGGATGAGTTAGATCTGGGTTATGATTCATGGTGATTCTAGTTGATTTAGGGTTCTAAAGCTTAAGATCTCTTCTGGGTTAGCTGTTTCTAATGCTGATTCCCTGTACACCCACTTGGGATCTGATCTTGGTGTTTCCTTGCACATCACTTGTGAAACACAAGATCTGCTAATACCAGAGATCTGGAGCTTCTTTCCAATGATTGATCTAGGATCATAGGAAAGCAAGTTGTAGTTTGACATTTATAAGCTGTTTCTTAATGCTTATTCTCTTTATGTTTCTTTGGAATCCTATCTGAGTGTTAGTGACAGTCAATGGGGCATAGGTGTGGATTCCAAGATTAGGAAGTTTAGAGAATCTGGGGATAGATGTAACTGGGAAGTGGATCTATCACTCTTTTGATGCTTATAGTTGAGAGATCCCCTCTATGAAGTTGTTTGTTAGATCACTAGGAATCACCATGATGAATACCAGATCTAGAACTCATCCTTAGGACCTTTCTCTTCCTTGATATATTTCTACTTTTTGATACTCTGTTTTTCCTGTTCTTAGCTTGCTCTGTTTTTCTGTTCTTGTTTAGTTCTGTTTTGTTTCTATTTCTGTTTAGTTATGAATCTCTGTTTCTAGTTTCTGTTACTTGCTTATTAGTTCTTGTTTTAAGTTGTTTCACCCTGTTACTTCCATCCAGTTCAATTGGCTTAAATTAGATAGATTTGCTACATCCTGATTGCTTACAATAGTCCTGATTGGATTCGATAGCCCTTTGTCCTACAAATCGGGCAATATATAGCTTTAGGTGTAAAAACCTAGTTATCAGCTATTCACTCTTTTGTGTATTTTGACTGGTCATAACTCATTTTTGGGACTATCAGCTTGTAAATTGGCAAATCCTTGTCTATCAAGGCATTGCTTCTTCATATTAACAACCACAGGTACTTGTTTAGTCTCAATAAGTGTATTCTTTCTAAAAATCCCCACTTCACTCATAGTAACTCCTATGGGATTCAAAGAAGTATCAGAATTGGGAGATAAGTTATAACGTTTGTTTCTTACCTTGGTTTTCTTCTCCACCTTGGCAGCAAGCTGTATCACGTGATCAAGAGTCCTAATAGGCTGAAGCTCAACCATTGATGAAGATTCATCACTCAATCCTTGTACAAAGCCTACAATGCCTCCCCGTTTCAGCTCTTGCACATCTTCAAGCAATTTTTAGAGATCCATCTTCATTGAGTACACTTCAGCAGTTCTATTAACTCTCCTTTGTATTTTGTCTTGTCATAACTCCATTTTTGGGACTCTCAGCTTCTAAATGGCCATATCCTTGTCTATCAAAGCATTGCTTCTTCATTTTAACATCAAGAGGTGCTGGTTTAGTCTCAATATGTGTCTTCTTTCTACAACTCCCAACTTCACCCTCATAAACTCCTATGGGATTCAAAGAAGTATCAGAATTATTGGATAAGGTATAACGTTTGTTTCTTACTTTTGCTTTCTTCTCCACCTTGGTAGCAAGCTGTATCACGTGATCAAGAGTTCTAATAGGCTGAAGCTCGGTCAATGATGAAGATTCATTACTCAATCCTTGTATAAAGCCTACAATGCCTCCCTGTTTCACCTCTTGAACATCGCCAAGCAATTGTTAAAGATCCAACTTCATTGAGTACACTTCAGTAGTTCTATTCACTCTCCTGTGTATTTTGACTGGTCATAACTCCATTTTTCGGACTATCAGCTTGTAAATTGGCAAATCTTTGTTTATCAAGGCAATACTTCTTCATATTAACATTCACATGTACTTGTTTAGTCTCAATATGTGTCTTCTTTCTACAACTCCCAACTTCCCTCTTAGTAACTCCTATGGGATTCAAAGAAGTATCAGAATTGTGAGATCAGGTATAACGTTTGTTTCTTACCTTGGCTTTCTTCCCCACCTTGGTAGCAAGATGTATCATGTGATCAAGAGTCCTAATAGGCTGAAGCTCAACCATTGATGAAGATTCATTACTCAATCCTTGTACAAAGCCTACAATGCCTCCCTGTTTCAGCTCTTGAACATCGCCAAGCAATTGTTAGAGATCCAACTTCATTGAATACACTTCAGCAGTTCTATTAACTCTCCTTTGTATTTTGACTTGTCATAACTCTATTTTTGGGACTATCAGCTTGCAAATGGTCAAATCCTGTATATCAAAGCATTGCTTCTTCATATTAACATCAATAGGTGCTGGTTTAGTCTCAATATGTGTCTTCTTTCTACAACTCCCAACTTCACCCTCATAAACTCCTATGGGACTCAAAGAAGTATCAGAATTATGGGATAAGGTATAACGTTTAGTTCTTACCTTGGCTTTCTTCTCCACCGTGGTAGCAAGATGTATCACGAGATCAAGAGTCCAAAAAGGCTGAAGCTCAGCCATTAATGAAGATTCATCACTCAATCCTTGTACAAAGCCTACAATACCTCCATGTTTCAGCTCTTGTACATCGCCAAGCAATTGTTAGAGATCCAACTTCATTGAGTACACTTCAGCAGTGCTATACACTCTCATGTGTATTTTGACTGGTCATAACTCATTTTTGGGACTATCAGCTTGTAAATTGGCAAATCCTTGTCTATCAAGGCATTGCTTCTTAATATTAACAACCACAGGTACTTGTTTAGTCTCAATAAGTGTATTCTTTCTAAAAATCCCCACTTCACTCTTAGTAACTCATATGGGATTCAAAGAAGTATCAGAATTGGGAGATAAGGTATAACGTTTGTTTCTTACCTTGGTTTTCTTCTCCACCTTGGTAGCAAGCTGTATCACGTGATCAAGAGTCCTAATAAGCTGAAACTCAACCATTGATGAAGATTCATCACTCAATCCTTGTACAAAGCCTACAATGCCTCCATGTTTCACTTCTTGAACATCGCCAAGCAATTGCTAGAGATCCATCTTCATTGAGTACACTTCTGCAGTTCTATTCACTCTCCTTTGTATTTTGACTTATTAGAACTCCATTTTTGGGACTGTCAGCTTCTAAATGGCCAAATCCTTGTCTATCAAAGCATTGCTTCTTCATTTTAACATCTAGAGGTGCTGGTTTAGTCTTAATATGTGTCTTCTTTCTACAACTCCCAACTACACCCTCATAAACTCCTATGGGATTCAAAGAAGTATCAGATATATGGGATAAGGTATAACGTTTGTTTCTTACTTTTGCTTTCTTCTCCACCTTGGTAGCAAGCTGTATCACGTGATCAAGAGTCCTAATAGGCTGAAGCTCAGCCAATGATGAAGATTCATCACTCAATCCTTGTACAAAGCCTACAACGCCTCCATGTTTCACCTCTTGAACATCGCCAAGCAATTGTTAAAGATTCAACTTCATTGAGTACACTTCAGTAGTTCTATTCACTCTCCTGTGTATTTTGACTGGTCATACCTCCATTTTTTGGACTATCAATTGTAAATTGGCAAATCCTTGTTTATCAATGCAATACTTCTTCATATTAACATCCACAGGTATTTGTTTAGTCTCAATATGTATCTTCTTTCTGCAACTCCCAACTTCCCTCTTAGTAACTCCTATGGGATTCAAAGAAGTATCAGAATTGTGAGATAAGGTATAACGTTTGTTTCTTACCTTGGCATTCTTCCCCACCTTGGTAGCAAGATGTATCACGTGATCAAGAGTCCTAATATGTCGAAACTCAGCCATTGATGAAGATTCATCACTCAATCCTTGTACAAAGCCTACAATGCCTCCCTGTTTCAGTTTTTGCACATCGCCAAGCAATTATTAGAGATCCAACTTCATTGAATACACTTCAGCAGCTCTATTAACTCTCCTTTGTATTTTGACTTGTCATAACTCTATTTTTGGGACTATCAGCTTGCAAATGGTCAAATCCTGTATATCAAAGCATTGCTTCTTCATATTAACATCAATAGGTGCTGGTTTAGTCTCAATATGTGTCTTCTTTCTACAACTCCCAACTTCACCCTCATAAACTCCTATGGGACTCAAAGAAGTATCAGAATTATGGGATAAGGTATAACGTTTAGTTCTTACCTTGGCTTTCTTCTCCACCGTGGTAGCAAGATGTATCACGAGATCAAGAGTCCAAAAAGGCTGAAGCTCAGCCATTAATGAAGATTCATCACTCAATCCTTGTACAAAGCCTACAATACCTCCATGTTTCAGCTCTTGTACATCGCCAAGCAATTGTTAGAGATCCAACTTCATTGAGTACACTTCAGCAGTGCTATACACTCTCATGTGTATTTTGACTGGTCATAACTCATTTTTGGGACTATCAGCTTGTAAATTGGCAAATCCTTGTCTATCAAGGCATTGCTTCTTAATATTAACAACCACAGGTACTTGTTTAGTCTCAATAAGTGTATTCTTTCTAAAAATCCCCACTTCACTCTTAGTAACTCATATGGGATTCAAAGAAGTATCAGAATTGGGAGATAAGGTATAACGTTTGTTTCTTACCTTGGTTTTCTTCTCCACCTTGGTAGCAAGCTGTATCACGTGATCAAGAGTCCTAATAAGCTGAAACTCAACCATTGATGAAGATTCATCACTCAATCCTTGTACAAAGCCTACAATGCCTCCATGTTTCACCTCTTGAACATCGCCAAGCAATTGCTAGAGATCCATCTTCATTGAGTACACTTTTGCAGTTCTATTCACTCTCCTTTGTATTTTGACTTATTAGAACTCCATTTTTGGGACTGTCAGCTTCTAAATGGCCAAATCCTTGTCTATCAAAGCATTGCTTCTTCATTTTAACATCTAGAGGTGCTGGTTTAGTCTTAATATGTGTCTTCTTTCTACAACTCCCAACTACACCCTCATAAACTCCTATGGGATTCAAAGAAGTATCAGATATATGGGATAAGGTATAACGTTTGTTTCTTACTTTTGCTTTCTTCTCCACCTTGGTAGCAAGCTGTATCACGTGATCAAGAGTCCTAATAGGCTGAAGCTCAGCCAATGATGAAGATTCATCACTCAATCCTTGTACAAAGCCTACAACGCCTCCATGTTTCACCTCTTGAACATCGCCAAGCAATTGTTAAAGATTCAACTTCATTGAGTACACTTCAGTAGTTCTATTCACTCTCCTGTGTATTTTGACTGGTCATACCTCCATTTTTTGGACTATCAATTGTAAATTGGCAAATCCTTGTTTATCAATGCAATACTTCTTCATATTAACATCCACAGGTATTTGTTTAGTCTCAATATGTATCTTCTTTCTGCAACTCCCAACTTCCCTCTTAGTAACTCCTATGGGATTCAAAGAAGTATCAGAATTGTGAGATAAGGTATAACGTTTGTTTCTTACCTTGGCATTCTTCCCCACCTTGGTAGCAAGATGTATCACGTGATCAAGAGTCCTAATATGTCGAAACTCAGCCATTGATGAAGATTCATCACTCAATCCTTGTACAAAGCCTACAATGCCTCCCTGTTTCAGTTTTTGCACATCGCCAAGCAATTATTAGAGATCCATCTTCATTGAGTACACTTCAGCAGTTCTATTCACTCTCCTTTGTATTTTGACTTGTCATAACTCCATTTTTGGGACTCTCAGCTTCTAAATGGCCAAATCCTTGTCTATAAAAGCATTACTTCTTCATATTAAAATCAAGAGGTGCTGGTTTAGTCTCAATATCTGTCTTCGTTATACAACTCCCTACTTCACCCTCATAAACTCCTATGGGATTCAAAGAAGTATCAGAATTATGGGATAAGGTATAACGTTTGTTTCTTACTTTTGCTTTCTTCTCCACCTTGGTAACAAGCTGTATCACGTGATCAAGAGTCCTAATAGGCTGAAGCTCAGCCAATGATGAAGATTCATCACTCAATCCTTGTACAAAGCCTACAATGCCTCCATGTTTCACCTCTTGAACATCGCCAAGCAATTGTTAAAGATCCAACTTCATTGAGTACACTTTAGTAGTTCTATTTAGTCTCATGTGTATTTTGACTGGTCATGATTCCATTTTTTGGACTATCTACTTGTAAATTGGCAAATCCTTGTTTATCAAGGCAATACTTCTTCATATTAACATCCACAGGTATTTGTTTAGTCTCAATATGTGTCTTCTTTCTGCAACTCTCAATTTCCCTCTTAGTAACTCCTATGTGATTCAAAGAAGTATTAGAATTGTGAGATAAAGTATAACGTTTGTTTCTTACCTTGGTTTTCTTCTCCACCTTGGTAGCAAGTTGTATCATGTGATCAAGAGTCCTAATAGGCTGAAGCTCAGCCAGTGATGAAGATTCATCACTCAATCCTTGTACAAAGCCTACAATGCCTCCCTGTTTCAGCTCTTGAACATCGCCAAGCCATTGTTAGAGATCCATATTCATTGAGTACACTTCAGCAGTTCTATTCACTCTCCTTTGTATTTTGACTTGTCAAAACTCCATTTTTGGGACTATCAGCTTGTAAATTGGCAAATCCTTGTATATCAAAGCAATACTTCTTCATATTAACATCCAGAGGTGCTGGTTTAGTCTTAATATGTGTCATCATTGTACAACTCCCAACTTTACTCACATAAACTCCTATGGGATTCAAAGAAGTTTCAAAATTGTGAGATAAGGTATAACATTTGTTTCTTACCTTGGTTTTCTTCTCCACCCTGGTAGCAAGCTGTATCACGTGATCAAAAGTCCTAAGAGGCTGAAGCTCAGCCACTGATGAAGATTCATCAGTCAATCCTTGTACAAAGCCTACAATGCCTCCCTGTTTCAGCTCTTGAACATCGCCAAGCAATTGTTAGAGATCCAACTTCATTGAATACACTTCAGCAGTTCTATTAACTATCCTTTGTATTTTGACTTGTCATAACTCTATTTTTGGGACTCTCAGCTTCTAAATGGCCAAATCCTTGTCTATAAAAGCATTGCTTCTTCATATTAACATCAAGAGGTGCTGGTTTAGTCTCAATATCTGTCTTCGTTATACAACTCCCTACTTCACCCTCATAAACTCCTATGGGATTCAAAGAAGTATCAGAATTATGGGATAAGGTATAACGTTTGTTTCTTACTTTTGCTTTCTTCTCCACCTTGGTAACAAGCTGTATCACGTGATCAAGAGTCCTAATAGGCTGAAGCTCAGCCAATGATGAAGATTCATCACTCAATCCTTGTACAAAGCCTACAATGCCTCCATGTTTCACCTCTTGAACATCGCCAAGCAATTGTTAAAGATCCAACTTCATTGAGTACACTTCAGTAGTTCTATTTAGTCTCATGTGTATTTTGACTGGTCATGACTCCATTTTTTGGACTATCAACTTGTAAATTGGCAAATCCTTGTTTATCAAGGCAATACTTCTTCATATTAACATCCACAGGTATTTGTTTAGTCTCAATATGTGTCTTCTTTCTGCAACTCCCAATTTCCCTCTTAGTAACTCCTATGTGATTCAAAGAAGTATCAGAATTATGGGATAAGGTATAACGTTTGTTTCTTACTTTTGCTTTCTTCTCCACCTTGGTAGGAAGCTGTATCACGTGATCAAGAGTCCTAATAGGCTGAAGCTCAGCCAATGATGAAGATTCATCACTCAATCCTTGTACAAAGCCTACAATGCCTCCATGTTTCACCTCTTGAACATCGCCAAGCAATTGTTAAAGATCCAACTTCATTGAGTACACTTCAGTATTTCTATTCACTCTCCGGTGTATTTTGACTGGTCATAACTCCATTTTTTGGACTATCAGCTTGTAAAGTGGCAAATCCTGGTTTATCAAGACAATACTTCTTCATATTAACATCCACAAGTATTTGTTTAGTCTCAATATGTGTCTTCTTTCTACAACTCCCAATTTCCCTCTTAGTATAACTCCTATGTGATTCAAAGAAGTATCAGAATTATGAGATAAGGTATAACGTTTGTTTCTTACCTTGGTTTTCTTCTCCACCCTGGTAGCAAGCTGTATCACGTGATCAAGAGTCCTAATAGGCTGAAGCTCAGCCAATGATGAAGATTCATCAGTCAATCCTTGTACAAAGCCTACAATGCCTCCCTGTTTCAGCTCTTGAACATCGCCAAGCAATTGTTAGAGATCCAACTTCATTGAATACACTTCAGCAGTTCTATTAACTATCCTTTGTATTTTGACTTGTCATAACTCTATTTTTGGGACTATCAGCTTGTAAATGGTCAAATCCTGTATATCAAAGCATTGCTTCTTCATATTAACATCAATAGGTGCTGGTTTAGTCTCAATATGTGTCTTCTTATTAAAACTCCCACCGTCACCCTCATAAACTCCTATGGGATTCAAAGAAGTATCAGAATTATGGGATAAGGTATAACGTTTAGTTCTTACCTTGGCTTTCTTCTCCACCGTGGTAGCAAGATGTATCACGAGATCAAGAGTCCAAAAAGGCTGAAGCTCAGCCATTAATGAAGATTCATCACTCAATCCTTGTACAAAGCCTACAATACCTCCATGTTCCAGCTCTTGTACATCGCCAAGCAATTGTTAGAGATCCAACTTCATTGAGTACACTTCAGTAGTGCTATTCACTCTCCTGTGTATTTCGACTGGTCATAACTCATTTTTCGGACTATCAGCTTGTAAATTGGCAAATCCTTGTTTATCTAGGCATTGCTTCTTCATATTAACATCCACAGGTACTTGTTTAGTCTCAATATGTGTATTCTTTCTAAAAATCCCCACTTCACTCTTAGTAACTCCTATGGGATTCAAAGAAGTATAAGAATTAGGAGATAAGGTATAACGTTTGTTTCTTACCTTGGTTTTCTTCTCCACATTGGTAGAAAGCTGTATCACATGATCAAGAGTCCTAATAAGCTGAAACTCAGCCATTGATGAAGATTCATCAATCAATCCTTGTACAAAGCCTACAATGCCTCCCTGTTTCAGCTCTTGAACATTGCCAAGCAATTGCTAGAGATCCATCTTCATTGAGTACACTTCAGCAGTTCTATTCACTCTCCTTTGTATTTTGACTTATTAGAACTCCATTTTTGGGACTATCAGCTTCTAAATGGCCAAATCCTTGTCTATCAAAGCATTGCTTCTTCATATTAACATCTAGAGGTGCTGGTTTAGTCTTAATATGTGTCTTTTTTCTACAACTCTCAACTTCACCCTCATAAACTCCTATGGGATTCAAAGAAGTATTAGAATTATGGGATAAGGTATAACGTTTGTTTCTTACTTTTGCTTTCTTCTCCACCTTGGTAGCAAGCTGTATCACGTGATCAAGAGTCCTAATAGGCTGAAGCTCAGCCAATGATGAAGATTCATCACTCAATCCTTGTACAAAGCCTACAATGCCTCCCTGTTTCAGTTTTTGCACATCGCCAAGCAATTATTAGAGATCCATCTTCATTGAGTACACTTCAGCAGTTCTATTCACTCTCCTTTGTATTTTGACTTGTCATAACTCCATTTTTGGGACTCTCAGCTTCTAAATGGCCAAATCCTTGTCTATCAAAGCATTGCTTCTTCATATTAACATCAAGAGGTGCTGGTTTAGTCTCAATATGTGTCTTCTCTCTACAACTCCCAACTTCACCCTCATAAACTCCTATGGGATTCAAAGAAGTATCAGAATTATGGGATAAGGTATAACGTTTGTTTCTTACTTTTGCTTTCTTCTCCACCTTGGTAGCAAGCTGTATCACCTGATCAAGAGTCCTAATAAGCTGAAGCTCAGCCAATGATGAAGATTCATCACTCAATCCTTGTACAAAGCCTACAATGCCTCCATGTTTCACCTCTTGAACATCGCCAAGCAATTGTTAAAGGTCCAACTTCATTGAGTACACTTCAGTAGTTCTATTCACTCTCCTGTGTATTTTGACTGGTCATAACTCTATTTTTTTGACTATCAGCTTGTAAATTGGCAAATCCTTGTTTATCAAGGCAATACTTCTTCATATTAACATCCACATGTATTTGTTTAGTCTCAATATGTGTCTTCTTTCTACAACTCCCAATTTCCCTCTTAGTAACTCCTATGGGATTCAAAGAAGTATCAGAATTATGGGATAAGGTATAACGTTTGTTTCTTACTTTTGTTTTCTTCTCCACCTTGGTAGCAAGCTGTATCACGTGATCAAGAGTCCTAATAGGCTGAAGCTCAGCCAATGATGAAGATTCATCACTCAATCCTTGTACAAAGCCTACAATGCCTCCCTGTTTCAGCTCTTGAACATCGCCAAGCAATTGTTAGAGATCCATATTCATTGAGTACACTTCAGCAGTTCTATTCACTCTCCTTTGTATTTTGACTTGTCAAAACTCCATATTTGGGACTATCAGCTTGTAAATTGGCAAATCCTTGTATATCAAAGCAATGTTTCTTCATATTAACATCCAGAGGCGCTGGTTTAGTCTCAATATGTGTCATCATTGTACAACTCCCAACTTTACTCACATAAACTCCTATGGGATTCAAAGAAGTATCAAAATTGTGAGATAAGGTATAACGTTTGTTTCTTACCTTGGTTTTCTTCTCCACCCTGGTAGCAAGCTGTATCACGTGATCAAGAGTCCTAATAGGCTGAAGCTCAGCCAATGATGAAGATTCATCAGTCAATCCTTGTACAAAGCCTACAATGCCTCCCCGTTTCAGCTCTTGAACATCGCCAAGCAATTGTTAGAGATCCAACTTCATTGAATACACTTCAGCAGTTCTATTAACTATCCTTTGTAATTTGACTTGTCATAACTCTATTTTTGGGACTATCAGCTTGTAAATGGTCAAATCCTGTATATCAAAGCATTGCTTCTTCATATTAACATCAATAGGTGCTGGTTTACTCTCAATATGTGTCTTCTTACTAAAACTCCCACCGTCACCCTCATAAACTCCTATGAGATTCAAAGAAGTATCAGAATTATGGGATAAGGTATAACTTTTAGTTCTTACCTTGGCATTCTTCTCCACCGTGGTAGCAAGATGTATCACGGGATCAAGAGTCCAAAAAGGCTGAAGCTCAGCCATTAATGAAGATTCATCACCCAATACTTGTACAAAGCCTACAATACCTCCATGTTCCAGCTCTTGTACATCGCCAAGCAATTGTTAGAGATCCAACTTCATTGAGTACACTTCAGAAGTGCTATTCACTCTCCTGTGTATTTCGACTGGTCATAACTCATTTTTGGGACTATCATCTTGTAAATTGGCAAATCCTTGTCTATCAAGGCATTGCTTCTTCATATTAACATCCACAGGTACTTTTTTAGTCTCAATATGTGTATTCTTTCTAAAAATCCCCACTTCACTCTTAGTAACTCCTATGGGATTCAAAGAAGTATCAGAATTTGGAGATAAGGTATAACGTTTGTTTCTTACCTTGGTTTTCTTCTCCACATTGGTAGAAAGCTGTATCACATGATCAAGAGTCCTAATAAGCTGAAACTCAGCCATTGATGAAGATTCATCAATCAACCCTTGTACAAAGCCTACAATGCCTCCCTGTTTCAGCTCTTGAACATCGCCAAGCTATTGCTAGAGATCCATCTTCATTGAATACACTTCAGCAGTTCTATTCACTCTCCTTTGTATTTTGACTTATTAGAACTCCATTTTTGGGACTATCAGCTTCTAAATGGCCAAATCCTTGTCTATCAAAGCATTGCTTCTTCATATTAACATCTAGAGGTGCTGGTTTAGTCTTAATATGTGTCTTCTTTCTACAACTCCCAACTTCACCCTCATAAACTCCTATAGGATTCAAAGAAGTATCAGAATTATGGGATAAGGTATAACGTTTGTTTCTTACTTTTGCTTTCTTCTCCACCTTGGTAGCAAGCTGTATCACGTGATCAAGCGTCCTAATAGGCTGAAGCTCAGCCAATGATGAAGATTCATCACTCAATCCTTGTACAAAGCCTACAATGCCTCCCTGTTTCAGTTTTTGCACATCGCCAAGCAATTATTAGAGATCCATCTTCATTGAGTACACTTCAGCAGTTCTATTCACTCTCCTTTGTATTTTGACTTGTCATAACTCCATTTTTGGGACTCTCAGCTTCTAAATGGCCAAATCCTTGTCTATCAAAGCATTGCTTCTTCATATTAACATCAAGAGGTGCAGGTTTAGTCTCAATATGTGTCTTCTTTCTACAACTCCCAACTTCACCCTCATAAACTCCTATGGGATTCAAAGAAGTATCAGAATAATGGGATAAGGTATAACGTTTATTTCTTACTTTTGCTTTCTTCTCCACCTTGGTAGCAAGCTGTATCACGTGATCAAGAGTCCTAATAAGCTGAAGCTCAGCCAATGATGAAGATTAATCACTCAATCCTTGTACAAAGCCTACAATGCCTCCATATTTCACCTCTTGAACATCGCCAAGCAATTGTTAAAGATCCAACTTCATTGAGTACACTTCAGTAGTTCTATTCACTCTCCTGTGTATTTTGACTGGTCATAACTCCATTTTTTGGACTATCAGCTTGTAAATTGGCAAATCCTTGTTTATCAAGGCAATACTTCTTCATATTAACATCCACATGTATTTGTTTAGTCTCAATATGTGTCTTCTTTCTACAACTCCCAATTTCCCTCTTAGTTACTCCTATGTGATTCAAAGAAGTATTAGAATTGTGAGATAAGGTATAACTTTTGTTTCTTACCTTGATTTTCTTCTCCACCTTGGTAGCAAGCTGTATCACGTGATCAAGAGTCCTAATAGGCTGAAGCTCAGTGATATATGGAGTTTTTAGGCTCGGGTCTATCAAATAAACCCTTCGTACGTTGTGTACTTGAGGATCGAATCCACAGGGAAACAAGAACAACACAATAGGAATACAAGACACTATCTAATCTAAATGATATAAAAATTGGTTTAGTAAACAAGAAATTAAACAAGATGAAATGACTAACTAAAAGACTAACAAGCTAAAGCATTAGGCTTTAAGGCAATTCCGGATATCAATAGCTAGTGAATAAAATGAGCATGGGTTTCAACACTTTTAAGTACCGTTCTAGAACATGAACGCAAGGTGGATTAACCCACTCTCGTGGCCTTAACCCCTAAACTTGACTATTTGAAAACTAAACTCTCGTTTGATTTCTCCTAACCAAATTAGCATTAACATACAAGTTCACTAAGTTCACAATGATGATCTAGCATCAACTCTCGCAGGCTAGAGATACAAAGCTTAATTCACAAGGTTCAAGCTCTCTATAACATGATTAGTGCTTATAGAACAACCTAAAATCAAGACTAAGTTAATTACTCTTAATCTAGCATTAAGGATACATGAATCAAAGAACCTATGGATTAGAAACCCCAAATATCTAATCAATTCAACAAGCCATCAAGATCCTTCAAGAACCCTAAAACCTAAATGTGAAATTACTCACACATAATCAAAGAAACAACAAAATAAACCATAGAAAGCATAATAGTATTGAAATAAACAACAAAAGATACAAGAAAACTTCTCCAAGTGTTTGATGAAGGGAGAAGCTTCAAGATCCAAGAACTCTCTAGAACAGTGTTTTAGGCGTCCAAAAGCTTTAGAAAAAAATCTGATTCTGTTTTAGTAGGTTTAGGTGGGATAGTTATAGACATAGGTGTAAAAGTGTGTGTGCGGCTGGGAGGATCGGTCGATCCACAAGTCGGATCGATCGATCCCCAATTTACGGACATAATATCTTCAAGGCGGCTGGCTGGGGATCGGTCGATCTGCATGGAGGATCGGTCGATCTGCATGGAGGATCGGTCGATCTGCATGGAGAATCGGTCGATCTGTTGTGTCCGGAGAAAATGTCCGTGGAGCATGGATCGGTCGATCCCGTGGTGCGATCGGTCGATCCTTGTCCTAATCCTCCAATTGTTTCATCTTCGCGCTGGATTGACCTGTCTTCAGTAAAATGCGTATAACTTTCCAACCATAAATGGGAATCACTTCAAACCAGTCCCAAATGAAAGCTAACTCCTTTGTCTACAACCTTTATCAAGGAATCTGGATCTAAAACGCAAGTTAAAGCCTTCATCTGAGTATATCTTTGAGACGCTTCAGAATGGTTCTGCATGATCATTTCTCTTATTTTCTTCCAAATGATCTCTAATCCAAACTTCAAGTCTCCATGGTATTCCATTCACCTAAAAAGAATCGAAACATGTGCAATATGCAAATAAAACAACCTAGGACTCTAAGATGTGATACCATGCAAATACAAGACTCAAATGCATGAAAAATTCCTAAAACTATACAAAATGGGAACTAAGAATCTATGAAACTAAACCATAAAAACATGTAAAATATAAGGATATCAACTCCCCCCAACTTGTCCATTGCTTGTCCGCAAGCAAACAAGTAGAAACAGTTATAGGCAAGTTTGAAAAAGCTAGAAAATTCCAAACGAAGGATTAAACGCGTTGTCCTCTAAGATGGTTATAAGGTGCAAGAACAAACATTTCATTCTTTCGGTAAACTCTTAAACTTAAGCAAAAATTCACAATCAAATCGAAAACTTCTCTTTAACATTCATTATGATCTTTTTAGTGCGGTCTTGCTAAGGGAAACCAAATCATTCTCAATCGGTTTGTGGGTTAAAGCTTTTTGAGGTGGTTTCAGAAGTGTTTCTCTTTTGGGTAGCTTCTCTCAAAACATAGGAATGCTTTATCAAATACAAAATCTATCTAAGAAAGGGAACAATTGATGCATACAAAGTTTAATTCTCGTTATTCTACCCAATCTTATGAAATGCATCCTAGTTTCTACCCTTTTCGTAACCTTAAACCTCATGATCAATCTCTTTTATTAGCTTCATAGGGAAAATATTTTCATGAAACACTTAGCTCTTTTTATCTCTTTATTTTTTTTCTTTTCTTATTTACAATTGAGACTTAGAGCTCTTTAACTTTTCATTTAGCTTCCCTAAGCATTCCTTTTATCATATTGATCAAGCTTTTTTTTTTTTTTTTTTTTTTTTTTTTTTTTTTTTTTTTTTTTTTAATCCTAACAAACTACCCAATCAAACCAATCATGTCTTTCATTCCCATCCTAATTGCTAGACTTACCATTGCTAGCTTAGAACGAGAGTTAAGCCTTTGTCGTTCCCGATACTCTCAAGTTTTTGCAAAATCAAAGCATTATCAACAAGAGGCCTCACTCATCAAATACCTTAAGGGGTTTGAAAGGAATGGTTAAAGTTATAGGTAGGGAAACCACTCTTAAAGTGAGAATGGCCATTCGGGTAAACACAAGGGTGGTAAAACGGAATAGAAAACCCGAATGTGACATATAGTCTACCATGAGAATGCATTCAAATCGCCATAAACAAGAGTATTATATTCAAATTAAGTTCAAATTTCTAGAGAAATTTCAAAAATAGAGCGAGTTTTACCCAAGTAGAAGTTCAAGATAAGTTCAAGCAATAAATAACCATGACTAAGGGCAACGATTTTAATCCTAAGCGTGAACTTCCACAAAGCTAATATCCCATATGCATATGAAAACCTATATTCTTCTAGACTCAAATCCTAGTATTACGATGAGGTGTAAAGCTACATGATGAAAATGAGAAAAATTTGATTTTTGTTTAGACAATGCATGACTCAAAGAACAGAAAATCAAAAGCAAACACAACGTTAAATACTAATGTCTCGTACTCCCCCCAAATTATTTCGCACCGTCTCGGTGTGAGAATAAACTTGAGAAAGAGAAAGAGAACACATGATACAAAGATAAACAAAATGTAGTATGTACGCGAGAAACGAATTGTACCTATTACCATGGAGAGGATAAGAAAGAGTATGAGTCATCTATTTGCAGCCTTTTTTTGTAAACAATCCACCTTCACCAACGTCTCATCGATTTCTCATAAGTCATTGCTCTAGAAGTGGAGTTTGTTGATTTAAGTGCATTTAGGTTGTCCGATCGGCAACCGCTTTGACTACTCACCAATTTCCTATAAAATCAAAACACACAAAAATAAAAATAAAATCACACTCACACATATATATATATAAAAGTATATATAAAGGATAGAATTGGGGGAGTCCCCAATGGCTCGTTTAACGTCGCTTAAGCTTGACAGTGGATATTGGTTTAGGTGGGAGTGAAGGTTGAGCTTGGATCACCAGGATCATACTCATCGTAGAACCATCCCCTAAACTCGTTCATCCTAATCTCCTCAAAAGGAGTCCTCCTCGGAGAATCATTGAACCAGTCCCTTAATTCTTTCATCATATTCTTCTCAAAAGGGGTCTTCCATGGACCACGAAAGCTCAATGGTGTGGTGGGGAGTATGCCAAGATGTTTGTTGAACTGTTGTGTCATTGGAGATTCTTCTTTTTCATTCTCTTCGGAGGCTTCTTCAATGATAGTCTCTTGTTCCTCCATAAGTGTTTCTCCATATGACTCTTGTTCGGAATCATGTTGCTGCATCTCTTCTATGGTTGAGAGCTCATTTTGGGCTGTGCTCTCGCTTGTGATCTCTATGCACTCAACAACTGAACCATCTTCACAAGGATCTTCAAAAGTTTCCTCAACCGTTCCTTCTTCTTCTTCTTCTTCGATCCACTGTGTAAGTTCGATTTTGATGGACTCCACATGTGTTGGCTCAACAACTTGAGCATCTTGAGACCAACGTCCAAAATTGGTCTTCATGCTCTCGCTGATTTCTTTTTGGTTTTCCAACGCCAACTTCAACATGTTGAAGATCTCTTCCTTATCTGAGATTTGGGAAGAGTATGTTACTTCTTGTTCATGCTCCATGTTCCAAGATTGGTACTCTTGATACTCTTGTTCATGCTCCATGTATCCTACACCATACCCATATTGATACTCTTGAGATGAGTATCCATTAGGAAGACCTTCTTGATAAGTGGATGAGCTTTCAAAACCATGATGACTTGTAGGGTCCCAAGCCATCTCTCTTTGTTGAGCTTCTAGAATTAATTTCAACATTGAAATCAATTCTGAAGCCATGCTTTCTCTCTTGTGATTGTGCCTTGCAAAAAGAACAAACACTTGAAAAGAAGTTAGTAACCACACAAACAAAAACAAAAACAAAAAGCTTAGTCTCAAATAGAATCTAAATCCTAATGGCTATTGCTAGTTTCCCCGGCAACGGCGCCAATTTGATATATGGAGTTTTTAGGCTCGGGTCTATCAAATAAACCCTTCGTACGTTGTGTACTTGAGGATCGAATCCACAGGGAAACAAGAACAACACAATAGGAATACAAGACACTATCTAATCTAAACGATATAAAAATTGGTTTAGTAAACAAGAAATTAAACAAGATGAAATAACTAACTAAAAGACTAACAAGCTAAAGCATTAGGCTTTAAGGCAATTCCGAATATCAATAGCTAGTGAATAAAATGAGCATGGGTTTCAACACTTTTAAGTACCGTTCTAGAACATGAACGCAAGGTGGATTAACCCACTCTCGTGGCCTTAACCCCTAAACTTGACTATTTGAAAACTAAACTCTCGTTTGATTTCTCCTAACCAAATTAGCATTAACATACAAGTTCACTAAGTTCACAATGATGATCTAGCATCAACTCTCACAGGCTAGAGATACAAAGCTTAATTCACAAGGTTCAAGCTCTCTATAACATGATTAGTGCTTATAGAACAACCTAAAATCAAGACTAAGTTAATTACTCTTAATCTAGCATTAAGGATACATGAATCAAAGAACCTATGGATTAGAAACCCCAAATATCTAATCAATTCAACAAGCCATCAAGATCCTTCAAGAACCCTAAAACCTAAATGTGAAATTACTCACACATAATCAAAGAAACAACAAAATAAACCATAGAAAGCATAATAGTATTGAAATAAACAACAAAAGATACAAGAAAACTTCTCCAAGTGTTTGATGAAGGGAGAAGCTTCAAGATCCAAGAACTCTCTAGAACAGTGTTTTAGGCGTCCAAAAGCTTTAGAAAAAAATCTGATTCTGTTTTAGTAGGTTTAGGTGGGATAGTTATAGACATAGGTGTAAAAGTGTGTGTGCGGCTGGGAGGATCGGTCGATCCACAAGTCGGATCGATCGATCCCCAATTTACGGACATAATATCTTCAAGGCGGCTGGCTGGGGATCGGTCGATCTGCATGGAGGATCGGTCGATCTGCATGGAGGATCGGTCGATCTGCATGGAGGATCGGTCGATCTGTTGTGTCCGGAGAAAATGTCCGTGGAGCATGGATCGGTCGATCCCGTGGTGCGATCGGTCGATCCTTGTCCTAATCCTCCAATTGTTTCATCTTCGCGCTGGATTGACCTGTCTTCAGTAAAATGCGTATAACTTTCCAACCATAAATGGGAATCACTTCAAACCAGTCCCAAATGAAAGCTAACTCCTTTGTCTACAACCTTTATCAAGGAATCTGGATCTAAAACGCAAGTTAAAGCCTTCATCTGAGTATATCTTTGAGACGCTTCAGAATGGTTCTGCATGATCATTTCTCTTATTTTCTTCCAAATGATCTCTAATCCAAACTTCAAGTCTCCATGGTATTCCATTCACCTAAAAAGAATCGAAACATGTGCAATATGCAAATAAAACAACCTAGGACTCTAAGATGTGATACCATGCAAATACAAGACTCAAATGCATGAAAAATTCCTAAAACTATACAAAATGGGAACTAAGAATCTATGAAACTAAACCATAAAAACATGTAAAATATAAGGATATCACTCAGCCAGTGATGAAGATTCATCACTCAATCCTTGTACAAAGCCTACAATGCCTCCCTGTTTCAGCTCTTGAACATCGCCAAGCAATTGTTAGAGATCCATATTCATTGAGTACACTTCAGCAGTTCTATTCACTCTCCTTTGTATTTTGACTTGTCAAAACTCCATTTTTGGGACTATCAGCTTGTAAATTGGCAAATCCTTGTATATCAAAGCAATACTTCTTCATATTAACATCCAGAGGTGCTGGTTTAGTCTCAATATGTGTCATCATTGTACAACTCCCAACTTTACTCACATAAACTCCTATGGGATTCAAAGAAGTATCAAAATTGTGAGATAAGGTATAACGTTTGTTTCTTACCTTGGTTTTCTTCTCCACCCTGGTAGCAAGCTGTATCACGTGATCAAGAGTCCTAATAGGCTGAAGCTCAGCCAACGATGAAGATTCATCAGTCAATCCTTGTACAAAGCCTACGATGCCTCCCTGTTTCAGCTCTTGAACATCGCCAAGCAATTGTTAGAGATCCAACTTCATTGAATACACTTCAGCAGTTCTATTAACTATCCTTTGTATTTTGACTTGTCATAACTCATTTTTGGGACTATCAGCTTGTAAATTGGCAAATCCTTGTCTATCAAGGCATTGCTTCTTCATATTAACATCCACAGGTACTTGTTTAGTCTCAATATGTGTATTCTTTCTAAAAATCCCCACTTCACTCTTAGTAACTCCTATGGGATTCAAAGAAGTATCAGAATTAGGAGATAAGGTATAACGTTTGTTTCTTACCTTGGTTTTCTTCTCCACATTGGTAGAAAGCTGTATCACATGATCAAGAGTCCTAATAAGCTGAAACTCAGCCATTGATGAAGATTCATCAATCAATCCTTGTACAAAGCCTACAATGCCTCCCTGTTTCAGCTCTTGAACATCGCCAAGCAATTGCTAGAGATTCATCTTCATTGAGTACACTTCAGCAGTTCTATTCACTCTCCTTTGTATTTTGACTTATTAGAACTCCATTTTTGGGACTATCAGCTTCGAAATGGCCAAATCCTTGTCTATCAAAGCATTGCTTCTTCATATTAACATCTAGAGGTGCTGGTTTAGTCTTAATATGTGTCTTCTTTCTACAACTCCCAACTTCACCCTCATAAACTCCTATAGGATTCAAAGAAGTATCAGAATTATGGGATAAGGTATAACGTTTGTTTCTTACTTTTGCTTTCTTCTCCACCTTGGTAGCAAGCTGTATCACGTGATCAAGAGTCCTAATAGGCTGAAGCTCAGCCAATGATGAAGATTCATCACTCAATCCTTGTACAAAGCCTACAACGCATCCATGTTTCACCTCTTGAACATCGCCAAGCAATTGTTAAAGATTCAACTTCATTGAGTACACTTCAGTAGTTCTATTCACTCTCCTGTGTATTTTGACTGGTCATACCTCCATTTTTTGGACTATCAACTTGTAAATTGGCAAATCCTTGTTTATCAAGGCAATACTTCTTCATATTAACATCCACAGGTATTTGTTTAGTCTCAATATGTATCTTCTTTCTGCAACTCCCAACTTCCCTCTTAGTAACTCCTATGGGATTCAAAGAAGTATCTGAATTGTGAGATAAGGTATAACGTTTGTTTCTTACCTTGGCATTCTTCCCCACCTTGGTAGCAAGATGTATCACGTGATCAAGAGTCCTAATAGGCCGAAACTCAGCCATTGATGAAGATTCATCACTCAATCCTTGTACAAAGCCTACAATGCCTCCCTGTTTCAGTTTTTGCACATCGCCAAGCAATTATTAGAGATCCATCTTCATTATGTACACTTCAGCAATTCTATTCACTCTCCTTTGTATTTTGACTTGTCATAACTCCATTTTTGGGACTCTCAGCTTCTAAATGGCCAAATCCTTGTCTATCAAAGCATTGCTTCTTCATATTAACATCAAGAGGTGATGGTTTAGTCTCAATATGTGTCTTCTTTCTACAACTCCCAACTTCACCCTCATAAACTCCTATGGGATACAAAGAAGTATCAGAATTATGGGATAAGGTATAACGTTTGTTTCTTACTTTTGCTTTCTTCTCCACCTTGGTAGAAAGCTGTATCACGTGATCAAGAGTCCTAATAAGCTGAAGCTCAGCCAAAGATGAAGATTCATCACTCAATCCTTGTACAAAGCCTACAATGCCTCCATGTTTCACCTCTTGAACATCGCCAAGCAATTGTTAAAGATCCAACTTCATTGAGTACACTTCAGTAGTTCTATTCACTCTCCTGTGTATTTTGACTGGTCATAACTCCATTTTTTGGACTATCAGCTTGTAAATTGGCAAATCCTTGTTTATCAACGCAATACTTCTTCATATTAACATCCACATGTATTTGTTTAGTCTCAATATGTGTCTTCTTTCTACAACTCCCAATTTCCCACTTAGTAACTCCTATGGGATTCAAAGAAGTATCAGAATTATGGGATAAGGTATAACATTTGTTTCTTACTATTGCTTTCTTCTCCACCTTGGTAGCAAGCTGTATCACGTGATCAAGAGTCCTAATAGGCTGAAGCTCAGCCAATGATGAAGATTCATCACTCAATCCTTGTACAAAGCCTACAATGCCTCCATGTTTCACCTCTTGAACATCGCCAAGCAATTGTTAAAGATCCAACTTCATTGAGTACACTTCAGTAGTTCTATTCACTCTCCGGTGTGTTTTGACTGGTCATAACTCCAGTTTTTGGACTATCAGCTTGTAAATTGACAAATCCTGGTTTATCAAGACAATACTTCTTCATATTAACATCCACAAGTATTTGTTTAGTCTCAATATGTGTCTTCTTTCTACAACTCCCAATTTCCCTCTTAGTAACTCCTATGTGATTCAAAGAAGTATCAGAATTGTGAGATAAGGTATAACGTTTGTTTCTTACCTTGGCTTTCTTCTCCACCTTGGTAGCAAGCTGTATCACATGATCAAGAGTCCTAATAGGCTGAAGCTCAGCCAATGATGAAGATTCATCAGTCAATCCTTGTACAAAGCCTACAATGCCTCCCTAGTTCAGCTCTTGAACAACGCCAAACAATTGTTAGAGATCCAACTTCATTGATTACACTTCAGCAGCTCTATTAACTCTCCTTTGTATTTTGACTTGTCATAACTCTATTTTTGGGACTATCAGCTTGTAAATGGTCAAATCCTGTATACCAAAGCATTGCTTCTTCATATTAACATCAATGGTCAAATCCTGTATACCAAAGCATTGCTTCTTCTTACTACAACTCCCAACTTCACCCTCATAAACTCCTATGGGATTCAAAGAAGTATCAGAATTATGGGTTAAGGTATAACAATTAGTTCTTACCTTGGCTTTCTTCTCCACCGTGGTAGCAAGATGTATCACGGGATCAAGAGTCCAAAAAGGCTGAAGATCAGCCATTAATGAAGATTCATCACTCAATCCTTGTACAAAGCCTACAATACCTCCATGTTCCAGCTCTTGTACATCGCCAAGCAATTGTTAGAGATCGAACTTCATTGAGTACACTTCAGCAGTGCTATTCACTCTCCTGTGTATTTTGACTGGTCATAACTCATTTTTGGGACTATCAGCTTGTAAATTGGCAAATCCTTGTCTATCAAGGCATTGCTTCTTCATATTAACATCCACAGGTACTTGTTTAGTCTCAATATGTGTATTCTTTCTAAAAATCCCCACTTCACTCTTAGTAACTCCTATGGGATTTAAAGAAGTATCAGAATTGGGAGATAAGGTATAACGTTTGTTTCTTACCTTGGTTTTCTTCTCCACATTGGTAGCAAGCTGTATCACATGATCAAGAGTCCTAATAGGCTGAAGCTCAGCCAGTGATGAAAATTCATCACTCAATCCTTGTACAAAGCCTACAATGCCTCCCTGTTTCAGCTCTTGAACATCGCCAAGCAATTGTTAGAGATCCATATTCATTGAGTACACTTCAGCAGTTCTATTCACTCTCATTTGTATTTTGACTTGTCAAAACTCCATTTTTGGGACTATAAGCTTGTAAATTGGCAAATCCTTGTATATCAAAGCAATACTTCTTCATATTAACATCCAGAGGTGCTGGTTTAGTCTCAATATGTGTCATCATTCTATAACTATCCTTTGTATTTTGACTTGTCATAACTCTATTTTTGGGACTATCAGCTTGTAAATGGTCAAAACCTGTATATCAAAGCATTGCTTCTTCATATTAACATCAATAGGTGCTGGTTTAGTCTCAATATGTGTCTTCTTACTAAAACTCCCACCATCACCCTCATAAACTCCTATGGGATTCAAAGAAGTATCAGAATTATGGGATAAGGTATAACGTTTAGTTCTTACCTTGGCTTTCTTCTCCACCGTGGTAGCAAGATGTATCACGGGATCAAGAGTCCAAAAAGGCTGAAGCTCAGCCATTAATGAAGATTCATCACTCAATCCTTGTACAAAGCCTACAATACCTCCATGTTCCAGCTCTTGTACATCGCCAAGCAATTGTTAGAGATCCAACTTCATTGAGTACACTTCAGCAATGCTATTCACTCTCCTGTGTATTTCGACTGGTCATAACTAATTTTTGGCACTATCAGCTTGTAAATTGGCAAATACTTGTCTATCAAGGCATTGCTTCTTCATATTAACATCCACAGGTACTTGTTTAGTCTCAATATGTGTATTCTTTCTAAAAATCTCCACTTCACTCTTAGTAACTCCTATGGGATTCAAAGAAGTATAAGAATTAGGAGATAAGGTATAACGTTTGTTTCTTACCTTGGTTTTCTTCTCCACATTGGTAGAAAGCTGTATCACATGATCAAAAGTCCTAATAAGCTGAAACTCAGCCATTGATGAAGATTCATCAATCAATCCTTGTACAAAGCCTACAATGCCTCCCTGTTTCAGCTCTTGAACATCGCCAAGCAATTGCTAGAGATCCATCTTCATTGAGTACACTTAAGCAGTTCTATTCACTCTCCTTTGTATTTTGACTTATTAGAACTCCATTTTTGGGACTATTAGCTTCTAAATGGCCAAATCCTTGTCTATCAAAGCATTGCTTCTTCATATTAACATCTAGAGGTGCTGGTTTAGTCTTAATATGTGTCTTCTTTCTACAACTCCCAACTTCACCCTCATAAACTCCTATGGGATTCAAAGAAGTATCAGAATTATGGGATAAGGTATAACGTTTGTTTCTTACTTTTGCTTTCTTCTCCACCTTGGTAGCAAGCTGTATCACGTGATCAAGAGTCCTAATAGGCTGAAGCTCAGCCAATGATGAAGATTCATCACTCAATCCTTGTACAAAGCCTACAACGCCTTCATGTTTCACCTCTTGAACATCGCCAAGCAATTGTTAAAGATTCAACTTCATTGAGTACACTTCAGTAGTTCTATTCACTCTCATGTGTATTTTGACTGGTCATACCTCCATTTTTTGGACTATCAACTTGTAAATTGGCAAATCCTTGTTTATCAAGGCAATACTTCTTCATATTAACATCCACAGGTATTTGTTTAGTCTCAATATGTATCTTCTTTCTGCAACTCCCAACTTCCCTCTTAGTAACTCCTATGGGATTCAAAGAAGTATCAGAATTGTGAGATAAGGTATAACGTTTGTTTCTTACCTTGGCATTCTTCCCCACCTTGGTAGCAAGATGTATCACGTGATCAAGAGTCCTAATAGGCCGAAACTCAGCCATTGATGAAGATTCATCACTCAATCCTTGTACAAAGCCTACAATGCCTCCCTGTTTCAGTTTTTGCACATCGCCAAGCAATTATTAGAGATCCATCTTCATTGAGTACACTTCAGCAGTTCTATTCACTCTCCTTTGTATTTTGACTTGTCATAACTCCATTTTTGGGACTCTCAGCTTCTAAATGGCCAAATCCTTGTCTATCAAAGCATTGCTTCTTCATATTAACATCAAGAGGTGCTGGTTTAGTCTCAATATGTGTCTTCTTTCTACAACTCCCAACTTCACCCTCATAAACTCCTATGGGATTCAAAGAAGTATCAGAATTATGGGATAAGGTATAACGTTTGTTTCTTACTTTTGCTTTCTTCTCCACCTTGGTAGAAAGCCGTATCACGTGATCAAGAGTCCTAATAAGCTGAAGCTCAGCCAAAGATGAAGATTCATCACTCAATCCTTGTACAAAGCCTACAATGCCTCCATGTTTCACCTCTTGAACATCGCCAAGCAATTGTTAAAGATCCAACTTCATTGAGTACACTTCAGTAGTTCTATTCACTCTCATGTGTATTTTGACTGGTCATAACTCCATTTTTTGGACTATCAGCTTGTAAATTGGCAAATCCTTGTTTATCAAGGCAATACTTCTTCATATTAACATCCACATGTATTTGTTTAGTCTCAATATGTGTCTTCTTTCTACAACTCCCAATTTCCCTATTAGTAACTCCTATGGGATTCAATGAAGTATCAGAATTATGGGATAAGGTATAACGTTTGTTTCTTACTTTTGCTTTCTTCTCCACCTTTGTAGCAAGCTGTATCACGTGATAAAGAGTCCTAATAGGCTGAAGCTCAGCCAATGATGAAGATTCATCACTCAATCCTTGTACAAAGCCTACAACGCCTCCATGTTTCACCTCTTGAACATCGCCAAGCAATTGTTAAAGATCCAACTTCATTGAGTACACTTCAGTAGTTCTATTCACTCTCCGGTGTATTTTGACTGGTCATAACTCCATTTTTTGGACTATCAGCTTGTAAATTGGCAAATCCTGGTTTATCAAGGCAATACTTCTTCATATTAACATCCACAGGTATTTGTTTAGTCTCAATATGTATCTTCTTTCTGCAACTCCCAACTTCCCTCTTAGTAACTCCTATGGGATTCAAAGAAGTATCAGAATTGTGAGATAAGGTATAACGTTTGTTTCTTACCTTGGCATTCTTCCCCACCTTGGTAGCAAGATGTATCACGTGATCAAGAGTCCTAATAGGCCGAAACTCAGCCATTGATGAAGATTCATCACTCAATCCTTGTACAAAGCCTACAATGCCTCCCTGTTTCAGTTTTTGCACATCGCCAAGCAATTATTAGAGATCCATCTTCATTGAGTACACTTCAGCAGTTCTATTCACTCTCCTTTGTATTTTGACTTGTCATAACACCATTTTTGGGACTCTCAGCTTCTAAATGGCCAAATCCTTGTCTATCAAAGCATTGCTTCTTCATATTAACATCAAGAGGTGCTGGTTTAGTCTCAATATGTGTCTTCTTTCTACAACTCCCAACTTCACCCTCATAAACTCCTATGGGATTCAAAGAAGTATCAGAATTATGGGATAAGGTATAACGTTTGTTTCTTACTTTTGCTTTCTTCTCCACCTTGGTAGAAAGCTATATCACGTGATCAAGAGTCCTAATAAGCTGAAGCTCAGCCAAAGATGAAGATTCATCACTCAATCCTTGTACAAAGCCTACAATGCCTCCATGTTTCACCTCTTGAACATCGCCAAGCAATTGTTAAAGATCCAACTTCATTGAGTACACTTCAGTAGTTCAATTCACTCTCCTGTGTATTTTGACTGGTCATAACTCCATTTTTTGGACTATCAGCTTGTAAATTGGCAAATCCTTGTTTATCAACGCAATACTTCTTCATATTAACATCCACATGTATTTGTTTAGTCTCAATATGTGTCTTCTTTCTACAACTCCCAATTTCCCTCTTAGTAACTCCTATGGGATTCAAAGAAGTATCAGAATTATGGGATAAGGTATAACATTTGTTTCTTACTTTTGCTTTCTTCTCCACCTTGGTAGCAAGCTGTATCACGTGATCAAGAGTCCTAATAGGCTGAAGCTCAGCCAATGATGAAGATTCATCACTCAATCCTTGTACAAAGCCTACAATGCCTCCATGTTTCACCTCTTGAACATCGCCAAGCAATTGTTAAAGATCCAACTTCATTGAGTACACTTCAGTAGTTCTATTCACTCTCCGGTGTGTTTTGACTGGTCATAACTCCAGTTTTTGGACTATCAGCTTGTAAATTGACAAATCCTGGTTTATCAAGACAATACTTCTTCATATTAACATCCACAAGTATTTGTTTAGTCTCAATATGTGTCTTCTTTCTACAACTCCCAATTTCCCTCTTAGTAACTCCTATGTGGTTCAAAGAAGTATCAGAATTGTGAGATAAGGTATAACGTTTGTTTCTTACCTTGGCTTTCTTCTCCACCTCGGTAGCAAGCTGTATCACGTGATCAAGAGTCCTAATAGGCTGAAGCTCAGCCAATGATAAAGATTCATCAGTCAATCCTTGTACAAAGCCTACAATGCCTCCCTAGTTCAGCTCTTGAACATCGCCAAACAATTGTTAGAGATCCAACTTCATTGAATACACTTCAGCAGCTCTATTAACTCTCCTTTGTATTTTGACTTGTCATAACTCTATTTTTGGGACTATCAGCTTGTAAATGGTCAAATCCTGTATATCAAAGCATTGCTTCTTCATATTAACATCAATAGGTGCTGGTTTAGTCTCAATATGTGTCTTCTTACTACAACTCCCAACTTCACCCTCATAAACTCCTATGGGATTCAAAGAAGTATCAGAATTATGGGTTAAGGTATAACAATTAGTTCTTACCTTGGCTTTCTTCTCCACCGTGGTAGCAAGATGTATCACGGGATCAAGAGTCCAAAAAGGCTGAAGATCAGCCATTAATGAAGATTCATCACTCAATCATCCTTGTACAAAGCCTACAATACCTCCATGTTCCAGCTCTTGTACATCGCCAAGCAATTGTTAGAGATCCAACTTCATTGAGTACACTTCAGCAGTGCTATTCACTCTCCTGTGTATTTTGACTGGTCATAACTCATTTTTGGGACTATCAGCTTGTAAATTGGCAAATCCTTGTCTATCAAGGTATTGCTTCTTCATATTAACATCCACAGGTACTTGTTTAGTCTCAATATGTGTATTCTTTCTAAAAATCCCCACTTCACTCTTAGTAACTCCTATGGGATTTAAAGAAGTATCAGAATTGGGAGATAAGGTATAACGTTTGTTTCTTACCTTGGTTTTCTTCTCCACATTGGTAGCAAGCTGTATCACATGATCAAGAGTCCTAATAGGCTGAAGCTCAGCCAGTGATGAAAATTCATCACTCAATCCTTGTACAAAGCCTACAATGCCTCCCTGTTTCAGCTCTTGAACATCGCCAAGCAATTGTTAGAGATCCATATTCATTGAGTACACTTCAGCAGTTCTATTCACTCTCATTTGTATTTTGACTTGTCAAAACTCCATTTTTGGGACTATAAGCTTGTAAATTGGCAAATCCTTGTATATCAAAGCAATACTTCTTCATATTAACATCCAGAGGTGCTGGTTTAGTCTCAATATGTGTCATCATTCTATAACTATCCTTTGTATTTTGACTTGTCATAACTCTATTTTTGGGACTATCAGCTTGTAAATGGTCAAAACCTGTATATCAAAGCATTGCTTCTTCATATTAACATCAATAGGTGCTGGTTTAGTCTCAATATGTGTCTTCTTACTAAAACTCCCACCATCACCCTCATAAACTCCTATGGGATTCAAAGAAGTATCAGAATTATGGGATAAGGTATAACGTTTAGTTCTTACCTTGGCTTTCTTCTCCACCGTGGTAGCAAGATGTATCACAGGATCAAGAGTCCAAAAAGGCTGAAGCTCAGCCATTAATGAAGATTCATCACTCAATCCTTGTACAAAGCCTACAATACCTCCATGTTCCAGCTCTTGTACATCGCCAAGCAATTGTTAGAGATCCAACTTCATTGAGTACACTTCAACAATGCTATTCACTCTCCTGTGTATTTCGACTGGTCATAACTAATTTTTGGCACTATCAGCTTGTAAATTGGCAAATACTTGTCTATCAAGGCATTGCTTCTTCATATTAACATCCACACGTACTTGTTTAGTCTCAATATGTGTATTCTTTCTAAAAATCTCCACTTCACTCTTAGTAACTCCTATGGGATTCAAAGAAGTATAAGAATTAGGAGATAAGGTATAACGTTTGTTTCTTACCTTGGTTTTCTTCTCCACATTGGTAGAAAGCTGTATCACATGATCAAAAGTCCTAATAAGCTGAAACTCAGCCATTGATGAAGATTCATCAATCAATCCTTGTACAAAGCCTACAATGCCTCCCTGTTTCAGCTCTTGAACATCGCCAAGCAATTGCTAGAGATCCATCTTCATTGAGTACACTTAAGCAGTTCTATTCACTCTCCTTTGTATTTTGACTTATTAGAACTCCATTTTTGGGACTATTAGCTTCTAAATGGCCAAATCCTTGTCTATCAAAGCATTGCTTCTTCATATTAACATCTAGAGGTGCTGGTTTAGTCTTAATATGTGTCTTCTTTCTACAACTCCCAACTTCACCCTCATAAACTCCTATGGGATTCAAAGAAGTATCAGAATTATGGGATAAGGTATAACGTTTGTTTCTTACTTTTGCTTTCTTCTCCACCTTGGTAGCAAGCTGTATCACGTGATCAAGAGTCCTAATAGGCTGAAGCTCAGCCAATGATGAAGATTCATCACTCAATCCTTGTACAAAGCCTACAACGCCTTCATGTTTCACCTCTTGAACATCGCCAAGCAATTGTTAAAGATTCAACTTCATTGAGTACACTTCAGTAGTTCTATTCACTCTCATGTGTATTTTGACTGGTCATACCTCCATTTTTTGGACTATCAACTTGTAAATTGGCAAATCCTTGTTTATCAAGGCAATACTTCTTCATATTAACATCCACAGGTATTTGTTTAGTCTCAATATGTATCTTCTTTCTGCAACTCCCAACTTCCCTCTTAGTAACTCCTATGGGATTCAAAGAAGTATCAGAATTGTGAGATAAGGTATAACGTTTGTTTCTTACCTTGGCATTCTTCCCCACCTTGGTAGCAAGATGTATCACGTGATCAAGAGTCCTAATAGGCCGAAACTCAGCCATTGATGAAGATTCATCACTCAATCCTTGTACAAAGCCTACAATGCCTCCCTGTTTCAGTTTTTGCACATCGCCAAGCAATTATTAGAGATCCATCTTCATTGAGTACACTTCAGCAGTTCTATTCACTCTCCTTTGTATTTTGACTTGTCATAACTCCATTTTTGGGACTCTCAGCTTCTAAATGGCCAAATCCTAGTCTATCAAAGCATTGCTTCTTCATATTAACATCAAGAGGTGCTGGTTTAGTCTCAATATGTGTCTTCTTTCTACAACTCCCAACTTCACCCTCATAAACTCCTATGGGATTCAAAGAAGTATCAGAATTATGGGATAAGGTATAACGTTTGTTTCTTACTTTTGCTTTCTTCTCCACCTTGGTAGAAAGCCGTATCACGTGATCAAGAGTCCTAATAAGCTGAAGCTCAGCCAAAGATGAAGATTCATCACTCAATCCTTGTACAAAGCCTACAATGCCTCCATGTTTCACCTCTTGAACATCGCCAAGCAATTGTTAAAGATCCAACTTCATTGAGTACACTTCAGTAGTTCTATTCACTCTCCTGTGTATTTTGACTGGTCATAACTCCATTTTTTGGACTATCAGCTTGTAAATTGGCAAATCCTTGTTTATCAACGCAATACTTCTTCATATTAACATCCACATGTATTTGTTTAGTCTCAATATGTGTCTTCTTTCTACAACTCTCAACTTCACTCTTAGTTACTCCTATGGGATTCAAAGAAGTATCAGAATTATGGGATAAGGTATAACGTTTGTTTCTTACTTTTGCTTTCTTCTCCACCTTGGTAGAAAGCTGTATCACGTGATCAAGAGTCCTAATAAGCTGAAGCTCAGCCAATGATGAAGATTCATCACTCAATCCTTGTACAAAGCCTACAATGCCTCCATGTTTCACCTCTTGAACATCGCCAAGCAATTGTTAAAGATCCAACTTCATTGAGTACACTTCAGTAGTTCTATTCACTCTCATGTGTATTTTGACTGGTCATAACTCCATTTTTTGGACTATCAGCTTGTAAATTGGCAAATCCTTGTTTATCAAGGCAATACTTCTTCATATTAACATCCACATGTATTTGTTTAGTCTCAATATGTGTCTTCTTTCTACAACTCCCAATTTCCCTATTAGTAACTCCTATGGGATTCAATGAAGTATCAGAATTATGGGATAAGGTATAACGTTTGTTTCTTACTTTTGCTTTCTTCTCCACCTTGGTAGCAAGCTGTATCACGTGATCAAGAGTCCTAATAGGCTGAAGCTCAGCCAATGATGAAGATTCATCACTCAATCCTTGTACAAAGCCTACAACGCCTCCATGTTTCACCTCTTGAACATCGCCAAGCAATTGTTAAAGATCCAACTTCATTGAGTACACTTCAGTAGTTCTATTCACTCTCCGGTGTATTTTGACTGGTCATAACTCCATTTTTTGGACTATCAGCTTGTAAATTGGCAAATCCTGGTTTATCAAGGCAATACTTCTTCATATTAACATCCACAGGTATTTGTTTAGTCTCAATATGTATCTTCTTTCTGCAACTCCCAACTTCCCTCTTAGTAACTCCTATGGGATTCAAAGAAGTATCAGAATTGTGAGATAAGGTATAACGTTTGTTTCTTACCTTGGCATTCTTCCCCACCTTGGTAGCAAGATGTATCACGTGATCAAGAGTCCTAATAGGCCGAAACTCAGCCATTGATGAAGATTCATCACTCAATCCTTGTACAAAGCCTACAATGCCTCCCTGTTTCAGTTTTTGCACATCGCCAAGCAATTATTAGAGATCCATCTTCATTGAGTACACTTCAGCAGTTCTATTCACTCTCCTTTGTATTTTGACTTGTCATAACACCATTTTTGGGACTCTCAGCTTCTAAATGGCCAAATCCTTGTCTATCAAAGCATTGCTTCTTCATATTAACATCAAGAGGTGCTGGTTTAGTCTCAATATGTGTCTTCTTTCTACAACTCCCAACTTCACCCTCATAAACTCCTATGGGATTCAAAGAAGTATCAGAATTATGGGATAAGGTATAACGTTTGTTTCTTACTTTTGCTTTCTTCTCCACCTTGGTAGAAAGCTGTATCACGTGATCAAGAGTCCTAATAAGCTGAAGCTCAGCCAAAGATGAAGATTCATCACTCAATCCTTGTACAAAGCCTACAATGCCTCCATGTTTCACCTCTTGAACATCGCCAAGCAATTGTTAAAGATCCAACTTCATTGAGTACACTTCAGTAGTTCTATTCACTCTCCTGTGTATTTTGACTGGTCATAACTCCATTTTTTGGACTATCAGCTTGTAAATTGGCAAATCCTTGTTTATCAACGCAATACTTCTTCATATTAACATCCACATGTATTTGTTTAGTCTCAATATGTGTCTTCTTTCTACAACTCCCAATTTCCCTCTTAGTAACTCCTATGGGATTCAAAGAAGTATCAGAATTATGGGATAAGGTATAACATTTGTTTCTTACTTTTGCTTTCTTCTCCACCTTGGTAGCAAGCTGTATCACGTGATCAAGAGTCCTAATAGGCTGAAGCTCAGCCAATGATGAAGATTCATCACTCAATCCTTGTACAAAGCCTACAATGCCTCCATGTTTCACCTCTTGAACATCGCCAAGCAATTGTTAAAGATCCAACTTCATTGAGTACACTTCAGTAGTTCTATTCACTCTCCGGTGTGTTTTGACTGGTCATAACTCCAGTTTTTGGACTATCAGCTTGTAAATTGACAAATCCTTGTTTATCAAGACAATACTTCTTCATATTAACATCCACAAGTATTTGTTTAGTCTCAATATGTGTCTTCTTTCTACAACTCCCAATTTTCCTCTTAGTAACTCCTATGTGGTCCAAAGAAGTATCAGAATTGTGAGATAAGGTATAACGTTTGTTTCTTACCTTGGCTTTCTTCTCCACCTTGGTAGCAAGCTGTATCACGTGATCAAGAGTCCTAATAGGCTGAAGCTCAGCCAATGATAAAGATTCATCAGTCAATCCTTGTACAAAGCCTACAATGCCTCCCTAGTTCAGCTCTTGAACATCGCCAAACAATTGTTAGAGATCCAACTTCATTGAATACACTTCAGCAGCTCTATTAACTCTCCTTTGTATTTTGACTTGTCATAACTCTATTTTTGGGACTATCAGCTTGTAAATGGTCAAATCCTGTATATCAAAGCATTGCTTCTTCATATTAACATCAATAGGTGCTGGTTTAGTCTCAATATGTGTCTTCTTACTACAACTCCCAACTTCACCCTCATAAAGTCCTATGGGATTCAAAGAAGTATCAGAATTATGGGTTAAGGTATAACAATTAGTTCTTACCTTGGCTTTCTTCTCCACCGTGGTAGCAAGATGTATCACGGGATCAAGAGTCCAAAAAGGCTGAAGATCAGCCATTAATGAAGATTCATCACTCAATCATCCTTGTACAAAGCCTACAATACCTCCATGTTCCAGCTCTTGTACATCGCCAAGCAATTGTTAGAGATCCAACTTCATTGAGTACACTTCAGCAGTGCTATTCACTCTCCTGTGTATTTTGACTGGTCATAACTCATTTTTGGGACTATCAGCTTGTAAATTGGCAAATCCTTGTCTATCAAGGCATTGCTTCTTCATATTAACATCCACAGGTACTAGTTTAGTCTCAATATGTGTATTCTTTCTAAAAATCCCCACTTCACTCTTAGTAACTCCTATGGGATTTAAAGAAGTATCAGAATTGGGAGATAAGGTATAACGTTTGTTTCTTACCTTGGTTTTCTTCTCCACATTGGTAGCAAGCTGTATCACATGATCAAGAGTCCTAATAGGCTGAAGCTCAGCCAGTGATGAAGATTCATCACTCAATCCTTGTACAAAGCCTTCAATGCCTCCCTGTTTCAGCTCTTGAACATCGCCAAGCAATTGTTAGAGATCCATATTCATTGAGTACACTTCAGCAGTTCTATTCACTCTCCTTTGTATTTTGACTTGTCAAAACTCCATTTTTGGGACTATAAGCTTGTAAATTGGCAAATCCTTGTATATCAAAGCAATACTTCTTCATATTAACATCCAGAGGTGCTGGTTTAGTCTCAATATGTGTCATCATTGTATAACTATCCTTTGTATTTTGACTTGTCATAACTCTATTTTTGGGACTATCAGCTTGTAAATGGTCAAAACCTGTATATCAAAGCATTGCTTCTTCATATTAACATCAATAGGTGCTGGTTTAGTCTCAATATGTGTCTTCTTACTAAAACTCCCACCATCACCCTCATAAACTCCTATGGGATTCAAAGAAGTATCAGAATTATGGGATAAGGTATAACGTTTAGTTCTTACTTTGGCTTTCTTCTCCACCGTGGTAGCAAGATGTATCACGGGATCAAGAGTCCAAAAAGGCTGAAGCTCAGCCATTAATGAAGATTCATCACTCAATCCTTGTACAAAGCCTACAATACCTCCATGTTCCAGCTCTTGTACATCGCCAAGCAATTGTTAGAGATCCAACTTCATTGAGTACACTTCAGCAATGCTATTCACTCTCCTGTGTATTTTGACTGGTCATAACTAATTTTTGGCACTATCAGCTTGTAAATTGGCAAATACTTGTTTATCAAGGCAATACTTCTTCATATTAACATCCACATGTATTTGTTTAGTCTCAATATGTGTCTTCTTTCTACAACTCCCAATTTCCCTATTAGTAACTCCTATGGGATTCAAAGAAGTATCAGAATTATGGGATAAGGTATAACGTTTGTTTCTTACTTTTGCTTTCTTCTCCACCTTGGTAGCAAGCTGTATCACGTGATAAAGAGTCCTAATAGGCTGAAGCTCAGCCAATGATGAAGATTCATCACTCAATCCTTGTACAAAGCCTACAACGCCTCCATGTTTCACCTCTTGAACATCGCCAAGCAATTGTTAAAGATCCAACTTCATTGAGTACACTTCAGTAGTTCTATTCACTCTCCGGTGTATTTTGACTGGTCATAACTCCATTTTTTGGACTATCAGCTTGTAAATTGGCAAATCCTGGTTTATCAAGGCAATACTTCTTCATATTAACATCCACAGGTATTTGTTTAGTCTCAATATGTATCTTCTTTCTGCAACTCCCAACTTCCCTCTTAGTAACTCCTATGGGATTCAAAGAAGTATCAGAATTGTGAGATAAGGTATAACGTTTGTTTCTTACCTTGGCATTCTTCCCCACCTTGGTAGCAAGATGTATCACGTGATCAAGAGTCCTAATAGGCCGAAACTCAGCCATTGATGAAGATTCATCACTCAATCCTTGTACAAAGCCTTCAATGCCTCCCTGTTTCAGTTTTTGCACATAGCCAAGCAATTATTAGAGATCCATCTTCATTGAGTACACTTCAGCAGTTCTATTCACTCTCCTTTGTATTTTGACTTGTCATAACACCATTTTTGGGACTCTCAGCTTCTAAATGGCCAAATCCTTGTCTATCAAAGCATTGCTTCTTCATATTAACATCAAGAGGTGCTGGTTTAGTCTCAATATGTGTCTTCTTTCTACAACTCCCAACTTCACCCTCATAAACTCCTATGGGATTCAAAGAAGTATCAGAATTATGGGATAAGGTATAACGTTTGTTTCTTACTTTTGCTTTCTTCTCCACCTTGGTAGAAAGCTGTATCACGTGATCAAGAGTCCTAATAAGCTGAAGCTCAGCCAAAGATGAAGATTCATCACTCAATCCTTGTACAAAGCCTACAATGCCTCCATGTTTCACCTCTTGAACATCGCCAAGCAATTGTTAAAGATCCAACTTCATTGAGTACACTTCAGTAGTTCTATTCACTCTCCTGTGTATTTTGACTGGTCATAACTCCATTTTTTGGACTATCAGCTTGTAAATTGGCAAATCCTTGTTTATCAACGCAATAGTTCTTCATATTAACATCCACATGTATTTGTTTAGTCTTAATATGTGTCTTCTTTCTACAACTCCCAATTTCCCTCTTAGTAACTCCTATGGGATTCAAAGAAGTATCAGAATTATGGGATAAGGTATAACATTTGTTTCTTACTTTTGCTTTCTTCTCCACCTTGGTAGCAAGCTGTATCACGTGATCAAGAGTCCTAATAGGCTGAAGCTCAGCCAATGATGAAGATTCATCACTCAATCCTTGTACAAAGCCTACAATGCCGCCATGTTTCACCTCTTGAACATCGCCAAGCAATTGTTAAAGATCCAACTTCATTGAGTACACTTCAGTAGTTCTATTCACTCTCCGGTGTGTTTTGACTGGTCATAACTCCAGTTTTTGGACTATCAGCTTGTAAATTGACAAATCCTGGTTTATCAAGACAATACTTCTTCATATTAACATCCACAAGTATTTGTTTAGTCTCAATATGTGTCTTCTTTCTACAACTCCCAATTTCCCTCTTAGTAACTCCTATGTGTTTCAAAGAAGTATCAGAATTGTGAGATAAGGTATAACGTTTGTTTCTTACCTTGGCTTTCTTCTCCACCTTGGTAGCAAGCTGTATCACGTGATCAAGAGTCCTAATAGGCTGAAGCTCAGCCAATGATGAAGATTCATCAGTCAATCCTTGTACAAAGCCTACAATGCCTCCCTAGTTCAGCTCTTGAACATCGCCAAACAATTGTTAGAGATCCAACTTCATTGAATACACTTCAGCAGCTCTATTAACTCTCCTTTGTATTTTGACTTGTCATAACTCTATTTTTGGGACTATCAGCTTGTAAATGGTCAAATCCTGTATATCAAAGCATTGCTTCTTCATATTAACATCAATAGGTGCTGGTTTAGTCTCAATATGTGTCTTCTTACTACAACTCCCAACTTCACCCTCATAAACTCCTATGGGATTCAAAGAAGTATCAGAATTATGGGTTAAGGTATAACAATTAGTTCTTACCTTGGCTTTCTTCTCCACCGTGGTAGCAAGATGTATCACGGGATCAAGAGTCCAAAAAGGCTGAAGATCAGCCATTAATGAAGATTCATCACTCAATCATCCTTGTACAAAGCCTACAATACCTCCATGTTCCAGCTCTTGTACATCGCCAAGCAATTGTTAGAGATCCAACTTCATTGAGTACACTTCAGCAGTGCTATTCACTCTCCTGTGTATTTTGACTGGTCATAACTCATTTTTGGGACTATCAGCTTGTAAATTGGCAAATCCTTGTCTATCAAGGCATTGCTTCTTCATATTAACATCCACAGGTACTAGTTTAGTCTCAATATGTGTATTCTTTCTAAAAATCCCCACTTCACTCTTAGTAACTCCTATGGGATTTAAAGAAGTATCTGAATTGGGAGATAAGGTATAACGTTTGTTTCTTACCTTGGTTTTCTTCTCCACATTGGTAGCAAGCTGTATCACATGATCAAGAGTCCTAATAGGCTGAAGCTCAGCCAGTGATGAAGATTCATCACTCAATCCTTGTACAAAGCCAACAATGCCTCCCTGTTTCAGCTCTTGAACATCGCCAAGCAATTGTTAGAGATCCATATTCATTGAGTACACTTCAGCAGTTCTATTCACTCTCCTTTGTATTTTGACTTGTCAAAACTCCATTTTTGGGACTATAAGCTTGTAAATTGGCAAATCCTTGTATATCAAAGCAATACTTCTTCATATTAACATCCAGAGGTGCTGGTTTAGTCTCAATATGTGTCATCATTGTATAACTATCCTTTGTATTTTGACTTGTCATAACTCTATTTTTGGGACTATCAGCTTGTAAATGGTCAAAACCTGTATATCAAAGCATTGCTTCTTCATATTAACATCAATAGGTGCTGGTTTAGTCTCAATATGTGTCTTCTTACTAAAACTCCCACCATCACCCTCATAAACTCCTATGGGATTCAAAGAAGTATCAGAATTATGGGATAAGGTATAACGTTTAGTTCTTACCTTGGCTTTCTTCTCCACCGTGGTAGCAAGATGTATCACGGGATCAAGAGTCCAAAAAGGCTGAAGCTCAGCCATTAATGAAGATTCATCACTCAATCCTTGTACAAAGCCTACAATACCTCCATGTTCCAGCTCTTGTACATCGCCAAGCAATTGTTAGAGATCCAAATTCATTGAGTACACTTCAGCAATGCTATTCACTCTCCTGTGTATTTCGACTGGTCATAACTAATTTTTGGCACTATCAGCTTGTAAATTGGCAAATACTTGTCTATCAAGGCATTGCTTCTTCATATTAACATCCACAGGTACTTGTTTAGTCTCAATATGTGTATTCCACTTCACTCTTATTAACATCCACAGGTACTGGTTTAGTCTCAATATGTGTCTTCTTTCTACAACTCCCAACTTCACCCTCATAAACTCCTATGGGATTCAAAGAAGTATCAGAATTATGGGATAAGGTATAACGTTTGTTTCTTACTTTTGCTTTCTTCTCCACCTTGGTAGAAAGCTGTATCACGTGATCAAGAGTCCTAATAAGCTGAAGCTCAGCCAAAGATGAAGATTCATCACTCAATTCTTGTACAAAGCCTACAATGCCTCCATGTTTCACCTCTTGAACATCGCCAAGCAATTGTTAAAGATACAACTTCATTGAGTACACTTCAGTAGTTCTATTCACTCTCCTGTGTATTTTGACTGGTCATAACTCTATTTTTTGGACTATCAGCTTGTAAATTGGCAAATCCTTGTTTATCAACGCAATACTTCTTCATATTAACATCCATATGTATTTGTTTAGTCTCAATATGTGTCTTCTTTCTACAACTCCCAACTTTACCCTCATAAACTCCTATGGGATTCAAAGAAGTATCAGAATTATGGGATAAGGTATAACGTTTGTTTCTTACTTTTGCTTTCTTCTCCACCTTGGTAGAAAGCTGTATCACGTGATCAAGAGTCCTAATAAGCTGAAGCTCAGCCAAAGATGAAGATTCATCACTCAATCCTTGTACAAAGCCTACAATGCCTCCATGTTTCACCTCTTGAACATCGCCAAGCAATTGTTAAAGATCCAACTTCATTGAGTACACTTCAGTAGTTCTATTCACTCTCCTGTGTATTTTGACTGGTCATAACTCCATTTTTTGGACTATCAGCTTGTAAATTGGCAAATCCTTGTTTATCAACGCAATACTTCTTCATATTAACATCCACATGTATTTGTTTAGTCTCAATATGTGTCTTCTTTCTACAACTCCCAATTTCCCTCTTAGTAACTCCTATGGGATTCAAAGAAGTATCAGAATTATGGGATAAGGTATAACATTTGTTTCTTACTTTTGCTTTCTTCTCCACCTTGGTAGCAAGTTGTATCACGTGATCAAGAGTCCTAATAGGCTGAAGCTCAGCCAATGATGAAGATTCATCACTCAATCCTTGTACAAAGCCTACAATGCCTCCATGTTTCACCTCTTGAACATCGCCAAGCAATTGTTAAAGATCCAACTTCATTGAGTACACTTCAGTAGTTCTATTCACTCTCCGGTGTGTTTTGACTGGTCATAACTCCAGTTTTTGGACTATCAGCTTGTAAATTGACAAATCCTTGTTTATCAAGACAATACTTCTTCATATTAACATCCACAAGTATTTGTTTAGTCTCAATATGTGTCTTCTTTCTACAACTCCCAATTTCCCTCTTAGTAACTCCTATGTGATTCAAAGAAGTATCAGAATTGTGAGATAAGGTATAACGTTTGTTTCTTACGTTGGCTTTCTTTTCCACCTTGGTAGCAAGCTGTATCACGTGATCAAGAGTCCTAATAGGCTGAAGCTCAGCCAATGATGAAGATTCATCAGTCAATCCTTGTACAAAGCCTACAATGCCTCCCTAGTTCAGCTCTTGAACATCGCCAAACAATTGTTAGAGATCCAACTTCATTGAATAAACTTCAGCAGCTCTATTAACTCTCCTTTGTATTTTGACTTGTCATAACTCTATTTTTGGGACTATCAGCTTGTAAATGGTCAAATCCTGTATATCAAAGCATTGCTTCTTCATATTAACATCAATAGGTGCTGGTTTAGTCTCAATATGTGTCTTCTTACTACAACTCCCAACTTCACCCTCATAAACTCCTATGGGATTCAAAGAAGTATCAGAATTATGGGTTAAGGTCTAACAATTAGTTCTTACCTTGGCTTTCTTCTCCACCGTGGTAGCAAGATGTATCACAGGATCAAGAGTCCAAAAAGGCTGAAGATCAGCCATTAATGAAGATTCATCACTCAATCATCCTTGTACAAAGCCTACAATACCTCCATGTTCCAGCTCTTGTACATCGCCAAGCAATTGTTAGAGATCCAACTTCATTGAGTACACTTCAGCAGTGCTATTCACTCTCCTGTGTATTTTGACTGGTCATAACTCATTTTTGGGACTATCAGCTTGTAAATTGGCAAATCCTTGTCTATCAAGGCATTGCTTCTTCATATTAACATCCACAGGTACTAGTTTAGTCTCAATATGTGTATTCCACTTCACTCTTAGTAACTCCTATGGGATTTAAAGAAGTATCAGAATTGGGAGATAAGGTATAACGTTTGTTTCTTACCTTGGTTTTCTTCTCCACATTGGTAGCAAGCTGTATCACATGATCAAGAGTCCTAATAGGCTGAAGCTCAGCCAGTGATGAAGATTCATCACTCAATCCTTGTACAAAGCCTACAATGCCTCCCTGTTTCAGCTCTTGAACATCGCCAAGCAATTGTTAGAGATCCATATTCATTGAGTACACTTCAGCAGTTCTATTCACTCTCCTTTGTATTTTGACTTGTCAAAACTCCATTTTTGGGACTATAAGCTTGTAAATTGGCAAATCCTTGTATATCAAAGCAATACTTCTTCATATTAACATCCAGAGGTGCTGGTTTAGTCTCAATATGTGTCATCATTGTATAACTATCCTTTGTATTTTGACTTGTCATAACTCTATTTTTGGGACTATCAGCTTGTAAATGGTCAAAACCTATATATCAAAGCATTGCTTCTTCATATTAACATCAATAGGTGCTGGTTTAGTCTCAATATGTGTCTTCTTACTAAAACTCCCACCATCACCCTCATAAACTCCTATGGGATTCAAAGAAGTATCAGAATTATGGGATAAGGTATAACGTTTAGTTCTTACCTTGGCTTTCTTCTCCACCGTGGTAGCAAGATGTATCACGGGATCAAGAGTCCAAAAAGGCTGAAGCTCAGCCATTAATGAAGATTCATCACTCAATCCTTGTACAAAGCCTACAATACCTCCATGTTCCAGCTCTTGTACATCGCCAAGCAATTGTTAGAGATCCACCTTCATTGAGTACACTTCAGCAATGCTATTCACTCTCCTGTGTATTTCGACTGGTCATAACTAATTTTTGGCACTATCAGCTTGTAAATTGGCAAATACTTGTCTATCAAGGCATTGCTTCTTCATATTAACATCCACAGGTACTTGTTTAGTCTCAATATGTGTATTCTTTCTAAAAATCTCCACTTCACTCTTAGTAACTCCTATGGGATTCAAAGAAGTATAAGAATTAGGAGATAAGGTATAACGTTTGTTTCTTACCTTGGTTTTCTTCTCCACATTGGTAGAAAGCTGTATCACATGATCAAGAGTCCTAATAAGCTGAAACTCAGCCATTGATGAAGATTCATCAATCAATCCTTGTACAAAGCCTACAATGCCTCCCTGTTTCAGCTCTTGAACATCGCCAAGCAATTGCTAGAGATCCATCTTCATTGAGTACACTTAAGCAGTTCTATTCACTCTCCTTTGTATTTTGACTTATTAGAACTCCATTTTTGGGACTATTAGCTTCTAAATGGCCAAATCCTTGTCTATCAAAGCATTGCTTCTTCATATTAACATCTAGAGGTGCTGGTTTAGTCTTAATATGTGTCTTCTTTCTACAACTCCCAACTTCACCCTCATAAACTCCTATGGGATTCAAAGAAGTATCAGAATTATGGGATAAGGTATAACGTTTGTTTCTTACTTTTGCTTTCTTCTCCACCTTGGTAGCAAGCTGTATCACGTGATCAAGAGTCCTAATAGGCTGAAGCTCAGCCAATGATGAAGATTCATCACTCAATCCTTGTACAAAGCCTACAACGCCTTCATGTTTCACCTCTTGAACATCGCCAAGCAATTGTTAAAGATTCAACTTCATTGAGTACACTTCAGTAGTTCTATTCACTCTCCTGTGTATTTTGACTCGTCATACCTCCATTTTTTGGACTATCAACTTGTAAATTGGCAAATCCTTGTTTATCAAGGCAATACTTCTTCATATTAACATCCACAGGTATTTGTTTAGTCTCAATATGTATCTTCTTTCTGCAACTCCCAACTTCCCTCTTAGTAACTCCTATGGGATTCAAAGAAGTATCAGAATTGTGAGATAAGGTATAACGTTTGTTTCTTACCTTGGCATTCTTCCCCACCTTGGTAGCAAGATGTATCACGTGATCAAGAGTCCTAATAGGCCGAAACTCAGCCATTGATGAAGATTCATCACTCAATCCTTGTACAAAGCCTACAATGCCTCCCTGTTTCAGTTTTTGCACATCGCCAAGCAATTATTAGAGATCCATCTTCATTGAGTACACTTCAGCAGTTCTATTCACTCTCCTTTGTATTTTGACTTGTCATAACTCAATTTTTGGGACTCTCAGCTTCTAAATGGCCAAATCCTTGTCTATCAAAGCATTGCTTCTTCATATTAACATCAAGAGGTGCTGGTTTAGTCTCAATATGTGTCTTCTTTCTACAACTCCCAACTTCACCCTCATAAACTCCTATGGGATTCAAAGAAGTATCAGAATTATGGGATAAGGTATAACGTTTGTTTCTTACTTTTGCTTTCTTCTCCACCTTGGTAGAAAGCTGTATCACGTGATCAAGAGTCCTAATAAGCTGAAGCTCAGCCAAAGATGAAGATTCATCACTCAATTCTTGTACAAAGCCTACAATGCCTCCATGTTTCACCTCTTGAACATCGCCAAGCAATTGTTAAAGATCCAACTTCATTGAGTACACTTCAGTAGTTCTATTCACTCTCCTGTGTATTTTGACTGTTCATAACTCCATTTTTTGGACTATCAGCTTGTAAATTGGCAAATCCTTGTTTATCAACGCAATACTTCTTCATATTAACATCCATATGTATTTGTTTAGTCTCAATATGTGTCTTCTTTCTACAACTCTCAACTTCACTCTTAGTTACTCCTATGGGATTCAAAGAAGTATCAGAATTATGGGATAAGGTATAACGTTTGTTTCTTACTTTTGCTTTCCTCTCCACCTTGGTAGAAAGCTGTATCACGTGATCAAGAGTCCTAATAAGCTGAAGCTCAGCCAATGATGAAGATTCATCACTCAATCCTTGTACAAAGCCTACAATGCCTCCATGTTTCACCTCTTGAACATCGCCAAGCAATTGTTAAAGATCCAACTTCATTGAGTACACTTCAGTAGTTCTATTCACTCTCATGTGTATTTTGACTGGTCATAACTCCATTTTTTGGACTATCAGCTTGTAAATTGGCAAATCCTTGTTTATCAACGCAATACTTCTTCATATTAACATCCACATGTATTTGTTTAGTCTCAATATGTGTCTTCTTTCTACAACTCCCAATTTCCCTCTTAGTAACTCCTATGGGATTCAAAGAAGTATTAGAATTATGGGATAAGGTATAACGTTTGTTTCTTACTTTTGCTTTCTTCTCCACCTTGGTAGCAAGCTGTATCACGTTATAAAGAGTCCTAATAGGCTGAAGCTCAGCCAATGATGAAGATTCATCACTCAATCCTTGTACAAAGCCTACAATGCCTCCATGTTTCACCTCTTGAACATCGCCAAGCAATTGTTAAAGATCCAACTTCATTCAGTACACTTCAGTAGTTCTATTCACTCTCCGGTGTATTTTGACTGGTCATAACTCCATTTTTTGGACTATCAGCTTGTAAATTGGCAAATCCTGGTTTATCAAGGCAATACTTCTTCATATTAACATCCACAGGTATTTGTATAGTCTCAATATGTATCTTCTTTCTGCAACTCCCAACTTCCCTCTTAGTAACTCCTATGGGATTCAAAGAAGTATCAGAATTGTGAGATAAGGTATAACGTTTGTTTCTTACCTTGGCATTCTTCCCCACCTTGGTAGCAAGATGTATCACGTGATCAAGAGTCCTAATAGGCCGAAACTCAGCCATTGATGAAGATTTATCACTCAATCCTTGTACAAAGCCTACAATGCCTCCCTGTTTCAGTTTTTGCACATCGCCAAGCAATTATTAGAGATCCATCTTCATTGAGTACACTTCAGCAGTTCTATTCACTCTCCTTTGTATTTTGACTTGTCATAACTCCATTTTTGGGACTCTCAGCTTCTAAATGGCCAAATCCTTGTCTATCAAAGCATTGCTTCTTCATATTAACATCAAGAGGTGCTGGTTTAGTCTCAATATGTGTCTTCTTTCTACAACTCCCAACTTCACCCTCATAAACTCCTATGGGATTCAAAGAAGTATCAGAATTATGGGATAAGGTATAACGTTTGTTTCTTACTTTTGCTTTCTTCTCCACCGTGGTAGCAAGATGTATCACGGGATCAAGAGTCCTAATAGGCTGAAGCTCAGCCAATGATGAAGATTCATCACTCTATCCTTGTACAAATCCTACAATGCCTCCATGTTTCACCTCTTGAACATCGCCAAGCAATTGTTAAAGATCCAACTTCATTGAGTACACTTCAGTAGTTCTATTCACTCTCCTGTGTATTTTGACTGGTCATAACTCCATTTTTTGGACTATCAGCTTGTAAATTGGCAAATCCTTGTTTATCAAGGCAATACTTCTTCATATTAACATCCACAGGTATTTGTTTAGTCTCAATATGTGTCTTCTTTCTGCAACTCCCAACTTCCCTCTTAGTAACTCCTATGGGATTCAAAGAAGTATCAGAACTGTGAGATAAGGTATAACGTTTGTTTCTTACCTTGGCTTTCTTCCCCACCTTGGTAGCAAGATGTATCACGTGATCAAGAGTCCTAATAGGCTGAAACTCAGCCATTGATGAAGATTCATCACTCAATCCTTGTACAAAGCCTACAATGCCTCCCTGTTTCAGTTCTTTCACATCGCCAAGCAGTTATTAGAGATCCATCTTCATTGAGTACACTTCAGCAGTTCTATTCACTCTCCTTTGTATTTTGACTTGTCATAACTCTATTTTTGGGACTCTCAGCTTCTAAATGGCCAAATCCTTGTCTATCAAAGCATTGCTTATTCATTTTATCATCCAGAGCTGCTGGTTTAGTCTCAATATGTGTCTTCTTTCTATAACTCCCAACTTCACCCTCATAAACTCCTATGGGATTCAAAGAAGTATCAGAATTATGGGATAAGGTATAACGTTTGTTTCTTACTTTTGCTTTCTTCTCCACCTTGGTAGCAAGCTGTATCACGTGATCAAGAGTCCTAATAGGCTGAAGCTCAGCCAATGATGAAGATTCATCACTCAATCCTTGTACAAATCCTACAATGCCTCCATGTTTTACCTCTTGAACATCGCCAAGCAATTGTTAAAGATCCAACTTCATTGAGTACACTTCAGTAGTTCTATTCACTCTCCTGTGTATTTTGACTGGTCATAACTCCATTTTTTGGACTATCAGCTTGTAAATTGGCAAATCCTTGTTTATCAAGGCAATACTTCTTCATATTAACATCCACAGGTATTTGTTTAGTCTCAATATGTGTCTTCTTTCTACAACTCCTAATTTTCCTCTTAGTAACTCCTATGTGATTCAAAGAAGTATCAGAATTGTGAGATAAGGTATAACGTTTGTTTCTTACCTTGGTTTTCTTCTCCACCTTGGTAGCAAGCTGTATCACGTGATCAAGAGTCATAATAGGCTGAAGCTCAGCCAGTGATGAAGATTAATCACTCAATCCTTGTAAAAAGCCTACAATGCCTCCCTGTTTCAGCTCTTGACCATCGCCAAGCAATTGTTAAAGATTCAACTTCATTGAGTACACTTCAGTAGTTCTATTCACTCTCATGTGTATTTTGACTGGTCATAACTCCATTTTTTGGACTATCAGCTTGTAAATTGGCAAATCCTTGTTTATCAAGGCAATACTTCTTCATATTAACATCCACATGTATTTGTTTAGTCTGAATATGTGTTTTCTTTCTACAACTCCCAATTTCCCTCTTAGTAACTCCTATGTGATTCAAAGAAGTATCAGAATTATGAGATAAGGTATAACGTTTGTTTCTTACATTGGCTCTCTTCTCCACCTTGGTAGCAAGCTGTATCACGTGATCAAGAGTCCTAATAGGCTGAAGCTCAGCCAATGATGAAGATTCATCAGTCAATCCTTGTACAAAGCCTACAATGCCTCCCTGTTTCAGCTCTTGAACATCGCCAAACAATTGTTAGAGATCCAACTTCATTGAATACACTTCAGCAGTTCTATTAACTCTCCTTTGTATTTTGACTTGTCATAACTCTATTTTTGGGACTATAAGCTTGTAAATGGTCAAATCCTGTATATCAAAGCATTAATTCTTCATATTAACATCAATAGGTGCTGGTTTAGTCTCAATATGTGTCTTCTTACTACAACTCCCAACTTCACCCTCATAAACTCTTATGGGATTCAAAGAAGTATCAGAATTATTGGTTAAGGTATAACAATTAGTTCTTACCTTGGCTTTCTTCTCCACCGTGGTAGCAAGATGTATCACGGGATCAAGAGTCCAAAAAGGCTGAAGATCAGCCATTAATGAAGATTCATCACTCAATCCTTGTACAAAGCCTACAATACCTCCATGTTCCAGCTCTTGTACATCGCCAAACAATTGTTAGAGATCCAACTTCATTGAGTACACTTCAGCAGTGCTATTCACTCTCCTGTGTATTTTGACTGGTCATAACTCATTTTTGGGACTATCAGCTTGTAAATTGGCAAATCCTTGTCTATCAAGGCATTGCTTCTTCATATTAACATCCACAGGTACTTGTTTAGTCTCAATATGTGTATTCTTTCTAAAAATCCCCACTTCACTCTTAGTAACTCCTATGGGATTTAAAGAAGTCTCAGAATTGGGAGATAAGGTATAACGTTTGTTTCTTACCTTGGTTTTCTTCTCCACATTGGTAGCAAGCTGTATCACATGATCAAGAGTCCTAATAGGCTGAAACTCAGCCATTGATGAAGATTCATCAATCAATCCTTGTACAAAGCCTACAATGGCTCCCTGATTCAGCTCTTGAACATTGCCAAACAATTGCTAGAGATCCATCTTCATTGAGTACACTTCAGCAGTTCTATTCACTCTCCTTTGTATTTTGATTTGTCAAAACTCCATTTTTGGGACTATCAGCTTCTAAATTGGCAAATCCTTGTCTATCAAAGCATTGCTTCTTCATATTAATATCTAGAGGTGCTGGTTTAGTCTCAATATGTGTCTTCTTTCTACAACTCCGAACTTCACCCTCATAAACACCTATGGGATTCAAAGAAGTATCAGAATTATGGGATAAGGTATAACGTTTGTTTCTTACCTTGGTTTTCTTCTCCACCTTGGTAGCAAGATGTATCACGTGATCAAGAGTCCTAATATTCTGAAGCTCAGCCATTGATGAAGATTCATCACTCAATCCTTGTACAAAGCCTACAATGCCTCCTTGTTTAAGCTCTTGCACATCGCCAAGCAATTATTATAGATCCATCTTCATTGAGTACACTTCAGCAGTTCTATTCACTCTCCTTTGTATTTTGACTTGTCATAACTCCATTAAAGAGACTCTCAGCTTCTAAATGGCCAAATCCTTGTCTATCAAAGCATTGCTTCTTCATTTTAACATCCAGAGGTGCTGGTTTAGTCTCAATATGTGTCTTCTTTCTACAACTCCCAACTTCACCCTCATAAACTCCTATGGAATTCAAAGAAGTATCAGAATTATGGGATAAGGTATAACGTTTGTTTCTTACTTTTGCTTTCTTCTCCACCTTGGTAGCAAGCTGTATCACGTGATCAAGAGTCCTAATAGGCTGAAGCTCAGCCAATGATGAAGATTCATCACTCAATCTTTGTCTAAAGCCTACAACGCCTCCATGTTTCACCTCTTGAACATCGCCAAGCAATTGTTAAAGATCCAACTTCATTGAGTACACTTCAGTAGTTCTATTCACTCGCCTGTGTATTTTGACTGGTCATGACTCCATTTTTGGACTATCAACTTGTAAATTGGCAAATCCTTGTTTATCAAGGCAATACTTCTTCATATTAACATCCACAGGTATTTGTTTAGTCTCAATATGTGTCTTCTTTCTGCAACTCCAAACTTCCCTCTTAGTAACTCCTATGGGATTCAAAGAAGTATCAGAATTGTGAGATAAGGTATAACGTTTCTTTCTTACCTTGGCTTTCTTCCCCACCTCGGTAGCAAGCTGTATCACGTGATCAAGAGTCCTAATATTCTGAAGCTCAGCCATTGATGAAGATTCATCACTCAATCCTTGTACAAGGCCTAGAATGCCTCCCCGTTTAAGCTCTTGCACATCGCCAAGCAATTATTAGAGATCCATCTTCATTGAGTACACTTCAGCAGTTCTATTCACTCTCCTTTGTATTTTGACTTGTCATAACTCCATTAAAGGGACTCTCAGCTTCTAAATGGCCAAATCCTTGTCTATCAAAGCATTGCTTCTTCATTTTAACATCCAGAGGTGCTGGTTTAGTCTCAATATGTGTCTTCTTTCTACAACTCCCAACTTTACCCTCATAAACTCCTATGGAATTCAAAGAAGTATCAGAATTATGGGATAAGGTATAACGTTTGTTTCTTACTTTTGCTTTCTTCCCCACCTTGGTAGCAAGCTGTATCACGTGATCAAGAGTCCTAATAGGCTGAAGCTCAGCCAATGATGAAGATTCATCACTCAATCTTTGTCTAAAGCCTACAACGCCTCCATGTTTCACCTCTTGAACATCGCCAAGCAATTGTTAAAGATCCAACTTCATTGAGTACACTTCAGTAGTTCTATTCACTCGCCTGTGTATTTTGACTGGTCATGACTCCATTTTTTGGACTATCAACTTGTAAATTGTCAAATACTTGTTTATCAAGGCAATACTTCTTCATATTAACATCCACAGGTATTTGTTTAGTCTCAATATGTGTCTTCTTTCTGCAGCTCCCATCTTCCCTCTTAGTAACTCCTATGGGATTCAAAGAAGTATCAGAATTGTGAGAAAAGGTATAACGTTTGTTTCTTACCTTGGCTTTCTTCCCCACCTTGGTAGCAAGATGTATCACGTGATCAAGAGTCCTAATAGGCTGAAACTCAGCCATTGATGAAGATTCATCACTAAATCCTTTTACAAAGCCTACAATGCCTCCCTGTTTCAGTTCTTGCACATCGCCAAGCAATTATTAGAGATCCATCTTCATTGAGTACACTTCAGCAGTTCTATTCACTCTCCTTTGTGCTTTGACTTGTCATAACTCCATTTTAGGGACTCTCAGCTTCTAAATGGCCAAATCCATGTCTATCAAAGCATTGCTTCTTCATTTTATCATCCAGAGGTGCTGGTTTAGTCTCAATATGTGTCTTCTTTCTATAACACCCAACTTCACCCTCATAAACCACTATGGGATTCAAAGAAGTATCAGAATTATGGGATAAGGTATAACGTTTGTTTCTTACTTTTGCTTTCTTCTCCACCTTGGTAGCAAGCTGTATCACATGATCAAGAGTCCTAATAGGCTGAAGCTCAGCCAATGATGAAGATTCATCACTCAATCCTTGTACAAAGCCTACAATGCCTCCATGTTTCACCTCTTGAACATCGCCAAGCAATTGTTAAAGATCCAACTTCATTGAGTACCCTTCAGTAGTTCTATTCACTCTCCTGTGTATTTTGACTGGTCATAACTCCATTTTTTAGACTATCAGCTTGTAAATTGGCAAATCCTTGTTTATCAAGGCAATACTTCTTCATATTAACATCCACATGTATTTTTTTAGTCTCAATATGTGTCTTCTTTCTGCAACTCCCAACTTCCCTCTTAGTAACTCCAATGGGATTCAAAGAAGTATCAGAATTGTGAGATAAGGTATAACGTTTGTTTCTTACCTTGGCTTTCTTCCCCACCTTGGTAGCAAGATGTATCACGTGATCAAGAGTCCTAATAGGCTGAAACTCAGCCATTGATGAAGATTCATCACTAAATCCTTTTACAAAGCCTACAATGCCTCCCTGTTTCAGTTCTTGCACATCGCCAAGCAATTATTAGAGATCCATCTTCATTGAGTACACTTCAGCAGTTCTATTCACTCTCCTTTGTGTTTTGACTTGTCATAACTCCATTTTTGGGACTCTCAGCTTCTAAATGGCCAAATCCATGTCTATCAAAGCATTGCTTCTTCATTTTATCATCCAGAGGTGCTGGTTTAGTCTCAATATGTGTCTTCTTTCTATAACACCCAACTTCACCCTCATAAACCACTATGGGATTCAAAGAAGTATCAGAATTATGGGATAAGGTATAACGTTTGTTTCTTACTTTTGCTTTCTTCTCCACCTTGGTAGCAAGCTGTATCACGTGATCAAGAGTCCTAATAGGCTGAAGCTCAGCCAATGATGAAGATTCATCACTCAATCCTTGTACAAAGCCTACAATGCCTCCATGTTTCACCTCTTGAACATCGCCAAGCAATTGTTAAAGATCCAACTTCATTGAGTACCCTTCAGTAGTTCTATTCACTCTCCTGTGTATTTTGACCGGTCATAACTCCATTTTTTGGACTATCAGCTTGTAAATTGGCAAATCCTTGTTTATCAAGGCAATACTTCTTCATATTAACATCCACAGGTATTTTTTTAGTCTCAATATGTGTCTTCTTTCTGCAACTCCCAACTTCCCTCTTAGTAACTCCTATGGGATTCAAAGAAGTATTAAAATTGTGAGATAAGGTATAACGTTTGTTTCTTACCTTGGATTTCTTCCCCACCTTGGTAGCAAGATGTATCACGTGATCAAGAGTCCTAATAGGCTGAAACTCAGCCATTGATGAAGATTCATCACTAAATCCTTTTACAAAGCCTACAATGCCTCCCTGTTTCAGTTCTTGCACATCGCCAAGCAATTATTAGAGATCCATCTTCATTGAGTACACTTCAGCAGTTCTATTCACTCTCCTTTGTGTTTTGACTTGTCATAACTCCATTTTTGGGACTCTCAGCTTCTAAATGGCCAAATCCATGTCTATCAAAGCATTGCTTCTTCATTTTATCATCCAGAGGTGCTGGTTTAGTCTCAATATGTGTCTTCTTTCTATAACACCCAACTTCACCCTCATAAACCACTATGGGATTCAAAGAAGTATCAGAATTATGGGATAAGGTATAACGTTTGTTTCTTACTTTTGCTTTCTTCTCCACCTTGGTAGCAAGCTGTATCACTTGATCAAGAGTCCTAATAGGCTGAAGCTCAGCCAATGATGAAGATTCATCACTCAATCCTTGTACAAAGCCTACAATGCCTCCATGTTTCACCTCTTGAACATCGCCAAGCAATTGTTAAAGATCCAACTTCATTGAGTACCCTTCAGTAGTTCTATTCACTCTCCTGTGTATTTTGACTGGTCATAACTCCATTTTTTGGACTATCAGCTTGTAAATTGGCAAATCCTTGTTTATCAAGGCAATACTTCTTCATATTAACATCCACATGTATTTTTTTAGTCTCAATATGTGTCTTTTTTCTGCAACTCCCAACTTCCCTCTTAGTAACTTGGGATTCAAAGAAGTATTAGAATTGTGAGATAAGGTATAACGTTTGTTTCTTACCTTGGCTTTCTTCCCCACCTTGGTAGCAAGATGTATCACGTGATCAAGAGTCCTAATAGGCTGAAACTCAGCCATTGATGAAGATTCAGCACTCAATCCTTGTGCCTACAATGCCTCCCTGTTTCAGTTCTTTCACATCGCCAAGCAATTATTAGAGATCCATCTTCATTGAGTACACTTCAGCAGTTCTATTCACTCTCCTTTGTATTTTGACTTGTCATAACTCCATTTTTGGGACTCTCAGTTTCTATATGGCCAAATCCTTGTCTATCAAAGCATTGCTTCTTCATTTTATCATCAAGAGCTGCTGGTTTAGTCTCAATATGTGTCTTCTTTCTATAACTCCCAACTTCACCCTTATAAACTCCTATGGGATTCAAAGAAGTATCAGAATTATGGGATAAGGTATAACGTTTGTTTCTTACTTTTGCTTTCTTCTCCACCTTGGTAGCAAGCTGTATCACGTGATCAAGAGTCCTAATAGGCTGAAGCTCAGCCAATGATGAAGATTCATACTCAATCCTTGTACAAATCCTACAATGCCTCCATGTTTCACCTCTTGTACACCGCCAAGCAATTGTTAAAGATCCAACTTCATTAAGTACACTTCAGTAGTTCTATTCACTCTCCTGTGTATTTGGACTGGTCATACCTCCATTTTTTGGACTATCAGCTTGTAAATTGGCAAATCCTTGTTTATCAAGGCAATACTTCTTCATATTAACATCCACAGGTATTTCTTTAGTCTCAATATGTGTCTTCTTTCTACAACTCCCAATTTCCCTCTTAGTAACTCCTATGTGATTCAAAGAAGTATCAGAATTGTGAGATAAGGTATAACGTTTGTTTCTTACCTTGGTTTTCTTCTCCACCTTGGTAGCAAGCTGTATCACGTGATCAAGAGTCATAATAGGCTGAAGCTCAGCCAGTGATGAAGATTCATCACTCAATCCTTGTACAAAGCCTACAATGCCTCCCTGTTTCAGCTCTTGACCATCGCCAAGCAATTGTTAAAGATTCAACTTTATTGAGTACACTTCAGTAGTTCTATTCACTCTCCGGTGTATTTTGACTGGTCATAACTCCATTTTTTGGACTATCAGCTTGTAAATTGCCAAATCCTTGTTTATCAAGGCAATACTTCTTCATATTAACATCCACATGTATTTGTTTAGTCTCAATATGTGTTTTCTTTCTACAACTCCCAATTTCCCTCTTAGTAACTCCTATGTGATTCAAAGAAGTATCAGAATTGTGAGATAAGGTATAACGTTTGTTTCTTACATTGGCTTTCTTCTCCACCTTGGTAGCAAGCTGTATCACGTGATCAAGAGTCCTAATAGGCTGAAGCTCAGCCAATGATGAAGATTCATCAGTCAATCCTTGTACAAAGCCTACAATGCCTCCCTGTTTCAGCTCTTGAACATCGCCAAACAATTGTTAGAGATCCAACTTCATTGAATACACTTCAGCAGCTCTATTAACTCTCCTTTGTATTTTGACTTATCATAACTCTAATTTTGGGACTATCAGCTTGTAAATGGTCAAATCCTGTATATCAAAGCATTGCTTCTTCATATTAACATCAATAGGTGCTGGTTTAGTCTCAATATGTGTCTTCTTACTACAACTCCCAACTTCACCCTCATAAACTCTTATGGGATTCAAAGAAGTATCAGAATTATGGGTTAAGGTATAACAATTAGTTCTTACCTTGGCTTTCTTCTCCACCGTGGTAGCAAGATGTATCACGGGATCAAGAGTCCAAAAAGGCTGAAGATCAGCCATTAATGAAGATTCATCACTCAATCCTTGTACAAAGCCTACAATACCTCCATGTTCCAGCTCTTGTACATCGCCAAGCAATTGTTAGAGATCCAACTTCATTGAGTACACTTCAGCAGTGCTATTTACTCTCCTGTGTATTTTGACTGGTCATAACTCATTTTTGGGACTATCAGCTTGTAAATTGGCAAATCCTTGTCTATCAAGGCATTGCTTCTTCATATTAACATCCACAGGTACTTGTTTAGTCTCAATATGTGTATTCTTTTTAAAAATCCCCACTTCACTCTTAGTAACTCCTATGGGATTTAAAGAAGTATCAGAATTGGGAGATAAGGTATAACGTTTGTTTCTTACCTTGGTTTTCTTCTCCACATTGGTAGCAAGCTGTATCACATGATCAAGAGTCCTAATAGGCTGAAACTCAGCCATTGATGAAGATTCATCAATCAATCCTTGTACAAAGCCTACAATGCCTCCCTGATTCAGCTCTTGAACATTGCCAAACAATTGGTAGAGATCCATCTTCATTGAGTACACTTCAGCAGTTCTATTCACTCTCCTTTGTATTTTGACTTGTCAAAACTCCATTTTTGGGACTATCAGCTTCTAAATTGGCAAATCCTTGTATATCAAAGCAATACTTCTTCATATTAACATCCAGAGGTGCTGGTTTAGTCTCAATATGTGTCTTCATTATACAACTCCCAACTTCACTCACATAAACTCCTTTAGGATTCAAAGAAGTATCAAAATTGTGAGATAAGGTATAACATTTGTTTCTTACCTTGGTTTTCTTCTCCACCTTAGTAGCAAGCTGTATCACGTGATCAAGAGTCCTAATAGGCTGAAGCTCAGCCAATAATGAAGATTCATCAGTCAATCCTTGTACAAAGCCTACAATACCTCCCTGTTTCAGTTCTTGAACATCGCCAAGCAATTGTTAGAGATCCAACTTCATTGAATACACTTCAGCAGTTCTATTAACTCTCCTTTGTATTTTGACTTGTCTTAACTCTATTTTTGGGACTATCAGCTTGTAAATGGTCAAATCATGTATATCAAAGCATTGTTTCTTCATATTAACATCAATAGGTGCGCTGGTTTAGTCTCAATATGTGTCTTCTTACTACAACTCCCAACTTCACCCTCATAAACTCTTATGGGATTCAAAGAAGTATCAGAATTATGGGATAAGGTATAACGTTTAGTTCTTACCTTGGCTTTCTTCTCCACCGTGGTAGCAAGATGTATCATGAGATCAAGAGTCCAAAAAGGTTGAAGCTCAGCCATTAATGAAGATTCATCACTCAATCCTTGTACAAAGCCTACAATACCTCCATGTTCCAGCTCTTGTACATCGCCAAGCAATTGTTAGAGATCCAACTTCATTGAGTACACTTCAGCAGTGCTATTCACTCTCCTGTGTATTTTGACTGGTCATAACTCATTTTTGGGACTATCAGCTTGTAAATTGGCAAATCCTTGCCTATCAAGGCATTGCTTCTTCATATTAACATCCACAGGTACTTGTTTAGTCTCAATATGTGTATTCTTTCTAAAAATACCCACTTCACTATTAGTAACTCCTATGGGATTCAAAGAAGTATCAGAATTGGGAGATAAGGTATAACGTTTGTTTCTTACCTTGGTTTTCTTCTCCACATTGGTAGCAAGCTGTATCACATGATCAAGAGTCCTAATATGCTGAAACTCAGCTATTGATGAAGAATAATCAATCAATCCTTGTACAAAGCCTACAATGCCTCCCTGTTTCAACTCTTGAACATCGCCAAGCAATTGCTAGAGGTCCATCTTCATTGAGTACACTTTAGCAGATGGAATCCACACCTATGCCCCATTGACTGTCACTAACACTCAGATAGGATTCCAATGAAACATAAAGAGAATAAGCATTAAGAATCAGCTCATAAATGTCAAACTACAACTTGATTTCCTATGATCCTCGATCAATCATTGGAAAGAAGCTCCAGATCTCTGGTGTTAGCAGATCTGGTGTTTCACAAGTGATGTGCAAGGAAACACCAAGATCAGATCCCAAGTGGGTGTACATGGAATCAGCATTAGAAACAGCTAACCCAGAAGAGATCTTAATCTCTTAGAACCCTAAATCAACTAAAATCACCATGAATCATAACCCAGATCTAACTCATCCTCAAGAACCCTAAATCACTACTCAGATTTCATCATCAAAATCACAAACCCAGAAAATGAAATAGTTTCCATAATCATAATCTAGAGAGGTTTCTGAGAACAAAATAGAATAAAAACTTAGCTTTTTCGGCTGCTGACCTAATGAGAGTATAAATACTCTAGGTCAAAAGCCCTAGTACAAAAAGACAAAATAAACTAAAGTCCTTAGGTCGGCTGCCTTGAGCTCGAGTTCTTCTGGTCGAGTGGTGTGATCGAGCGCGTGCAACTTCAGGCTTCGGATCCTCAGACTCGGTTGCCTGAGCTCGGTTTGGTGGTCGAGTGGACGTGATCGAGTGCTCTTGCCCGAGTGCTAACTCCTCTCTGCCTCCAGCTCGGCCATGAAGTCGAGTGCTCTTGGTCGAGTGCATGTTGGTCTTGGTCCTTAGCTCGGTCTTGAAGTCGAGTCTTCACACCGAGTGCTGTCTCCACTCTGCCTCCAGCTCGGTCATGAAGTCGAGTGCATGTAACCGAGTGCAATTGTTCCTCTGCCCCTAACTCTGGTTGCCTAGTCGAGTGCATGTGATCGAGTGGTGTTTTTCCTCTGCCCCCAACTCTAGTTGCCTGGTCGAGTGCAGTTGGTCGAGTGCAATTCAGAGCCTGAAAACAACATTCAGCTTCTTGTCCACAATAGCCCCCAAAAGCTCATTTAACACCTGATAACAACTCCAAATTGCAATATATATGCAAACCCTATTATGAACCCTATATGAGTGAAATGGATAGATATGGAGTGAAACTAGTGATGAAGCTATGCTAAAATGGATGGAAATGCAAGTTTAAAAGTAGTAAAATGCAGAGACATCAAGGTATAACGTTTGTTTCTTACCTTGGTTTTCTTCTCCACCTTTGTAGCAAGCTGTATCACGTGATCAAGAGTCCTAATAGGCTGAAGCTCAACCATTGATGAAGATTCATCACTCAATCCTTGTACAAAGCCTACAATGCCTCCCCGTTTCAGCTCTTGCACATCGCCAAACAATTATTAGAGATCCATCTTCATTGAGTACACTTCAGCAGTTCTATTCACTCTCCTTTGTATTTTGACTTGTCATAACTCCATTTTTGGGACTCTCAGCTTCTAAATGGCCAAATCCTTGTCTATCAAAGCATTGCTTCTTTATTTTGACATCCAGAGGTGCTGGTTTAGTCTCAATATATGTCTTCTTTCTACAACTCCCAACTTCACCCTCATAAACTCCTATGGCATTCAAAGAAGTATCGGAATTATGGGATAAGTTGTAACGTTTGTTTCTTACTTTTGCTTTCTTCTCCACCTTGGTAACAAGCTGTATCACGTGATCAAGAGTCCTAATAGGCTGAAGCTCAGCCAATGATGAAGATTCATCACTCAATCCTTGTACAAAGCCTACAATGCCTCCATGTTTCACCTCTTGAATATCGCCAAGCAATTGTTAAAGATCCAACTTCATTGAGTACACTTCAGTAGTTCTATTCACTCTCCTGTGTATTTGGACTGGTCATAACTCCATTTTTTGGACTATCAGCTTGTAAATTGGCAAATCCTTGTTTATCAAGGCAATACTTCTTCATATTAACATCCACAGGTATTTCTTCAGTCTCAATATGTGTCTTCTTTTTGCAACTCCCAACTTCCCTCTTAGTAACTCCTATGGGATTCGTGGAAGTATAAGAATTGTGAGATAAGGTATAACGTTTGTTTCTTACATTGGCTTTCTTCCCCACTTCGGTAGCAAGATGTACCACGTGATCAAGAGTACTAATAGGCTGAAACTCAGCCATTGATGAAGATTCATCACTCAATCCTTGTACAAAGCCTACAATGCCTCCCTGTTTCAGTTCTTGCACATCGCCAAGCAATTATTAGAGATCCATCTTCATTGAGTACACTTCAGCAGTTCTATTCACTCTCCTTTGTATTTTCACTTGTCATAACTCCATTTTTGGGACTCTTAGCTTCTAAATGGCCAAATCCTTGTCTATCAAAGCATTGCTTCTTCATATCAACATCCAGAGGTGCTGGTTTAGTCTCAATATGTGTCTTCTTTCTACAACTCCCAACTTCACCCTCACAAACTCTTATGGGATTCAAAGAAGTATCAGAATTATGGGATAAGGTATAACGTTTGTTTCTTACTTTTGCTTTCTTCTCCACCTTGGTAGCAAGCTCAGCTCACGTGATCAAGATTCCTAATAGGCTGAAGCTCAGCCAATGATGAAGATTCATCACTCAATCCTTGTACAAAGCCTACAATGCCTCCCTGTTTCAGCTCTTGAACATCGCCAAGCAATTTTTAGAGATCCAACTTCATTGAATACACTTCAGCAGTTCTATTAACTCTCCTTTGTATTTTGACTTGTCATAACTCTATTTTTGGGACTGCCATCTTGTAAATGGTCAAATCTTGTATATCAAAGCATTGTTTCTTCATATTAACATCAATAGGTGCTGGTTTAGTCTCAATATGTGTCTTCTTACTATAACTCCCAACTTCACCCTCATAAAAGTATCAGAATTATGGGATAAGGTATAACGTTTAGTTCATACCTTGGCATTCTTCTCCACTGTGGTAGCAAGATGTATAACGGGATCAAGAGTCCAAAAAGGCTGAAGCTCAGCCATTAATGAAGATTCCTCACTCAATCCTTGTACAAAGCCTACAATACCTCCATGTTCCAGCTCTTGTACATCGCCAAGCAATTGTTAGAGATCCAACTTCATTGAGTACACTTCAGCAGTGCTATTCACTCTCCTGTGTATTTTGACTGGTCATAACTCATTTTTGGGACTATCAGCTTGTAAATTGGCAAATTCTTTTCTATCAAGGCATTGCTTCTTCATATTAACATCCACAGATACTTGTTTTGTCTCAATATGTGTATTCTTTCTAAAAATCCCCACTTCGCTCTTCGTAACTCCTATGGGATTCAAAGAAGTATCAGAATTGGGAGATAAGGTATAACGTTTGTTTCTTAGCTTGGTTTTCTTCTCCACCTTGGTAGCAAGCTGTATCACGTGATGAAGAGTCCTAATAGGCTGAAGCTCAGCCATTGATGAAGATTCATCACTCAATCCTTGTACAAAGCCTACAATGCCTCCCAGATTCAGCTCTTGCACAACGCCAAGCAATTGTTAGAGATCCATCTTCATTAAGTACACTTCAGCAATTCTACTCACTCTCCTTTGTATTTTGACTTGTAATAACTCCATTTTTGGGACTATCAGCTTCTAATTGGCCAAATCCTTGTCTATCAAAGCATTGCTTCTTCATGTTAACATCCAGAGGTGCTGGTTCAGTCTCAATATGTGTCTTCTTTCTACAACTTCCAACTTCACCCTCATAAACTCCTATGGGATTCAAAGAAGTATCAGAATTATGGGATAAGGTATAACGTTTATTTCTTACCTTGGCTTTCTTCTCCACCGTGGTAGCAGGATGTATCACGGGATCAAGAGTCCAAAAAGGCTGAAGCTCAGCCATTAATGAAGATTCATCACTCAATCCTTGTACAAAGCCTACAATACCTCCATGTTCCAGCCCTTGTACATCGCCAAGCAATTGTTAGAGATCCAACTTCATTGAGTACACTTCAGCAGTGCTATTCACTCTCCCGTGTATTTTGACTGGTCATAACTTATTTTTGGGACTATCAGCTTGTAAATTGGCAAATTCATTTCTATAAAGGCATTGCTTCTTCATATTAACATCCACAGATACTTGTTTTGTCTTAATATGTGTATTCTTTCTAAAAATCCCCACTTCACTCTTAGTAACTCCTATGGGATTCAAAGAAGTATCAGAATTGGGAGATAAGGTATAACGTTTGTTTCTTACCTTGGTTTTCTTCTCCACCTTGGTAGCAAGCTGTATCACGTGATCAAGAGTCCTAATATTCGGAAGCTCAGCCATTGATGAAGATTCATCACTCAATCCTTGTACAAAGCCTACAATGCCTCCCCGTTTAAGCTCTTGCACATCGCCAAGCAATTATTAGAGATCCATCTTCATTGAGTACACTTCAGCAGTTCTATTCACTCTCCTTTGTATTTTGACTTGTCATAACTCCATTAAAGGGACTCTCAGCTTCTAAATGGCCAAATCCTTGTTTATCAAAGCATTGCTTCTTCATTTTAACATCTAGAGGTGCTGGTTTAGTCTCAATATGTGTCTTCTTTCTACAACTCCCAACTTCACCCTCATAAACTCCTATGGAATTCAAGGAGTATCAGAATTATGGGATAAGGTATAACGTTTGTTTCTTACTTTTGCTTTCTTCTCCACCTTGGTAGCAAGCTGTATCACGTGATCAAGAGTCCTAATAGGCTGAAGCTCAGCCAATGACGAAGATTCATCACTCAATCTTTGTCTAAAGCCTACAACGCCTCCATGTTTCACCTCTTGAACATCGCCAAGCAATTGTTAAAGATCCAACTTCATTTAGTACACTTCAGTAGTTCTATTCACTCGCCTGTGTATTTTGAATGGTCATGACTCCATTTTTTGGACTATCAACTTGTAAATTGGCAAATCCTTGTTTATCAAGGCAATACTTCTTCATATTAACATCCACAGGTATTTGTTTAGTCTCAATATGTGTCTTCTTTCTGCAACTCCCAACTTCCCTCTTAGTAACTCCTATGGGATTCAAAGAAGTATCAGAATTGTGAGATAAGGTATAACGTTTGTTTCTTACCTTGGCTTTCTTCCCCACCTTGGTAGCAAGATGTATCACGTGATCAAGAGTCCTAATAGGCTGAAACTCAGCCATTGATGTAGATTCATCACTCAATCCTTGTACAAAGCCTACAATGCCTCCCTGTTTTAGTTCTTGCACATAGCCAAGCAATTATTAGAGATCCATCTTCATTGAGTACACTTGAGCAGTTCTATTCACTCACCTTGGTATTTTGACTTGTCATAACTCAATTTTTGGGACTATCAGCTTGTAAATTGGCAAATCCTTTTATAACAAAGCATTGCTTCTTCATTTTAACATCCAGAGGTGCTGGTTTAGTCTCAATATGTGTCTTCATTTTACAACTCCCAACTTCACTCACATAAACTCCTATGGGATTCAAAGAAGTATCAAAATGGTGAGATAAGGTATAACGTTTATTTCTTACCTTGGTTTTCTTCTCCACCTTGGTAGCAAGCTGTATCACGTGATCAAGAGTCCTAATAGGCTGAAGCTCAGCCAGTGATGAAGATTCATCACTCAATCCTTGTACAAAGCCTACAATGCCTCCCTGTTTCTGCTCTTGAACATCGCCAAGCAATTGTTAGAGATCCAACTTCATTGAGTACACTTCAGTTGATGTGAAGGGAGTTAAGATTGCTCTTAACCTGGTTGACGATCTGAGGATGGAGTTTGATATCAATGATGCTATAAAGAAGCCCACAATAGAGGGACAGATCTTCTCCATTAAGGAATTGAATAAGAGCACTGATGAGTTGTTGAGAAAGCCTTATGAAGATGATCCACTGAAGCCAACATTGGTAAAGGATAGTAAAGCTGGATCAGGAGTCTGTCAGGGCATAGCTGGATCTGAAACAGAGTTTAAGGCTGTAGAAATGACAAGTTTGAATCAAGCTCGACCTGTTAACTCGGTCTACAAACAGAGTCAAGCTCTCACATGTCCGGATGTATCTAACTCGATGAATAAACTCGGTTAGCAAACCTAGCCTGACATTTGTGGGGTAGATGAGTGGATTGCACTCAAAGAATGGTCTAATTGGCAGGACAAAGCTATAGTGGAGCTAAAAGACACAGTGAAAGAGCTGAAAGATCAAATCAAGTTTCTCCAAGGGAAGACCAATCAAGGATCAGAAAATATCAAGGGTATCCCACCTGATATAGCTATAACTCTGGTTAGGAAGAAGGGAAGTGAACTCACATTAGAATGGTCTAGAAAAATAGACTACCCGACTGATCAAGAGGAAGCTTACCTAGATGAGGAAGCTATTGAGAGTCAGTTTGCTGCTTGGTCAAGGGTGCACGATGAGTTTGCTGATCTACCCACCAAGGAAAAGAGGACCTCAGTTCCTCTCTTACAGCCTCCATGAATCCGGGAAGGAAGTCAAGCTTAGAGACTTTAAACAAGCTCACCTGGGAGGAAGTCCCATGACTATCTTTTTAAATATTTTGGTTTAAGGTTTCTTGTTTCTTTAATATATTTTCTAGTAGTTTTGTTGGTCAGGTTTGAGATTTCAGGATTATGCAAGGGCATCAAGCTCGGTTTGCCAAACCGAGCTACCCCTCTATAGGTCAACAATCATGCTCGGACAGTCTAACTCGATCAGCCTGGCCGAGTTAGATCTTCATCACCAAACCACTCGGCCATCAAACTCGACCATGTGACCGAGTTAGAACACCCAACCCTGAGGTACAACTCCACTCTTTACCATTGTTTATACCACTCATCTTTAGTTTTCTTGTGTTTTTCATCCTTGAACCTTCCTTTGAATCTTTTATTACAGAAGGGACTGTGTAATTCAAGTTTGCAATTATCATGTTTATGCTTTTGATTTAAACTCATGGATACCTTACACATATTTGGATTCTCTTACCCTTTTCACCATTCTTGTGAATCCAAGTAGCTGATTCCTATCATTGGAACATATTCTCCTACCTTTAACCTTGACCTTCCTTTCAAGCCAACAATACTATATGTGCGAATGTGAGGCCTATTTCGGGATTGAGCTTGGTAGAAAGTGTTAGATCTATGCCGACAACACTACAAGAAAGCAGTCGGAAAACCGACGGAATTTCCGACGGACCCGTGTCCGTCGGAAAATTCCGACGGTAAAACGACGGATTTCCGACGAAATTGCATTTTTTTAAGTCGTCGGAAATCCGTCAGAAATTCCGACGGATTTCTGACTGACTTCTGACCGTCGGAAATCCGTCGGATATCCGTCAGAAAATTCCGACGGATTTCCGACGGATAGAACCACCGGCCATTTCCGACGGATATTCGACGGAATAGTCGCCGATCGTCGGAAATCCGTCAGAAATATAAACGTTAAAAGAGCCGTTGGTATCGCAGGTTACCGTTGTATGGTGCCGTTACATTCTGACGGAATTCCGACGGAAGCGAGTTTATAAATATGTTTCCACACTCTTCATTTCATTTTACTCCAATTCCATCTCTCTCTCTATTTTCTTATGATATTCATGCGATTATAAACAAAAAAAAGTGGGAAAGATATGTCTAGATATTTTCGATCATGGATGGACGAACCAATGATGGATTCGGAGACGAACCTCTTAAACGAGGAATATGCACGAGGCATAGTCGAGTTCATGAAATTGGCTGGAAATCAACCGTGTGTACTTAAATCAGGTAAGTTGAAATGTCCATGTTTAATTTGTAGAAATTCTCGTAATGTTGCGGTAGAGATAGTTTGGCATCACTTGTATAGCAATGGATTTACGCCGGGTTATAAGATTTGGTATCTACATGGGGAAACAAATTATGATCATGGTAGTAGTAGTAGTGGACCAACAGTCTCGGAATTTGTAGGAGATAGAACGGAAGTAGATGTAGGTGTAGGCACCGTTGAGATGGTAAATGATGCGTTTAGAGAGAATGTACAGTATGGCAGTGAAGAGAGAGATAGGTTTGAAGAACCTAATTTAGAAGCAGGAAGATTTTTTGGTATGTTAGACGCATCAAAGCAGCCACTTTATAAGGGATGTAGAGAAGGTCATTCGCCTTTATCATCTGCCACTAGATTGATGACGATTAAGACGGACCACAATTTGTCAGAGGAGTGTGTTGATGCGATAACAGACTGGGCGAAAGACTTATTGCCTGAAGATAATCTTTTACCCGCATCGTACTACGAGGTACAAAAACTTGTAGCTGGTCTTGATTTGCCGTATAAGGTGATAGATGTGTGCATCGACAATTGTATGCTATATTGGAGAGAAGATGAAAATTGTAACAGCTGTCGATTTTGTCGCAAACCGCGGTATCAGGAAACGAGTGGTCGAGTTCCAATTCCATATAAACGTATGTGGTATTTACCAATAACAGATAGATTGAAGAGGTTATATACATCTCAGCGTACGGCAGAGCCAATGAGATGGCATGGAGAGCATCGTCAAGATGGAGATATTACACATCCTTCAGACGCAGAGGCGTGGAAACATTTTCAGTCTACCTATCTGGATTTTGCGTACGAGCGCCGGAATGTGTACCTCGGGTTATGCACAGATGGTTTTAACCCATTTGGGAAGCATGGAAGGAAGTATTCGTTGTGGCCTGTAATTGTAACTCCTTACAATTTGCCTCCATCTCTGTGTATGCGTCGAGAGTTTTTGTTTCTCTCCATTCTTGTTCCTGGCCCAGATCATCCGAAGAGATCACTCGATGTATTCCTCCAGCCATTGATTTACGAGTTACAAATGCTATGGGAGCATGGTGATGAAGCCTACGATGTTTCATGCCAACAAAATTTTAACATGCGTGCGGTTCTTATGTGAACCATAAGCGATTTTCCAGCATATTGTATGTTATCTGGATGGACAACTCATGGGAGATTATCATGCCCGTATTGCCAAGACAACACTGATGCATTCCAACTTAGGAACGGAAGAAAGAGTTGTTGGTTTGATTGTCATAGAAGGTTTCTACCGAGTGATCATCCGTATCGTCGGTCTAGAACATTGTTTACGAAGTCTAAGAAAGTGTTTGATGCGCCACCTCCTAAGATAGACGGATATACTTTATTAGAGCAATTGAGAGATTTTGGTGCTGATAGGACTCCTGACTGTGGGGGTAATGGACATGAAGTTGTGTACGGTGCCGGTGAAGTTCATAACTGGCACAAGAAGAGTATTTTTTGGGATCTGCCTTACTGGAAGACCATTTATTGCGGCACAATCTAGATGTGATGCACGTTGAGAAAAACTTCTTTGAGAACATCATGAACACTGTCTTAAACGTCAAAGGGAAGACGAAAGACAATATCAAATCTAGATTAGACTTGGCCGATATTTGCGATAGGGCTTTTCTTGAAGTTCAGCCGGATGGTAAATACATATTTCCTCCGTACGGGTTGCAAGGAGATAAGAAAAGGGAATTTTTTGATTGGATTCGCGATGATGTCAAATTCACTGATGGATACGCATCAAATCTGCGTAATTGCATAGATTATGGAGAAGGGAAATTTACAGGAATGAAGAGTCATGATTGTCATGTTGTGATGCAGCGGCTTCTTCCTTTCGCTTTTGCCCATCTTCTTGATCCAGATGTCTACCAAGCAATTGCAGGAGTTGGTTCTTTCTTTCGAGATTTATGCACAAGATCAATATCCCCGTGATCCTTTGTAACCTTGAAAAGATATTTCTGCCATCTTTCTTTGATGTGATGGAACATCTTCCTATCCATCTCCCACGAGAAGTTGCACTAGGAGGCCCAGTTCAATACCGTTGGATGTATCCTTTTGAGCGGTATATGTTTCATCTGAAGAAAAAGGTTAAAAATTTAAGTAAAGTAGAGGGATCTATTGTCGCACAGAGCCTCAACGAAGAAGCGTCACAGTTTGCTGAATATTACTTCCCATCCGAAGTTCGTACAAAGAGTAGACGTCCTGGTCGCCATGATGATCGTAATGAGAGAGCGATTTATCCCATCGTAGTTCCTGAGTTGTTTTCCCAAGTTGGTCGAGTGAGTGGAAAAAGCAAGACACGCACATTATCACAACAAGAGTTTAAACACTTGCATACGTATATCCTAACAAATTGTGAGGAAATTGCAGAATATGAAAGGTAAAAAACTTTATTTATGACAATGTATATATATATTCGAATATATTATATTTAATTTATTAACTTTCATACAAATGTGGTTTTCGTACAGGATTTACATGGCATTAATACGCGGGTGGTTTGTGGATAAGTTAGAAGAAGAGCTTCAACAGCATAAGGAGGAAGATTTTATGAATTGGTTTAGGGAATTTTACGTAAGATTTAACAAAACCCTATTATTTTCAAATAAGTGTCAATGTCATTTATGTTAATTTTGGTTAATTTTTTTCCTAGGTTCCTGAAGGAATAAAGAGCGGAGCCACATTTCCCACATGGTTAATGGAATTTGTTAGTGGTCCAATCTACCGTGCAAAGTCTTATCCTAGGTATTGCAGTCGGGGATATGGGTTTAGGATTCATGACGAAAGAAGGACAAGACCATCTGCAGATTATGGTGTTTCTGTGAAGTCTAGTAATGACGTTTACTACGGCATTCTTTAGGAAATATTGGAAGTTAAGTACCCAAGAATGTTAGACTTGAGGTACATTGTTTTTAAGTGTGATTGGTATGATCCAGTACTTGGTCGTGGTGTTATCGTGGACCAATTTGGTGTTACTTCTGTTAACACAAATCGGAGACTACAACATTATGATCCATTCATTCTAGCATCACAAGCAGATTAGGTTTGGTTCAATTAATGTTATGTTTTTACTAATTTTTATGTTTATTTCGGTGCTTAGTTACGAAAATTTCTGTATTTCTTTATAGGTGTGCTACATTCGTTACCCTCGCATAACACGGCGGTCAGATCCTTGGGTCACAGTTACTGCAATAAGCCCTAGAGGAAGAATTTATGGAGTTTCTGAACACGATGCCATGCAGCCAAGCATAAGTACTTCAATGGATCCAGTTGCGGCCTCTACTAGTGTCGATATTGTGGTTGATTTCACATAAATCGGTATAGTTCATTCCGAGTCAGAAGAAGAACAAGGAGAATTTTATGACGATACAGACTCAATTACATCTGAAGGATCAACATCATCAGAGGAAGACGAACAAGGAGAATAACAAGGAGAATTAAAAAGTATCTTGCAAAAATTCATAAATTTGTACAATGAACTACGGTGTGGCTTGATCCCGATATGGGTACGTAGGCAGCTCTGATCGAGCGCAGCTATTTAACAAAAATAATTTATTCATTATTAACAATATTCAAATCCAAAATACATGTTATAAAATAAATATGTATTTAAATAATATAATGTGAATATTTAAATCCAAAAATGTCAATATATAGTATAATCCTTTGTTGTTTTAAATCCTACAATGTGAATATATATATCTCTTTTGATGTTTAACTAATTACTAAACATGGTTCATTGGTTTAAAGTGTATAAACTATCCTAGAGGGTTGGAGTTCGAACCTCAGGAGATTCAAAATAAATAAACTTTTTTCGACGGATTTCCGACGGAATTCGTGAGGATCCGTCGGAACGGATTTCCGACGGAATGAAGATATTTGCTGCATGCCGCGTGTTAATAAACCAATGCCGCGTGTAATAAATGTTAGTAAGTTCCGACGGATTTCCGACGAATTAGCCGTCGGAAATCCGTCGGAAAACGCGGATAAATAAACCAGATCGTCTTCTTCGCGATTCATTCGAAGAAATCAAAGAAAATTTCAACAAAAAAATCTCAATTCTCCCTAAACCTTCGATTCTTCAAAGATTTACACCAAATCTTCTTCCAATGGCTGGGTCTCAAAGAAACATGTAAGTTTTTAATGTTTATTAAGAGTATGATTTGTTAGATTTGTGGATTTAGGATTTTGAAATTTAGATCTAAGGAATTTGGTTACAGATTTTGTTAATATGTTTTAGATTAGGAATTTGGATTATGATTTTGGGTTATTTGGTTATAAATTTGGATTTTTTATATTAGGTTTTGAAATTTGGATTTTTAGATGTAGATTTAGGTTTTTTTTAATTTTTAATTTTTGGTTTTTGAATTGAAATTGAAATAGAAATTGATTTTACAAATTGATTTTTTTATTTAGGATTTTTATAATTTTTATTTTTATACATTGTAATTGATTACACAAGTTTTAAATTATTTTTTAAAATTTATAATTTATATATTGAAAATAATTAATATATTTATAGTTGTGAACATATTCATAATTGTTTTAGACAATTAATAATAAATATATTTCTTATGATTTTTTAAAAAAAAACTGAATTTTAATTTTTTTTTAATTATTTTCGAATTTTTTTGTGTATTTTTAAAAAATGATTTTCAGAAATTGATTTAAATTATAAGATATGAACAATTTATGAAATATATGTTGCTTTTATAAATTTATATATACTTTTTTAATTTTATAATGATTCCGCTTTGTTATAAATTTTTATGTAGGGATTATCGAGCATAGTCGAGTCTACGAGCGGACTGCGTCGTCACAGTAGGAGTAGAGCTGCGATGAGTTCTCCTACGCCGTCCACACATATTCCGGATACACAGATTCCGGAAACTCATTCACCGGCACCATCCGCAACTGCTCCGACACAGATGAGTGTCGAGGACTTCATGGCTCTTCCGGGACGAGAAAGACTTCCACGTCTTCATCCAGATTGTCGAGGAAGACACATTTGGTAAATGTTTTTATTTATTTATTTATTTAATTTATAAATCTACTTTTTTAAAAAACTAATTAGAGTTTTATTAATAAAATTATTTTGTAGGTTTGACGATTCGCACACTGGGATCTCAAAGTCAATCAACAAAATGTGCCAAGGAATGCTTCAGCATCCATATCCAACATACACCTCAATGCCGATCCAAGAGAAGGACCTGTGGTTTCACCAATTTGCGGTAATGTTTTTATTTTGTTTATAATTAAAATTGAATTTAAATTATTTAAATTATTTAAATTGTTTAAATTCATCTTTTTTTTAATTCGCAGCAAGAATTCAGGTGGGACAGTCACTTAACCGGTATGGTTAGACGCGAATTCGATAAAAAATGCGCACGGGCGTATTCATGGAAGATAAACGAGTGGAAAGATAAGTGGAAGCAGAATGATGTGCCAAAGGACTTGGCATCGAACCCGGATCTATTTAACGGGTTCATCGCTTACTGGAATGAAGAGGCTACCAAAGAATCCGCCGCAAAACATTCTGCATCCCGGAACAGCACTCGCAAAGGAAAGGACAAAGCGACGCACAATCTAGGTGCGAAGAGCAAGACGACGAAGGCAAAAGAACTAGTAAGTTTTTTTTTATCCCTTCAATTTTCATTCATACTAAAATGAATCATTAATTTTTTTTAAGTTTAAGATTCACTAATTTTACTCAATTACTTTATTTTGCATGCAGTTTCGGGAAGATGGTGTCGAACCATCTAATTTCAGATTGCTCCAAGCTGTCCACACCGGCAAGGATGGTGTAATCCACGATCAGGTCACTCTGGATATCGTCGAGAACGTCAATAGGATGCGTGAAGAGTTCCTACTTTCTCAACCAATCATTGAAGGAATCCCTCCCCTCACCGAAGTTCCTTTGGAGAAGGAAAACGAGTTCGTATTTGAGGTAAGTAAAATTTTTATTTTTATTCAAGTTTTAATTCATTTTCAATTTTTAGTCAACTTTTTTATTGCTTCCGCAGGCTATTCCGAGGTCTAAAGGCCGGTATTATGGTCTTCCCGACGATACTTCATCCTCCATTACGTCACGCTATTACGGAGGTTCTCACGGTCCACATTTAGAAGCTGAAGTGGATGAACTCAAGACTACGGTGCAACGCCTCACAGAGGAAAACCAAGCGATGACGGCTAGGATGGAAGCATTCATGGCTCAATACCCACCACCAACACCACCACCTTAGATCTTGTTTATGTTTTTAAAATTATTTGTTAGAAACCACTTTATGTTTAATATTTTTTGTTGTTTTAATTTTTATTTCGAATACTTTAATATTAAAGTTTTATGTTTTTTTCTATTTTTAAAAACAATTAGAATTTTATTATTTTCCAAGTATGTGAATTTTTAAATTATTATAAATATTAATTAAATACCGGTTCTTAAGTGACAATCGATATTTTGATTAATATATTCTAAACTTATCATTCAAATCAATATGAATATAACATAATACAAAAAAAATTCAATTGAAACGTTTAAAAAAAAAGCTATGAAACCCCAAACCGTCGGAATTCCGTCGGAAATTCCGACGGCTTTCCGACAGATTTGGGCAAACCGACGGATTTTGATTAATATATTCTAAACTTATCATTCAAACTAATATGAATATAACATAATACAAAAACAATTCAATTAAAACGTTTAAAAAAAAAAGCCATGAAACCCCAAACCGTCGGAATTCCGTCGGAAATTCCGACAGATTTGGGCAAACCGTCGGAAATCCGTCAGAAATTTCCGACGGATTTCCGACGGTTTGGGGTTTCATGGCTTTTTGACAAATTTTACAAAATAAACCTCAAACAAATAATTATATTATAAGATTATTAGATATAACACAATTTAAACTTTGTATTTAGGTTAAATTATTGTTTTCAAGATTTTGGAATGATTTACACTTAAGTTCTACATAATGAAATGTATACTTTAACTTACATGTTTACTAGTTCCTAAGTATAAATCTTAATTTTGATAAATTCTTATAAACGGAGGTGAATATTGTAAACTTATCATTGAAATCATTAATAAACCACACTACAAACACATTTCAATTGAAACGAATCGAAAAAAACACACGAAACCACAAACTGTCGGAAATCCGTCGGAGATTTCCGACGGGTTTAGGGAAACACGTGTTGGTTTTTAAGGTTTGTCTGACAAAAGGAATAACATATATTTTTCTAAAGTCCGTCGGAAATCTGTTGACAATTTCTGACGGATTTCCGACGGACAGTGAATTTTGGCAAAATCAAACGTTTTCGTGTCCCGCGTTAGCTGAATTTTACGAAATAATTTCAAAACTTCCGACGGATTTCCGACGGATATGCCGTCAGAAAATTCTGTTTATAAGCTTCGTCTTCTCCGCGAGCTCACACAAAAAATCAGAGCAAATTTTATAAATTTTAGGTTTTCAAAGTTAGATTTAGGTTTGGAATGTTAGATTTAGGTTTGGAATGTTAGATTTAGGTTTTTAATGTTAGTTTTAAGTTATAAATGTTAGTTTTAAGTTTGGAATGTTATTTTAAAGTTTTGGAATGTTAGATTAAGTTTTTTTGATGTTAGATATGGGTTTTGAATCTTAGTTTTAGGTTTGGAATCTTATATTTAGATTTTAGAATGTTTGATTTAGGTTTTCAAAGTTAGATTTAAGTTTTGAATGTTAGATTTAAGTTTGGAATTTTAGTTTTAGGATAATAATGTTAGATTTAGGTTTTGTAATTAGATTTAGGTTTGAAATGTTAGATTTAGATTTTGGTTTTTAATGTTAGTTTAAGGTTTATAATGTTAGTTTTATGATAAAATTATTAGATTTATATTTTGGAATGTTAGATTTAGGTTTTCAATTAACATATTTAGGTTTGGAATTTTAGTGATAGGATAATAATGTTATATTAAGACTTTCGAAAGTTAGATTTAAGTTTTGAATGTTAGATTTAAGTTTGGAATTTTAGTTTTAGGATAATAATGTTAGATTTAGGTTTTGTAATTAGATTTAGGTTTGAAATGTTTCTTTTAGGTTTCTATAATGTTTAGTTTTAGGTTTGGAATGTTAGATTTAGATTTTGGTTTTTAATGTTAGTTTAAGGTTTATAATGTTAGTTTTATGATAAAATTATTAGATTTATATTTTGGAATGTTAGATTTAGGTTTTCAATTAACATATTTAGTTTTGGAATTTTAGTGATAGGTATATAATGTTATATTATGATTTTCGAATGTTAGATTTAAGTTTTGAATGTTAGATTTAAGTTTGGAATTTTAGTTTTAGGATAATAATGTTAGATTTAGGTTTTGTAATTAGATTTAGGTTTGAAATGTTTCTTTTAGGTTTCTATAATGTTTAGTTTTAGGTTTGGAATGTTAGATTTAGATTTTGGTTTTTAATGTTAGTTTAAGGTTTGAAATCTTAGTTTTAGGATAAAATTGTTAGATTTATATTTTGGAATGTTAGATTTAGGTTTTCAATTAACATATTTAGGTTTGGAATTTTAGTGATAGGTATATAATGTTATATTATGATTTTCGAATGTTAGATTTAAGTTTTGAATGTTAGATTTAAGTTTGGAATTTTAGTTTTAGGATAATAATGTTAGATTTAGGTTTTGTAATTAGATTTAGGTTTGAAATGTTTCTTTTAGGTTTCTATAATGTTTAGTTTTAGGTTTGGAATGTTAGATTTAGATTTTGGTTTTTAATGTTAGTTTAAGGTTTGAAATCTTATATTTAGATTTTCAATTGTTAGATTTAAACTTTGATTTGTATATTTTATATAGGATATTTGTAAATTTATATTTTTTTTTGTTTTTCAATATTTGAGAATTAATTTTTAAATTTTTGAATTTTTCATTATATAAAATATGAATTTTGTAATTGTTTTAAATTATTATTATTAATATTTATTTCATTTCTATATTTTTAAATATAGAATTATTTATTAAAATATTTTGAATTTTAAATAATTTTTTTTTGAATTAATATTCGAAATATATAATTATTTATTAAATAATTTTTTTTTTATTATAATTTAGCAAAACCGACGGATTTCCGACGGATTTCCGACGACTTGCCAGAACCGGAAAACCGACAGATTTCCGACAGATTTCTGATTCATATATTCCATCGGAAATCCGTCGGAAATGAGTTTCCATTTCCGACGAGATAGAAGCGACGGACGAATCCGTCGGAAATCCGTCGGAATTGGTCAATTCCGACGGATTCCCGACGGATTTTGTAACGCCCGTCTCCCAAAAAGGGGTTAAGAATCAATTTTCGAACCAATCCAGATCGATCGATTGATCGATCGATCCGGTTAAGGATCGATCGATCTTGTTTTGCGGTTGTAAGGTGGAACGATCGATCTGGCTAGGAACGATCGATCCTGGCTTGGATCGATCGATTCGGGCTGTCGGCAGAGTTGGTAGGTCGACTTTTTCTTCCTTTTAAGCACGTTTCTTCTTCTTCCTTCGCCATTTTTCGTCTGGGGGTTGCTCTGGAGGTTCAAGGAGAGTTTGTGAGGGCCTAAGGAAGCGAAAAGAGGAGAAAGGAAGAAGGGAATTGTGAGTTTTCAAGGAAGAAGAAAGATTGTGTGAAGTGGGAGCTTTTGGGAAGTTCAAAGGAGTTTCAGAGAGCTGGGCTTGAGCGTGGAGGTTCTTGTTGGCATGGAGAAGCTTTGTGTGACTTCAATCAATCCGAATTCGAGGTGAGTGCGTGACCATGGGCTGGACTAAGCTTGTAGAACATTGTTTGCGATTTTGATGTTTGTTTGATAGATTTGGTTAGATTCATGGAGTTTTCTGGATTGTTTCTTGTGTCCTTGAGTTGGGTAGTGTGGTATTAACTTTAGGATTCAAGTTTGTGGCGTGTGGGAGGTTGCATCTCGCAAATCGACTTGGTAGAAGTCGAATTCGTGTGTGCAGGAAGTTGGGATCGATCGATCCAGTGTTGGGATCGATCGATCTGGTCGGGAACGATCGATCCTGGCCAGGATTGATCGTTCGGTGTCGTTTTGCTCGGGAACGATCGATCCTGGCCAGGATCGATCGTTCGGTGATCTGGATCGATCGATCCAGGCCAGGATCGATCGATCTGGTCGTTCTGGCCGTTTTTCGTGTTCGTTTTTCGTGTGGGTGTGATTTTTGGTTCGTAGCATCGTGTGTCGTGTTCGGATGGGTGCGGGCATTGCGTGGTTTTACTTGCTTGTGTGTATAGCTCGTAGATGGGAGGATCGCATCACTAAGTATTTATGATAATACTTACGCATCATCTGTGTGTGTTTGATGCAGGTAAAGATAAAGTGTGATCGTGGAGTCAAGGCTATGAGGAGGAGGATGATTAGGACTCGTGTTGTTGTTGTTGTTTTATGTTGTTAAGTTTAATAAGCGAGTCTTAATGAATGCTGAACTGGAATAATTGGGAATTGTCGTGTTTGTGTGATAATTAATATTTATGATTATTTAAAAAAAAAAAATCGGGCGCGGTTGTTTCAATTTGGTATCAGAGCCTATACGGTTCTAGGACGAGTTAGAAATTGCTTGAGTGTAGAGTCTTAGAATCATCCTCTCCGAGCCTTCAAGTGATTCCACGGTGAGTTGTGATTGATGGATTTTTTTTGTTTGAGTTGTTTTGGGTTTTTAGTATCTGCTCTTAAAGGTGCAGATGGCTAGAGGAGCTAGAGGTCGTGGCCGTGGCCGTGGTAGAGGCCGAGGTCGTGTTCCAGTGGTGGGTTTGGGAGAGGCACAGAGTGCCACGGTTGAGCAAGGCGGAGATTTGCATACGGGTCCGTTGGGGTCTGAGGGTGTGGCCGGTGAGAGTGCCGGTGAGGCTGGAGTTCCAGCGGATGCTGCGGGTGTGGCAGCAGGTGATGCTCAGGCCCGGGATGCCCGTATTGTGGATCTGTTGACCTTGGTATTGGAGCGGTTACCAGAGGGGGTAGCAGTACGAGCTCCAGTTGTGCCACCAGTAGTTGAGGCACAGCCGAGAGTTGTGGTTGAGGAGGAGCTCCCATCCTACCATAGGATGATGGAGCAGATGCAGAGGATGGGCACTACGTTCTTCTTGGGTGGTGTCGGTCCTGAGGAGGCTAATATGTGGAGGTCCAGGTTGGAGCGGAACTTCCAGTCATGTAGGTGTCCAGTGGGATACCGAGTTGACTTGGCAGTTCATTACTTGGATGGTGATGCACATCTGTGGTGGACGAGTGTAGTCGCCAGGAGAGGTCAGGTGGAGTTGACTTGGGGAGATTTTGTGGAGGAGTTTAACTCCAAATACTTTCCACAGGAGGCAGTAGACCGGTTGGAGGCGAGGTTTTTGAGTCTGACTCAGGGGGACCGGACTGTCCGGGAGTTTGAGACAGAGTTCAACCGGCTTTCCATTTATGCTGGTCGAGTCATGGAGGGTGAGCAGGCCCGAGTGCGGTGGTTTATGTTAGGCTTGCGGCCTGAGCTGAGGACCCGTTGCCTTGGTAAGCTGTTTGGCACAGTGGGAGAGTTGGTTGAGTTGGCTGCATCTATAGAAGATGGTCTGAGGGAGGAGGTAGCATCGTCTACTTTGAGTTTCCAGGCCAAGAAGATGCAGCAGCAATCAGGGTCAAGTAAGGGGAGTAGGCAGGTGGTAGGGCAGAAGAGGAAGTGGGGAGGCACTTCTGGAGGTACTCAGAGTGGTCCAGGATGCTTCGGGTGTGGAAGCAAGGATCACAAGATCACGGGTTGTCCCTCAAGGAGTGCAGGACATGGAGGCCCTGTGAGGAGTAGCCAGAGTGGCCAGGGATGTTTTGGGTGCGGAAGTATGGATCACAGGGTGGCCAACTGTCCGCAGAAGGGTGAGGTCCTTCCAGATACTCGGGTGTGCTTCCACTGCAAGGAAGTTGGGCATATCAAGCCCAAATGCCCTAAGTTGCAGCAGGGAGGGGTAGCAGTAGCACCGTCGAGTAGGCAGAGTGCGGTGGCACCTCGGGTTTACACCGTCGAGGAGGCAGATGAGCGGAGTGCTGGACTGCAGATGATGCCAACTGCAGCACCACCGATCAGGCAGATAGCACCTGCGCCTCGGGTGTATTCCATCGCGGAGACGGGAGAGCCGAGCTCCAGGCCGATCACAGGTACTTTTTAGATTTATCTGTGTTAAATTCTTTCGGTTATAAAACTTTCCGTCTCCGTGAGGGGTGGTTAAGGTTCTCGGCACATGGGTATGTGCAGGGACCTTGATTGTGGGAGGTGTTGAATCCCATGTGTTATTCGATTCCGGGGCATCGCATTGCTTTGTCACTCCGGAATTGGCCGAGAAGGCCAAATTGCGAGGCGAACCCAATGAGCCGTTGGGTTTTGTGAAGGTGGCGGGAGGGAAGTTTCTATCTACTTGATGTATTGTACTTTTGATTGCTTTTTGATTTGTTTTTAGTATTTGTTTCGTATCTTTTGTTAGTTTTCGAGTCTTTTCTATTTTGTTTTGAGTCTTTTACAGGTTCTATGGAGTTAAGCCGGAATGAGATGATTTCGGGATTGTTCGGGCTAAGATGAAGCCTAGAAGCTACGGAAAAGACATGGATCGATCGATCCCACCCATGGATCGATCGATCCAGACGACTCCAAGAACACGGCCACGGATCGGTCGATCTGGCCGACCAATCGACCGATCCATGACCCACGGACAATTGTCCGGACACGAGGGATCGACCGATCCGGCCAACCGATCGGTCGATCCAGCCTGATGACGACATGAAGAGATTTTGTCCGGACACAACGGATCGATCGATCCCAAGGGCAGATCGATCGATCGCCTGCCAGCCGTCATGAAGAACAACATTGGGATCGATCGATCCGACGTGTGGATCGATCGATCCCATGCCCAGCCGCCTTGAAGATATTATGTCCGTAAATCAGGGATCGACCGATCCGACTTGTGGATCGATCGATCCCCTTTGCCGCCTACACCATTTTACACCTATGTCTATAAATATCCCACCTAAACCTACAAAAACATATGAGATTTTAGTTCTACGCCAAAAACACTATTCTAAACACTTTTCTTGGATTTCTAAGCTCCTCCTTCCTATCAAACATTTGGAGAAGTTTTGTTGTATCATTTGTTGTTTATTTCAATCCTATTATGCTTTGTATGGTTTACTTTGTTGTTTTTGTGATTATGTGTGAGTAATTCTATAGTTAGGTTTTAGAGTTCTTGAAGGGAATTGATGGCTTGATGAATTGATAGAGATTTGGGGTTTCTAATCCATAGGTTCTTTGGTTCATGTGTTCTTAATGCTAGATTAAGAGTAGCTACCTTAGTCTTGATCATAGGTTGTTCTATAAGCACTAATCATGTTATAGAGAACTTGAACCTTATGAATTGAGCTTTGTATCTCTAGCCTGCGAGAGTTGATGCTAGATCATCATTGTGAACTTAGTGAACTTGTGTGTTAATGCTAAGTTGGTTAGGAGAAATCAAACGAGAGTTTAGTTTTCGAGTAGCCAAGTTTAGGGGTTAAGGCCACGAGAGTGGGTTAATCCACCTTGCGTTCATGTTCTAGAACGGTGCTGAGAGTGTTAAATCCCCTACTCAGAAATATTTGTTAAGCCATCGACAACCTGAAATGCTCTAAGGCCTAATGCCTTTTAATCATATAAATCAATCGTTCGTTTTATGTTTATTGCATTTTGTTAACAAGTTTGGAAGAAACAATCAAACCCATCCTGCTATAGCTAATTACAAGTCTCGTAAATCATTAGTGTACCATTGGTTCTTGTGGTTCGACCTCGTTATATACTACCTTGCGGTTAAGTGTATCGAGTAAATACTCGAGCAATCAAGTTGGCGCCGTTGCCGGGGACCAATAGCGTTACCTAAAGATTTAGGATCAGTTATTAGTCTATTGCGTTTTATTTTAAGTTACTGATAATCATTTCCATTTTCTCTTTGATGTTTTAAAGGTATATGACCCGAGGCGAAGGTTCATCACACCTAGTTGAATATCACGAAGAAGTTGGAAAGTTTGAAAAGGAAATTAGAAAAAAGAAGAGGCTAGCTAAGCAAAGAGAAGCTCAAATGGCTCATGAACAAGAAGGTAATGTGCCACCACCTGGAGATTTACCACATGATGGAGACAATGGTGGAGAGTTACAAGACCCTCCGGTTGGAGTTGCTGCAAATCAACCGCAAAACTATCAAAGGCCTGCTCCTGCTCCTGCTCGTAGGACCTTAAGGGAACATGATGCTCCCAATGCTCAAATGTATCGAGGAGGTGTCCAACATCCTCCAATCAACAGAAACGATTTTGAGATCAAGTCGGGATTGCTGAATCTCGTGAAACAAAACCAGTTTCATGGACTTCCTTCTGAAAATCCAGTTACTCATCTTGATAACTTCGAGGATGTGTGTGGAACAACCAGGATGAATGGAGTACCGGACGATGCTTTTAAGTGTCGTTTGTTCTTGTTTTCGCTAGCTGACAAAGCGAAACGTTGGTTCAAATCATTAGAAAGAGACTCCATCAGTTCATGGGATGATTACAAAGCTGCATTCTTGGGACAGTATTTTACTCAAGCAAGGACCACGCTTCTAAGGAACAAGATTTCGAGTTTTCAACAAGCTGGTACCGAGTCATTCCAAGAAGCTTGGGAGAGATTCAAGGACTACAAAAGAGAGTGTCCTCATCACGGGTTCACTCCTGAATCACTCATCAATACCTTCTATCGGGGAATTGACCAGAACTACAAGATGGCTTTGGATACAGCAAGCAATGGAGACTTCATGACAAAAACAGAACCGGAAGCTCTAATCTTGATTGAAAATCTTGCAGGTAGCAACAGCAACCATTGTGTTGATTATGATAGGACCTTGAGGAGCATTGGAGGAGGAGAATCAAAACAAATTTCTGAGCTGACTGCGAAGGTGGAACAACTTCTAAGACGTGAACAGAGAGCAGTCAACTATTGTGATGATTCTGGAGAAGGTCAGGGTTGCCAAGAGCAAGGATACCAAGAGCAATCTGGGGACTGTTTTGAGGATGTGCAAGCTGAGATAAACTATGTGAATGGTTATCAAAACCAAGGGTTCAACCAAAACTATAGGAATCATCCTAATCTCTCATACCGAAGCACCAATGTTGAGAACCCCCAAGACCAAAAATATCCAGCACAAGTGAGACCACAAGGGCAACAATATCAAGCAAAACCGTTTGTGCCAAACCAAGGAGGCTACAACAAACCTTTTGAAAACAGAGTTCAGAATCAAGGGGGCTACAACAAGCCTTTTGAAAACAGAGTTCAGAACCAAGGAGGTTTTCAACAAGGGGGATTTCAGCAAAGACCTCAGTTCAACAACTTTCAGAGAGGTTATCAAGCACCAGCTCAAGCTCCTGCGAGCTATGCCCCAGCTGGACCATCCGATGACAGTGATGTGAAAACAATACTTAAGCAACTGCTCGATGGCCAGAACAAGAACGCCTTTGACATCAACTCAAGAGTGGAAAACATGTACAGCGAATTCCAAGGTAAGTTTGAAAATCTTTCATCACATGTTAAAACTCTTGAAAATCAGGTAGCACAAACCGCTTCTACTTCCACGAGACCTATGGGAGTTCTTCCTGGAAAACCGCAACCGAACCCGAAAGACTACAACAATGGTAAGGAATTTGTCAATGCCATTACATTGAGGAGTGGGAAACAGGTAGAACCGATCTTGAAGAAAGGAAAAGAAGTTGAAGATCTCGATGACTCAGAGAAAGTCATTGAGAATGAGAATGATTTAGAGGTTCTCAATGCACCACAAGGTGAGGAAGTTGCAGATAAGAAAATCGCTGATATTGAGGAGGAAACTGAAGATCTCGTGCCTCCACCGTACATACCCAAGTTGCCATTTCCAGGCCGCTTAAGGAAGATTCAAAGAGAGAAGGAGTATGCTAAATTCGATGAAGTGATGAAACAACTTCAAATCAAACTCCCTTTTCTTGAGTTAGTTCAAAATATTCCTATCTACAGAAAATATCTCAAGGATATTTTGACTAACAGAAAAACTCTTGAAGAAGGAGCTGTCTTGATCACACACGAGTGCAGCGCCATTTTGCAAAACACAATACCAAAGAAGAAAGAAGATCCAGGTAGTTTTGTTTTGCCTTGTAAAATTGGTGACTCATTGTTTGCTAGATGTTTGTGTGATTTAGGTGCAAGTGTGAGCTTGATGCCGCTTTCAGTTGCAAAGCGGTTGGGAATCACAAACTTCAAGCCAACAAGTATCTCTCTAGTGCTTGCAGACCGTTCTGTGCGGTTGCCCATTGGAATTGCTGAGAACGTTTACGTGAGAGTTGGGACATTTCACATCCCCACTGACTTCATTGTTCTTAACCTGGATGAGGAGCCAAAAGACCCGCTTATTCTTGGTAGACCTTTCTTGCACACATCTGGTGCATTGATAGATGTCAAGAGAAGCTTGATCAAGCTACAAGTAGGAGACCTTTTCCAAGAATTCGACATGGAGAGAGTGATGTCTAAACCAACCATTGAAGGTCAAGCATTTTGGGTTGACATCATGGATGAGCTAGCTGATGAGCTCTTAGAGGAAATGAATATTCAAGATCCACTTCAAATCGCCTTGACAAAGGAAGAGGATCAACATGGATACATTGAGGAAGCAACAACGGATTTCGCTAGGATTCTAGACGAGCCGGTTGAACTGAGTAAAGTTGTTGCATTCGCCTTGCTAGACAAAGATGAAGTAGAAAAGGAGGAGAATGTACCTACCTCAGAAGTTTGTGGAGATTGGAGTGAACTAAAAGCTCCAAAGGTGGAACTCAAGCCGCTTCCCTCAGGACTCAGGTATGCGTTTCTTGGTCCTCATTCTACTTACCCCGTTATAATAAATGCTGAACTAAACAATGTAGAGAGTGCCTTACTGCTGTGTGAGCTGAGGAAGTACAGAAAAGCTATAGGCTATTCCCTTGACGACATGAAAGGTATATCTCCTAACCTTTGCATGCATAGGATTTACCTCGAAGATGAATCAATGATGTCTATAGAACATCAGAGACGGTTAAACCCGAACCTCAGAGATGTTGTTAAGACTGAGATCATCAAACTCCTAGATGCAGGAGTAATCTATCCAATCTCGGATAGTACTTGGGTAAGTCCTGTCCATGTGGTACCTAAAAAGGGTGGTGTCACTGTGATTAGAAATGATAGGAATGAATTGATTCCGACAAGAACTGTGACAGGGCACCGCATGTGCATTGATTATAGAAAGCTAAACTCTGCAACACGTAAAGATCATTTTCCACTTCCATTTATTGATCAAATGTTAGAGAGACTAGCAAACCACCAATATTACTGTTTTCTTGACGGGTACTCGGGATTCTTTCAGATTCCGATACATCCCGATGATCAAGAGAAAACAACTTTTACATGTCCTTATGGTACCTTCGCATATCGAAGAATGCCATTTGGATTGTTTAACGCACCAGCAACATTTCAGCGTTGTATGATGTCAATTTTTTCTGAAATGATTGAGGATTATATGGAAGTCTTTATGGATGACTTTTCTGTGCATGGCACCTCTTTTGCTGTTTGTTTATCTAATCTGTGCAGGGTACTCCAACGCTGCGAGGACAAACATTTGGTCCTGAATTGGGAAAAGTGTCACTACATGGTGCGAGATGGAATCGTTCTCGGTCATAGGATCTCAGAAAAGGGCATTGAAGTGGATAGAGCCAAAATCGATGTGATGATGAACATGCCACCTCCAAATTCTGTAAAGGGAATAAGGAGCTTTCTAGGACATGCTGGGTTCTACAGGAGGTTCATAAAGGATTTTTCAAAGATCGCAAGGCCATTAACTCAGCTATTGTGCAAGGATCAAAAGTTTGAGTTTGATGAAGACTGCCACAAGGCATTTATAAAGATCAAGGGATCTCTTGTGAGCGCTCCCATTGTGCAACCACCTGATTGGGAGCTACCCTTCGAGGTAATGTGTGATGCAAGTGACTATGCTGTAGGTGCAGTTTTAGGGCAAAGGAAAGATAAGAAGATGCACGCCATCTATTATGCCAGCCGCACTCTTGATGCTGCACAATGCAACTATGCAACAACCGAGAAAGAACTCCTAGCGATTGTCTTCGCTTTTGAGAAGTTTAGATCCTATCTCGTTGGGTCCAAAGTTTTAGTCCACACTGATCATGCAGCGTTGAGATACCTTTTCACGAAGAAAGACGCCAAGCCGAGGCTTTTAAGATGGATACTTCTACTCCAGGAGTTCGACTTGGAAATCAAAGATAAGAAGGGAATCGAAAACGGAGTCGCTGATAACTTATCTCGACTAAGAGTAGAAGAGAATGTCCCAATGAGAGATGCTTCTCCCGGAGAAGAGCTTGCGCTAATAGAAGACAACTATGTCTATGAGGTTGAACAGTCTAAAAACAGAAATGCGGTCGAGCTCATGCCCATGCACACCATCGAGGGAAATTTACCATGGTACGCTGACTTTGCTAACTACTTATCTTGTGATGTTTCACCACCTGATTTTGTAGGATATGCCAAGAAAAAGTTTCTCAAAGATGTCCAACACTACTATTGGGATGAACCATTTCTTTACAAAAGGTGTAAAGACGGAATTTTCAGAAGATGCATTCCCGAAAGTGAGGTACATGGTATTCTCTATCATTGTCATGCTTCTGATTATGCAGGACACTTCGCTTCATTTAAAACAGCTACGAAGATCTTACAAGCTGGCTTTTGGTGGCCTACGATATTCCGTGATGCACACGAGTTTGTAGCAAAGTGCGACGCTTGCCAAAGGAAAGATAACATAAGCAAGCGGAATGAAATGCCGCAAAATTTCATTCTCGAGGTTGAGGTGTTCGATGTATGGGGCATCAACTTCATGGGACCTTTCCCAGCATCCTATGGAAACGAGTACATCTTAGTCGCAGTCGACTATGTCTCTAAATGGGTGGAAGCACTTGCCAGCCCAACAAATGACGGGAAAGTTGTTTTGAAGATGTTTAAATCCATTATCTTTCCTCGCTTTGGAGTCCCACGGGTAGTGATCAGTGACGGTGGAAAGCATTTCATCAATAAGATCTTTGCGAGTCTGTTGGCAAAGCATGGAGTCAAACACAAAGTGGCAGCACCATATCACCCTCAGACCAGTGGCCAAGTCGAAATCTCGAACAGGGAGATCAAAGGAATCTTGGAGAAAACAGTTGGAAAATCGAGAAAGGATTGGGCGGCAAAGCTTGATAATGCTCTTTGGGCATACAGAACCGCCTTCAAAACTCCCATTGGAACCACACCATTTAACCTCGTCTACGGTAAGTCCTGTCACCTACCTGTCGAACTAGAGTACAAGGCGCTGTGGGCAACGAAGCTGATGAACTTCGACATAAAGACCGCTTCAGAGAAACGTCTAATTCAGTTAAACGAGTTAGACGAACTCAGGTTAAATGCTTACGAAAGCTCAAGGATCTACAAAGAGCGAACTAAAGCTCTTCATGACAAAAGGATAATCCTCAAGAAGCTTTCAGAGAACGATAAGGTACTTCTCTACAACTCTCGCCTTAAACTTTTTCCAGGAAAACTAAAGTCGAGATGGACCGGGCCATACACCATCAAGGAAGTAAAACCGCATGGTGCAGTGGTTCTCTGGGACAAAAAGGGAGAACCATTTACTGTAAATGGTCAGAGAGTCAAGCCGTACCTTGCAGATTCCACAATGAACGAAAAAACAAAGATCCTTCTCGAGGATCCTCCAAACCAAGTCTAGAACTCCATGACGGTCAAGCTAATGACCTTAAATAAGCGCTTTGTGGGAGGCAACCCACCAGGTATCTTGTAAATATTTCTAAGTTTTTCATTTCCTATATTGATTTTAAGTTTTGTACATATTGCTTCAATCCACTCTCTGTGAGTGAAGGGATCGATCGATCCCCTATGGTTTCGATCGATCCAGAGATTAAAACGTTTGAATTTTGATAGTACAGAACGGGATCGATCGATCCAGATGTTGGATCGATCGATCCAAGCAAAAATGCAAAATTCACCAAGTTCCCGGAGGTGTCAGATCGGTCGATCCGGCCATCCGATCGACCGATCCACGACCAGCACGACCAAACAACACGGATCGATCGATCCCGATGTTGGATCGATCGATCCCAGGTAAACCAAAAACGAAAATCACTTGAATTAAACCGGAAAACATAAAAAAAAAATCAATCATAAAACCCAAAGGATCGATCGATTTGCAAGAGAAATCGACCAAAACATCTCCTTTGGCGATTTTGAAGAACACAAAGAACACAAAATTCTTTCAATCATAACTTTGTCAAATCTCAACGGTTTTTAGTGATTTTTGGTGCTAATCCAATCAATTTTTCCTCCTCTTTCTGATTCTGGAAACCATTTTAAATCTCTGCAAAGGTATGGCTTCGAAATTTCAAATTCCCAATTCGAAAATTTTAGGGTTCTAAATGTGATTTTGCTCCAATTCATTATTGTTTGAGTTTTAGGATGTTCAACCATGGAAAAATGCTAGATTCTTGTCTAGGATGATATGGGAAACTCAATTTGCATTAGAAATGGCTAGATTGGAGTGAAATTTTTGATTGAATATTTCACTATTCATCAAATCCGAAAATGAACCAAAATGAATGTTAATGCATAAAAGTCATGATTATTTTGCTTTGATTAGCTTTAATAATTTGATTATGTTGTTACTTGGTTCATTATTCTAAATGAAATATTTCGATATTGGATTGTTATTTCATGAAAAAGCCATATTGTTGTACGATATATAAAAAATTTGGCTTACAGAATTGTTTTTGAATTCATACAGGATATGGATCAAGCCGGGAGCTCCCGCAATGCAGGAAAAAGACGCACGACGACCCGTAACCAGAACCCTCTACTTAGACCAGTCACGGGAAAATGGGATGCTCACGACACAAAATTCTTGGCAGATATGAGATCAGTCAAGCTTATGCCCACTCGAATGGGATGTGACATTACATTGGCGGACATTGGTTTACATGATGATGCGGCGACCCTCTTTCAGAATATGGGGTTTGGAATGCTTTGGAAGATCAACGAGCCGTTATATCCAAAGTTGGTGAGGGAGTTTCTTGCTACTTGTCGGCTCACCTACAAAAACCCGGACGCACCGATAGCGAGCGAGGGGACTTTCACTTTCTTCCTCAACAAGAAGCACTACAAATACAGCCTTCAGAAAATTTGTGATATCTACGGATTCGAGAAAGCAGAAGATGTCTCGATCCCAAAGCTCGATAAACACCTTGCAAATGAATTCTGGGGTCTGATCGCTCACGGTGAGTATGTTTCGCGCAAAGCCAAGATTGCAGCGATAAGGAATCCTGTTTTGAGAATTGCTGTGAAGATCATCAGCAACACCTTCTTCTTCAAGAAGGAATCAGGGGCGGTCAGAGATGATGAGTTGTGGATGCTATTTATGGGCGTCAAGCATCTCCTACCAGAGTACGCGGAGAGTCCTGGACCTACCGTCAATTATGCCGCTGTGTTGTGCGATATGCTTCAGAGGATCAAGGGAAAGCCTCCAAAGGAATGTTGTGTGGGCAACATCCTCACCCCAATCTTCCAACATACGAAGATTGATCTCAGGAGGGAAGAGGTTGAGGAAAGATATGGGAGGATCGACAATAGACATCTAGTCAACTGCCATGTACTCAACAAGAGCGATGTCTATATGTATTGGGATCGCAACGGGACAACCTGTTTCTGCAGACTTCCTAATGAAGGTATCACTTCACTCCTATCTAAGGAAAGTTTGGAGTTTTTACTAGGTCCGGAGCACTTGATACCAGATCCTTCTGGCACCACGCGGACACTCTCTCGTCGCCATCGTACATCAACACAAGCAGCACCACAGCCGAACGATAGCGATGAAGAGATGGAAGAGGCTGAGGTTGACATCGAAGAAGAAGCAGACGAGCCTCAGCCGCAGCAGCTCCTGCCTCACGGCCCAAACAGGTACCGCCTACCCCCAAGCCCTCCTGCAGATGACACGGCACAGCAGCTTCAGTGGATCATCGACTCGCAGAGAAAGAACAACTCCATGATGAGGAAAATATGGAGGGCGATCCAGAAGATCAAACCTTGTTCTTGTGCTTCAGGTTCACCGACACAAGATGAGGAAAGCGCTGAGGCTGAAAATGAGGAAAATGAGGAAGGTGAAGATGAGGATAATGAGGAAGGTGAAGACGAGGAAGATGAGGAAGATGAGGAATGTGAAGATGAAGAAGTCGAGCAAGCCGAGGATGCTGATGACTCTGAGGGCACAGAGTCCAACTCTATCACCAACGCACGTGAGAAGAGGACCAAGGCAGCTCAAGACCGGGCTGAACCTAATCATTCACCAGTGGAGCATTCCTCAGCACAGTATAGTGATATCCGCTTACCAAGAAGCAGGAGGAACATAGGCAGGAGAGAGAGCTCCAGCGATAGCTCTACCCGCGACCACTGAGCTTGTGGTTATTTCTATCCCTTGTTCTATATCATTTCGCTTTTAAGACATTTGGTTTTGTTTCTTTATGTATGGCATTCTTCTGTTTATTTTGTTATTACACCGAGACGGTGAAAAGCAAGTTCGGGGGAGGATGCCATTATTTACTAATGACGTTTGTGTTTGTTTCTTTTATTTTGGTGTGTTTTATTTTGATTAAAACTTTGTTGGAATTTAAAATGTTTTATTGAGTCAAAACAGTTATGAGAATTTGTTATCTTTTGGAATTGCAACATGTTTAAGATCATTTTGTTTTAAAACTGCTTAGCCTTGTTTGAGGATGACTTGGAAGCGCAGAAAAATCCATAACTTGATCATTTTGTGAAAATCCCTATCATTTGAGCTTAATCATATATATATGAACTTAATATGGACTTAATATATCTCACTTAGGGGATTGATAATCATGTAATGGAATTACATTTGGAGTTTTCTTTACATTGTTTATATCAACCTTTGTTAACTCCAAATGGCTAGACTTATTTTTAGTCTAGTACCACACCCCTTACCATTTCCATCTTTCAAACCACATGCATCTGTTTATAGCCATTGTCATGTGCATTCATGTGCAAAAACTATGGAGTATACGGACCGACATAGCTTTCCTTTCGCTAGGATTGTGGTAGTAGTTCGTTTGCATACCGTCATTGGACGAGATTGGGCTATTGTGGATTAGTATATGTATTTATGAGTATGACGAGCATTCATTGTCAAGATTTCTTTTGATGCAGCTTTTGTAGGACTCCTCATTCCCGCTCCCCCGTCTAAAAAAAAAAAAAAAAAAAAAAAAAAAAAAAAAAACAAACGAGATGGGAAAGGAGTGAAAAGAGAAAGGAGTGAGTCTGAGATCATTAATATGTTTCATTAGGTTTAAAAAAAAAAAAAAGAGAAGAAAGAAATCTTTATATTCATACTTGGGGTACTTGGGGTTTTGAGTTGGTTAGGAGGATTCGAGAGAAAGGAGAGCTATGTACTTCCTAGTTGGTCTTTGTCTCACTGTGATTTTGCATAATGATTTGCATCCGTTTGCTTTGCTGGAGAACCCAAAACACTTGAGCCACCAAATATCAACCTTCATACCTAGACCATAACGTGTTAGATATTCCCTTTGTGAGAGTACACGCATTTCTTAATAAATGTTAAATGTTAAGTTCTACATGATCTCGGGATTTCATACATTTGCTACGGTTATGGCGAAGTACAATGTAGTACGGTTTGATATGAACTTGGTGAAAGTGGTTGCGAGCATTTGGTTGAAGGCATGATCCTATAGATTTTACGAATTCTCATGTTTTTCAAAACCTTTTCTCTTGGTTTAGATTTTGTTTTGTTTTCCTTGAGGACAAGCAAAAGTCTAAGTTGGGGGGAGTTGATGTATTGTACTTTTGATTGCTTTTTGATTTGTTTTTAGTATTTGTTTCGTATCTTTTGTTAGTTTTCGAGTCTTTTCTATTTTGTTTTGAGTCTTTTACAGGTTCTATGGAGTTAAGCCGGAATGAGATGATTTCGGGATTGTTCGGGCTAAGATGAAGCCTAGAAGCTACGGAAAAGACATGGATCGATCGATCCCACCCATGGATCGATCGATCCAGACGACTCCAAGAACACGGCCACGGATCGGTCGATCTGGCCGACCAATCGACCGATCCATGACCCACGGACAATTGTCCGGACACGAGGGATCGACCGATCCGGCCAACCGATCGGTCGATCCAGCCTGATGACGACATGAAGAGATTTTGTCCGGACACAACGGATCGATCGATCCCAAGGGCAGATCGATCGATCGCCTGCCAGCCGTCATGAAGAACAACATTGGGATCGATCGATCCGACGTGTGGATCGATCGATCCCATGCCCAGCCGCCTTGAAGATATTATGTCCGTAAATCAGGGATCGACCGATCCGACTTGTGGATCGATCGATCCCCTTTGCCGCCTACACCATTTTACACCTATGTCTATAAATATCCCACCTAAACCTACAAAAACATATGAGATTTTAGTTCTACGCCAAAAACACTATTCTAAACACTTTTCTTGGATTTCTAAGCTCCTCCTTCCTATCAAACATTTGGAGAAGTTTTGTTGTATCATTTGTTGTTTATTTCAATCCTATTATGCTTTGTATGGTTTACTTTGTTGTTTTTGTGATTATGTGTGAGTAATTCTATAGTTAGGTTTTAGAGTTCTTGAAGGGAATTGATGGCTTGATGAATTGATAGAGATTTGGGGTTTCTAATCCATAGGTTCTTTGGTTCATGTGTTCTTAATGCTAGATTAAGAGTAGCTACCTTAGTCTTGATCATAGGTTGTTCTATAAGCACTAATCATGTTATAGAGAACTTGAACCTTATGAATTGAGCTTTGTATCTCTAGCCTGCGAGAGTTGATGCTAGATCATCATTGTGAACTTAGTGAACTTGTGTGTTAATGCTAAGTTGGTTAGGAGAAATCAAACGAGAGTTTAGTTTTCGAGTAGCCAAGTTTAGGGGTTAAGGCCACGAGAGTGGGTTAATCCACCTTGCGTTCATGTTCTAGAACGGTGCTGAGAGTGTTAAATCCCCTACTCAGAAATATTTGTTAAGCCATCGACAACCTGAAATGCTCTAAGGCCTAATGCCTTTTAATCATATAAATCAATCGTTCGTTTTATGTTTATTGCATTTTGTTAACAAGTTTGGAAGAAACAATCAAACCCATCCTGCTATAGCTAATTACAAGTCTCGTAAATCATTAGTGTACCATTGGTTCTTGTGGTTCGACCTCGTTATATACTACCTTGCGGTTAAGTGTATCGAGTAAATACTCGAGCAATCACTACTCTTGGTCGAGTTAGAGGCGTGGATGTTCAGGTAGCCGGGGAGTCTATGCCAGTGGATTTGATCATATGCTCAGTGGAGTTGTATGACGTCATTTTGGGCATGGATTGGCTCAGTAGGTACATCGCGCATCTAGACTGTCGACGCGGGCGAGTAATATTCGAGAGGGAGAGGCAGAGGTTGATGTATCAGGGAGTGAGACCAACTTCTGGGAGTCTCGTAATATCGGTCATTCAGGCCGAGAGAATGATCGAGAGGGGTTACGAGGCTTATCTTGTGACCATCGTTACCCCTGAGACCGTTGGAGATCTGGAGGTTAGAGATATTCGGGTTGTTCAGGATTTCCAGGATGTGTTTCAGTCGTTGCAGGGATTGCCGCCATCACGGTCAGATCCTTTCACGATTGAGTTGGAACCCGGAACAATGCCAATATCTAAGGCCCCGTACAGGATGGCTCCAGCAGAGATGGCAGAGCTGAAGAAGCAGCTGGAGGAGTTGTTGAGTAAGGGTTTTATCAGGCCGAGTACTTCACCGTGGGGAGCACCGGTGTTGTTTGTAAAGAAGAAGGATGGTAGTTTCCGGTTGTGTATCGATTACCGGGGACTTAACCGAGTCACTGTGAAGAACAAGTATCCTCTTCCGCGGATTGATGAGTTGTTAGATCAATTGAGAGGGGCTACTTGGTTCTCCAAGATAGACTTGGCTTCTGGATACCATCAGATTCGGATTGATGAGGAGGATATCCGGAAGACAGCTTTCAGGTCAAGGTATGGGCATTATGAGTTTGTGGTGATGCCTTTTGGGTTGACGAATGCACCAGCCGCGTTCATGAGATTGATGAACAGCGTGTTCCAAGAGTATTTGGATGAATTCGTGATCATTTTTATTGATGATATCTTGGTGTATTCGAAGAGTCCCGAGGAACATGGGGAACACCTGAGAGTTGTTCTGGAGAAGCTACGAGAGCATAAGTTGTTTGCTAAGTGGAGTAAGTGTAGCTTTTGGCAGAGGAAGATTGGATTTTTGGGTCACATTGTTTCTGAGGAGGGAGTTTCAGTAGACCCAGAGAAGATTCAGGCCATCAGCGATTGGCCGAGGCCAAGGAATGCCACGGAGATCAGGAGTTTCCTTGGTTTGGCAGGTTATTATCGGAGGTTCGTCAAGGGTTTTGCGAGTATGGCTAAGTCGTTGACAAAGCTGACAGGAAAGGATGTTCCTTTCGTGTGGTCTCCAGAGTGTGAGGAGAGTTTCGCGAACCTGAAGACGATGCTGACGAGTACACCAGTGTTGGCATTACCCGAGCCGGGTGAGCCTTATGTGGTGTATACGGATGCCTCGAGAGTTGGCCTTGGTTGTGTGTTGATGCAGCGGGTAAAGGTGATTGCCTATGCTTCGAGGCAGTTGAGGAAGCATGAAGGCAACTACCCTACCCATGATCTAGAGATGGCTGCAGTGGTGTTTGCCTTAAAGATTTGGAGGTCGTATCTTTATGGCGGGAAGGTTCAGGTATTCACAGATCATAAGAGCCTGAAGTATTTGTTCACTCAGCCCGAGTTGAATTTGAGGCAGAGACGTTGGATGGAGTTAGTGGCAGATTATGATCTGGAGATAGCTTATCATCCCGGAAAGGCAAATTTGGTGGTCGATGCTTTGAGTCGTAAGCGGGTAGCTTCGGCTAGTGAGCGGGACATGGAGTCCTTGGTGTGCGAAATTAGCACGTTGAGGTTGTGTGCTATATCTCAGGAACCGTTGGGCTTGGAGGCGACTAATCAGGCAGATCTTTTGAGCAGGGTTCGGTTGGCTCAGGAAAAAGATGAAGGGTTGATTCAGGCCTCCAAAGCTGAGGGTTCAGAGTATCAAGTCTCAGCTAATGGGACTATTCTTGTGCATGGGCGGATATGTGTACCCAAGGATGAGGAGTTGAAGCGAGAGATTCTGAGTGAGGCTCATGCGAGCAAGTTTTCGATTCACCTAGGAGCGACTAAGATGTATCGTGATCTGAAACGGTATTATCATTGGGTCGGGATGAAAAAGGATGTGGCTAACTGGGTTGCAGAGTGCGATGTGTGCCAGTTAGTGAAGGCAGAGCATCAGGTTCCGAGCGGGCTGTTGCGGAGTTTACCCATTCCCGAGTGGAAGTGGGATATAATTACGATGGATTTCGTAGTTGGGTTACCTGTTTCTCGGACCAAGGATGCTATTTGGGTCATTGTTGATCGGTTGACCAAGTCGGCACATTTTCTAGCTATTAAGAAAACCGATGGAGCTACGGTTCTGGCTAGGAAGTATGTGCAGGAGATAGTGAGACTTCATGGAGTACCGGTGAGTATAGTGTCAGACCGAGACCCTAAGTTCACTTCGGGGTTCTGGAAGGCATTCCAGGAAGAGATGGGCACTAGGGTGCATTTAAGTACGGCATATCATCCTCAGACGGATGGGCAGTCCGAGAGGACCATCCAGACTCTAGAGGATTTACTGAGGATGTGTGTGCTTGACTGGGGTGGTCATTGGGTGGACCACTTGAGCTTGGCAGAGTTTGCTTACAATAATAGCTACCAGGCAAGTATTGGGATGGCCCCATACGAAGCACTCTATGGGAGGCCATGTCGTACACCCTTGTGTTGGACCCAGGTGGGGGAGAGGAGCATGTTGGGTGCAAATTTTGTTCAGGAAACTACGGAGAAGATCCGAGTTTTGAAACTGAACATGAAAGAAGCGCAGGATCGACAAAAGAGTTATGCCGATAAGAGGAGGAAAGACCTCGAGTTTGAGGTGGGAGATAGAGTGTATCTTAAGATGGCTATGTTGCGGGGTCCTAACAGGTCCATTACGGAGACTAAGTTGAGTCCGAGGTATATGTGACCGTTCAGGATTGTTGAGCGGGTTGGACCAGTTGCGTATCGGTTGGAGTTACCCGAGGTTATGCAAGCATTTCACAAGGTTTTCCATGTGTCGATGCTGAAGAAATGCTTACGTAAGGATGACGAAGTATTGGAAGAGATTCCGACAGATCTTCAGCCTAATATGACCATTGAGGCGAGACCTTTGAGAATTCTCGAGAGGAGGGTCAAAGAGCTTCGTCGGAAGAAGATTCCAATGATGAGGGTGTTATGGGATTGTGATGGTGTGCAGGAGGAGACTTGGGAACCAGAGGCAAGGATGGAAACGAGATTTAAAAAGTGGTTCGAGAAGCAAGCTGAGGCTTGAGTTTCCATCGATGGTTTCTAATTTCACATTTCGAGTTGTATGACATGTTGTATACAATGAATATTATGTGAAATTGAATAAGAAGAGGAATCTTATGAGTTTATGAATTGTGATGTCGTGTGAATAAAGGAAAGTTTATTGAAGTATAAACTGGAAATATCCTTCGATCAAGGATAAAGGGAATACCCTAAGTGAGTGCTATACCTTAAGATAACCTGTGTAGTGGTTATAGGTTAGGTGGATATTCCGGGATGAGAATATGGTTGGTGAGTGGCACCATGTGATGAGGTGTGTGGATTCGGTGAGATAGATTCGGTCGGACATGCTTATAGGCGTTAGACTTGCTTACTCCAAGGACTGGTGAGTCCTGTACGATTCATGGGAGATGGATTTCTCCAGAGGCGGGGATGAGGATTTCCCCGGATACCAGAGCTCGAAGGACTTGTGAGTCCTGAGAGTGGGGGTGGTATGAGTGTGATACCCGTAGCTTGAAGGTCTTTGTGACCTGAGAGTGCGAGTGGTATGGTTGTTATACCCAGAGCTCGAAGGGCTGACGAGTCCTGAGAGTGGGAGTGGTATAGGTTGGATGCCGATAGCTTGCAGGACTTTGTGGCCTGTAAGTGAGAGTGGCATGAGGTACCCAGAGCCCAGAGTGCCTTGCACAGAGGGTGGGAGTGGTACGAGTATGAGTTGGGAGCAGTGTATGTCTATAACGTGAGTATAAGCATAGCGGCTGAATAGAGATCTCGAGAGTGGTTGGGTTGTGATTTGGGAATAGAGTCGTGTTTCTAGTTAAACTTGTTAAGGGAAAATGAGATAAGTGGTTTGATCGGATGGCTCCTGAGCAGTTCTATGCGGTAGATCCGATTCTCGAACGTATGGTACTTGTTTGTTTTATTACGTTCGTCATGAGGAATCGCTAATAAAAAGAATGGCTAAGTTAAAAGCTATCTTATCTAACTCTTGTCGAAAGTTCTCTGAAGCAAGTTGACACTAGAGGGTTCACGGGGTTGTGGGTTAGGTGGAGTTGTATAGTCGGGTTGACCATGAGAGGGTAGGGATCGTTGCGACGATGGTGTTGAGTTCATAGCGGATTGGACGGTGTCTAAGGATTCGAGGACGAATCCAGTTTGGTGGGGGAGAATTGTAACGCCCGTCTCCCAAAAAGGGGTTAAGAATCAATTTTCGAACCAATCCAGATCGATCGATTGATCGATCGATCCGGTTAAGGATCGATCGATCTTGTTTTGCGGTTGTAAGGTGGAACGATCGATCTGGCTAGGAACGATCGATCCTGGCTTGGATCGATCGATCCCAGCTTGGATCGATCGATCCGGGCTGTCGGCAGAGTTGGTAGGTCGACTTTTTCTTCCTTTTAAGCACGTTTCTTCTTCTTCCTTCGCCATTTTTCGTCTGGGGGTTGCTCTGGAGGTTCAAGGAGAGTTTGTGAGGGCCTAAGGAAGCGAAAAGAGGAGAAAGGAAGAAGGGAATTGTGAGTTTTCAAGGAAGAAGAAAGATTGTGTGAAGTGGGAGCTTTTGGGAAGTTCAAAGGAGTTTCAGAGAGCTGGGCTTGAGCGTGGAGGTTCTTGTTGGCCTGGAGAAGCTTTGTGTGACTTTAATCAATCCGAATTCGAGGTGAGTGCGTGACCATGGGCTGGACTAAGCTTGTAGAACATTGTTTGCGATTTTGATGTTTGTTTGATAGATTTGGTTAGATTCATGGAGTTTTCTGGATTGTTTCTTGTGTCCTTGAGTTGGGTAGTGTGGTATTAACTTTAGGATTCAAGTTTGTGGCGTGTGGGAGGTTGCATCTCGCAAATCGACTTGGTAGAAGTCGAATTCGTGTGTGCAGGAAGTTGGGATCGATCGATCCAGTGTTGGGATCGATCGATCTGGTCGGGAACGATCGATCCTGGCCAGGATCGATCGTTCGGTGTCGTTTTGCTCGGGAACGATCGATCCTGGCCAGGATCGATCGTTCGGTGATCTGGATCGATCGATCATGGCCAGGATCGATCGATCTGGTCGTTCTGACCGTTTTTCGTGTTCGTTTTTCGTGTGGGTGTGATTTTTGGTTCGTAGCATCGTGTGTCGTGTTCGGATGGGTGCGGGCATTGCGTGGTTTTACTTGCTTGTGTGTATAGCTCGTAGATGGGAGGATCGCATCACTAAGTATTTATGATAATACTTACGCATCATCTGTGTGTGTTTGATGCAGGTAAAGATAAAGTGTGATCGTGGAGTCAAGGCTATGAGGAGGAGGATGATTAGGACTCGTGTTGTTGTTGTTGTTTTATGTTGTTAAGTTTAATAAGCGAGTCTTAATGAATGCTGAACTGGAATAATTGGGAATTGTCGTGTTTGTGTGATAATTAATATTTATGATTATTTAAAAAAAAAAATCGGGCGCGGTTGTTTCAGATTTGGTCGTCAGTTTCGCGCCAGTTTTCTTGTAGTGCAAGAACGGTTTCTCATACATATTGTTCTGGTTCATAACCTTTGAGCTAGATAGAACTAGGTGGGGAACTGAACTGTGGTTAGGAGGATATACTGGAATTTAGAATAGGGAATTGAGCTCGGTTGTATAAGCTCGGTTAGGAGACCGAGTTCACTAAACCGAGCTTGAGTTTCATTTTGGGATTAAAGGGGAAGAAAAGAAGAGAAAAGAAAGAAGTTCTGGGAAAAGGTCTAAGCTGAAAATAAGATAGTTGCTCTAGTAAGGGTTTTGGTATTTGAAAAAGAAGAAAAGAAATGTATAGGCTCAGAAAGATAGAAAATGAAAGAAAGGCAAAAAGCATGAAGTATCTTAATGAACAAGAAGAATAGAAGAGCCTTAGTTTTAAAAGAACCCAATCCGCTAGCATAAGCAAGAAACACAAGAACCCTTTTCCTTAGAATAAATGGCAAAAGAAAGAAGAATGAGTTGATCCAAAAAGGATTCATGGCAGAAAAGTGCCTAAGGGTAGATTTAGGATCATCTTCTGGGTTTGGGATTAGGTGGTAGCAGAATCTTTGTATATGGGATGGGTAGATGAGAAATTGTTCTTGTATGCATCAGTTGGCTATCTTACCTTTATTCTTCTCCTAAAGCTCAGTCTATTCTTGAGAGTCCCATTTTACCTATTGTCTAAACCTGTTGCAAAAGGGGCCATCTTTGCCTTAAAACCTTTCCCTTAGCCAAATGAGTTCATTGAAATTGCATAGACTTGATCCATGGTTACAGAATGAATGAATGTTAAAGGGAATGATTGATTTGATTGCATGTGTAGGTTAAGGTTGGTGTCAGGTTTGTTCTGAAGGGTATGGCTAAAGTTTTAAAAGTAAGGTTTACTTGTTAATGCATTCTAGAACTACTAACTAGGACCTTGATGCTACTTCCTTTATCAGCATGTTTTGGCTCTGAGTCCCAGCATTTCATCAACTTCACCAGCTTATATCTAATATGTTTGCTTGAGGGCAAGCAAAGACTAAGTTTGGGGGAGTTGATGTCTCTGCATTTTACTACTTTTAAACTTGCACTTCCATCCATTTTAGCATAGTTTCATGATGTATTGTATTTTTGATTGCTTTTTGATTTGTTTTTAGTATTTGTTTCGTATCTTTTGTTAGTTTTCGAGTCTTTTCGATTTTGTTTTGAGTCTTTTACAGGTTCTATGGAGTTAAGCCGGAATAAGACGATTTCGGGATTGTTCGGGCTAAGATGAAGCCTAGAAGTTACGGAAAGGACTGGGATCGATCGATCCCACCCTTGGATCGATCGATCCAAGTGACTCCAAGAACACGGCCACGGATCGGTCGATCTGGCCGACCAATCGACCGATCCATGACCCACGGACATATGTCCGGACACGAGGGATCGACCGATCCGGCCAACCGATCGGTCGATCCAGCCTGATGACGACATGAAGACAATTGTCCGGACACGAAGGATCGACCGATCCGGCCACTGGATCGACCGATCGCCAAGCCAGCCGTCATGAAGAACAACGTAGGGATCGATCGATCCGACGTGTGGATCGATCGATCCCATGCCCAGCCGCCTTGAAGATATTATGTCCGTAAATCAGGGATCGATCGATCCGACGTGTGGATCGATCGATCCCCTTGGCCGCCTACACCATTTTACACCTATGTCTATAAATATCCCACCTAAACCTACAAAAACATATCAGATTTTCTTCCTACGCCTAAAACACTATTCTAGACACATTTCTTGGATTTCTAAGCTCCTCCTTTCTATCAAACATTTGGAGAAGTTTTGTTGTATCATTTGTGGTTTATTTCAATACTATTATGCTTTCTATGGTTTACTTTGTTGTTTTTCTGATTATGTGTGAGTAATTCTATAGTTAGGTTTTAGAGTTCTTGAAGGGAATTGATGGCTTGATGAATTGATAGAGATTTGGGGTTTCTAATCCATAGGTTCTTTGATTCATGTGTTCTTAATGCTAGATTAAGAGTAGCTACCTTAGTCTTGATCATAGGTTGTTCTATAAGCACTAATCATGTTATAGAGAACTTGAACCTTATGAATTGAGCTTTGTATCTCTAGCCTGCGAAAGTTGATGCTAGATCATCATTGTGAACTTAGTGAACTTGTGTGTTAATGCTAATTTGGTTAGGAGAAATCAAACGAGAGTTTAGTTTTCGAGTAGCCAAGTTTAGGGGTTAAGGCCACGAGAGTGGGTTAATCCACCTTGCGTTCATGTTCTAGAACGGTGCTGAGAGTGTTAAATCCCATGCTCAAAATTATTCGTTAAGCCATTGACAACCTGAAATGCTCTAAGGCCTAATGCCTTTTAATCGTATAAATCAATCGTTCGTTTTATGTTTATTGCATTTTGTTAACAAGTTTGGAAGAAACAATCAAACCCATCCTGCTATAGCTAATTACAAGTCTCGTAAATCATTAGTGTACCATTGGTTCTTGTGGTTCGACCTCGTTATATACTACCTTGCGGTTAAGTGTATCGAGTAAATACTCGAGCAATCAAGTTGGCGCCGTTGCCGGGGACCAATAGCGTTACCTAAAGATTTAGGATCAGTTATTAGTCTATTGCGTTTTATTTTAAGTTACTGATAATCATTTCCATTTTATCTTTGATGTTTTAAAGGTATATGACCCGAGGCGAAGGTTCATCACACCTAGTTGAATATCACGAAGAAGTTGGAAAGTTTGAAAAGGAAATTAGAAAAAAGAAGAGGCTAGCTAAGCAAAGAGAAGCTCAAATGGCTCATGAACAAGAAGGTAATGTGCCACCACCTGGAGATTTACCACATGATGGAGACAATGGTGGAGAGTTACAAGACCCTCCGGTTGGAGTTGCTGCAAATCAACCGCAAAACTATCAAAGGCCTGCTCCTGCTCCTGCTCGTAGGACCTTAAGGGAACATGATGCTCCCAATGCTCAAATGTATCGAGGAGGTGTCCAACATCCTCCAATCAACAGAAATGATTTTGAGATCAAGTCGGGATTGCTGAATCTCGTGAAACAAAACCAGTTTCATGGACTTCCTTCTGAAAATCCAGTTACTCATCTTGACAACTTCGAGGATGTGTGTGGAACAACCAGGATGAATGGAGTACCAGACGATGCTTTTAAGTGCCGTTTGTTCTTGTTTTCGCTAGCTGATAAGGCGAAACGTTGGTTCAAATCATTAGAAAGAGACTCCATCAGTTCATGGGATGATTACAAAGCTGCATTCTTGGGACAGTATTTTACTCAAGCAAGGACCACGCTTCTAAGGAACAAGATTTCGAGTTTTCAACAAGCTGGTACCGAGTCATTCCAAGAAGCTTGGGAGAGATTCAAGGACTACAAAAGAGAGTGTCCTCATCACGGGTTCACTCCTGAATCACTCATCAATACCTTCTATCGGGGAATTGACCAGAACTATAAGATGGCTTTGGACACAGCAAGCAATGGAGACTTCATGACAAAAACAGAACCGGAAGCTCTAATCTTGATTGAAAATCTTGCAGGTAGCAACAGCAACCATTGTGTTGATTATGATAGGACCTTGAGGAGCATTGGAGGAGGAGAATCAAAACAAATTTCTGAGCTGACTGCGAAGGTGGAACAACTCCTAAGACGTGAACAAAGAGCAGTCAACTATTGTGATGATTCTGGAGAAGGTCAGGGTTGCCAAGAGCAAGGATACCAAGAGCAATCTGGGGACTGTTTTGAGGATGTGCAAGCTGAGATAAACTATGTGAATGGTTATCAAAACCAAGGGTTCAACCAAAACTATAGGAATCATCCTAATCTCTCATACCGAAGCACCAATGTTGAGAACCCCCAAGACCAAAAATATCCAGCACAAGTGAAGCCACAAGGGCAACAATATCAACCAAAACCGTTTGTGCCAAACCAAGGAGGCTACAACAAGCCATTTGAAAACAGGGTTCAGAACCAAGGAGGCTACAACAAGCCTTTTGAAAACAGAGTTCAGAATCAAGGAGGTTTTCAACAAGGGGGATTTCAGCAAAGACCTCAGTTCAACAACTTTCAGAGAGGTTATCAAGCACCAGCTCAAGCTCCTGCGAGCTATGCCCCAGCTGGATCATCCGATGATAGCGAAATGAAAACGATGCTTAAGCAACTGCTCGAGGGCCAGAACAAGAACGCCTTTGACATCAACTCAAGAGTGGAAAACATGTATAGCGAACTCCAAGGTAAGTTTGAAAATCTTTCATCACATGTTAAAACACTTGAAAATCAGGTAGCACAAACCGCTTCTACTTCCACGAGACCTATGGGAGTTCTTCCTGGAAAACCACAACCGAACCCGAAAGACTACAACAATGGTAAAGAATTTGTCAATGCCATTACATTAAGGAGTGGGAAACAGGTAGAACCAATCTTGAAGAAAGGAAAAGAAGTTGAAGATCTCGATGACTCAGAGAAAGTCATTGAGAATGAGAATGATTCAGAGGTTCTCAATGCACCACAAGGTGAGGAAGTTGCAGATAAGAAAATCGCTGATATTGAGGAGGAAACTGAAGATCTCGTGCCTCCACCGTACATACCCAAGTTGCCATTTCCAGGCCGCTTAAGGAAGATTCAAAGAGAGAAGGAGTATGCTAAATTCGATGAAGTGATGAAACAACTTCAAATCAAACTCCCTTTTCTTGAGTTAGTTCAAAATATTCCTATCTACAGAAAATATCTCAAGGATATTTTGACTAACAGGAAAACTCTTGAAGAAGGAGCTGTCTTGATCACACACGAGTGCAGCGCCATTTTGCAAAACACAATACCAAAGAAGAAAGAAGATCCATGTAGTTTTGTTTTGCCTTGTAAAATTGGTGACTCATTGTTTGCTAGATGTTTGTGTGATTTAGGTGCAAGTGTGAGCTTGATGCCGCTTTCAGTTGCAAAGCGGTTGGGGATCACAAACTTCAAGCCAACAAGTATCTCTCTAGTGCTTGCAGACCGTTCTGTGCGGTTGCCCATTGGAATTGCTGAGAATGTTTACGTGAGAGTTGGGACATTTCATATCCCCGCTGACTTCATTGTTCTTAACCTGGATGAGGAGCCAAAAGACCCGCTTATTCTTGGTAGACCTTTCTTGCACACATCTGGTGCATTAATAGATGTCAAGAGAAGCTTGACCAAGCTACAAGTAGGAGACCTTGTCCAAGAATTCGACATGGAGAGAGTGATGTCTAAACCAACCATTGAAGGTCAAGCATTTTGGGTTGACATCATGGATGAGCTAGCTGATGAGCTCCTAGAGGAAATGAATACTGAAGATCCACTTCAAATCGCCTTGACAAAGGAAGAGGATCAATATGGATACATTGAGGAAGCAACAACGGATTTCGCTAGAATTCTAGACGAGCCGGTTGAACTGAGTAAAGTTGTTGCATTCGCCTTGCTAGACAAAGATGAAGTAGAAAAGGAGGAGAATGAAACTACCTCAGAAGTTTGTGGAGATTGGAGTGAACTAAAAGCTCCAAAGGTGGAACTCAAGCCGCTTCCCTCAGGACTCAGGTATGCGTTTCTTGGTCCTCATTCTACTTACCCCGTTATAATCAATGCTGAACTAAACAATGTAGAGAGTGCCTTACTGCTGTGTGAGCTGAGGAAGTACAGAAAAGCTATAGGCTATTCCCTTGACGACATGAAAGGTATATCTCCTAACCTTTGCATGCATAGGATTTACCTCGAAGATGAATCAATGATGTCTATAGAACATCAGAGACGGTTAAACCCGAACCTCAGAGATGTTGTTAAGACTGAGATCATCAAACTCCTAGATGCAGGAGTAATCTATCCAATCTCGGATAGTACTTGGGTAAGTCCTGTCCATGTGGTACCTAAAAAGGGTGGTGTCACTGTGATTAGAAATGATAGGAATGAATTGATTCCGACAAGGACTGTGACAGGGCACCGCATGTGCATTGATTACAGAAAGCTTAACTCTGCAACACGTAAAGATCATTTTCCACTTCCATTTATTGATCAAATGTTAGAGAGATTAGCAAACCACCAATATTACTGTTTTCTTGATGGGTACTCAGGATTCTTTCAGATTCCGATACATCCCGATGATCAAGAGAAAACAACTTTTACATGTCCTTATGGTACCTTCGCATAATGAAGTGGATAGAGCCAAAATCGATGTGATGATGAACATGCCACCTCCAAATTCTGTTAAGGGAATAAGGAGCTTCCTAGGACATGCTGGGTTCTACAGGAGGTTCATAAAGGATTTTTCAAAGATCGCAAGGCCATTAACTCAACTATTGTGCAAAGATCAAAAGTTTGAGTTTGATGAAGACTGTCTCAAGGCATTTATAAAGATCAAGGGATCTCTTGTGAGCGCTCCCATTGTGCAACCACCTGATTGGGAGCTACCCTTCGAGGTAATGTGTGATGCAAGTGACTATGCTGTAGGTGCAGTTTTAGGGCAAAGGAAAGATAAGAAGATGCACGCCATCTACTATGCCAGCCGCACTCTTGATGCCGCACAATGCAACTATGCAACAACCGAGAAAGAACTCCTAGCGATTGTCTTCGCTTTTGAGAAGTTTAGATCCTACCTCGTTGGGTCCAAAGTTGTAGTCCACACTGATCATGCAGCGTTGAGATACCTTTTCACGAAGAAAGACGCCAAGCCGAGGCTTTTAAGATGGATACTTCTACTCCAGGAGTTCGACTTGGAAATCAAAGATAAAAAGGGAATCGAAAACGGAGTCGCAGATAACTTATCTCGACTAAGAGTACAAGAGGATGCCCCAATGAGAGATGCTTCTCCCGGAGAAGAACTTGCGCTAATAGAAGACAACTATGTCTATGAGGTTGAACAGTCTAAAAACAGAAATGCGGTTGAGCTCATGACCATGCACACCATCGAGGGAAATTTACCATGGTACGCTGACTTTGCTAACTACTTATCTTGTGATGTTTCACCACCTGATTTTGTAGGATATGCCAAGAAAAAGTTTCTCAAAGATGTCCAACACTACTATTGGGATGAACCATTTCTTTACAAAAGGTGTAAAGACGGAATTTTCAGAAGATGCATTCCCGAAAGTGAGGTACATGGTATTCTCTATCATTGTCATGCTTCTGATTATGCAGGACACTTCGCTTCATTTAAAACAGCTACGAAGATCTTACAAGCTGGCTTCTGGTGGCCTACGATATTCCGTGATGCACACGAGTTTGTAGCAAAGTGCGACGCTTGCCAAAGGAAAGATAACATAAGCAAGCGGAATGAAATGCCGTAAAATTTCATTCTCGAGGTTGAGGTGTTCGATGTATGGGGCATCGACTTCATGGGACCTTTCCCAGCATCCTATGGAAACGAGTACATCTTAGTCGCAGTCGACTATGTCTCTAAATGGGTGGAAGCACTTGCCAGCCCAACAAATGACGGGAAAGTTGTTTTGAAGATGTTTAAATCCATTATCTTTCCTCGCTTTGGAATCCCACGGGTAGTGATCAGTGACGGTGGAAAGCATTTCATCAATAAGATCTTTGCGAGTCTGTTGGCAAAGCATGGAGTCAAACACAAAGTGGCAGCACCATATCACCCTCAAACCAGTGGCCAAGTCGAAATCTCAAACAGGGAGATCAAAGGAATCTTGGAGAAAACAGTTGGAAAATCGAGAAAGGATTGGGCGGCAAAGCTTGATAATGCTCTTTGGGCATACAGAACCGCCTTCAAAACTCCCATTGGAACCACACCATTTAACCTCATCTACGGTAAGTCCTGTCACCTACCTGTCGAACTAGAGTACAAGGCGTTGTGGGCGACGAAGCTGATGAACTACGACATAAAGACCGCTTCAGAGAAACGTCTAATTCAGTTAAACGAGTTAGACGAACTCAGGTTAAATGCTTACGAAAGCTCAAGGATCTACAAAGAGCGAACTAAAGCTCTTCATGACAAAAAGATAATCCTCAAGAAGCTTTCAGAGAACGATAAGGTACTTCTCTACAACTCTCGCCTTAAACTTTTTCCAGGAAAACTAAAGTCGAGATGGACCGGGCCATACACTATCAAGGAAGTAAAACCACATGGTGCAGTGGTTCTCTGGGACAAAAAGGGAGAACCATTTACTGTAAATGGTCAGAGAGTCAAGCCGTACCTTGCAGATTCCACAATGAACGAGAAAACAAAGATCCTTCTCGAGGATCCTCCAAATCAAGTTTAGAACTCCATGACGGTCAAGCTAATGACCTTAAATAAGCGCTTTGTGGGAGGCAACCCACCAGGTATCTTGTAAATATTTCTAAGTTTTTCATTTCCTATTTTGTTCTTAAGTTTTATGCAAATTGCTTCAATCCACTCTCTGTGAGTGAAGGGATCGATCGATCCCCTACGGTTTCGATCGATCCAGAGCTTAAATGTTTGAATTTTGGTATTACAGGCATGGATCGATCGATCCATAAATGGGATCGATCGATCCAAGCAAAACGGCAAAAAAAATTCACCAAGTGTGCGTAGGTGTGGGATCGGTCGATCCGGCCAAACGATCGACCGATCCAAGAACACGCGACCATACAGATGGGATCGATCGATCCGGACTCACGATCGATCGATCCCTCAACCACGGCACAAACCCGGAACAACGCGGATCGGTCGATCCGGCCAACCGATCGACCGATCCACTACCACGCGACCAACTCGGCCAAACAATGTTGGATCGATCGATCCAGAGGTTGGATCGATCGATCCCAGGTACGCCCAAACCAAAAATCACTTGAATTAAACCGAAAAACTTCAAAAATCAATCATAAAACCCAAAGGATCGATCGATTTACAACAAAGATCGACCAAAACCTTCTCCTTTGGCGATTTTGAAGAACACAAAGAACACAAAATTCTTTCAATCATAACTTTGTCAAAACTCAACGGTTTTTAGTGATTTTTGGTGCTAATCCAATCAATTTTTCCTCCTCTTTCTGATTCTGGAAACCATTTTTACTCTCTGCAAAGGTATGGCTTCGAAATTTCAAATTCCCAATTCGAAAATTTTAGGGTTCTAAATGTGATTTTGCTCCAATTCATTATTGCTTGAGTTTTAGGTTGTTTAATGATGGAAAAATGCTAGATTCTTGTCTAGGATGATATGGGAAACTCAATTTGCATTAGAAACGGTTAGATTGGAGTGGAATTTGTGCTTTAATTTTTCACTATTCATAAAAAACGAAAATGAACCAAATTGAATGATAATGCATAAAAGTCATATTATTTTGCTTTGATTAGCTTTAATAATTTGATTATGTTGTTACTTGGTTCATTATTCAAAATGAAATGTTTCGATATTGGATTGTTATATCATGGAAAAGCCATAGATTGCATATCGTTGTATGATAACTTGAACAAAATGGCTAAAAGAATTGATTTTCGATTCGTACAGGATATGGATCAAGCCGGGAGCTCCCGCAATGCAGGAAAAAGACGCAGGACGACCCGTAACCAGAACCCTCTACTCCGACCGGTCACGGGAAAATGGGATGTTCACGACACCAAATTCTTGGCAGATATGAGATCAGTCAAGCTTATGCCCACTCGAATGGGATGTGACATCACTTTGGCGGACATTGGTTTACAAGATGATGCGGCGACCCTCTTTGAGAATATGGGGTTTGGAATGCTTTGGAAACTCAACGAGCCGTTATATCCAAAGTTTGTTAGGGAACTTCTTGCTACTTGTCGGCTCACATACAAAAACCCAGACGCACCGATAGCGAGCGAGGGTACTTTCACTTTCTTCCTCAACAAGAAGCACTACAAATACAGTCTTCAGAAAATTTGTGATATCTACGGATTCGAGAAAGGAGAAGATGTCTCGTTCCCAAAGATGGATAAACAACTTGCAAATGAGTTCTGGGGATTGATTGCTCACGGTGATTATGTCTCGCGCAAAGCCAAGATTGCAGCGATAAGGAATCATGTTTTGAGAATTGCTGTGAAGATCATCAGCAACACCTTCTTCTTTAAGAAGGAATCAGGGGCAGTTAGAGATGACGAATTATGGATGCTGTTTACTGGCGTAAGGCATCTCCTACCAGAGTACACGGAGAGACCTGGTCCTTCCGTCAATTATGCCGCTGTGTTGTGCGATATGCTTCAGAGGATCAAAGGAAAACCTCCAAAGGTATGTTGTGTTGGCAACATCCTCACCCCAATCTTCCAACATATGAAGATTGATCTCAGGAGGGAAGAGGTTGAGGAAAGATATGGGAGGATCGACAATAGACATCTAGTCAACTGCCATGTACTCAACAAGAGCGATGTCTATATGTATTGGGATCGCAACGGGACAACCTGTTTCTGCAGACTTCCCAACGAAGGTATCACTTCACTCCTATCTAAGGAAAATTTGGAGTTTTTGCTAGGTCCGGAGCACTTGATACCAGACCCTTCTGGCAACACGCGGACACTATCTCGTCGCCATCGTACATCAACACAAGCAGCACCACAACAAAGCGATAGCGACGAGGAGATGCAAGAGGCTGAGGTTGAAATCGAAGAAGAAGCAGACGCACCTCAGCCGCAGCAGCTCCTGCCTCACGGCCCAAACAGGTACCGCCTACCGCCAAGCCCTCCTGCAGATGACACGGCGCAGCAGCTTCAGTGGATCATCGACTCGCAGAAAAAGAACAACTCCATGATGAGGAAGATATGGAGGGCGATCCAAAAGATCAAACCTTGTTCTTGTGCTTCAGGTTCACCGACACGAGATGAGGAAAGCGCTGCGGGTGAGGAAGATGAGGAAGTTGAGGAAGGTGAAGACGAGGAAGCAGAGGAAAGTGGAGATGAGGAAGACGAGGAAGATGAGGATAACGAGCAAACCGAGGATGCTGATGACTCTGAGGGCACAGAGTCCAACTCCATCACCAAAGCACGTGAGAAGAGGACCAAGGCAGCTCAAGACCGAGCTGAATCTACTCATTCACCAGTGGAGCATTCCTCAGCACAATATAGTGATATCCGCTTACCAAGAAGCAGGAGGAACATAAGCAGGAGAGAGAGCTCCAGCGAGAGCTCTACCCGCGACCACTGAGCTTGTGGTTATTTCTATCCCTTGTTCTATATCATTTAGCTTTTATGACGTTTGGTTTTATTTATTTATGTATGGAATTCTTCTGTTAATTTTGTTATTACACCGAGACGGTGAAAAGCAAGTTCGGGGGAGGATGCCATTATTTACTAATGACGTTTGTGTTTGTTTCTTTTATTTTGGTGTGTTTTATTTTTATTTAAACTTTGTTGGAATTTTAAATGTTTTATTGAGTCAAAATAGTTATGAGAATTTGTTATCTTTTGGAATTGCAACATGTTTAAGATCATTTTTTCTTAAAACTACTTAGCTTTGTTTGAGGATAACTTGGAAGCGCAGAAAAATCCATAACTTGATCATTTTGTGAAAATCCCTATCATTTGAGCTTAATCATATATATATGAACTTAATATGGACTTAATATATCTCACTTAGGGGATTGATAATCATGTAATGGAATTACATTTGGAGTTTTCTTTACATTGTTTATATCAACCTTTGTTAACTCCAAATGGCTAGACTTATTTTTAGTCTAGTACCACACCCCTTACCATTTCCATCTTTCAAACCACATGCATCTGTTTATAGCCATTGTCATGTGCATTCATGTGCAAAAACTATGGAGTATACGGACCGACATAGCTTTCCTTTCGCTAGGATTGTGGTAGTAGTTCGTTTGCATACCGTCATTGGACGAGATTGGGCTATTGTGGATTAGTATATGTATTTATGAGTATGACGAGCATTCATTGTCAAGATTTCTTTTGATGCAGCTTTTGTAGGACTCCTCATTCCCGCTCCCCCGGTTAAAAAAAAAAAAAAAAAAAAAAAAAAAAAAAAAAAAAAACAAACAAACGAGATGGGAAAGGAGTGAAAAGAGAAAGGAGTGAGTCTGAGATCATTAATATGTTTCATTAGCATCTAAAAAAAAAAAAGAAAAGAAAGAAATCTTTATATTCATACTTGGGGTACTTGGGTTTTGAGTTGGTTAGGAGGATTCGAGCGAAAGGAGAGCTATGTACTTCCTAGTTGGTCTTTGTCTCACTGTGATTTTGCATAATGATTTGCATCCGTTTGCTTTGCTGGAGAACCCAAAACACTTGAGCCACCAAATATCGACCATCATACCTAGACCATAACGTGTTAGATATTCCCTTTGTGAGAGTACACGCATTTCTTAATAAATGTTAAATGTTAAGTTCTACATGATCTCGGGATTTCATACATTTGCTACTGTTATGGCGAAGTACAATGTAGTACGGTTTGATATGGACTTAGTGAAAGTGGTTGCGAGCATTTGGTTGAAGGCATGATCCTATAGATTTTACGAATTCTCATGTTTTTCAAACCTTTTCTCTTGGTTTAGATTTTGTTTTGTTTTCCTTGAGGACAAGCAAAAGTCTAAGTTGGGGGGAGTTGATGTATTGTATTTTTGATTGCTTTTTGATTTGTTTTTAGTATTTGTTTCGTATCTTTTGTTAGTTTTCGAGTCTTTTCGATTTTGTTTTGAGTCTTTTACAGGTTCTATGGAGTTAAGCCGGAATAAGACGATTTTGGGATTGTTTGGGCTAAGATGAAGCCTAGAAGTTACGGAAAGGACTGGGATCGATCGATCCCACCCTTGGATCGATCGATCCAAGCGACTCCAAGAACACGGCCACGGATCGGTCGATCTGGCCGACCAATCGACCGATCCATGACCCACAGACATATGTCCGGACATGAGGGATCGACCGATCCGGCCAACCGATCGGTCGATCCAGCCTGATGACGACACGAAGACAATTGTCCGGACACGAAGGATCGACCGATCCGGCCACTGGATCGACCGATCGCCAAGCCAGCCGTCATGAAGAACAACGTAGGGATCGATCGATCCGACGTGTGGATCGATCGATCCCATGCCCAGCCGCCTTGAAGATATTATGTCCGTAAATCAGGGATCGATCGATCCGACGTGTGGATCGATCGATCCCCTTGGCCGCCTACACCATTTTACACCTATGTCTATAAATATCCCACCTAAACCTACAAAAACATATCAGATTTTCTTCCTACGCCTAAAACACTATTCTAGACACATTTTTTGGATTTCTAAGCTCCTCCTTTCTATCAAACATTTGGAGAAGTTTTGTTGTATCATTTGTGGTTTATTTCAATACTATTATGCTTTCTATGGTTTACTTTGTTGTTTTTCTGATTATGTGTGAGTAATTCTATAGTTAGGTTTTAGAGTTCTTGAAGGGAATTGATGGCTTGATGAATTGATAGAGATTTGGGGTTTCTAATCCATAGGTTCTTTGATTCATGTGTTCTTAATGCTAGATTAAGAGTAGCTACCTTAGTCTTGATCATAGGTTGTTCTATAAGCACTAATCATGTTATAGAGAACTTGAACCTTATGAATTGAGCTTTGTATCTCTAGCCTGCGAGAGTTGATGCTAGATCATCATTGTGAACTTAGTGAACTTGTGTGTTAATGCTAATTTGGTTAGGAGAAATCAAACGAGAGTTTAGTTTTCGAGTAGCCAAGTTTAGGGGTTAAGGCCACGAGAGTGGGTTAATCCACCTTGCGTTCATGTTCTAGAACGGTGCTGAGAGTGTTAAATCCCATGCTCAAAATTATTCGTTAAGCCATTGACAACCTGAAATGCTCTAAGGCCTAATGCCTTTTAATCGTATAAATCAATCGTTTGTTTTATGTTTATTGCATTTTGTTAACAAGTTTGGAAGAAACAATCAAACCCATCCTGCTATAGCTAATTACAAGTCTCGTAAATCATTAGTGTACCATTGGTTCTTGTGGTTCGACCTCGTTATATACTACCTTGCGGTTAAGTGTATCGAGTAAATACTCGAGCAATCATTTCATCTTCAGTTTCACTCCATATCCATCCATTTCAATCATATAGGGTTCATGATAGGCTTTACTTTAGTTTTGCATACATATTGCATATTGGAGTTGTCTTTTAGGTATTCTGGATGTTTTCTGGAGACCAAGGAACATGGAAACATAAGCTCGGTGTGAAGACTCGACTTCAAGACCGAGCTAAGGACCAAGCCTAACACGCACTCGACCAAGAGCACTCGGTGTGACCAGACCGAGTACAAAGCAATCCACCAATCCAACTCGGTTACACGCACTCGACTTCAAGACCGAGCTGGAGGCAGAGAGGAGATAGCACTCGGGCAAGAGCACTCGACAACGTCCCCTCGACCACCAAAATGAGTTTAGGCAACCGAGTCTGAGGATCCAAAGCCTGAAGCGACACCACTCGATCACACCGCTCGACCAGAGGAACCCGAGCTCAAGGCAGCAGACCTAAGGACTTTAGTTTATTTTGTCTTTTTGTACTAGGGTTTTTGACCTAGAGTATTTATACTTTCATTAGGTCAGCAGCCGCATATCTACGTTTTATTCTTTTTGTTCTCTTAAAACCTCTCTAGATCTTTCTGATTTTGATTTTTGCAATTACTTTTAATCATTGGATCCTTTTGAGTTTATTTCTTCTATTTTATTTCTTCTATTCCTTCTTCATCTCAATCTCTAGATTATGATTATGGAAACTATTTCATTTTCTGGGTTTGTGATTTTGATGTCCCTGCATTTTACCACTTTTAAACTCGCATTTCCATCCATTTTAGTATAGTTTCATCTACAGTTTCACTCCATATCCATCCACTTCTCTCATATAGGTTTCATGATAGGTTTGCTTTAGTTATTGCATACATATTTCATATTGGAGCTATCTTTCAGGTGTTTTGGATGTTTGCTGGAGATCAAGGAACATGGAGATACAAGCTCGGTGTGAAGACTCGACTTCAAGACCGAGCTAAGGACCAAGACCAACATGCACTCGACCAAGAGCACTCGACTTGAAGCCAGACCGAGTGAAAAGCAATCCACCAACACCACTCGGTTGCATGCACTCGACTTCATGACTGAGCTGGAGGCAGAGAGGAGTTAGCACTCGGGCAAGAGCACTCGATCACACCACTCGACCAGAGGAACCCGAGCTCAAGGCAGCCGACCTAAGGACTTTAGTTTATTTTTTCTTTTTGTACTAGGGCTTTTGACCTAGAGTATTTATACTCTAATTAGGTCAGCAGCCGCAAAAAGCGATGTTTTTTTTCTCTTTTGTTCTCAGAAACCTCTCTAGATCTATCTGATTTTGTATTTGCAATTGCTTTTGATCCTTTGATCCTTTTAAGTTTATTTCTTCTATTCCTTCTTCATCTCAATCTCTAGATTATGATTATGGAAACTATTTCATTTTCTGGGTTTGTGATTTTGATGATGAAGTCTGAGTAGTGATTAGGGTTCTTGAGGATGAGTTAGATCTGGGTTATGATTCATGGTTATTTTAGTTGATTTAGGGTTCTAAAAGCTTAAGATCTCTTCTGGGTTAGCTGTTTCTAATGCTGATTCCCGGTACACCCACTTGGGATCTGATCTTGGTGTTTCCTTGCACATCACTTGTGAAACACCATATCTGCTAATACCAGAGATCTGGAGCTTCTTTCCAATGATTGATCTAAGATCATAGGAAAGTAAGTTGTAGTTTGACATTTATGAGTTGATTCTTAATGCTTATTCTCTTTATGTTTCATTGGAATCCTATCTGAGTGTTAGTGACAGTCAATGGGGCATAGGTGTGGATTCCAAGATTAGGAAGTTTAGAGAATCTGGTGGTAGTTGTAACTGGGAGGTGGAACTATCACTCTGTTGATGCTCATAGTTGAGAGATCCCTTCTATGAAGTTGTTTATTAGATCACTAGTTTTCACCATGATGAATCCCAGATCCAGAACTCATCCTTAGGACCTTTCTCTTCCTTGATAGTTTTCTACTTTTTCATACTCTGTTTTTCCTGTTCTTAGCTTACTCTGTTTTCAGTTTCTTTTGTTGTTATGAATCTCTGTTTCTAGTTTCTGTTACTGTTTATTAGTTCTTGTTTTAGTTGTTTCACCCTGTTACTTCCATCCAGTTTAATTGGCTTGAATTAGATAGATTTGCTACATCCTGATTGCCTACAATAGTCCCAATTGGATTCGATAGCCCTTTGTACTACAGATCGGGCAATAGATAGCTCTAGGTGTAAAAACCTAGTTATCAATTTGGCGCCATTGCCATTTGGGATCTAATTGTTTCATTTAGGATTGCAGATCTTCTGAGATCAAGTTCTTTTCTTTTTACTTTGTTATTCACTTGTTGGTTTCAATATGTTTCAGGTACCACTCGGTTGCATAAGCTCGGACACACAACTCGGACACATCACTCGGTCAGGAGCTCGAGTTCAGTTGCTCAGCATCACTCGGTCAGACAGGTCGAGTTCAGTAGTCGAGCTCAAGTCATCGGAGGTTTTCAATTAGTTCACCACTCGGTCAGTCTACTCGGTCACTATGGTCGAGCTGGACACCATTTCACACCACTCGGTCTTCCAAGTCGAGTGCAGCATCCCGAGTTCAGTGTTCCTGTATGCAAACTCGGTCAAAAGGTCATCATAATCTCCTGAGGTATCAAGATAATATCAACCAGTTACCAATGATTTTGAGAGGACAGAGGGACCAGCCAGAGGATAATCAACCAGAAACAGACAACATGGATAATCCACAAGCTCAGAATGAGCAACCGGCTCAACAAAGAAGGCACATAGGAGCAGGAGATGTGCCTAACACTCACACACAAAGGCAAGGTATCGTGCCACCAGCTGTTCAGAACAATAACTTTGAAATAAAGAGTGGTCTGATATCTATGGTTCAAGGAAACAAATTCCACGGTCTACCAATGGAGGATCCATTGGATCACCTAGACGAATTCGACAGGCTCTGCAGCCTAACCAAAATCAACGGTGTTTCAGAAGACGGGTTCAAACTGCGTCTGTTTCCGTTTTCCTTAGGCGACAAAGCACATCTATGGGAGAAAACACTACCCCACGGTTCTATTACATCTTGGGATGAATGCAAAAAGGCATTCCTGGCTAAGTTTTTCTCAAACTCAAGAACAGCAAGGCTAAGGAATGAGATATCAGCATTTGCTCAGAAAAATGGTGAAACATTCTGTGAAGCATGGGAAAGATTCAAAAGCTACACCTCACAGTGTCCTCATCATGGGTTCAGCAATGAGTCATTGTTGAGTACTTTGTACCGTGGAGTGTTACCAAAATTCAGAATGTTGCTTGAGACAGCCAGCAATGGTAACTTTCTCAATAAAGATGTTGTTGAAGGATGGGAGCTGGTAGAGAACTTGGCACAATCAGATGGCACCTACAGTGAGGAATATGATAGAACTCCAAGGGGAAATTCAGATTTTGAGGATAAGTACAGAAAGGAGATCAGGGCTCTAAATGAGAAGATTGACAAGCTCTTTCTAGGTCAACAGCAGAAACATGTCCACTTTATATCTCAAGAAGAAATGTCACAGATTCAAGAAGGGGAGCCTGATCAGATGGAAGAAGTTAGTTACATTCAGAATCAAGGTGGCTACAACAAAGGGTTTGTAAACTACAAAGCAAACCCCAATCTGTCCTACAGGAGTAACAATGTTGCAAATCCTCAAGATCAGGTCTATCCACCACATCAACAAGCTCAAAACAAACCTTTCATTCCTTACAACCAGAACCAGGGATATGCGCCTAAACAGCAATTCCAGAACAACTACAACCACCAACCAGTTCCTAATGCACCACCAGGATTTGCTTCTCAGAATTCACAACCCAACAATGCTTCAGTGGAACAAATGCTCCAACAATTACTTCAGGGGCAAGCTACTTGTGTCATGGAACAGGCAAAGAGGTTTTCTGAGATAAGAAATCAAGTGAATTCAAACTGCAATGCTCTGAATGCAAAGATAGAGGCTATAAACTCAAGACTGTTGTTTTTGGAAAACAAAGGAGCATCTACATCATCTACTCAACATCCAGGACAGTTACCTGGAAAAGCTGTTCAGAACCCAAAAGATTATGCTCATGTTAATGCAATCCATGTCACTGAGGACAGTGAGATTCAGGAAGGGGAGGCTTTCTATCAAAAAGTAGCCAAGTCTGAAACTCCAAAGCCTCCACTCGATCTATGCACTCGAACAGAGGCCCGAGCTCAAGGAGAAAACAACAATGATCAAACTCGGCTACCAAACCGAGCTGATGTAACCGAGCTCAAGGGTAAAGCTGTTCAAGAAGAGAAAAGGGTACCTTACATTCTTCCTCCTTAGGTCCCCAAGATTCCTTTCCCTGGGAGATTCAAGCAGAAACTCTTGGAGGAGGCTACAGCTGATCTCAAAAGTGCAGTGGACAAGCTTGAGCAGATAATGCCTTTGGAGACTATCTTGTCCATTATCCCCACTCAGGAGAAAATCCTTCGAGAAGAACTGCTGAGGAGAAAGATGAAAGTTGATAGTATGAAAGAAGTGAAATATGATTGCAAGGCAGTCATAGGAGAGAGGGTGATCAAGGAAAAGCTTGAAGACCCAGGTTCATTCACTCTTCCATGCTCTATAGGGACTCTAAACTTCAAAAGTAGTCTCTGTGACCTTGGAGCTGCTGTTAGCCTGATGCCTCTGTCTGTAGCTCAGAAGTTAAAAGCAGAAGACTTAAGGTCCTGTAACATCACCCTAGTGCTAGCTGATGGTACAACAAGAATCCCACAGAGAATGCTGAAAGATCTTCCTGTGAAGATAGGTGAGGTAACAGTTCTTGCTGACTTTGTGGTTTTGGAGATGGATGAAGAACCAGCAGACCCACTGATTCTTGGAAGGCCATTCTTGGCAACTGCTGGAACTGTGATAGATGTGAAAGAAGGTAAGATTGCTCTTAACCTACTTGACAATCTAAGGATGGAGTTTGATATCAATGAAGATATAAGGAAGCCCACAATAGAGGGACAGATCTTCTCCTATAAGGAATTAAATGAGAGCACTGATGAGTTGTTGAGAAAGCCTTATGAAGATGATCCACTGAAGCCAGCATTGGTAAAGGATAGTAAAGCTGGATCAGGAGTCTGTCAGGGCATAGCTGGATGTGAAATAGAGTTTAAGGCTGCAGAAAAGAAATTTTTTAATCAAGCTCGACCTGTTAACTCGGTCTACAAACAGAGTCAAGCTCTCACATGTCCGGATATTTCTAACTCGATGGACAAACTCGGTTTGCAAACCGAGCCTGACATTTGTGGGCAAGATGAGTGGATTGCACTCAAACAAAGGTCTAATTAGCAGGACAAAGCTATAGTGGAGCTAAAAGACACTGTGAAAGAGCTGAAAGATCAAATCAAGTCTCTCCAAGGGAAGACCAATGAAGGATCAGAAAACATCAAGGGTACCCCACCTGATATAGCTATAACTCTGGTTAGCAAGAAGGGAAGTGAACTCATATCAGAATGGTCTGGAAAAATAGACTACCCACCTGATCAAGAGGAAGCTTACCTAGAGGAGGAAGCTATTGAGTGTCAGTTTGCTGATTGGTCAAAGGAGCACGATGAGTTTGCTGATCTACCCACCAAGGAAAAGAGGACCTCAGTTCCTCTCTTACAGCCTCCATGAATCCAGTAAGGAAGTCAAGCTTAGTGACTTTAAACAAGCTCACTTGGGAGGAAGTCTCATGACTATCTTTGTAAAAATTTTGCTTTAAGGTTTCTTGTTTCTTTTAATATGTTTACTAGTAGTTTTGTTGGTCAGGTTTGAGATTTCAGGATTATGCAGAGGAAGGCAGGGAAGCCCAGAAAATCAGACTCGACCAGTTAGCTCGATCAACTAGGCCGAGTTAAGACCCCAACAAATGAGCTCGGCCATCAAGATCGGTTTGCCAAACCGAGCTACCCCTATATAGGTCAACAACCAAGCTCGGACAGTCTAACTTGATCAGCCTGGCCGAGTTAGATCTTCATCACCAAACCACTCGGCCATCAAACTCGACCATGTGACCGAGTTAGAATACCCAACCCTGAGGTACAACTCCACTCTTTACCATTGTTTATACCATTCATCTTTAGTTTTCTTGTGGTTTTTATCCTTGAACCTTCCTTTGAATCTATTATTACACAAGGGACTTTGGGGGAGGGTTTGAGATGCATTTGATATCGTTTACTGTTTTCTTATTTCAAATTTTGCATATTGAGTCTGCATAAGCATCTCATCTATTTGCATAAGAAAAACCATAAAAATTTGAAAAATTTCAGAAAAGCATTCCACAAAAACAGTGTTCATGTAGATTGCTTTCATGTTTAGAATTGAGTCTAGATGCATTTCATATAGAATTGTGCTTCTGCATAGGGGACTAGGATGATAAAAGCCTTGTAAACATGCTGGTTTATGAAATAGTCTCAATGCCCTAGTTAATAGTTGTCTAATGCATTCCTCTAAGCTTGAAGCATAAGACCGCACCATGCCTAGATTGCATTGTTTGATATTTAGTCTTGGCTGAAGCATGTCTTGATCTGATATCATCCCCTATCTATTAGAACCTTAAACTGAATTGCAATTATCAAGTTTATACTTTTGATTTGAACTCATGGATACCTCACACATATTTTGATTCTCTTACTCTTTTCACCACTCTTGTGAATCCAAATAGCTGATTCCCATCATTGGAACAGTTTCCCCTACCCCTAACCTTGACCTTCCTTTCAAGCCAACAATACTCTATGTGTGAATGTGAGGCCTATTTCTTTGATTGAGCTTGGTAGAAAGTGTTAGGTCTGTGCCGAAAAGAACGGTTTCTCATATATATAGTTCTGGTTCATTATATTTGAGCTAGATAGAACTAGGTGGGGAACTGAATTGTGGTTAGGAGGATAGACTAGAATTTAGAATAAGGAATTAAGCTCAGTTGTATAAGCTCGGTTAGGAGACCGAGCTCACACCTCGAGTTCACTAAACCGAGCTTGAGTTTCATTTTGGGATTCAAGGGGAAGAAAAGAAGAGAAAGGAAAGAAAATAAGTTCTGAGAAAAGGTTTAAGCTGAAAATAAGAAAGCTGCTCTAGTAAAGGATTTGGGATTTGAAAAAAAAAAGAAAAGAAAAGTATAGGCTCAGAAAGCATAAAAAGGAAAGAAAGGCAAAAAGCCTGAAGTGTCTTAATGAATAAGAAGAATAGAAGAACCTCAGATTTAAAAGAACCCAATCCGCTAGCATAAGCAAGAAAGCATAAGAACCCTTTTCCTTAGAATAAATGGCAATAGAAAGAAGAATGAGTTGATCCAAAAAGGATTCATGGCAGAAAAGTGCCTAAAGGTAGATTTAGGATCATCCTCTGGGTTTAGGATTAGGTGGTAGCAGAATCTTTGTATATGGGATGGGTAGATGAGAAATTGTTCTTGTATGCATCGGTTGGCTATCTTACCTTTAGCCTTCTCCTAAAGCTCAGTCTGTTCTTGAGAGTCCCATGTTACCTATTGTCTAAACCTGTTGCAAAAGGGGCCATCTTTGCCTCTTAACCTTTCCCTTTAGCCAAATGAGTTCATTGAAATTGCATAAGCTTGATCCATGGTTACAAAATGAATGAATGATAAAGGGAATGATTGATTTGATTGCATGTGTAGGTTAAGGCTAGTGTCAGGTTTGTTCTGAAGGGTATGGCTAAAGTTTTAAAAGTAGGGTTTACTTGTTAATGCATTCTAGAACTATTAACTAGGACCTTGACGCTATTCCTTTATTAGCATGTTTTGGCTCTGAGTCCCAGCATTTCATCAACTTCACCAGCTTATATCTTATATGTTTGCTTGAGGGCAAGCAAAGACTAAGTTTGGGGGAGTTGATGTCTCTACATTTTACCACTTTTAAACTCGCATTTCCATCCATTTTAGCATAGGTTCATCTACAGTTTCACTCCATATCCATCCACTTCTCTCATATAGGTTTCATGATAGGTTTACTTTAGTTATTGCATACATATTGCATATTGGAGCTATCTTTCAGGTGTTTTGGATGTTTGCTGGAGATCAAGGAACATGGAGATACAAGCTCGGTGTGAAGACTCGACTTCAAGACCGAGCTAAGGACCAAGACCAACATGCACTCGACCAAGAGCACTCGACTTGAAGCCAGACCGAGTGCAAAGCAATCCACCAACACCACTTGGTTGCATGCACTCGACTTCCTGACCGAGCTGGAGGCAGAGAGGAGTTAGCACTCGGGCAAGAGCACTCGATCACACCACTCGACCAGACGAACCCGAGCTCAAGGCAGCCGACCTAAGGACTTTAGTTTATTTTGTCTTTTTGTACTAGGGCTTTTGACCTAGAGTAATTATACTCTAATTAGGTCAGCAGCCGCAAAAAGCGACGTTTTTATTCTCTTTTGTTCTCACAAACCTCTCTAGATCTATCTGATTTTGTATTTGCAATTGCTTTTGATCCTTTGATCCTTTTAAGTTTATTTCTTCTATTCCTTCTTCATCTCAATCTCTAGATTATGATTATGGAAACTATTTCATTTTCTGGGTTTGTGATTTTTATGATGAAGTCTGAGTAGTGATTAGAGTTCTTGAGGATGAGTTAGATCTGGGTTATGATTCATGGTGATTTTAGTTGATTTAGGGTTCTAAAAGCTTAAGATCTCTTCTGGGTTAGATGTTTCTAATGCTGATTCCATGTACACCCACTTTGGATCTGATCATGGTGTTTCCTTGCACATCACTTGTGAAACACCAGATCTGCTAATACCAGAGATCTGGAGCTTCTTTCCAATGATTGATCTAAGATCATAGGAAAGTAAGTTGTAGTTTGACATTTATGAGCTGATTCTTAATGTTTATTCTCTTTATGTTTCATTGGAATCCTATCTGAGTGTTAGTGACAGTCAATGGGGCATAGGTGTGGATTCCAAGATTAGGAAGTTTAGAGAATCTGGTGGTAGTTGTAACTGGGAGGTGGAACTATCACTCTGTTGATGCTCATAGTTGAGAGATCCCTTCTATGAAGTTGTTTATTAGATCACTAGTTTTCACCATGATGAATCCCAGATCCAGAACTCATCCTTAGGACCTTTCTCTTCCTTGATAGTTTTCTACTTTTTCATACTCTGTTTTTCCTGTTCTTAGCTTACTCTGTTTTCAGTTTCTTTTGTTGTTATGAATCTCTGTTTCTAGTTTCTGTTACTGTTTATTAGTTCTTGTTTTAGTTGTTTCACCCTATTACTTCCATCCAGTTTAATTGGCTTGAATTAGATAGATTTGCTACATCCTGATTGCCTACAATAGTCCCAATTGGATTCGATAGCCCTTTGTACTACAGATCGGGCAATAGATAGCTTTAGGAGTAAAAAACTAGTTATCAGATTTTGATGATGAAGTCTGAGTAGTGATTAGGGTTCTTGAGGATGAATTAGATCTGAGTTATGATTCATGGTGATTCTAGTTGATTTAGGGTTCTAAAAGCCTATGATCTCTTCTGGGTTAGCTGTTTCTAATGCTCATTCCTTGTACACCCACTTGGGATCTGATCTTGGTGTTTCCTTGTACACCCACTTGTGAAACACCAGATCTGCTAACACCAGAGATATGAAGCTTCTTTCCAATGATTGATATAAACAGATCATAGGCAGCAAGTTGTAGTTTGACATTTATGAGCTGATTCTTAATGCTTATTCTCTTTATGTTTCATTGGAATGCTATCTGAGTGTTAGTGACAATCAATGGGGCATAAGTGTGGATTCCAAGATTAGGAAGTTTAGAGAATATGGTGATAGTTGTAACTTAGCAGTGGAACTATCACTCTATTGATGCTCATAGTTGAGAGATCTCTTCTGAGAAGTTGTTTATGAAATCACTAGCTTTCACCATGATGAATCCCAGATCCAGAACTCATCCTTAGGACCTTCTTCTTCCTTGATAGTTTTCTACTTTTTTCATATTCTGTTTTCTGATTTTAGCTTGCTCTTTTTTCTGTTCTTATTTTGTTATGTTCTGTTTCTTACTCTGTTTAGTTATGAATCTCTGTTTTTAGTTTCTTTTGCTTGTTTCTTAGTTCCTGCTTTAGTTATTTCCACCTGCCACTTTAAATCCTATATCTGGCTTGAATTAGATTGACCTGTTGTATCCTGATTGCTTGCAAAATTCTCATTTGGATTCGATAAGCCCTTTATACTACATCTGGGCAATAGATAGTTTTAGGTAGTAAAAACCCTACTATCAATTTGGCGTCGTTGCTATTTGGGATTTCTTTGTTTCATTTAGGATTGCAGATCTTCTGAGATCAATTTCTTTTCTTTTTACTTTGTTACTCACTTGTTGGTTTCAATCTGTTTCAGGTTCCACTCGGTTGCATAGACTCGGACACACCACTCGGTCAGGAGCTCGAGCTCAGCATCACACTACTCGGTCATTCAGGTCGAGTTCAGTAAGTCGAGCTCAAGGCATCTGAGATTTTCAACTAGGTCACCACTCGGTCAGTCTACTCGGTTTCTGTGGTCGAGCTGAAAACCATTTTACACCACACGGTCTTTGAAGTCGAGTGCAACATCCCGAGTTCATTTCTCCTGTATGCAAACTCGATCAAAAGGTCATCATAATCTCCTGAGGTATCAAGATAATATCAACCAGTTACCAAGGATTTTAAGAAGGCAGAGGGACCAGTCATAGGGTAATCAACCAGAAATAGACAATATGGATAATCAACATGCTCAGAATGAGCAACCAGCTCAACAAAGAAGGCCAAGGAACATAGGAGCAGTAGATGCACCTAGTACACACACAGAAAGGCAAGGAATCGTACCGCCAGCTGTTCAAAACAATAACTTTGAAATAAAGAGCGGTCTGATCTATATGGTTCAAGATAACAAGTTCCACGGTCTCCCAATGGAGGATCCACTGGATCACCTAGACGGATTCGACAGGCTCTGCAGCCTCACCAAAATCAACGGTGTTTCAGAAGATGGGTTCAAGCTGCGTTTGTTTCCTTTTTCCTTCGCCGACAAATCACATCTATGGGAGAAGACACTACCTCAAGGATCCATTACCTCTTGGGATGAATGCAAAAAGGCATTCCTAGCTAAGTTTTTCTCAAACTCAAGAACAACACGGCTAAGGAATGAGATATCCGCGTTTGCTCAGAAAAATGGTGAAACATTCTGTGAAGCAAGGGAAAGATTCAAGAGCTATACCTCCCAGTGTCCTCACCATGGGTTCAGCAATGAGTCACTGTTGAGTACTTTGTACCGTGGAGTGTTACCAAAATTCAGGATGTTGCTTGATACAGCTAGTAATGGCAACTTTCTCAATAAGGATGTTGATGAAGGATGGGAGCTGGTAGAGAACTTGGCACAATCAGATGGAACCTACAGTGAGGAATATGATAGAACTCCACGGGGAAATTCAGATCTCATGGATAAGCACAAAAAGGTGATAAGAACTCTAAATGAGAAGATTGACAAGCTCCTTCTAGGTCAGCAGAAACATGTCCATTTTATCTCTGAAGAAGAAATGGCACAGATTCAAGAAGGGGAGCCTGATCAGATGGAAGAAGTTAGTTACATTCAGAATCAAGGTGGCTACAACAAAGGGTTTATCAACTACAAAGCAAACCCCAATCTGTCATACAGGAGTAACAATGTTGCAAATCCTCAAGATCAGGTCTATCCACCACATCAACATGCTCAAACCAAACCTTTTATTCCTTACAACCAGAACCAGGGATATGCTCCTGAACAGCAATTCCAGAACAACTACAACCAGTAAACAGCTTCTAATGCACCACCAGGATTTGCTTCTCAGAATTCACAACCCAACAATGCTTCAGTGGAACAAATGCTCCAACAATTACTTCAGGGGCAAGCTACTTGTGTCATGGAACAGGCAAAGAGAATTTCTGAGATAAGAAATCAAGTGGATTCAAACTGCAATGCTCTGAATGCAAAGATAGAGGCTATGAACTCGAGGTTGTTATTTTTGGAAAACAAAGGAGCATCTACATCATCTACTCAACATCCAGGACAGTTACCTGGAAAAGCCGTTCAGAACCCCAAGGAATATGTGCTCATGTTAATGCAATCCATGTCACTGAGGACAGTGAGATTCAAGAAGGGGAGGGTTTCTATCAAAAAGTAACCAAATCTGGAACTCCAAAGCCTGCACTCGGTCAATGCACTCGATCAGAGGCCCGAGCTCAAGGAGAAATCAAAAATGATCAAACTCGGCCACCAAACCGAGTTGATGTAACCGAGCTCGAGGGTAAAGCTGTTCAAGAAGAGAAAAGGGTACCTTACATTCCTCCTCCTTATGTCCCCAAGATTCCCTTCCCTGGGAGATTCAAGCAAGAACTCTTGGAGAAGGCTACAGCTGATTTCAATAGTGCAGTGGACAAGGCATCTTGATGTCCTTGTAAAACCGGCAAAAATGCTATTGATGAAGACTTGAGTTGTGCGCGTATAATCTGCTTTGAATCCTCATCTCCTAAGGTGTTTCCCATGTTTGTCGGATCCATTGGAGTCTCTTGATCGATCTCCTTAGTGAGAAGTGTCCCCTTAAGCTCTTCATGTTCCATTAGAGTAATCAAGCTCTCTACGGACTTGTTAAAGTCTTCTCTTACGCTCTTGAGTCCTCCTCTTGTTCTGGGACTTCTCCTTAGTTTTGAAATTGTAATGACACTCTCATAAGTTCCAGGGGTGCTTGTAGGGATGTCCTCATCATTCCCTCCTTCTTGAAAAGGTTCTGACCTCAGAACTGGTTCATCTGCATTATAAGGAGCTAGATCAGTAACGTTAAAGGTAGAAGAGATGTTAAACTCACCTGGCAGCTCCAGTTTGTACGCGTTGTCATTGATCTTCTCTAGTATGCGGAATGGGCCATCACCAAGTGGTGAAAGCTTAGATTTCCTTTGTGTTGGAAATCTCTCTTGGCGCATGTGAAGCCAAACCCAATCCCCTGGTTCAAATGTGATCTTTTTGCGTCCCTTGTCTGCATGTTCCTTAGTCTTCTCGTTCTTCTTCTCCAAGTTATCCTTGACCTTTTGGTGCAGTTTCTTTACGAAGTCGGCCTTTGTCTCGCCTTCTGCACTAGAGTAGACAGCTTGGGGCAAAGGAGAGAGATCTAGTGGAGCACTGGGGTTAAAGCCGTAAACAATTTCAAACGGAGAATGCTTAGTAGCTGAATGCTTAGCGTGATTGTATGCAAATTCTACATGTGGTAAACATGACAGCCAATTGCGTAAATTCTTACCGACCGTGGCCCTCAATAATGTTGAGAGGGTCCGGTTTACTACCTCAGTCTGCCCATCGGTCTGGGGGTGACAAGTCGTTGAAAAGAGCAACTTAGTCCCTAGTTTCTTCCATAAGGTTCTCCAGAAGTGGCTGAGGAACTTGGTGTCGCGGTCTGAGACGATGGTTCTCGGCACTCCATGTAGACAGACAACTTCTTTGAAAAATAGGTCAGCCGTCTGTGTGGCATCACTCGTTTTGTTGCAAGGTTTGAAGTGTGCCATCTTTGAAAACCTGTCAACAACTACAAAGATAGAATCCTTGTGGTTTATCTTTGGCAGTCCTAAGACAAAGTCCATTGATATATCCACCCAAGGCATGTTAGGTATAGGTAAAGGTAAGTACAAGCCATGTGGATGTAACCTGGATTTTGCTTTTAAACAAGTGATGCATTTGGAGCAGAATCTCTCCACATCTTTCTTCAAATGTGGCCAGAAGAAATGATCCATCAACACACTCAGAGTCTTATCGCGTCCAAAATGACCCATTAGGCCTCCTCCATGAGCTTCCCTGATTAGCAACTCACGCATTGATCCTTGTGGAAAGCAAAGGCGCTTGTCCTTGAATAAGAATCCATCTTGTTGGTAGAAAACTCCAAAAGCAGCCTTAGTAGTCTCCTTGTGGATTCCTTGAAAATCTGGGTCCTCTTCGTATAGCGTCTTGATATGCTCAAAACCCATGATCTTAGCTTCCATTGTTGTAATGAGCATGTATCTCCTTGATAGTGCATCTGCTACAATGTTCTCCTTACCTTTCTTGTACTTGATCACGTATGGAAAAGTTTCTACGAACTCCAGCCACCTAGCGTGTCTTTTCTTAAGTGTCGTCTGTCCTCTAAGGTGCTTTAACGTCTCGTGATCTGTATGAATAACAAACTCTTTGGATAAAAGGTAATGTTGCCAAGTTTCTAAACTCCTTACCAACGCATATAGTTCCTTGTCGTATGTTGGATAGTTCAACGAAGCTCCACTTAGTTTTTCACTAAAAAATGCTACGGGCTTTCCTCCTTGAGTTAGTACAGCTCCAATTCCTGTACCTGAGGCGTCACATTCAATCTCAAACATTTTGTCAAAATTAGGGAGTACCAAGACCGGTGCATTGGTGAGGCTGTCCTTGAGTTGGCTGAAGGCGTCCTCTTGAGCTTGCCCCCACACAAAAGAACTATTCTTCTTGATCACCGCGGTTAAGGGCGCTGCAATGGTACTGAAATCTTTGACAAATCTTCTATAGAAGCTAGCTAGTCCGTGAAAGCTTCTAACATGGCTGATCGTAGAGGGTGTTGGCCAGTCTTGTATTGCTTTTATCTTCTCCTCATCAACCTTCAGACCCTGTGAACTAACAACAAAGCCTAAAAAGACCAACTGATCAGTGCAAAAAGTAAATTTCTTAAGGTTCGCATATAAACCCTCCATTCGAAGCGTCTCTAGAACCTGTTCTAGATGCTCCATATGATCTGCAAAACATGTACTATATATTAAGATGTCATCAAAGTACACAACTACGAACTTACAGATGTATTCTCGCAAAACATGGTTCATGAGTCTCATGAATGTGCTCGGGGCGTTTGTAAGCCCAAATGGCATGACGAGCCACTCATATAACCCCCGCTTGGTCTTGAACGCAGTCTTCCATTCATCCCCTTCTTTCATCCTAACCTGGTGGTACCCACTCTTTAAGTCTATCTTAGAGAATATGGTTGCACCGTTAAGCTCATCTAACATATCGTCTAGCCGAGGGATAGGATGCCTATACTTAATGGTGATGTTGTTTATGGCTCGGCAGTCCACACACATTCGCCAAGCTCCGTCTTTCTTAGGAACTAACAGAACTGGAACAGCACAAGGGCTTAGGCTCTCTCTAATATACCCCTTAGACATTAGGTCTTGAACTTGGAGCTCTAACTCCTTAGCTTCTTCCGGGTTCACCCTATAAGCGGGTCTATTGGGCAACGGCGCTCCAGGAACTAAGTCTATCTGATGTTCTATGCCCCTAAGAGGTGGTAATCCTGGTGGTAGTTCCTCTGGGAACACGTCTTGAAATTTGTCCAATAGCTTAAGTATTTCTTCCTGTGTATCCTTTTCGTCTTGACCTGAAAACAATCCTTCCTTAAAGATCATTAGTAGCACCTGCTCCTTGGATTTTAGGGATTTCAGAACAGAATGAGATTATACAAATAGGTTAGTCTTACTTACCTTAGCCCCTTTGTCCATTTCTTTTTGCATCTCATGGACCTCTTGTGGTGCTAGACTATTCTTTCTTCAAATGTGGCCAGAAGAAATGATCCATCAACACACTCAGAGTCTTATCGCGTCCAAAATGACCCATTAGGCCTCCTCCATGAGCTTCCCTGATTAGCAACTCACGCATTGATCCTTGTGGAAAGCAAAGGCGCTTGTCCTTGAATAAGAATCCATCTTGTTGGTAGAAAACTCCAAAAGCAGCCTTAGTAGTCTCCTTGTGGATTCCTTGAAAATCTGGGTCCTCTTCGTATAGCGTCTTGATATGCTCAAAACCCATGATCTTAGCTTCCATTGTTGTAATGAGCATGTATCTCCTTGATAGTGCATCTGCTACAATGTTCTCCTTACCTTTCTTGTACTTGATCACGTATGGAAAAGTTTCCACGAACTCCAGCCACCTAGCGTGTCTTTTCTTAAGTGTCGTCTGTCCTCTAAGGTGCTTTAACGTCTCGTGATCTGTATGAATAACAAACTCTTTGGATAAAAGGTAATGTTGCCAAGTTTCTAAACTCCTTACCAACGCATATAGTTCCTTGTCGTATGTTGGATAGTTCAACGAAGCTCCACTTAGTTTTTCACTAAAAAATGCTACGGGCTTTCCTCCTTGAGTTAGTACAGCTCCAATTCCTGTACCTGAGGCGTCACATTCAATCTCAAACATTTTGTCAAAATTAGGGAGTACCAAGACCGGTGCATTGGTGAGGCTGTCCTTGAGTTGGCTGAAGGCGTCCTCTTGAGCTTGCCCCCACACAAAAGAACTATTCTTCTTGATCACCGCGGTTAAGGGCGCTGCAATGGTACTGAAATCTTTGACAAATCTTCTATAGAAGCTAGCTAGTCCGTGAAAGCTTCTAACATGGCTGATCGTAGAGGGTGTTGGCCAGTCTTGTATTGCTTTTATCTTCTCCTCATCAACCTTCAGACCCTGTGAACTAACAACAAAGCCTAAAAAGACCAACTGATCAGTGCAAAAAGTAAATTTCTTAAGGTTCGCATATAAACCCTCCATTCGAAGCGTCTCTAGAACCTGTTCTAGATGCTCCATATGATCTGCAAAACATGTACTATATATTAAGATGTCATCAAAGTACACAACTACGAACTTACAGATGTATTCTCGCAAAACATGGTTCATGAGTCTCATGAATGTGCTCGGGGCGTTTGTAAGCCCAAATGGCATGACGAGCCACTCATATAACCCCCGCTTGGTCTTGAACGCAGTCTTCCATTCATCCCCTTCTTTCATCCTAACCTGGTGGTACCCACTCTTTAAGTCTATCTTAGAGAATATGGTTGCACCGTTAAGCTCATCTAACATATCGTCTAGCCGAGGGATAGGATGCCTATACTTAATGGTGATGTTGTTTATGGCTCGGCAGTCCACACACATTCGCCAAGCTCCGTCTTTCTTAGGAACTAACAGAACTGGAACAGCACAAGGGCTTAGGCTCTCTCTAATATACCCCTTAGACATTAGGTCTTGAACTTGGAGCTCTAACTCCTTAGCTTCTTCCGGGTTCACCCTATAAGCGGGTCTATTGGGCAACGGCGCTCCAGGAACTAAGTCTATCTGATGTTCTATGCCCCTAAGAGGTGGTAATCCTGGTGGTAGTTCCTCTGGGAACACGTCTTGAAATTTGTCCAATAGCTTAAGTATTTCTTCCTGTGTATCCTTTTCGTCTTGACCTGAAAACAATCCTTCCTTAAAGATCATTAGTAGCACCTGCTCCTTGGATTTTAGGGATTTCAGAACAGAATGAGATTATACAAATAGGTTAGTCTTACTTACCTTAGCCCCTTTGTCCATTTCTTTTTGCATCTCATGGACCTCTTGTGGTGCTAGACTATTCTTTCTTCAAATGTGGCCAGAAGAAATGATCCATCAACACACTCAGAGTCTTATCGCGTCCAAAATGACCCATTAGGCCTCCTCCATGAGCTTCCCTGATTAGCAACTCACGCATTGATCCTTGTGGAAAGCAAAGGCGCTTGTCCTTGAATAAGAATCCATCTTGTTGGTAGAAAACTCCAAAAGCAGCCTTAGTAGTCTCCTTGTGGATTCCTTGAAAATCTGGGTCCTCTTCGTATAGCGTCTTGATATGCTCAAAACCCATGATCTTAGCTTCCATTGTTGTAATGAGCATGTATCTCCTTGATAGTGCATCTGCTACAATGTTCTCCTTACCTTTCTTGTACTTGATCACGTATGGAAAAGTTTCCACGAACTCCAGCCACCTAGCGTGTCTTTTCTTAAGTGTCGTCTGTCCTCTAAGGTGCTTTAACGTCTCGTGATCTGTATGAATAACAAACTCTTTGGATAAAAGGTAATGTTGCCAAGTTTCTAAACTCCTTACCAACGCATATAGTTCCTTGTCGTATGTTGGATAGTTCAACGAAGCTCCACTTAGTTTTTCACTAAAAAATGCTACGGGCTTTCCTCCTTGAGTTAGTACAGCTCCAATTCCTGTACCTGAGGCGTCACATTCAATCTCAAACATTTTGTCAAAATTAGGGAGTACCAAGACCGGTGCATTGGTGAGGCTGTCCTTGAGTTGGCTGAAGGCGTCCTCTTGAGCTTGCCCCCACACAAAAGAACTATTCTTCTTGATCACCGCGGTTAAGGGCGCTGCAATGGTACTGAAATCTTTGACAAATCTTCTATAGAAGCTAGCTAGTCCGTGAAAGCTTCTAACATGGCTGATCGTAGAGGGTGTTGGCCAGTCTTGTATTGCTTTTATCTTCTCCTCATCAACCTTCAGACCCTGTGAACTAACAACAAAGCCTAAAAAGACCAACTGATCAGTGCAAAAAGTAAATTTCTTAAGGTTCGCATATAAACCCTCCATTCGAAGCGTCTCTAGAACCTGTTCTAGATGCTCCATATGATCTGCAAAACATGTACTATATATTAAGATGTCATCAAAGTACACAACTACGAACTTACAGATGTATTCTCGCAAAACATGGTTCATGAGTCTCATGAATGTGCTCGGGGCGTTTGTAAGCCCAAATGGCATGACGAGCCACTCATATAACCCCCGCTTGGTCTTGAACGCAGTCTTCCATTCATCCCCTTCTTTCATCCTAACCTGGTGGTACCCACTCTTTAAGTCTATCTTAGAGAATATGGTTGCACCGTTAAGCTCATCTAACATATCGTCTAGCCGAGGGATAGGATGCCTATACTTAATGGTGATGTTGTTTATGGCTCGGCAGTCCACACACATTCGCCAAGCTCCGTCTTTCTTAGGAACTAACAGAACTGGAACAGCACAAGGGCTTAGGCTCTCTCTAATATACCCCTTAGACATTAGGTCTTGAACTTGGAGCTCTAACTCCTTAGCTTCTTCCGGGTTCACCCTATAAGCGGGTCTATTGGGCAACGGCGCTCCAGGAACTAAGTCTATCTGATGTTCTATGCCCCTAAGAGGTGGTAATCCTGGTGGTAGTTCCTCTGGGAACACGTCTTGAAATTTGTCCAATAGCTTAAGTATTTCTTCCTGTGTATCCTTTTCGTCTTGACCTGAAAACAATCCTTCCTTAAAGATCATTAGTAGCACCTGCTCCTTGGATTTTAGGGATTTCAGAACAGAATGAGATTATACAAATAGGTTAGTCTTACTTACCTTAGCCCCTTTGTCCATTTCTTTTTGCATCTCATGGACCTCTTGTGATGCTAGACTATTCTTTCGGTTGTTATGGCTGAAACTATAATAGTTGGTGCGGCCACTATGGATGGTATCCTTGTCAAACTGCCACGGCCGTCCTAGGAGTAAGTGACCAGCTTGCATGGGAACTACGTCGCATATGACTTGATCCGCATACTTTCCAATGCTGAATGCCAAAGTGACTTGCTCCGAGATCTTAAGCTCCGTTTCATCATTGAGCCACTTGAGACGGTAGGGCCTTGGATGCTTTGTCTTCTTGAGACCTAGCTTATCAACCAAATACTTGCTTGCAACATTAGTACAAGAGCCGCCGTCGATTATAAGACTACATACCTTAGAATCAATGGTGCACCGAGAGTGGAATATATTTTCCCTTTGCACGGTCTCAGGATCAAAGAACGAGCTGAGGGCTCTTCTTGTCACTAGGAGCTGTCCCACCTCTGGATAATTAACTATATCCTCTTCGGACTCCACTTGTTCTTCATTGACTTCATCCTCGGACTCGTACTCTCCATTGTCTCTAAGCACCATAACTCGCTGGTTTGGGCACTCCCTTGCATAGTGACCCTTTCCCTGGCATTTGAAACAAGTGATGTCACGAGTTCTAGTATTTTGAGATGGGAACTTACCTGGTTCGGTCCTGCTCGGTTTCGAGGGTTTCAGAACATTTTTCTTGAATTTAGACTCAGCCTCTATAGACTTTCCTTTGTCTAGGCTCCGCTGGGGCTGGGAAGTCCAAGTAGGTTTGCTCCTACTAGTCTGAGCAGTCTTCCTCTTAATGTGCTGCTCGGCTTGTATGGCTAAGTGCAACAATTCCTCTAAATCTCGGTAGGCTTGCCTCTCAACCTTCCTTGCGATTCTGTCATGTAAGTCGTCCAAGAACTGAGCCATTAGAGTCTCCTCTGAGTCCTCAACCTCTAATCTGTTCCTAAGCATTTCAAACTCCTCGAAATATTCCTCTACTGATTTGCTCCCTTGAGTGAGTTTCCTAAACTTCTTTTGCAAATCCCTATGGTAGTATGATGGAACATATCATTTCCTAAGCTGGTACGTCATATCACCCCACGTACTAATCTGGTCGTGTCTAAGTCTTCTTTTCTTAGAAACTTCTCTATCCCACCACGCCAAAGCGTTCTCCGTGAACTGAGCAGCGGCGAGAGAAACTTTTCTCGCATCCGAATACCCATAATACTCGAAGATATTCTCCATTCTCTTCTCCCAATCTAGGTAGGCTTCAGGGTTTACTCTTCCAGCAAACGTTGGTGCAGTCAGCTTCAAATCTTTGCCTTCATGCCTTGGTCGTTCATCACCTAGGTTCCGATCTCTAGCCCTCTCCTGTTTCCTAACGCGAATATTGGGAGCTGGTAACGGATCATCCTCATAATCTTCCGAGTCTTCAACAACTTCGTCCTCTGTTCGAGGTCTAGCCCTGTTGGGGTTCTCACTATGTCCCTCTCTAACCGGCTGAGGTCGCGCTTCTAGGCGTGCGAGACGGTCATTAACGGACCTTATGGCTTCCAAGAGCTGGTTCATGTTGACGTGTACCTCCTATCCCATGTCGAGGTTCCTGTAGTACACTAGCAAACAGATCAAGTGCAAAAGGAAATTAAACAAAAAAATCAAACAAGAAATCAAAGTTCCTTCAAGCCAAACACAAAACAGAGAAATTAGCAAAATTTCTGTGTCTCAAGTTTTCGTGAACGAAAAAATAGCAAACGAATTTCTAAAATAAGGGAGACAATTTTTATAGTTTTTAAAAGGTTTTGAGGAGCTAAAACAGAAGACGAAATATTTTTATGAATTTTTTTGAATTTTATAAAATTGAAACAATACAACAGACGAAAAATTGAAAAACTATGAAACAGATTTTTTTTATTTGGTTTTTCTTGATAGGGATTGAAACAAACAACCACAGCAAACTAAATAAAGGTAAAAGGGGTTGAAAACAACCTGAGAGAGGAGCGTTTAAGCTCTGATACCAGATGGTATAGGCACGAAACCGTGAGTGAGCAGAGGATAGAGATAGAGTCGAGTAGTTGGTGGTAACACACTCTCTACTTGACAGGAGATGGATTGAAATGGAGCGAGATGGAGCAGATTCAGTTGGTGGTAACACTCTACCTGAATCAGCGATGAGATGAGGCGATGAACGAGTAACAACGGTGGATCGAAAGACGCCACAAAGCTGGTGGAAAGGCTTTGATAAGTTTAAGCTTCAAATCTGCAAGCGAGCACACACAGGAGATAACAAGCGGCTAGGGTTTCTTCAAGAAGAAAAACGTGGGTTCTTTATTATAATAGGGTAAATGATACAAGCTGAGAAGGAGCTTTATAAATAGCTCAGCAGCTGGTGGCTTCTTTGGCCGAAAATACAAATAAGGAAAGAAATAAAACGACATGCTTCCTAGACTATCTATTACAAAAAAACTGGGACTTATAACGACTCAAATAAAAAGAAAAACCCTGCAAAACAACAAAATAAAACTCGTGAGTCTAAAGCATAATTCAAATACTCACGTTGCGTTCTTGGTGATGACGAAGAGTGTCGATTCTTGATGTCCTTGTAAAACAGGCAAAAACGCTATTGATGAAGACTTTAGTTGTGCGCGTATAATCTGCTTTGAATCCTCATCTCCTAAGGTGTTTCCCATGTTTGTCGGATCCATTGGAGTCTCTTGATCGATCTCCTTAGTGAGAAGTGTCCCCTTAAGCTCTTCATGTTCCATTAGAGTAATCAAGCTCTCTACAGACTTGTTAAAGTCTTCTCTTACGCTCTTGAGTCCTCCTCTTGTTCTGGGACTTCTCCTTAGTTTCGGAATTGTAATGACACTCTCCTCAGCTCCAGGGGTGCTTGTAGGGATGTCCTCATAAAGCTTGAAGAGATAATGCCTTTGGAGACTATCTTGACCATTATCCCCAACCAGGAAAAAACGCTTCGAGAAACTGCTGAGGAGAAAGATAAAAGTTGATAGTATGAAAGAAGTGAAATATGATTGCAAAGCAGTCTTAGGAGAGAGGGTGATCAAGGATAAGCTTGAAGACCCAGGTTCATTCACCCTTTCATGCTCTATAGGGACTCTGAACTTCAAAAGCAGTCTCTATGACCTTGGAGATTCTGTCAGCCTTATGCCTCTATCTATAGATCAGAAGCTGAAAGTAGAGGACTTCAGATCCACTTATTCTTGGAAGGCTATTCTTGGCAACTGCTGGAACTGTGATAGATGTGAAAGGAGGTAAGATTGCTCTTAACCTAGGTTACAATATAAGGATGGAGTTTGACATCAATGATGATAGGAAAAAGCCAACTATTGAAGGTCAGGTTTTCACCTTAGATGAACTTGTTCAAGATGATGAAGTTTTGACAACCAACCCATTTGAGGATTCCCCTGAAGTAGACTTGCTAGTCAAGGGTGCTGAAGCAGTATTAGAAGAAGCTCTGGAACAGGCTGGGGCACCTAACTCGACTAATCAAACTAAGTTAGACCCTCAAATAGTTTTTCCCAAACAGCTGGATTCAACAGAATGGATAATGCTCCAGGATAAGACTGAAAGGCAAGATGAAGCTATCAGAGCTTTGAATAGTGTTGTGGAAAAACTGCAAAGGCAAGTAACAAGTTTGCTCTACAAGAAAGATGAATCCAAACCTCAGGGTTTCAAAATGAATACGTCCTCAATCTGCTTCACTGCGATCAACAAGGGATGGAATACAGTTGAATGGTTCAGAGAGGTGGACTATCCTCAGCAGCAAGAAGAAGACTATCTTGATGAAGAATCTGTGGAAAACAACTATGATGATCCTTCAAGAGATCATGTCCTGTTTGATGATCAAGGTGACCAGGAATCAAGGAGGATTTCAGTTCCTCCACCTCATCCTCCATAGGCAGCACTGTAAGGAAGTCAAGCTCAATGACTTTAAACAAGCTCACTTGGGAGGAAGTCCCATGACTATCTTTGTAAATACTTTTCATTTAAGTTTAATTCATTTCTTTTATTTTTTAATAAGTTTTCTACCTAGTCTTGTTGGCAAGAGATTGCAGGGGTAGGGTTATTGAGAAAGAGGGATGTAGTGACAAGGAGAAGCACTCGGTCAATCCCACTCGGTCAAGTCCAGTCGAGCTCAAGGCAACGAGTTCAAGCTACAATCCAGGTTAGGACTCGATTGATCAAACTCGGTCAAGCCAAACTGAGTAACGTCAACATTTGGTTAACATATTGACTCGGTCGGTCAACTCGACCAAGGTTGACCGAGCTTGGTCAACGAGTCAACGTTTCTTCCCTCTCCTTTCATCAATTCAAATTTGAAAGTAGATCTAGATTCAAATTTGAACTGTACTCGACATATGCACTCGGTTGGGACCACATGTTTGTCCTCTTTTTCCTTTCACTCCCAAAAATGCCTTTAAAACAGCATCATGCGCTCCCCTCATTCATCATCCTCACACTTGACATTTTTCAATAGCCACTCTCTCTAGAATCTCAAGTTTTCTCAAAAAAAAAATTCATAAAATTTCCCAAGCTCGATTTAGTCAGCTCGAGTTCATCATCTCGAGCTCGTACCTTCTAGGCATTAACTCGGTTTAGCTCTCATTTGCACTCGGTTTCATCAAGTAAGTTTCTCTATTCGATTTATTTCACGTTTATGGGTTTGATGTTTTTGATGTTCTTGATGTTCTTGAACATTCCTGAGCATTCTTAAAGCCAAAACTGCTTAAAACCAAGTTTCTAATGATCTTAATCTTTTAAAACCGATTAATTGATGTTTTGAATACATATAGATGCATCTAGAAGCTATTTAAGAGGAGTTTAGATTATGAGTTTTCTGGGTTTAGAACTTGCATGTTCTTGAGTAAGATTTGAATTCGCTAGCTCACATGTGTCTAAGAACTTACAACTTCTATGCATTCACCATGTTCTAATTTGTTTAAACATTTTGAATGAAATTTTGAAAAATGTTCTTAGATGGGCATGAGCTATGCATTAGAAACTTGATATTACCTTGAAACGGAACTTTGAACATAGAGATGAAGCTTTGTGAACTAATGGTTAAGTGCTCGTTAAATGAATTGAATGATTCGTATGTGCTTGTTTGTTATAATCATTAACTCGGCTAGGTGCACTCGGTTACCAAACCGAGCGGGCACACTCGGACCAACAACCCGAGCTCGAGGCATCGAGCTTGAACAATTCCTTAGTATCTAAGCTCAAGCTCGGTTGGTCTTGGCCGAGTTGAAGGAACCGAGTTCATTCAAACATTATCTCATGCCTCTTTGATTAATGCATTTCAGGTACCTAACTGCAATGGAACAAAGCTCTTTGAGGAAACAACAAGCACATGCATTGGCAAGAAGTTTCTCGGCTGTTAGAGGAACTATCAAGCACCCAACCAGAGAAGAGGAGGATGTTATCAAGCTGTATTCAAGAAACAAGAAAGATATAAGCAAGAGGAAAGCGCCCTGAACTGGTTGATGAAGACTCAGAAATGGAAGTTGAGGGTGGTGAAATAGCTATGGAGGTTGAGTTTCCCAGAGAGGAGAGGAAAAACACTAGAGGGACGAGGAGAAAAGAAACAACCGAGGAAGAGCGCTATGAAGCTCTTTTTGCAATGCGTTTTGGAGCAACAAGGTATCCACATCCAGAAACAATGGAAGCACTTGGAATAGCAAGGGATGTGGAGTACTTGTTTGAACAATGCAATTTCAAAACTTTCATGGTGATGCCACATGCTGGTTATAAGAAAGAAACATGCCAATTCCTAGCTTCGCTAAGTTTCCACATCTATGAGAATTCCGAGGAAGCAGAGCAAGACGATCAGAACTCGGAAGAGTTTGGCTTCATAACGTTCGAAGTACATGAAGTAGGGTATCTACTCTACATAAGTCACCTGGATGGGATCTTCAACTTCCCAACAGGGGACAACACACTTCGGAACTATGATAAAGAGGAGCTGCAAGCACTTTGGGGAATAATAGCAGAAGGGGAAGGTTATTCATCATCTAGGAGAAAGACTGCTCAAATCAGGAGCCATGTGATTAGGTATGCACATAAGGCACTTGCAAGCACATTCTTTGCAAGAAAAGTCACGGGAAATGTGAATCAAGGAGAGCTCCAGATGTTAGATACTGCACTTCTAGAAAGGCTCAATGATGAAAGAAGGAGAAAGATCTTCCAAGGTAACAAAACTAATGTGGGGAATACTCTACTTCTGCTATTACAACTCATGTGGTATAGGGATTGGGCTCACATGCTGCACAAGAAGAGAAGCTGTGGAGATCTAGTAGTTGGAGGTGTCATCACCCCAATCCTTTTGGCAGCTGGAGTGCCACTACAAACAGTTCCATATCAGCCTGAATGGCTAGATATACCTAATCTGGCCAAGCAGCATATTCTGGACAGAAAAAGGATCAAAGGGGGTCACCTATACCTGTTCACTCATCCTTCAGTTGAGCCAACCAGAATTAAGCTCCCAGATTACAAGGCCAGGGGGAATAGAGTTCTGTCCCCCAATTGAAGCTTCATATAACCAAGATGAGGAGGTTCCAATCCAGGCAACCAGAGATGCAGAGGAAGAAACAAATCAGTGGTCTTAAAGGAAAGAAATCCTCAAGAACTCCTTCAGTCCCTCAGTTGAAAAGAAGTGGCTCCTTCAGTTTTAGACCCAGACAAACCACCTCAGCAGACCCTACGAGGCATTCAGCAGTTGAACCAAGGCAAAGGAAGAGGAGAGCCACACAAGAGTGGGAGCAGGGCACCAGCTCGGTCGATGCACTCGACATTCAGACTGAGTCAAGAGCACAAAGGCTAGACTCGGTCACTCCACTCGGTCGGCTGACCGAGTTATCACTCAACACACGCTCAAGCTCGGCCAGAGAACTCGGTTACACACCCGAGCCTGAGACATACAGACCAGGATACACCAGAGAGAGCATGGAGGCCTACACGGACTCCTTCTTTCAGCATTGAGGTACAACTCCACTCTTCACCATTGTTTATACCATTCATCTTTAGTTTTTCTTATTGTTTTTCATTCTTGAACCTTCCTTTGAATCTTTTATTACACAAGGGACTGTGTAATTCAAGTTTGGGGGAGGGTTTGAGAAGCATTTGATATCGTTTACTGTTTTCTTATTTCAAATTTTGCATATTGAGTCTACATAGCATCTATCTATTTGCCTAAGAAAAACCATAAAAATTTGAATTTTTTTAGAAAAGCATTCCACAAATACAGAGTGTTCAGGTAGATTGCATTCATGTTTAGGATTGAGTCTAGATGCATTTCATATAGAATTGTGCATCTGCATAGGGGACTAGGATGATAAAAGCCTTGTAAGAATGCTGGTTTATGAAATAGTCTCAATGCCCTAGTTAATAGTTATCTAATGCATTCCTGTAAGCTTGAAGCATAAGACCACACCATGCCTAGATTGCATTGTTTGGTATTTAGTCTTGGCTGAAGCATGTCTTGATCTGATATCATCCCCTATCTATTAGAACCTTAAACTGAATTGCAATTATCATGTTTATGCTTTTGATTCACTCATGGATACCTTACACATATTTGGACTCTCTTACCCTTTTCACCATTCTTGTGAATCCAAGTAGCTGATTCTTATCATTGGAACAGTTTCCCCTACCTTTTTAACCTTGACCTTCCTTTCAAGCCAACAATACTCTATGTGCGAATGTGAGACCTATTTCGGGATTGAGCTTGGTAGAAAGTGTTAGGTCTGTGCCGACAAGAACTGTTAGTTTTCAGTGATTAAGAGTGAGAACTTATGAGATTTAGAACAAGTATAAGATTGAGAATGAGAGATTTTATTATCTCTTAGAGATTTTATTATCTCAGCACTTGAAAAATGTTACAATGAGTTACGTATTTATAGAATACTCAAACACAAAAATAAGTAGGTGAATCGTGTAGTTCAAACGTTGAACTATCCGTTGGAGATAGTCACATGTCCGTTAGAGATCTCGATATAGCCGTTGGAGCCCATTCAAATTTCGAATAAACTGAGTTACTCGGATTACGCGGATTACGCAGATTACGCTGATTACGTGATACAACAATGTTTTAACCCTATATAACTACTGCAAGTGCACAGCAAATGTTGTAGTAATCTAGGAATCGAATCCACAGAGACCAAGAGTTACACTACGATTCTTAACGAATGAAATTAAGCTAAGACAGAAATATGATTGATGATGTGAAAATACATAAAAGATAGCAATTTAAACGATGAAAGATTTATAAAGAAAAGCGCTAGGTCCAGGGTGATTCGCAAGAATTCAGAGATCGTGAATCGAACAACTATTCAGGGAGCTAATGAAAACCGTTCTAGAACTCAAACATAATTGTATAACCAATCCACTCTCGTGGCATCAACTACTTCATCTAGCGACCTAGGTGTCTAAACTCTCGTTTGAACCTAAAATCCTAAACGAGCATTAACAAGCGGGTTTGATTTGTTCACGGATCGCCTTAGCATCAACTCTCGTTGGCTAAGGAAGATACGCTCATCTATGTTCTATCAAGCAACCTATAAACTTCTGAATATAGATTAAACCCTGAATCAAAGACTAAGTGATCAATTCAGTCCAAGCAATAAAAACAACTATAGATGAAGAACTCAAATGAATAATTCCCTATTTGTGTCCAATTCAATGATTCATAAACTCATATGCTCACCCTGAACCTAACTAAAAGACTACTCAGCCATAGAAATCACAAGAACACAACAAGATAAACAAGAAATCATATGCAAATAGATAAAAATACAAAAGAGGGTTCAGAATTCTTCTCAAAGTTTGTAGAGGCAGATTCTTCTCCCCAAAGCTTACAAAAGATCTTCAAAGTTGAAGTCTCAAAATGAAAATAAAAGTTTTGAAAGAAAAGTTGAAGAACTTCTCTCTAGAAATGAAAACAGAGCTTTTTCTAATGTCTCCCTTTTGTCTCCAATGACTAAAACTCGAGTTAAAACTCGTCAAAAGAGTAAAGTTCCTTATTTTCGGGAGTGTCGGCAGTGACCAGATCGATCGATCTGAGTGTGGATCGATCGATCTGGTCAAGAACGATCGATCTGGCACCTCTGGTCGATCTGGAAAACTCTCGGCAATGCTGGATCGATCGATCTGGTCCCGGATCGATCGATCTGGTCTTAACTCTGCATCTGCTTCATTTGCTCGCCAGATTGATATGTCTTCAGTAAAACGGGAATAACTCTTGAACCAAGAATGAGAATGACATGGGACCAGTTCCAAATGAAAGCTAACTCAAAGGGTTATCTTGTGTCCAAATTTCAGCTCAATACGATATCTGGAAGACCTCTAACGGATGTCAAACTTATGAGGTTTCTGCATGATTCTGCATCTCCAAATCCGTATTTTTATCATTAAACACCAAAGTTTCCTCCAAAGACACCTAATACCTGTAAAGACTCGATAGGAGACTTAAAGAATCTAAAACAAAAGAAAAGACTCCAAAATCTAATGAAAACCTTAGTTAGAATACATAAAAACCGTAATATATCAACTCCCCCATACTTAGTCTTTTGCTTGTCCTCAAGCAAACTACCAAGAACAGAGTCGAGGTTTGAAAAACAGAAACTCATTTCATCATAAGAGCACCACACTCGCATTCACTTTATTAATCCACTAGAAACTCTTACCTGAAAGGATCTAGACCACCATGTACTTCGCCGTAAACGTTCACAGTTTTCTTAATAAAACCCACAATCTCACAGCATAGTCCACTTTACCTTCATTGCCGGGTCTCAGCTCTGATCTTGATGCCCGGGACCTTCTAGACTCTTTCACGTACAACACCAGAACAAAACGACCATATATCTATCGGTACTCTTTCTCTCCCCCAAACTTATTTATTTATATATATATATATATTTTTATTTTACAGACGGGTTTCAGATTCATAAACTCCAAAGGATGCACGGGTTTACGCACTCTATCCCTCGGGTTACTTACTCCTAATCCATCCTTTTTGCGGATATAAGCTTCTGCGGAACTCCGAAGGATGCACGGGTTTACGCACTCTATCCCTCGGCCACATTGACTTATATACGTTTTCTTCTTCTCTTTTTTTTTTTTTTTTTTTTTTTTTTTTTTTTTTTTTGAATAAGGGAGAGGAGTACCGCTTATAGTTGGTTTACAGAAGTCGTTTTGTTTAGTGTGAACGATGAGTCAAGCCCCAGAACACCTGTCACAAAGATGAGGTAAAAGGAACTAACAGAAATTGGCTCAGGTGTAAGTGAATTTCTGCTGAAGATATGGGCGTCTCAAGTCTACCATTAAGTCTTTGGCTTTTCCAATAGTCTCAGATGCCAACCAGGCTTGAATCGAATGGTTACTTAAGTTCCTGCAAATGTGGTGGTTTTTATGAAAAAATTTTGTTTCATAAACTGTTTTGACTCAATAAAGCAAACTAAACTGACTCAAGAAAGTAAAACAAAACAAAGAAAATAGCATTAGTCCAACAAGTATCCTCCCCCAGACTTACTCCGCACCGACCCGGTGTGGAAATAATCCCGAAGAAAGATACGACAAATGCAATGAAAATACAGTAAAAATGATAAATAAGATTAGAAAACTTACCTTTGCAGCTGGATCGATCGATTCCTAAGTGGATCGATCGTTCCGACTCGGAACGATCGATCTGGTGAGATCGATCGATATTGCTTCTTCTCGCAATATGCCCAGCGCATGGATCGATCGATCCATGGGTGGATCGATCGATCCCAAGGTTTTTTTTTTTTTTTTTTTTTTTTTTTTTCAAGAAAAACCTGAAACTATAAACAAACGTTAGAAAATAAATGAAAACAAAGTTATATACACTTACCGGTGGGTTGCCTCCCACCAAGCGCTTGTTTTAAGTCATTAGCTTGACTTGGATGCCGTTTAGGCGAGAGGAGAATCCATATGAGGATTAGAGACTTCCTCATTTGGATCAGGGTGTGGTGGAGGTGGTTTGAGACGCGGTCTGCTTGCACTCTGATCACTTACATTCATCGTCAAAACCCGACTCAGCATACCATCCACAGCTGCTTGGCCTTTTCCCTTAAACTCCGGAGTGATGATAGCTCTGACTTTTGAGAAAGGTCTTGACGTACCTTTGCACTTCAGCTTGTATTCAATCGTGTCTCCAACACATCTCTGCGGTGTCAAGGTCATATGGGAACCAGTCATCACTCTCTCGCTCTTTGGTTTGTCTCTCCTATTGACCTTTTGGTGTTTCCACACATAAGAAGGAATGTCTCTAGCCAGAACTTCATTAACCGTCATCTTTATGTCAGGTGCCGCAGTTGACATAACATCCAGCTTCTTCTCCTCAATGGAAACATAGGAGTCATGCTGGTTGCCGTCATTCTCTGAGATTGCATCATAGAAGACCTTTTCGTCGATGTTAGATAAACAAACCCTCTTGTTAGGTAAATCGACGACTGCGCCCGTTGTAGCGAGGAAAGATCTTCCAAGGATCAAAGGCATATATGAATTGAGGCTCATCTCCACAACTTGAAAATCAGTAGGCACTAAGCAGTTGCCAATCTTTACAGGAAGGTCTTTAATGCATCCCTGCGGAGTTTTAACTGAAGCATCTGCAAACCTGATGGACATCTCAGAGGCCTGAATATTACCAATCCCCAAATACTCTGCAAGTTCTGTTGACATGAGGTTCACAGTAGATCCAGAATCACAGATAGAGTCTCCAAAATCAACTCCAAAGATGGAGCATGGAACAACAAACTTCCCTGGATCCGCTAGCTTAGGCAATTGCCTCAATGGTGGAGTTTGAATACTACCTGAATCTATAGCTTTGTTTAGAACTTGAGAATTCAGAACCGGTATGGAGAGGATCGACCGATCTGGAGATTGGATCGATCGATCTTGAGATGGGATTGATCGATCTTGCTCGTCTGCGAAAATCAAAGCAGTCTTGATATTTTGCTCAACCTTCTTGGGTGCCTTAGTCTCAGATGCAGAATCAAGCAAATCAACCCGACAAGTCAAACTTTCAAGTTTACGAGTGAGGTCATTGTTCATGTTGTCCAGCTTGTTATCAAGAGCGTTTATTTTCTCATTCACTTCTTGTGCGCTCTTTCTCTGCCCATCTAAAATCTGCTGCATCATGATCTCAAGTCTATTATTCTCTTGGGGATGTGGTGCTTGATGTCCTCTACTCTGATTGGTTCCTTGGTTCCCAACATAGTTAACATTCGCATGTGAGCCATTAGATGCATCTCCAGTCCTGGGATTATGCTCACCTTTCGCAGGAAGGACTCCCTGCTGTCTCTTTACCGCTTCAGCTGTCTGAGCAACTTGAGTGTCAAGCAGTTTCATATGAGTGGAAACTGCTTCATATTTGCTGTTGAGATCGTTGTACATATTGTCCACTTTAACATTGATCTCATTGGAACCTTTTTGCTGCTGAAGGAGAAGTTGCTGCATAAGAGCCTTGAGCTCATCTTGAGATTCATTTGCAGAGGTCGCAGGAGCTTGAAATGCAGCTGGATTACTCCCTTGGAAGTTATTGAATGGTTGTTTCTGCTGAAATCCGCTTTGAAATTTGTTTCCGCTAGGATTCTGCACGAACTGTTTCCCTTGAAAATTCTGGGGAAAATTTTTTTGGAAGCCCGGATTTTGCGCGCTCGTCTGTCCTGTAAATCCCGGCGGAATAGCAGTGACGCCCGAATTTTGCCCGAACGTTTTTCCCGGAAATTGTTGACCCTGAACGCCACCTTGTTGTGGATAAACCTGATCCCGAGGATTTTCAACATTTGAGCTTCTGTAGGAAAAGTTGGGGTGACTTCTGTAGTTCAGGTTGAATCCCCTGCTTTGCACGAACTCCTGTCCATTCACTTCATGTGACTCGCCAATCTCATTAGTAGCAACTGCTTGACAGAAAACAGCCTCTGTCCCCTCATCACAGAACTGAACACCTCGCTGATTCGCTTTCATCAACAGACTCACTTTTGCGCTCAACTCCTCAATCTTCTGAGATTCCACATTTTTGTCTTTGTTGGAACGATCATACTCAGGACAGCGATTGTTAGAACTAGCAGCCAAGTTCTCTATCAGTTGATAGGCTCCGTCAATGCTCTTAGTCATAAAATCTCCATTGCTCGCAGCATTCAGGGCATTTCTGAAATCCCATTCAACTCCATCGTAAAAGATGCTGAGAATCTGCTCATCTGAATACCCATTGTGCGGACATTCTCTACGGTATTCCTTGAATCTTTCCCAAGCTTCACAATAAGTTTCGCCGGGATGTTGCGTGAAAGTAGCGATCTTGTTCCTGAGCGATGCTGTTTTGGACTTGGTGTAGAAATGATCCAAGAAGGCTGCTCTGCATTCATCCCAAGACCTCAACGAACCAGGAGGTAGTGACTTGAGCCATCTCAGTGCCTTATCTGCCAAGGAGTGACGGAAAAGCTTGCACTTGAGGTAATCAGCGGGAACTCCATTCGACTTAGTGGTGCTGCAAATCTCCTCGAAGTTCTCAATGTGATCCATTGGATTCTCAGCGGGTAATCCATGAAACACATGTCTTTCTACCAGCGCTATCATCTGAGGCTTGATCTCGAAGTCTTGCCTCGCAATCTCTGGTGGACAAATAGCTGCCCTGTTCTGGTAGAAAGTGTGGGGTGTATCTACATCCCCAATAGCACGCGGATTCTGCTGCGCTTGCTGCTGTTGCAACTGCCGAAGTTGTTGTCGCATAATGCGGATTTCTTCAGCCTGAGCAGCTTGAGCAGCTTCAGCCTCCGTTTGTGCTTGATTGTCGACGTTATCGTCCATGACGACTTGTTTCGACTTCTTCTTTGTAGCTTTGTTAGTACGTTCTGTCCTTGCTAATTCTTGGTTGCTAAGTTGCAGGACGTTGCTAGCGCTTTTACTTCTTGTTTGCATTCACCTGAAACACACAAGCAAGCAAAAACAGAATAAAGTTAGTAAATCTTAGACTAAACTTCAATCTTAGATTCGAAGGTAACGCAATTGGTCCCCGGCAACGGCGCCAAAAACTTGATACAACAATGTTTTAACCCTATATAACTACTGCAAGTGCACAGCAAATGTTGTAGTAATCTAGGAATCGAATCCACAGAGACCAAGAGTTACACTACGATTCTTAACGAATGAAATTAAGCTAAGACAGAAATATGATTGATGATGTGAAAATACATAAAAGATAGCAATTTAAACGATGAAAGATTTATAAAGAAAAGCGCTAGGTCCAGGGTGATTCGCAAGAATTCAGAGATCGTGAATCGAACAACTATTCAGGGAGCTAATGAAAACCGTTCTAGAACTCAAACATAATTGTATAACCAATCCACTCTCGTGGCATCAACTACTTCATCTAGCGACCTAGGTGTCTAAACTCTCGTTTGAACCTAAAATCCTAAACGAGCATTAACAAGCGGGTTTGATTTGTTCACGGATCGCCTTAGCATCAACTCTCGTTGGCTAAGGAAGATACGCTCATCTATGTTCTATCAAGCAACCTATAAACTTCTGAATATAGATTAAACCCTGAATCAAAGACTAAGTGATCAATTCAGTCCAAGCAATAAAAACAACTATAGATGAAGAACTCAAATGAATAATTCCCTATTTGTGTCCAATTCAATGATTCATAAACTCATATGCTCACCCTGAACCTAACTAAAAGACTACTCAGCCATAGAAATCACAAGAACACAACAAGATAAACAAGAAATCATATGCAAATAGATAAAAATACAAAAGAGGGTTCAGAATTCTTCTCAAAGTTTGTAGAGGCAGATTCTTCTCCCCAAAGCTTACAAAAGATCTTCAAAGTTGAAGTCTCAAAATGAAAATAAAAGTTTTGAAAGAAAAGTTGAAGAACTTCTCTCTAGAAATGAAAACAGAGCTTTTTCTAATGTCTCCCTTTTGTCTCCAATGACTAAAACTCGAGTTAAAACTCGTCAAAAGAGTAAAGTTCCTTATTTTCGGGAGTGTCGGCAGTGACCAGATCGATCGATCTGAGTGTGGATCGATCGATCTGGTCAAGAACGATCGATCTGGCACCTCTGGTCGATCTGGAAAACTCTCGGCAATGCTGGATCGATCGATCTGGTCCCGGATCGATCGATCTGGTCTTAACTCTGCATCTGCTTCATTTGCTCGCCAGATTGATATGTCTTCAGTAAAACGGGAATAACTCTTGAACCAAGAATGAGAATGACATGGGACCAGTTCCAAATGAAAGCTAACTCAAAGGGTTATCTTGTGTCCAAATTTCAGCTCAATACGATATCTGGAAGACCTCTAACGGATGTCAAACTTATGAGGTTTCTGCATGATTCTGCATCTCCAAATCCGTATTTTTATCATTAAACACCAAAGTTTCCTCCAAAGACACCTAATACCTGTAAAGACTCGATAGGAGACTTAAAGAATCTAAAACAAAAGAAAAGACTCCAAAATCTAATGAAAACCTTAGTTAGAATACATAAAAACCGTAATATATCATTACGCTGTACTCATTTGTTGCTTGATTAATACTCCCCCTCAAACTTAGCCGGAATGAAAGTGGAGACTAAGTTTGATTTTTCCAGAAACAAATCCTCACAACTACCTCATTAAAAACCTCACAAGTACAAACCCAATGGGAAAAACTCCTTGTGAGGAAAAGAGTGTAGTGTCTCTGGAAATGGAGAAGCATGTTCAAGGATGAGTAAGGTCAACTAGTCCAAGCTCGCTGTAGATGTGGTTGCAAATCTTGAGACTTGTAGCTTTGGTGAATATGTCAGCCAGCTGATCTTCGCTTCGTGTGTAGCATGGAAGAATTACTCCTTCAATGATCTTTTCCCTGACTTTGTGGCAATCCACTTCTATGTGCTTGGTTCTTTCATGGAAGACTGAGTTGGTGGCAATGTGAATTGCTGCTTGATTGTCACAATGCATGGTAATGGGACTTGTGCTCTCAATTCCCAGATCCTTTAGAAGTGCCTTTAGCCATACTAACTCATTTGTGAGCTTTTTCATTGCTCTATACTCACTTTCAGCACTTGAGCATGAGACGACCTTTTGCTTCTTGGATTTCCAGGTAACTAAGTTCCCTCCAATGAATGTGCAGTAGCCGGTTGTGGACTTTCTATCCATTGTATCTCCAGCATAATCAGCATCACAATAGCCCACAATCTCAGTGCTATCATTCTTTCCCATCCAAACTCCTTTGCCTGGTGATCCTTTGATGTATCTCAGAATTCTTTCCACCATATTCCAGTGGTGTACCAAGGGCTCTTTCATGTGTTGGCTCACCTGATTCACAGCAAAACATAGGTCAGGTCTTGTAATGGTTAAGTAAATTAACTTACCTACAAGCCGCCGGTATTGAGCTGGGTCTTCAAATGGCTTATCAAGTGGATCTTTTTGTCCATTCTCCCCCTTTCTCCTGACATTGTAGCCATCTTCAAGTGGTGTCTTGGCTGGTTTAGAACCTAATTTTCATGTTTCTTTAAGCAAATCAAGTGAATATTTTCTTTGGGATAGAAACAAGCCTTCCGGAGACCGGCATATCTCTATTCCTAGAAAATATTTGAGTTCACCTAGATCTTTAATATCAAATACAGATTTAAGGAAAAGTTTGGTTTCTTGAATACCTGCTTGATCATTGCCGGAAATGATCAAGTCATCCACATATACCAAGACAACAATGATTCCTTGATCACTTTGATGAGTAAACAATGTATGATCAGCCTCTGATCTTCTGAATCCTTTGGCTGTCAATGTGAAGCTCAGCTTGTGGTACCAGGCTCTTGGGGATTGTTTTAAACCATATATGGCTTTTCTGAGTTTGAGAACTTTGCCTTGGGGAATTGAGCTTTCAAGACCTGGTGGAGGCTTCATGTAGACTTCTTCTTCAAGCTCTCCTTGGAGAAATGCGTTTTTGACATCCATTTGCCATAATTCCCAAGATAGGTTGGTTGCCAATGATAAGAGAACTCTGACTGTATGGAGCTTAGCAACCGGGGCAAAGGTGTCGGTATAGTCTTCTCCATAAGTTTGAGTAAATCCTCTAGCAACCAAGCGAGCTTTGTACCTTTCAATTTCTCCATTGCTGTGAAACTTGATGGTAAATATCCATCTAGATGTAACAGCCCTTTTTCCTGAAGGTAGATCACTCACATCCCAAGTATGGTTTATGTTCATTGCTTCTTTTTCAGCATCCACAGCATCTACCCACACCTTGATTTCTTTTGCTTCTTCATAGGTCTTTGGGATGTAATGCTGCTCTATCTTTCCAAGGAATGCTTGATGGTCTGATGGCAAGAGGGCAAGAGAACACTGAGCTTGTATAGGGTGAGCCACAGCTTGATGGTTATAGTAGACCCTGGTTTGTTTCCAATGATCTGGACCAAACTTTTGGCGTGTGCTTCTCCTCAAAGCTGGTGCTGGTGCCTCTTCTTCTTGAACCTCAACTTCTGGTGGAGTTTCTTGATTAACTCCCCCTTGTTCCTCTACTTCTTCTTCATCATTTTCTGGAGTTTCTTGATTAACTCCCCCTTGTTCCTCTACTTCTTCTTCATCATTTTCTTGCTCATTTTGAACATTTACCCCTTCTTCTTCAATCGGATTTTCTTGATTGTCTGTAGGAGCTGTTTGTTCTTCATTTGTTTGAGGACGACCCAAGTGACTCAAGATTTGTTCAAGAGAGGCTGCTCGGTCTGCTGTCGAGTCAGCCAAGTCTTTCACACTCTCCCAACCCGATTGCTCAAAGTAACTTTGATCTTCTAAGAATTTCACATCTCTAGAAGTCATGATGCGTTTGGTGTTTGAATCATAGCATCTATACCCTTTTTGAGTAGTGGAGTATCCAATGAACACACATCTAGTGCTTTTAGCTTCTAGCTTATCCCTTTGATCCCTAGGCACTAAAACAAAACAAACACTACCAAACACACGTAAGTGATTAATATTTGGTTTAGTTTTGTTTAATACCTCAAATGGTGATAAGTCGTCTAAGACTTTTGTTGGGATTCTATTGATGAGGTAGCATGCGGTCATGACAGCATCTCCCCAAAATCTCTTTGGCATGTTTTTGTGGAACATCATTGATCTTGCCACTTCCATCAAATGCCTATTCTTCCTTTCAGCCACTCCATTTTGTTGTGGAGTATAAGGACAGCTTGTTTGGTGAAGAATGCCATGCTTTGCCAAATGAGCTTTGAAAGTGTTGCTTGTGTATTCCCCTCCATTATCCGATCTTAGTACCTTAATTTTAGCATTGAAATGATTAGTCACATATGTTTGAAAATTAACAAATGCCTCAAATACTCTATCTTTAGATGGCAACAATGTGACCCAAGTATATTTCGATTTTTCATCAATGAATGTCACAAAGTATTTTAAATTATCTCTAGATAGGCAAGGTGAGGTCCAAACATCCGAGTGAACTAAACCAAAGCACTTCTCATATATTGATAAGGAGTTTTGGAAAACACTTCTACAATGTTTTCCCAAAATACAAGACTCACACATGGAATTATCAAAGACAACATTTGGCATCATTAAATTTAAAGCTCTAGAGTGAGGATGACCTAATCTAGCATGCCATAAATCATTTGAACTACTAGCTACATGACAGGAATTAATAAAAGGTAAACTAGTAGAGTTGGAGTCTCTTGAATTTTTCTTGAGATCATCAAGAGTATACAGCTCCCCCTTGGAGTTTCCCTTGCCTAAAACTTCACCAGTTTTAATATCCTGAAAATGAAAGCTGTTAGGTCCAAATATAGCATAAGCATTAAGATCAGTGGTGGCACGTTTTACAGAGACCAAATTATTGCTAAATGTAGGCATGTAAAAGGCACTTGATTCACTTCCAAAGAGATTTAAATTTCCTATGCCTTTAATTGGCACTCTAACTCCATTCGCAATTTCAACATCACCAGAGGTATTTTGAATATTATTTAGTAAAGTAGGATCTTTAATCATATGATGAGAAGCTCCTGAATCTACTAAGAGAGTTTTAGAAGGTTGATTGCTCGAGTATTTACTCGATACACTTAACCGCAAGGTAGTATATAACGAGGTCGAACCACAAGAACCAATGGTACACTAATGATTTACGAGACTTGTAATTAGCTATAGCAGGATGGGTTTGATTGTTTTCTTTCAAACTTGTAAACAAAATGCAATAAACGAAGAACGATTGATTTATACGATTTAAAAGGCGCTAGGCCTTAGGGAAAATTCAGGTTATCAATGGCTTAACGAATAATTCTGAGTAAGGGATTTAACACTCTCAGCACCGTTCTAGAACATGAACGCAAGGTGGATTAACCCACTCTCGTGGCCTTAACCCCTAAACTTGATTACTCGAAAACTAAACTCTCGTTTGATTTCTCCTAACCAAATTAGCATTAACACACAAGTTCACTAAGTTCACAATGATGATCTAGCATCAACTCTCGCAGGCATAGAGATACAAAGCTCAATTCATAAGGTTCAAGTTCTCTATAACATGATTAGTGCTTATAGAACAACCTAAGATCAAGACTAAGGTAGCTACTCTTAATCTAGCATTAAGAACACATGAATCAAAGAACCTATGGATTAGAAACCCCAAATCTCTATCAATTCATCAAGCCACCAATTCCCCTCAAGAACCCTAAAACCTAACTAATAAATTACTCACACATAATCAATGAACCAACAAAATAAACCATACAAAGCATAATAGGATTGAAATAAACAACAATTGATACAACAAAACTTCTCCAAATGTTTGATATGAAGGAGGAGCTTAGAAATCCAAGAAAAGTGTCTAGAATAGTGTTTTAGGCGTAGAACTAAAATCTCATCTGTTTTTGTAGGTTTAGGTGGGATATTTATAGACATAGGTGTAAAATGGTGTAGGCGGCCAAGGGGATCGATCGATCCACAAGTCGGATCGGTCGATCCCTGATTTACGGACATAATATCTTCAAGGCGGCTGGGCATGGGATCGATCGATCCACACGTCGGATCGATCGATCCCAATGTTGTTCTTCATGACGGCTGGCAGGCGATCGATCGATCTGCCCTAGGGATCGATCGATCCGTTGTGTCCGGACAAAATCTCTTCATGTCGTCATCAGGCTGGATCGACCGATCGGTTGGCCGGATCGGTCGATCCCTCGTGTCCGGACAATTGTCCGTGGGTCATGGATCGGTCGATTGGTCGGCCAGATCGACCGATCCGTGGCCGTGTTCTTGGAGTCGTCTGGATCGATCGATCCATGGGTGGGATCGATCGATCCATGTCCTTTCCGTAGCTTCTAAGCTTCATCTTAGCCCGAACAATCCCGAAATCATCTTATTCCGGCTTAACTCCATAGAATCTGTAAAAGACTCAAAACAAAATAGAAAAGACTCGAAAACTAACAAAAGATACGAAACAAATACTAAAAACAAATCAAAAAGCAATCAAAAGTACAATACATCAACTCCCCCCAACTTAGACTTTTGCTTGTCCTCAAGGAAAACAAAACAAAATCTAAACCAAGAGAAAAGGTTTTGAAAAACATGAGAATTCGTAAAATCTATAGGATCATGCCTTCAACCAAATGCTCGCAACCACTTTCACCAAGTTCATATCAAACCGTACTACATTGTACTTCGCCATAACCGTAGCAAATGTATGAAATCCCGAGATCATGTAGAACTTAACATTTAATATTTATTAAGAAATGCGTGTACTCTCACAAAGGGAATATCTAACACGTTATGGTCTAGGTATGAAGGTTGATATTTGGTGGCTCAAGTGTTTTGGGTTCTCCAGCAAAGCAAACGGATGCAAATCATTATGCAAAATCACAGTGAGACAAAGACCAATTAGGAAGTACATAGCTCTCCTTTCGCTCGAATCCTCCTAACCAACTCAGAACCCCAAGTATGAATATAAAGATTTCTTTCTTTCTTTTTTTTTTTTAGATGCTAATGAAACACATTAAAGATCTCAGACTCGCTCCTTTCTCTTTTCACTCCTTTCCCATCTTGTTTTTGTTTTTTTTTTTTTTTTTTTTTTTTTTTTTTTTTTTTTTTTTTTTTAGATGGGGGAGCGGGAATGAGGAGTCCTACAAAAGTTGCATCAAAAGAAATCTTGACAATGAATGCTCGTCATACTCATAAATAAATCTACTAATCCACAATAGCCCAATCTCGTCCAATGACGGTATGCAAACGAACTACTACCACAATCCTAGCGAAAGGAAAGCTATGTCGGTCCGTATACTCCATAGTTTTTGCACATGAATGCACATGACAATGGCTATAAACAGATGCATGTGGTTTGAAAGATGGAAATGGTAAGGGGTGTGGTACTAGACTAAAAATAAGTCTAGCCATTTGGAGTTAACAAAGGTTGATATAAACAATGTAAAGAAAACTCCAAATGTAATTCCATTACATGATTATCAATCCCCTAAGTGAGATATATTAAGTCCATATTAAGTTCATATATATATGATTAAGCTCAAATGATAGGGATTTTCATAAAATGATCAAGTTATGGATTTTTCTGCGCTTCCAAGTTATCCTCAAACAAGGCTAAGCAGTTTTAAAACAAAATGATCTTAAACATGTTGCAATTCCAAAAGATAACAAATTCTCATAACTGTTTTGACTCAATAAAACATTTTAAATTCCAACAAAGTTTTAATCAAAATAAAACACACCAAAATAAAAGAAACAAACACAAACGTCATTAGTAAATAATGGCATCCTCCCCCGAACTTGCTTTTCACCGTCTCGGTGTAATAACAAATTAAACAGAAGAATGCCATACATAAAGAAACAAAACCAAATGTCTTAAAAGCGAAATGATATAGAACAAGGGATAGAAATAACCACAAGCTCAGTGGTCGCGGGTAGAGCTATCGCTGGAGCTCTCTCTCCTGCCTATGTTCCTCCTGCTTCTTGGTAAGCGGATATCACTATACTGTGCTGAGGAATGCTCCACTGGTGAATGAGTAGGTTCAGCCCGGTCTTGAGCTGCCTTGGTCCTCTTCTCACGTGCGTTGGTGATAGAGTTGGACTCTGTGCCCTCAGAGTCATCAGCATCCTCGGCTTGCTCGACTTCCTCATCTTCACATTCCTCATTATCCTCATCTTCACCTTCCTCATTATTCTCATCATCCTCATTTTCAGCCTCAGCGCTTTCCTCATCTTGTGTCGGTGAACCTGAAGCACAAGAACAAGGTTTGATCTTCTGGATCGCCCTCCATATTTTCCTCATCATGGAGTTGTTCTTTTTCTGCGAGTCGATGATCCACTGAAGCTGCTGTGCCGTGTCATCTGCAGGAGGGCTTGGGGGTAGGCGGTACCTGTTTGGGCCGTGAGGCAGGAGCTGCTGCGGCTGAGGCTCGTCTGCTTCTTCTTCGATGTCAACCTCAGCCTCTTCCATCTCATCATCGCTATCGTTCGGCTGTGGTGCTGCTTGTGTTGATGTACGATGGCGACGAGAGAGTGTCCGCGTGGTGCCAGAAGGATCTGGTATCAAGTGCTCCGGACCTAGTAAAAACTCCAAACTTTCCTTAGATAGGAGTGAAGTGATACCTTCGTTAGGAAGTCTGCAGAAACAGGTTGTCCCGTTGCGATCCCAATACATATAGACATCGCTCTTGTTGAGCACATGGCAGTTGACAAGATGTCTATTGTCGATCCTCCCGTATCTTTCCTCAACTTCTTCCCTCCTGAGATCAATCTTCGTATGTTGGAAGATTGGGGTGAGGATGTTGCCCACACAACATTCCTTTGGAGGCTTTCCCTTGATCCTCTGAAGCATATCGCACAACACAGCGGCATAATTGACGGTAGGTCCAGGACTCTCCGCGTACTCTGGTAGGAGATGCTTGACGCCCATAAATAGCATCCACAACTCATCATCTCTGACCGCCCCTGATTCCTTCTTGAAGAAGAAGGTGTTGCTGATGATCTTCACAGCAATTCTCAAAACAGGATTCCTTATCGCTGCAATCTTGGCTTTGCGCGAAACATACTCACCGTGAGCGATCAGACCCCAGAATTCATTTGCAAGGTGTTTATCGAGCTTTGGGATCGAGACATCTTCTGCTTTCTCGAATCCGTAGATATCACAAATTTTCTGAAGGCTGTATTTGAAGTGCTTCTTGTTGAGGAAGAAAGTGAAAGTCCCCTCGCTTGCTATCGGTGCGTCCGGGTTTTTGTAGGTGAGCCGACAAGTAGCAAGAAACTCCCTCACCAACTTTGGATATAACGGCTCGTTGAGCTTCCAAAGCATTCCAAACCCCATATTCTGAAAGAGGGTCGCCGCATCATCATGTAAACCAATGTCCGCCAATGTAATGTCACATCCCATTCGAGTGGGCATAAGCTTGACTGATCTCATATCTGCCAAGAATTTTGTGTCGTGAGCATCCCATTTTCCCGTGACGGGTCTGAGTAGGGGATTTTGGTTACGGCTCGTCCTGCGCCTTTTTCCTGCATTGCGGGAGCTTCCGGCTTGATCCATCTCCTGTATGAATCCAAAAACAATTCTCTAAGCCATTTTTCAAGTTATCGTAGAACAATATGGCTTTTTCCTGATGTAATCCACCAATATCGAAACTATTTCATTTTGAATACTGAACCAAGTAACAACATAATCAAATTATTAAAGCTAATCAAAGCAAAATAATATGACTTTTATGCATTAACATTCATTGTGGTTCATTTTCGGATTTGTGGAATAGTGAGATATTCAATCACAAATTTTACTCCAATCTAGCCATTTCTAATGAAAATTGAGTTTCCCTTATCATCCTAGACAAGAATCTAGCATTTTTCCATCATTAAACAACCTAAAACTCAAGCAATAATGAATTGGAGCAAAATCACATTTAGAACCCTAAAATTTTCGAATTGGGAATTTGAAATTTCGAAGCCATACCTTTTCAGAGAGTTAAAATGGTTTCCAGAATCAGAAAGAGGAGGAAAAATTGATTGGATTAGCACCAAAAATCACTAAAAACCGTTGAGTTTTGACAAAGTTATGGTTGAAAGAATTTTGTGTTCTTTGTGTTCTTCAAAATCGCCAAAGGAGAAGGTTTTGGTCGATCTCTGTTGGAAATCGATCGATCCTTTGGGTTTTATGATTGATTTTTGAAGTTTTTCGGTTTAATTCAAGTGATTTTTGGTTTGGGCGTACCTGGGATCGATCGATCCAACCTCTGGATCGATCGATCCAACATTGTTTGGCCGAGTTGGTCGCGTGGTCGTGGATCGGTCGATCGGTTGGCCGGATCGACCGATCTGCGTTGTTCCGGGTTTGTGCCGAGGTTGAGGGATCGATCGATCGTGCAGAGGGATCGGTCGATCCTTGTTGGTTGGTCGTTTGTTCGTGGATCGGTCGATCGTGTGGCCGGATCGACCGATCCCACACCTCCGGGAACTTGGTGAATTTTGCATTTTTGCTTGGATCGATCGATCCAACATCTGGATCGATCGATCCCGTTCTGTGCTACCAAAATTCAAACGTTTTAAGCTCTGGATCGATCGAAACCATAGGGGATCGATCGATCCCTTCACTCACAGAGAGTGGATTGAAGCAATATGTATAAAACTTAAAATCGATATAGGAAATGAAAAACTTAGAAATATTTACAAGATACCTGGTGGGTTGCCTCCCACAAAGCGCTTATTTAAGGTCATTAGCTTGACCGTCATGGAGTTCTAGACTTGGTTTGGAGGATCCTCGAGAAGGATCTTTGTTTTCTCGTTCATTGTGGAATCTGCAAGATACGGCTTGACTCTCTGACCATTTACAGTAAATGGTTCTCCCTTTTTGTCCCATAGAACCACCGCACCATGCGGTTTTACTTCCTTGATGGTGTATGGCCCGGTCCATCTCGACTTCAGTTTTCCTGGGAAAAGTTTAAGGCGAGAGTTGTAGAGAAGTACCTTATCGTTCTCTGAAAGCTTCTTGAGGATTATCCTTTTGTCATGAAGAGCTTTAGTTCGCTCTTTGTAGATCCTTGAGCTTTCGTAAGCATTTAACCTGAGTTCGTCTAACTCGTTTAACTGAATTAGACGTTTCTCTGAAGCGGTCTTTATGTCGAAGTTCATCAGCTTCGTTGCCCACAACGCCTTGTACTCTAGTTCGACAGGTAGGTGACAGGACTTACCGTAGACAAGGTTGAATGGTGTAGTTCCAATGGGAGTTTTGAAGGCGGTTCTGTATGCCCAAAGAGCATTATCAAGCTTTGCCGCCCAATCCTTTCTCGATTTTCCAACTGTTTTCTCCAAGATTCCTTTGATCTCCCTGTTTGAGATTTCGACTTGGCCACTGGTTTGAGGGTGATATGGTGCTGCCACTTTGTGTTTGACTCCATGCTTTGCCAACAGACTCGCAAAGATCTTATTGATGAAATGCTTTCCACCGTCACTGATCACTACCCGTGGGATTCCAAAGCGAGGAAAGATAATGGATTTAAACATCTTCAAAACAACTTTCCCGTCATTTGTTGGGCTGGCAAGTGCTTCCACCCATTTAGAGACATAGTCGACTGCGACTAAGATGTACTCGTTTCCATAGGATGCTGGGAAAGGTCCCATGAAGTCGATGCCCCATACATCGAACACCTCAACCTCGAGAATGAAATGTTGCGGCATTTCATTCCGCTTGCTTATGTTATCTTTCCTTTGGCAAGCGTCGCACTTTGCTACAAACTCGTGTGCATCACGGAATATCGTAGGCCACCAAAAGCCAGCTTGTAAGATCTTCGTAGCTGTTTTAAATGAAGCGAAGTGTCCTGCATAATCAGAAGCATGACAATGATAGAGAATACCATGTACCTCACTTTCGGGAATGCATCTTCTGAAAATTCCGTCTTTACACCTTTTGTAAAGAAATGGTTCATCCCAATAGTAGTGTTGGACATCTTTGAGAAACTTTTTCTTGGCATATCCTACAAAATCAGGTGGTGAAACATCACAAGATAAGTAGTTAGCAAAGTCAGCGTACCATGGTAAATTTCCCTCGATGGTGTGCATGGTCATGAGCTCAACCGCATTTCTGTTTTTAGACTGTTCAACCTCATAGACATAGTTGTCTTCTATTAGCGCAAGCTCTTCTCCGGGAGAAGCATCTCTCATTGGGACATCCTCTTGTACTCTTAGTCGAGATAAGTTATCTGCGACTCCGTTTTCGATTCCCTTTTTATCTTTGATTTCCAAGTCGAACTCCTGGAGTAGAAGTATCCATCTTAAAAGCCTCGGCTTGGCGTCTTTCTTCGTGAAAAGGTATCTCAACGCTGCATGATCAGTGTGGACTACAACTTTGGACCCAACGAGATAGGATCTAAACTTCTCAAAAGCGAAGACAATCGCTAGGAGTTCTTTCTCGGTTGTTGCATAGTTGCATTGTGCGGCATCAAGAGTGCGGCTGGCATAGTAGATGGCGTGCATCTTCTTGTCTTTCCTTTGCCCTAAAACTGCACCTACAGCATAGTCACTTGCATCACACATTACCTCGAAGGGTAGCTCCCAATCAGGTGGTTGCACAAAGGGAGCGCTCACAAGAGATCCCTTGATCTTTATAAATGCCTTGAGGCAGTCTTCATCAAATTCAAACTTTTGATCTTTGCACAATAGTTGAGTTAATGGCCTTGCGATCTTTGAAAAATCCTTTATGAACCTCCTGTAGAACCCAGCATGTCCTAGGAAGCTCCTTATTCCCTTAACAGAATTTGGAGGTGGCATGTTCATCATCACATCGATTTTGGCTCTATCCACTTCAATGCCCTTTTCTGAGATCCTATGACCGAGAACGATTCCATCTCGCACCATGTAGTGACATTTTTCCCAATTCAGGACCAAATGTTTGTCCTCGCAGCGTTGGAGTACCCTGCACAGATTAGACAAACAAACAGCAAAAGATGTGCCATGCACAGAAAAGTCATCCATAAAGACTTCCATATAATCCTCAATCATTTCAGAAAAAATTGACATCATACAACGCTGAAATGTTGCTGGTGCGTTACACAATCCAAATGGCATTCTTCGATATGCGAAGGTACCATAAGGACATGTAAAAGTTGTTTTCTCTTGATCATCGGGATGTATCGGAATCTGAAAGAATCCTGAGTACCCATCAAGAAAACAGTAATATTGGTGGTTTGCTAACCTCTCTAACATTTGATCGATAAATGGAAGTGGAAAATGATCTTTACGTGTTGCAGAGTTTAGCTTTCTATAATAAATGCACATACGGTGCCCTGTCACAGTTCTTGTCGGAATCAATTTATTCCTATCATTTCTAATCACAGTGACACCACCCTTTTTAGGTACCACATGGACAGGACTTACCCAAGTACTATCCGAGATTGGATAGATTACTCCTGCATCTAGGAGTTTGATGATCTCAGTCTTTACAACATCTCTGAGGTTCGGGTTTAACCGTCTCTGATGTTCTATAGACATCATTGATTCATCTTCGAGGTAAATCCTATGCATGCAAAGGTTAGGAGATATACCTTTCATGTCGTCAAGGGAATAGCCTATAGCTTTTCTGTACTTCCTCAGCTCACACAGCAGTAAGGCACTCTCTACATTGTTTAGTTCAGCATTTATTATAACGGGGTAAGTAGAATGAGGACCAAGAAACGCATACCTGAGTCCTGAGGGAAGCGGCTTGAGTTCCACCTTTGGAGCTTTTAGTTCACTCCAATCTCCACAAACTTCTGAGGTAGGTACATTCTCCTCCTTTTCTACTTCATCTTTGTCTAGCAAGGCGAATGCAACAACTTTACTCAGTTCAACCGGCTCGTCTAGAATCCTAGCGAAATCCGTTGTTGCTTCCTCAATGTATCCATGTTGATCCTCTTCCTTTGTCAAGGCGATTTGAAGTGGATCTTCAGTATTCATTTCCTCTAGGAGCTCATCTGCTAGCTCATCCATGATGTCAACCCAAAATGCTTGACCTTCAATGGTTGGTTTAGACATCACTCTCTCCATGTCGAATTCTTGGAAAAGGTCTCCTACTTGTAGCTTGATCAAGCTTCTCTTGACATCTATCAATGCACCAGATGTGTGCAAGAAAGGTCTACCAAGAATAAGCGGGTCTTTTGGCTCCTCATCCAGGTTAAGAACAATGAAGTCAGTGGGGATGTGAAATGTCCCAACTCTCACGTAAACGTTCTCAGCAATTCCAATGGGCAACCGCACAGAACGGTCTGCAAGCACTAGAGAGATACTTGTTGGCTTGAAGTTTGTGATCCCCAACCGCTTTGCAACTGAAAGCGGCATCAAGCTCACACTTGCACCTAAATCACACAAACATCTAGCAAACAATGAGTCACCAATTTTACAAGGCAAAACAAAACTACCTGGATCTTCTTTCTTCTTTGGTATTGTGTTTTGCAAAATGGCGCTGCACTCGTGTGTGATCAAGACAGCTCCTTCTTCAAGAGTTTTCCTGTTAGTCAAAATATCCTTGAGATATTTTCTGTAGATAGGAATATTTTGAACTAACTCAAGAAAAGGGAGTTTGATTTGAAGTTGTTTCATCACTTCATCGAATTTAGCATACTCCTTCTCTCTTTGAATCTTCCTTAAGCGGCCTGGAAATGGCAACTTGGGTATGTATGGTGGAGGCACGAGATCTTCAGTTTCCTCCTCAATATCAGCGATTTTCTTATCTGCAACTTCCTCACCTTGTGGTGCATTGAGAACCTCTAAATCATTCTCATTCTCAATGACTTTCTCTGAGTCATCGAGATCTTCAACTTCTTTTCCTTTCTTCAAGATCGGTTCTACCTGTTTCCCACTCCTCAATGTAATGGCATTGACAAATTCCTTACCATTGTTGTAGTCTTTCGGGTTTGGTTGCGGTTTTCCAGGAAGAACTCCCATAGGTCTCGTGGAAGTAGAAGTGGTTTGTGCTACCTGATTTTCAAGAGTTTTAACATGTGATGAAAGATTTTCAAACTTACCTTGGAATTCGCTGTACATGTTTTCCACTCTTGAGTTGATGTCAAAGGCGTTCTTGTTCTGGCCATCGAGCAGTTGCTTAAGTATTGTTTTCACATCACTGTCATCGGATGGTCCAGCTGGGGCATAGCTCGCAGGAGCTTGAGCTGGTGCTTGATAACCTCTCTGAAAGTTGTTGAACTGAGGTCTTTGCTGAAATCCCCCTTGTTGAAAACCTCCTTGGTTCTGAACTCTGTTTTCAAAAGGCTTGTTGTAGCCCCCTTGATTCTGAACCCTGTTCTCAAATGGCTTGTTGTAGCCTCCTTGGTTTGGCACAAACGGTTTTGGTTGATATTGTTGCCCTTGTGGCTTCACTTGTGCTGGATATTTTTGGTCTTGGGGGTTCTCAACATTGGTGCTTCGGTATGAGAGATTAGGATGATTCCTATAGTTTTGGTTGAACCCTTGGTTTTGATAACCATTCACATAGTTTATCTCAGCTTGCACATCCTCAAAACAGTCCCCAGATTGCTCTTGGTATCCTTGCTCTTGGCAACCCTGACCTTCTCCAGAATCATCACAATAGTTGACTGCTCTCTGTTCACGTCTTAGAAGTTGTTCCACCTTCGCAGTCAGCTCAGAAATTTGTTTTGATTCTCCTCCTCCAATGCTCCTCAAGGTCCTATCATAATCAACACAATGGTTGCTGTTGCTACCTGCAAGATTTTCAATCAAGATTAGAGCTTCCGGTTCTGTTTTTGTCATGAAGTCTCCATTGCTTGCTGTGTCCAAAGCCATCTTATAGTTCTGGTCAATTCCCCGATAGAAGGTATTGATGAGTGATTCAGGAGTGAACCCGTGATGAGGACACTCTCTTTTGTAGTCCTTGAATCTCTCCCAAGCTTCTTGGAATGACTCGGTACCAGCTTGTTGAAAACTCGAAATCTTGTTCCTTAGAAGCGTGGTCCTTGCTTGAGTAAAATACTGTCCCAAGAATGCAGCTTTGTAATCATCCCATGAACTGATGGAGTCTCTTTCTAATGATTTGAACCAACGTTTCGCCTTATCAGCTAGCGAAAACAAGAACAAACGGCACTTAAAAGCATCGTCTGGTACTCCATTCATCCTGGTTGTTCCACACACATCCTCGAAGTTGTCAAGATGAGTAACTGGATTTTCAGAAGGAAGTCCATGAAACTGGTTTTGTTTCACGAGATTCAGCAATCCCGACTTGATCTCAAAATCATTTCTGTTGATTGGAGGATGTTGGACACCTCCTCGATACATTTGAGCATTGGGAGCATCGTGTTCCCTTAAGGTCCTACGAGCAGGAGCAGGAGCAGGCCTTTGATAGTTTTGCGGTTGATTTGCAGCAACTCCAACCGGAGGGTCTTGTAACTCTCCACCATTGTCTCCATCATGTGGTAAATCTCCAGGTGGTGGCACATTACCTTCTTGTTCATGAGCCATTTGAGCTTCTCTTTGCTTAGCTAGCCTCTTCTTTTTTCTAATTTCCTTTTCAAACTTTCCAACTTCTTCGTGATATTCAACTAGGTGTGATGAACCTTCGCCTCGGGTCATATACCTTTAAAACATCAAAGAGAAAATGGAAATGATTATCAGTAACTTAAAATAAAACGCAATAGACTAATAACTGATCCTAAATCTTTAGGTAACGCTATTGGTCCCCGGCAACGGCGCCAACTTGATTGCTCGAGTATTTACTCGATACACTTAACCGCAAGGTAGTATATAACGAGGTCGAACCACAAGAACCAATGGTACACTAATGATTTACGAGACTTGTAATTAGCTATAGCAGGATGGGTTTGATTGTTTTCTTTCAAACTTGTAAACAAAATGCAATAAACGAAGAACGATTGATTTATACGATTTAAAAGGCGCTAGGCCTTAGGGAAAATTCAGGTTATCAATGGCTTAACGAATAATTCTGAGTAAGGGATTTAACACTCTCAGCACCGTTCTAGAACATGAACGCAAGGTGGATTAACCCACTCTCGTGGCCTTAACCCCTAAACTTGATTACTCGAAAACTAAACTCTCGTTTGATTTCTCCTAACCAAATTAGCATTAACACACAAGTTCACTAAGTTCACAATGATGATCTAGCATCAACTCTCACAGGCATAGAGATACAAAGCTCAATTCATAAGGTTCAAGTTCTCTATAACATGATTAGTGCTTATAGAACAACCTAAGATCAAGACTAAGGTAGCTACTCTTAATCTAGCATTAAGAACACATGAATCAAAGAACCTATGGATTAGAAACCCCAAATCTCTATCAATTCATCAAGCCACCAATTCCCCTCAAGAACCCTAAAACCTAACTAATAAATTACTCACACATAATCAATGAACCAACAAAATAAACCATACAAAGCATAATAGGATTGAAATAAACAACAATTGATACAACAAAACTTCTCCAAATGTTTGATATGAAGGAGGAGCTTAGAAATCCAAGAAAAGTGTCTAGAATAGTGTTTTAGGCGTAGAACTAAAATCTCATCTGTTTTTGTAGGTTTAGGTGGGATATTTATAGACATAGGTGTAAAATGGTGTAGGCGGCCAAGGGGATCGATCGATCCACAAGTCGGATCGGTCGATCCCTGATTTACGGACATAATATCTTCAAGGCGGCTGGGCATGGGATCGATCGATCCACACGTCGGATCGATCGATCCCAATGTTGTTCTTCATGACGGCTGGCAGGCGATCGATCGATCTGCCCTAGGGATCGATCGATCCGTTGTGTCCGGACAAAATCTCTTCATGTCGTCATCAGGCTGGATCGACCGATCGGTTGGCCGGATCGGTCGATCCCTCGTGTCCGGACAATTGTCCGTGGGTCATGGATCAGTCGATTGGTCGGCCAGATCGACCGATCCGTGGCCGTGTTCTTGGAGTCGTCTGGATCGATCGATCCATGGGTGGGATCGATCGATCCATGTCCTTTCCGTAGCTTCTAAGCTTCATCTTAGCCCGAACAATCCCGAAATCATCTTATTCCGGCTTAACTCCATAGAATCTGTAAAAGACTCAAAACAAAATAGAAAAGACTCGAAAACTAACAAAAGATACGAAACAAATACTAAAAACAAATCAAAAAGCAATCAAAAGTACAATACATCAAAGGTTTAGAGGCTAGAAATGTGATACCGGACTCCTTGCAAATTTGCATGGTCTTGATCATTGCCTCTAAGTCTCCTCTGCTCATGGTGATCATACCATTGTTCTCTGATGTAATTGCTTGGTTAGAGTGGCCGTTTTGAGCATTTGGTGGTGCACTTGGATTCTGACCGAGTGATTCCTTTGGTTGAGCTGTTGGCGCATAAGTTGAAGCATTTGCTTCATTTTCTTGTTGCCTTGCTCTGTAGTTGGCTTTGAGATGAGGATGAAGGATAAAGCATTCCTCCTTGGTATGTCCTCTCCCTTGGTTGGGTCTGCCAAGTTTCTTGCAATGTTCACATTGCTTTGTAGTTGTTCCTTTCTTGTTGGAACTGAATGGGGGTTTATATAAACCTTTGTTTGCCGTTGGCATCTCTCCTTTGCTGAAGAGGTCTAGGGAGCCTTGCTCCTTTTGAATTTGAGAGCAGACATTTTCAAGGCTCGGTAGCTTCTCCTCCCTCAAGATGTGCTTGACTAGGTCATTGAATCTTGGATGGAGAGTTTGAAGAAGTCCAAACACTCTATCTTGCTCTTTTATTTCCTCAATAATCTTGAGGTCTTTTGTGCTTGGCCTTAGCATATCCATTTCAGCGAGTAAGGACCTATATTTACCAAAATGCTTGGCAAAGTCTTGATCTTCTTGAGTGAGATTGTTGAGCTCTTTCTTGACTTCAAATACTCTTGAAAGATTGGTGATGTCTCCATATACTTTCTTGAGAGTTTCCCAAAGTTCTTGAGCTGTCTCACAATATGAGTAAGATTCAAAGATTTGATCACTTAGGGAGCTGTGGATTAGGCTGAGCAACATTTGATCTTTTTGTGTCCATTTTTCCAGAGCTTCTTCATCTTCTTCTTTAAGCTCTTTTCCTTTAGCTGGTTCAACTTGACTCCATAGGCCACGACCATATAGGTTTGTTTTTGTGGCTCGTGACCATAGAAGATAATTTTCCCCCTTTAGAGTGACTCGAATTGCGGTTGGTTTCGTCTCCTCCATGATTGAACTCTTGACTGACCCCTTGATAATCCACCGTTCAACTTCACACAAACTCGTCTAGGATGAATATTTCAATCTCAGAGTTTGGTCCGAAATTTATTTGATGGATTTCCAGAAATATACCACTCTAACTTCACACAAACTCGTCTAGGATGAATATATATCAATCTCAGAGTTTTTAAGGAAGCTAGAAGGATGTATTTCCAAAATAACCAAAGAAATTTTTCGGAGAAGATGATTGAACAGTGATTCCAACGGTTGGAATTTTTGAATTTTCGAAAAATATTTCTTGATTTGAAACTTTGTAGAGTGAATGAATGTTGCGGAAGCTTTGAATATGAAGAAGGAGTGATTGTAGATGCAAAAGATACTACGAGAAGGAGTGAATCTTCAAGAATAATTTTCTGAACTTTCTTTGAACAGTAACAATGGCGAAAAAGAGAAAAGAGAAAGAGAATGATGAAATCAGAATATTGAGCTTGATTACGGATCAATGCTCTGATACCATGTTAGTTTTCAGTGATTAAGAGTGAGAACTTATGAGATTTAGAACAAGTATAAGATTGAGAATGAGAGATTTTATTATCTCTTAGAGATTTTATTATCTCAGCACTTGAAAAATGTTACAATGAGTTACGTATTTATAGAATACTCAAACACAAAAATAAGTAGGTGAATCGTGTAGTTCAAACGTTGAATTATCCGTTGGAGATAGTCACATGTCCGTTAGAGATCCCGATATAGCCGTTGGAGCCCATTCAAATTTCGAATAAACTGAGTTACTCGGATTACGCGGATTACGCAGATTATGCTGATTACGCTGTACTCATTTGTTGCTTGATTAATAAGAACGATTTCTCAAACATATAGTTCTGGTTCATAACCTATGGTTAGGAGGATAGACTGGAATTTAGAATTGGGAATCGAGCTCGGTTGTATAAGCTCGGTTAGGAGACCGAGTTCACACCTCGAGTTCACACCTCGAGTTCACTAAACCGAGCTTGAGTTTCATTTTGGGATTAAAGGGGGAGAAAAGAAGAGAAAAGAAAGAAAAGAAGTTCTGAGAAAAGGTCTAAGCTGAAAATAAGATAGCTGCTCTAGTAAGGGATTTGGGATTTAAAAAAGAAGAAAAGAAATGTATAAGCTCAGAAAGATAGAAAAGGAAAGAAAGGCAAAAAGCCTGAAATATCTTAATGAACAAGAAGAATAGAAGAGCCTTAGTTTTAAAAGAACCCAATCCGCTAGCATAAGCAAGAAACACAAGAACCCTTTTCCTTAGAATAAATTGGCAAAAGAAAGAAGAATGAGTTGATCCAAAAAGGATTCATGGCAGAAAAGTGCCTAAGGGTAGATTTAGGATCATCTTCTGGGTTTGGGATTAGGTGGTAGCATAATCTTTACAAGAACAATTTCTCATCTACCCATCCCATATACACAGATTCTGCTACCACCTAATCCTAAACCCAGAGGATGATCCTAAATCTACCCTTAGGCACTTTTCTGCCATGAATCCTTTTTGAATCAACTCATTCTTCTTTCTATTGCCATTTACTCTAAGGAAAAAGGTTCTTGTTTTTCTTGCATATGCTAGCGGATTGGATTCTTTTAAAACTAAGGCTCTTCTATTCTTCTTATTCATTAAGACACTTCAGGCTTTTTGCCTTTCTTTCCTTTTTATGCTTTCTTAGCCTATACTTTTCTTTTCTTATTTTTCAAATCCCAAATCCTTTACTAGAGCAGCTTTCTTATTTTCAGCTTAAACCTTTTCCCAGAACTTATTTTCTTTCCTTTCTCTTCTTTTCTTCCCCTTGAACCCTATAATGAAACTCAAGCTCGGTTTAGTGAACTCGTGGTGTGAGCTCGGTCTCCTAACCGAGCTTATACAACCGAGCTTAATTCCCTATTCTAAATTCCAGTCTATCCTCCTAACCACAGTTTAGTTCCCCACCTAGTTCTATCTAGCTCAAAGGTTATGAACCAGAACTATATGTATGAGAAACCATTCTTGTCGGCACAGACCTAACACTTTCTACCAAGCTCAATCCTGAAATAGGCCTCACATTCACACATAGAGTATTGTCGGCTTGAAAGGAAGGTCAAGGTTGAGGGTAGGGGAAAACTGTTCCAATGATGGGAATCAGCTATTTGGATTCACAAGCGTGGTGAAAAGAGTAAGAGAATCTAAATATGTGTAAAGTATCCATGAGTTCAAATCAAAGACATAGACATGATAATTGCAATTCAGTTTAAGGTTCTAATAGACAGGGGATGATATCAGATCAAGACATGCTTCAGCCAAAACTAGATATCAAACAATGCAATCTAGGCATGGTGCGGTCTTATGCTTCAGACTTACAGGAATGCATTAGACAACTATTAACTAGGGCATTGAGACTATTTCATAAACCAGCATGCTTACAAGGCTTTTATCATCCTAGTCCCCTATGTAGATGCACAATTCTATATGAAATGCATCTAGACTCAATCCTAAACATGAATGCAATCTACATGAACACTCTGTTTTTGTTGAATGCTTTTCTGAAATTTTTCAAATTTTTATGGTTTTTCTTATGCAAATAGATGAGATGCTATGCAGACTCAATGTGCAAAATTTGAAATAAGAAAACAGTAAATAATATCAAATGCATCTCAAACTCTCCCCCAAACTTGAATTACACAGTCCCTTGTGTAATAGAAGATTCAAAGGAAGGTTCAAAGATGGAAAACAATATGAAAAACTAAATATGAATGGTATAAACAATGGTGAAGAGTGGAGTTGTACCTCAATTCTGAAAGAAGGAGTCTGTGTAGGCCTCCATGCTTTCTCTGGTGTATCTTGGTATGGATGTCTCAACCTCGGGTGGGTAACCGAGTTCTCTGGCCGAGCTGAAGCGTGTGTTGAGGGATAACTCGGTCAGCCGACACCGAGTGGAGCGGCCGAGTGGAGTCTTTGTGCGCTTGAATCGGTCTGGATGCCGAGTGCATCGACCGAGCTGGTGCCTTGCTCCCACTCTTGTGTTGCTCTCCTCTTTCTTTGCATTATCCTGAGATCTCAAACCTGACCAGCAAAGCTACTAGAAAACATAATAAAAGAAACCAGAAACCTTAAAGCAAAATATTTACAAAGATAGTCATGGGATTTCCTCCCAAGTGAGCTTGTTTAAAGTCCCTAAGTTTGACTTCCTTACTGGATTCATGCTTGAGTTGGCTCGTCGAGAGGGATGGAATCAGCTTCTGGAGTTATTTGATCAGCAATGTATAGTTTAACCCTCTGCCCATTTACTGTGAAGTCATCATTGTTTTTGCCTATTAGGGTGATGGCTCCATAGGGTAAAACTTTCTTAATAGTGAAAGGCCCTGACCACCTTGACTTCAGCTTTCCTGGGAAAAGTCTGAGCCTTGAATTGAATAGAAGTACTTGATCACCTGCCTTGAGCCCTTTTGGTAAAATCTTCTTATCATGGAAGGCTTTTGTGCGTTCTTTGTAAATCTTTGAGCTCTCATATGCTTCTAATCTGATTTCTTCCAACTCATGCAAATCCATCAGTCTCTTTTCCTCGGCTGTTTTGATGTCAAAGTTCAGAAGTTTTGTAGCCCATATTGCCTTGTACTCTATCTCCACAGGCAAGTGGCATGCTTTACCATAGAGAAGCTGGAATGGTGTTCTCCCTATGGGGGTTTTGAATGCGGTTCTGTAAGCCCATAGAGTTTCATCCAGCTTTGTTGCCCAATCCCTTTTTGATACTCCTACTACTCTAGCTAGGATAGCCTTAATCTGCTTATTGGAGACCTCTACTTGACCGCTTGTTTGAGGATGGTAAGGCGTAGCAACCTTATGCTTAACTCCATACTTTCTTAAAAGATTTTCGAAAAGCTTGTTGATAAAGTGAGACCCTCCATCACTGATAACCACTCTCGGTATGCCAAACCTAGGGAAAATGATACTTTGAAACAGCTTTAGGACGACCATTGCATCGTTCGTAGGGCAGGCTACTGCTTCGACCCATTTTGACACATAGTCGACAACCACCAAAATGTAGCAGTTACCGTGGGATGGTGGGTTGAAATGTCCCATGAAGTCAATTCCCCAGACATCAAAGACTTCTACTTCCAAAATTGGGTTCTAAGGCATTTCATTCCTTTTACCAATGTTTCCCATCCTTTGACAAGGATCACATATCAAAATGAAATTATGAGCATCTTTGAACATGGTAGGCCACCACATACCTGCTTGAATTATTTTCTGAACAGTCTTGAATGTGGCGAAGTGCCCTCCATAGGCAGAACCAAGGCAGTGCTCAAGAATCCCTTTTACTTCTTCCTCTGCCACACATCTCCTGAAGACACCATCTAGCCCTTTCTTGTACAAATATGGTTCATCCCAATAGTAGTGGTTCACATCCCTAAGAAACTTCTTTCTTTGATAAGCATTGAGGCTCTTAGGTATTTGCTCGCATACCTTATAGTTTACGAAGTCCGCATACCAGGGGAAGACCTCTTCTTTAAACGTTCTAACCTCTTCTATCTTCTGAGATGTATGGTAGATGTCCTCCAAAAGCCTGATTGCCATGAGCTGCTCCTCTGGCTTAGAATCGTCAATGGGGAGGGCATCCTCGATCCTCATTCTGGAGAGATGATCAGCTACCCCATTTTTGATCCCCTTTTTGTCTACTATTTCCATATCAAACTCTTGCAGCAACAATATCCATCTGAGTAACCTTGGCTTTCTGTCCTTCTTCGCATATATGTGTCTTAACGTGGCATGGTCTGTGTAGACAATGACCTTTGAACCAACTAGGTAACTCTTGAATTTCTCAAAAGCGAAGACCACCGCCAAAAGCTCCTTTTCTGTAGTTGCATACCTTCCTTGAGCATCATCCAGAGTTCTGCTTGCATAATAAATAACATGAAGTTTCTTATCAATTTTCTGTCCCAAAACTGCTCCTCTTGCATAATCCGATGCATCACACATGATCTCGAAAGGATAATCCCAGTTGGGAGCTTGGACTATTGGAGCTGATGTTAGAGCTTCCTTGATAAGATGAAAAGCCTTCAAACATTCTGAATCAAAATTGAATTATGTTTCTGGCTATCTTGGAGAAATCCTTGATGAATCTTCTATAAAAACCCGCATGCCCAAGGAAGCTTCTGATATCTTAGACAGTCTTCGGTGGTTGTAACTGGATCATTACCTCAATCTTGGCTTTGTCGACTTCTATTCCCTTCTCGGAGATCTTGTGCCCTAGGACTATCCCTTCCCTGACCATGAAGTTGCATTTCTCCCAATTCAGAACCAGATTGGTCTCTTCACATCTAGTAAGGACCCTGCATAAATTTGACAAACTGGAGGAGAAGGAAGAACCGTACACAGAGAAATCATCCATGAACACTTCCACCATCTCCTCAATTAGATTTGAAAATATAGAGGTCATGCATATTTGAAAAGTAGCTGGTGCATTACAAAGGCCAAAAGGCATTCTTTTATATGTAAATGTTCCATATGGACATGTGAATGTGGTTTTCTCTTTATCATTAGGGTGTGTAGGGATCTGGAAAAATCCACTATACCCATCCAAGAAACAATAAAAAGGGTGATTAGCTAGCCTCTCCAACATCTGGTCAATGAATGGTAATGGAAAATGGTCCTTTCTAGATGCAGCATTCAATTTCCTATAGTTTATACACATCCTATGGCCAGTGATTGTTCGGGTGGGAATAAGTTCATCTTTATCATTTTTAACCACAGTTATGCCACCCTTCTTGGGAACACAATGCACAGGAGATACCCAAGTACTGTCAGAAATTGGGTAAATTACTCGAACGAAGGGCAAGCTCGAGGGATTGGGCTCGGTTTGGCAGACCGAGCTTAAGGCATTCTTCTCGTCAAGCTCGGTCTGTGAGACCGAGTCATTGCTGATAGTTCTGCAAACCGAGTAGATGGACCTAGGTTTGTCCACTGTTGCTAATTTTTCAGTTTCTGGTCTGATCAATTCTTCAAAGCCCTCTGACTCATCCAACACTTTTCTGGAGTCCAAATATGCTTCGAAATCCAGAGTTTCATCATGCAGATACCCTTCCTTACTGCTCTTTGTCAAAACAGTCTTTAAATGATCCTTCTCGGTTACCTCCTCCAAAACATCTTCAGACAGTTGTTCTAACTCCTCTATCCAGAAAACCTGTCCTCCTATTATTGGCTTCTTCATAGAATCTTTGATATCAAAGTTCATCTTGAGGTCCTTACCAAAATGGAGTTCAATCTTTCCTTCTCTAACATCAATTACTGCTCCAGCAGTAGCTAAAAAGGGTCTCCCAAGTATTAGAGGATCCTTGGTTTCTTTATCCATTTCTAACACCACAAAATCAGTTGGTACTTCCGTATTTCCAATCTTAACTGGTAAGTCTTCCAGAAGACCATGTGGAAGCCTAACTGATCTGTCTGCTAGCACCAATGATATATTAGAGGGTTTAAACTGACTGAAACCAAGACGTTTTGCTACTGACAGTGGCATGAGGCTTACAGAAGCTCCAAGATCGCATAAACATTTCTTGAAAGTCAGGGGTCCTAGAGAGCACGGAAAGGTAAAGGAACCTGGATCTCCCAATTTCTCATTAACTATCATCTTCTGGATTATCGCGCTACACTCCTGATACAGAACAACCATTCCCTGAACTTCCTTATCCCTCTCCAGAATCGCATCTTGCAAAAAAAATTTATAGTTAGGCATGAGAGTTAAGGTATCAAACAAAGGCAATTTCACCTCAAGCTCTTTGATCTGTTTAGCAAATAGAGCTTTGTACTTCTGTAGTAGCTCCTTTTTGAACCTTCCTGGGAATGGGAGTTTAGGGACATACGGAGGAGGAATATAGGGTGCCTTTTTCTCTTCTGGAGCAGCTTGGGATCAATGGCTCGGTTTGTTTAGCTCGGTTTGAAGGTCGAGCTTGATGGTTGAGTTCTGTTCCTGGCTCCACTCGAGTTGTTGATCGAGTTTGATTTCCGAGTCTCTCTTCTGGATTGTCGAACTGGTCTTCTTCTTGATCAAACCCCCCCCAACTTGCTCCTCAGTGTCCACAGTGCTAGGGGTGTTTCTGTCTGGTAATTGTCTGCCGCTGCGAAGTATTATTGCATTGGCTTTATCGGAATCTGGCTACTGCTGGATAGCTTTCCCGGGGCGTTGTCCTGGGTCAACGGTGTAGGAATAATCAGCTCTATGTTCGACGTAGGCCATCTTGGAGGTTCGAATAGCAATTTGGGATGTGAGATTGTTTATAGTGCTCTCGATCTGAGTTTGTATTTCGGATAACCTTGTGGATGTGCCTGTTGCTGCTGTGGCTTGTCCTTGTAATAGTTGGTGTAGCATTTGTTCCATTGGAGTTGTTGGAGTTGGGTATTGAAACTGTTGAGCAAGATGGGAGTTGAATCGATTGTTTGAACCAACGTGATCCTGAACGTAGCTAATCTCTTCATGTTGAACCCGAGCAGTGTTGTGAGTCAGAAACTGTTCATTTTCATGAACCATGTTAACTGTTTTTTGTCGAGCTTGAAGAAGCATATTCAGTTTCTCATTGATAGATGTCATCTCGTTGCGGTTCCGTTCAACGGGTATGAATCGCTCCTGAGGTGGTGTATCTATTTCCTTAGTATATGTCCCAACGGATTGTGCAAGATTCTCGACTAAACTCCAACCATCATTGACATCCTTGGTGAGCAAATTACCATTACTTGATGTGTCGAGCAACATTCTTATATTCGGAAGTACTCCTCTGTAAAGAGTGCTGAGGAGTGATTCAGTACTAAAGCCATGGTGAGGACATTGAATTGTACAACCATTGAATCTTTCCCAGGCTTCAGAAAATAACTCCCCATGTTGTTGAACAAAGCTTGCTATCTCATTACACAATCTAGCTGTTCTTGAGTGATTGTAGAACTTATCCAAAAAAACTCTTTTGCATGCATCCCACGAGGTAAAAGATCCAGGAGTTAGTGTTTTCTCCCATATCTTTGCTTTTTCACCAAGTGAAAATGGGAATAACCTCAGCTTCAAACTGTCTTCACTCACCCCACTTATCTTTGTGAGGCTGTAGAGCCTGTCGAAATCATCTAAATGGTCAAGTGGATCCTCATTTGGCAAACCATAGAACTTACTACTCTGGACCATGCATATCAAGCTGCTCTTGATTTCAAGGTTGACGACATCTGGTGGAACAATTCCTTGTCTGCTAGTATTGTCTCTGTTTACCCTCTCTGGTTGAGTCGTTATGTTCTGTGTTCTCTGATTTTGTGGATCCCTTGGTAACTGGTTGATCATGGGTAACCAAGGTTGTTGCACTCGATTTTGCTGACCGAGTGGTGCTCAGCTCGACCACAGTGACCGAGTAGACTGACCGAGTGGTGAACTAATTGATAACCTCAGATGCCTTGAGCTCGAGTGACTGAACTCGACCTGGCTGACCGAGTGGTGTGATGTTGAGCAACTGAACTCGAGCTCTGACCGAGTGGTGTGTCCGAGCTTATGCAACCGAGTGGTACCTGAAACAGATTGAAACCAACAAGTGAGTAACAAAGTAAAAAGAGAAGAACTTGATCTCAGAATATCTGCAATCCTAAATGAAACAAAGAAATCCCACATGGCAACGACGCCAAATTGATAGTAGGTTTTTTACTCCTAAAGCTATCTATTGCCCAATTTGTAGTACAAAGGGCTATCGAATCCAATTGGGACTATTGTAGGCAATCAGGATGTAGCAAATCATACCAATTCAAGCCAGATAAAGGATTTAAAGTGGCATGTTGAATTAACTAAAGCAGGAACTAAAGAACAAGCAAAGTAAAATAAGAACAAAGATTCATAACTAATCAGGATAAGAAACAAAACAGACCTAAACAAGAACAGGAAAAACAGAGCAAGCTAAATGCAGAAAACAGAGTACGAAAAAGTAGAAAACTATCAAGGAAGAGAAAGGTCCTAAGGATGAGTTCTGGATCTGGGATTCATCATGGTGAAAGCTAGTGATCTAATAAACAACTTCATATAAGGGATCTCTCAACTATGAGCATCAACAGAGTGATAGTTCCACTTCCCAGTTACAACTACCACCAGATTCTCTAAACTTCCTAATCTTAGAATCCACACCTATTCCCCATTGACTATCACTAACACGCAGATAGGATTCCAATGAAACATAAAGAGAATAAGCATTAAGAATCAGCTCATAAATGTCAAACTACAACTTGATTCCTATGATCTGTTTAGATCAATCATTGGAAAGAAGCTCCAGATCTCTGGTGTTAGTAGATCTGGTGTTTCACAAGTGATGTGCAAGGAAACACCAAGATCAGATCCCAAGTGGGTGTACAGGGAATCAGCATTAGAAACAGCTAACCCAGAAGAGATCTTAAGCTTTTAGAACCCTAAATCAACAAGAATCACCATAAATCATAACCCAGATCTAACTCATCCTCAAGAACCCTAAATCACTACTCAGACTTCATCATCAAAATCACAAACCAAGAAAATGAAATAGTTTCCATAATCATAATCTAGAGATTGAGATGAAGAAGGAATAGAAGAAATAAACTCAAAAGGATCAAAGGATCAAAAGCAATTGCATATACAAAATCAGATAGATCTAGAGATGTTTTCAGAGAACAAAGAGAATCAAAACGTAGATTATGCGGCTGCTGACCTAATTAGAGTATATATACTCTAGGTCAAAAGCCCTAGTACAAAAAGACAAAATAAACTAAAGTCCTTAGGTCGGCTGCCTTGAGCTCGGGTTCCTCTGGTCGAGTGGTGTGATCGAGTGCGTGTAACTTCAGGCTTTGGATCCTCAGACTCGGTTGACTAAACTCGGTTTGGTGGTCGAGTGGTCATGGTCGAGTGCTCTTGCCCGAGTGCTAACTCCTCTCTGCCTCCAGCTCGGTCATTAAGTCGAGTGCATGCGATCGAGTGGTGTTGGTGGATTGCTTTGCACTCGGTCTGGCTTCAAGTCGAGTGCTCTTGGTCGAGTGCATGTTGGTCTTGGTCCTTAGCTCGGTGTTGAAGTCGAGTCTTCACACCGAGCTTGTATCTCCATGTTCCTTGATCTCCAGCAAACATCCAAAACACCTAAAAGACAACTCCAATATGCAATATGTGGGCAAAACTAAAGTAAACCTATCATGAACGCTATATGAATGAAGTGGATGGATATGGAGTGAAACTGTAGATGAAACTATGCTAAAATGGATGGAAATGAAAGTAACAATGTTGCAAATCCTCAAGATCAGGTCTATCCACCACAGCAACATGCTCAAACCAAACCTTTTATTCCTTACAACCAGAACCAGGGATATGCTCCTAAACAGCAATTCCAGAACAACTACAACCAGTAAACAGCTTCTAATGCACCACCAGGATTTGCTTCTGAAAATTCATAACCCAACAATGCTTCAGTGGAACAAATGCTCCAACAATTACTTCAGGGGCAAGCTACTTGTGTCATGGAACAGGCAAAGAGAATTTCTGAGATAAGAAATCAAGTGGATTCAAACTGCAATGCTCTAAATGCAAAGATAGAGGCTATAAACTCGAGGTTGTTATTTTTAGAAAACAAATGAGCATCTACATCATCTACTCAACATCCAGAACAGTTACCTGGAAAAGCTGTTCAGAACCCCAAGGATTATGCTGATGTTAATGCAATCCATGTCACTGAGGACAGTGAGATTCAAGAAGGGGAGGGTTTCTATCAAAAAGTAACCAAATCTGGAACTCCAAAGCCTGCACTCGGTCAATGCACTCGATCAGAGGCCCGAGCTCAAGGAGAAATAAAAAATGATCAAACTCGGCCACCAAACCGAGTTGATGTAACCGAGCTCGAGGGTAAAGCTGTTCAAGAAAAGAAAGGGGTACCTTACATTCCTCCTCCTTATGTCCCCAAGATTCCCTTCCCTGGGAGATTCAAGCAGGAACTCTTGGAGAAGGCTACAGCTGATTTCAATAATGCAGTGGACAAGCTTGAAGAGATAATGCCTTTGGAGACTATCTTGACCATTATCCCCAACCAGGAAAAAACCCTTCGAGAAGAACTGCTGAGGAGAAAGATGAAAGTTGATAGTATGAAAGAAGTGAAATATGATTGCAAAGCAGTCTTAGGAGAGAGGGTGATCAAGGATAAGCTTGAAGACCCAGGTTCATTCACCCTTCCATGCTATATAGGGACTCTGAACTTCAAAAGCAGTCTCTGTGACCTTGGAGCTGCTGTCAGCCTTATGCCTCTATCTATAGCTCAGAAGCTGAAAGTAGAGGACTTCAGATCCACTTATTCTTGGAAGGCCATTCTTGGCAACTGCTGGAACTGTGATAGGTGTGAAAGGAGGTAAGCTTGCTCTTAACCTAGGTTACAATCTAAGGATGGAGTTTGACATCAATGATGATATGAAAAAAGCCAACTATTGAAGGTTAGGTTTTCACCTTAGATGAACTTGTTCAAGATGATGAAGTTTTGACAACCAACCCATTTGAGGATTCCCCTGAAGTAGACTTGCTAGTCAAGGGTGCTGAAGCAGTATTAGAAGAAGCTATGGAACAGGCTGGGGCACCTAACTCGACAAATCAAACTAAGTTAGACCCTCAAATAGTTTTTCCCAAACAGCTGGATTCAACAGAATGGATAAAGCTCCAGGATAAGACTGAAAGGCAAGATGAAGCTATCAGAGCTTTGAATAGTGTTGTGGAAAAACTGCAAAGGCAAGTAACAAGTTTGCTCTACAAGAAAGATGAATCCAAACCTCAGGGTTTCAAAATGAATACGTCCTCAATCTGCTTCACTGCGATCAACAAGGGAAGTAATACAGTTGAATGGTTCAGAGAGGTGGACTATCCTCAGCAGCAAGAAGAAGACTATCTTGATGAAGAATCTGTGGAAAACAACTATGATGATCCTTCAAGAGATCATGTCCTGTTTGATGATCAAGGTGACCAGGAATCAAGGAGGATTTCAGTTCCTCCACCTCATCCTCCATAGGAAGCACTGTAAGGAAGTCAACCTCAATGACTTTAAACAAGCTCACTTTGGAGGAAGTCCCATGACTATCTTTGTAAATACTTTTCATTTAAGTTTAATTCATTTCTTTTTTTTTTTAATAAGTTTTCTACCTAGTCTTGTTGGCAAGAGATTGCAGGGGTAGGGTGATTGAGAAAGAGGAATGTAGTGACAAGGAGAAGCACTCGGTCATTCCCACTCGGTCAAGTCCAGTCGAGCTCAAGGCACCGAGTTCAAGCTACAATCCAGGTTAGGACTCGATTGATCAAACTCGGTCAAGCCAAACCGAGTAACGTCAACATTTGGTTAACATATTGACTCGGTCGGTCAACTCGACCAAGGTTGACCGAGCTTGGTCAACGAGTCAACGTTTCTTCCCTCTCCTTTCATCAATTCAAATTTGAAAGTAGATCTAGATTCAAATTTGAACTGTACTCGACATATGCACTCGGTTGGGACCCCATGTTTGTCCTCTTTCTCCTTTCAGTCCCAAAATGCCTTTAAAACAGCCTCATGCGCTCCCCTCATTCATCATCCTCACACTTGACATTTTTCAATAGCCACTCTTTCTAGAATCTCAAGTTTTCTCAAACAAAAAAATTCATAAAATTTCCCAAGCTCGATTTAGTCAGCTCGAGTTCATCATCTCGAGCTCGTACCTTCTAGGCATTAACTCGTTTTAGCTCTCATTTGCACTCGGTTTCATCAAGTAAGTTTCTCTATTCGATTTATTTCACGTTTCTGGGTTTGATGTTTTTGATGTTCTTCATGTTCTTGAACATTCCTGAGCATTCTTAAAGCCAAAACTGCTTAAAACCAAGTTTCTAATGATCTTAATCTTTTAAAACCGATTAATTGATGTTTTGAATACATATAGATGCATCTAGAAGCTTGATGTCTCTGCATTTTACCACTTTTAAACTTGCATTTCCATCCATTTTAGTATAGTTTCATCTATAGTTTCACTCCATATCCATCCACTTATGTTCATATAGGTTCCATGATAGGTTTACTTTAGTTTTGCATACATATTGCATATTGGAGTTGTCTTTCAGGTGTTTTGGATAATTGCTGGAGATCAAGGAACATAGAGGTACAAGCTCGGTGTGAAGACTCGACTTCAAGACCGAGCTAAGGACCAAGACCAACATGCACTCGGCAACACCACTCGACTTGGAGCTAGACCGAGTGCAAAGCCATCCACCAACACCACTCGATCACATGCACTCGGCCGTCTGACCGAGTTGAAGGCAAAAGAGCGACCACTCGGCCACGACCACTCGGCCACGACCACTCGGCCACGACCACTCGGCCACGACCACTCGGCCACAACCACTCGAGCACTAGACCGAGTTTAGTCAACCGAGCTTAGGATCTTAAGCCTGAAGTGGCATGCACTCGATCAACACCACTCGACCAAGAAGACCCGAGCTCAAGGCAGCCGACCTAAGGACTTTAGTTTATTTTGTCTTTTTGTACTAAGGCTTTTGACCTAGAGTATTTATACTCTAATTAGGTCAGCAGCCGCAGGATCTACGTTTTTATTCCTTTTGTTCTCTGAAAAACCTCTCTAGATCTATCTGATTTTGTATCTGCAATTACTTTTGATCCTTGGATCTTTTTAAGTTTATTTCTTCTATTCCTTCTTCATCTCAATCTCTAGATTATGATTATGGAAACTATTTCATTTTCTGGGTTTGTGATTCTGATGATGAAGTCTGAGTAGTGATTTAGGGTTCTTGAGGATGGGTTAGATCTGGGTTATGATTCATGGTGATTCTAGTAGATTTAGGGTTCTAAAGTCTTAAGATCTCTTCTGGGTTAGCTGTTTCTAATGCTGATTCCCTGTACACCCACTTGGGATCTGATCTTGGTGTTTCCTTGCACATCACTTGTGAAACATCAGATCTGCTAATACCAGAGATCTGGAGCTTCTTTCCAATGATTGATCTAGGATCATAGGAAAGCAAGTTGTAGTTTGATATTTATAAGTTGTGTTCTTAATGCTTATTCTCTTTATGTTTCATTGGAATCCTATCTGAGTGTTAGTGACAGTCAATGGGGCATAGGTGTGGATTCCAAGATTAGGAAGTTTAGAGAATCTGGTGACAGATGTAACTGGGAAGTGGATCTGTCACTCTTTGATGCTTATAGTCGAGAGATCCCTTCTATGAAGTTGTTTATAAAGTCACTAGGAATCACCATGATGAATACCAGATCTAGAACTCATCCTTAGGACCTTTTCTCATCCTGATAGATTTCTACTTTTTGATACTCTGTTTTCCTGTTCTTAGCTTACTCTGTTTTTAGTTTCTTTTGGTATGAATCTATGTTTCTGCTTCTAGTTTCTTTTGCTTTTTATTAGTTCTTGTTTTAGCTGTTTCATCCTGTTACTTCCAACTTTTCTATTTGGCTTGAATTAGATAGATTTGCTACATCCTGATTGCTTACAATAGTCCCGATTGGATTCGATAGCCCTTTGTACTACAATTTGGGCAATAGGTAGCTTTAGGTGTGAAAACCAGGTTATCAATTTGGCGCCTTTGCCATTCGGGATCTAATTGTTCCATTTAGGATTGCAAATTTTCTCAGATCAAGTTCTATTTATTTTTACTTTGTTACTGATTTTCTGGATTCAATCCGTTTCAGGTACAACTCGAGGTTGATTCAACTCCAACTCGGTCACTCCAACTCGGTTTGTGACCTCGAGTTAAGCACCCCGAGCTCAGTCACCTCAATTCACGATCACTCGGTTCCAAACCGAGTTCTGCATCCCGAGTTCAGTGTTCCTGTATGCAAACTCGGTCAAAAGGTCATCATAATCTCCTGAGGTATCAAGATAATATCAACCAGTTACCAAGGATTTTGAGAGGACAGAGAGACCAGCCAGAGGGTAATCAACCAGACACAGACAATATGGATAATCCACAAGCTCAGAATGAGCAACCGGCTCAACAAAGGAGGACAATAGGCGCGAGAGATGCACCTAATACACACACACAAAGGCAAGGTATCGTGCCACCAACTGTTCAGAACAACAACTTTGAAATAAAGAGTGGTCTGATATCTATGGTTCAAGGAAACAAATTCCACGGCTTACCAATGGAAGATCCATTGGATCACCTAGACGAATTCGACAGGCTCTGCAGCCTCACCAAAATCAACGGTGTTTCTGAAGACGGGTTCAAGCTACGTCTGTTTCCGTTTTCCTTAGGCGACAAAGCGCATCTATGGGAGAAAACACTTCCTCATGGATCCATTACATCTTGGGATGACTGCAAAAAGGCATTCCTGGCTAAGTTTTTCTCAAACTCAAGAACAGCAAGGCTAAGGAATGAAATATCAGGATTTGCTCAGAAAAATGGTGAAACATTCTGTGAAGCATGGGAAAGATTCAAAAGCTACACCTCACAGTGTCCTCATCATGGGTTCAGCAATGAGTCATTGTTGAGTACTTTGTACCGTGGCGTGTTACCTAAATTCAGAATGTTGCTTGATACAGCCAGCAATGGCAACTTCCTGAATAAAGACGTTGTTGCAGGATGGGAGCTAGTGGAGAACTTGGCACAATCAGATGGCACCTACAGTGAGGAATACGATAGAACACCAAGGGGAAATTCTGATTTGGAAGATAAACACAGAAAGGAGATAAGGGCCTTAAATGAGAAGATTGACAAGCTCCTTCTAGGTCAGCAGCAGAAGCATGTCCATTATATCTCTGAAGAAGAAATGGCACAGATTCAAGAAGGGGAGCCTGATCAGATCGAGGAAGTTAGTTATATTCAGAACCAAGGTGGCTACAACAAAGGGTTTGTTAACTACAAGGCAAACCCCAATCTGTCCTACAGGAGCAACAATGTTGCCAATCCTCAGGATCAAGTCTATCCACCACAGCAACAGGCTCAAAACAAACCTTTCATTCCATACAATCAGAACCAGGGATATGCTCCTCCTAAACAGCAATTTCAGAACAACTACAACCAGCAAACTGTTTCTAATGCACCACCAGGATTTTCTCCTCAGAATTCACAACCCAACAATGCTTCAGTGGAACAAATGCTCCAACAGTTACTTCAGGGGCAAGCTACTTGTGTTATGGAACAAGCAAAGAGGTTTTCTGAAATAAGAAATCAAGTGGATTCAAACTGCAATGCTCTGAATGCAAAGATGGAGGCAATGAACTCAAGGTTGTTGTTTTTGGAGAATAAAGGAGCATCTACATCATCTACTCAACATCCAGGTCAGTTACCTGGAAAAGCTGTTCAGAACCCCAAGGATTATGCTCATGTTAATGCAATCCATGTCACTGAGGACAGTGAGATTCAAGAAGGGGAGCTTTACAATCAAAAGACAGAAAAATCTGAAACACCAAAGCCTGCACTCGGTCTATGCACTCGATCAGAGGCCCGAGCTGAAGGAGACATCAACAATGATCAAACTCGGCCACCAAACCGAGCTGATGTGACCGAGCTCAAGGGTAAAGCTGTTCAACCAGAGAAAAGGGTACCTTACATTCCCCCTCCTTATGTCCCCAAGATTCCTTTCCCTGGGAGATTCAAGCAGGAACTCTTGGAGAAGGCTACAGCTGATCTCAGAGATGCAGTGGACAAGCTTGAGCAGATAATGCCTTTGGAGACTATCTTGTCCATTATCCCCATTCAAGAGAAAATCCTTCGAGAAGAACTGCTGAGGAGAAAGATGAAAGTTGATAGTATGAAAGAAGTGAAATATGATTGCAAGGCAGTCATAGGAGAGAGGGTGATCAAGGAAAAGCTTGAAGACCCAGGTTCATTCACTCTTCCATGCACCATAGGGACTCTAAACTTTAACAATAGTCTCCGTGACCTTGGATCTGCTGTTAGCCTGATGCCTCTGTCTATAGCTCAGAAGTTAAAAGCAGAGAACTTCAGATCCTGTAACATCACCCTAGTGCTAGCTGATGGTACTACAAGAATCCCACAGGGAATGCTGAAAGATCTTCCTGTGAAGATAGGTGAGGTAACAGTTCTTGCTGACTTTGTGGTTTTGGAGATGGAAGAAGAACCAGCAGACCCACTGATTCTTGGAAGGCCATTCTTGGCAACTGCTGGAACTGTGATAGATGTGAAAGGAGGTAAAATTTCTCTTGACCTAGTTGACAATCTAAAGATGGAGTTTGACATCAATGATAGCAGGAAAAGGGCAACTATCGAAGGTCAGGTTTTTACCTTAAAGGAACTTGTTCAGAATGATGAAGCTTTGACAATCAACCTACCTAAGGAAGATCTGTTAGACAATGGTGCAGAAGCAGTATTGGAGGAAGCTCTGGAACATGCTGGGGCACCTAACTCGACTAATCAAACCGAGTTAGAACCGCAAATAGTTCTCCCCAAACAGCTGGATCCAATAGAATGGGTGAAGCTCCAGGATAAGGCTGAAAGGCAAGATGAGGCTATCAGAGCTTTGAATAGCGTTGTGGAGAAACTGCAAAAGCAAGTAACAAGTATGCTCTATGAGAAAGGGGAAACCAAACCTCAGGGTTTCAAGATGAATACCTCCTCAATCTGTTTCACAGCGATCAACAAGGGAAGGAAAGCAGTTGAATGGTTTAAAGAGGTGGACTATCGTCAGCAAGAAGAGGAAGACTATCTTGATGAAGAATCTGTGGAAAACAACTATGATGATCCCTCAAGAGATCATGTTCTGTTCGATAATCAAAGTGACCAGGAAGAAAGGGGGATTTCAGTTCCTCACCCTCATCCTCCATAGAAAGCACTGTAAGGAAGTCAAGCTCAGTGACTTTAAACAAGCTCACTTGGGAGGAAATCCCATGACTATCTTTGTAAATACTTTTCATTTAAGTTTATTTCATTTCTGTTATTTTTAATAAGTTATCTACCAAGTTTTGTTGGCAAGAACTGCAGGGGTAAGATAATTGAGAAAGAGTGATGTTGTGACAAGGAGGACCACTCGCTGTGCTCCACTCGGTCAAGCCACATCGAGCTCAAGGGACCGAGCTCAAGCCACAATCCAGGTTAGGACTCGATTGATCAAACTCGGTCAAGCCAAACCGAGTAAGTCAACATTTTGACTCGGCCGGTCAACTCGACCAAGGTTGACCGAGCTTGGTCAACGAGTCAACATTTCTTCCCTCCTTTTGCATCAATTTGAATTTGAAAATAGATCTAGATTCAAATTTGAATCCACTCGGCCGCTCCACTCGTCTAGGGACCACATGTTTGTCCTTTTGTCCCTTTTCACTCCCAAATCCTCTTTAAAACTCTCTCATACGCTCCTCCTAACCATAAACATCACTCTTGACAATTTCTCTCTAGTTTTCTCTCTAGAATCTCAAAGTTTTCTCAAAAAATTTTCATAAAAATTTCAAACTCGATTTAGCCAAACCGAGTTCATCATCTCGAGCTCACACTTCTAGGCACTAACTCGGTTTAGCTCTCATTTGCACTCGGTTTCATCAAGTAAGTTTCTCTAACCGATTTATTTCACGTTTCTGGGTTTGATGTTCTTGATGTTCTTCACGTTCTTCACGCCAAATCGGTTAAAAACTGCTTAAAACCGAGTTTCTCATGAACTTAATCTTTTAAAACCGATTGATCAATGCTTTGAATACATATTGATGCATCTAGAAGTGATTTAGTAGCAGTTTGGGAATTGAAGATTTGAAAATTTTTTGAGTTTTCTGGGTTTAGAACTCAAATGTTCTTGAGTAGAATTTGAATATTGAGATGAGGTGTGCCTTAAAGGGATTGAACGATTTGTATATGCTTGTTTGTTATTAACGTTCACTCGTTTACATTCACTCGGTCACCAAGCCGAGTAGGCACACTCGGTCCGTTAAACCGAGCTCGAGGCACCGAGCTTGAACATTCACCTTGGTATTCAGAATCAAGCTCGGTTGAACCTGGCCGAGTGCATGGCACCGAGTTCATTGAAAACTCATCTAATGCCTCTTTGATTAATGCATTTCAGGTACCTAACTGCAATGGAACAAAGCGCTTTGAGGAAGCAACAAGCACAAGCCTTGGCAAGAAATTTCGCAGCTGTTAGAGGAACTATCAAGCACCCAACCAGGGAAGAAGAGGATGTTATCAAGCTGTACTCGAGAAACAAGAAGGATATAGCAAGAGGGAAGCGCCCTGAATTGGTTGATGAAGACTCAGAAATGGAAGTTGAGGGTGATGAAATTGCTATGGAGATTGAGCCACCAGAGGAGAGGAAAAACACAAGAGGGACAAGGAGAAAGGAAATAACTGAGGAAGAGCGCTATGAGGCTCTTATGGCAATGCGTTTTGGGTCAACAAGGTATCCACATCCAGAAACCATGGAAGCTCTTGGAATTGCAAAAGATGTAGAGTACCTGTTTGAACAATGCAATCTCAAAACATTCATGGAGATGACATATGCTGGTTATAAGGAAGAAACTTGCCAATTCCTAGCCTCGCTAAGCTTCCACATCTATGAGAACTCCGAAGAAGCAGAGCAAGACAATCAGAATCCCGAAGAGTTTGGTTTCATCACGTTCGAAGTACATGAGGTAGGGTATCTGCTCTACATCAGTCAGCTGGATGGGGTTTTTAACTTCCCAACAGGAGACAACACACTGCAGAACTATGATAAAGAAGAACTGCAAGCACTTTGGGGAATAATAGCAGAAGGGGATGGCTATTCATCATCTAGGAGTAAGGCTGCTCAAATCAGGAGCCCAGTGATCAGGTATGCACATAAGGCACTTGCAAGCACATTCTTTGCAAGAAGAGTCAACGGGAATGTGAACCAAGGAGAGCTCCAGATGTTAGATACAGCGCTTCTCGAAAGACTCAATGATGAGAGAGGAAGGAAGATCTTTCAAGGCGACAAAGCCAATGTGGGGAATACTCTGCTTCTGCTGTTACAGCTAATGTGGTATAGAGATTGGGCTCGCATGTTGCATAAGAAAAAAAGCTGTGGAGATTTGGTAGTTGGAGGAGTCATCACCCCAATCCTTTTGGCAGCTGGAGTGCCATTACAAACAGCTCCATATCAGCCTGAATGGCTAGATATACCCAATCTGATGAAGCAGCATATTCTGGACAGGAAAAGAATCCAAGGAGGTCATCTATACCAGTTCACTCACCCCTCCGCTGGACCAAGCAGAATCAAGCTTCCAAGTGAACACTTCACTCGGATTTCAAGAACAGGAGGAATAGAGTTCTGTCCACCGATAGAAGCTTTGTATAACCAGGATGAGGAGGTTCCAGTCCAAGCAACCAGAGTTGCAGAGGAAGAACAACAAGAGGATGACTCTTATTTCTTTGATGAGGAGCCCCCAGCAAAGACTCTAAAGGAAGCAAATAGGAGAATAAACTTGTTGCAGCGATTGGGGAAATGGCAACACAAAACCGTGTCTGTTCTGAAGGATACAGTGAAGGATTTGAGTGACTCGGTGAAGTCTATGAAGAAACGGATCAAAAAGCTTAAGGGAAAGAAATCCTCAAGAACTCCTCCAGGCCCTCAGTTGAAAAGAAGCGGCTCCTTCAGTTTTAGACCTAGGCAAACAACCTCAGCAGACCCTCCAAGGCATTCAGCTGTTGAACCAAGGCAGAGGAAGAGAAGAGCGACACAAGCATGGGATCAAGGAACCAGCTCGGGCAGTGCACTCGGCATACAGACCGAGTCAAGAGCACAAAAACTCTACTCGACCCCTCCACTCGGCCAGCTGACCGAGCTATCCCTCCACACACGCTCGAGCTCGGCCAGAGAACTCGGTTACAGGCCCGAGCTTGAGATATCCAGACTAGGATACACCAGAGAAAGCATGGAGGCCTACACGGACTCCTTCTTTCAGAATTGAGGTACAACTCCACTCTTCACCATTGTTTATACCATTCATCTTTAGTTTTTATTCTTGCTTTTTCATTCTCATACCTTCCTTTGAATCTTCTATTACACAAGGGACTGTGTAATTCAAGTTTGGGGGAGGGTTTGAGATGCATTTGATATTGTTTACTGTTTTCTTATTTCAAATTTTGCATATTGAGTCTGCATAGCATCTCATCTATTTGCATAAGAAAAACCCTAAAAATTTGAAAAATTTCAGAAAAGCATTCCACAAAAACAGAGTGTTCATGTAGGTTGCATTCATGTTTAGGATTGAGTCTAGATGCATTTCATATAGAATTGTGCATCTGCATAGGGGACTAGGATGATAAAAGCCTTGTAAGCATGCTGGTTTATGAAATAGTCTCAATGCCCTAGTTAATAGTTGTCTAATGCATTCCTGTAAGCTTGAAGCATAAGACCGCACCATGCCTAGATTGCATTGTTTGATATTTAGTTTTGGCTGAAGCATGTCTTGATCTGATATCACCCCCTATCTATTAGAACCTTAAACTGAATTGCAATTATCATGTCTATGCCTTTGATTTGAACTCATGGATACTTTACACATATTTGGATTCTCTTACTCTTTTCACCACTCCTGTGAATCCAAATAGCTGATTCCCACCATTGGAACAGTTTTCCCCTACCCTCAACCTTGACCTTCCTTTCAAGCCAACAATACTCTATGTGTGAATGTGAGGCCTATTTCTTTGATTGAGCTTGGCAGAAAGTGTTAGGTCTGTGCTGACAAGAACGGTTTCTCATACATATAGTTCTGGTTCATAACCTTTGAGCTAGATAGAACTAGGTGGGGAACTGAACTGTGGTTAGGAGGATAGACTGGAATTTAGAATAGGGAATTAAGCTCGGTTGTATAAGCTCGGCCAGGGAACCGAGTTCACATCTCGAGTTCACTAAACCGAGCTTGAGTTTCATTATGGGTTCAAGGGGAGAAAAGAAGAAAAAAAGGAAAGAAAATAAGTTCTGGGAAAAGGTTTAAGCTGAAAATAGGAAAGCTGCTCTAGTAAAGGATTTGGGATTTGAAAAATAAGAAAAGAAAAGTATAGGCTCAGAAAGAATAAAAAGGAAAGAAAGGCAAAAAGCCTGAAGTGTCTTGATGAATAAGAAGAATAGAAGAGCCTTAGTTTTAAAAGAACCCAATCCGCTAGCATAAGCAAGAAAAACAAGAACCTTCTTCCCTAGAATAAATGGCAAAAGAAAGAGGAATGAGATATCCAAAAAGGATTCATCAGAAAAGTGCCTAAGGGTAGATTTAGGATCACCTTCTGGGTTTAGGATTAGGTGGTAGCAGAACCTTTGTATATGGGATGGGTAGATGAGAAATTGTTCTTGTATGCATCGGTTGGCTATCTTACCTTTAGCCTTCTCCTAAAGCTCAGTCTGTTCTTGAGAGTCCCATGTTATCCATTGTTTAAACCTGTTACAAAAGGGGCCATCTTTGCCTCTAAACCTGTCCCTCTAGCCAAATGAGTTCATTGAAATTGCATAGGCTTGATCCATGGTTACAGAATGAATGAATGTTAAAGGGAATGATTGATTTGATTGCATGTGTAGGTTAAGGCTGGTGTCAGGTTTGTTCTGAAGGGTATGGCTAAAGTTTTAAAAGTAGGGTTTACTTGTTAATGCATTCTAGAACTACTAACTAGGACCTTGAAGCTACTTCCTTTATCAGCATGTTTTGGCTCTGAGTCCCAGCATGTCATCAACTTCACCAGCTTATATCTCATATATTTGCTTGAGGGCAAGCAAAGACTAAGTTCGGGGGAGTTGATGTCTCTGCATTTTACCACTTTTAAACTTGCATTTCCATCCATTTTAGTATAGTTTCATCTATAGTTTCACTCCATATCCATCCACTTATGTTCATATAGGTTCCATGATAGGTTTACTTTAGTTTTGCATACATATTGCATATTGGAGTTGTCTTTCAGGTGTTTTGGATAATTGCTGGAGATCAAGGAACATAGAGGTACAAGCTCGGTGTGAAGACTCGACTTCAAGACCGAGCTAAGGACCAAGACCAACATGCACTCGGCAACACCACTCGACTTGGAGCTAGACCGAGTGCAAAGCCATCCACCAACACCACTCGATCACATGCACTCGGCCGTCTGACCGAGTTGAAGGCAAAAGAGCGACCACTCGGCCACGACCACTCGGCCACGACCACTCGGCCACAACCACTCGAGCACTAGACCGAGTTTAGTCAACCGAGCTTAGGATCTTAAGCCTGAAGTGGCATGCACTCGATCAACACCACACGACCAAGAAGACCCGAGCTCAAGGCAGCCGACCTAAGGACTTTAGTTTATTTTGTCTTTTTGTACTAAGGCTTTTGACCTAGAGTATTTATACTCTAATTAGGTCAGCAGCCGCAGGATCTACGTTTTTATTCCTTTTGTTCTCTGAAAAACCTCTCTAGATCTATCTGATTTTGTATCTGCAATTACTTTTGATCCTTGGATCTTTTTAAGTTTATTTCTTCTATTCCTTCTTCATCTCAATCTCTAGATTATGATTATGGAAACTATTTCATTTTCTGGGTTTGTGATTCTGATGATGAAGTCTGAGTAGTGATTTAGGGTTCTTGAGGATGGGTTAGATCTGGGTTATGATTCATGGTGATTCTAGTAGATTTAGGGTTCTAAAGTCTTAAGATCTCTTCTGGGTTAGCTGTTTCTAATGCTGATTCCCTGTACACCCACTTGGGATCTGATCTTGGTGTTTCCTTGCACATCACTTGTGAAACATCAGATCTGCTAATACCAGAGATCTGGAGCTTCTTTCCAATGATTGATCTAGGATCATAGGAAAGCAAGTTGTAGTTTGATATTTATAAGTTGTGTTCTTAATGCTTATTCTCTTTATGTTTCATTGGAATCCTATCTGAGTGTTAGTGACAGTCAATGGGGCATAGGTGTGGATTCCAAGATTAGGAAGTTTAGAGAATCTGGTGACAGATGTAACTGGGAAGTGGATCTGTCACTCTTTGATGCTTATAGTCGAGAGATCCCTTCTATGAAGTTGTTTATAAAGTCACTAGGAATCACCATGATGAATACCAGATCTAGAACTCATCCTTAGGACCTTTTCTCATCCTGATAGATTTCTACTTTTTGATACTCTGTTTTCCTGTTCTTAGCTTACTCTGTTTTTAGTTTCTTTTGTTATGAATCTCTGTTTCTGCTTCTAGTTTCTTTTGCTTTTTATTAGTTCTTGTTTTAGCTGTTTCATCCTGTTACTTCCAACTTTTCTATTTGGCTTGAATTAGATAGATTTGCTACATCCTGATTGCTTACAATAGTCCCGATTGGATTCGATAGCCCTTTGTACTACAATTTGGGCAATAGGTAGCTTTAGGTGTGAAAACCAGGTTATCAAAGCTATTTAAGAGGAGTTTAGATTATGAGTTTTCTGGGTTTAGAACTTGCATGTTCTTGAGTAAGATTTGAATTCGCTAGCTCACATGTGTCTAAGAACTTACAACTTCTATGCATTCACCATGTTCTAATTTGTTTAAACATTTTGAATGAAATTTTGAAAAATGTTCTTAGATGGGCATGAGCTATGCATTAGAAACTTGATATTACCTTGAAACGGAACTTTGAACATAGAGATGAAGCTTTGTGAACTAATGGTTAAGTGCGCGTTAAATGAATTAAATGATTCGTATGTGCTTGTTTGTTATAATCATTAACTCGGCTAGGTGCACTCGGTTGGTCTTGGCCGAGTTGAAGGAACCGAGTTCATCCAAACATTATCTCATGCCTCTTTGATTAATGCATTTCATGTACCTAACTGCAATGGAACAAATCACTTTGAGGAAATAACAAGCACATGCATTGGCAAGAAGTTTCTCGGCTGTTAGACGAACTATCAAGCACCCAACCAGGGAAGAGGAGGATGTTATCAAGCTGTATTCAAGAAACAAGAAAGATATAGCAAGAGGAAAGCGCCCTGAACTGGTTGATGAAGACTCAGAAATGGAAGTTGAGGGTGGTGAAATAGCTATGGAGGTTGAGTCTCCCAGAGAGGAGAGGAAAAACACTAGAGGGACGAGGAGAAAAGAAACAACTGAGGAAGAGCGCTATGAAGCTCTTTTTGCAATGCGTTTTGGAGCAACAAGGTATCCACATCCAGAAACAATGGAAGCACTTGGAATAGCAAGGGATGTGGAGTACTTGTTTGAACAATGCAATCTCAAAACTTTCATGGTGATGCCACATGCTGGTTATAAGAAAGAAACATGAAAATTCCTAGCTTCGCTAAGTTTCCACATCTATGAGAATTCCGAGGAAGCAGAGCAAGACGATCAGAACCCGGAAGAGTTTACCTTCATAACGTTCGAAGTACATGAAGTAGGGTATCTACTCTACATAAGTCAGATGGATGGGATCTTCAACTTCCCAACAGGGGACAACACACTTCAGAACTATGATAAAGAGGAGCTACAAGCACTTTGGGGAATAATAGCAGAAGGGGAAGGTTATTCATCATCTAGGAGCAAGGCTGCTCAAATCAGGAGCCCTGTGATTAGGTACTTGCAAGCACATTCTTTGCATGAAAAGTCAGGGGAAATGTGAATCAAGGAGAGCTCCAGATGTTAGATACTGCACTTCTAGAAAGGCTCAATTATGAAAGAGGGAGAAAGATCTTCCAAGGTGACAAAGCTAATGTGGGGAATACTCTACTTCTGCTATTACAACTCATGTGGCATAGGGATTGGGCTCACATGCTGCACAAGAAGAGAAGCTGTGGAGATCTAGTAGTTGGAGGTGTCATCACCCCAATCCTTTTGGCAGCTGGAGTGCCACTACAAACAGTTCCATATGAGCCTGAATGGCTAGATATACCTAATCTGGTCAAGCAGCATATTCTGGACAGAAAAAGGATCAAAGGGGGTCACCTATACCAGTTCACTCATCCTTTAGTTGGGCCAACCAGAATTAAGCTCCCAAGTGCACACTTCACTCAGACTACAAGGCCAGGGGGAATTGAGTTCTGTCCCCCAATTGAAGCTTTATATAACCAAGATGAGGAGGTTCCAATCCAAGCAACCAGAGATGCAGAGGAAGAACAACAAGAGGATGAACCCTATTTCTTTGATGAAGAGCCTCTAGCAAAGACTCTAAAGGAAGCAAATAGGCGAATAAACCTGCTCCAGCGATTGGGAAAATGGCAACACAAAACAATGTTTGTTTTGAAGGATACAATGAAGGATTTGAGCGACTCAGTGAAGTCTATGAAGAAACAAATCAGAGGTCTTAAAGGAAAGAAATCCTCAAGAACTCCTTAAAGCAAGAACAGTAACAGAAACTAGAAACAGAGATTCATAAAAGCAAAAGAAACTAGAAACAGAAACAGAGATTCATAACAAAAGAAACTAAAAACAGAGTAAGCTAAGAACAGGAAAACAGAGTATCAAAAAGTAGAAATCTATCAGGTTGAGAAAAGGTCCTAAGGATGAGTTCTAGATCTGGTATTCATCATGGTGATTCCTAGTGATCTAATAAACAACTTCATAGAAGGGATCTCTCAACTATAAGCATCAAAAGAGTGATAGATCCACTTCCCAGTTACATCTATCCCCAGATTCTCTAAACTTCCTAATCTTGGAATCCACACCTATGCCCCATTGACTGTCACTAACACTCAGATAGGATTCCAATGAAACATAGAGAGAATAAGCATTAAGAACATAGCTCATAAATGTCAAACTACAACTTGCTTTCCTATGATCCGAGATCAATCATTGCAAAGAAGCTCCAGATCTCTGGTATTAGCAGATCTGGTGTTTCACAAGTGATGTGCAAGGAAACACCAAGATCAGATTCCAAGTGGGTGTACAGGGAATCAGCATTAGAAACAGCTAACCCAGAAGAGATCTTAAGCTTTAGAACCCTAAATCTACTAGAATCACCATGAATCATAACCCAGATCTAACCCATCCTCAAGAACCCTAAATCACTACTCAGACTTCATCATCAGAATGACAAACCCAGAAAATGAAATAGTTTCCATAATCATAATCTAGAGATTGAGATGAAGAAGGAATAGAAGAAATAAACTTAAAAGGATCAAAGGATCCAAAGTAATTGCAGATACAAAATCAGATAGATCTAGAGAGGTTTTCAGAGAACAAAAGGAATAAAAAACGTAGATTGTGCGGCTGCTGACCTAATTAGAGTATATATACTCTAGGTTAAAAGCCCTAGTACAAAAAGACAAAATAAACTAAAGTCCTTAGGTCGGCTGCCTTGAGCTCGGGATACTCTGATCGAGTGGTGTGATCGAGTGCATGTAACCAAGTTCTATCTTCTCTCTGCCTCCAGCTCGGTCTTGAAGTCGAGTGCATGTAACCGAGTTGGATTGGTGAATTGTTTTGCACTCGGTCTGGTCACACCGAGTGCTCTTGGTCATTAGCTCGGTCATGGTCGAGTGCATGTGATCGAGTGCATGTGATCGAGTGGTGACTCCACTCTGCCTCCAGCTCTGGTTACCTGGTCGAGTGCATGTGGTCGAGTGCATGTCAGAGCCTAAAAACAGCATTCACCTTCTTGTCCAGAATAGCTTCCAAAAGCTCATTTAACACCTGATAACAACTCCAAATTGCAATATATATGCAAACCCTATTATGAACCCTATATGAGTGAAATGGATAGATATGGAGTGAAACTAGTGATGAAGCTATGCTAAAATGGATGGAAATGCAAGTTTAAAAGTAGTAAAATGCAGAGACATCAACTCCCCCAAACTTAGTCTTTGCTTGCCCTCATGCAAACATATAAGATATAAGCTGGTGAAGTTGATGAAATGCTGGGACTCAGAGCCTAAGCATGCTGATAAAGGAATTAGCATCAAGGTCCTAGTTAGTAGTTCTAGAATGCATTAACAAGTAAACCTTACTTTCAAAACTTTAGCCATACCCTTCAGAACAAACCTGACACCAGCCTTAACCTACACATGCAATCAAATCAATCATTCCCTTTAACATTTATTCATTCTGTAACCATGGATCAAGCTTATGCAATTTCAATGAACTCATTTGGCTAAGGGAAAGGTCAAGAGGCAAAGATAGCCCCCTTTTGTAGCAGGTTTAAGTGATAGATATCATGGGACTCTCAGGAATGGACTGAGCTTTAGAAGAAGGCTAAAGGTAAGATAGCCAACCGATGCATACAAGAACAATTTCTCATCTACCCATCTCTTATACAAAGATTCTGCTACCACCTAATCCTAAACCCAGAAGATGATCCTAAATCTACCCTTAGGCACTTTTCTGCCATGAATCCTTTTTGGATCAACTCATTCTTCTTTCTTTTGCCATTTATTCTAAGGAAAAGGGTTCTTATGCTTTCTTCCTTATGCTAGCGGATTGGGTTCTTTTAAAACTAAGGCTCTTCTATTCTTCTTATTTATTAAGATACTTCAGGCTTTTTGCCTTTCTTTCCTTTTTATGCTTTCTGAGCCTATACATTTCTTTTCTTCTTTTTCAAATCCCAAATCCTTTACTAGAGCAGCTTTCTTATTTTCAGCTTAGACCTTTTCCCAGAACTTCTTTTCTTTCCCTTGAATCCCAAAATGAAAATTAAACTCGGTTTAGTAAACTCGAGGTGTGAACTCGGTCTCCTAACCGAGCTTATACAACCGAGCTAAATCCATTATTCTAAATTCCAGTCTATCCTCCTAACCACAGTTCAGTTCCCCACCTAGTTTTATCTAGCTCAAAGATTGTGAACCAGAACTATATATATGAGAAACCATTCTTGTCGGCACAGACCTAACACTTTCTACCAATCTCAATCCTGAAATAGGCCTCACATTCACACATAGAGTATTGTTGGCTTGAAAGGAAGGTCAAGGTTGAGGGTAGGGGAAAACTGTTCCAACGGTGGGAATCAGCTATTTGGATTCACAAGAGTGGTGAAAAGAGTAAGAGAATCCAAATATGTGTAAAGTATCCATGAGTTCAAATCAAAGGCATAGACATGATAATTGCAATTCAGTTTAAGGTTCTACTAGATAGGGGATGATATCAGATCAAGACATGCTTCAGCCAAAACTAGATATCAAACAATGCAATCTAGGCATGGTGCGGTCTTATGCTTCAGACTTTCATGAATGCATTAGACAACTATTAACTAGGGCATTGAGACTATTTCATAAATCAGCATGCTTACAAGGCTTTTATCATCCTAGTCCCTTATGCAGATGCATAGTTCTATATGAAATTGCATCTAGACTCAATCCTAAACATGAATGCAATCTACATGAACACTCTGTTTTTGTGGAATGCTTTTCTGAAATTTTTCAAATTTTTTGGGTTTTTCTTATGCAAATAGGTGAGATGCTATGCAGACTCAATATGCAAAATTTGAAATAAGAAAACAGTAAACGATATCAAATGCATCTCAAACCCTCCCCCAAACTTGAATTACACAGTCCCTTGTGTAATAAAAGATTCAAAGGAAGGTATGAGAATGAAAAAGCAATAAGAAAAACTAAAGATGAGTGGTATAAACAATGGTAAAGAGTGGAGTTGTACCTCAGGGTTGGGTGTTCTAACTCGGTCACATGGTCGAGTTTGATGGCCGAGTGGTTTTGTGGTGAAGATCTAACTCGGCCAGGCTGATCGAGTTAGACTGTCCGAGCTTGATTGTTAACCTATGAAGGGGTAGCTCGGTTTGGCTGACCGAGCTTGATGGCCGAGCTTGATTTGTTGAGATTTTGACTCGGCCTGGTTGATCGAGCTAACTGGTCGAGTCTGATTTTCTGGGCTTTCCTGCCTTCCTTTGCATCATCCTGAAATCTCAAACCTGACTAACAAAACTACTAGAAAACATATTAAAAGAAACAAGAAACCTTAAAGCAAAATATTTACAAAGATAGTCATGGGAATTCCTCCCAAGTGAGCTTGTTTAACGTCTCTAAGCTTGACTTACTTACAGTGGTTTCCTATGGAGGATGCGGTGGAGGTACTGAAATCCTGCTTGATTGTGGGTTACCTTGATCATCAAGCAGGAGATGATCTCTAGAAGGATCATAATAGTTAGTCTCTACAGACTCTTCATTGAGATAGTCCTCCTCTTGATCTGGAGGATAGTCTACCTCTCTGATCCATTCAACTTCCTTTGTTCCCCTGTTGATAGCTGTGAAGCAGATTGAGGAGGTATCCATTTTGAAGCCCTGAGGCCTGGATTCACCTTTCTTGTAGAGCAAGCTTGTTACTTGCCCTTGCAGTTTCTCCACAATACTTTCCAAAGCTCTGATAGCTTCTTCTTGCTTTTCAGCCTTAGCATGGAGCTTTACCCATTCTGTTGGATCCAACTGTTTGTGAAGAACTATTGGAGTGTCTAACTCTGTTTGATCAGTAGAGTTAGGTTCAACAGCTTGTTCTAGAGCTTCCTCTAATACTGTTTCAGCTGGCCTGGTTGCCTCAAGTAGGTTGGTCGTCAAAACTTCATCATAATCAACAAGTTCATCTAAGCTGAAGACCTGGCCTTCAATAGTTGGCCTTTTCCTTTCCTCACTGATGTCAAACTCCAATCTTAGATTGTCGATTAGGTTAAGGGCAATCCTGCCTCCCTTCACATCAATCACGGTCCCAGCAGTTGCTAGGAATGGTCTTCCTAGAATGAGAGGATCTGTCGGTTCTTCATCCATTCTCAGAACCACGAAGTCTGTAAGAACCGTCACCTCACCGATCTTCACAGGAAGATCTTTCAGCATTCCATGTGGGATTCTTATAGTACTATCAGCTAGCACTAGGGTTATTTTGCACGGTTTGAAGTCCTCTTTTTGTAGCTTCTGAGCTATAGACAAAGGCATGAGGCTGACAGCAGCTCCAAGGTCACATAGACTATTGTTAAAGTTTAGAGTCCCTATGGTGCATGGAAGAGTGAATGAACCTGGGTCTTCAAGCTTATCCTTGATCACCCTCTCTCCTGTGACTGCTTTACAATCACATTTCACTTCTTTCATGCTATCAACTCTCATCTTTCTCCTCAGCAACTCTTCTCTAATGATGTTCTCCTCAATGGGGATAATGGACAGTATAGTTTCCAAAGGCATTATCTGCTCAAGCTCGTCCATTGCACTATTGAGTTCAGCTGTAGCCTTCTCCAAGAGTTCCTGCTTGAATCTCCCAGGAAAAGGAATCTTGGGGACATAAGGAGGGGGAATGTAAGGTACCCTTTTCTCTTCTTTATCAGCTTGAGCCTTGAGCTCGGTTACATCAGCTCGGTTTGGTGGCCGAGTTTGATCATTTTTGTCTTCTCCTTGAGCTCGGGCCTCTGATCGAGTGCATTGACCGAGTGCAGGCTTTGGAGTTTCAGATTTGGCTATTTTTTGAAAGAAAACCTCCCCTTCTTGAACCTCACTGTCCTCAGTGACTGGTATAGTCTGTTTTCTGGTAGGTGGCTTGCCTTCACTCAGCAATGTGATAGCATGGGCAGTGGCAAACTCCTTGGGGTTTTGGATAGTAGTCCATGGGAGGTGGTCTGTAGGCTGAGCAGAGGAAGATGTGATCTTGTTCACTATATTCTCCATTCTGTAGGTCAATTCTGCAATTTGAGAGTTGAGATTATTTACATTGCACTCCAGCATGTTTTGCATTTCTGATAACCTTGTGGATGTGCTTGTTGCTGCTGTGGCTTGCCCTTGTAATAGTTGATGCAGCATTTGTTCTATAGCACTAGCTGGTGCAGTAGATGCATGAGCTTGCAGAGGTACAAAACATGGTATTGTGTTCATGACAGGCTGCTGTTGATAGCTTCCATGATATTGTTGCTGAAATGGATTCTGATTGTGAGGAGCGACATGGTTGTTCCGAAATTGTTGATGCGGTGGGTAGGTATGATAGTTGTTAGAACCCCTAGAAACAAATTGAACCTGCCTCTGCTGCGCTTGTAGGAGCTTATCCAGCTTATTATTCAGATCTTCAAACATCTTGTAGGAGACGACTAACTCGGGATGCAGAACTCGGTTTGGAACCGAGTGAGCTTGAATTGAGGTGACCGAGCTCGGGGTGAATGAACTCGGTTTGGGAGACCGAGCTAGGGTGATAGAGCTTAGAAAGTGCTTAACTCGAGGTCACAAACCGAGTTGGAGTGACCGAGTGGGACTTGAATCAAACTCGAGTTGGAGACCGAGTGGTACCTGAAACAGATTGAATCCAGAAAATTAGTAACAAAGTAAAAATAAATAGAACTTGATCTCAGAAGATCTGCAATCCTAAATGAAACAATTAGATCCCAAATGGCAACGGCGCCAAATTGATAACCAGGTTTTTTACACCTAAAGCTACCTATTGCCCGATTTGTAGTACAAAGGGCTATCGAATCCAATCAAGACTATTGTAAGCAATCAGGATGTAGCAAATCTATCTAATTCAAGCCAAATAGAAAGGTTGGAAGTAACAGGATGAAACAACTAAAGCAAGAACAGTAACAGAAACAAGAAACAGAGATTCATAAAAGCAAAAGAAACTAGAAACAGAAACAGAGATTCATAACAAAAGAAACTAAAAACAGAGTAAGCTAAGAACAGGAAAACAGAGTATCAAAAAGTAGAAATCTATCAGGTTGAGAAAAGGTCCTAAGGATGAGTTCTAGATCTGGTATTCATCATGGTGATTCCTAGTGATCTAATAAACAACTTCATAGAAGGGATCTCTCAACTATAAGCATCAAAAGAGTGATAGATCCACTTCCCAGTTACATCTATCCCCAGATTCTCTAAACTTCCTAATCTTGGAATCCACACCTATGCCCCATTGACTGTCACTAACACTCAGATAGGATTCCAATGAAACATAGAGAGAATAAGCATTAAGAACATAGCTCATAAATGTCAAACTACAACTTGCTTTCCTATGATCCGAGATCAATCATTGGAAAGAAGCTCCAGATCTCTGGTATTAGCAGATCTGGTGTTTCACAAGTGATGTGCAAGGAAACACCAAGATCAGATTCCAAGTGGGTGTACAGGGAATCAGCATTAGAAACAGCTAACCCAGAAGAGGTCTTAAGCTTTAGAACCCTAAATCTACTAGAATCACCATGAATCATAACCCAGATCTAACCCATCCTCAAGAACCCTAAATCACTACTCAGACTTCATCATCAGAATCACAAACCCAGAAAATGAAATAGTTTCCATAATCATAATCTAGAGATTGAGATGAAGAAGGAATAGAAGAAATAAACTTAAAAGGATCAAAGGATCCAAAGTAATTGCAGATACAAAATCAGATAGATCTAGAGAGGTTTTCAGAGAACAAAAGGAATAAAAAACGTAGATTGTGCGGCTGCTGACCTAATTAGAGTATATATACTCTAGGTTAAAAGCCTTAGTACAAAAAGACAAAATAAACTAAAGTCCTTAGGTCGGCTGCCTTGAGCTCGGGATACTCTGATCGAGTGGTGTGATCGAGTGCATGTAACCGAGTTCTATCTTCTCTCTGCCTCCAGCTCGGTCTTGAAGTCGAGTGCATGTAACCGAGTTGGATTGGTGAATTGTTTTGCACTCGGTCTGGTCACACCGAGTGCTCTTGGTCATTAGCTCGGTCATGGTCGAGTGCATGTGATCGAGTGCATGTGATCGAGTGGTGACTCCACTCTGCCTCCAGCTCTGGTTACCTGGTCGAGCGCATGTGGTCGAGTGCATGTCAGAGCCTAAAAACAGCATTCACCTTCTTGTCCAGAATAGCTTCCAAAAGCTCATTTAACACCTGATAACAACTCCAAATTGCAATATATATGCAAACCCTATTATGAACCCTATATGAGTGAAATAGATAGATATGGAGTGAAACTAGTGATGAAGCTATGCTAAAATGGATGGAAATGCAAGTTTAAAAGTAGTAAAATGCAGAGACATCAAGGCCCTCAGTTGAAAAGAAGTGGCTCCTTCAGTTTTTGACCCAGACAAACCACCTCACCAGACCCTCCGAGGCATTCAGCAAATGAACCAAGGCAAAGGAAGAGGAGAGCGACACAAGAGTGGGAGCAGGGCACCAGCTCGGTCAATGCACTCGACATTCAGACCGAGTCAAGAGCACAAAGGATAGACTCGGTCACTCCACTCGGTCGGCTGACCGAGTTATCACTCAACACACGCTCAAGCTCGGCCAGAGAACTCGGTTACACACCCGAGCCTGAGACATACAGACCAAGATACACCAGAGAGAGCATGGAGGCCTACACGGACTCCTTCTTTCAGCATTGAGGTACAACTCCACTCTTCACCATTGTTTATACCATTCATCTTTAGTTTTTCTTATTGTTTTTTATTCTTGAACCTTCCTTTGAATCTTTTATTTTTTAGAAAAGCATAAGCATTCCACAAAAACAGAGTGTTCATGTAGATTGCATTCATGTTTAGGATTGAGTCTAGATGCATTTCATATAGAATTGTGCATCTGCATAGGGGACTAGGATGATAAAAGCCTTGTAAGAATGCTGGTTTATGAAATAGTCTCAATGCCCTAGTTAATAGTTGTCTAATGCATTCCTGTAAGCTTGAAGCATAAGACCGCACCTCGGGTGTGTAACCGAGTTCTCTGGCCGAGCTGGAGCGTGTGTTGAGGGATAACTCAGTCAGACGACCGAGTGGAGTCTTTGTGCGCATGACTCGGTCTGGATGCCGAGTGCACCAACCGAGCTGGTGCCTTGCTCCCACTCTTGTGTTGCTCTCCTCTTTCTTTGCATTATCCTGAGATCTCAAACCTGACCAGCAAAGATAGTCATGGGATTTCCTCCCGAGTGAGCTTGTTTAAAGTCCCTAAGCTTGACTTCCTTACTGGATTCATGCTTGAGTTGGCTCGTCGAGAGGGATGGAATCAGCTTCTGGAGTTATTTGATCAGCAATGTATAGTTTAACCCTCTGCCCATTTACCGTGAAGTCATCATTGTTTTTGCCTATTAGGGTGATGGCTCCATAGGGTAAAACTTTCTTAATAGTGAAAGGTCCTGACCACCTTGACTTCAGCTTTCCTGGGAAAAGTCTGAGCCTTGAATTGAATAGAAGTACTTGATCACCTGCCTTGATCCCTTTTGGTAAAATCTTCTTATCATGGAAGCTTTTGTGCGTTCTTTGTAAATCTTTGAGCTCTCATATGCTTCTAATCTGATTTCTTCCAACTCATGCAAATCCATCAGTCTCTTTTCCTCGGTTGTTTTGATGTCAAAGTTCAGAAGTTTTGTAGCCCATATTGCCTTGTACTCTATCTCCACAGGCAAGTGGCATGCTTTACCATAGAGAAGCTGGAATGGTGTTCTCCCTATGGGGGTTTTGAATGCGGTTCTGTAAGCCCATAGAGTTTCATCCAGCTTTGTTGCCCAATCCCTTTTCGATACTCCTACTACTCTAGCGAGGATAGCCTTAATCTGCTTATTGGAGACCTCTACTTGACCGCTTGTTTGAGGATGGTAAGGCGTAGCAACCTTATGCTTAACTTCATACTTTCTTAAAAGATTTTCGAAAAGCTTGTTGATAAAGTGAGACCCTCCATCACTGATAACCACTCTCGGTATGCCAAACCTAGCGAAAATGATACTTTGAAACAGCTTTAGGACGACCCTTCCATCGTTCGTAGGGCAGGCTACTGCTTCGACCCATTTTGACACATAGTCGACAGCCACCAAAATGTAGCTGTTACCGTGGGATGGTGGGTTGAAATGTCCCATGAAGTCAATTCCCCAGACATCAAAGACTTCTACTTCCAAAATTGGGTTCTAAGGCATTTCATTCCTTTTACCAATGTTTCCCATCCTTTGACAAGGATCACATTTCAAAATGAAATTATGAGCATCTTTGAACATGGTAGGCCACCACAGACCTGCTTGAATTATTTTATGAACAGTCTTGAATGTGGTGAAGTGTCCTCCATAGGCAGAACCATGGCAGTGCTCCATAATCCCTTTTACTTCTTCCTCTGCCACACATCTCCTGAAGAGACCATCTAGCCCTTTCTTCTACAAATATGGTGCATCCCAATAGTAGTGGTTCACATCCTTAAGAAACTTCTTTCTTTGATAAGCATTGAGGCTCTTAGGTATTTCCTCGCATACCTTATAGTTTACGAAGTCCGCATACCAGGGGAAGACCTCTTCTTTAAACGTTCTAACCTCTTATATCTTCTGAGATGTATGGTGGATGTCCCCCAAAAGCCTGATTGCCATGAGCTGCTCCTCTGGCTTAGAATCGTCAATGGGGAGGGCATCCTCGATCCTCATTCTGGAGAGATGATCAGCTACCCCATTTTTGATCCCCTTTTTGTCTACTATTTCCATATCAAACTCTTGCAGCAACAGTATCCATCTGAGTAACCTTGGCTTTGTGTCCTTCTTCGCATATATGTGTCTTAACGCGGCATGGTCTGTGTAGACAATGACCTTTGAACCAACTAGGTAACTCTTGAATTTCTCAAAAGCGAAGACACCCGCCAAAAGCTCCTTTTCTGTAGTTGCATACCTTCCTTGAGCATCATCCAGACTTCTGCTTGCATAATAAATAACATGAAGTTTCTTATCAATTTTCTGTCCCAAAACTGCTCCTACTGCATAATCCGATGCATCACACATGATCTCGAAAGGATAATCCCAGTTGGGAGCTTGGAATATTGGAGCTGATGTTAGAGCTTCCTTGATAAGATGAAAAGCCTTCAAACATTCTGAATCAAAATTGAGTTCTGTTTCCTTGCAAAGTAGCCTAGTCAGAGGTCTGGCTATCTTGGATAAATCCTTGATGAATCTACTATAAAAACCCGCATGCCCAAGGAAGCTTCTGATATCTTTGACAGTCTTCGGTGGTTGTAACTGGATCATTACCTCAATCTTGGCTTTGTCGACTTCTATTCCCTTCTCGGAGATCTTGTGCCCTAGGAATATTGATATCATCGCATTTTACATCATTTGTACATTGATTTTTATTCGTTTTCTTCGACAAATCACATACTATACTACTATAAATATGCATTTAGTCTTGCATTCGCGTTTGTCGCATTCTAGAAACATATAGTTCCATATCTATCATTTTGCATGCATTTTAAGTCCTATTTAGGTGATCGTGAGACTTGGAACATGACAGAGGAGGCTCGAGATGATCAAAGGATGTTAAAACCGAATTACGAGAACTTTCAGAGATCCTGGCGGTACCCCACCGCCATGGAACCCTCGCCATAACAATCCCGGCGGTACCTGGCCGCCACGACCCTACCGCTACATTCAGCAATCAAGACGACTGATCTGGAGTACGGCCTAGCGGTCGTCAGACCGCTAGGACAGGACCGCCAGCTCCGATGGCGGCACCCTCCCGCCAAGAATGGCCCGCCAAGATCAACGCCCCGTACTCATCATCTGGAGAGCATTCCAGCGGTCGTTAGACCGCCAAGACTGAACCGCCACAACTTGCACATCGATTTGTGGCGGTACCCCATCGCCATGCATGGACCGCTAGGATCGCCACCCCAAACACTCCATCTGGTGTTGAACCTAGCGGTCGTTGGACCGCTATATCGACCACCGCCAGAACCACCGTAGCGGTACCCTACCGCCAGAACACCACCGCCACACCGGCCAGCCGACTCACTTTACTTTTCTACCTACTCCAACTATCCTCTTTGTATATATTTCAACTCTGATCATTTCAGGACGTATCTGAGATATTATTTAGACATTTTTACTGTTGAACTAAGCTCTGTAACTTCATTATAATCTCTAGATCTTGATCTTATTAGTGAAGTTTTCTTAATTCTGTTTTCATATTTGTGTTTATTATGTTCTTAGCTTCAATTTGTTCGGTTTACTTTTGTGGATTGATCATGTGTGAGTAGTCCTCTAGAGTTCTTGGGTGAAGTGTGATTAGGGTGATTATAGTTTAGTTCTAGGAGTTTTAGATGTTAAGTTATTGGTAATCCTTGCTTATTAAGTGTTAGTAATGCTAGATTAGCCTTGATCAAGTTGATTTAGATCGTTAGGAATTTATCGCCCGAAAGGTGTTCGATAAAATTCCCGAGAGAATTTAATAAGCGCTTTTCACATCTTAACCGACTAATCATCGATGCTTAAGGTGAATTGTGGCTAGTTAGACTTGTACGCATTGCTTGTTAGCTATGATTCCGCGAACGAAAGTTGATGCCGGATAGTAGTCGACAAAGGGATTAGCGCCACTAACCTGGGTTAATCTTTAGTAGTGATCTAAGGCCTAAGGAAGCTTATGATTGAATGTCTATGTTTTTCTAGAGCTGATTAGAAATCACCCGAGTCGGTAACTTCACCCGAGAATTCGTTTGTTAAAATATCGATAAAAGCTTTAAGTTTCTTTGATAGCATTATAACTTGTTGCATTTGATAGTTGTTGAATTCTGTACTGTGACTAGTTTACTCGGTAGCTTTAATAATCATAAGGTTCAGTTCGTATGCATTGTTTAATGTTCGTTCTTTTTATCGTCCTAAGTTAGTCATTTTCCGAAATCATAATTTGGGTTAGCTTAGATTAAATAGAGTTCTGTATTCTTGGTGTGTCATTCTTGTATTCCCTGTGGATCGATCCCTAAGTACACATCGTACAAAGGGTTATTTGGTAACCCCGAGACCTGAAAATCTCGACTATCAAATTGGCGCCGTTGCCGGGGATCTAATCAAATTAACCCCGAGATCTAATCATTTGCTTGTTTATTCTCTTTCTTGTAGGTGCATGAACTTGAGGAGTGGAGGACATCTAAACCTACTTCCCCTGGTTCCGGACATAAGACGTTTAGAAAGAGCAAATACACGAGCAAGGAGGGACAGAGACAGAGCAGATCAACCAGATCAGTTTGAGATGGATGATCGTATGCCACCAGCTGGTGGTGGTGGAGAGCAAGCAGAAGGAGAAGTACGAGGCGTCGGGGTTGGAGTGATCCCTCAACATCCTCCAAGACAACCTAGAGCCATTGGAGCGTTTGATGCACCAAATGTACATGGACATCGAGCTGGAATATATCCACCAGCTGTGGAAAACAATAATTTCGAGATCAAGGCAAGCTTGATCTCAATGGTGCAAGGAAACAAGTTTCATGGGCTGCCTATGGAAGACCCTTTGGATCACTTAGACCAATTCGATCAAGTATGCGATATGGTGAAGATGAATGGCATCTCCGAAGATGCCTTGAAGCTGAGATTGTTCCCTTTCTCACTGGGGGACAAGGCAAGACAATGGGAGAAGAGTCTACCACAAGGTTCTGTGACTTCATGGGACCAATGCAAGAAGGCGTTCTTGACTAAGTTCTTTTCTACAACAAGGACAGCGCGTTTGAGAAATGAGATCTCGAGCTTCACTCAAAAGAACCACGAGAGTTTCAACGAAGCATGGGAAAGATTTAAAGGATACACTACGCAATGCCCGCATCATGGATTCTCCGATGAATCATTGCTTAGTACTCTATACCGTGGTGTTCTACCCAAGTACCGAATGCTTCTCGACACAGCAAGTAACGGGAATTTCTTAGGAAAAGATGTCAATGATGGAAAAGAGTTAGTAGAGAACTTGGCTCTGAGCGATGGGAACTACGGCGAGGATTATGACAGATCTTCAAGAGGAGGAAGTGATTATGACGATCACACCAAAAGACAGATCAAGGCTTTGAATGAAAAGATGGATAAGCTTCTTAACGCCTCACACAAGACTGTTAGTTTTGTTGGAAACGCTGATGAGAATCAAAATTTTAGGCATGAAGGAGAAGAGGACAGTGCACAAGAAATGGTAAATTATGTGGGAAACCAAGGAGGATTTCAAAAGGGATTCAATCCAAACTACCGGAACCATCCTAACTTCTCCTACCGAAACCCGAATGTTGAGAATCCCCAAGATCAAGTTTATCCAAACCCGAACCCGCAAAACCAAGGACTACAACAAAAAGCTTATGGACAACCTAATCAAGCTCAAAGCTCCAACTTTCAGCAGCAAGGATATTTTCCAAGAAACAACTTTCAAGGGAACAACTTTCAAACAAACCAAGGTGGTTTTCAGCCGAAGCAACCATTCGCACCACCCGGTTTCACACAGCAAAAGCAGCCGATCACCCAAACATCTCAAGACAATGAGATGAAGAACATGTTCCAACAAATGATGGAGACACAAGCCAAATCTGCTTTGGATCTTGGCTCAAAGATAGACGGGGTTAGTAAAAGGATGGATGGAATGAATTCGAGGATCGATGGAGCTTACAATGATCTAAATGCAAAGTTTGAGCATTTAGCTTCTCAAGTGAAGTCTTTGGACAACCAAGTCGCCCAAACTTCTAAGAGACCGATGGGTTCATTACCGGGTAAACCCGAAACTAATCTCAAAGACTTTTGTAATGCTATGCTTACAAGTGAATCTTCTAATGATGAGAATGAGAAAGCTATAAAGGAGATTTCGAGGCTTCTCCATGGTTATAATGTTGAGAGTGTGGCGTGTAAAGCTAATGAGAAGATAGAGAGTGACACTAGAGGAAATGATGTGGTGTCAAAGAGAGTTGAAGAGGAAGATGCACCACAAGTCAAACCTCCTCCTTATGAGCCTCCACTCCCATTTCCCGGGAGAGTTCTTACTAAAGCTCAAAAGAAAGTCCTCTCGAGCTTCAAAGCTAGTATGAATGGGATTGGAGTTCCATTGCCTTCTATGGAAAGTTTGTACCAAGTCCCTATCTACAAGAAGTTCATTCATGCCATACTTGAGAACCGGTCAAAGGTAGAAGAAGTTATGAGGTTATTTGATCCACCACGCTTAACACCACTTGCACCCAAGACGCTTACAAAGCTTGAACATCCCGGTACATTCATCATCACTTGCTCTCTTGGTGATTTGGAGATAGATAATGCCTTGTGTGATTCCGGAGCTAGTGTGAATGTGATGTCACTTGAAATGGCGGAGAGCTTAGGGATTAAAGGAATGAAGCAACACTCCTCTTCCATTACGTTTGGAGATGCTTCTTCAAAACCTCCAATTGGGTTGATTGAGGATTTTCCTCTTATGATTGGAGATTGCTTAATCCCAACGGATTTCATGGTAGTGGAGAGACCAAAACCCGACACCCTTCCTCTTATTCTTGGAACTCCATTTCTCAACACCACGGGAGCAAGCATTGACTTCCCAACCAAGAGAGTGACTCTTCACCACATCAATACCAAAGTTTCTTATCCAATCAAGCCTTCTTTTACAAATTTTTGTGGAACAATCACCAATGAAGAATTGGGAAGTAAGGAAGAGCTCAGAGTTGTGAAAGTGAGGTACCAAGAGACTCTAAAGCTTGATGAGGAAATATTGGATGGTGACTGTCTACACTCCTTATTTTATGAGTCTGAAGGAAGTGGTAATAACAAGAGGGTGGAGAAAGCTAAGGAAGCTCTTGTAAAGAACAAGAGAATGATGAGAGAAAACCACCCTCCTACCCTTGTCCATTCACAATTGGGTCCCCCTTCAATGACCTTGCACCCTTTGAGATGTATTGATGGAGTGGTTGAATACAAGGTGAAGTGCAAGGGCATGACCAACCCATTTGCCAAGGTCAAAGCGATCCTAACACCGGAGCTTCAAAGAAAGGATTCAATAGGCTTTCAAGATGTCATGAAGGAAGTTCTCACCATCAACTTAAAAGGAGGAACACGCTTTTTCAATGCTCATTCTAAGACCTCCACCGACCCAAGGAGTTCCAAAACTCCTCCTATCTCTACACTCCCTAAGATTCACGACTAGGGCCAAGGTATGGTCCTTTTTCTCCCTTGTATATACCATTTATTTTTGTTTTCTATGTTATTCGTTTTACCTTTTGTGTGTTTTGGTCTCTTTCTTGGGTTTTATTTCACACCGAGACGGTGTGAAGTAAGTTTGGGGGAGAGACCCATCTACTAATCTCTACTAATCTTGTGTTTTGTGATCTTATTTTTCTTTTTGTATACTTGAGTCTCATGCATTCATCTATGTGCAGCTTAAATAAAAAAAAAAAAAAAAAAAAAAAAAAAAAAAAAAAAAATCATGTTCTAGCGGTACCCCCCCCCCCCCCCCCCCGCTATAACTCATCCGCTACAATCATTAGTCGATCCTAGCGGTATGGTACCGCCACGAAGGTACCGCCAGAAACGAACACGAAAACTCCCAATCTGGAACTGAACATAGCGGTCATTTGACCGCCAGGAAGGTACCGCCATGATGTCCAGAAGAAGCATAGCGGTAGGGTACCGCCACAAAGGTGCCGCTACAATCAAGCCACTCAACAATCGATCCGGGAATGATCCTAGCGGTTGCTGGATCGCCAGGATAGAGCCGCTACGCTGGGCAACACATTGTTGGCGGTAGGAGACCGCTAGAAGACACCCGCCACGCTCAACCTTCACTCCCACCCAAACCAATATCCACCGTCAAGCTTAAGCGACGTTAAACGAGCCATTGGGGACTCCCCCAATTCTATCCCTTGTATATATGTTTATTTGTTTGTTTAAGCGTAATTTTATTTTCCTGTGTTTTGATTTTACAGGGCGCTGATGAGTAGTTAAAAAAGATTCTGGGTGAGCAAGCGGGAATAGAAGAAGGTCGTTCGAGCTATCAACGACCTCATGCCGAGCAAGAGAGCTTTAGTGAGGATCAATACGACTACCAAGTTCGATATAGCTACCAAGGCGACTATGGGACCAGCCACTTCTATCCCGCTACATACGATTTAGGAGGCTCAACCTTCTTCCGCCATTGACACTCCAAGGTATCACCACCGCTATTGTATATATTTTTCTCTTTTATTTTTGTTTCTTTTTTGGTTTAGCCTCAAACTCAATTTATTTTCACACCGAGACGGTGTGAAATAAGTTTGGGGGAGAGACTAACCATTTTAACATTATGTTTTCTTTTGATTTTCTTTATTTGAGTCTTGCATTGTTAATAGATATAAAAAAACAAAAACAAAAAATCGAGTCTAGAATCATTTTAGATTTGCATTCATTTGCATTATGAGCAATGATGATTTTTCCTTGTAGAGTATCATTCTAAAGGATGTAGTGATTTTGAAATTAAGGACTCATCATGTTTTGAACTCATGCTTCATTGTTCTTGTCCTAGCTGAATCAAGTTGTGAATTAAATTCAACCCTATCAATAAGAACCTTAATTTGATTTATAATTATCATAATCATGCTTTGAAAAATAGACTCATGGATCACCATATACATATTTGGGTCTTCTTTTACCTTTTTACCACTCTCTGTTGACCCAAATAGCCATATCCCATTGTTGGAATGGTTTCCGCACCTAGAACATTACTTCTTTTCAAGCCAAATCCTTTAGTGAGAGATTGTGAGGCCTTATTTCCGAGCAAACTTGGCAAAAAGTGTTAAGTTTAGGGCGACAAGGATAGGTTTTCATGTAGATGTAGTTCCATCATCAAGGAACTATTTTTAGGATAGGCTAGATAGGTCGGGAAACTCTGGGACATTTGGTGTGAATAATTAAATAAAAGAAAGGTGAAGCAAAAAGAAAAGTTTTGGGAAAAGGATTAGGGGATTACAATGTTTTACAAATCATTGGTGTCTAGATCAAGTATAGCCTCTAAGTGTTTAAAGTGAAATGATTAAAAGGCCAAGAGATGGCTAAAGCATCCAATTGATGAGGTTAGAGGCGAGATAAGAAAAATATAAAAAGCACTAAACCAATTTGAGAATAGAAAGATTTCCCCTAAGTGAGAATAAATTTGAGTGAAGAAGGCAACATTGCCTTTAGAAAAATGGTGGTCTAGGTTGTAATTTCATTGGGTTTAGAAGCTAGAAGTTAAGTGCATTTCGAAGCATTGGGTAGATGGAAATTTATCCTTGTATGCATCAGTTGCCTTTTACTTTTAGCATTTTGTCGAAGTTTGTTCGTTCATCGAGAGATCCCTAGCATTTGGAGCACCCCATGCATATGTTGAGATCATCTTTATCTCAAGACCTTGTCCCTTAACCAAATGAGTTTGTTTGATTTGCATGAGCATGATTCACTATATAGTTTAATGAACGTTAAAGGGTTGGATGCTAAGAATTCTTGTGTAGGTTGAGGCTTGAACTTGAATCATGTAGGAATAGACATGATTGACTCCTTTTGACTCCTTGTTGATACTTGTGGATCTGAGCTCCTATTTTATTTTAAATCTCTCTTTCTTCTCTTGTTCTTTATTGTTCGCTTGCGGACAAGCAAAGGATAAGTTTGGGGGAGTTGATATCATCGCATTTTACATCATTTGTACATTGATTTTTATTCGTTTTCTTCGACAAATCACATACTATACTACTATAAATATGCATTTAGTCTTGCATTCGCGTTTGTCGCATTCTAGAAACATATAGTTCCATATCTATCATTTTGCATGCATTTTAAGTCCTATTTAGGTGATCGTGAGACTTGGAACATGACGGAGGAGGCTCGAGATGATCAAAGGATGTTAAAACCGAATTACGAGAACTTTCAGAGATCCTGGCGGTACCCCACCGCCATGGAACCCTCGCCATAACAATCCCGGCGGTACCTGGCCGCCACGACCCTACCGCTACATTCAGCAATCAAGACGACTGATCTGGAGTACGGCCTAGCGGTCGTCAGACCGCTAGGACAGGACCGCCAGCTCCGATGGCGGCACCCTCCCGCCAAGAATGGCCCGCCAAGATCAACGCCCCGTACTCATCATCTGGAGAGCATTCCAGCGGTCGTTAGACCGCCAAGACTGAACCGCCACAACTTGCACATCGATTTGTGGCGGTACCCCATCGCCATGCATGGACCGCTAGGATCGCCACCCCAAACACTCCATCTGGTGTTGAACCTAGCGGTCGTTGGACCGCTATATCGACCACCGCCAGAACCACCGTAGCGGTACCCTACCGCCAGAACACCACCGCCACACCGGCCAGCCGACTCACTTTACTTTTCTACCTACTCCAACTATATCCTCTTTGTATATATTTCAACTCTGATCATTTCAGGACGTATCTGAGATATTATTTAGACATTTTTACTGTTGAACTAAGCTCTGTAACTTCATTATAATCTCTAGATCTTGATCTTATTAGTGAAGTTTTCTTAATTCTGTTTTCATATTTGTGTTTATTATGTTCTTAGCTTCAATTTGTTCGGTTTACTTTTGTGGATTGATCATGTGTGAGTAGTCCTCTAGAGTTCTTGGGTGAAGTGTGATTAGGGTGATTATAGTTTAGTTCTAGGAGTTTTAGATGCTAAGTTATTGGTAATCCTTGCTTATTAAGTGTTAGTAATGCTAGATTAGCCTTGATCAAGTTGATTTAGATCGTTAGGAATTTATCGCCCGAAAGGTGTTCGATAAAATTCCCGAGAGAATTTAATAAGCGCTTTTCACATCTTAACCGACTAATCATCGATGCTTAAGGTGAATTGTGGCTAGTTAGACTTGTACGCATTGCTTGTTAGCTATGATTCCGCGAACGAAAGTTGATGCCGGATAGTAGTCGACAAAGGGATTAGCGCCACTAACCTGGGTTAATCTTTAGTAGTGATCTAAGGCCTAAGGAAGCTTATGATTGAATGTCTATGTTTTTCTAGAGCTGATTAGAAATCACCCGAGTCGGTAACTTCACCCGAGAATTCGTTTGTTAAAATATCGATAAAAGCTTTAAGTTTCTTTGATAGCATTATAACTTGTTGCATTTGATAGTTGTTGAATTCTGTACTGTGACTAGTTTACTCGGTAGCTTTAATAATCATAAGGTTCAGTTCGTATGCATTGTTTAATGTTCGTTCTTTTTATCGTCCTAAGTTAGTCATTTTCCGAAATCATAATTTGGGTTAGCTTAGATTAAATAGAGTTCTGTATTCTTGGTGTGTCATTCTTGTTTTCCCTGTGGATCGATCCCTAAGTACACATCGTACAAAGGGTTATTTGGTAACCCCGAGACCTGAAAATCTCGACTATCACAAATTCGCGAACCCGACGTAAATGTTGTAGAGCACCAACCCAAGAAACAGGGGAAGTGGCATAACAAAGGGAAAGGAAAAGTACCTCCCCAGAACCAGCAGAAGTTCAAAAAGAAAACCGGAGACAACTCGCAGAAGTTCACCGGTAAATGCCACCACTGTGGTAAAATTGGCCACAAGTCCTTTGAGTGCTACAGCAAGAAAGCATCAAAGAAGAATGACGGCAAAAATGAGACTAATCTCACCGAGGCCGACATGTGTGCAGTTGTCACTGAGGCTAGTGTTGCCGAGAGCCATCCAAAGACTTGATGGTTTGATACCGGTGCAACTCGGCACATTTGCTTGGACAGAACGATGTTCTCCACTTACAAGAAGAACAAGAGTGATGAGAAACTCTTTATGGGGAACTCCGCAACCTCGAAGATTGAAGGTTACGGGAAAGTCGTTCTGAAGCTTACTTCTGGACAAGAACTCACGTTGAATAATGTGGTTCATGTGCCGGATATGCGCAAAAAACTAATCTCGGGTTCCCTCATGAGCAAGCATGGATTTACCGTTAAGCTGGAAGCGGATAAGCTTGTAATCTCCAAGTATGGGATGTATTTGGGAAAGGGATTTGTTTGTGATGGTCTTTTCAAAATGTGTGTTGAAGCGGTGATCCGCACTGATGTAACCGAGGCTTCCACCTCGAAGAATAATGAAAAGAAACCAGTTGGTTATGTTGCGGAGTCTTTTAATACGTGGCACGAACGCCTAGGACATGTTAACTTCAAGTCTATGAGTAGATTGATGAACATGAACCTGATTCCGAAACACAAAATAAGTAAAGACAAATGTGAGATTTGTGTCCAAGCCAAACTCACTAAAAAGCCATCACCGACCGTACAGAGAACTACGGAACCTCTAGCTTTAATTCACACGGATCTGTGTGATTTAAAATTTGTGCAAACTAGAGGAGGGAAGAAATATTTTGTGACATTCATAGATGATTGTACAAGATATTGCTACGTATATTTACTACGTAGTAAAGACGAAGCTTTGGAGAAATTCAAAGAATACAAACTGGAAGTAGAAAATCAACTTGATAAAAAGATCAAGATGATTCGAAGTGATAGAGGAGGCGAGTATGATGAACCATTCAATGCATTCTGTAGAGCAAACGTCATTATTCATCAAACAACCGCTCCCTACTCACCGGAATCCAACGGAGTTGCGGAACGGAAAAACCGAACTCTAAAGGAAATGATGAATGCAATGTTGCAGGAATCTGGGTTAGCCCAGAACATGTGGGGGGAAGCTATGCTTACCTCAAATTATATCCTGAACAAAATACCGCATAAAGTCACTGGAAAAACTCCATATGAACTTTGGAAGGGTAATGTACCTTCGTACAAATACCTGAAAGTGTGGGGGTGCTTGGCAAAAGTTGCTGTTCCACCTCCGAAAAAGGTCACCATTGGACCTAAGACAGTAGATTGCATTTTCATCGGATATGCTCATAATAGTAGTGCTTATCGGTTTCTGGTATATAAGTCTGATATACCGGATATTCGTGAGAACACAATAATGGAGTCAAGAAACGCTTCATTCTTTGAAAACGTGTTCCCATGTAAAGATAAAGAAAGCATTAAAAGAACTCGTGCTCAACGAGATGCTAACTCCCGCGGGAACGAAGCAAGCGGATCCGGTACTACTATTAATGATGAAGAAGAAGAAGAAGAACAAGGACTTAGACGGAGTAAAAGATCTCGTAAAGAGAAAAATTACGGATCTGAGTTTTTAGTTTCTTTTCTTGCTGAAAATGAACCTAAAACGTTCAAAGAAGCAATGTCTACACCAGACGGTCCTCTTTGGAAGGAAGCCGTTAATAGTGAGATGGACTCAATCTTGCAGAATAATACCTACGAGATAACGGATTTACCGCAAGGGTTTAAAGCCCTAGGTAGCAAATGGATTTTCAAAACGAAGTTGAAAACTGATGGGTCCATTGATAAGTACAAGGCTAGGTTTGTGGTGCAAGGTTTCCGACAAAAAGAAGGTCTGGATTTCTTTGACACCTATTCTTCGGTAACGAGAATAACTTCGATAAGAATGCTTGTAGGCATCGCGGCTTTGAGAAACCTGGAAATACATCAGATGGATGTAAAGACAGCTTTTCTAAACGGAGATTTAGAAGAAGAAATCTATATGAAACAACCTGAAGGGTTTGTCGTTCCAGGACAAGAAGACAAAGTCTGTAGACTGGTGAAATCATTGTATGGACTTAAACAAGCTCCTAAACAATGGCATGAGAAATTTGACAATGTCATGATGTCAAATGGATTCACCATCAATGAGTGTGATAAGTGCATATATTATAAAAGCACTTTACACGGGTACATCTTGCTCTGCTTGTATGTTGATGATATGCTTATTATTGGAAGTAATAAAGACATGATCAATCAGACGAAGAACATGCTAAGCAACAAGTTTGATATGAAAGACATGGGACTTGCAGACGTAATCTTGGGGATTAAAATCATTAGACACTCTGGTGGTCTAATATTATCACAAGAACATTATGCGGAGAAAATCCTTGAGCGGTTTAAGAACTGTTCCAACGGAACTGCAAAAACTCCCGCCGATCCTCAATTGCACTTGACGAAAAATTCAGGCGAAGCGGTTTCACAAGTGGAATACGCAAGAGTTATCGGAAGTCTTATGTACCTGACAAATTGTACAAGACCGGATCTAGCGCACTCGGTAAACGTGCTTAGTCGCTATACGAGTAATCCGGGTCATGCTCATTGGAAGGAAATAACTAAAGTGTTGAACTATTTGCGATACACTAAAAGTTATGGTCTGCACTATGGTAAAGAACCAGCTTTGTTAGAGGGCTATAGTGATGCCAATTGGATTTCAGATTCCAAAAACTCAAAGTCGACAAGTGGTTATGTCTTTACGTTGGGAGGTGCAGTGGTTTCATGGAAATCTTCCAAACAAACTCTCCTGGCTCGATCAACCATGGAATCGGAGTTTATAGCTCTGGATAAAGCAGCTGAAGAAGCAGAGTGGCTTCGAAATTTTTTGGAAGATATCCCGATGTGGGAGAAACCAGTGCCGGCGATACGCGTGAACTGCGATAGTCAGTCAGCGATCTCTCGGGCAATGAATAAACTATACAATGGTAAATCTCGTCATATTCGAAGGCGACACAAGACCATTAGACAATTGATCTCAACGGGTGTACTCGCGGTTGAATACATCAAGTCAGCTGACAACTTGGCAGATCCATTTACGAAAAATCTGTCAAGAGATCAAATTGTAAACTTATCAAGAGGAATGGGTTTAAAGCCTACAAGGGAAGATGATGTTTGATTGAAACCCCACCTATGAGATTGGAGATCCCGAAATCTAGGTTCAAAAGGAAAACGAAATCAAATATTGTAATAGTTGAGCATTGTAATACTATGTATTTACCCAGTTCCTAAAGATAAATAAAACAATGCTTCATGTATTTGTCAAGGTTAAGCGTTTGCTTTTAATGATACCATAGATTTGAAATGTGAAAGAAGTATTACATGATACTTCTAAAAACAATTCTAATGGATGATCACCTAATGAGTGTGAAATGGGGCCGTTTCTAGGAGAATGAAAGAGAGGCTATATTCTCCAAGTTCACTCATGAAACCGGGAATGTTCAAGGCCAAAATGAACACAATAGAGAACTTAAGTTCTACGAGAAAGTGTTGTTGTGCGATGTTTGTTGTCTCGATTTACATCAAAGTCTGGGTGGTTCAAGACATCAAGTTCACCTCCTGGCCGAGTAAGTCCGACAGACATCAAAATGATTGGTTCAAAGCTGAAAAATGCTACCTATCAGATACAGTAACATTTTCGTATACTCTCAAAGGTCTGTCAGGTCTAGTCTTGTTGAGTCTGGTCCTGTAAAGTCCAGTCAAGTCTGCATGGTCAGTTCTTTGACATCGAGTCTGCATATGTTAAGAGTCATTTCTATTCATGTGGGGGATTGTTGGAATTATAATAATACCTTGAGGGGCATTATTAAATTGTATGAGTGAATACAAATGGGGTGGGTAAATATGGCTGCTATGGTTTTATTTTAAGGCATAGAGCTAGGCATAGAGGTGGAAAAATGAGGCCATCTAAGATAATGCCTATGGATTAATTTTATGGAAAAATTAATCACCACCTTCCCCTTTTATTTGTGGTGATCAGAGGATGAGGAAGAAGTGAAGAAAAATCTGAATTGCTCCCATCTCTTCATCTCTTTTGTGTCTTATGATACAAGTTCTTTGAGAAGAAAAAATCACACAAAGTATTTCACAAAAATTCCTTCAATCTCTCAAGAGTAAGTCATGTTTCTTTGAGAGTATCGTAGAGTGATAGTTCGTGTAGAATCGAATTTTGAGTGCTTGCGAAATCGATTAGTAATTGGTTGTATCCTGGGACTCTTGGATCCATGATTCCCGTGGCACTACGGGGGATTCAAAGAGTTAAGGAAAGAGATTGCGATCTCGCCTCCAATTCTCGTTTCCTTAACGTTTATGTATTTTTCATTCCAATTCCCGTGGTGAAGCATATTTTGCTCCTACAATCTTAACTCTTTGAATCTGTTGGTGTTATATAAACATCAAACGGATTGGAAGTGAATCATAAACGTTAAAGCTTGAGTTGCGATTCAAGTCTTTGTGTGGTTTACCGGTTGCGATCGGTTAAACTTCAAGATCAAAACTCAATAGTTTTGTGTCTAAAAATCACTTATATGGCATTTTCTTGAGAGAATTGAAGCCTAAAAAATCATTATAAAAAGTGATTTTTGAATGTGTGGGTTAACAAACACGTCAAAATCAAGTTTGATTGATGTTTGGGATGCATTTTCATGCAATTTGATGGACTTATGGGGTCAGATCGATCGATCCTAAGGTGGATCGATCGATCCCATTGTGTCGGCAGACCGATTTAGGCACAGATCGATCGATCATGAGGTGGATCGATCGATCCTGAGTTGATGAAAAACCTGTTAAACTGACGGCAATGTCGAGATCGATCGATCCGACTTATCGTAGTTAACCAGATCGATCGATCCTAGTCCAGATCGATCGATCTAGTTACAGATCGATCGATCTAGTTCCGGATCGATCGATCCAATTTGGTCACGGCATTTTATGTGTGTCATAGATCGATCGATCCAAGGCAGATCGATCGATCCAAATTGGGTGCAAAACCAGTCAAACTGACGGCAATGTCGAGATCGATCAATCAGAATTGCCGTAGTTAACCAGATCGATCGATCCTAGGCAAGATCGATCGATCTTGCATTTCGATCGGTCGAATTATTCATGGCATTTTGATATAACCACGGATCGATCGATCCAATGGTGGATCGATCGATCCTTATGCATTTCGTGTGGTTTCAACATTTTGATAATGTTCTGATCAAGCTTGCGTGTTTGTTTCAGGAAATGGCCAACGAAATGGTAGATGTCCCTGATGTAGCTGAGGTCGCTGAGACCACCACCAACGGGGCTGAGGCCACCGAAATTCAGTTTGGTACACTTCCACCGGTGAAAGTGACGGTCACAGAACCGATACCAACTGCGGTCGTTGACCAGTATCAAGCGGTGCCAATCCCAACGGCATCGTCAGCGGGTCTTCTTCCGGATAAGTTTAACGGAAGTTCTTTTAAGATGTGGCAGAAGAAGATGTTCTTCTACCTTACAACGCTGAAGTTGAGCCAGTACACCCGTGAGGAGAAGCCTATTCTTCCTGCAGATAACACTGATCCCCGTGCACTTGCGAGTGTACATGCCTGGGAGCACGGTGATTTCCTGTGTAAAGGATATATTCAGAGCCGTCTCTCCGATAAGCTGTACAATGTGTACTGCAATGTCGAAACTTCTAAGGAGTTATGGAACTCTCTTGAAAAGAAGTATCGATCCGAGGATGCTGGGTCTCAGAAATACGCTGTGGCGAAATTTCAAGACTATAAGATGGTGGATTCAAGGCCAGTAATGGAGCAAGTGGAGGAATTGACCAACCTCATCCATGAAATACATGCTGAAGGGATGAAGATATGTGAAACATATCAAGTTGCATGTGTTATAGAAAAGCTCCCTCCCGGCTGGACGGACTTCAAGAACTATCTTAAGCTGAAAAGAAAGTGGATGAGTCTTGAAGATTTGACCGTCAAGCTTCGTATTGAGTCTACGAACAGGAGACAATTGGGAATCGGTGTACAAATTCGCGAACCCGACGCAAATGTTGTAGAGCACCAACCCAAGAAACAGGGGAAGTGGCATAACAAAGGGAAAGGAAAAGTACCTCCCCAGAACCAGCAGAAGTTCAAAAAGAAAACCGGAGACAACTCGCAGAAGTTCACCGGTAAATGCCACCACTGTGGTAAAATTGGCCACAAGTCCTTTGAGTGCTACAGCAAGAAAGCATCAAAGAAGAATGACGGCAAAAATGAGACTAATCTCACCGAGGCCGATATGTGTGCAGTTGTCACTGAGGCTAGTGTTGCCGAGAGCCATCCAAAGACTTGGTGGTTTGATACCGGTGCAACTCGGCACATTTGCTTGGACAGAACGATGTTCTCCACTTACAAGAAGAACAAGAGTGATGAGAAACTCTTTATGGGGAACTCCGCAACCTCGAAGATTGAAGGTTACGGGAAAGTCGTTCTGAAGCTTACTTCTGGACAAGAACTCACGTTGAATAATGTGGTTCATGTGCCGGATATGCGCAAAAACCTAATCTCGGGTTCCCTCATGAGCAAGCATGGATTTACCGTTAAGCTGGAAGATAAGCTTGTAATCTCCAAGTATGGGATGTATTTGGGAAAGGGATTTGTTTGTGATGGTCTTTTCAAAATGTGTGTTGAAGCGGTGATCCGCACTGATGTAACTGAGGCTTCCACCTCGAAGAATAATGAAAAGAAACCAGTTGCTTATGTTGCGGAGTCTTTTAATACGTGGCACGAACGCCTAGGACATGTTAACTTCAAGTCTATGAGTAGATTGATGAACATGAACCTGATTCCGAAACACAAAATAAGTAAAGACAAATGTGAGATTTGTGTCCAAGCCAAACTCACTAAAAAGCCATCACCGACCGTAGAGAGAACTACAGAACCTCTAGCTTTAATTCACACGGATCTGTGTGATTTAAAATTTGTGCAAACTAGAGGAGGGAAGAAATATTTTGTGACATTCATAGATGATTGTACAAGATATTGCTACGTATATTTACTACGTAGTAAAGACGAAGCTTTGGAGAAATTCAAAGAATACAAACTGGAAGTAGAAAATCAACTTGATAAAAAGATCAAGATCATTCGAAGTGATAGAGGAGGCGAGTATGATGAACCATTCAATGCATTCTGTAGAGCAAACGGCATTATTCATCAAACAACCGCTCCCTACTCACCGGAATCCAATGGAGTTGCGGAACGGAAAAACCGAACTCTAAAGGAAATGATGAATGCAATGTTGCAGGAATCTGGGTTAGCCCAGAACATGTGGGGGGAAGCTATGCTTACCTCAAATTATATCCTGAACAAAATACCGCATAAAGTCACTAGAAAAACTCCATATGAACTTTGGAAGGGTAATGTACCTTCGTACAAATACCAGAAAGTGTGGGGGTGCTTGGCAAAAGTTGCTGTTCCACCTCCGAAAAAGGTCACCATCGGACCTAAGACAGTAGATTGCATTTTCATCGGATATGCTCATAATAGTAGTGCTTATCGGTTTCTGGTATATAAGTCTGATATACCAGATATTCGTGAGAACACAATAATGGAGTCAAGAAACGCTTCATTCTTTGAAAACGTGTTCCCATGTAAAGATAAAGAAAGCATTAAAAGAACTCGTGCTCAACGAGATGCTAACTCCCGCGGGAACGAAGCAAGCGGATCCGGTACTACTATTAATGATGAAGAAGAAGAAGAAGAACAAGGACTTAGACGGAGTAAAAGATCTCGTAAAGAGAAAAATTACGGATCTGAGTTCTTAGTTTCTTTTCTTGCTGAAAATGAACCTAAAACGTTCAAAGAAGCAATGTCTACACCAGACGGTCCTCTTTGGAAGGAAGCCGTTAATAGTGAGATGGACTCAATCTTGCAGAATAATACCTACGAGATAACGGATTTACCGCAAGGGTTTAAAGGCCTAGGTAGCAAATGGATTTTCAAAACGAATTTGAAAACCGATGGGTCCATTGATAAGTACAAGGCTAGGCTTGTGGTGCAAGGTTTCCGACAAAAAGAAGGTATGGATTTCTTTGACACCTATTCTCCGGTAATGAGAATAACTTCGATAAGAATGGTGGTAGGCATCGCGGCTTTGAGAAACCTGGAAATACATCAGATGGATGTAAAGACAACTTTTCTAAACGGAGATTTAGAAGAAGAAATCTATATGAAACAACCTGATGGGTTTGTCGTTCCAGGACAAGAAAACAAAGTCTGTAGACTGGTGAAATCATTGTATGGACTTAAACAAGCTCCTAAACAATGGCATGAGAAATTTGACAATGTCATGATGTCAAATGGATTCACCATTAATGAGTGTGATAAGTGCATATATTATAAAAGCACTTTACACGGGTACATCTTGCTCTGCTTGTATGTTGATGATATGCTTATTATTGGAAGTAATAAAGACATGATCAATCAGACGAAGAACATGCTAAGCAACAAGTTTGATATGAAAGACATGGGACTTGCAGATGTAATCTTCGGGATTAAAATCATTAGACACTCTTGTGGTCTAATATTATCACAAGAACATTATGCGGAGAAAATCCTTGAGCGGTTTAAGAACTGTTCCAACGGAACTGCAAAAACTCCCGCCGATCCTCAATTGCACTTGACGAAAAATTCAGGCGAAGCGGTTTCACAAGTGGAATACGCAAGAGTTATCGGAAGTCTTATGTACCTGACAAATTGTACAAGACCGGTCTTATTATAGTGGTGGAGTTCGGTTTTTCCGTTCCGCAACTCCGTTGGATTTGGGTGAGTAGGGAGCGGTTGTTTGATGAATAATGTCGTTTTCTCTACAGAATGCATTGAATGGTTCATCATACTCGCCTCCTCTATCACTTCGAATCATCTTGATCTTTTTATCAAGTTGATTTTCTACTTCCAGTTTGTATTCTTTGAATTTCTCCAAAGCTTCGTCTTTACTACGTAGTAAATATACGTAGCAATATCTTGTACAATCATCTATGAATGTCACAAAATATTTCTTCCCTCCTCTAGTTTGCACAAATTTTAAATCACACAGATCCGTGTGAATTAAAGCTAGAGGTTCCGTAGTTCTCTCTACGGTCGGTGATGGCTTTTTAGTGAGTTTGGCTTGGACACAAATCTCACATTTGTCTTTACTTATTTTGTGTTTCGGAATCAGGTTCATGTTCATCAATCTACTCATAGAGTTGAAGTTAACATGTCCTAGGCGTTCGTGCCACGTATTAAAAGACTCCGCAACATAAGCAACTGGTTTCTTTTCATTATTCTTCGAGGTGGAAGCCTCGGTTACATCAGTGTGGATCACCGCTTCAACACACATTTTGAAAAGACCATCACAAAGAAATCCCTTTCCCAAATACATCCCATACTTGGAGATTACAAGCTTATCCGCTTCCAGCTTAACGGTAAATCCATGCTTGCTCATGAGGGAACCCGAGATTAGGTTTTTGCGCATATCCGGCACATGAACCACATTATTCAACGTGAGTTCTTGTCCAGAAGTAAGCTTCAGAACGACTTTCCCGTAACCTTCAATCTTCGAGGTTGTGGAGTTCCCCATAAAGAGTTTCTCATCACTCTTGTTCTTCTTGTAAGTGGAGAACATCGTTCTGTCCAAGCAAATGTGCCGAGTTGCACCGGTATCAAACCACCAAGTCTTTGGATGGCTCTCGGCAACACTAGCCTCAGTGACAACTGCACACATATCGGCCTCGGTGAGATTAGTCTCATTTTTGCCGTCATTCTTCTTTGATGCTTTCTTGCTGTAGCACTCAAAGGACTTGTGGCCAATTTTACCACAGTTGTGGCATTTACCGGTGAACTTCTGCGTGTTCTCTCCGGTTTTCTTTTTGAACTTCTGCTGGTTCTGGGGAGGTACTTTTCCTTTCCCTTTGTTCTGCCACTTCCCCTGTTTCTTGGGTTGGTGCTCTATAACATTTGCGTCGGGTTCGCGAATTTGCACACCGATTCCCAATTGTCTCCTGTTCGTAGACTCAATACGAAGCTTGACGGTTAAATCTTCAAGACTCATCCACTTTCTTTTCAGCTTAAGATAGTTCTTGAAGTCCGTCCAACCGGGAGGGAGCTTTTCTATAACACATGCAACTTGATATGTTTCACATATCTTCATCCCTTCAGCATGTATTTCATGGATGAGGTTGGTCAATTCCTCCACTTGCTCCATTAGTGGCCTTGAATCCACCATCTTATAGTCTTGAAATTTCGCCACAGCGTATTTCTGAGACCCAGCATCCTCGGATCGATACTTCTTTTCAAGAGAGTTCCATAACTCCTTAGAAGTTTCGACATTGCAGTACACATTGTACAGCTGATCGGAGAGACGGCTCTGAATATATCCTTTACATAGGAAATCACCGTGCTCCCAGGCATGTACACTCGCAAGTGCACGGGGATCAGTGTTATCCGCGGGAAGAATAGGCTTCTCCTCACGGGTGTACTGGCTCAACTTCAGCGTTGTAAGGTAGAAGAACATCTTCTTCTGCCACATCTTAAAAGAACTTCCGTCAAACTTGTCCGGAAGAAGACCCGCTGACGATGCCGTTGGGATTGGCACCGCTTGATACTGGTCAACGACCGCAGTTGGTATCGGTTCTGTGACCGTCACTTTCACCGGTGGAAGTGTACCAAACTGAATTTTGGTGGCCTCAGCCCCGTTGGTGGTGGTCTCAGCGACCTCAGGTACATCAGGGACATTCAACGTTTCGTTGGTCATTTCCTGAAACAAACACACAAGCTTGATCAGAAAAGTATTAAATAAATTTAAAACACAAAACCACCCGAAATGTATTAGGATCAACAGATCTCGTTTAGTCTCGCAAGACCGCTAACAACTGTGCGATCGGTTGTCACAATCGGTTGCAAACCGATCCGACCAATTACGATCGGTTTAAACGATCGGTTGCTGACTGATCAGAATGACATTGCCGTCAGTTTGACTGGTTTTGCGATCGGTTTTCACGATCGGTTGCAGACCGATCTGACCACTTTTGATCGGTTTACACGATTGGTTGCAGACCGATCTGACCACTTTTGATCGGTTTACACAATCGGTTTCAAACCGATCGTAGCACTTGCGATTGGTTTACGCGATCGGTTGCAAACCGATCAGGATGCAATTACCGTCAGTTTGACTGGTTTTGCGATCGGTTTACACGATCGGTTGCAAACCGATCAAACCATCAAACACCAAGCAAACTTGACTTTGGACGCGTTGGACATTCCAAATACTCAAAAATTTACTTTTCAAACATTTTGTAGGCTTCAATTCTCTCAAGAAAAGCCACAGAAGTGTTTTTTGATATAAAACTTTCGAGACTCGCAAGCTCTCGAGTTTTGATCTTAAAGTTTAACCGATCGCAACCGGTAAACCACACAAAGACTTGAATCGCAACTCAAGCTTTAACGTTTATGATTCACTTCCAATCCGTTTGATGTTTATATAACACCAACGGATTCAAAGAGTTAAGATTGTAGGAGCAAAATATGCTTCACCACGGGAATTGGAATGAAAAATACATAAACGTTAAGGAAACGAGAATTGGAGGCGAGATCGCAATCTCTTTCCTTAACTCTTTGAATCCCCCGTAGTGCCACGGGAATCATGGATCCAAGAGTCCCAGGATACAACCAATTACTAATCGATTTCGCAAGCACTCAAAATTCGATTCTACACGAACTATCACTCTACGATACTCTCAAAGAAACATGACTTACTCTTGAGAGATTGAAGGAATTTTTGTGAAATACTTTGTGTGATTTTTTCTTCTCAAAGAACTTGTATCATAAGACACAAAAGAGATGAAGAGATGGGAGCAATTCAGATTTTTCTTCACTTCTTCCTCATCCTCCGATCACCACAAATAAAAGGGGAAGGTGGTGATTAATTTTTCCATAAAATTAATCCATAGGCATTATCTTAGATGGCCTCATTTTTCCACCTCTATGCCTAGCTCTATGCCTTAAAATAAAACCATAGCAGCCATATTTACCCACCCCATTTGTATTCACTCATACAATTTAATAATGCCCCTCAAGGTATTATTATAATTCCAACAATCCCCCACATGAATAGAAATGACTCTTAACATATGCAGACTCGATGTCAAAGAACTGACCATGCAGACTTGACTGGACTTTACAGGACCAGACTCAACAAGACTAGACCTGACAGACCTTTGAGAGTATACGAAAATGTTACTGTATCTGATAGGTAGCATTTTTCAGTTTTGAACCAATCATTTTGATGTCTGTCGGACTTACTCGGCCAGGAGGTGAACTTGATGTCTTGAACCACCCAGACGTTGATGTAAATCGAGACAACAAACATCGCACAACAACACTTTCTCGTAGAACTTAAGTTCTCTATTGTGTTCATTTTGGCCTTGAACATTCCCGGTTTCATGAGTGAACTTGGAGAATATAGCCTCTCTTTCATTCTCCTAGAAACGGCCACATTTCACACTCATTAGGTGATCATCCATTAGAATTGTTTTTAGAAGTATCATGTAATACTTCTTTCACATTTCAAATCTATGGTATCATTAAAAGCAAACGCTTAACCTTGACAAATACATGAAGCATTGTTTTATTTATCTTTAGGAACTTGGTAAATACATAGTATTACAATGCTCAACTATTACAATATTTGATTTCGTTTTCCCTTTGAACCTAGATTTCGGGATCTCCAATCTCATAGGTGGGGTTTCAATCAAACATCATCTTCCCTTGTAGGCTTTAAACCCATTCCTCTTGATAAGTTTACAATTTGATCTCTTGACAGATTTTTCGTAAATGGATCTGCCAAGTTGTCAGCTGACTTGATGTATTCAACCGCGAGTACACCCGTTGAGATCAATTGTCTAATGGTCTTGTGTCGCCTTCGAATATGACGAGATTTACCATTGTATAGTTTATTCATTGCCCGAGAGATCGCTGACTGACTATCGCAGTTCACGCGTATCGCCGGCACTGGTTTCTCCCACATCGGGATATCTTCCAAAAAATTTCGAAGCCACTCTGCTTCTTCAGCTGCTTTATCCAGAGCTATAAACTCCGATTCCATGGTTGATCGAGCCAGGAGAGTTTGTTTGGAAGATTTCCATGAAACCGCTGCACCTCCCAACGTAAAGACATAACCACTTGTCGACTTTGAGTTTTTGGAATCTGAAATCCAATTGGCATCACTATAGCCCTCTAACAAAGCTGGTTCTTTACCATAGTGCAGACCATAACTTTTAGTGTATCGCAAATAGTTCAACACTCTAGTTATTGCCTTCCAATGAGCATGACCCGGATTACTCGTATAGCGACTAAGCACGTTTACCGAGTGCGCTAGATCCGGTCTTGTACAATTTGTCAGGTACATAAGACTTCCGATAACTCTTGCGTATTCCACTTGTGAAACCGCTTCGCCTGAATTTTTCGTCAAGTGCAATTGAGGATCGGCGGGAGTTTTTGCAGTTCCGTTGGAACAGTTCTTAAACCGCTCAAGGATTTTCTCCGCATAATGTTCTTGTGATAATATTAGACCACCAGAGTGTCTAATGATTTTAATTCCCAAGATTACATCTGCAAGTCCCATGTCTTTCATATCAAACTTGTTGCTTAGCATGTTCTTCGTCTGATTGATCATGTCTTTATTACTTCCAATAATAAGCATATCATCAACATACAAGCAGAGCAAGATGTACCCGTGTAAAGTGCTTTTATAATATATGCACTTATCACACTCATTGATGGTGAATCCATTTGACATCATGACATTGTCAAATTTCTCATGCCATTGTTTAGGAGCTTGTTTAAGTCCATACAGTGATTTCACCAGTCTACAGACTTTGTCTTCTTGTCCTGGAACGACAAACCCTTCAGGTTGTTTCATATAGATTTCTTCTTCTAAATCTCCGTTTAGAAAAGCTGTCTTTACATCCATCTGATGTATTTCCAGGTTTCTCAAAGCCGCGATGCCTACCAGCATTCTTATCGAAGTTATTCTCGTCACCGGAGAATAGGTGTCAAAGAAATCCAGACCTTCTTTTTGTCGGAAACCTTGCACCACAAGCCTAGCCTTGTACTTATCAATGGATCCATTGGTTTTCAACTTTGTTTTGAAAATCCACTTATTACCTAGGGCTTTAAACCCTTGCGGTAATTTCGTTAACTCATAAGTATTATTCTGAAGAATTGAGTCCATCTCACTATTAACGGCTTCCTTCCAAAGAGGACCGTCTGGTGTAGACATTGCTTCTTTGAACGTTTTAGGTTCATTTTCTGCAAGAAAAGAAACTAAGAACTCAGATCCGTAATTTTTCTCTTTACGAGATCTTTTACTCCGTCTAAGTCCTTGTTCTTCTTCTTCTTCTTCATCATTAATAGTAGTACTGGATCCGCTTGCTTCGTTCCCGCGGGAGTTAGCATCTCGTTGATCACGAGTTCTTTTAATGCTTTCTTTATCTTTACATGGGAACACGTTTTCAAAGAATGAAGCGTTTCTTGACTCCATTATTGTGTTCTCACGAATATCCGGTATATCAGACTTATATACCAGAAACCGATAAGCACTACTATTATGAGCATATCCGATGAAAATGCAATCTACCGTCTTAGGTCCGATGGTGACCTTTTTCGGAGGTGGAACAGCAACTTTTGCCAAGCACCCCCACACTTTCAGGTATTTGTACGAAGGTACATTACCCTTCCAAAGTTCATTTGGAGTTTTTCCAGTGACTTTATGCGGTATTTTGTTCAGGATATAATTTGAGGTAAGCAGAGCTTCCCCCCCCCCCCACATGTTCTGGGCTAACCCAGATTCCTGCAACATTGCATTCATCATTTCCTTTAGAGTTCGGTTTTTCCGTTCTGCAACTCCGTTGGATTCCGGTTAGTAGGGAGCGGTTGTTTGATGAATAATGCCGTTTGCTCTACAGAATGCATTGAATGGTTCATCATACTCGCCTCCTCTATCACTTCGAATCATCTTGATCTTTTTATCAAGTTGATTTTCTACTTCCAGTTTGTATTCTTTGAATTTCTCCAAAGCTTCGTCTTTACTACGTAGTAAATATACGTAGAAATATCTTGTACAATCATCTATGAATGTCACAAAATATTTCTTCCCTCCTCTAGTTTGCACAAATTTTAAATCACACAGATCCGTGTGAATTAAAGCTAGAGGTTCCGTAGTTCTCTCTACGGTCGGTGATGGCTTTTTAGTGAGTTTGGCTTGGACACAAATCTCACATTTGTCTTTACTTATTTTGTGTTTCGGAATCAGGTTCATGTTCATCAATCTACTCATAGACTTGAAGTTAACATGTCCTAGGCGTTCGTGCCACGTATTAAAAGACTCCACAACATAAGCAACTGGTTTCTTTTCATTATTCTTCGAGGTGGAAGCCTCGGTTACATCAGTGCGGATCACCGCTTCAACACACATTTTGAAAAGACCATCACAAACAAATCCCTTTCCCAAATACATCCCATACTTGGAGATTACAAGCTTATCCGCTTCCAGCTTAACGGTAAATCCATGCTTGCTCATGAGGGAACCCGAGATTAGGTTTTTGCGCATATCCGGCACATGAACCACATTATTCAACGTGAGTTCTTGTCCAGAAGTAAGCTTCAGAACGACTTTCCCGTAACCTTCAATCTTCGAGGCTGCGGAGTTCCCCATAAAGAGTTTCTCATCACTCTTGTTCTTCTTGTAAGTGGAGAACATCGTTCTGTCCAAGCAAATGTGCCGAGTTGCACCGGTATCAAACCACCAAGTCTTTGGATGGCTCTCGGCAACACTAGCCTCAGTGACAACTGCACACATATCGGCCTCGGTGAGATTAGTCTCATTTTTGCCGTCATTCTTCTTTGATGCTTTCTTGCTGTAGCACTCAAAGGACTTGTGGCCAATTTTACCACAGTGGTGGCATTTACCGGTGAACTTCTGCGAGTTGTCTCCGGTTTTCTTTTTGAACTTCTGCTGGTTCTGGGGAGGTACTTTTCCTTTCCCTTTGTTATGCCACTTCCCCTGTTTCTTGGGTTGGTGCTCTACAACATTTGCGTCGGGTTCGTGAATTTGCAAACCGATTCCCAATTGTCTCCTGTTCGTAGACTCAATACGAAGCTTGACGGTCAAATCTTCAAGACTCATCCACTTTCTTTTCAGCTTAAGATAGTTCTTGAAGTCCGTCCAGCCGGGAGGGAGCTTTTCTATAACACATGCAACTTGATATGTTTCACATATCTTCATCCGTTCAGCATGTATTTCATGGATGAGGTTGGTCAATTCCTCCACTTGCTCCATTAGTGGCCTTGAATCCACCATCTTATAGTCTTGAAATTTCGCCACAGCGTATTTCTGAGACCCAGCATCTTCGGATCGATACTTCTTTTCAAGAGAGTTCCATAACTCCTTAGAAGTTTCGACATTGCAGTACACATTGTACAGCTGATCGGAGAGACGGCTCTGAATATATCCTTTACACAGGAAATCACCGTGCTCCCAGGCATGTACACTCGCAAGTGCACGGGGATCAGTGTTATCTGCAGGAAGAATAGGCTTCTCCTCACGGGTGTACTGGCTCAACTTCAGCGTTGTAAGGTAGAAGAACATCTTCTTCTGCCACATCTTAAAAGAACTTCCGTCAAACTTATCCGGAAGAAGACCCGCTGACGATGCCGTTGGGATTGGCACCGCTTGATACTGGTCAACGACCGCAGTTGGTATCGGTTCTGCGACCGTCACTTTCACCGGTGGAAGTGTACCAAACTGAATTTCGGTGGCCTCAGCCCCGTTGGTGGTGGTCTCAGCGACCTCAGCTACATCAGGGACATCTACCATTTCGTTGGCCATTTCCTGAAACAAACACGCAAGCTTGATCAGAACATTATCAAAATGTTGAAACCACACGAAATGCATAAGGATAGATCGATCCACCATTAGATCGATCGATCCGTGGTTATATCAAAATGCCATGAATAATTCGACCGATCGAAATGCAAGATCGATCGATCTTGCCTAGGATCGATCGATCTGGTTAACTACGGCAATTCTGATTGATCGATCTCGACATTGCCGTCAGTTTGACTGGTTTTGCACCCAATTTGGATCGATCGATCTGCCTTGGATCGATCGATCTATGACACTCATAAAATGCCGTGACCAAATTGGATCGATCGATCCGGAACTAGATCGATCGATCTGTAACTAGATCGATCGATCTGGACTAGGATCGATCGATCTGGTTAACTACGACAAGTCGGATCGATCGATCTCGACATTGCCGTCAGTTTAACAGGTTTTTCATCAACTCAGGATCGATCGATCCACCTCAGGATCGATCGATCTGTGCCTAAATCGGTCTGCCGACACAATGGGATCGATCGATCCACCTTAGGATCGATCGATCTGACCCCATAAGTCCATCAAATTGCATGAAAATGCATCCCAAACATCAATTAAACTTGATTTTGACGTGTTTGTTAACTCACACATTCAAAAATCACTTTTTATAATGATTTTTTAGGCTTCAATTCTCTCAAGAAAATGCCATATAAGTGATTTTTAGACACAAAACTATTGAGTTTTGATCTTGAAGTTTAACCGATCGCAACCGGTAAACCACACAAAGACTTGAATCGCAACTCAAGCTTTAACGTTTATGATTCACTTCCAATCCGTTTGATGTTTATATTACACCAATGGATTCAAAGAGTTAAGATTGTAGGATTCAGTTTGGTACACTTCCACCGGTGAAAGTGACGGTCACAGAACCAATACCAACTGCGGTCGTTGACCAGTATCAAGCGGTGCCAATCCCAACGGCATCGTCAGCGGGTCTTCTTCCGGATAAGTTTGACGGAAGTTCTTTTAAGATGTGGCAGAAGAAGATGTTCTTCTACCTTACAACGCTGAAGTTAAGCCAGTACACCCGTGAGGAGAAGCCTATTCTTCCTGCAGATAACACTGGTCCCCGTGCACTTGCGAGTGTACATGCCTGGGAGCACGGTGATTTCCTGTGTAAAGGATATATTCAGAGTCGTCTCTCCGATCAGCTGTACAATGTGTACTGCAATGTCGAAACTTCTAAGGAGTTATGGAACTCTCTTGAAAAGAAGTATCGATCCGAGGATGCTGGGTCTCAGAAATACGCTGTGGCGAAATTTCAAGACTATAAAATGGTGGATTCAAGGCCACTAATGGAGCAAGTGGAGGAATTGACCAACCTCATCCATGAAATACATGCTGAAGGGATGAAGATATGTGAAACATATCAAGTTGCATGTGTTATAGAAAAGCTCCCTCCCGGCTGGACGGACTTCAAGAACTATCTTAAGCTGAAAAGAAAGTGGATGAGTCTTGAAGATTTGACCGTCAAGCTTCGTATTGAGTCTACGAACAGGAGACAATTGGGAATCGGTGTGCAAATTGACGAACCCGACGCAAATGTTGTAGAGCACCAACCCAAGAAACAGGGGAAGTGGCAGAACAAAGGGAAAGGAAAAGTACCGCCCCAGAACCAGCAGAAGTTCAAAAAGAAAACCGGAGAGAACTCGCAGAAGTTCACCGGTAAATGCCACAACTGTGGTAAAATTGGCCACAAGTCCTTTGAGTGCTACAGCAAGAAAGCATCAAAGAAGAATGACGGCAAAAATGAGACTAATCTCACCGAGGCCGATATGTGTGCAGTTGTCACTGAGGCTAGTGTTGCCGAGAGCCATCCAAAGACTTGGTGGTTTGATACCGGTGCAACTCGGCACATTTGCTTGGGCAGAACGATGTTCTCCACTTACAAGAAGAACAAGAGTGATGAGAAACTCTTTATGGGGAACTCCGCAGCCTCGAAGATTGAAGGTTACGGGAAAGTCGTTCTGAAGCTTACTTCTGGACAAGAACTCACGTTGAATAATGTGGTTCATGTGCCGGATATGCGCAAAAACCTAATCTCGGGTTCCCTCATGAGCAAGCATGGATTTACCGTTAAGCTGGAAGCGGATAAGCTTGTAATCTCCAAGTATGGGATGTATTTGGGAAAGGGATTTGTTTGTGATGGTCTTTTCAAAATGTGTGTTGAAGCGGTGATCCGCACTGATGTAACCGAGGCTTCCACCTCGAAGAATAATGAAAAGAAACCAGTTGCTTATGTTGTGGAGTCTTTTAATACGTGGCACGAACGCCTAGGACATGTTAACTTCAAGTCTATGAGTAGATTGATGAACATGAACCTGATTCCGAAACACAAAATAAGTAAAGACAAATGTGAGATTTGTGTCCAAGCCAAACTCACTAAAAAGCCATCACCGACCGTAGAGAGAACTACGGAACCTCTAGCTTTAATTCACACGGATCTGTGTGATTTAAGATTTGTGCAAACTAGAGGAGGGAAGAAATATTTTGTGACATTCATAGATGATTGTACAAGATATTGCTACGTATATTTACTACGTAGTAAAGACGAAGCTTTGGAGAAATTCAAAGAATACAAACTGGAAGTAGAAAATCAACTTGATAAAAAGATCAAGATGATTCGAAGTGATAGAGGAGGCGAGTATGATGAACCATTCAATGCATTCTGTAGAGTAAACGTCATTATTCATCAGACAACCGCTCCCTACTCACCCGAATCCAACGGAGTTGCAGAACGGAAAAACCGAACTCTTAAGGAAATGATGAATGCAATGTTGCAGGAATCTGGGTTAGCCCAGAACATGTGGGGGGAGCTCTGCTTACCTCAAATTATATCCTGAACAAAATACCGCATAAAGTCACTGGAAAAACTCCATATGAACTTTGGAAGGGTAATGTATCTTCGTACAAATACCTGAAAGTGTGGGGGTGCTTGGCAAAAGTTGCTGTACCACCTCCGAAAAAGGTCACCATCGGACCTAAGACGGTAGATTGTATTTTCATCAGATATGCTCATAATAGTAGTGTTTATCGGTTTCTGGTACATAAGTCTGATATACCGGATATTCGTGAGAACACAATAATGGAGTCAAGAAACGCTTCATTCTTTGAAAACGTGTTCCCATGTAAAGATAAAGAAAGCATTAAAAGAACTCGTGATCAACGAGATGCTAACTCCCGCGGGAACGAAGCAAGCGGATCCAGTACTACTATTAATAATGAAGAAGAAGAAGAAGAACAAGGGCTTAGACGGAGTAAAAGATCTCGTAAAGAGAAAAATTACGGATCTGAGTTCTTAGTTTCTTTTCTTGCTGAAAATGAACCTAAAACGTTCAAAGAAGGAATGTATACACCATACGGTCCTCTTTGGAAGGAAGCCGTTAACAGTGAGATGGACTCAATCTTGCAGAATAATACCTACGAGATAACGGATTTACTGCAAGGGTTTAAAGCCTTACGTAGCAAATGGATTTTCAAAACGAAGTTGAAAACCGATGGGTCCATTGATAAGTACAAGGCTAGGCTTGTGGTGCAAGATTTCCGGCAAAAAGAAGGCTTGGATTTCTTTGACACCTATTCTCCGGTAACGAGAATAACTTCGATAAGAATGCTGGTAGGCATCGCGGCTTTGAGAAACCTGGAAATACATCAGATGGATGTAAAGACAGCTTTTCTAAACGGAGATTTAGAAGAAGAAATCTATATGAAACAACCTGAAGGGTTTGTCGTTCCAGGACAAGAAGACAAAGTCTGTAGACTGGTGAAATCATTGTATGGACTTAAACAAGCTCCTAAACAATGGCATGAGAAATTTGACAATGTCATGATGTCAAATGGATTCACCATCAATGAGTGTGATAAGTGCATATATTATAAAAGCACTTTACACGGGTACATCTTGCTCTGCTTGTATGTTGATGATATGCTTATTATTGGAAGTAATAAAGACATGATCAATCAGACGAAGAACATGCTAAGCAACAAGTTTGATATGAAAGACATGGGACTTGCAGATGTAATCTTGGGGATTAAAATCATTAGACACTCTGGTGGTCTAATATTATCACAAGAACATTATGCGGAGAAAATTCTTGAGCGGTTTAAGAACTGTTCCAAAGGAACTGCAAAAACTCCCGCCGATCCTCAATTGCACTTGACGAAAAATTCAGGCGAAGCGGTTTCACAAGTGGAATACGCAAGAGTTATCGGAAGTCTTATGTACCTGACAAATTGTACAAGACCGGATCTAGCGCACTCGGTAAACGTGCTTAGTCGCTATACGAGTAATCTGGGTCATTCTCATTGGAAGGCAATAACTAGAGTGTTGAACTATTTGCGATACACTAAAAGTTATGGTCTGCACTACGGTAAAGAACCAGCTTTGTTAGAGGGCTATAGTGATGCCGATTGGATTTCAAATTCCAAAAACTCAAAGTCGACAAGTGGTTATGTCTTTACGTTGGGAGGTGCAGCGGTTTCATGGAAATCGTCCAAACAAACTCTCCTGGCTCGATCAACCATGGAATCAGAGTTTATAGCTCTGGATAAAGCAGCTGAAGAAGCAGAGTGGCTTCGAATTTTTTTGGAAGATATCCCGATGTGGGAGAAACCAGTGCCGGCGATACGCGTGAACTGCGATAGTCAGTCGGCGATCTCCCGGGCAATGAATAAACTATACAATGGTAAATCTTGTCATATTCGAAGGCGACACAAGACCATTAGACAATTGATCTCAACGGGTGTACTCGCGGTTGAATACATCAAGTCAGCTGACAACTTGGCAGATCCATTTACGAAAAAACTGTCAAGAGATCAAATTGTAAACTTATCAAGAGGAATGGGTTTAAAGCCTACAAGGGAAGATGATGTTTGATTGAAACCCCACCTATGAGATTGGAGATCCCGAAATCTAGGTTCAAAGGGAAAACGAAATCAAATATTGTAATAGTTGAGCATTGTAATACTATGTATTTACCCAGTTCCTAAAGATAAATAAAACAATGCTTCATGTATTTGTCAAGGTTAAGCGTTTGCTTTTAATGATACCATAGATTTGAAATGTGAAAGAAGTATTACATGAGACTTCTAAAAACAATTCTAATGGATGATCACCTAATGAGTGTGAAATGGGGCCGTTTCTAGGAGAATGAAAGAGAGGCTATATTCTCCAAGTTCACTCATGAAACCGGGAATGTTCAAGGCCAAAATGAACACAATAGAGAACTTAAGTTCTACGAGAAAGTGTTGTTGTGCGATGTTTGTTGTCTCGATTTACATCAAAGTCTGGGTGGTTCAAGACATCAAGTTCACCTCCTGGCCGAGTAAGTCCGACAGACATCAAAATGATTGGTTCAAAGCTGAAAAATGCTACCTATCAAATACAGTAACATTTTCGTATACTCTCAAAGGTCTGTCAGGTCTAGTCTTGTTGAGTCTGGTCCTGTAAAGTCCAGTCAAGTCTGCATGGTCAGTTCTTTGACATCGAGTCTACATATGTTAAGAGTCATTTCTATTCATGTGGGGGATTGTTGGAATTATAATAATACCTTGAGGGGCATTATTAAATTGTATGAGTGAATACAAATGGGGTGGGTAAATATGGCTGCTATGGTTTTATTTTAAGGTATAGAGCTAGGCATAGAGGTGGAAAAATGAGGCCATCTAAGATAATGCCTATGGATTAATTTTATGGAAAAATTAATCACCACCTTCCCCTTTTATTTGTGGTGATCGGAGGATGAGGAAGAAGTGAAGAAAAATCTGAATTGCTCCCATCTCTTCATCTCTTTTGTGTCTTATGATACAAGTTCTTTGAGAAGAAAAAATCACACAAAGTATTTCACAAAAATTCCTTCAATCTCTCAAGAGAAATGGCCAACAAAATGGTAGATGTCCCTGATGTAGCTGAGGTCGCTGAGACCACCACCAACGGGGCTGAGGCCACCGAAATTCAGTTTGGTACACTTCCACCGGTGAAAGTGACGGTCACAGAACCGATACCAACTGCGGTCGTTGACCAGTATCAAGCGGTGCCAATCCCAACGGCATCGTCAGCGGGTCTTCTTCCGGACAAGTTTGACGGAAGTTCTTTTAAGATGTGGCAGAAGAAGATGTTCTTCTACCTTACAACGCTGAAGTTGAGCCAGTACACCCGTGAGGAGAAGCCTATTCTTCCCGCGGATAACACTGATCCCCGTGCACTTGCGAGTGTACATGCCTGGGAGCACGGTGATTTCCTGTGTAAAGGATATATTCAGAGCCGTCTCTCCGATCAGCTGTACAATGTGTACTGCAATGTCGAAACTTCTAAGGAGTTATGGAACTCTCTTGAAAAGAAGTATCGATCCGAGGATGCTGGGTCTCAGAAATACGCTGTGGCGAAATTTCAAGACTATAAAATGGTGGATTCAAGGCTACTAATGGAGCAAGTGGAGGAATTGACCAACCTCATCCATGAAATACATGCTGAAGGGATGAAGATATGTGAAACATATCAAGTTGCATGTGTTATAGAAAAGCTCCCTCCCGGCTGGACGGACTTCAAGAACTATCTTAAGCTGAAAAGAAAGTGGATGAGTCTTGAAGATTTGACCGTCAAGCTTCGTATTGAGTCTAAGAACAGGAGACAATTGGGAATCGGTGTGCAAATTCGCGAACCCGACGCAAATGTTGTAGAGCACCAACCCAAGAAACAGGGGAAGTGGCAGAACAAAGGGAAAGGAAAAGTACCGCCCCAGAACCAGCAGAAGTTCAAAAAGAAAACCGGAGAGAACACGCAGAAGTTCACCGGTAAATGCCACAACTGTGGTAAAATTGGCCACAAGTCCTTTGAGTGCTACAGCAAGAAAGCATCAAAGAAGAATGACGGCAAAAATGAGACTAATCTCACCGAGGCCGATATGTGTGCAGTTGTCACTGAGGCTAGTGTTGCCGAGAGCCATCCAAAGACTTGGTGGTTTGATACCGGTGCAACTCGGCACATTTGCTTGGACAGAACGATGTTCTCCACTTACAAGAAGAACAAGAGTGATGAGAAACTCTTTATGGGGAACTCCGCAACCTCGATGATTGAAGGTTACGGGAAAGTCGTTCTGAAGCTTACTTCTGGACAAGAACTCACGTTGAATAATGTGGTTCATGTGCCGGATATGCGCAAAAACCTAATCTCGGGTTCCCTCATGAGCAAGCATGGATTTACCGTTAAGCTGGAAGCGGATAAGCTTGTAATCTCCAAGTATGGGATGTATTTGGGAAAGGAATTTGTTTGTGATGGTCTTTTCAAAATGTGTGTTGAAGCGGTGATCCGCACTGATGTAACCGAGGCTTCCACCTCGAAGAATAATGAAAAGAAACCAGTTGCTTATGTTGCGGAGTCTTTTAATACGTGGCACGAACGCCTAGGACATGTTAACTTCAAGTCTATGAGTAGATTGATGAACATGAACCTGATTCCGAAACACAAAATAAGTAAAGACAAATGTGAGATTTGTGTCCAAGCCAAACTCACTAAAAAGCCATCACCGACCGTAGAGAGAACTACGGAACCTCTAGCTTTAATTCACACGGATCTGTGTGATTTAAAATTTGTGCAAACTAGAGGAGGGAAGAAATATTTTGTGACATTCATAGATGATTGTACAAGATATTGCTACGTATATTTACTACGTAGTAAAGACGAAGCTTTGGAGAAATTCAAAGAATACAAACTGGAAGTAGAAAATCAACTTGATAAAAAGATCAAGATGATTAGAAGTGATAGAGGAGGCGATTATGATGAACCATTCAATGCATTATGTAGAGCAAACGGCATTATTCATCAAACAACCGCTCCCTACTCACCGGAATCCAACGGAGTTGCGGAACGGAAAAACCGAACTCTAAAGGAAATGATGAATGCAATGTTGCAGGAATCTGGGTTAGCCCAGAACATGTGGGGGGAAGCTATGCTTACCTCAAATTATATCCTGAACAAAATACCGCATAAATTCACTGGAAAAACTCCATATGAACTTTGGAAGGGTAATGTACCTTCGTACAAATACCTGAAAGTGTGGGGGTGCTTGGCAAAAGTTGCTGTTCCACCTCCGAAAAAGGTCACCATCGGACCTAAGACAGTAGATTGCATTTTCATCGGATATGCTCATAATAGTAGTGCTTATCGGTTTCTGGTATATGTCTGATATACCAGATATTCGTGAGAACACAATAATGGAGTCAAGAAACGCTTCATTCTTTGAAAACGTGTTCCCATGTAAAGATAAAGAAAGCATTAAAAGAACTCGTGCTCAACGAGATGCTAACTCCCGCGGGAACGAAGCAAGCGGATCCGGTACTACTATTAATGATGAAGAAGAAGAAGAAGAACAAGGACTTAGACGGAGTAAAAGATCTCGTAAAGAGAAAAATTACGGATCTGAGTTCTTAGTTTCTTTTCTTGCTGAAAATGAACCTAAAACGTTCAAAGAAGCAATGTCTACACCAGACGGTCCTCTTTGGAAGGAAGCCGTTAATAGTGAGATGGACTCAATCTTGCAGAATAATACCTACGAGATAACGGATTTACCGCAAGGGTTTAAAGCCCTAGGTAGCAAATGGATTTTCAAAACGAAGTTGAAAACCGATGGGTCCATTGATAAGTACAAGGCTAGGCTTGTGGTGCAAGGTTTCCGACAAAAAGAAGGTCTGGATTTCTTTGACACCTATTCTCCGGTAACGAGAATAACTTCGATAAGAATGCTGGTAGGCATCGCGGCTTTGAGAAACCTGGAAATACATCAGATGGATGTAAAGACAGCTTTTCTAAACGGAGATTTAGAAGAAGAAATCTATATGAAACAACCTGAAGGGTTTGTCGTTCCAGGACAAGAAGACAAAGTCTGTAGACTGGTGAAATCATTGTATGGACTTAAACAAGCTCCTAAACAATGGCATGAGAAATTTGACAATGTCATGATGTCAAATGGATTCACCATCAATGAGTGTGATAAGTGCATATATTATAAAAGCACTTTACACGGGTACATCTTGCTCTGTTTGTATGTTGATGATATGCTTATTATTGGAAGTAATAAAGACATGATCAATCAGACGAAGAACGTGCTAAGCAACAAGTTTGATATGAAAGACATGGGACTTGCAGATGTAATCTTGGGGATTAAAATCATTAGACACTCTGGTGGTCTAATATTATCACAAGAACATTATGCGGAGAAAATCCTTGAGCGGTTTAAGAACTGTTCCAACGGAACTGCAAAAACTCCCGCCGATCCTCAATTGCACTTGACGAAAAATTTAGGCGAAGCGGTTTCACAAGTGGAATACGCAAGAGTTATCGGAAGTCTTATATACCTGACAAATTGTACAAGACCGGATCTAGCGCACTCGGTAAACGTGCTTAGTCGCTATACGAGTAATCCGGGTCATGCTCATTGGAAGGAAATAACTAGAGTGTTGAACTATTTGCGATACACTAAAAGTTATGGTCTGCACTACGGTAAAGAACCAGCTTTGTTAGAGGGCTATAGTGATGCCAATTGGATTTCAGATTCCAAAAACTCAAAGTCGGCAAGTGGTTATGTCTTTACGTTGGGAGGTGCAGCGGTTTCATGGAAATCTTCCAAACAAACTCTCCTGGCTCGATCAACCATGGAATCGGAGTTTATAGCTCTGGATAAAGCAGCTGAAGAAGCAGAGTGGCTTCGAAATTTTTTGGAAGATATCCCGATGTGGGAGAAACCAGTGCCGGCGATACGCGTGAACTGCGATAGTCAGTCAGCGATCTCTCGGGCAATGAATAAACTATACAATGGTAAATCTCGTCATATTCGAAGGCGACACAAGACCATTAGACAATTGATCTCAACAGGTGTACTCGCGGTTGAATACATCAAGTCAGCTGACAACTTGGCAGATCCATTTACGAAAAATCTGTCAAGAGATCAAATTGTAAACTTATCAAGAGGAATGGGTTTAAAGCCTACAAGGGAAGATGATGTTTGATTGAAACCCCACCTATGAGATTGGAGATCCCGAAATCTAGGTTCAAAGGGAAAACGAAATCAAATATTGTAATAGTTGAGCATTGTAATACTATGTATTTACCCAGTTCCTAAAGATAAATAAAACAATGCTTCATGTATTTGTCAAGGTTAAGCGTTTGCTTTTAATGATACCATAGATTTGAAATGTGAAAGAAGTATTACATGATACTTCTAAAAACAATTCTAATGGATGATCACCTAATGAGTGTGAAATGGGGCCGTTTCTAGGAGAATGAAAGAGAGGCTATATTCTCCAAGTTCACTCATGAAACCGGGAATGTTCAAGGCCAAAATGAACACAATAGAGAACTTAAGTTCTACGAGAAAGTGTTGTTGTGCGATGTTTGTTGTCTCGATTTACATCAAAGTCTGGGTGGTTCAAGACATCAAGTTCACCTCCTGGCCGAGTAAGTCCGACAGACATCAAAATGATTGGTTCAAAGCTGAAAAATGCTACCTATCAGATACAGTAACATTTTCGTATACTCTCAAAGGTCTGTCAGGTCTAGTCTTGTTGAGTCTGGTCCTGTAAAGTCCAGTCAAGTCTGCATGGTCAGTTCTTTGACATCAAGTCTGCATATGTTAAGAGTCATTTCTATTCATGTGGGGGATTGTTGGAATTATAATAATACCTTGAGGGGCATTATTAAATTGTATGAGTGAATACAAATGGGGTGGGTAAATATGGCTGCTATGGTTTTATTTTAAGGCATAGAGCTAGGCATAGAGGTGGAAAAATGAGGCCATCTAAGATAATGCCTATGGATTAATTTTATGGAAAAATTAATCACCACCTTCCCCTTTTATTTGTGGTGATCGGAGGATGAGGAAGAAGTAAAGAAAAATCTGAATTGCTCCCATCTCTTCATCTCTTTTGTGTCTTATGATACAAGTTCTTTGAGAAGAAAAAATCACACAAAGTATTTCACAAAAATTCCTTCAATCTCTCAAGAGTAAGTCATGTTTCTTTGAGAGTATCGTAGAGTGATAGTTCGTGTAGAATCGAATTTTGAGTGCTTGCGAAATCGATTAGTAATTGGTTGTATCCTGGGACTCTTGGATCCATGATTCCCGTGGCACTACGGGGGATTCAAAGAGTTAAGGAAAGAGATTGCGATCTCGCCTCCAATTCTCGTTTCCTTAACGTTTATGTATTTTTCATTCCAATTCCCGTGGTGAAGCATATTTTGCTCCTACAATCTTAACTCTTTGAATCCGTTGGTGTTATATAAACATCAAACGGATTGGAAGTGAATCATAAACGTTAAAGCTTGAGTTGCGATTCAAGTCTTTGTGTGGTTTACCGGTTGCGATCGGTTAAACTTCAAGATCAAAACTCAATAGTTTTGTGTCTAAAAATCACTTATATGGCATTTTCTTGAGAGAATTGAAGCCTAAAAAATCATTATAAAAAGTGATTTTTGAATGTGTGGGTTAACAAACACGTCAAAATCAAGTTTGATTGATGTTTGGGATGCATTTTCATGCAATTTGATGGACTTATGGGGTCAGATCGATCGATCCTAAGGTGGATCGATCGATCCCATTGTGTCGGCAGACCGATTTAGGCACAGATCGATCGATCCTGAGGTGGATCGATCGATCCTGAGTTGATGAAAAACCTGTTAAACTGACGGCAATGTCGAGATTGATCGATCCGACTTGTCGTAGTTAACCAGATCGATCGATCCTAGTCCAGATCGATCGATCTAGTTACAGATCGATCGAGCTAGTTCCGGATCGATCGATCGAGCTAGTTCCGGATCGATCGATCCAATTTGGTCACGGCATTTTATGAGTGTCATAGATCGATCGATCCAAGGCAGATCGATCGATCCAAATTGGGTGCAAAACCAGTCAAACTGACGGCAATGTCGAGATCGATCAATCAGAATTGCCGTAGTTAACCAGATCGATCGATCCTAGGCAAGATCGATCGATCTTGCATTTCGATCGTTCGAATTATTCATGGCATTTTGATATAACCACGGATCGATCGATCCAATGGTGGATCGATCGATCCTTATGCATTTCGTGTGGTTTCAACATTTTGATAATGTTCTGATCAAGCTTGCGTGTTTGTTTCAGGAAATAGCCAACGAAATGGTAGATGTCCCTGATGTAGCTGAGGTCGCTGAGACCACCACCAACGGGGCTGAGGCCACCGAAATTTAGTTTGGTACACTTCCAACGGTGAAAGTGACGGTCACAGAACCGATACCAACTGCGGTCGTTGACCAGTATCAAGCGGTGCCAATCCCAACGGCATCGTCAGCAGGTCTTCTTCCGAATAAGTTTGACGGAAGTTCTTTTAAGATGTGGCAGAAGAAGATGTTTTTCTACCTTACAACGCTGAAGTTGAGCCAGTACACTCGTGAGGAGAAGCCTATTCTTCCTGCAGATAACACTGATCCCCGTGCACTTGCGAGTGTACATGCCTGGGAGCACGGTGATTCCTGTGTAAAGGATATATTCAGAGCCGTCTCTCCGATCAGCTGTACAATGTGTACTGCAATGTCGAAACTTCTAAGGAGTTATGGAACTCTCTTGAAAAGAAGTATCGATCCGAGGATGCTGGGTCTCAGAAATACGCTGTGGCGAAATTTCAAGACTATAAGATGGTGGATTCAAGGCCACTAATGGAGCAAGTGGAGGAATTGACCAACCTCATCCATGAAATACATGCTGAAGGGATGAAGATATGTGAAACATATCAAGTTGCATGTGTTATAGAAAAGCTCCCTCCCGGCTGGACGGACTTCAAGAACTATCTTAAGCTGAAAAGAAAGTGGATGAGTCTTGAAGATTTGACCGTCAAGCTTCGTATTGAGTTTACGAACAGGAGACAATTGGGAATCGGTGTGCAAATTCGCGAACCCGACGCAAATGTTGTAGAGCACCAACCCAAGAAACAGGGGAAGTGGCATAACAAAGGGAAAGGAAAAGTACCTGCCCAGAACCAGCAGAAGTTCAAAAAGAAAACCTGAGACAACTCGCAGAAGTTCACCGGTAAATGCCACCACTGTGGTAAAATTGGCCACAAGTCCTTTGAGTGCTACAGCAAGAAAGCATCAAAGAAGAATGACGGCAAAAATGAGACTAATCTCACCGAGGCCGATATGTGTGCAGTTGTCACTGAGGCTAGTGTTGCCGAGAGCCATCCAAAGACTTGGTGGTTTGATACCGGTGCAACTCGGCACATTTGCTTGGACAGAACGATGTTCTCCACTTACAAGAAGAACAAGAGTGATGAGAAACTCTTTATGGGGAACTCCGCAACCTCGAAGATTGAAGGTTACGGGAAAGTCGTTCTGAAGCTTACTTCTGGACAAGAACTCACGTTGAATAATGTGGTTCATGTGCCGGATATGCGCAAAAACCTAATCTCGGGTTCCCTCATGAGCAAGCATGGATTTACCGTTAAGCTGGAAGCGGATAAGCTTGTAATCTCCAAGTATGGGATGTATTTGGGAAAGGGATTTGTTTGTGATGGTCTTTTCAAAATGTGTGTTGAAGCGGTGATCCGCACTGATGTAACCGAGGCTTCCACCTCGAAGAATAATGAAAAGAAACCAGTTGCTTATGTTGCGGAGTCTTTTAATACGTGGCACGAACGCCTAGGACATGTTAACTTCAAGTCTATGAGTAGATTGATGAACATGAACCTGATTCCGAAACACAAAATAAGTAAAGACAAATGTGAGATTTGTGTCCAAGCCAAACTCACTAAAAAGCCATCACCGACCGTAGAGAGAACTACGGAACCTCTAGCTTTAATTCACACGGATCTGTGTGATTTAAAATTTGTGCAAACTAGAGGAGGGAAGAAATATTTTGTGACATTCATAGATGATTGTACAAGATATTGCTACGTATATTTACTACGTAGTAAAGACGAAGCTTTGGAGAAATTCAAAGAATACAAACTGGAAGTAGAAAATCAACTTGATAAAAAGATCAAGATGATTCGAAGTGATAGAGGAGGCGAGTATGATGAACCATTCAATGCATTATGTAGAGCAAACGGCATTATTCATCAAACAACCGCTCCCTACTCACCGGAATCCAACGGAGTTGCGGAACGGAAAAACCGAACTCTAAAGGAAATGATGAATGCAATGTTGCAGGAATCTGGGTTAGCCCAGAACATGTGGGGGGAAGCTATGCTTACCTCAAGTTATATCCTGAACAAAATACCGCATAAAGTCACTGGAAAAACTCCATATGAACTTTGGAAGGGTAATGTACCTTCGTACAAATACCTGAAAGTGTGGGGGTGCTTGGCAAAAGTTGCTGTTCCACCTCCGAAAAAGGTCACCATCGGACCTAAGACAGTAGATTGCATTTTCATCGGATATGCTCATAATAGTAGTGCTTATCGGTTTCTGGTATATAAGTCTGATATACCAGATATTCGTGAGAACACAATAATGGAGTCAAGAAACGCTTCATTCTTTGAAAAGGTGTTCCCATGTAAAGATAAAGAAAGCATTAAAAGAACTCGTGCTCAACGAGATGCTAACTCCCGCGGGAACGAAGCAAGCGGATCCGGTACTACTATTAATGATGAAGAAGAAGAAGAAGAACAAGGACTTAGACGGAGTAAAAGATCTCGTAAAGAGAAAAATTACGGATCTGAGTTCTTAGTTTCTTTTCTTGCTGAAAATGAACCTAAAACGTTCAAAGAAGCAATGTCTACACCAGACGGTCCTCTTTGGAAGGTAGCCGTTAATAGTGAGATGGACTCAATCTTGCAGAATAATACCTACGAGATAACGGATTTACCGCAAGGGTTTAAAGCCCTAGGTAGCAAATGGATTTTCAAAACGAAGTTGAAAACCGATGGGTCCATTGATAAGTACAAGGCTAGGCTTGTGGTGAAAGGTTTCTGACAAAAAGAAGGTCTGGATTTCTTTGACACCTATTCTCCGGTAACGAGAATAACTTCGATAAGAATGCTGGTAGGCATCGCGGCTTTGAGAAACCTGGAAATACATCAGATGGATGTAAAGACAGCTTTCTAAATGGAGATTTAGAAGAAGAAATCTATATGAAACAACCTGAAGGGTTTGTCGTTCCAGGACAAGAAGACAAAGTCTGTAGACTGGTGAAATCATTGTATGGACTTAAACAATGGCATGAGAAATTTGACAATGTCATGATGTCAAATGGATTCACCATCAATGAGTGTGATAAGTGCATATATTATAAAAGCACTTTACACGGGTACATCTTGCTCTGCTTGTATGTTGATGATATGCTTATTATTGGAAGTAATAAAGACATGATCAATCAGACGAAGAACATGCTAAGCAACAAGTTTGATATGAAAGACATGGGACTTGCAGATGTAATCTTGGGGATTAAAATCATTAGACACTCTGGTGGTCTAATATTATCACAAGAACATTATGTGGAGAAAATCCTTGAGCGGTTTAAGAACTGTTCCAACGGAACTGCAAAAACTCCCGCCGATCCTCAATTGCACTTGACAAAAAATTCAGGGGAAGCGGTTTCACAAGTGGAATACGCAAGAGTTATCGGAAGTCTTATGTACCTGACAAATTGTACAAGACCGGATCTAGCGCACTCGGTAAACGTGCTTAGTCGCTATACGAGTAATCCGGGTCATGCTCATTGGAAGGAAATAACTAGAGTGTTGAACTATTTGCGATACACTAAAAGTTATGGTCTGCACTACGGTAAAGAACCAGCTTTGTTAGAGGGCTATAGTGATGCCAATTGGATTTCAGATTCCAAACACTCAAAGTCGACAAGTGGTTATGTCTTTACATTGGGAGGTGCAGCGGTTTCATGGAAATCTTCCAAACAAACTCTCCTGGCTCGATCAACCATGGAATCGGAGTTTATAGCTCTGGATAAAGCAGCTGAAGAAGCAGAGTGGCTTCGAAATTTTTTGGAAGATATCCCGATGTGGGAGAAACCAGTGCCGGCGATACGCGTGAACTGCGATAGTCAGTCAGCGATCTCTCGGGCAATGAATAAACTATACAATTGTAAATCTCGTCATATTCGAAGGCGACACAAGACCATTAGACAATTGATCTCAACGGGTGTACTCGCGGTTGAATACATCAAGTCAGCTGACAACTTGGCAGATCCATTTACGAAAAATCTGTCAAGAGATCAAATTGTAAACTTATCAAGAGGAATGGGTTTAAAGCCTACAAGGGAAGATGATGTTTGATTGAAACCCCACCTATGAGATTGGAGATCCCGAAATCTAGGTTCAAAGGGAAAACGAAATCAAATATTGTAATAGTTGAGCATTGTAATACTATGTATTTACCCAGTTCCTAAAGATAAATAAAACAATGCTTCATGTATTTGTCAAGGTTAAGCGTTTGCTTTTAATGATACCATAGATTTGAAATGTGAAAGAAGTATTACATGATACTTCTAAAAAAAATTCTAATGGATGATCACCTAATGAGTGTGAAATGGGGCCGTTTCTAGGAGAATGAAAGAGAGGCTATATTCTCCAAGTTCACTCATGAAACCGGGAATGTTCAAGGCCAAAATGAACACAATAGAGAACTTAAGTTATACGAGAAAGTGTTGTTGTGCGATGTTTGTTGTCTCGATTTACATCAAAGTCTGGGTGGTTCAAGACATCAAGTTCACCTCCTGGCCGAGTAAGTCCGACAGACATCAAAATGATTGGTTCAAAGCTGAAAAATGTTACCTATCAGATACAGTAACATTTTCGTATACTCTCAAAGGTCTGTCAGGTCTAGTCTTGTTGAGTCTGGTCCTGTAAAGTCCAGTCAAGTCTGCATGGTCAGTTCTTTGACATCGAGTCTGCATATGTTAAGAGTCATTTCTATTCATGTGGGGGATTGTTGGAATTATAATAATACCTTGAGGGGCATTATTAAATTGTATGAGTGAATACAAATGGGGTGGGTAAATATGGCTGCTATGGTTTTATTTTAAGGTATAGAGCTAGGCATAGAGGTGGAAAAATGAGGCCATCTAAGATAATGCCTATGGATTAATTTTATTGAAAAATTAATCACCACCTTCCCCTTTTATTTGTGGTGATCGGAGGATGAGGAAGAAGTAAAGAAAAATCTGAATTGCTCCCATCTCTTCATCTCTTTTGTGTCTTATGATACAAGTTCTTTGAGAAGAAAAAATCACACAAAGTATTTCACAAAAATTCCTTCAATCTCTCAAGAGTAAGTCATGTTTCTTTGAGAGTATCGTAGAGTGATAGTTCGTGTAGAATCGAATTTTGAGTGCTTACGAAATCGATTAGTAATTGGTTGTATCCTGGGACTCTTGGATCCATGATTCCCGTGGCACTACGGGGGATTCAAAGAGTTAAGGAAAGAGATTGCGATCTCGCCTCCAATTCTCGTTTCCTTAACGTTTATGTATTTTTCATTCCAATTCCCGTGGTGAAGCATATTTTGCTCCTACAATCTTAACTCTTTGAATCCGTTGGTGTTATATAAACATCAAACGGATTGGAAGTGAATCATAAACGTTAAAGCTTGAGTTGCGATTCAAGTCTTTGTGTGGTTTACCGGTTGCGATCGGTTAAACTTCAAGATCAAAACTCAATAGTTTTGTGTCTAAAAGTCACTTATATGGCATTTTCTTGAGAGAATTGAAGCCTAAAAAATCATTATAAAAAGTGATTTTTGAATGTGTGGGTTAACAAACACGTCAAAATCAAGTTTGATTGATGTTTGGGATGCATTTTCATGCAATTTGATGGACTTATGGGGTCAGATCGATCGATCCTAAGGTGGATCGATCGATCCCATTGTGTCGGCAGACCGATTTAGGCACAGATCGATCGATCCTGAGTTGATGAAAAACCTGTTAAACTGACGGCAATGTCGAGATCGATCGATCCGACTTGTCGTAGTTGACCAGATCGATCGATCTAGTTACAGATCGATCGAGCTAGTTCCGGATCGATCGATCCAATTTGGTCACGGCATTTTATGAGTGTCATAGATCGATCGATCCAAGGCAGATCGATCGATACAAATTGGGTGCAAAACCAGTCAAACTGACGGCAATGTCGAGATCGATCAATCAGAATTGCCGTAGTTAACCAGATCGATCGATCCTAGGCAAGATCGATCGATCTTGCATTTCGATCGGTCGAATTATTCATGGCATTTTGATATAACCACGGATCGATCGATCCAATGGTGGATCGATCGATCCTTATGCATTTCGTGTGGTTTCAACATTTTGATAATGTTCTGATCAAGCTTGCGTGTTTGTTTCAGGAAATAGCCAACGAAATGGTAGATGTCCCTGATGTAGCTGAGGTCGCTGAGACCACCACCAACGGGGCTGAGGCCACCGAAATTCAGTTTGGTACACTTCCACCGGTGAAAGTGACGGTCACAGAACCGATACCAACTGCGGTCGTTGACCAGTATCAAGCGGTGCCAATCCCAACGGCATCGTCAGCGGGTCTTCTTCCGAATAAGTTTGACGGAAGTTCTTTTAAGATGTGGTAGAAGAAGATGTTCTTCTACCTTCCAACGCTGAAATTGAGCCAGTACACCCGTGAGGAGAAGCCTATTCTTCCTGCAGATAACACTGATCCCCGTGCACTTGCGAGTGTACATGCCTGGGAGCACGGTGATTTCCTGTGTAAAGGATATATTCAGAGTCGTCTCTCCGATCAGCTGTACAATGTGTACTGCAATGTCGAAACTTCTAAGGAGTTATGGAACTCTCTTGAAAAGAAGTATCAATCCGAGGATGCTGGGTCTCAGAAATACGCTGTGGCGAAATTTCAAGACTATAAGATGGTGGATTCAAGGCCACTAATGGAGCAAGTGGAGGAATTGACCAACCTCATCCATGAAATACATGCTGAAGGGATGAAGATATGTGAAACATATCAAGTTGCATGTGTTATAGAAAAGCTCCCTCCCGGCTGGACGGACTTCAAGAACTATCTTAAGCTGAAAAGAAAGTGGATGAGTCTTGAAGATTTGACCGTCAAGCTTGGTATTGAGTTTACGAACAGGAGACAATTGGGAATCGGTGTGCAAATTCGCGAACCCGACGCAAATGTTGTATAGCACCAACCCAAGAAACAGGGGAAGTGGCATAACAAAGGGAAAGGAAAAGTACCTGCCCAGAACCAGCAGAAGTTCAAAAAGAAAACCGGAGACAACTCGCAGAAGTTCACCGGTAAATGCCACCACTGTGGTAAAATTGGCCACAAGTCCTTTGAGTGCTACAGCAAGAAAGCATCAAAGAAGAATGACGGCAAAAATGAGACTAATCTCACCGAGGCCGATATGTGTGCAGTTGTCACTGAGGCTAGTGTTGCCGAGAGCCATCCAAAGACTTGGTGGTTTGATACCGGTGCAACTCGGCACATTTGCTTGGACAGAACGATGTTCTCCACTTACAAGAAGAACAAGAGTGATGAGAAACTCTTTATGGGGAACTCCGCAACCTCGATGATTGAAGGTTACGGGAAAGTCGTTCTGAAGCTTACTTCTGGACAAGAACTCACGTTGAATAATGTGGTTCATGTGCCGGATATGCGCAAAAACCTAATCTCGGGTTCCCTCATGAGCAAGCATGGATTTACCGTTAAGCTGGAAGCGGATAAGCTTGTAATCTCCAAGTATGGGATGTATTTGGGAAAGGGATTTGTTTGTGATGGTCTTTTCAAAATGTGTGTTGAAGCGGTGATCCGCACTGATGTAACCGAGGCTTCCACCTCGAAGAATAATGAAAAGAAACCAGTTGCTTATGTTGCGGAGTCTTTTAATACGTGGCACGAACGCCTAGGACATGTTAACTTCAAGTCTATGAGTAGATTGATGAACATGAACCTGATTCCGAAACACAAAATAAGTAAAGACAAATGTGAGATTTGTGTCCAAGCCAAACTCACTAAAAAGCCATCACCGACCGTAGAGAGAACTACGGAACCTCTAGCTTTAATTCACACGGATCTGTGTGATTTAAAATTTGTGCAAACTAGAGGAGGGAAGAAATATTTTGTGACATTCATAGATGATTGTACAAGATATTGCTACGTATATTTACTACGTAGTAAAGACGAAGCTTTGGAGAAATTCAAAGAATACAAACTGGAAGTAGAAAATCAACTTGATAAAAAGATCAAGATGATTCGAAGTGATAGAGGAGGCGAGTATGATGAACCATTCAATGCATTATGTAGAGCAAACGGCATTATTCATCAAACAACCGCTCCCTACTCACCGGAATCCAACGGAGTTGCGGAACGGAAAAACCGAACTCCAAAGGAAATGATGAATGCAATGTTGCAGGAATCTGGGTTAGCCCAGAACATGTGGGGGGAAGCTATGCTTACCTCAAATTATATCCTGAACAAAATACCGCATAAAGTCACTGGAAAAACTCCATATGAACTTTGGAAGGGTAATGTACCTTCGTACAAATACCTGAAAGTGTGGGGGTGCTTGGCAAAAGTTGCTGTTCCACCTCCGAAAAAGGTCACCATCGGACCTAAGACAGTAGATTGCATTTTCATCGGATATGCTCATAATAGTAGTGCTTATCGGTTTCTGGTATATAAGTCTGATATACCAGATATTCGTGAGAACACAATAATGGAGTCAAGAAACGCTTCATTCTTTGAAAACGTGTTCCCATGTAAAGATAAAGAAAGCATTAAAAGAACTCGTGCTCAACGAGATGCTAACTCCCGCGGGAACAAAGCAAGCGGATCCGGTACTACTATTAATAATGAAGAAGAAGAAGAAGAACAAGGGCTTAGACGGAGTAAAAGATCTCGTAAAGAGAAAAATTACGGATCTGAGTTCTTAGTTTCTTTTCTTGCTGAAAATGAACCTAAAACGTTCAAAGAAGCAATGTCTACACCAGACGGTCCTCTTTGGAAGGAAGCCGTTAATAGTGAGATGGACTCAATCTTGCAGAATAATACCTACGAGATAACGGATTTACCGCAAGGGTTTAAAGCCCTAGGTAGCAAATGGATTTTCAAAACGAAGTTGAAAACCGATGGGTCCATTGATAAGTACAAGGCTAGGCTTGTGGTGCAAGGTTTCCGACAAAAAGAAGGTCTGGATTTCTTTGACACCTATTCTCCGGTAACGAGAATAACTTCGATAAGAATGCTGGTAGGCATCGCGGCTTTGAGAAACCTGGAAATACATCAGATGGATGTAAAGACAGCTTTTCTAAACGGAGATTTAGAAGAAGAAATCTATATGAAACAACCTGAAGGGTTTGTCGTTCCAGGACAAGAAGACAAAGTCTGTAGACTGGTGAAATCATTGTATGCACTTAAACAAGCTCCTAAACAATGGCATGAGAAATTTGACAATGTCATGATGTCAAATGGATTCACCATCAATGAGTGTGATAAGTGCATATATTATAAAAGCACTTTACACGGATACATCTTGCTCTGCTTGTATGTTGATGATATGCTTATTATTGGAAGTAATAAAGACATGATCAATCAGACGAAGAACATGCTAAGCAACAAGTTTGATATGAAAGACATGGGACTTGCAGATGTAATCTTGGGGATTAAAATCATTAGACACTCTGGTGGTCTAATATTATCACAAGAACATTATGCGGAGAAAATCCTTGAGCGGTTTAAGAACTGTTCCAAGGGAACTGCAAAAACTCCCGCCGATCCTCAATTGCACTTGACGAAAAATTCAGGCGAAGCGGTTTCACAAGTGGAATACGCAAGAGTTATCGGAAGTCTTATGTACCTGACAAATTGTACAAGACTGGATCTAGCGCACTCGGTAAACGTGCTTAGTCGCTATACGAGTAATCCGGGTCATGCTCATTGGAAGGAAATAACTAGAGTGTTGAACTATTTGCGATACACTAAAAGTTATGGTCTGCACTACGGTAAAGAACCAGCTTTGTTAGAGGGCTATAGTGATGCCAATTGGATTTCAGATTCCAAAAACTCAAAGTCGACAAGTGGTTAAGTCTTTACGTTGGGAGGTGCAGCGGTTTCATGGAAATCTTCCAAACAAACTCTCCTGGCTCGATCAACCATGGAATCGGAGTTTATAGCTCTGGATAAAGCAGCTGAAGAAGCAGAGTGGCTTCGAAATTTTTTGGAAGATATCCCGATGTGGGAGAAACCAGTGCCGGCGATACGCGTGAACTGCGATAGTCAGTCAGCGATCTCTCGGGCAATGAATAAACTATACAATGGTAAATCTCATCATATTCGAAGGCGACACAAGACCATTAGACAATTGATCTCAACGGGTGTACTCGCGGTTAATACATCAAGTCAGCTGACAACTTGGCAGATCCATTTACGAAAAATCTGTCAAGAGATCAAATTGTAAACTTATCAAGAGTAATGGGTTTAAAGCCTACAAGGGAAGATGATGTTTGATTGAAACCCCACCTATGAGATTGGAGATCCCGAAATCTAGGTTCAAAGGGAAAACGAAATCAAATATTGTAATAGTTGAGCATTGTAATACTATGTATTTACCCAGTTCCTAAAGATAAATAAAACTACGCTTCATGTATTTGTCAAGGTTAAGCGTTTGCTTTTAATGATACCATAGATTTGAAATGTGAAAGAAGTATTACATGATACTTCTAAAAACAATTCTAATGGATGATCACCTAATGAGTGTGAAATGGGGTCGTTTCTAGGAGAATGAAAGAGAGGCTATATTCTCCAAGTTCACTCATGAAACCGGGAATGTTCAAGGCCAAAATGAACACAATAGAGAACTTAAGTTCTACGAGAAAGTGTTGTTGTGCGATGTTTGTTGTCTCGATTTACATCAAAGTCTGGGTGGTTCAAGACATCAAGTTCACCTCCTGGCCGAGTAAGTCCGACAGACATCAAAATGATTGGTTCAAAGCTGAAAAATGCTACCTATCAGATACAGTAACATTTTCGTATACTCTCAAAGGTCTGTCAGGTCTAGTCTTGTTGAGTCTGGTCCTGTAAAGTCCAGTCAAGTCTGCATGGTCAGTTCTTTGACATCGAGTCTGCATATGTTAAGAGTCATTTCTATTCATGTGGGGGATTGTTGGAATTATATTAACCTTGAGGGGCATTATTAAATTGTATGAGTGAATACAAATGGGGTGGGTAAATATGGCTGCTATGGTTTTATTTTAAGGCATAGAGCTAGGCATAGAGGTAGAAAAATGAGGCCATCTAAGATAATGCCTATGGATTAATTTTATGGAAAAATTAATCACCACCTTCCCCTTTTATTTGTGGTGATCGGAGGATGAGGAAGAAGTGAAGAAAAATCTGAATTGCTCCCATCTCTTCATCTCTTTTGTGTCTTATGATACAAGTTCTTTGAGAAGAAAAAATCACACAAAGTATTTCACAAAAATTCCTTCAATCTCTCAAGAGTAAGTCATGTTTCTTTGAGAGTATCGTAGAGTGATAGTTCGTGTAGAATCGAATTTTGAGTGCTTGCGAAATCGATTAGTAATTGGTTGTATCCTGGGACTCTTGGATCCATGATTCCCGTGGCACTACGGGGGATTCAAAGAGTTAAGGAAAGAGATTGCGATCTCGCCTCCAATTCTCGTTTCCTTAACGTTTATGTATTTTTCATTCCAATTCCCGTGGTGAAGCATATTTTGCTCCTACATCTCTCTCCCTTGCTAACACACACAGCTACTCTTCTCTCTTTTCTCTTAGGAGGCGGCGAAAGAGTTTGGAGATAGCGGCTAGGGCGTCCCCGTGAAGGCTGCAGTTTTATTTTTTTTTAAAACTTCTCCAAATTGCCACTTAAGTCCCCAGACTTTCCAATATTTGCAAAGTAGCCCCAAAGCTTCTGATTGTAACAATCAAGCCCAACACAACTTTCTGATCTAACAGAAACAACCCCAAACCTCTTGATTCTCCTATTTTACACCACATATTTTTATTTGATTTAAATAGAAACCGCAAAAATCCAACTCTTTAATCCGAATAATGAATCCAACTTCCTATTTTCGGGAAACGGATGTTACAATTCTCCCCCACTAATATAGATTCGTCCCCGAATCTAATACTCCGACAAAACACACCACACAACATAGCCCTTATGGCTATTTCTGACACAGTCATGCGACCAACAACACTCCACAACATTGTCTTTCGGCTATCAACACCACATGGTTGTCTATACTCGGCTCATATACCCCCGGAATCTGACAACTTCAAATCCCTTACAAAAAGGATTGATCCACCAACCTTACATCAATTTTCTTCCTTCTTGGCAACCACCGGCCTACACAGCTCAACCACTAGATCCACTCGCCAGTGACCTCACTTAGCTCATAATCCTTCGAGTGACGGAGAATCCACCCTCCAAGAGAACCATAAATATATATATATATATATATATAGATATATATTTTTGCAACCAAAAATCATTCCGGCCCTCGAATTCCCAACAACCTAACCTCTCAAGGTTACACGACTACACTGATTATACTCCAAAATATCAGCGACAACCAACATCAACTTTGGGTAGGTCGATCTTATTAGGATCGATTGTTCTCTTCGGCTCAACATGATCTCGGCTACTAACCCAATGAACAGCTTATCACACTCCACAACTAGCGGTTCAGCTCCACATAACTCCACAACCACAACACGGCTCAGCAAATTTTATTTCAACGACATGGCTCAGCATATACTGCAATCATCAACACGACTTAACTATAACTCTGCAGTTAACAGCACGACTCAGCATAGCCTTCACGGCTAATAGCACAATACAACATAGCCTTTGGGTTATCAGTACGACACATCATAGTCTTTCGGCTATGAGCACAACACATCATAGTTTCTCGGCTATAAGCACCGCACGGCATGGCCTTTCGGCTATCAGCACAACACAGCATAGCCTCTCGGCTATCATCACAACACATCATTGTCTATACCCGGTTCATAAACTCCCAAAATCGGACACCATAAGACCCCACTTGGTTTGAATGAATTTGCGCCTACCGGATCTCCGGAACAGCTCAGCGCAGTAAGAATGACGAAGCGTCTCGGAGTCCAGCGTGACCCGATCAACTAAGTCCAGCAAGATCCAAAGATCTCAAGTGGCTTACCGAAACAGCATCAGGAATCACATAGAAACCCGACCGGTAAACACCACCCATCAATGAGATTCCACAGCATGAAACCCCATCAAACAGCATTAGGACAATGTCCTAACCAGCCAAACCAAGTATGGGGATCAACACGGTATGATCCCCACAGCCGAACCAAGTATAAACAACCATGACGTGCACAACATATTCAATAAAACTCCATCTTATTATTGAATAAAAGAGAAAAAGTACATCGTTAAAACTCCACAATAAAACGAGTACAACAGCTTAAACGACAAAAAAAAAACAAAAAGGACAACAACCTTGCTAACAACAGCACTGGGACTACAGCTAAGTCGGCAGCTTGCCAAACCACTTGGAAAACTTCTGCCTCATCTTAGCTTCAGGTTCCCAAGTTTCCTCCTCAGCCCCATTGCAATCCTACAAGACTTTCATCTCCGAAACCTTTTTCCTCCTTATCATCCTGACCCTGCGGTCTAACACCTATAGAGGCCTCGCCTCTACAACCATACTCGGCAACATATCAGATGGAATCTCAGCCATCACCTGATCATCCTTGTTCATACATTTTCTTCAGCAACACATGAAATACTTTATGACTTGCATGCATCACATCCGATGCCTCCAGCCTATAATCATCCAGCCCAAATTGATCGACAATCCTAAACGGAATCATATACCTCAGACTCAGCTTAGTCTAAGTAATAGACATGTTAGGACCCCTCAGCATGGCCATCTTCATATAGACCATATCCCCAACTGCAAACCCCAACTCCTTTCTACGCTTATCAGCGTGGCTTTTCTGCCCGTTGCGTGCTTCTTTCATATTCAGCTTAACAACACGGATCTTCTCCGTAGTCTTTTGCACAAAATTGGCTCCCAGTAAACTCATCTCCCCTACTTGAGTCCAGCACAACAGTGTTCTGCATGGCCTACCATAGAGAGCCTAAATAGCGCCATACCGATACTAGCATGGTAGCTATTATTGTATACGAACTCTGCTAAACTCAAATGATCAAACCAATGGCAATCCCAAACACACAGCTTTAGCAAAACCTGCCACGAAGCTATCGTGCTCAACTCTTGTTTCCAGATAGGAATGAGAGCCTCCCCAGCAACCCACTCAAACTTAATGTTCTGCATTCACTAGTTGGCATGTATCAAGCCTGATACCCAACTAACGACATCCTCTTCATCCCTACCCACAGATAATACCTTTTTAGAACCCGGTATACCTTGGTAGTTCCTGGACGAAAAGAACATTCTCCCAAAATTTCTAACTAATCCGACACATCCCACAACCGCATGGCACGACCCATGCTCACAAGGATCTCAACATCCTCTTCGGAATCTCCAGCTGCACGCATTCCGCTTAAAGCGTCAACAACGAGATTAGCCTTTTTGAAATGATAAGCTATCTCAGATCACAACCAGCCACAAACTCCTGCTACCTCAACAGCCTCGAATTCAGCTCGGTTTAAGCTTTCAGAATTCAGCTTATTCCTCAAGCTTACAACCTAGATCACTCATTATCTCTTCCTTTTGAGTACTTAGAGCACCGCTAGCTCGCACAACAAGCATACTCCCAACAATAACTTTGGTTAAATTTAATAAAAGCTCTACTCGATTATTGAGCAATTTTCCTTTTTAGGAAACTTTCTTTGTTTTAGGAAACTTTCCTTTCTACGCAACCTTTTTTTTTTGGAAACTGACAACACGCTTTGCTTAAGCATGTAGAGTACTCCCCACCATTAAAAATACTTTAACACCATTGGTAAAACTCCCACTTGATTCGCAAGCCTGTAATCACAACCCCTCTCCACTGTGATTGATCTCACAACTACAGCGCAAACCTTCCTATGTTAACTAAAACATGACAAGTCTCAAAACTTCCAATTTATTTCCTAGTCCCTGATTCTCGAACAAAATTTAGGTCTTACTCGATCTAACGGCCTTACAACTTAGCACACTCTGTTAGCTTTTAGGGACGAGATAACTTCCAACTCCCTATTCACTACACATCCCGGTGATGTACAACATATTAGCTCACCAGCTTTAATCTTTACCAAAAATCAACTCGGCCTGTTTGCAACCCTGAACTAAACCACTTATGGTTCACACTCCCAAACTTTCTCTAACTCATCCGGAATACTCCGGAACACTCAAGATCTCTTCCAATCTCTTCCAGAACCTATCCTAGCAATCCAACAACTTTTGGTGGTGCCACAGGAGCTGGAGTCGGTACCACAATAGATAACCGCTCAAATAGTTGAGCCAACAAACCCAGCACCGCCCCTAATTGGTTTTGATCTCTTTGTTATACCACTGTTGGCACGGGTGCAACGTTTTTCTGGTGCAGCTCCACCAACAGCTCACACGTTAACACAAACACAAAACACACAACTCTGCGTAGATCTCCACCAACAGGTTCTTAACTCCCACTTGCTCAACCGTCTCACTTCCAACCACACTCTCCATAGGTTCTCCAACCGCACCGACATCGACTCTACCAACGCATTTCCAACAACAACAATTTTGTCACACTGGAACCCATGCAAATTTAGAACGATCGATCCACGATGGATCAATCGGTCTAAAACCAAACGAAAAATGCTTAAGTTCCAACTTAGATCGTACGATCCAGCTTAGATCGAATGATCCCACCAGCTACATCTCTCCCTTGATCACTACTTGATCATACTACTCTCAGCAACACAGTAACTCCTTGGCCATCTCCCATGACTTAAAGTTCCAGCATCACCACAAATAAACCCGTAACACGGAATCCACCAATCCCCTCAGCACAGCCTAGTCCTTGATCGCGACATCGATCAGAATTCTTTTAGTCGCATCAACAACACCAACAGAACTACCTACAACAAGGTCTACAGCAAGACCTACAGCAAGATCAATCAGGAATGATCTACAACGCTCCTACATCTAGAATCACTAATAAGGTTCTACAGCAATAATCTACAACACTCATACGGCAAGATCCACCAGCAAGGATCTACAGCACCCTACAACACTCCACTGCTATAACTTTTGGAATCCCCGAAACAACACACACTGGCAAAGAAGCAACTCCCTGTGGCGCATCTGGAGCCGGAGCCAGTACCACAGCCAGTAACTGCTCCAAAATTGGGTCAACAAACCCCAACACATCCCTAATTGGTTCTGATCTACCCCTTGCGGAGTCACCCTGCACTGGCACAGTGTTGCCAGCCACAAAAACAGCTTGATCATCACCAATAGGGTGCTCACTCCCACCTGCTCCACAACCACACTCAGTGTCACACTCATAGTGGTAATCCCGATTCAACTCTGCCAGCTCTGCTTGCTTTGCCAGCTATGCACCTATGCCACCACCCCTGCGAGGTGTAACAATAACTCCCTTTGGATTAACCACCTGCAAGTCAGCGTAATACTAATTTTTCCAACAATTAGTAAAACTACAACAGAAAGAGTCTTACCGTGGAACCTCTTTACCGGCTGGGAAGGATGACATAACAGAAAATAAAGCTACGACTAACAACAATCGAACTACACTCGATTCACCACATACAACAATTTCAGCACAACAGAAAATCTATCAGTCCTAGAAACAACTCCGCTCTGATACCAAATTGAAACAACCCAGCCCAATTTTTTTTTTTTTTTCTTTTAAAAGATAATAATATTCCCATAAATATTAAAACTCCAACGGCATAGATTATTTAATTAAACACAACCAAATCCAGCTTTAACAATAGAATAATAATAACACTATATCCCCGTATGTCATCTCATCCCGCAGCCGCAGTCCCACGAGCTCCAGCTAAGACTCTTTTCCTTTTCCTTTACATGCGCCATTACGAATAGACGCAGTCAGTATTTAATAAATACTGAGGAGGCGATCAACCCGTCTACTAGGTCAATATGGACTGGAAATACAAAATATTTTCCGGCATAAATATATGTTCGGAATTGAATACAACCAACACCAAAAATCAATCCAGAAATTTCAGCAATAATTATAAGAGATAAATAATTATTTTCAGCAATTAAATAACTCATTTATACTCCAAATGAAATTATTTAAGTTCAGCAAATTAATAATTAATTAAAAATTATTTTTATCCCGGAATAATTAAATAAAATTCAGCAAAACAACCAATTAATTACGCCATTAATTTTTGCAATTTTTTTCCCGGAATTTATAACAGCTCAAAGCACCAAAAATAAAATTTAAAACACCCAACCACGTAAATTAATTCATAACGCAAAAATTTAAGCCGAGAACGCAAAAATTTCCCAAACGCGAGACCTAAAATAATAAAATAATCAATTTAATTACTATACACAACTCCACTAATAATTCATCTTCTTCTTCTTCGTAAAACTCTCTGCAACAAAAAAAAAAAAAACATCAACGCCTTTAATGGCATCACCACCTCCACCTGCGTGAGTCCACCACCACCATTACAGCCACATGATCAAACATCCTCTCGATGTCACAGGCTGCTCACACACACCATCTCCGATCACCAACACCTAACGTTCAACACACACCAACGATGAAACTCACCACCACCGATCAAAGCCAACTCCGACGCCACCATCGACTCCACGTTCATCAACAACGGAACTTTATTGCACCATCACCGAACATCAACACGTCAAGTTCCGATGCGTTGCCACCATGAGACCAACGAACTCCACCACCACGCCGCCGTTTACACCACCACACCATCAACGCCAACTTCGACGCATCCTCGTCGAAACTTGACAGCACAAGCTTCAATCAACGAAACTAAGGAGGAAGAGTGTTCTTACCGTGGTGACTCCACACGCACTCCAACCCGACACCGATGACGGCACGACTCACGGCTTGAATGGCGACCTCACCACAAGCTCAGCCAACTCCCTCTTGCTCTCAACGACGACAGCTCCCTCTCTCTCTCTCTCTCTCTCCCTTGCTAACACACACAGCTACTTTATATGCGAGATTTTCGGGTCTCGGGGCTATCAAATAACCCTTGTACGTTGAGTACTTAGGGATCGAATCCACAGAGAGCAATGAACCAACACACTAGGAATACACAAGTTCGCTTAATCTAAGCAAAATAAAATGGTTCTTGATTCCTAAAATACGACTAACAATGTAATTCAAACTAAACAATGCAAAGCAAAGCAAAAGAAAGTAGAATGCAAAAGACTAACAACCTAAAACGTAAATATGGGCTATCAGTAAGGTATTGTGACAAGGATGAATGACGGGATGATAGATGATGAAATATATGAACAATTTACATTAAATGCTATGACATGAATCGCTAAACTAGTCTAGTCCACTCCCGTGATACTAAACCTTTTACTAATTATCCGATTAAGCTAATCTCCCGATTGCAACCGAATAACTCATAAACAATGCACACAAACTCACATATGCCATCATTTAACTCTTAAAACTCAATTTTCATTGGCTAAGATTTATTAAACGCATGCAAAGATAGCTCGGATTATCTCAAAACACCTTCCGGGTTTGAGATAATCTAAGATCAAGAAAACTCTCTTGCGAAGCTCATTTCTAGCATTAAAATCAATCTATGCATGAACATAAACATAAACCAACTATCAAATATCACAGACAACCATTAAAACACCCTAAATCTACCATACCAACAACCCAAAATGAAACTACTCACACATACTCAAATCACAAAAATAAACCGTACAAATGATAGATAACGAAGACATGATCAATGTTTTATAAAAAGATTCAAGAATAAACAAGTACCATGAGCTAGATCAAAGAAACAAAATTGTAAAACTAGCAAGAACACCAAGAACAGAGAGAAAAGTGTGTTTTATTTTATTTATCAAAGTCTAGTCTGATTATTTTTACAGCATTTGGGGTATTTATAGTGGGTTAGGTCGGATTAAGAAAAATGAAGAAAAAGTGTCGGCAATCGGTTGTCCCGATCGGTTGTAAACGATCACGTAAGTTTGTTCTTGATCTTCTGCATCTCCGAGCGGTTGTCCCGATCGGTTGTAAAACCGATCACGTAGTTTTGTACTTTTCTCGTCCCTTGTTCTTCATGCCGCTGCACCAGACTGCGGCCCACTAAATTAGGTGTATCTCATTCACCGCTGACCCAACTCAATCGAGACAACCTCCATTGGAAAGCTAACTGAATTTCCTATAAATTCCATGAAGGGTTCCGGAGCTGAATCTCAATGTAAGGCATTCATATGAGTAGATCTTCCAGACCCTATGGATTGGTTCCGAAACATCATTTCTTTTATTTTCTTCCAAATGATCCCTCATCCAAAACTCCAAGTCTCCAAGTCTTCCATTTACCTAAACTGACTCAAAAAAATGCAAAAACCTATATATACAACCTAGACCTCTAAAATTCAAGTTAAAACAAAATGAAACTCAAATGCATGGAAAACTCTCAAAACTATACAAAGTGGGAATGAAAACCTATGAAAATATGCCTTAAAAACATGCAAAATATGGTATTATCAACTCCCCCGGACTTGCATTTTGCTTGTCCGCAAGCAAACAAGAGAAGACAAACCGAAAGAGAAGTTTAAAAGCGGGGACTCAAAACCAAAAGTTTACAAGTTGCAAAAACAAAAAATTCATTCACTCTAACTCATTCAAGGCTTATCGCAACTCCTAATTGTTTCTCTTAACAACAATGCCTTATGCTTACAAGTTCTCTTTGCAACCAACCCTCACATTCATTTACTCTTTCTCAAGGTGTTATCTCACAAATGGGCAAGTGATCAAATCCAATCGGTTTGGGAGAAAAGGTTTTTAGCACAAGTAAATATGAGTGCAAGGAGGTTTATTTTCTTTTTTAAGTGACTCACTCTCAAAAAAATGGAATGCTCTATGTTATGCAAAAGCAAGGAAGACTAGAAACAATTTATGCATACAAAGTTTAACTCACATTGTTGTACCCTCCTAGTAAAGCTTTTTACTCGAATGGTGATTTCATTTCTTGTTCTTATTACTTCTTTGAAGCACATTAAACCTCCAAATTTCTTTTGGCTAAATCGAACTTCCTTTTCTTTTTCCAAAACATCAAACTTCTAGAGAACATTTTTATTTTTACTTGACCCTAAACTTATTGTTCTATCTTTTTTTCAAACAAGGAGATTATTTTTCTTCTCCTTTCCTAGGGTCTTTCTTTTAAGTCCTTCTCTAGAGTTTGCTTAACCAAGGGTTCCTTGACTCTCATTTCCCATCTCATTTTTTTTTTAGTTCTTGATCATAATTCCCAAACCAACTACCATTTTCCCATTGATCCTCATCCTAATGCTAGCCCTTTTCTTTGAACAACTTAGACTAGCTAAAAATGAAAGCTAACCTTTGTCGTTCCCGATACTTTCAAGATTTTACACACAATAGCATTATCAAGAAAAAGGCCTCACTCAATCAAACAACGAGTGGTGAAAAACAAAATGGGTAAGGTGAAAGGTAGGGAACCATTCTAAATATTAGGATGGCCACTCGGGTTATTTGAGAGTGGTAAAAGTGGATAAGATAACTCGAGTGTTTTCTTTGAACCATGGTTCTGTATCACAAGCCCATATGCGAGAAGATTAAATTCATTTAAGTCCGATATTAAAGGGGTTGATTTTAAATTAAACAAGCAATTAGAAGACAATGAGTTAAGAGTAGAGAGATCAAAGCAAGAGTGTACAAGTTCCAAAAATTTGTTCAAGCAAAGCTTTTAGTGGTTTCTATCATTGTCTCCTACGCATTATGCAATCCTATATGCTTTTAGACTCAATCCTAAATAACAAAATTCAATGATGCAAAACTATATGATTTTCGTTTCTTTAATTTTTTTTTTTTTTTTTTTTATATGCAATATATGTGAATGCGTGAGACTCAAAAGAACGAAAATAAGACAAAATACACAATGTTAAATAACAATGACCTCTCCCCCGGACTTAAATCACACCGTCTCGGTGTGAGATGAATCCAAAGAGAGAATAAAAATGCAAACAAAAATAACAAAATATGTACAAAGGGTGAAATGTGAAACCTTGGAGTGGATTGGATGGATTAATTGCCCTTAGTTTGCCCAATCGGAAATTGCCTTGACTACTCACCAACGTCCTAGATAATCAAAACACACAAAAACAAAAATCAAATCACACTCAAACAAACAATTAAACATATTATACAAGGGATAGAATTGGGGGAGTCCCCAATGGCTCGTTTAACGTCGCTAAGCTTGACGTAGTATCGCTTTAGGTGGTTGTCGGATCCAAAAGAGGAACCATGGTTCTCTAGTGATGAAAGAAGCTTGAGGAATCCATGGGAGATAGTGAGACGAATCCATGTATCACTCGGATCATACTCGTCATAGAACCATCCCCTAAACCCTTTCATCCTAATCTCCTCAAAGAGTATCTTCCTCGGTTCATCAATGCTCACTTCATAGGTGGAGGTTATACCAAGATGCTTGTAGGCTATGTATTCAACAACCAAAACACCTTCAAAAGGATCTTCAAATAATTTTCCAACCACGCCTACTCTTCCTCCATTGCTCTTGGTTGAATGACTCATGATTGACACGGATTCAACTTGTTCTTCATATCTTATCACAAGATTCTCATCAACCGTGCATTCAAGAAGCAATTCAAATTCTTTGATAACCTCTTCGGCTTCGTGGAGGAATTCATCCTTGATTTGAGCATTCTCCCTCCTTGCTGCATGTAGTGGTGGGTTAGCGAGAATTCCCGCTCCTTGAACTTCTTCTCGTACTTCCGGAATGTTGTCTCTCATGTTTATTCCGGTTGTTCTCGCAAGTCTCTCTCTTTCTCTTCTAGCTCGAGTATTGGCTCGCTCTAGGCATTCTATCTCAGGCACTAACTCCACCAGGTTTTGATGACCTTGGCTTCTCAGGTTCATGCACCTTCGAGAAAGAGAAAAAAAAAAGTAGAACAAAGTTAGAACTTACGAAAAATAAAATTTAGACTCGTTAGAATCCAAATCCTAATGGCTATTGTTATGCCTCCCCGGCAACGGCGCCAATTTGATAGTCGAGATTTTCGGGTCTCGGGGTTATCAAATAACCCTTGTACGTTGAGTACTTAGGGATCGAATCCACAGAGAGCAATGAACCAACACACTAGGAATACACAAGTTCGCTTAATCTAAGCAAAATAAAATGGTTCTTGATTCCTAAAATACGAATAACAATGTAATTCAAACTAAACAATGCAAAGCAAAGCAAAAGAAAGTAGAATGCAAAAGACTAACAACCTAAAACGTAAATATGGGCTATCGGTAAGGTATTGTGACAAGGATGAATGACGGGATGATAGATGATGAAATATATGAACAATTTACATTAAATGCTATGACATGAATCGCTAAACTAGTCTAGTCCACTCCCGTGATACTAAACCTTTTACAAATTATCCGATTAAGCTAATCTCCCGATTGCAACCGAATAACTCATAAACAATGCACACAAACTCACATATGCCATCATTTAACTCTTAAAACTCAATTTTCATTGGCTAAGATTTATTAAACGCATGCAAAGATAGCTCGGATTATCTCAAAACACCTTCCGGGTTTGAGATAATCTAAGATCAAGAAAACTCTCTTGCGAAGCTCATTTCTAGCATTAAAATCAATCTATGCATGAACATAAACATAAATCAATAATCAAATATCACAAACAACCATTAAAACACCCTAAATCTACCATACCAACAGCCCAAAATGAAACTACTCACACATACTCAAATCACAAAAATAAACCGTACAAATGATAGATAACGAAGACATGATCAATGTTTTATAAAAAGATTCAAGAATAAACAAGTAACATGAGCTAGATCAAAGAAACAAAATTGTAAAACTAGCAAGAACACCAAGAACAGAGAGAAAAGTGTGTTTTATTTTATTTATCAAAGTCTAGTCTGATTATTTTTACAGCATTTGGGGTATTTATAGTGGGTTAGGTCGGATTAAGAAAAATGAAGAAAAAGTGTCGGCAATCGGTTGTCCCGTACAACCGATCACGTAAGTTTGTTCTTGAACTTCTGCATCTCCGAGCGGTTGTCCCGATCGGTTGTAAAACCGATCACGTAGTTTTGTACTTTTCTCGTCCCTTGTTCTTCATGCCGCTGCACCTGACCGCGTCCCATTAAATTAGGTGTATCTCATTCACCGCTGACCCAAATCAATCGAGACCACCTTCATTGGAAAGCTAACTCAATTTCCTATAACTTCCATGAAGGGCTCCGGAGCTGAATCTCAATGTAAGGCATTCATATGAGTAGATCTTCCAGACCCTATGGATTGGTTCCGAAACATCATTTCTTTTATTTTCTTCCAAATGATCCCTCATCCAAACTCCAAGTCTCCAAGTCTTCCATTTACCTAAACTGACTCAAAACAAATGCAAAAACCTACATATACAACCTAGACCTCTAAAATTCAAGTTAAAACAAAATGAAACTCAAATGCATGGAAAACTCTCAAAACTATACAAAGTGGGAATGAAAACCTATGAAAATATGCCTTAAAAACATGCAAAATATGGTGTTATCACTACTCTTCTCTCTTTTCTCTTAGGAGGCGGCGAAAGAGTTTGGAGATAGCGGCTAGGGTGTCCCCGAGAAGGCTGCAGTTTTATTTTTTTAAAACTTCTCCAAATTGCCACTTAAATCCCCAGACTTTCCAATATTTGCAAAGTAGCCCCAAAGTTTCTGATTGTAACAATCAAACCCAACACAACTTTCTGATCTAATAGAAACAACCCCAAACCTCTTGATTCTCCTATTTTACACCACATATTTTTATTTGATTTAAATAGAAACCGCAAAATCCAACTCTTTAATCCGAATAATGAATCCAACTTCCTATTTTCGGGAAACGGATGTTACAAATAACCTATAAAAAAATAGAAGAACAACTTAAATCACCCTATATTTTAGACAAGATAAAAACAATAGAAAACAATTTATTAAATCAAGTATGTTCAGATATACCTAACGCATTTTGGGAAACAAAACAACATACTGTTGATCTTCCCTATATCAAAGATTTTAATGAAAAAATTATTCCAACAAAAGCTAGACCTATTCAAATGAATAGTGTACAGCTAGAACACTGTAAGCAAGAAATCAACGATTTATTAAAAAAGAAACTTATAAGACCATCCAAATCCCCTTGGAGTTGTTCGGCCTTCTATGTTAATAATCAAGCAGAAAAGGAACGTGGAGTACCACGTTTAGTAATCAATTATAAACCATTAAATGATGTATTACAATGGATAAGATATCCAATACCCAATAAAAGAGATTTATTAAAAAGATTATATGATGCAAAAATCTATTCAAAATTTGATATGAAAAGCGGTTTCTGGCAAATACAAATAGCTGAAAAAGATAAATACAAAACCGCATTCACCGTACCATTTGGTCATTACGAATGGAACGTAATGCCCTTTGGTCTTAAAAATGCACCCTCTGAATTTCAGCATATCATGAACGATATATTCAATAATTATTCCAAATTCACGATAGTATATATCGATGATGTACTAGTTTATTCAAATTCTATTGATCAACACATAAATCACCTAAACACATTCTTAAATATAGTCAAAAAACACGGATTAGTCCTATCCGCTAAAAAAATGTCATTATTCCAAACAAAAATAAGATTTTTAGGACACAACATTTATCAAGGAACAATCACACCTATTTCAAGATATATTAAATTTGCGGATAAATTCCCTAATGAATTAAGGGAAAAAACGCAACTACAAAGATTTTTAGGATGTCTGAACTATGTATCAGATTTCCTTCCAAACCTTAGACAAAGTATTCAACCACTATTTCAAAGATTTCAGAAAAATCCTAAACCATGGACCAGTATTCATACTTACCTGGTCAAACAAGTCAAGGCAAAAGTTAAAACTTTACCTTGTTTAACTCTACCAAATCCAAACGCTTATATGATAGTAGAAACTGACGCATCCGATTTCGGATACGGTGGTATTCTTAAGCAACAACTACCCGGATCTAAACAAGAGTCTTTAGTAAGATTCCATTCTGGAATCTGGCTAGGACCACAAACAAAATACTCAGCAGTTAAAAAAGAAGTTCTTTCTATAGTCAATTGTATTTCAAAATTCAAAGATGATTTAATCAATAAATGCTTCTTATTAAGAGTCGATTGTAAATCGACAAAAGAAATATTACATAAAGATGTTAAAAACTTAGTCTCAAAACAAATCTTTGCCAGATGGCAAGCCATATTATCTGCATTTGATTTTGATATTCAATATATTAAAGGAGAAAACAATTCCTTGCCAGATTTTCTAACAAGGGAATATTTGCAGGGGAATTATCAAGGAGTCCCAACAAATACTCAAAATGACGGACCGTAAAAGCAAGAAACCGATGACGGCATCAGATTACATCAAAAACCAACCACATATGCAAGGCAAACCACTAACTATTCAAAAAAATTTCTCAGCCCTAGCTGAATATCCACCCCTCTCATACTCAAAAGCGGCAAATCCTGAAAAAGGGCCAGCCATCTACCCAACAAACAACTACTCAAAAAGCCCAATACCATGTTAAACAAAATAAGCAACACCTTATGACCACAAATATAACCAAACCTGTAACTCTCAGAGAGTTACAACAATATACCTCCTCTATCTTCTATGAAGATTCACTTTACCCAACAGACAACGTAATCAAAAACCGTACTTTCTATGAGTACATTCTAGTAGACTCTAAGTCTGCTGAGATAGTACATTATCCAGACAAAAATAACCCAAACCTTATCTCATACTCAACCTGTAAAATATTACGAATAGCCTTTATCCAAGACCTCGGTTTTCTTAACAACCATACGCAAAAACCCTTCTACACCACAGGCTTTCATATCGATGGGTATACATATACCGATTACAAAGAAGCCTTTTTCAAAACCTTTTACCTACGTTCGTATGACCACTCCTGGTTTATCTCATTTGATCATCAATGCCCTAAACAAGTACCAGGCTGGTTCTATGAATGGTGGCACTGGTTTGGCCCCGTTAATGAAATTTACCCAGAAGAAATAATCAAAACCTCTCGTCCTTTTTACCTCAAACACGTACCTAACCAACCAATTATCCCACTCAACCAAATCCGATTTCATATTGACATGGGTATACCATGGATATGTTGTTGGCATTTCCACTTAACCAACCTCTTACCCAATATGCCATTTTCACTTGTTCGCGAATTCCGCGTCAAGTGGTGGGATAAATACAACCTAGACCGTTGTTCTTTATCCAATATTCAAAAATTCTTCCAAACCAATAAAGAGTTAACCCAATTAGTCAAAACGGTATCCAGATCGATACCATTACTCACACCTAGCCAACTCTCACAGCCAAAACCCCAACCTACCCAGTCTACCCAACCTAAACAACCTAAACAAGCATCCAAACCCGCAAGCCCCGCAGCTTCAACAGGCTCAAAGTCTTCCAGTAAATCAAAAGCCAGTAAACTTAAGCAAATCCTCGCCAGCGCTATCGAGCATCTCGACAGTTCCGACGATGAGGATACAGCGAACACTTATCAAAACCCTGGCCTCCAGGACGACGATTTAATTGGCGGTCAAGATCCTTATGAAGATCTCGACGATTTTGATATCATGATGGATGATAACACCATATTTTGCATGTTTTTAAGGCATATTTTCATAGGTTTTCATTCCCACTTTGTATAGTTTTGAGAGTTTTCCATGCATTTGAGTCTCATTCTGTTTTAACTTGAATTTTAGAGGCCTAGGTTTTATATATAGGTTTTTGCATATGTTTTGAGTCAGTTTAGGTAAATGGAAGACTTGGAGACTTGGAGTTTGGATGAGGGATCATTTGGAAGAAAATAAAAGAAATGATGTTTCGGAACCAATCCATAGGGTCTGGAAGATCTACTCATATGAAGGCTCTAAGTTGCGATTAGGCTTCAGAAATCTCTACAAAAGTCATAGGAAATTGAGTTAGCTTTCATGTGGAAGTGGTTTGAAGTAAATCCCATGGTGCAATAAAAAGTTATGAACATTTTACCCAAGGCATGTAAATCTGACAGGAAGCTGAAACTGCTGTAGACTTCATCAAATTTGCGGATACCCAAGAGAACGACCAGGAGTCTCAAGAACGATCATTCACATGCCAAAAAAGATCGTTCACATGACAAGAACGATCGTTCACATGCCAAGAACGATCATTCCTGGTCACTGCCGACACTTTTGCTTTTTGACGAATGTTTTGTCAAAGTTTTGTATATATATTAGATATTGAGTCATTTCAGAGATATGCTTTTCATTTTCTAGCTTTTAAAACCTCTCTCTAAACTCTGAGACTTCTCTCATCATCTCTCAAATTCATGATTTTAATTTCATGATCTAACCACATCTACTGAAGCTTTCTTAAATTTTCTTCTACTTTTGTGTTTATCATGCTTATGTTTATATTTTCTACGGTTTATTTTTGTGATATGAATATGTGTGAGTAGTTTCATCATGGGCTGTTGGTATGGTAGATTTAGGGTGTTTTAATGGTTGTTTGTGATATTTGATTGTTGATTTATGTTTATGTTCATGCATAGATTGATTTTAATGCTAGAAATGAGCTTCGCAAGAGAGATTTCTAGATCATAGATTATCTCAAACCCGGAAGGTGTTTTGAGATAATCCGAGCTATCTTTGCATGCGTTTAATAAATCTTAGCCAATGGAAATTGAGTTTTAAGAGTTAAATGATGGCATATGTGAGTTTGTGTGCATTGTTTATGAGTCATTCGGTTGCAATTGGAAGAATAGCTTAATCGGATAATTTGTAAAAGGTCTAGTATCACGGGAGTGGACTAGACTAATTTAGCGACTCATGTCATAGGATAAAACATTAATTGTTCAATTAATTCATCATTTATCAACCAGTTATTCACTCTTGTCAAATTACCGTACCAACGGTCCATATCTTTTAATATCGTAAAAACCGATCATTTCATTTAAGTTGCTTTGTTTTACTAGTTATTTGAGTGTAGTAGAATTCTATGCTTTATTTGCTTTCTTAATTTAATTCGCATTGTTCTGTTTTAGTTATTAGTTTGTGACAAAAAAATAGAAAACAACAAAAACATTTTAATCATTTATCTTGATTAGTTTCTTGTATTCTTGGTGTGTTATTTTCTGCTCTCCTCGTGGATCGATACCTAAAGTACTCAACGTACGAGGGTTTATTTGGTAGATCCGGTGTTAAAACCGCACTTATCAAATTGGCGCCGTTGCCGGGGAGGCATAACAATAGCCATTAGGATTTGGATTCTAACGAGTCTAAATTTTATTTTTCGTAAGTTCTAACCTCGTTCTGAATTTTTTTTTTCTTTCTTGTAGGTGCATGAACCTGTGAAGCCAAGGACATCAAAACCTGGTGGAGTTAGTGCCTGAGATAGAACGCCTAGAGCGAGCCAATACTCGAGCTAGAAGAGAAAGGGAGAGACTTGCAAGAACAGTTGGGATAAACATGGGTGATAACGTTGATAATAACCCAGTTTTACAAGAAGAAGTTCAAGGAGCGGGGATTCCTATTAATCCACCGCTTCATGCTGCTAGAAGAGAGAGAGTGATAGGGGCATACGATGCACCCCAAATGCATGGAAGTCGTAGCGGTATTCACGCACCGGCTGTTGAGAATAATAACTTCGAAATCAAGTTGAGCATCATCAATATGGTTCAATGATATATGCGACTTGACGAAGATTAATGGCATCTCTGAGGATGCATTCAAGCTGAGGTTATTCCCTTTTTCTCATGGGAAGAGTCTACCTCCTAAGTCGATCACTACGTGGGCGGATTGTAAAAAAAAATTCTTGGAGAAATTCTTCTCAACCGCAAGAACAGCTCGGCTAAGGAACGATATATCAAGCTTCGCTCAAAGGAGCAATGAAAGTTTTAGTGAAGCTTGGGAACGGTTCAAAAGCTACACGAACAAATGTCCTCACCACGGATTCTCCGAAGAATCGCTGTTGAGCACCTTATATAGAGGGATCGTTCCAAGGATAAGGATGCTATTGGACACCGCTAGCAATGGAAACTTCTTGAGAAAGAATGTCGAAGAAGGTTTCGAGCTTGTAGAGAACCTAGCGCAAAGCGATGGGAACTTCAGAGAAGACTACGATAGAGCTTCAAGAGGAAGCGGAGATAGGCAAGACTATACAAGTAAAGAGATGAAGACCTTAATTGAAAAAGTGGATAAAGTCTTGCAAGCTACGGAAAGATCCATAAATTATGTTGGAGAATTCGATGGAGGACAAGCGTGTAAGGAAGTTGGGTACGAGGAAAGCCTTGAAATGCAAGAAGAAATGAATTTCGTTGGGAATCAAGGGAACTTTCAAGGTGGATACAATAGAGGGTACAATCCAAACTTCCAACAACAAGGTCAAGGCTATCAACCGAGGCCTTTCATACCGTCAAATCCTCAAAGACAATTCTTCGCGCAACAAGGATTTGTGCCCAAACAACAATACCAAGGAAACCAAAGCGGTTTCCAAAGCAATCAAGGAGGGTTTCAAAATAATCAAGGAAAGTTTCAAGCCAACCAAGGAGGGTTTCAAAATAATCAAGCAGCTTTTCAAAACAAGTCACCTTTCGTTCCAAGCAACCAGCAAGCAAGTGCATCTCAACCTCAAGATCAAGAAATGAAGGATGTGAAGAATATGCTTCAACAACTAATAGTGAGTCAATCCAATAGTTCAATCAAATTGAACAAGAAGATGCTTGAGGTCCACAACAAGATAGATGGCTCGTACAATGATCTAAACACCAAGTTTGAGCATCTGAACACTCACGTTAAAGGGCTGGAAAACCAAATTGCTCAAGTTGCTTCCACATCTCAAGGTCCAAAGGGAACTCTACCGGGAAAAGCCGTAGCAAATCCTAAGGAGTATTGCTTGGCGATAACGTTGAGAAGCGGGAAAGAATTACCCTCAAGAGAACACGTCGTGGTGGAAGTTAGCGAAGGAAACCAAAGGAACGACGAGAACGAAGATGAAGAAGAAAGAAAACCGGCGGAAGACACGAACGATCGGTTTGCAACCGATCGTCAAAACCGATCGGCGGAACATTCCAAAACCATCGAACCGGAGATCATTGCACATCAACCGCGATCATACGAACCAAAACTTCCATTTCCCGGGAGGTTTAAGAAGCAGATTTTGGATGAGAAATTTAAAAAGTTCAAGAAAATCATGAAGACGGTTCAAGTCACAATCCCATTTACCGATCTTATTCTAGAGTGTCCGGCCTACAACCAACTTCTCAAAGACGTGATTACAAAGAAGAGACAAGTCGAGGACGCCATGGTGATGATCAACCATGAATGCAGTGCTATCATTCAGAACAACTTTCCGAAGAAACTCAAGGATCCGGGGAGTTTCACACTCCCTTGCACTTTAGGACCTTTGCGCTTTAACAAGTGTTTGGTTGATCTTGGAGCAAGCGTTAGCCTAATGCCATTGACGGTTTCTAAGAAGCTGGGATTTACAAACTTCAAAAGAACAAGAATCTCATTGGTATTGGCGGATAGATCGATCCGTCATCCAATAGGAATACTCGAAGACTTACCCTTGAAGATTGGAAGTTGCATAGTTCCAACGGACTTTGTGGTGCTGGAGATGGATGAAGAGCCGACAGATCCTATCATCCTTGGAAGGCCGTTTCTAGCAACCGCAGGAGCTATAATAGATGTTAAAAAGGGTGTGATTGATCTTCACTTGGGAGACATTGCTTTGAAGTTCGATATACTTGACATCATGAAGAAACCGACCATAGAAGGAAGGGCGTTCTATATCGAAACATTAGAAGACATGGTCGATGAGTACCTAGAAGAGCTGAACATGGAAGATTCTCTCGAAGTAGCCATCACGCAGTCAAGCCATGAGCGTGGAATTGTGAACAAAGAAGCAATCGTCTACGAGGAGATCCTTGATTCACAAACACCGAAGGGGAAAGAAATATGCTTCTTGGAAATGGGAGAAGTCATGGAACGAGCTATAAAAGAAGGCACTAGCAATGGTAAGACTAGTGTCGATGATGATTGGAGAGAACTCAATGCTCCAAGGATAGACCTCAAACCACTTCCTAGTGGGCTAAGGTATGAATTTCTAGGCTCTAACTCCACATATCCTGTCATAATAAATGATGCATTGAACCTAGAAGAAACCAAAATGATCTTGCATGAGCTGAAAAAGTATAGGAAAGCCCTTGGGTATTCATTCAAAGATATTAAGGGAATTTCACCATCTTTGTGCATGCATAGGATTCATTTAGAAGATGAAAATAAATCATCGATTGAGCATCAAAGGAGATTAAATCCAAACTTGAAAGAAGTAGTTAAAAAGAAAATTTTAAAACTACTAGAAGCGGGTGTGATTTATCCCATCTCCGATAGTATTTGGATATCACCAATTCACGTAGTTCCTAAAAAAGGGGGAATCACGGTGATAAAAAATGAAAAGATGAATTGATTCCAACTAGAACCATAACTGGGCATAGAGTGTGCATTGATTATAGGAAATTGAATTCATCCACTCGTAAGGATCATTTTCCTTTGCCATTCATTGATCAAATGCTAGAAAGGCTAGCTAATCGTTCATATTATTGCTTGCTTCACGGTTACTTGGGATTTTTGCAAATACCAATTCACCCGAGCGACCAAGAGAAAACGACATTCACTTGTCCTTATGGCACATTTGCTTATCGAAGGATGCCGTTTGGTTTGTGTAATGCACCTGCTACTTTTCAGCGGTGTATGATGTCCATTTTCTCCGATTTAATTGAGGATACAATGGAAGTGTTTATGGATGATTTTTCTGTGTATGGTTCTTCGTTTGGTTCTTGTTTGTTGAATCTTTGCAGGGTACTTAAGAGGTGCGAAGACACGAATCTCGTGCTGAATTGGGAGAAATGCCACTTCATGGTGAAGGAAGGGATTGTGCTCGGGCATAGGATTTCCGACAACGGAATAGAAGTGGACAAGGCAAAAATCGAGGTCATGGTGAAGCTAGAACAACCGCGAACGGTTAGAGACAAAAGGAGTTTCTTGGGTCATGCCGGGTTTTATCGAAGATTCATTCAAGATTTTTCAAAGATGGCAAGGCCTCTAACAAGACTCTTATGCAAGGACACGGATTTTGTGTTCGATGAAGATTGCGAAGAAGCGTTCAAAAACGTAAAAGGAGCGTTGGTTAGTGCACCGATAGTTCAACCACCAGATTGGGAACTTCCATTTGAAATAATGTGCGATGCGAGTGATTTTGCCGTTGGAGCCGTGTTGGGACAAAAGAAAGACAAGAAGTTGCACGTTATCTACTATGCTAGTAGAACACTTGACGATGCACAAACAAGGTACACCACCACGGAGAAAGAACTCTTGGTGATCGTCTACGCCTTCGAAAAATTCCGATCTTACTTGGTGGGTTCTAAGGTGATAGTGCACATGGATCATGCGGCACTAAGACATTTATTGGCGAAGAAAGACGCAAAGCCAAGATTATTGAGATGGATCCTATTGCTGCAAGAATTTGATCTCGAGATACGAGATAAGAAGGGGATTGAGAATGGTGTACCTGATCACCTTTCAAGGATGAAGATCGAGTAGAACATACCGATTGATGATTCCTTGCCCGAAGAACAAATGAACATTGTCCAAGGTTTAACCAAGGCGGACTACATGTTGAAGGAGCTTCTAGTGATTGAGACCATGGGCGTAAGCTTACCATGGTATGCTGATTTTGTAAACTACTTGGCGTGTGAGAAAGAACCACCAAACCTACAAGGGTATGCCAAGAAGAAGTTTTTCAAAGATGTTCGTCGGTTCTATTGGGATGAACCCTATCTATCCACGTTTTGCAAGGACAAACTCTATAGGAGATGTATACCGCAAGAAGAAGTTTCCGGAATCTTAATGCATTGCCACGGCTCAGCTTATGGAGGCCATTTTACAACATTTAAGACGGTTACTAAAGTGCTACAAGCGGGATTTTGGTGGCCCACGATGTTTAAAGACACCTATGAATTCATTTCGCGATGCGATTCATGCCAAAGGAAGGGCAACATAAGTAAGAGGAATGAAATGCCACAAAACCCCATACTTGAGATTTAAGTCTTTGACGTTTGGGGAATAGACTTTATGGGACCATTCCCATCTTCTTATGGTAACAACTACATCCTAGTAGCGATTGACTACGTCTCCAAGTGGGTAGAAGCTATAGCAAGCCCAACCAACGATGCAAACGTGGTGCTAAAGATGTTCAAAACCATCATCTTTCCGAGATTCGGTGTTCCGAGAGTGGTGATTAGTGACGAAGGAACTCATTTCATCAACAAGATCTTTGAGAGTTTGTTGAGAAAACATGGAGTCAAACATAAGGTTGCAACACCGTATCATCCCCAGACAAGTGGGCAGGTTGAGATTTCTAACCGAGAAATCAAGGCTATTCTTGAGAAGACGGTAGGCGCAACAAGAAAAGATTGGTCCAAAAAGCTTGACGATGCACTTTGGGCCTATAGAACCGCTTTTAAGACACCTATCGGAACAACACCGTTCAATCTTCTTTACGGGAAGTCATGTCATCTTCCGGTCGAGGTAGAATACAAAGCCATGTGGGCGGTGAAACTCCTTAACTTCGACATCAAAACGGCTGCTGAGAAGCGTTTAGTGCAATTGAACGAGTTGGACGAAATCCGTCTTGAGGCATACGAAAACTCGAAGATCTATAAGGAAAGAACTAAGGAGTTTCATGACAAGAAGATCATCCCGAGAAACGTCAAGGCTGGTGACAAGGTGTTATTGATTATTGAAGCTGTTTCCCGAGAAACTTAAATCGAGGTGGTCGGGACCGTTCAAGATCAAGGAAGTAAGACCCTATGGTGCGGTAGACCTTTGGAACAAGTCCGGGGGGGACTTCACTGTGAATGGCCAACGCCTTAAACCATACCTGGCTAATGAGAGTATCAAAGAAGGAACCACAGTTCCTCTTTTGGATCCGACAACCGCCTAAAGCGATACTACGTCAAGCTTAGCGACATTAAACGAGCCATTGGGGTTTCCCCCAAATCTATCTCTTGTATAATATGTTTACTTGTTTGTTTGAGTGTGATTTGATTTTTGTTTTTGTGTGTTTTGATTATCTAGGACGTTGGTGAGTAGTCAAAGCGATTTCCGATTGGGCAAACTAAGGGCAATTAATCCATCCAATCCACTCCAAGGTTTCACATTTCACCTTTTGTACATATTTTGTTATTTTTTGTTTGCATTTTTATTCTCTCTTTGGATTCATCTCACACCGAGACGGTGTGATTTAAGTCCGGGGGAGAGGTCATTGTTATTTAACATTTTGTATCTTGTCTTATTTTCGTTCTTTTGAGTCTTACGCATTCACATATATTGCATAGAAAAACCAAAAAAAAAAATGATCAATTTTCGAAAAAAAAAAAAAATTGAAAAAACGAAAATCATATAGTTTTGCATCATTGAATTTTGTTATTTAGGATTGAGTCTAAAAGCATATAGGATTGCATAATGCATAGGAGACAATGATAGAAACCACTAAAAGTTTTGCTTGAACAAATTTTTGAAACTTGTACACTCTTGCTTTGATCTCTCTACTCTTAACTCATTGTCTTTTAATTGCTTGTTTAATTTAAAATCAACCCTTTTAATATCGGACTTAAATGAATTTAATCTTCTCGCTTATGGGCTTGTGATACATAACCATGGTTCAAAAAAAACACTCGGGTTATCTTATCCACTTTTGCCACTCTCTAATAACCCGAGTGGCCATCCTCATATTTAGAATGGTTCCCTACCTTTCACCTTACCCATTTTGTTTTTCACCACTCGTTGTTTGATTGAGTGAGGCCTTTTTCTTGATAATGCTATTATGTGTAAAATCTTGTAAGTATCGGGAACGACAAAGGTTAGTTTTCATTTTTAGCTAGTCTAAGTTGTTCAAAGAAAAGGGCTAGCATTAGGATGAGGATCAATGGGAAAATGGTAGTTGGTTTGGGAATTATGATCAAGAAATAAAAAAAATTGAGATGGGAAATGAGAGTCAAGGAACCCTTGGTTAAGCAAATTCTAGAGAAGTACTTAAAAGAAAGACCCTAGGAAAGGAGAAGAAAAATAATCTCCATGTTTGAAAAAGAGATAGAACAATAAGTTTAGGGTCAAGTAAAAATAAAAATGTTCTCTAGAAGTTTGATGTTTTGGAAAAAGAAAAGGAAGTTCGATTTAGCCAAAAGAAATTTGGAGGTTTAATGTGCTTCAAAGAAGTAATAAGAACAAGAAATGAAATCACCATTCAAGTAAAAAGCTTTGCTAGGAGGGTAGAACAATGTGAGTTAAACTTTGTATGCATAAATTGTTTCTAGTCTCCCTTGCTTTTGCATAACATATAGCATTCCATTTTCTTGAGAGTGAGTCACTTAAAAAGAAAATAAACCTCCTTGCACTCATATTTACTAGTGCTAAAAACCTTTTCTCCCAAACCGATTGGACTTGATCACTTGCCCATTTGCGAGATCACACCTTGAGAAAGAGTAAATGAATGTGAGGGTTGGTTGCAAAGAGAACTTGTAAGCATAAGGCATTGTTGTTAATAGAAACGATTAGGAGTTGCGATAAGCCTTGAATGAGTTAGAGTGAATTAATTGTTTGTTTTTTCAACTTGTAAACTTTTGGTTTTGAGTCCCCGCTTTCAAACCTCTCTTTCGGTTTGTCTTCTCTTGTTTGCTTGCGGACAAGCAAAAGGCAAGTCCGGGGGAGTTGATAACACCATATTTTGCATGTTTTTAAGGCATATTTTCATAGGTTTTCATTCCCACTTTGTATAGTTTTGAGAGTTTTCCATGCATTTGAGTCTCATTTTGTTTTAACTTGAATTTTAGAGGCCTAGGTGTTATATATAGGTTTTTGCATATGTTTTGAGTCAGTTTAGGTAAATGGAAGACTTGGAGACTTGGAGTTTGGATGAGGGATCATTTGGAAGAAAATAAAAGAAATGATGTTTCGGAACCAATCCATAGGGTCTGGAAGATCTACTCATATGAAGGCTCTAAGTTGCGATTAGGCTTCAGCACTCTCTACAAAAGTCATAGGAAATTGAGTTAGCTTTCATGTGGAAGTGGTTTGAAGTAAATCCCATTCTGAAATCAAAAGTTATGAACGTTTTACCGAAGGCATGTAAATCTGACAGGAAGCTGAAATTGCTGTAGACTTCATCAAATTTGCGGATACACAAGAGAACGACCAGGAGTCTCAAGAACGATCATTCACATGCCAAGAACGATCGTTCACATGACAAGAACGATCATTCACATGCCAAGAACGATCGTTCACATGCCAAGAACGATCATTCCTGGTCACTGCTGACACTTTTGCTTTTTGACGAATGTTTTGTCAAAGTTTTGTATATATATTAGATATTGAGTCATTTCAGAGATATGCTTTTCATTTTCTAGCTTTTAAAACCTCTCTCTAAACTCTGAGACGTCTCTCATCATCTCTCAAGTTCATGATTTTAATTTCATGATCTAACCACATCTAGTGAAGCTTTCTTAAATTTTCTTCTACTTTTGTGTTTATCATGCTTATGTTTATATTTTCTACGGTTTATTTTTGTGATATGAATATGTGTGAGTAGTTTCATCATGGGCTGTTGGTATGGTAGATTTAGGGTGTTTTAATGGTTGTTTGTGATATTTGATTGTTGATTTATGTTTATGTTCATGCATAGATTGATTTTAATGCTAGAAATGAGCTTCGCAAGAGAGATTTCTAGATCATAGATTATCTCAAACCCGGAAGGTGTTTTGAGATAATCCGAGCTATCTTTGCATGCGTTTAATAAATCTTAGCTAATGGAAATTGAGTTTTAAGAGTTAAATGATGGCATATGTGAGTTTGTGTGCATTGTTTATGAGTCATTCGGTTGCAATCGGAAGATTAGCTTAATCGGATAATTTGTAAAAGGTCTAGTATCACGGGAGTGGACTAGACTAATTTAGCGACTCATGTGATAACCAGGTTTTTTACACCTAAAGCTACCTATTGCCCGATTTGTAGTACAAAGGGCTATCGAATCCAATCAGGACTATTGTAAGCAATCAGGATGTAGCAAATCTATCTAAGTCAAGCCAAATAGAAAGGTTGGAAGTAACAGGATGAAACAACTAAAACAAGAACTAATAAACAGTAAAAGAAACTTAGAAACAGAGATTCATAATAAAAGAAACTAAAAACAGAGTAAGCTAAGAACAGGAAAACAGAGTATCAAAAAGTAGAAAACTATCAGGATGAGAAAAGGTCCTAAGGATGAGTTCTAGATCTGGTATTCATCATGGTGATTCCTAGTGACTTTATAAACAACTTCATAGAAGGGATCTCTCGACTATAAGCATCAAAGAGTGACAGATCCACTTCCCAGTTACATCTGTCACCAGATTCTCTAAACTTCCTAATCTTGGAATCCACACCTATGCCCCATTGACTGTCACTAACACTCAGATAGGATTCCAATGAAACATGAAGAGAATAAGCATTAAGAACACAACTTATAAATATCAAACTACAACTTGCTTTCCTATGATCCTAGATCAATCATTGGAAAGAAGCTCCAGATCTCTGGTATTAGCAGATCTGGTGTTTCACAAGTGATGTGCAAGGAAACACCAAGATCAGATCCCAAGTGGGTGTACAGGGAATCAGCATTAGAAACAGCTAACCCAGAAGAGATCTTAAACTATTAGAACCCTAAATCTACTAGAATCACCATGAATCATAACCCAGATCTAACCCATCCTCAAGAACCCTAAATTACTACTCAGACTTCATCATCAAAATCACAAACCCAGAAAATGAAATAGTTTCCATAATCATAATCTAGAGATTGAGATGAAGAAGGAATAGAAGAAATAAACTTAAAAGGATCAAAGGATCAAAAGTAACTGCAGATACAAAATCAGATAGATCTAGAGAGGTTTTCAGAGAACAAAAGGAATAAAAACGTAGATTGTGCGGCTGCTGACCTAATTAGAGTATATATACTCTAGGTCAAAAGCCTTAGTACAAAAAGACAAAATAAACTAAAGTCCTTAGGTCGGCTGCCTTGAGCTCGGGTCTTCTTGGTCGAGTGGTGTTGATCGAGTGCATGCTACTTCAGGCTTTGAATCCTAAGCTCGGTTGACTAAACTCGGTCTAGTGCTTGAGTGGTCGTGGCCGAGTGGTCGTGGCCGAGTGGTCGTGGCCGAGTGGTAACTCCTTTTTGCCTTCAGCTCGGTCAGACGGCCGAGTGCATGTGATCGAGTGGTGTTGGTGGATGGCTTTGCACTCGGTCTAGCTCCAAGTCGAGTGGTGTTGATCGAGTGCATGCTGGTGTTGGTCCTTAGCTCGGTCATGAGGTCGATTCTTCACACCGAGCTTGTGTCTCCACGTTCCTTGGTCTCCAGCAAACATCCAAAACACCTGAAAGATAGCTCCAATATGCAATATGTATGCAAAACTAAAACAAAGCTATCATGAAACCTATATATGAGAGAACTGGATGGATATTGAGTGAAACTGTGTATGAAACTATGCTAAAATGGATGGAAATGAGAGTTTAGAAGTGGTAAAATGCAGAGACATCAACTCCCCCAAACTTAGTCTTTGCTTGCCCTCAAGCAAACATATAAGATATAAGCTGGTGAAGTTGATGACATGCTGGGACTCAGAGCCAAAACATGCTGATAAAGGAAGTAGCTTCAAGGTCCTAGTTAGTAGTTCTAGAATGCATTAACAAGTAAACCCTACTTTTAAAACTTTAGCCATACCCTTCAGAACAAACCTGACACCAGCCTTAACCTACACATGCAATCAAATCAATCATTCCCTTTAACATTCATTCATTCTGTAACCATGGATCAAGCCTATGCAATTTCAATGAACTCATTTGGCTAGAGGGACAGGTTTAGAGGCAAAGATGGCCCCTTTTGTAACAGGTTTAAACAATGGATAACATGGGACTCTCAAGAACAGACTGAGCTTTAGGAGAAGGCTAAAGGTAAGATAGCCAACCGATGCATACAAGAACAATTTCTCATCTACCCATCCCATATACAAAGATTCTGCTACCACCTAATCCTAAACCCAGAAGGTGATCCTAAATCTACCCTTAGGCACTTTTCTGCCATGAATCCTTTTTGGATATCTCATTCCTCTTTCTTTTGCCATTTATTCTAGGGAAAAGGTTCTTGTTTTTCTTGCTTATGCTAGCGGATTGGGTTCTTTTAAAACTAAGGCTCTTCTATTCTTCTTATTCATCAAGACACTTCAGGCTTTTTGCCTTTCTTTCCTTTTTATTCTTTCTGAGCCTATACTTTTCTTTTCTTATTTTTCAAATCCCAAATCCTTTACTAGAGCAGCTTTCTTATTTTCAGCTTAAACCTTTTCCCAGAACTTATTTTCTTTCCTTTTTTCTTCTTTTCTCCCCTTGAACCCATAATGAAACTCAAGCTCGGTTTAGTGAACTCGAGGTGTGAACTCGGTTCCCTGGCCGAGCTTATACAACCGAGCTTAATTCCCTATTCTAAATTCCAGTCTATCCTCCTAAACACAGTTCAGTTCCCCACCTAGTTCTATCTAGCTCAAAGGTTATGAACCAGAACTATATGTATGAGAAACCGTTCTTGTCGGCACAGACCTAACACTTTCTGCCAAGCTCAATCAAAGAAATAGGCCTCACATTCGCACATAGAGTATTGTTGGCTTGAAAGGAAGGTCAAGGTTGAGGGTAGGGGAAAACTGTTCCAATGGTGGGAATCAGCTATTTGGATTCACAAGAGTGGTGAAAAGAGTAAGAGAATCCAAATATGTGTAAAGTATCCATGAGTTCAAATCAAAGGCATAGACATGATAATTGCAATTCAGTTTAAGGTTCTACTAGATAGGGGATGATATCAGATCAAGACATGCTTCAGCAAAAACTAGATATCAAACAATGCAATCTAGGCATGGTGCGGTCTTATGCTTCAGACTTTCATGAATGCATTAGACAACTATTAACTAGGGCATTGAGACTATTTCATAAATCAGCATGCTTACAAGGCTTTTATCATCCTAGTCCCTTATGCAGATGCATAGTTCTATATGAAATTGCATCTAGACTCAATCCTAAACATGAATGCAATCTACATGAACACTCTGTTTTTGTGGAATGCTTTTCTGAAATTTTTCAAATTTTTAGGGTTTTTCTTATGCAAATAGGTGAGATGCTATGCAGACTCAATGTGCAAAATTTGAAATAAGAAAACAGTAAACAACATCAAATGCATCTCAAACCCTCCCCCAAACTTAAATTACACAGTCCCTTGTGTAATAAAAGATTCAAAGGAAGGTATGAGAATGAAAAAGCAATAAGAAAAACTAAAGATGAGTGGTATAAACAATGGTAAAAAGTGGAGTTGTACCTCAGGGTTGGGTGTTCTAACTCGGTCACATGGTCGAGTTTGATGGCCGAGTGGTTTGTGGTGAAGATCTAACTCGGCCAGGCTGATCGAGTTAGACTGTCCGAGCTTGATTTCTGACCTAAAGAGGGGTAGCTCGGTTTGGCTGACCGAGATTGATGGCCGAGCTTGATTTGTTGAGATTTTGACTCGGCCTGGTTGATCGAGCTAACTGGTCGAGTCTGATTTTCTGGGCTTCCCTGCCTTCCTTTACATAATTCTGAAATCTCAAACCTGACCAACAAAACTACTAGAAAACAGATTAAAAGAAACAAGAAACCTTAAAGCAAATTATTTACAAGGATAGTCATGGGACTTCCTCCCAAGTGAGCTTGTTTAAAGTCGCTAAGCTTGACTTCCTTACTGGAGTCATGCTGGAGTTGGCTCGTCTAGAGGGATGGAATCTGCTTCTGGAGTTGTCTGATCAGCAATGTATAGTTTAACCCTTTGTCCGTTTACCGTGAAGTCATTATTGTTTTTACCTACTAGGGTGATGGTTCCATAGGGTAAAACTTCCTTGATAGTGAAGGGCCCTGACCATCTTGACTTCAGCTTTCCTGGGAAAAGTCTGAGCTTTGAGTTGAATAGAAGTACTTGATCACCTGCCTTGAGCCCTTTTGGTAAAATCTTCTTATCATGGAAAGCTTTTGTGCGTTCTTTGTAAATCTTTGAGCTCTCATATGCTTCTAATCTGATTTCTTCCAACTCATGCAAATCCATCAGTCTCTTTTCCTCTGCTGTTTTGATGTCAAAGTTCAGAAGTTTTGTAGCCCATATTGCCTTGTACTCTATCTCCACCGGTAAGTGGCATGCTTTACCATAGAGAAGCTGGAATGGTGTTCTCCCTATTGGGGTTTTGAATGCAGTTCTGTAGGCCCACAGAGTTTCATCAAGCTTTGTTGCCCAGTCCCTTTTTGATACCCCTACTACTCTAGCTAGGATAGCCTTAATCTGCTTATTGGAAATTTCCACTTGGCCACTCGTTTGAGGATGGTAAGGTGTGGCAACCTTATGCTTAACTCCATACTTCCTTAAAAGATTTTCGAAAAGCTTGTTGATAAAGTGAGATCCTCCATCACTGATAACTACTCTCGGTATGCCGAACCTAGGGAAAATGATACTTTTAAACAGCTTTAGGACGACCCTTGCATCGTTTGTAGGGCAGGCTACTGCTTCTACCCATTTTGACACATAGTCGACAGCCACCAGAATGTAGCTGTTACCGTGGGATGGTGGGTTGAAAGGTCCCATGAAATCAAATCCCCAGACATCAAAGACTTCTACTTCCAAAATTGGGCTCTGGGGCATTTCATTCCGTTTGCCAATATTTCCCATCCTTTGACAAGGATCACATTTCGAAATGAAGTTATGAGCATCCTTGAACATGGTTGGCCACCACAAACCTGCTTGAATTATCTTCTGAACAGTCTTGAATGTGGCGAAGTGTCCTCCATATGCAGAACCATGGCAGTGCTCCAAAATCCCTTTTACTTCTTCCTCTGCCACACACCTTCTGAAAAGACCATCTGAACCCTTCTTGTATAAATATGGTTCATCCCAATAATAGTGGTTCACATCCCTGAGAAACTTCTTTCTTTGATAAGCATTGAGGCTCTTAGGTATTTCTTCGCATACCTTATAGTTTACAAAGTCCGCATACCAGGGGAAAATCTCTTCTTTAAACGTTATCACCTCTTCTATTTTCTGAGATGTGTGGTGGATGTCCTCCAAAAGCCTAATTGCCATAAGCTGCTCCTCTGGCATAGAATCGTCAATGGGGAGGGCATCCTCGATCCTCATTCTGGATAGATGATCAGCTACCCCATTTTCGATCCCCTTTTTGTCCACAATTTCCATATCAAACTCTTGCAGCAACAGTATCCATCTGAGTAACCTTGGCTTTGTGTCCTTCTTCGCATATATGTGTCTTAACGCGGCATGATCTGTGTAAATGATTACCTTTGAACCAACTAGGTAACTCCTGAATTTCTCAAAAGCGAAAACCACTGCCAAGAGCTCCTTTTCTGTAGTTGCATACCTTCCCTGAGCATCATCCAGAGTTCTGCTTGCATAATAGATAACATGCAGCTTCTTATCAATTTTCTGTCCCAAAACTGCTCCTACTGCATAGTCCGATGCATCACACATGATCTCAAAAGGATAATCCCAGTTAGGGGCTTGGACTATTGGTGCTGATGTTAGAGCTTCCTTAATGAGATGAAAAGCCTTCAAGCATTCTGAATCAAAATTGAATTCTGTTTCCTTGCAAAGTAGCCTAGTAAGAGGTCTTGCTATCTTGGAGAAATCTTTAATGAATCTTCTATAAAATCCTGCATGCCCAAGGAAGCTTCTGATATCTTTGACAGTCTTCGGTGGTTGTAACTGGATCATTACCTCAATCTTGGCTTTATCCACTTCTATTCCCTTCTCAGAGATCTTGTGCCCTAGGACTATCCCTTCTCTGACCATGAAGTTGCATTTCTCCCAATTCAGAACTAGATTGGTCTCTTCACATCTAGTAAGGACCCTGCATAAATTTGACAAACAGGAGGAGAAGGAAGAACCGTACACAGAGAAATCATCCATGAACACTTCCACCATCTCCTCGATTAGATCTGAAAATATGGAAGTCATGCATCTTTGAAAAGTAGCAGGCGCATTACAAAGGCCAAAAGGCATTCTTTTATATGCAAATGTTCCATATGGACATGTGAAAGTGGTTTTCTCTTGATCATTAGGGTGTATAGGAATCTGGAAAAATCCACTATACCCATCCAAGAAACAATAAAAAGGGTGATTAGCTAGCCTCTCCAACATCTGGTCAATGAATGGTAGTGGGAAATGGTCTTTTCTAGATGCAGCATTCAATTTCCTATAGTCTATACACATCCTATGGCCAGTGATTGTTCGGGTGGGAATAAGTTCATCTTTATCATTTTTAACCACAGTTATGCCACCCTTCTTGGGTACACAATGCACAGGAGATACACAAGTACTGTCAGAAATTGGGTAAATTACTCCAGCATCTAACAGCTTCAGGATCTCCTTCTTAACAACTTCTTTTAAGTTTGGATTCAATCTTCTTTGGGGTTCAATACTAGAATAGGATTCATTTTCAAGATGAATGCGATGTGTGCACAAATCAGGTGAAATTCCCTTAATGTCATCTAATGAATAACCTATGGCACGTCTAAATTTTTTCAGCTCAGTTAATAATTGTGTAAGCTCAATACTGCTAAGGGAATCATTTACTATTACAGGGTAGGTAGAGTTTGTTCCAAGGAATGCGTACCTTAGCCCTTTCGGTAGTGGTTTGAGGTCCACCTTGGGTGCCTTCAACTCTGACCAATCTGCAGTCGTAGAGTCAATGAACTCGGGTGGTTGGCCTGGTTTGTTGACCGAGTTGGGGAATTTAGGCCTAGAGAAGGACAAGCTCGGTTTGTTGTACTCGGTCTGGCTGACCGAGCTCAGGACATTCTTCTCGCCAAGCTCGGTCTGTGAGACCGAGTGGATGGATCTAGGCTTGTCCACTGTTGCTAATCTTCCAGTTTCTGGTCTGATCAATTCTTCAAAACCCTCTGACTCATCCAGCACTTTTCTTGAGTCCAAATATACTTCGAAATCCAGAGTTTCATCATGCAGATACCCTTCTTCACTACTCTTAGTCAAAACAGTCTTCAAATGATCCTTCTCGGTTATCTCATCCAAAACATCTTCAGACAGTTGTTCTAACTCTTCTATCCAGAAAATCTGTCCTCCTATTGTTGGTTTCTTCATGGAATCTTTGATATCAAAGTTCATCTTGAGGTCTTTACCAAAATGGAGTTCGATCTTCCCTTCCCTAACATCAATTATTGCTCCAGCAGTAGCTAAAAAGGGTCTGCCCAGTATCAGAGGATCCTTTGGTTCTTCATCCATTTCTAACACCACAAAATCAGTTGGTACTTCCGTATTTCCAATCTTAACTGGTAGGTCTTCTAGGACACCATGTGGAAGCCTAACTGATCTGTCTGCTAGCACTAATGATATATTAGAGGGTTTAAACTTACTGAAACCAAGGCGTTGTGCTACTGACAGTGGCATGAGGCTTACAGAAGCTCCAAGATCGCATAAACAGTTCTTGAAAGTCAAGGGTCCTAGAGAGCATGGCAAGGTAAAGGAACCTGGATCTCCCAATTTCTCATTAACTATCTTCTTCTGGATTATCGCGCTACACTCCTGACTCAGAACAACCATTCCTTGAACTTCCTTGTCCCTTTCCAAAATCGCATCCTTCAAAAATTTTTTATAGTTAGGCATGAGAGTTAAGGTATCCAACAGAGGCATCTTCACCTCAAGCTCTTTGATCTGTTTAGCAAACAAAGCTCTGTACTTCTCTAGTAGCTCTTTTTTGAACCTTCCTGGGAATGGGAGTTTAGGGACATACGGAGGGGGAATATAGGGTGCCTTTTTCTCTTCTGGAGCAGCTTTGGGTCCAGACTCGGTTTGTTTAGCTCGGTTTGAAGGTCGAGCTTGGTGGTTGAGTTCTGACTCTGGTTCCACTCGAGTTGTTGATCGAGTTGGATTGCCGAGTCTTACTTCTGGAGTGTCGAACTGGTCTTCTTCTTGGTCGAAACCCCCCCCCCCCCAACTTGTTCCTCACTGTCCTCAGTGAGAGGGTAACTTCTTTCTGGTAATTGTCTGCCGCTTCGAAGTATTATTGCATTGGCTTCATCGGAATCTGGCAATGGCTGGATAGCTTTCCCGGGGCGTTGTCCTGGGTCTGTGGTGTAGGAATAATCAACTTTGTGTTCGACGGTGGCCATCTTGGAGGTTAGAATAGCAATTTGAGATGTGAGTTTGCTTATGGTGCTTTCCATCTGTGTTTGTATTTCAGATAACCTTGTGGATGTGCCTGTTTCTGCCTTGGCCTGTCCTTGTAATAGTTGATGCAGCATTTATTCCATAGGAGGTGTTGGATTTGGGTATTGAAACTGTGGAGCAGAATGTGAGTTAAATCTATTGTATGAGCCAATGTGATCCTGAACGTAGCTAACCTCTTCATGTTGAACCTTAGCAGTGTTGTGATTCTGAAACTGATCGTTTTCATGAACCATGTTAACTATTTTGTGTTGAGCTTGAAGAAGCATATTCAGTTTCTCATTGATGGATGTCATCTCATTGCGGTTCTGTTCAGCATGTATGAAGCTCTCCTTAGGTGGTGTATCTGGTTCCTTAGTATAGGTGCCAACAGATTGTGCAAGATTCTCGACTAAACTCCAACCATCATTGACATCTTTGGTGAGGAAGTTACCATTACTTGCTGTGTCGAGCAACATTCTGATATTCGGAAGTACTCCTCTGTAAAGAGTGCTAAGGAGTGACTCAGTACTGAAACCATGGTGAGGACATTGAATTGTATAACCCTTGAATCTTTCCCAGGCTTCATAAAATGACTCCCCATGCTGTTGAATAAAGTTTGCTATCTCATTACGCAATCTAGCCGTCCTTGAGTGATTGTAGAACTTATCCAAAAAAACTCTTTTGCAAGCATCCCACGAGGTAATAGATCCAGGAGTTAGTGTTTTCTCCCATATATTTGCTTTATCACCAAGTGAAAATGGGAATAACCTGAGCTTCAGATTGTCTTCACTCACCCCGCTTATTTTTGTGAGGCTGCAGAGCCTGTCGAAATCATCTAAATGGTCAAGTGGGTCCTCATTTGGCAAACCATAGAACTTACTACTCTGGACCATGCATATCAAGCTGCTCTTGATCTCAAAACTGACCACATCTGGTGGAACAATTCCTTGTCTGCTAGTGTGTGTGCTTGGTGCATCACTGGATCTTATGTACCTTGGTTGTCGAGGTTCAGCTGGTTCTCCATTCTGTACCTCTTGATTGTCTCTATTTACCCTCTCTGGTTGAGTCGTTCTGTTCTGCGTTCTCTGATTCTGTGGATCCCTTGGTAACTGACCGATCATGGCTTGGTAACTGGTTGATCACTGAGCTCGGGATGATGAACTCGGTTTGGGAGACCGAGCTAAACAAGTACCTATGGAAGTTAATATGTAGATGCAATGCTTTGGTAGACAAGGATTTGACTATTTACAAGCTGATAGTCCCAAAAATAGAGGTATGACCGGTCAAAATACAAGGAAGGTTGAATAGAACTACTGAAGTGTACTCAATGAAGTTGGATCTCTAACAATTGCGTGGCGATGTTCAAGAGCTGAAACAGGGAGGCATTGTAGGCTTTGTACAAGGATTGAGTGATGAATCTTCATCGAAGGATGAACTTCAGCCAATTAGGACTCTTGATCACGTGATACAGGTTGCTACCAAGTTGGAGAAGAGAGCCAAGGTAAGAAACAAACTATATACCTTATCTCACAATTCTGATACTTCTTTGAATCCCATAGAAGTTACTGAGAGTGAAGTTGGGAGTAGCAAGAAGACACATATTGACACTAAACATGTACCTATGGATGTTAATATGATAAAGCAATGCTTTGATAGACAAGGATTTGGCTATTTACAAGCTCATAGACCCAAAAATGGAGTTATGACCTGTCAAAACACAAAGGAGAGTGAATCGAACTGCTAAAGTATACTCAATGAAGTTGGATCTCTAACAATTGCTTGGCGATGTTCAAGAGCTGAAACATGGAGGCATTGTAGGCTTTGTACAAGGATTGAGTGATGAATCTTCATCAATGGTTGAGGTTCAGCCTATTAGGACTCTTGATCATGTGATACAGCTTGCTACCAAGGTGGAGAAGAAAGCCAACGAAAGAAACAAACGTTATACCTTATCTCACAATTTTGATACTTCTTTGAATCTCATAGGAGTTACTAAGAGTGAAGTTGAGAGTTGTAGAAAGAAGACACATATTGAGACTAAACAAGTACCTATGGAAGTTAATATGTAGAACTAACACTTTGGTAGACAAGGATTTGGCTATTTACAAGCTGATAGTCCCAAAAATGGAGGTACCAGTCAAAAAAAAAAGGAGAGTGAATAGAACTGCTGAAGTGTACTCAATGAAGTTGGATCTCTAACAATTGCTTGGCGATGTTCAAGAGCTGAAACAGGGAGGCATTGTAGTCTTTCTACAAGGATTGAGTGATGAATCTTCATCAATGGCTGAAGTTCAGCTTATTAGGACTCTTGATCACCTGATACAGCTTGCAACCAAGGTGGAGAAGAAAGCCAAGGTAAAAAACAAACGTTATACCTTATCTCACAATTATGATACTTCTTTGAATCCCATAGAAGTTACTAAGAGTGAAGTTGAGAGTTGTAGTAAGAAGCACATATTGAGACTAAACAAGTACCTATGGAAGTTAATATGTAGATGCAATGCTTTGGTAGACAAGGATTTGACTATTTACAAGCTGATAGTCCCAAAAATAGAGGTATGACCGATTAAAATACAAGGAAGAGTGAATAGAACTGCTGAAGTGTACTCAATGAAGTTGGATCACTAACAATTGCTTGGCGATGTTCAAGAGCTGAAACAGGGAGGCATTGTAGGCATTCTACAAGGATTGAGTGATGAATCTTCATCAATGGCTAAGGTTCAGCCTTTTAGGACTCTTGATCACGTGATACAGCTTTCTACCAAGGGGGTGAAGAAAACCAAGGCAAGAAACAAACGTTATACCTTATCTCACAATTCTGATACTTCTTTGAATCCCATAGGAGTAACTAACAGTGAAGTTGAGAGTTGTAGCAAGAAGACACATATTGAGACTAAACAAATACCTATGGAAGTTAATATGTAGATGCAATGCTTTGGTAGACAAGGATTTGACTATTTACAAGCTGATAGTCCCAAAAATAGAGGTATGACCGGTCAAAATACAAGGAAGGTTGAATAGAACTGCTGAAGTGTACTCAATGAAGTTGGATCTCTAACAATTGCGTGGCGATGTTCAAGAGCTGAAACAGGGAAGCATTGTAGGCTTTGTACAAGGATTGAGTGATGAATCTTCATCGAAGGATGAACTTCAGCCAATTAGGACTCTTGATCATGTGATACAGGTTGCTACCAAGTTGGAGAAGAGAGCCAAGGTAAGAAACAAACTATATACCTTATCTCACAATTCTGATACTTCTTTGAATCCCATAGAAGTTACTGAGAGTGAAGTTGGGAGTAGCAAGAAGACACATATTGACACTAAACATGTACTTATGGATGTTAATATGATGAAGCAATGCTTTGATAGACAAGGATTTGGCTATTTACAAGCTCATAGACCCAAAAATGGAGTTATGACCTGTCAAAACACAAAGGAGAGTGAATCGAACTGCTAAAGTATACTCAATGAAGTTGGATCTCTAACAATTGCTTGGCGATGTTCAAGAGCTGAAACATGGAGGCATTGTAGGCTTTGTACAAGGATTGAGTGATGAATCTTCATCAATGGCTGAGGTTCAGCCTATTAGGACTCTTGATCATGTGATACAGCTTGCTACCAAGGTGGAGAAGAAAGCCAAGGAAAGAAACAAACGTTATACCTTATCTCACAATTTTGATACTTCTTTGAATCCCATAGAAGTTACTAAGAGTGAAGTTGAGAGTTGTAGTAAGAAGACAAATATTGAGACTAAACAAGTACCTATGGAAGTTAATATGGAGATGCAATGCTTTGGTAGACAAGGATTTGACTATTTACAAGTTGATAGTCCCAAAAATAGAGGTATGACCGGTCAAAATATACAAGGAAGAGTGAATAGAATTGCTGAAGTGTACTCAATGAAGTTGGATCTCTAACAATTGCCTGGCGATGTTCAAGAGCTGAAACAGGGAGGCATTGTAGGCTTTGTACAAGGATTGAGTGATGAATCTTCATCGAAAGATGAACTTCAGCCAATTAGGACTCTTGAGACTAAACAAGTACATATGGATGTTAATATGAAGAAGCAATGCTTTAATATGAAGAAGCATTGCTTTGATAGACAAGGATTTGGGTATTTACAAGCAGATAGTCCCAATAATGGAGGTATGACCAGTCAAAATACAAAGGAGAGTGAATAGAACTTCTGAAGTGTACTTAATGAAGTTGGATCTCTAACAATTGCTTGGCGATGTTCAATAGCTGAAACAAGGAGGCATTGTAGGCTTTGTACAAGGATTGAGTGATGAATCTTCATCAATGGCTGAGATTCAGCCTATTAGGACTCTTGATCACGTGATACACCTTGCTACCAAGGTGGAGAAGAAAGCCAAGGTAAGTAACAAATGTTATACCTTATCTCACGATTCTGATACTTCTTTGAATCCCATAGAAATTACTGAGAGTGAAGTTGTGAGTAGGAAGAAGACACATATTGAGACTAAACAAAAACCTATGGATAATAATATGATGAAGCAATGCTTTGATATACAAGGATTTGCCTATTTACAAGCTCATAGTCCCAAAATGGAGTTACGACCTGTCAAAACACAAAGGAGAGTGAATCGAACTGCTAAAGTGTACTCAATGAAGTTGGATCTCTAACAATTGCTTGGCGATGTTTAAGAGCTGAAACATGGAGGCATTGTAGGCTTTGTACAAGGATTGAGTGATGAATCTTCATCAATGGTTGAGGTTCAGCCTATTAGGACTCTTGATCATGTGATACAGCTTGCTACCAAGGTGGAGAAGAAAGCCAACGAAAGAAACAAACGTTATACCTTATCTCACAATTTTGATACTTCTTTGAATCTCATAGGAGTTACTAAGAGTGAAGTTGAGAGTTATAGAAAGAAGACACATATTGAGACTAAACAAGTACCTATGGAAGTTAATATGTAGAACTAACACTTTGGTAGACAAGGATTTGGCTATTTACAAGCTGATAGTCCCAAAAATGGAGGTACCAGTCAAAAAAAAAAGGAGAGTGAATAGAACTGCTGAAGTGTACTCAATGAAGTTGGATCTCTAACAATTGCTTGGCGATGTTCAAGAGCTGAAACAGGGAGGCATTGTAGGCTTTCTACAAGGATTGAGTGATAAATCTTCATCAATGGCTGAAGTTCAGCTTATTAGGACTCTTGATCACCTGATACAGCTTGCAACCAAGGTGGAGAAGAAAGCCAAGGTAAAAAACAAACGTTATACCTTATCTCACAATTATGATACTTCTTTGAATCCCATAGAAGTTACTAAGAGTGAAGTTGAGAGTTGTAGTAAGAAGCACATATTGAGACTAAACAAGTACCTATGGAAGTTAATATGTAGATGCAATGCTTTGGTAGACAAGGATTTGACTATTTACAAGCTGATAGTCCCAAAAATAGAGGTATGACCGATCAAAATACAAGGAAGAGTGAATAGAACTGCTGAAGTGTACTCAATGAAGTTGGATCACTAACAATTGCTTGGCGATGTTCAAGAGCTGAAACAGGGAGGCATTGTAGGCATTCTACAAGGATTGAGTGATGAATCTTCATCAATGGCTAAGGTTCAGCCTTTTAGGACTCTTGATCACGTGATACAGCTTTCTACCAAGGGGGTGAAGAAAACCAAGGCAAGAAACAAACGTTATACCTTATCTCACAATTCTGATACTTCTTTGAATCCCATAGGAGTAACTAACAGTGAAGTTGAGAGTTGTAGCAAGAAGACACATATTGAGACTAAACAAATACCTATGGAAGTTAATATGTAGATGCAATGCTTTGGTAGACAAGGATTTGACTATTTACAAGCTGATAGTCCCAAAAATAGAGGTATGACCGGTCAAAATACAAGGAAGGTTGAATAGAACTGCTGAAGTGTACTTAATGAAGTTGGATCTCTAACAATTGCGTGGCGATGTTCAAGAGCTGAAACAGGGAGGCATTGTAGGCTTTGTACAAGGATTGAGTGATGAATCTTCATCGAAGGATGAACTTCAGCCAATTAGGACTCTTGATCACGTGATACAGGTTGCTACCAAGTTGGAGAAGAGAGCCAAGGTAAGAAACAAACTATATACCTTATCTCACAATTCTGATACTTCTTTGAATCCCATAGAAGTTACTGAGAGTGAAGTTGGGAGTAGCAAGAAGACACATATTGACACTAAACATGTACCTATGGATGTTAATATGATGAAGCAATGCTTTGATAGACAAGGATTTGGCTATTTACAAGCTTATAGACCCAAAAATGGAGTTATGACCTGTCAAAACACAAAGGAGAGTGAATCGAACTGCTAAAGTATACTCAATGAAGTTGGATCTCTAACAATTGCTTGGCGATGTTCAAGAGCTGAAACATGGAGGCATTGTAGGCTTTGTACAAGGATTGAGTGATGAATCTTCATCAATGGCTGAGGTTCAGCCTATTAGGACTCTTGATCATGTGATACAGCTTGCTACCAAGGTGGAGAAGAAAGCCAAGGAAAGAAACAAACGTTATACCTTATCTCACAATTTTGATACTTCTTTGAATCCCATAGAAGTTACTAAGAGTGAAGTTGAGAGTTGTAGTAAGAAGACAAATATTGAGACTAAACAAGTACCTATGGAAGTTAATATGGAGATGCAATGCTTTGGTAGACAAGGATTTGACTATTTACAAGTTGATAGTCCCAAAAATAGAGGTGTGACCGGTCAAAATATACAAGGAAGAGTGAATAGAATTGCTGAAGTGTACTCAATGAAGTTGGATCTCTAACAATTGCCTGGCGATGTTCAAGAGCTGAAACAGGGAGGCATTGTAGGTTTTGTACAAGGATTGAGTGATGAATCTTCATCGAAAGATGAACTTCAGCCAATTAGGACTCTTGAGACTAAACAGGTACATATGGATGTTAATATGAAGAAGCAATGCTTTAATATGAAGAAGCATTGCTTTGATAGACAAGGATTTGGGTATTTACAAGCAGATAGTCCCAATAATGGAGGTATGACCAGTCAAAATACAAAGGAGAGTGAATAGAACTTCTGAACTGTACTTAATGAAGTTGGATCTCTAACAATTGCTTGGCGATGTTCAATAGCTGAAACAAGGAGGCATTGTAGGCTTTGTACAAGGATTGAGTGATGAATCTTCATCAATGGCTGAGATTCAGCCTATTAGGACTCTTGATCACGTGATACACCTTGCTACCAAGGTGGAGAAGAAAGCCAAGGTAAGTAACAAATGTTATACCTTATCTCACGATTCTGATACTTCTTTGAATCCCATAGAAATTACTGAGAGTGAAGTTGCGAGTAGGAAGAAGACACATATTGAGACTAAACAAAAACCTATGGATAATAATATGATGAAGCAATGCTTTGATATACAAGGATTTGCCTATTTACAAGCTCATAGTCCCAAAATGGAGTTACGACCTGTCAAAACACAAAGGAGAGTGAATCGAACTGCTAAAGTGTACTCAATGAAGTTGGATCTCTAACAATTGCTTGGCGATGTTCAAGAGCTGAAACATGGAGGCATTGTAGGCTTTGTACAAGGATTGAGTGATGAATCTTCATCAATGGTTGAGGTTCAGCCTATTAGGACTCTTGATCATGTGATACAGCTTGCTACCAAGGTGGAGAAGAAAGCCAACGAAAGAAACAAACGTTATACCTTATCTCACAATTTTGATACTTCTTTGAATCTCATAGGAGTTACTAAGAGTGAAGTTGAGAGTTGTAGAAAGAAGACACATATTGAGACTAAACAAGTACCTATGGAAGTTAATATGTAGAACTAACACTTTGGTAGACAAGGATTTGGCTATTTACAAGCTGATAGTCCCAAAAATGGAGGTACCAGTAAAAAAAAAAGGAGAGTGAATAGAACTGCTGAAGTGTACTCAATGAAGTTGGATCTCTAACAATTGCTTGGCGATGTTCAAGAGCTGAAACAGGGAGGCATTGTAGGCTTTCTACAAGGATTGAGTGATGAATCTTCATCAATGGCTGAAGTTCAGCTTATTAGGACTCTTGATCACCTGATACAGCTTGCAACCAAGGTGGAGAAGAAAGCCAAGGTAAAAAACAAACGTTATACCTTATCTCACAATTATGATACTTCTTTGAATCCCATAGAAGTTACTAAGAGTGAAGTTGAGAGTTGTAGTAAGAAGCACATATTGAGACTAAACAAGTACCTATGGAAGTTAATATGTAGATGCAATGCTTTGGTAGACAAGGATTTGACTATTTACAAGCTGATAGTCCCAAAAATAGAGGTATGACCGATCAAAATACAAGGAAGAGTGAATAGAACTGCTGAAGTGTACTCAATGAAGTTGGATCACTAACAATTGCTTGGCGATGTTCAAGAGCTGAAACAGGGAGGCATTGTAGGCATTCTACAAGGATTGAGTGATGAATCTTCATCAATGGCTAAGGTTCAGCCTTTTAGGACTCTTGATCACGTGATACAGCTTTCTACCAAGGGGGTGAAGAAAACCAAGGCAAGAAACAAACGTTATACCTTATCTCACAATTCTGATACTTCTTTGAATCCCATAGGAGTAACTAACAGTGAAGTTGAGAGTTGTAGCAAGAAGACACATATTGAGACTAAACAAGTACATGTGGATGTTAATATGTAGATGCAATGCTTTGGTAGACAAGGATTTGACTATTTACAAGCTGATAGTCCCAAAAATAGAGGTATGACCGGTCAAAATACAAGGAAGGTTGAATAGAACTGCTGAAGTGTACTCAATGAAGTTGGATCTCTAACAATTGCGTGGCGATGTTCAAGAGCTGAAACAGGGAGGCATTGTAGGTTTTGTACAAGGATTGAGTGATGAATCTTCATCGAAGGATGAACTTCAGCCAATTAGGACTCTTGATCACGTGATACAGGTTGCTACCAAGTTGGAGAAGAGAGCCAAGGTAAGAAACAAACTATATACCTTATCTCACAATTCTGATACTTCTTTGAATCCCATGGAAGTTACTGAGAGTGAAGTTGGGAGTAGCAAGAAGACACATATTGACACTAAACATGTACCTATGGATGTTAATATGATGAAGCAATGCTTTGATAGACAAGGATTTGGCTATTTACAAGCTCATAGACCCAAAAATGGAGTTATGACCTGTCAAAACACAAAGGAGAGTGAATCGAACTGCTAAAGTATACTCAATGAAGTTGGATCTCTAACAATTGCTTGGCGATGTTCAAGAGCTTAAACATGGAGGCATTGTAGGCTTTGTACAAGGATTGAGTGATGAATCTTCATCAATGGCTTAGGTTCAGCCTATTAGGACTCTTGATCATGTGATACAGCTTGCTACCAAGGTGGAGAAGAAAGCCAAGGAAAGAAACAAACGTTATACCTTATCTCACAATTTTGATACTTCTTTGAATCCCATAGAAGTTACTAAGAGTGAAGTTGAGAGTTGTAGTAAGAAGACACATATTGAGACTAAACAAGTACCTATGGAAGTTAATATGGAGATGCAATGCTTTGGTAGACAAGGATTTGACTATTTACAAGTTGATAGTCCCAAAAATAGAGGTATGACCGGTCAGAATATACAAGGAAGAGTGAATAGAATTGCTGAAGTGTACTCAATGAAGTTGGATCTCTAACAATTGCCTGGCGATGTTCAAGAGCTGAAACAGGGAGGCATTGTAGGCTTTGTACAAGGATTGAGTGATGAATCTTCATCGAAAGATGAACTTCAGCCAATTAGGACTCTTGAGACTAAACAAGTACATATGGATGTTAATATGAAGAAGCAATGCTTTAATATGAAGAAGCATTGCTTTGATAGACAAGGATTTGGGTATTTACAAGCAGATAGTCCCAATAATGGAGGTATGACCAGTCAAAATACAAAGGAGAGTGAATAGAACTTCTGAAGTGTACTTAATGAAGTTGGATCTCTAACAATTGCTTGGCGATGTTCAATAGCTGAAACAAGGAGGCATTGTAGGCTTTGTACAAGGATTGAGTGATGAATCTTCATCAATGGTTGAGATTCAGCCTATTAGGACTCTTGATCACGTGATACACCTTGCTACCAAGGTGGAGAAGAAAGCCAAGGTAAGTAACAAATGTTATACCTTATCTCACGATTCTGATACTTCTTTGAATCCCATAGAAGTTACTAAGAGTGAAGTTGAGAGTTGTAGTAAGAAGACAAATATTGAGACTAAACAAGTACCTATGGAAGTTAATATGGAGATGCAATGCTTTGGTAGACAAGGATTTGACTATTTACAAGTTGATAGTCCCAAAAATAGAGGTGTGACCGGTCAAAATATACAAGGAAGAGTGAATAGAATTGCTGAAGTGTACTCAATGAAGTTGGATCTCTAACAATTGCCTGGCGATGTTCAAGAGCTGAAACAGGGAGGCATTGTAGGCTTTGTACAAGGATTGAGTGATGAATCTTCATCGAAAGATGAACTTCAGCCAATTAGGACTCTTGAGACTAAACAGGTACATATGGATGTTAATATGAAGAAGCAATGCTTTAATATGAAGAAGCATTGCTTTGATAGACAAGGATTTGGGTATTTACAAGCAGATAGTCCCAATAATGGAGGTATGACCAGTCAAAATACAAAGGAGAGTGAATAGAACTTCTGAACTGTACTTAATGAAGTTGGATCTCTAACAATTGCTTGGCGATGTTCAATAGCTGAAACAAGGAGGCATTGTAGGCTTTGTACAAGGATTGAGTGATGAATCTTCATCAATGGCTGAGATTCAGCCTATTAGGACTCTTGATCACGTGATACACCTTGCTACCAAGGTGGAGAAGAAAGCCAAGGTAAGTAACAAATGTTATACCTTATCTCACGATTCTGATACTTCTTTGAATCCCATAGAAATTACTGAGAGTGAAGTTGCGAGTAGGAAGAAGACACATATTGAGACTAAACAAAAACCTATGGATAATAATATGATGAAGCAATGCTTTGATATACAAGGATTTGCCTATTTACAAGCTCATAGTCCCAAAATGGAGTTACGACCTGTCAAAACACAAAGGAGAGTGAATCGAACTGCTAAAGTGTACTCAATGAAGTTGGATCTCTAACAATTGCTTGGCGATGTTCAAGAGCTGAAACATGGAGGCATTGTAGGCTTTGTACAAGGATTGAGTGATGAATCTTCATCAATGGTTGAGGTTCAGCCTATTAGGACTCTTGATCATGTGATACAGCTTGCTACCAAGGTGGAGAAGAAAGCCAACGAAAGAAACAAACGTTATACCTTATCTCACAATTTTGATACTTCTTTGAATCTCATAGGAGTTACTAAGAGTGAAGTTGAGAGTTGTAGAAAGAAGACACATATTGAGACTAAACAAGTACCTATGGAAGTTAATATGTAGAACTAACACTTTGGTAGACAAGGATTTGGCTATTTACAAGCTGATAGTCCCAAAAATGGAGGTACCAGTAAAAAAAAAAGGAGAGTGAATAGAACTGCTGAAGTGTACTCAATGAAGTTGGATCTCTAACAATTGCTTGGCGATGTTCAAGAGCTGAAACAGGGAGGCATTGTAGGCTTTCTACAAGGATTGAGTGATGAATCTTCATCAATGGCTGAAGTTCAGCTTATTAGGACTCTTGATCACCTGATACAGCTTGCAACCAAGGTGGAGAAGAAAGCCAAGGTAAAAAACAAACGTTATACCTTATCTCACAATTATGATACTTCTTTGAATCCCATAGAAGTTACTAAGAGTGAAGTTGAGAGTTGTAGTAAGAAGCACATATTGAGACTAAACAAGTACCTATGGAAGTTAATATGTAGATGCAATGCTTTGGTAGACAAGGATTTGACTATTTACAAGCTGATAGTCCCAAAAATAGAGGTATGACCGATCAAAATACAAGGAAGAGTGAATAGAACTGCTGAAGTGTACTCAATGAAGTTGGATCACTAACAATTGCTTGGCGATGTTCAAGAGCTGAAACAGGGAGGCATTGTAGGCATTCTACAAGGATTGAGTGATGAATCTTCATCAATGGCTAAGGTTCAGCCTTTTAGGACTCTTGATCACGTGATACAGCTTTCTACCAAGGGGGTGAAGAAAACCAAGGCAAGAAACAAACGTTATACCTTATCTCACAATTCTGATACTTCTTTGAATCCCATAGGAGTAACTAACAGTGAAGTTGAGAGTTGTAGCAAGAAGACACATATTGAGACTAAACAAGTACATGTGGATGTTAATATGTAGATGCAATGCTTTGGTAGACAAGGATTTGACTATTTACAAGCTGATAGTCCCAAAAATAGAGGTATGACCGGTCAAAATACAAGGAAGGTTGAATAGAACTGCTGAAGTGTACTCAATGAAGTTGGATCTCTAACAATTGCGTGGCGATGTTCAAGAGCTGAAACAGGGAGGCATTGTAGGTTTTGTACAAGGATTGAGTGATGAATCTTCATCGAAGGATGAACTTCAGCCAATTAGGACTCTTGATCACGTGATACAGGTTGCTACCAAGTTGGAGAAGAGAGCCAAGGTAAGAAACAAACTATATACCTTATCTCACAATTCTGATACTTCTTTGAATCCCATGGAAGTTACTGAGAGTGAAGTTGGGAGTAGCAAGAAGACACATATTGACACTAAACATGTACCTATGGATGTTAATATGATGAAGCAATGCTTTGATAGACAAGGATTTGGCTATTTACAAGCTCATAGACCCAAAAATGGAGTTATGACCTGTCAAAACACAAAGGAGAGTGAATCGAACTGCTAAAGTATACTCAATGAAGTTGGATCTCTAACAATTGCTTGGCGATGTTCAAGAGCTTAAACATGGAGGCATTGTAGGCTTTGTACAAGGATTGAGTGATGAATCTTCATCAATGGCTTAGGTTCAGCCTATTAGGACTCTTGATCATGTGATACAGCTTGCTACCAAGGTGGAGAAGAAAGCCAAGGAAAGAAACAAACGTTATACCTTATCTCACAATTTTGATACTTCTTTGAATCCCATAGAAGTTACTAAGAGTGAAGTTGAGAGTTGTAGTAAGAAGACACATATTGAGACTAAACAAGTACCTATGGAAGTTAATATGGAGATGCAATGCTTTGGTAGACAAGGATTTGACTATTTACAAGTTGATAGTCCCAAAAATAGAGGTATGACCGGTCAGAATATACAAGGAAGAGTGAATAGAATTGCTGAAGTGTACTCAATGAAGTTGGATCTCTAACAATTGCCTGGCGATGTTCAAGAGCTGAAACAGGGAGGCATTGTAGGCTTTGTACAAGGATTGAGTGATGAATCTTCATCGAAAGATGAACTTCAGCCAATTAGGACTCTTGAGACTAAACAAGTTCATATGGATGTTAATATGAAGAAGCAATGCTTTAATATGAAGAAGCATTGCTTTGATAGACAAGGATTTGGGTATTTACAAGCAGATAGTCCCAATAATGGAGGTATGACCAGTCAAAATACAAAGGAGAGTGAATAGAACTTCTGAAGTGTACTTAATGAAGTTGGATCTCTAACAATTGCTTGGCGATGTTCAATAGCTGAAACAAGGAGGCATTGTAGGCTTTGTACAAGGATTGAGTGATGAATCTTCATCAATGGTTGAGATTCAGCCTATTAGGACTCTTGATCACGTGATACACCTTGCTACCAAGGTGGAGAAGAAAGCCAAGGTAAGTAACAAATGTTATACCTTATCTCACGATTCTGATACTTCTTTGAATCCCATAGAAGTTACTAAGAGTGAAGTTGAGAGTTGTAGAAAGAAGACACATATTGAGACTAAACAAGTACCTATGGAAGTTAATATGTAGAACTAACACTTTGGTAGACAAGGATTTGGCTATTTACAAGCTGATAGTCCCAAAAATGGAGGTACCAGTCAAAAAACAAAGGAGAGTGAATAGAACTGCTGAAGTGTACTCAATGAAGTTGGATCTCTAACAATTGCTTGGCGATGTTCAAGAGCTGAAACAGGGAGGCATTGTAGGCTTTCTACAAGGATTGAGTGATGAATCTTCATCAATGGCTGAACTTCAGCTTATTAGGACTCTTGATCACGTGATACAGCTTGCAACCAAGGTGGAGAAGAAAGCCAAGGTAAAAAACAAACGTTATACCTTATCTCACAATTATGATACTTCTTTGAATCCCATAGAAGTTACTAAGAGTGAAGTTGAGAGTTGTAGTAAGAAGCACATATTGAGACTAAACAAGTACCTATGGAAGTTAATATGTAGATGCAATGCTTTGGTAGACAAGGATTTGACTATTTACAAGCTGATAGTCCCAAAAATAGAGGTATGACCGGTCAAAATACAAGGAAGAGTGAATAGAACTGCAGAAGTGTACTCAATGAAGTTGGATCTCTAACAGTTGCTAGGCGATGTTTAAGAGCTGAAACAGGGAGGCATTGTAGGCTTTGTACAAGGATTGAGTGATGAATCTTCATCGAAGGATGAACTTCAGCCAATTAGGACTCTTGATCACGTGATACAGGTTGCTACCAAGTTGGAGAAGAAAGCCAAGGTAAGAAACAAAATGTATACCTTATCTCACAATTCTGATACTTCTTTGAATCCCATAAAAGTTACTAAGAGTGAAGTTGAGAGTTGTAGTAAGAAGACACATATTGAGACTAAACAAGTACCTATGGAAGTTAATATGGAGATGCAATGCTTTGGTAGACAAGGATTTGACTATTTACAAGTTGATTGTCCTAAAAATAGAGGTATGACCGGTTAAAATATACAAGGAAGAGTGAATAGAACTGCTGAAGTGTACTCAATGAAGTTGGATCTCTAACAATTGCTTGGCGATGTTCAAGAGCTGAAACAGGGAGGCATTGTAGGCTTTGTACAAGGATTGAGTGATGAATCTTCATCGAAGATGAACTTCAGCCAATTAGGACTCTTGAGACTAAACAAGTACCTATGGATGTTAATATGAAGAAGCAATGCTTTGATAGAATAGGATTTACAAATTTACAAGTTCATAGTCCCAAAAATGGAGTTATGACCAGTCAAACACACAAAGGAGAGTGAATAGAACTGCTAGAGTGTACTCAATGAAGTTAGATCTCTAACAATTGCTTGGCGATGTTCAAGAGTTTAAACAGGGAGGCATTGTAGGCTTTATACAAGGATTGAGTGATGAATCTTCATCAATAGCTGAGGTTCAGCCTATTAGGACTCTTGATCACGTGATACAGCTTGCTACCAAGGAGGAGAAGAAAGCCAAGGTAAGAAACAAACGTTATACCTTATCTCACAATTCTGATACTTCTTTGAATCCCATAGAAGTTACTGAGAGTGAAGTTGGGAGTAGCAAGAAGACACATATTGAGACTAAACAAGTACCTATGGAAGTTAATATGTAGAAGCAATGCTTTGGTAGACAAGGATTTGGTTATTTACAAGCTGATAGGCCCAAAAATGAAGGTATGACCAGTCAAAATACAAAGGAGAGTAAATAGAACTGCTGAAGTGCACTCAATGAAGTTGGATCTCTAACAATTGCTTGGCGATGTTCAAGAGCTGAAACAAGGAGGCATTGTAGGCTTTGTACAAGGATTGAGTGATGAATCTTCATCAATGGCTGAGATTCGGCCTATTAGGACTCTTGATCACGTGATATAGCTTGCTACCAAGGTGGAGAAGAAAACCAAGGTAAGAAACAAACGTTATACCTTATCTCACAATTCTGATACTTCTTTGAATCCCATAGAAGTTACTGAGAGTGAAGTTTGGAGTTATAGCAATAAGACACATATTGAGACTAAACACTGACCTATGGATGTTAATATGAAGAAGCAATGCTTTGATAGAAAAGGATTTGCCAATTTACGATCTCATAGTCCCAAAAATAGAGTTATGACCAGTCAAAACACAAAGGAGAGTGTATAGAACTGCTAGAGTGTACTCAATGAAGTTAGATCTCTAACAATTGCTTGGCGATGTTCAAGAGCTTAAACAGGGAGGCATTGTAGGCTTTATACAAGGATTGAGTGACGAATCTTCATCAATACCTGAGGTTCAGCCTATTAGGACTCTTGATCACGTGATACAGCTTGCTACCAAGGTGGAGAAGAAAGCCAAGGGAAGAAACAAACGTTATACCTTATCTCACAATTCTGATACTTCTTTGAATCCCATAGGAGTAGCTAAGAGTGAAGTTGAGAGTTGTAGCAAGAAGACACATATTGAGACTAAACATGTACCTATGAAAGTTAATATGTAGAAGCAATGCTTTGATAGACTAGGATTTGGCTATTTAAAAGCAGATAGTCCCAATAATGGAGGTATGACCAGTCAAAATACAAAGGAGAGTGAATAGAATTTCTGAAGTGTACTTAATGAAGTTGGATCTCTAACAATTGCTTGGCGATGTTCAATAGCTGAAACAGGGAGGCATTGTAGGCTTTGTACAAGGATTGAGTGATGAATCTTCATCAATGGCTGAACTTCAGCTTATTAGGACTCTTGATCACGTGATACAGCTTGCAACCAAGGTGGAGAAGAAAGCCAAGGTAAAAAACAAACGTTATACCTTATCTCACAATTATGATACTTCTTTGAATCCCATAGAAGTTACTAAGAGTGAAGTTGAGAGTTGTAGTAAGAAGCACATATTGAGACTAAACAAGTACCTATGGAAGTTAATATGCAGATGCAATGCTTTGGTAGACAAGGATTTGACTATTTACAAGCTGATAGTCCCAAAAATAGAGGTATGACCGGTCAAAATACAAGGAAGAGTGAATAGAACTGCTGAAGTGTACGCAATGAAGTTGTATCTCTAACAGTTGCTAGGCGATGTTTAAGAGCTGAAACAGGGAGGCATTGTAGGCTTTGTACAAGGATTGAGTGATGAATCTTCATCGAAGGATGAATCTTCATCGAAGGATGAACTTCAGCCAATTAGGACTCTTGATCACGTGATACAGGTTGCTACCAAGTAGGAGAAGAAAGCCAAGGTAAGAAACCAAATATATACCTTATCTCACAATTCTGATACTTCTTTGAATCCCATAGGAGTAGCTAAGAGTGAAGTGTAGAGTTGTAGCAAGAAGACACATATTGAGACTAAACATGTACCTATGAAAGTTAATATGTAGAAGCAATGCTTTGATAGACAAGGATTTGGCTATTTAAAAGCAGATAGTCCCAATAATGGAGGTATGACCAGTCAAAATACAAAGGAGAGTGAATAGAATTTCTGAAGTGTACTTAATGAAGTTGGATCTCTAACAATTGCTTGGCGATGTTCAATAGCTGAAACAGGGAGGCATTGTAGGCTTTGTACAAGGATTGAGTGATGAATCTTCATCAATGGCTGAACTTCAGCTTATTAGGACTCTTGATCACGTGATACAGCTTGCAACCAAGGTGGAGAAGAAAGCCAAGGTAAAAAACAAACGTTATACCTTATCTCACAATTATGATACTTCTTTGAATCCCATAGAAGTTACTAAGAGTGAAGTTGAGAGTTGTAGTAAGAAGCACATATTGAGACTAAACAAGTACCTATGGAAGTTAATATGCAGATGCAATGCTTTGGTAGACAAGGATTTGACTATTTACAAGCTGATAGTCCCAAAAATAGAGGTATGACCGGTCAAAATACAAGGAAGAGTGAATAGAACTGCTGAAGTGTACGCAATGAAGTTGTATCTCTAACAGTTGCTAGGCGATGTTTAAGAGCTGAAACAGGGAGGCATTGTAGGCTTTGTACAAGGATTGAGTGATGAATCTTCATCGAAGGATGAATCTTCATCGAAGGATGAACTTCAGCCAATTAGGACTCTTGATCACGTGATACAGGTTGCTACCAAGTAGGAGAAGAAAGCCAAGGTAAGAAACCAAATATATACCTTATCTCACAATTCTGATACTTCTTTGAATCCCATAGGAGTAGCTAAGAGTGAAGTGTAGAGTTGTAGCAAGAAGACACATATTGAGACTAAACATGTACCTATGAAAGTTAATATGTAGAAGCAATGCTTTGATAGACAAGGATTTGGCTATTTAAAAGCAGATAGTCCCAATAATGGAGGTATGACCAGTCAAAATACAAAGGAGAGTGAATAGAATTTCTGAAGTGTACTTAATGAAGTTGGATCTCTAACAATTGCTTGGCGATGTTCAATAGCTGAAACAGGGAGGCATTGTAGGCTTTGTACAAGGATTGAGTGATGAATCTTCATCAATGGCTGAACTTCAGCTTATTAGGACTCTTGATCACGTGATACAGCTTGCAACCAAGGTGGAGAAGAAAGCCAAGGTAAAAAACAAACGTTATACCTTATCTCACAATTATGATACTTCTTTGAATCCCATAGAAGTTACTAAGAGTGAAGTTGAGAGTTGTAGTAAGAAGCACATATTGAGACTAAACAAGTACCTATGGAAGTTAATATGCAGATGCAATGCTTTGGTAGACAAGGATTTGACTATTTACAAGCTGATAGTCCCAAAAATAGAGGTATGACCGGTCAAAATACAAGGAAGAGTGAATAGAACTGCTGAAGTGTACGCAATGAAGTTGTATCTCTAACAGTTGCTAGGCGATGTTTAAGAGCTGAAACAGGGAGGCATTGTAGGCTTTGTACAAGGATTGAGTGATGAATCTTCATCGAAGGATGAATCTTCATCGAAGGATGAACTTCAGCCAATTAGGACTCTTGATCACGTGATACAGGTTGCTACCAAGTAGGAGAAGAAAGCCAAGGTAAGAAACCAAATATATTACCTTATCTCACAATTCTGATACTTCTTTGAATCCCATAGGAGTAGCTAAGAGTGAAGTGTAGAGTTGTAGCAAGAAGACACATATTGAGACTAAACATGTACCTATGAAAGTTAATATGTAGAAGCAATGCTTTGATAGACAAGGATTTGGCTATTTAAAAGCAGATAGTCCCAATAATGGAGGTATGACCAGTCAAAATACAAAGGAGAGTGAATAGAATTTCTGAAGTGTACTTAATGAAGTTGGATCTCTAACAATTGCTTGGCGATGTTCAATAGCTGAAACAGGGAGGCATTGTAGGCTTTGTACAAAGATTGAGTGATGAATCTTCATCAATGGCTGAACTTCAGCTTATTAGGACTCTTGATCACGTGATACAGCTTGCAACCAAGGTGGAGAAGAAAGCCAAGGTAAAAAACAAACGTTATACCTTATCTCACAATTATGATACTTCTTTGAATCCCATAGAAGTTACTAAGAGTGAAGTTGAGAGTTGTAGTAAGAAGACACATATTGAGGCTAAACAAGTACCTATGGAAGTTAATATGGAGATGCAATGCTTTGGTAGACAAGGATTTGACTATTTACAAGTTGATAGTCCCAAAAATAGAGGTATGACCTTTTAAAATATACAAGGAAGAGTGAATAGAACTGCTGAAGTGTACTCAATGAAGTTGGATCTCTAACAATTGCTTGGCGATGTTCAAGAGCTGAAACAGGGAGGCATTGTAGGCTTTGTACAAGGATTGAGTGATGAATCTTCATCGAAAGATGAACTTCAGCCAATTAGGACTCTTGAGACTAAACAAGTACCTATGGATGTTAATATGAAGAAGCAATGCTTTGATAGAATAGGATTTACAAATTTACAAGCTCATAGTCCCAAAAATGGAGTTATGACCAGTCAAACACACAAAGGAGAGTGAATAGAACTGCTAGAGTGTACTCAATGAAGTTAGATCTCTAACAATTGATTGGCGATGTTCAAGAGTTTAAACAGGGAGGCATTGTAGGCTTTATACAAGGATTGAGTGATGAATCTTCATCAATAGCTGAGGTTCAGCCTATTAGGACTCTTGATCACATGATACAGCTTGCTACCAAGGTGGAGAAGAAAGCCTAGGTAAGAAACAAACGTTATACCTTATCTCACAATTCTGATACTTCTTTGAATCCCATAGAAGTTACTGAGAGTGAAGTTGGGAGTAGCAAGAAGACACATATTGAGACTAAACAAGTACCTATGGATGTTAATATGATGAAGCAATGCTTTGATAGACCAGGATATTCCTATTTACAACCTTATAGTCCTAAAAATGGAGTTATGACCAGTCAAAACACAAAGGAGAGTGAATCGAACTGCTGAAGTGTACTCAATGAAGTTGGTTCTCTAACAATTGCTTGGCGATGTTCAAGAGCTGAAACAAGGAGGCATTGTAGGCTTTGTACAAGGATTGAGTGATGAATCTTCATCAATGGCTGAGATTCGGCCTATTAGGACTCTTGATCACGTGATATAGCTTGCTACCAAGGTGGAGAAGAAAACCAAGGTAAGAAACAAACGTTATACCTTATCTCACAATTCTGATACTTCTTTGAATCCCATAGAAGTTACTGAGAGTGAAGTTTGGAGTTATAGCAAGAAGACACATATTGAGACTAAACAAGTACCTATGGATGTTAATATGAAGAACCAATGCTTTGATAGAAAAGGATTTGCCAATTTACGATCTCATAGTCCCAAAAATAGAGTTATGACCAGTCAAAACACAATGGAGAGTGTATAGAACTGCTAGAGTGTACTCAATGAAGTTAGATCTCTAACAATTGCTTGGCGATGTTCAAGAGCTTAAACAGGGAGGCATTGTAGGCTTTATACAAGGATTGAGTGACGAATCTTCATCAATAGCTGAGGTTCAGCCTATTAGGACTCTTGATCACGTGATACAGCTTGCTACCAAGGTGGAGAAGAAAGCCAAGGGAAGAAACAAACGTTATACCTTATCTCACAATTCTGATACTTCTTTGAATCCCATAGGAGTAGCTAAGAGTGAAGTTGAGAGTTGTAGCAAGAAGACACATATTGAGACTAAACATGTACCTATGGAAGTTAATATGTAGAAGCAATGCTTTGATAGACAAGGATTTGGCTATTTAAAAGCAGATAGTCCCAATAATGGAGGTATGACCAGTCAAAATACAAAGGAGAGTGAATAGAACTTCTGAAGTGTACTTAATGAAGTTGGATCTCTAACAATTGCTTGGCGATGTTCAATAGCTGAAACAGGGAGGCATTGTAGGCTTTGTACAAGGATTGAGTGATGAGTCTTCATCAATGGCTGAACTTTAGCTTATTAGGACTCTTGATCACGTGATACAGCTTGCAACCAAGGTGGAGAAGAAAGCCAAGGTAAAAAACAAACGTTATACCTTATCTCACAATTATGATACTTCTTTGAAACCCATAGAAGTTACTAAGAGTGAAGTTGAGAGTTGTAGTAAGAAGCACATATTGAGACTAAACAAGTACCTATGGAACTTAATATGTAGATGCAATGCTTTGGTAGACAAGGATTTGACTATTTACAAGCTGATAGTCCCAAAAATAGAGGTATGACCGGTCAAAATACAAGGAAGAGTGAATAGAACTGCTGAAGTGTACTCAATGAAGTTGGATCTCTAACAGTTGCTAGGCGATGTTTAAGAGCTGAAACAGGGAGGCATTGTAGGCTTTGTACAAGGATTGAGTGATGAATCTTCATCGAAGGATGAACTTCAGCCAATTAGGACTCTTGATCACGTGATACAGGTTGCTACCAAGTTGGAGAAGAAAGCCAAGGTAAGAAACAAAATATATACCTTATCTCACAATTCTGATACTTCTTTGAATCCCATAGAAGTTACTAAGAGTGAAGTTGAGAGTTGTAGTAAGAAGACACATATTGAGACTAAACAAGTACCTATGGAAGTTAATATGGAGATGCAATGCTTTGGTAGACAAGGATTTGACAATTTACAAGTTGATAGTCCCAAAAATAGAGGTATGACCGGTTAAAATATACAAGGAAGAGTGAATAGAACTGCTGAAGTGTACTCAATGAAGTTGGATCTCTAACAATTGCTTGGCGATGTTCAAGAGCTGAAACAGGGAGGCATTGTAGGCTTTGTACAAGGATTGAGTGATGAATCTTCATCGAAAGATGAACTTCAGCCAATTAGGACTCTTGAGACTAAACAAGTACCTATGGATGTTAATATGAAGAAGCAATGCTTTGATAGAATAGGATTTACAAATTTACAAGCTCATAGTCCCAAAAATGGAGTTATGACCAGTGAAACACACAAAGGAGAGCGAATAGAACTGCCAGAGTGTACTCAATGAAGTTAGATCTCTAACAATTGCTTGGCGATGTTCAAGAGTTTAAACAGGGAGGCATTGTAGGCTTTATACAAGGATTGAGTGATGAATCTTCATCAATAGCTGAGGTTCAGCCTATTAGGACTCTTGATCACGTGATACAGCTTGCTACCAAGGTGGAGAAGAAAGCCAAGGTAAGAAACAAACGTTATACCTTATCTCACAATTCTGATACTTCTTTGAATACCATAGAAGTTACTGAGAGTGAAGTTGGGAGTAGCAAGAAGACATATATTGAGACTAAACAAGTACCTATGTATGTTAATATGATGAAGCAATGCTTTGATAGACCAGGATATTCCTATTTACAACCTTATAGTCCCAAAAATGGAGTTATGACCAGTCAAAACACAAAGGAGAGTGAATCGAACTTCTGAAGTGTACTCAATGAAGTTGGTTATCTAACAATTGCTTGGCGATGTTCAAGAGCTGAAACAGGGAGGCATTGTAGGCTTTGTACAAGGATTGAGTGATGAATCTTCATCAATGGCTGAGGTTCAGCCTATTAGGTCTCTTGATCACGAGATACAACTTGCTACCAAGGTGGAGAAGAAAGCCAAGGGAAGAAACAAACGTTATACCTTATCTCACAATTATAATACTTCTTTTGAATCCCATAGGAGTTACTAAGAGTGAAGTTGAGAGTTGTAGCAAGAAGACACATATTGAGACTAAACAAGTACCTAAGGATGTTAATATGTAGAAGCAATGCTTTGGTAGACAAGGATTTGGTTATTTACAAGCTGATAGGCCCAAAAACAAAGGTATGACCAGTCAAAATACAAAGGAGAGTGAATAGAACTGCTGAAGTGTACTCAATGAAGTTGGATCTCTAACAATTGCTTGGCGATGTTCAAGAGCTGAAACAAGGAGGCATTGTAGGCTTTGTACAAGGATTGAGTGATGAATCTTCATCAATGGCTGAGATTCGGCCTATTAGGACTCTTGATCAAGTGATATAGCTTGCTACCAAGGTGGAGAAGAAAACCAAGGTAAGAAACAAACGTTATACCTTATCTCACAATTCTGATACTTCTTTGAATCCCATAGAAGTTACTGAGAGTGAAGTTTGGAGTTATAGCAAGAAGACACATATTGAGACTAAACAAGTACCTATGGATGTTAATATGAAGAAGCAATGCTTTGATAGAAAAGGATTTGCCAATTTACGATCTCATAGTCCCAAAAATAGAGTTATGACCAGTCAAAACACAAAGGAGAGTGTATAGAACTGCTTTAGTGTACTCCATGAAGTTAGATCTCTAACAATTGATTGGCGATGTTCAAGAGCTTAAACAGGGAGGCATTGTAGGCTTTATACAAGGATTGAGTGACGAATCTTCATCAATAGATGAGGTTCAGCCTATTAGGACTCTTGATCACGTGATACAGCTTGCTACGAAGGTGGAGAAGAAAGCCAAGGGAAGAAACAAACGTTATACCTTATCTCACAATTCCGATACTTCTTTGAATCCCATAGGAGTAGCTAAGAGTGAAGTTGAGAGTTGTAGCAAGAAGACACATATTGAGACTAAACATGTACCTTTGGAAGTTAATATGTAGAAGCAATGCTTTGATAGACAAGGATTTGGCTATTTAAAAGCAGATAGTCCCAATAATGGAGGTATGACCAGTAAAAATATAAAGGAGAGTGAATAGAACTTCTGAAGTGTACTTAATGAAGTTGGATCTCTAACAATTGCTTGGCGATGTTCAATAGCTGGAACAGGGAGGCATTGTAGGCTTTGTACAAGGATTGAGTGATGAATCTTCATCAATGGCTGAGATTAAGCCTATTAGGACTCTTGATTACGTGATACACCTTGCTACCAAGGTGGAGAAGAAAGCCAAGGTAAGAAACAAACGTTATACCTTATCTCACGATTCTGATACTTCTTTGAATCCCATAGAAGTTACTGAGAGTGAAGTTGCGAGTAGGAAGAAGACACATATTGAGACTAAACAAAAACCTATGGATATTAATATGATGAAGCAATGCTTTGATATACAAGGATTTGCCTATTTACAAGCTCATTGTCCCAAAAATGGAGTTATAACCAGTCAAAACACAAAGGAGAGTTAATCGAACTGCTGAAGTGTACTCAATGAAGTTGGATCTCTAACAATTGCTTGGCGATGTTCAAGAGCTGAAACAGGGAGGCATTGTAGGCTTTGTACAAGGATTGAGTGATGAATCTTCATCAATGGCTGAACTTCAGCCAATTAGGACTATTGATCATGTGATACAGCTTGTGACCAAGGTGGAGAAGAAAGCCAAGGTAAGAAACAAACGTTATACCTTATCTCACAATTCTGATACTTCTTTGAATCCCATAAGAGTTACTAAGAGGGAAGTTGGGAGTTGTAGAAAAAGACACATATGGAGAGTAAACAAGTACATGTGAATGTTAATATGAAGAAGTATTGCCTTGATAAACAAGGATTTGCCAATTTACAAGTTGACAGTCCCAAAAATGGAGTTATGACTAGTCAAAATACATAGGAGAGTGAATAGACCTACTAAAGTGTACTCAATGAAGTTGGATCTCTAACAATTGCTTGGCGATGTTCAAGAGCTGAAACAAGGAGGCATTGTAGGCTTTGTACAAGGATTGAGTGATGAATCTTCATCAATGGCTGAACTTCAGCCAATTAAGACTCTTGATCACGTGATACAGCTTGCTACCAAGGTGGAGAAGAAAGCCAAGGTAAGAAACAAACGTTATACCTTATCTCACAATTCTGATACTTCTTTGAATCCCATAGAAGTTACTAAGAGTGAAGTTGAGAGTTGTAGCAAGAAGACACATATTAAGACTAAACAAGTACCTATGGAAGTTATTATATAGATGCAATGCTTTGGTAGACAAGGATTTGGCTATTTACAAGCTGATAGTCCCAAAAATGGAGGTATGACTAGTCAAAATACAAAGGAGAGTGAATAGAACTGCTGAAGTGTACTCAATGAAGTTGGATCTCTAACAATTGCTTGGCGATATTGATAGTCAGGTTTTTGAACCTAAAACTATATATTGCCTAGTTTGTAGTATAAAGGGCTTATCGAATCCAAATGGGAATTTGCAAGCAATTAGGATGTAACAGGTTAATCTAATCCAAGCCAGATATAAGATTTAAAGTGGCAGATTGAAATAGCTAAAGCAGGAACTAAGTAATAAACAAAAGAAACTAAAAACAGAGATTCTTAACTAAACAGAGTAAGAAACCAAGCAGAACTAAACAAGAACAGAAAACAGAGTATGAGAAAGTAGAAAGCTATCAAGGAAGAGAAAGGTCCTAAGGATGAGTTCTGGATCTGGGATTCATCATGGTGAAAGCTAGTGATTTCATAAACAACTTCTCAGAAGAGATCTCTCAACTATAAACATCAATAGAGTGATAGCTCGGGTCCCTTGATCGAGTGGTGTTGCTTCAAGCTTTGGATCCTCAGACTCGGTTGCCTGAACTCGGTTTGGTGAACTCGAGGTGTGAACTCGGTCTCCTAACCGACTGCTGTCTCCACTCTGCCTCCAGCTCGGTCATGAAGTCGAGTGCATGTAACCGAGTTCAATTGTTCCTCTGCCCCTAACTCTGGTTGCCTGGTCGAGTGCATGTGGCCGAGTGCAATTGTTCCTCTGCCCCTAACTCTGGTTGCCAGGTCGAGTGCATGTGGTCGAGTGCAATTCATAGCCTGAAAACAGCATTCACCTTCTTGTCCAGAATAGCCCCCAAAAGCTCATTTAACACCTGATAACAACTCCAAATTGCAATATATATGCAAAACCTATTATGAACCCTATATGAGTGAAATGGATAGATATGGAGTGAAACTAGTGATGAAACTATGCTAAAATGGATGGAAATACAAGTTTAAAAGTGGTAAGATGCAGAGACATCAACTTCCCCAAACTTAGTCTTTGCTTGCCCTCAAGCAAACATATAAGATATATGCTGGTGAAGTTGATGAAATGCTGGGACTCTGAGCCAAAACATGCTAATAAAGGAAGTAGCATCAAGGTCCTAGTTAGTAGTTCTAGAATGCATTAACAAGTAAACCATACTTTTAAAACTTTAGCCATACCCTTCAGAACAAACCTGACACTAGCCTTAACCTACACATGCAATCAAATTAACCATCCCCTTTAACATTCATTAATCTGGTAACCATGGATCAAGTCTATACAATTTCAATGAACTCATTTGGCTAAGGGAAAGGTTAAGAGGCAAAGATGGCCCCTTTTGTAACAGGTTTAAACAATAGATATCATGGGACTCTCAAGAATAGAATGAGCTTTAGAAGAAGGCTAAAGGTAAGATAGCCAACCGATGCATACAAGAACAATTTCTCACCAACCCACCCCATATACAAAGATCCTGCTACCACCTAACCCTAAACCCAGAAGATTATCCTAAATCTACCCTTAGGCACTTTTCTGCCATGAATCCTTTTTGGATCAACTCATTCCTCTTTCTTTTGCAATTTATTCTGAGGAAAAAGGTTCTTGTGCTTCTTGTTTATGCTAACGGATTGGGTTCTTTTAAAACTTAAGGCTCTCCAAATCTTCATATTCATTAAGACACTTCAGGCTATTTGCCTTTCTTTCCCTTTTATGCTTTATGAGCCTATACATTTCTTTTCTTCTTTTTCAAATCCCAAATCCTTTACTAGAGCAGCTATCTTATTTTCAGCTTAGACCATTTCCCAGAACTTTTTTTCTTTCCCTTGAACTCCAAAATGAAACGCAAGCTCGGTTTAGTGAACTCAAGGTGTGAACTCGGTCTCCTAACCGAGCTTATACAACCGAGCTCAATTCCCTATTCTAAATTCGAGTCTATCCTCCTAACCACAGTTCAGTTCCCCACCTAGTTCTATCTAGCTCAAAGATTGTGAACCAGAATTATATATATGAGAAACCGTTCTTGTCGGCACAAACCTAACACTTTCTACCAAGCTCAATCCTGAAATAGGCCTCACATTCACACATAGAGTATTGTTGGCTTGAAAGGAAGGTCAAGGTTAAGGGTAGGGGAAACTGTTCCAATGATAGGAATCAGCTACTTGGATTCACAAGAGTGGTGAAAAGAGTAAGAGAATCCAAATATGTGTAAGGTATCCATAAGTTCAAATCAAAAGCATTAACATGATAATTACAATTCAGTTTAAGGTTCTAATAGAAAGAGGATGATATCAGATCAAGACATGCTTCAGCCAAGACTAAATATCAAACAATGCAGGCATGGTGCAGTCTTATGCTTCAGACTTATAGGAATGTATTAGGCAACTATTAACTAGGGCATTGAGACTATTTCATAAACCAGCATGCTTACAAGGCTTTTACTATCCTAGTCCCCTATACAGATGCACAATTTTATATGAAATGCATCTAGACTCAATCCTAAACATGAATGCAATCTACATGAACACTCTGTTTTTGTGGAATGCTTTTCTAAAAAAATTCAAATTTTTATGGTTTTTCTTATGTAAATAGATGAGATGCTATGCAAACTCAATATGCAAAATTTGAAATCAGAAAACAGTAAACGATATCAAATGCATCTCAACCCCTCCCCCAAACTTGAATTACACAGTCCCTTGTGTAATAAAAGATTCAAAGGAAGGTATGAGAATGAAAAAGCAATAAGAAGTCTAAAAATGAACGGTATAAACAATGGTAACGAGTGGAGTTGTACCTCAGGGTTGGGTGTTCTAACTCGGTCACATGGTCGAGTTTGACGGCTGAGTGGTTTTGTGATGAAGATCTAACTCGGCCAGGCTGATTGAGTTAGACTGTCCGAGCTTTGATTGTTGACCTCTAGAGGGGTAGCTTGGTTTGGCAAACCGAGCTTGATGGCCGAGCTTGATTTGTTAAGATTTTAACTCAGCCTGCTTGATAGAGCTAATTGGTCGAGTCTGATTTTCTGGGCTTTTCTGCCTTTCTTTGCATAATCCTGAAATCTCAAACCTGACCAACAAAACTACTAGAAAACATATTAAAAGAAACAAGAAACCTTAAAGCAAAATATTTACAAAGATAGTCATGGGACTTCCTCCCAAGTGAGCTTGTTTAAAGTCACTAAGCTTGACTTCCTTACTGGATTCATGGAGGCTGTAAGAGAGGAACTGAGGTCCTCTTTTCCTTGGTGGGTAGATCAGCAAACTCATCGTGCTCCCTTGACCAATCAGTAAACTGACTCTCAATAGCTTCCTCCTCTAGGCAAACTTCCTCTTGATCAGGTGGGTAGTCTATTTTTCTAGACCATTCTGATGTGAGTTCACTTCCCTTCTTGCTAACCAGAGTTATAGATATATCAGGTGGGATACCCTTGATGTTTTCTGATCCTTGATTGGTCTTCCCTTGGAGCGACTTGATTTGATCTTTCAGCTCTTTCACAGTGTCTTTTAGCTCCACTATAAATTTGTCCTGCCAATTGGACCTTTCCTTAAGTGCAATCCACTCATATGGCCCACAAATGTCAGGCTCGGTCTGCAAACCGAGTTTGTTCATCGAGTTAGAAACATCCGGACATGTGAGAGCTTGACTCTGTTTGAAGACCGAGTTAACAGGTCGAGCTTGATTAAAAATTTTCTTTTCTGCAGCCTTAAACTGTGTTTCAGATCCAGCTATGCCTTGACAGACTCCTGATTCAGCTTTACTATCCTTTACCAATGCTGGCTTCAGTAGATCATCTTCATAAGGCTCTCTCAACAACTCATCAGTGCTCTCATTCAATTCCTTAATGGAGAAGATTTGTCCCTCTATTGTGGGCTTCCTTATAGCATCATTGATATCAAACTCCATCCTCAGATTTTCAACCAGGTTAAAAGCAATCTTACATCCCTTCACATCTATTACAGTCCCAGCAGTTGCCAAGAATGGCCTTCCAAGAATAAGAGGATCTGCTGGTTCTTCATCCATTCTCAAAACCACAAAGTCGGTAAGAACCGTTACCTCGCCTATCTTCACAGGAAGATCATTCAGCATCCCCTGCGGGGATCTGGTTGAGCCATCAGCTAACACTAAGGAGATATTACAGGGTCTGAAGTCCTTTACTTTCAGCTTCTGAGCTATAGATAGAGGCATAAGGCTGAGAGAAGCTCCAAGGTCACAAAGACTGCTTTTGAAGTTCAGAGTCCCTATAGAGCATGGAAGAGTGAATGAACCTGGGTCTTCAAGCTTGTCCTTGATGACCCTCTCTCCTATGACTGCCTGGCAATCATATTTCACTTCTTTCATAGCCTCAGCTTTCATCTTCCTTCTCAAGAGTTCTTCCTGAAGGGTTTTTCCTTGGTTGGGGATGGTTGCAAAGATAGTTTCCAAAGGCATTATCTCCTCAAGCTTGTCCACTGCACTATTGAAATCAGCTCTAGCCTTTTCCAAGAGTTCCTGCTTGAATCTCCCAGGGAAAGGAAGCTTGGGGACATAAGGAGGGGGAATGTAAGGTACCCTTTTCTCTTCTTGATCAGCTTGAGCCTTGAGCTCGGTTACATCAACTCGGTTTGGTGACCGAGTTTGATCACCTTTGGTCTCTCCTTGAACTCGGGCCTCTGATCGAGTGCATTGACCGAGTGCAGGCTTTGGGGTTTCAGATTTGGCTACTTTTTTATAGAAAGCCTCCCCTTCTTGAACCTCACTGTCCTCAGTGACTTTTATAGTCTCTTTTCTGGTAGGTAGCTTGCCTTCACTCAGCAATGTGATAGCATGGGCAGTGGCGAACTCCTTGGGATTGTGGATAGTAGTCCATGGGAGGTGGTCTGTAGGCTGAGCAGAGGAAGGTGTAATCTTGTTCACTATATTCTCCATTTTGGAGGTCATTTCCACAATTTGAGAGTTGAGATTATTGACATTGCACTCCAGCAGGTTTTGCATTTCTGACAACTGTGTGGTGAACCCTGTTGTAGTAGTTAGCTTGTCCTTGTAAAAGTTGATGCAACATTTGTTCTATATCACTATTTGGTGCAGTAGATGCCTGGGCTTGCAGAGGTACAAAACATGGTATTTCGTTCATGACATGCTGTTGTTGATAGCTTCCATGACATTGCTGCTGAAATAAATTCTGATTGTGAGGAGCGAAATGGTTGTTCCGAAATTGTTGATGCGGTGGGTAGGTATTATAGTTGTTAGAACACCTAGAAACAAAATGTACCTGCCTCTGCTGCGCTTGTAGGAGCTTATCCAGCTTATTATTCAGATCTTCAAACATCTTGTAGGAAACGCCTAACTCAGGATGCAGAACTCGGTTTGGAACTGAGTGAGCTTGAATTGAGGTGACTGAGCTCGGGGTGAATGAACTCAGTTTGGGAGACCGAGCTAGGGTGATAGAGCTTAGAGAGTGCTTAACTCGAGGTCACAAACCGAGTTGGAGTGACCGAGTGGTACTTGAATCAAACTCGAGTTAGAGACCGAGTGGTACCTGAAACAGATTAAATCCAGAAAAGTAACAAAGTAAAAATAAATAGAACTTGATCTCAGAAGATCTGCAATCCTAAATGGAACAAAGAAATCCCAAATGGCAACGGCGCCAAATTGATAGTCAGGTTTTTGAACCTAAAACTATATATTGCCCAATTTGTAGTATAAAGGGCTTATCGAATCCAAATGGGAATTTGCAAGCAATTAGGATGTCGCAGGTTAATCTAATCCAAGCCAGATATAAGATTTAAAGTGGCAGATTGAAATAGCTAAAGCAGGAACTAAGAAATAAACAAAAGTAACTAAAAACAGAGATTCATAACTAAACAGAGTATGAAACCAAGCAGAACTAAACAAGAACATAAAACAGAGCAAGCTAAAAGCAGAAAACAGAGTATGAGAAAGTAGAAAACTATCAAGGAAGAGAAAGGTCCTAAGGATGAGTTCTGGATCTGGGATTCATCAAACTACAACTTGCTTCCTATGATCTGTTTAGATCAATCATTGGAAAGAAGCTCCAGATCTCTGATGTTAGCAGATCTGGTGTTTCACAAGTGGGTGTACAAGGAAACACCAAGATCAGATCCCAAGTGGGAGTACGGGGAATCAGCATTAGAAACAGCTAACCCAGAAGAGATCATAGGCTTTTAGAACCCTAAATCAACTATAATCACCATGAATCATAACCCAGATCTAACTCATCCTAAAGAAAATCACTACTCAGACTTCATCATCAAAATATCAAACCCAGAAAATGAAATATTTTCCATAATCATAATCTAGAGATTGAGATGAAGAAGGAATAGAAGAAATAAACTCAAAAGGATCCAAGGATCAAAAGTAATTGCAAATACAAAATCAGAAAGATCCAGAGAGATTTTCAAAGAACAAAGAGAATAAAAACGTAGATTCTGCGGTTGCTGACCTAATGAAAGTATAAATACTCTAGGTCAAAAACCCTAGTACAAAAAGACAAAATAAACTAAAGTCCATAGGTCGGTTGCCTTGAGCTCGGGTCCCTTGATCGAGTGGTGTTGCTTCAAGCTTTGGATCCTCAGACTCGGTTGCCTGAACTCGGTTTGGTGAACTCGAGGTGTGAACTCGGTCTCCTAACCGAGTGCTGTCTCCACTCTGCCTCCAGCTCGGTCATGAAGTCGAGTGCATGTAACCGAGTTCAATTGTTCCTCTGCCCCTAACTCTGGTTGCGTGGTCGAGTGCATGTGGCCGAGTGCAATTGTTCCTCTGCCCCTAACTCTGGTTGCGAGGTCGAGTGCAATTCAGAGCCTGAAAACAACATTAACCTTCTTGTCCAGAATAGCCCCCAAAAGCTCATTTAACACCTGATAACAACTCCAAATTGCAATATATATGCAAAACCTATTATGAACCCTATATGAGTGAAATGGATAGATATGGAGTGAAACTAGTGATGAAAATATGCTACAATGGATGGAAATGCAAGTTTAAAAGTGGTAAAATGCAGAGACATCAACTTCCCCAAACTTAGTCTTTTCTTGCCCTCAAGCAAACATATAAGATATATGCTGGTGAAGTTGATGAAATGCTGGGACTCTGAGCCAAAACATGCTGATAAAGGAAGTAGCAAACGTTATACCTTATCTCACAATTCTGATACTTCTTTGAATCCCATAGAAGTTACTGTTTTCTTATTTCAAATTTTTCATATTGAGTCTGCATAGCATCTCACCTATTTGCATAAGAAAAACCATAAAAAATTGAAAATTTTTAGAAAAGCATTCCACAAAAACAGAGTGTTCATGTAGATTGCATTCATGTTTAAGATTGAGTCTAGATGCATTTCATATAGAATTGTGCATCTGCATAAGGGACTAGGATGATAAAAGCCTTGTAAGCATGTTGGTTTATGAAATAGTCTCAATGCCCTAGTTAATAGTTGTCTAATGCATTCCTGTAAGCTTGAAGCATAAGACCGCACCATGCCTAGATTGCATTGTTTGACATTTAGTTTTGGCTGAAGCATGTCTTGATCTGATATCATCCCCTGTCTATTAAAACCTTAAACTGAATTGCAATTATCATGTCTATGTCTTTGATTTGAACTCATGGATACCTTATACATATTTGGATTCTCTTACTCTTTTCACCACCCTTGTGAATCCAAATAGCTGATTCCCATCATTGGAACAGTTTCCCCTACCTTTAACCTTGGCCTTCCTTTCAAACCAACAATACTCTATGTGTGAATGTGAGGCCTATTTCAGGATTGAGCTTTGTAGAAAGTGTTAGGTCTGTGCCGACAAGAACGGTTTCTCATACATATAGTTCTGGTTCACAACCTTTGAGCTAGATAGAACTAAGTGGGGAACTGAACTGTGGTTAGGAGGATAGACTGGAATTTAGAATAAGGGATTTAGCTCGGTTGCATAAGCTCGGTTAGGAGACCGAGTTCACACCTCGAGTTTACTAACTGAGTTGAATTTTCATTTTGGGGTTCAAGGGAAAGAAAAGAAGAGAAAGGAAAGAAAAGAAGTTCTGGGAAAAGGTCTAAGCTGAAAATAAGAAAGCTACTCTAGTAAAGGATTTGGGATATGAAAAAGAAGAAAAGAAATGTATAGGCTCAGAAAGCATAAAAAGGAAAGAAAGGCAAAAAGCCTGAAGTGTCTTAATGAATAAGAAGAATAGAAGAGCCTCAGATTTAAAAGAACCCAATCCGCTAGCATAAGCAATAAAGCATAAGAACCCTTTCCTTAGAATGAATAAATAAAGAAAGAGGAATGAGATATCCAAAAAGGATTCACGGCAGAAAAGTGCCTAAGGGTAGATTTAGGATCACCTTCTGGGTTTAGGATTAGGCGGTAGCAGAATCTTTGTATATGGGATGGGTAGATGAGAAATTGTTCTTGTATGCATCGGTTGGGTATCTTACCTTTAGCCTTCTTCTAAAGCTAAGTCTATTCTCGAGAGTCCCATGATATCTATTGTTTAAACCTATACCAAAAGGGGCCATCTTTGCCTTTTAACCTTTCCCTTAGCCAAATGAGTTCACTGAAATTGCATAGGCTTGATCCATGGTTACAGAATGAATGAATGTTAAAGGGAATGATTGATTTGATTGCATGTGTAGGTTAAGGCTGGTGTCAGGTTTGTTCTGAAGGGTATGGCTAAAGTTTTAAAAGTAAGGATTACTTGTTAATGCATTCTAGAACTACTAACTAGGACCTTGATGCTACTTCTTTTATCAGCATGTTTTGGCTCTGAGTCCCACCATTTCATCAACCTCACCAGCTTATATCTTATATGTTTGCTTGAGGGCAAGCAAAGACTAAGTTTGGGGGAGTTGATGTCTCTGCATTTTACTACTTTTAAACTTGCATTTCCATCCATTTTAGCATAGCTTCATCACTAGTTTCACTCCATATCTATCCATTTCACTCATATAGGGTTCATAATAGGGTTTGCATATATATTGCAATTTGGAGTTGTAATCAGGTGTTAAATGAGCTTTTGGAAGCTATTCTGGACAAGAAGGTGAATGCTGTTTTTAGGCTCAGAATTGCACTCGACCACATGCACTCGACCAGGCAACCAGAGCTGGAGGCAGAGGAAAAACACCACTCGATCACATGCACTCGACCAGGCAACCAGAGCTGGAGGCAGAGGAAAAACACCACTCGATCACATGCACTCGACTTCATGACCGAGCTGGAGGCAGAGAGCAGTTAGCACTCGGGCAAGAGCACTCGATCACGTCCACTCGACCACTAAACCGAGCTCAGGCAACCGAGTCTGAGGATCCAAAGGCTGAAGCAACACCACTCGATCACACCACTCGACCAGACGAACCCGAGCTTAAGGCAGCCGACCTAAGGACTTTAGTTTATTTTGTCTTTTTGTACTAGGGCTTTTGACCTAGAGTATATATACTCTAATTAGGTCAGCAGCCGCACAATCTACGTTTTTATTTCTCTTTTGTTCTCAGAAACCTCTCTAGATCTATCTGATTTTGTATTTGCAATTACTTTGGATCCTTTGATCCTTTTAAGTTTATTTCTTCTATTCCTTCTTCATCTCAATCTCTGGATTATGATTATGGAAACTATTTCATTTTCTGGGTTTGTGATTCTGATGATGAAGTCTGAGTAGTGATTTAGGGTTCTTGAGGATGGGTTAGATCTAGGTTATGATTCATGGTGATTCTAGTAGATTTAGGGTTCTAAAGTCTTAAGATCTCTTCTGGGTTAGCTGTTTCTAATGCAGATTCCCTGTACACCCACTTGGGATCTGATCTTGGTGTTTCCTTGCACATCACTTGTGAAACACCAGACCTGCTAATACCAGAGATCTGGAGCTTCTTTCCAATGATTGATCTAGGATCATAGGAAAGCAAGTTGTAGTTTGACATTTATAAGCTGTTTCTTAACGCTTTTTCTCTTTATGTTTCATTGGAGTCCTATCTGAGTGTTAGTGACAGTCAATGGGGCATAGGTGTGGATTCCAAGATTAGGAAGTTTAGAGAATTTGGGGGTAGATGTAACTGGGAAGTGGATCTATCACTCTTTTGATGCTTATAGTTGAGAGATCCCTTCTATGAAGTTGTTTATTAGATCACTAGGAATCACCATGATGAATACCAGATCTAGAACTCATCCTTAGGACCTTTTCTCATCCTGATAGTTTTCTGCTTTATCATACTCTGTTTTTCTGCTTTAGCTTGCTCTGTTTTTCTGTTCTTGTTTAGTTTTGTTTTGTTTCTATTCCTGTTTAGTTTTGAATCTCTGTTTCTAGTTTCTGTTACTTATTTTTAGTTCTTGTTTTAGTTGTTTCACCCTGTTACTTCAAACCTTTCTATTTGGCTTGACTTAGATAGATTTGCTACATCCTGATTGCCTACAATAGTCCTGATTGGATTCGATAGCCCTTTGTACTACAATTTGGGCAATAGGTAGCTTTAGGTGTAAAAACCTAGTTATCAATTTGGCGCCGTTGCCATTTGGGATCTAATTGTTTCATTTAGGATTGCAGATCTTCTGAGATCAAGTTCTTTTATTTTCACTAGGTTACTCACTTGTTGGTTTCAATCTGTTTCAGGTACCACTCGGTTGCATAAGCTCGGACACATCACTCGGACACACCACTCGGTCAGGACCTCGAGTTCAGTTGCTCAGCCTCAGTCCACTCGGTCAGCCAGGTCGAGTTCAGTAGTCGAGCTCAAGTCATCTGAAGTTTTCAACTGGTGGACCACTCGGTCAGTCTACTCGGTCACTGTGGTCGAGCTGAGTACCACTCGGTCAGCAAAATCGAGTGCAACAACCTTGGTTTACCAAGCCATGATCAACCAGTTACCAAGGGATCCACAGAATCAGAGAACTCAGAACAGAACGACTCAACCAGCAAGGGTAAATGGAGACAATCAAGAGGTACAGAATGGAGAACCAGCTGAACGTAGACAACCAAGATACATAGGAGCTAGTGATGCACCAAGCACACACACACTAGCAGACAAGGAATTGTTCCACCAGATGTCGTCAACTTTGAGATCAAGAGCAGCTTGATATGCATGGTCCAGAGTAGTAAGTTCTATGGTTTGCCAAATGAGGATCCACTTGACCATTTAGATGATTTCGACAGGCTCTGCAGCCTCACAAAGATAAGTGGGGTGAGGGAAGACAGTCTGAAGCTCAGGTTATTCCCATTTTCACTTGGTGATAAAGCAAAGATATGGGAGAAAACACTGGTTCCTGGATCTATTACCTCGTGGGATGCTTGCAAAAGAGTTTTTTTTGGATAAGTTCTACAATCACTCAAGGACGGCTAGATTGCGTAATGAGATAGCAGGCTTTGTTCAACAGCATGGGGAGTTATTTTCTGAAGCTTGGGAAAGATTCAAGGGTTATACAATTCAATGTCCTCACCATGGCTTTAGTACTGAGTCACTCCTTAGCACTCTTTACAGAGGAGTACTTCCGAATATCAGAATGTTGCTCAACACAGCAAGTAATGGTAATTTCCTCACCAAAGATGTCAATGATGGTTGGAGTTTAGTCGAGAATCTTGCCCAATCTGTTGGCACCTACACAAGGGAAATAGATACACCACCAACGAAGCGCTTCATATCCGCTGAACAGAACAGCAACGAGATGACATCTATCAATGAGAAACTGAATATGCTTCTTCAAGCTCAACAGCGAACAGTTAACAATAGATTCAACTCACATCTTGCTCCAAAGCTTCAATACCCAACTCCAACAACTCCAATGGAACAAATGCTGCATCAACTATTACAAGGGCAAGCCACAGCAGCAACATGAACATCCACAAGGTTATCAGAAATGCAAAACATGCTGGAGTGCAATGTCAATAATCTCAACTCTCAAATTGCAGAATTGACCTCCAAAATGGAGAATATAGTGAACAAGATCATATCTTCCTCTGCTCAGCCTACAGACCACCTCCCATGGACTACTTTCCAAAACCCCAAGGAGTTTGCCACTGCCCATGCTATCACATTGCTGAGTGAAGGCAAGCCACCCACCAGAAAACAGACTATACCAGTCACTGAGGACAGTGAGGTTCAAGAAGGGGAGGTTTTCTTTCAAAAAATAGCCAAATCTGAAACTCCAAAGTCTGCACTCGGTTAATGCACTCGATCAGAAGCCCGAGCTCAAGGAGAAGACAAAAATGATCAAACTCGGCCACCAAACCGAGCTGATGTAACCAAGCTCAAGGGTAAAGCTGTTCAAGAAGAGAAAAGGGTACCTTACATTCCCCCTCCTTATGTTCCCAAGCTTCCTTTCCCTGGGAGATTCAAGCAGGAACTCTTGGATCTCTAACAATTGTTTGGCGATGTTCAAGAGCTGAAACAGGGAGGCATTGTAGGCTTTGTACAAGGATTGAATGATTAATCTTCATCAATGGCTGAGCTTCTGCCTATTTGGACTCTTGATTACGTGATACAGCTTGCTACCAAGGTGGAGAAGAAAGACAACGTAAGAAACAAACGTTATACATTATCCCACAATTGTGATACTTCTTTTAATCCCATAGGAGTTTCTTAGGGTGAAGTTGGGAGTTGTAGCAAGAAGACACATATTGAGACTAAACCAGCACCTATGGATGTTAATATGTAGAAGCAATGGTTTGATAGACAAGCATTTGGCCATTTTCAAGCTGGTAGTCCCAAAACAGAGTTATGAACAGCCAAAATACAAACAAGAGTGAATAGAACTGTTGAAATGTACTAACCGAAGTTGGATCTCTAACAATTGCTTGGCGATGTTCAAGAGCTGCAACTGGGAGGCATTGTAGGCTTTGTACAAGGATTGAGTGATGAAATTTCATCAATGGTTGAGTTTTAGCCTATTAAGACTCTTGATTACGTGATAAAACTTTCTACCAAGGTGGAGACAAAAGCAAAGGTAAGAAACAAACGTTATACCTTATCCCAAAATTATGATACTTCTTTGAATCCCATAGGAGTTATTAAGGGTGAAGTTAGGAGTTGTAGCAAGAAGACACATATTGAGACTAAACCAGCACCTAAGGATGTTAATATGAAGAATCAATGCTTTGATAGACAAGGATTTGTCCATTTACAAGCTGATAGTCCCAAAAATAGATTTATGACCAGTCAAAATACAAAGGAGAGTAAATAGAACTGCTGAAGTGTACTCAATGAAGTTGGATCTCTAACAATTGCTTGGGGATGCTGAAGAGCTGAAAGAGGGAGGTATTGTAGGCTTTGTACAAGGATTGAGTGATGAATCTTCATCAATGGCTGAGGTTCAGCCTATTAGGACTCTTGATCACGTGATACAGCTTGCTACCAAGGTGAAGAAGAAAGCCAAGGGAAGAAACAAACGTTATACCTTATCTCACAATTCTGATACTTCTTTGAATCCCATAGGAGTTACTAAGAGTGAAGTTGAGAGTTGTAGCAGGCAGACAAATATTGAGACTAAACAAGTACCTATGGATGTTAATATGAAGAAGAAATGCTTTGATAGATCAGCATTTTCTTATTTATAAGCTCATAGTCCCAAAAATAGAGTTATGACCAGTCAAAACACAAAGGAGAGTGAATAGAACCGCTAAAGTGTACTCAATGAAGTTGGAGCTCCAACAATTGCTTGGCGATGTTCAAGAGCTTAAACAGGGAGGCATTATAGGGTTTGTACAAAGATTGAATGATTAATTTTTATGAATGGCTGAGCTTCAGCCTATTTGGACTCTTGATCCCGTGATACAGCGTGCTACCAAAGTGGAGAAGAAAGCCAAGGTAAGAAACAAACGTTATACATTATCCCACAATTCTAATACTTCTATGAATCCCATAGGAGTTTCTTAGGGTGAATTTGGGAGTTGTAGCAAGAAGACACATATTGAGACTAAACCAGCACCTATTGATGTTAATACGAAGAAGCAATAGTTTGATAGACAAGGATTTGGCCATTTTCAAGCTGATAGTCCCAAAAAGGGTGGTATGACCTGTCAAAATACAAAGGAGAGTGAATAAAACTGCTTAAGTGTACTCAATGAAGTTGGATCTCTAACAATTGCTTGGCGATGTTCAAGAGCCGCAACAGGGAGGCATTGCAGGCTTTGTATAAGGATTGAGTGATGAATCTTCATCAATGGCTGAGGTTCAGGCTATTAGGCCTCTTGATCACGTGATACAGCTTGCTACCAAGGTGGAGAAGAAATCCAAGGTAAGAAACAAACGTTATACCGTATCCCACAATTATGATACTTCATTAAATCCAATACAAGTTACTGAGAGTGAAGTTGGGAGTTGTAGCAAGAAGACACATATTGAGATTAAACCAGTACCTATGGATGTTAATATGAAGAAGCAATGCTTTGATAGACAAGGATTTGGCCATTTACAAGCTCATAGTCCCAAAAATGGAGTTATGACCCAATCAAAACACAAAGGAGAGTGAATAGAACTGCTGAAGTGTACTCAATGAAGTTCGATCTCTAACAAATGCTTGGCGATGTTCAAGAGCCGCAACAGTGAGGCATTGTAGGCTTTGTACAAGGATTTAGTGATGAAATTTCATCAATGGTCGAATTTCAGCCTATTAGGACTCTTGATTACGTGATAAAATTAACTTTCTACCAAGGTGGAGACAAAAGCAAAGGTAAGAAATAAACGTTATACTTTATCCCAAAATTATGATACTTCTTTGAATCCCATAGGAGTTACTGAGGGTGAAGTTAGGAGTTGTAGCAAGAAGACACATATTGAGACTAAACAAGTACCTATGAAAGTTAATATGAAGAAGCAATGCTTTGATAGACAAGGATTTGGCTATTTACAAGCTGATAGTCCCAAAAACGGTGGTATGACCTGTCAAAATACAAAGGAGAGTGAATAAAACTGCTTAAGTGTACTCAATGAAGTTGGATATCTAACAATTGCTTGGCGATGTTCAAGAGCCGCAACAGGGAGGCATTGCAGGCTTTGTATAAGGATTAGGTGATGAATCTTCATCAATGGCTGAGGTTCAGGCTATTAGGCCTCTTGATCACGTGATACAGCTTGCTACCAAGGTGGAGAAGAAATCCAAGGTAAGAAACAAACGTTATACCGTATCCCACAATTATGATACTTCATTAAATCCCATAGAAGTTACTGAGAGTGAAGTTGGGAGTTGTAGCAAGAAGACACATATTGAGATTAAACCAGTACCTATGGAAGTTAATATGAAGAAGCAATGCTTTGATAGACAAGGATTTGGCCATTTACAAGCTCATAGTCCCAAAAAAGGAGTTATTACCCAATCAAAACACAAAGGAGAGTGAATAGAACTGCTGAAGTGTACTAAATGAAGTTCGATCTCTAACAATTGCTTGGCGATGTTCAAGAGCCGCAACAGGGAGGCATTATAGGCTTTTTACAAGGATTTAGTGATGAAATTTCATCAATGGTCGAGTTTCAGCCTATTAGGACTCTTGATTACGTGATAAAAATTTCTACCAAGGTGGAGACAAAAGCCAAGGTAAGAAACAAACGTTATACCTTATCTCAAAATTATGATACTTCTTTGAATCCCATAAGAGTTACTGAGGGTTAAGTTAGGAGTTGTAGCAAGAAGACACATATTGAGACTAAACCAGCACCTAAGGATGTTAATATGAAGAATCAATGCTTTGATAGACAAGGATTCAGCCATTTACAAGCTCATAGTCCCAAAAATGGAGTTATGACCCAATCAAAACACAAAGGAGAGTGACTAGAACTGCTGAAATGTACTCAATGAAGTTCGATCTCTAACAAATGCTTGGCGATGTTCAAGAGCCGCAACAGTGAGGCATTGTAGGCTTTGTACAAGGATTTAGTGATGAAATTTCATCAATGGTCGAATTTCAGCCTATTAGGACTCTTGATTACGTGATAAAATTAACTTTCTACCAAGGTGGAGACAAAAACCAAGGTAAGAAATAAACGTTATACTTTATCCCAAAATTATGATACTTCTTTGAATCCCATAGGAGTTACTGAGGGTGAAGTTAGGAGTTGTAGCAAGAAGACACATATTGAGACTAAACAAGTACCTATGAAAGTTAATATGAAGAAGCAATGCTTTGATAGACAAGGATTTGGCTATTTACAAGCTGATAGTCCCAAAAACGGTGGTATGACCTGTCAAAATACAAAGGAGAGTGAATAAAACTGCTTAAGTGTACTCAATGAAGTTGGATATCTAACAATTGCTTGGCGATGTTCAAGAGCCGCAACAGGGAGGCATTGCAGGCTTTGTATAAGGATTAGGTGATGAATCTTCATCAATGGCTGAGGTTCAGGCTATTAGGCCTCTTGATCACGTGATACAGCTTGCTACCAAGGTGGAGAAGAAATCCAAGGTAAGAAACAAACGTTATACCGTATCCCACAATTATGATACTTCATTAAATCCCATAGAAGTTACTGAGAGTGAAGTTGGGAGTTGTAGCAAGAAGACACATATTGAGATTAAACCAGTACCTATGGAAGTTAATATGAAGAAGCAATGCTTTGATAGACAAGGATTTGGCCATTTACAAGCTCATAGTCCCAAAAAAGGAGTTATTACCCAATCAAAACACAAAGGAGAGTGAATAGAACTGCTGAAGTGTACTAAATGAAGTTCGATCTCTAACAATTGCTTGGCGATGTTCAAGAGCCGCAACAGGGAGGCATTATAGGCTTTGTACAAGGATTTAGTGATGAAATTTCATCAATGGTCGAGTTTCAGCCTATTAGGACTCTTGATTACGTGATAAAAATTTCTACCAAGGTGGAGACAAAAGCCAAGGTAAGAAACAAACGTTATACCTTATCTCAAAATTATGATACTTCTTTGAATCCCATAAGAGTTACTGAGGGTTAAGTTAGGAGTTGTAGCAAGAAGACACATATTGAGACTAAACCAGCACCTAAGGATGTTAATATGAAGAATCAATGCTTTGATAGACAAGGATTCAGCCATTTACAAGCTCATAGTCCCAAAAATGGAGTTATGACCCAATCAAAACACAAAGGAGAGTGACTAGAACTGCTGAAATGTACTCAATGAAGTTCGATCTCTAACAAATGCTTGGCGATGTTCAAGAGCCGCAACAGTGAGGCATTGTAGGCTTTGTACAAGGATTTAGTGATGAAATTTCATCAATGGTCGAATTTCAGCCTATTAGGACTCTTGATTACGTGATAAAATTAACTTTCTACCAAGGTGGAGACAAAAGCCAAGGTAAGAAATAAACGTTATACTTTATCCCAAAATTATGATACTTCTTTGAATCCCATAGGAGTTACTGAGGGTGAAGTTAGGAGTTGTAGCAAGAAGACACATATTGAGACTAAACAAGTACCTATGAAAGTTAATATGAAGAAGCAATGCTTTGATAGACAAGGATTTGGCTATTTACAAGCTGATAGTCCCAAAAACGGTGGTATGATCTGTCAAAATACAAAGGAGATTGAATAAAACTGCTTAAGTGTACTCAATGAAGTTGGATATCTAACAATTGCTTGGCGATGTTCAAGAGCCGCAACAGGGAGGCATTGCAGGCTTTGTATAAGGATTGAGTGATGAATCTTCATCAATGGCTGAGGTTCAGCCTATTAGGCCTCTTGATCACGTGATACAGCTTGCTACTGATGTCTCTGCATTTTACCACTTCTAAACTCTCATTTCCATCCATTTTAGCATAGTTTCATATACAGTTTCACTCCATATCCACCCATTTCTCTCATATAGGTTACATGATAGGTTTACTTTAGTTTTGCATACATATTGCATATTGGAGTTTTCTTTCAGGTGTTTTGGATGTTTACTGGAGATCAAGGAACATGGAGACACAAGCTCGGTGTGAAGACTCGACCTCGTGACCGAGCTAAGGACCAAGACCAGCATGCACTCGACCAACACCACTCGACTTGGAGCAAGACCGAGTGCAAAGCAATCCACCAATACCACTCGATCACATGCACTCGACCACATGACCGAGGTGAAGGCAGAGAAGAGTTAGCACTCGGGCACGACCACTCGACCACGACCACTCGACCACCAGACCGAGTTTAGTCAACCGAGCTGAGGACCCAAAGCTTGAAGTTTACACGCACTCGATCACACCACTCGACCAGAGGAACCCGAGCTCAAGGCAGCCGACCTAAGGACTTTAGTTTATTTTGTCTTTTTGTACTAGGGCTCTTGACCTAGAGTATATATACTTTAATTAGGTCAGCAGCCAAAAAAGGACGTTTTTTATTCCTTTTGTTCTCTGAAAACCTCTCTAGATCTATCTGCTTTTGTATCTGCAATTACTTTGGATCCTTTGATCCTTTTAAGTTTATTTCTTCTATTCCTTCTTCATCTCAATCTCTAGATTATGATTATGGAAACTATTTCATTTTCTGGGTTTGTGATTTTGATGATGAAGTCTGAGTAGTGATTTAGGGTTCTTGAGGATGGGTTAGATCTGGGTTATGATTCATGGTGATTCTAGTAGATTTAGGGTTCTAAAGCTTAAGATCTCTTCTGGGTTAGCTGTTTCTAATGCTGATTCCCTGTACACCCACTTGGAATCTGATCTTGGTGTTTCCTTGCACATCACTTGTGAAACACCAGATCTGCTAATACCAGAGATCTGGAGCTTCTTTCCAATGATTGATCTAGGATCATAGGAAAGCAAGTTGTAGTTTGACATTTATGAGCTATGTTCTTAATGCTTATTCTCTCTATGTTTCATTGGAATCTTATCTGAGTGTTAGTGACAGTCAATGGGGCATAGGTGTGTATTCCAAGATTAGGAAGTTTAGAGAATCTGGGGATAGATGTAACTGGGAAGTGGATCTATCACTCTTTTGATGCTTGTAGTTGAGAGATCCCTTCTATGAAGTTGTTTATTAGATCACTAGGAATCACCATGATGAATACCAGATCTAGAACTCATCCTTAGGACCTTTTCTCAACCTGATAGATTTCTACTTTTTGATACTCTGTTTTCCTGTTCTTAGCTTGCTTTGTTTCTGTTTCTAGTTTCTTTTGCTTTTATGAATCTCTGTTTCTAAGTTTCTTTTACTGTTTATTAGTTCTTGTTTTAGTTGTTTCACCCTGTTACTTCCAACCTTTCTATTTGGCTTGAATTAGATAGATTTGCTACATCCTGATTGCTTACAATAGTCCCGATTGGATTCGATAGCCCTTTGTACTACAATTTCGGCAATAGGTAGCTTTAGGTGTAAAAGCCTAGTTATCAATTTGGCGCCGTTGCCATTTGGGATCTAATTGTTTCATTTAGGATTGCAGATCTTCTGAGATCAAGTTCTTTTCTTTTTACTTTGTTACTCACTTGTTGGTTTCAATCTGTTTCAAGTACCACTCGGTTGCATAAGCTCGGACACACAACTCGGTCAGGAGCTCGAGTTCAGTTGCTCAGCATCACACCACTCGGTCAGCCAGGTCGAGTTCAGTAGTCGAGCTCAAGTCGTCTGAGTTTTTTCAACACGTTCACCACTCGGTCAGTCTACTCGGTCAGTAGTCGAGCTGCACATCATTTCACACCACTCGGTCATCCAAGTCGAGTGCAGCATCCCGAGTTCAGTGTTCATGTATGCAAACTCGGTCAAAAGGTCATCATAATCTCCTGAGGTATCAAGATAATATCAACCAGTTACCAAGGATTTTGAGAGGACAGAGGGACCAACCAGAGGATAACAACCAGAAACAGACAATATGGATAATCCACAAGCTCAGAATGAGCAACCGGCTCAACAAAGAAGGCACATAGGAGCAGGAGATGGGCCTAATACACACACACAAAGGCAAGGTATTGTGCCACCTGCTGTTCAGAACAACAACTTTGAAATAAAAAGCGGTCTGATATCCATGATTCAAGGAAACAAATTCCACGGTCTACCAATGGAGGATCCATTGGATCACCTAGACGAATTCGACAGGCTCTGCAGCTTAACCAAAATCAACGGTGTTTCAGAAGACGGGTTCAAGCTACGCCTGTTTCCATTTTCCTTAGGCGACAAAGCACATCTATGGGAGAAAACACTACCCAACGGTTCTATTACATCTTGGGATGCATGCAAAAAAGCATTCCTGGCTAAGTTTTTCTCAAACTCAAGAACAGCAAGGCTAAGGAATGAGATATCAGGATTTGCTCAGAAAAATGGTGAAACATTCTGTGAAGCATGGGAAAGATTCAAAAGCTACACCTCACAGTGTCCTCATCATGGGTTCAGCAATGAGTCATTGTTGAGTACTTTGTACCGTGGCGTGTTACCAAAATTCAGAATGTTGCTTGATACATCCAGCAATGGCAACTTTCTCAATAAAGATGTTGTTGAAGGATGGGAGCTGGTAGAGAACTTGGCACAATCAGATGGCACTTACAGTGAAGAATATGATAGAACCCCAAGGGGAAATTCAGATTTAGAGGATAAGCACAGAAAGGAGATCAGAGCTCTAAATGAGAAGATTGACAAGCTCCTTCTAGGTCAGCAGCAGAAACATGTCCACTTCATCTCTGAAGAAGAAATGGCACAGATTCAAGAAGGGGAGCCTGATCAGATGGAGGAAGTTAGTTACATTCAGAACCAAGGTGGCTACAACAAAGGGTTTGTTAACTACAAGGCAAACCCCAATTTGTCCTACAGGAGCAATAATGTTGCAAATCCTCAGGATCAAGTCTATCCACCACAGCAACAAGCTCAAAACAAACCTTTCATTCCATACAATCAGAACCAGGGATATGCTCCTAAACAGCAATTTCAGAACAACTACAACCAGCAAACTGCTTCTAATGCACCACCAGGATTTGCCCCTCAGAATTCACAACCCAACAATGCTTCAGTGGAGCAAATGCTCCAACAGTTACTTCAGGGGCAAGCTACTTGTGTTATGGAACAAGCAAAGAGGTTTTCTGAAATAAGAAATCAAGTGGATTCAAACTGCAATGCTCTGAATGCAAAGATGGAGGCAATGAACTCAAGGTTGTTGTTTTTGGAGAATATAGGAGCATCTACATCATCTACTCAACATCCAGGTCAGTTACCTGGAAAAGCTGTTCAAAACCCCAAGGATTATGCTCATGTTAATGCAATCCATGTCACTGAGGACAGTGAGATTCAAGAAGGGGAGGTTTACAATCAAAAAGCAGAAAAATCTGAAACACCGAAGCATGCACTCGGTCTATGCACTCGATCAGAGGCCCGAGCTGAAGGAGAAAACAACAATGATCAAACTCGGCCACCAAACCGAGCTGATGTGACCGAGCTCAAGGGTAAAGCTGTTCAACCAGAGAAAAGGGTACCTTACATTCCCCCTCCTTATGTCCCCAAGATTCCTTTCCCTGGGAGATTCAAGCAGGAACTCTTGGAGAAGGCTACAGCTGATCTCAAAGATGCAGTGGACAAGCTTGAGCAGATAATGCCTTTGGAGACTATCTTGTCCATTATCCCCATTCAGGAGAAAATCCTTCGAGAAGAACTGCTGAGGAGAAAGATGAAAGTTGATAGTATGAAAGAAGTGAAATATGATTACAAGGCAGTCATAGGAGAGAGGGTGATCATGGAAAAGCTTGAAGACCCAGGTTCATTCACTCTTCCATGCTCTATAGGGACTCTAAACTTTAAAAGTAGTCTCTGTGACCTTGGAGCTGCTGTTAGCCTGATGCCTCTGTCTATAGCTCAGAAGTTAAAAGCAGAGAACTTCAGGTCCTGTAACATCACCCTAGTGCTAGCTGATGGTACAACAAGAATCCCACAGGGAATGCTGAAAAATCTTCCTGTGAAGATAGGTGAGGTAACAGTTCTTGCTGACTTTGAGGTTTTGGAGATGGATGAAGAACCATCAGATCCACTGATTCTTGGAAGGCCATTCTTGGCAACTGCTGGAACTGTGATAGATGTGAAAGGAGGTAAGATTGCTCTTAACCTAGTTGACAATCTAAAGATGGAGTTTGACATCAATGATTCCAGGAAAAGGGCAACTATTGAAGGTCAGGTTTTTACCTTAAAGGAACTTGTTTAGAATGATGAAGCTTTGACAATCAACCTATCTAAGGAAGATCTGTTAGACAATGGTGCTGAAGCAGTATTGGAGGAAGCTCTGGAACATGCTGGGGCACCTAACTCGACTAATCAAATCGAGTTAGAACCGCAAATAGTTCTTCCCAAACAGCTGGATCCAATAGAATGGGTGAAGCTCCAGGATAAGGCTGAAAGGCAAGATGAAGCTATCAGAGCTTTGAATAGTGTTGTGGAGAAACTGCAAAAGCAAGTAACAAGTTTGCTCTACAAGAAAGAAGAATCCGAGCCTCAGGGTTTCAAGATGAATACTTCCTCAATCTGTTTCACAGCGATCAACAAGGGAAGGAAAGCAGTTGAATGGTTTAGAGAGGTGGACTATCCTCAGCAAGAAGAGGAAGACTATCTTGATGAAGAATCTGTGGAAAACAACTATGATGATCCCTCAAGAGATCATGTCCTGTTTGATGATCAAGGTGACCAGGAAGCAAGGGGGATTTCAGTTCCTCCACCTCGTCCTCCATAGAAAGCACTGTAAGGAAGTCAAGCTCACTTGGGAGGAAATCCCATGACTATCTTTGTAAATACTTTTCATTTAAGTTTAGTTCATTTCTGTTATTTTTAGTAAGTTGTCTACCTAGTCTTGTTGGCAAGAAACTGCAGGGATAAGGTGATTGAGAAAGAGTGATGTTGTGACAAGGAGGACCACTCGGTGTAGTCCACTCAGTCAAGCCACATCGAGCTCAAGGAACCGAGTTCAAGCAAAAATCCAGGTTAGGACTCGATTGATCAAACTCGGTCAAGCCAAACCGAGTAAGTCAACATTTTGACTCGGCCGGTCAACTCGACCAAGGTTGACCGAGCTTGGTCAACGAGTCAACATTTCTTCCCTCCTCTTGCATAAATTTGAATTTGAAAATAGATCTAGATTCGAATTTGAATTGAGCTCGGCCGCTCCACTCGTTTAGGGACCACATGTTTGTCCTTTTGTCCCTTTTCACTCTCATAAACCTCTTTAAAATTCCCTCATGCGCTCCTCTCTCTAATTCATCCTCACAAAACGTTTTACATAGATACTCTCTCTAGAATCTCAAAGTTTTCTCAACAAATTTTCATAAAAATTTCAAACTCGATTTAGCCAAACCGAGTTCATCATCTCGAGCTCACACCTTCTAGGCACTAACTCGGTTTAGCTCTCATTTGCACTCGGTTTCATCAAGTAAGTTTCTCTAATCGATTTGTTTCACGTTTCTGGGTTTGATGTTCTTGATGTTCTTGATGTTCTTGAGCATTCTTCAAGCCAAATCGTTTAAAAACTGCTTAAAAGCAAGTTTCTCATGATCTTAATCTTTTGAAACCAATTGATTAATGCTTTGAATACATATTGATGCATCTAGAAGTGATTTAATAAAAGTTTAGAAATTGAAGATTTGAAAATTTTCTGAGTTTTCTGGATTTAGAACTTGAATGTTCTTGAGTAGAAATTGAATTTGCTAGCTCACATGTGTCCAAAAACGTACAACTTCTATAAATTTACCATATTCGAACTTATTTAAACATTTTGAATGAGATTCTGAAAAATGTTCTTAGGAGAGCATGAGCTATGCATTAGAAGCTTGATATTACTTAGAAACGGAACTTTGAATATAGAGATGAAGTGTGCTTTAAAAGGATTGAATGAATGATTCATATATGCTTGTTTGTTATACATCGACTCGTTTACGTGCACTCGGTCACAAATTCGAGTAGACACACTCGGTCTGATAAACCGAGCTCAAGGCATCGAGCTTGAACATTCTCCTTGGTATTTAGGATCAAGCTCGGTTGGACTTGGCCGAGTGCATGGCACCGAGTTCATTAAAAACGTTATCTAATGCCTCTTTGATTAACGCGTTTCAGGTACCTAATTGCAATGGACCAAAGCTATCTGCGGAAGCAACAAGCACAGGCCTTGGCAAGAAGTTTCTCAGCCATTAGAGGAACTATCAAGCACCCAACCAGAGAAGAAGAGGATGTTGTCAAACTGTACTCGAGAAACAAGAAGGATATAGCCAGAGGGAAGCGCCCTGAATTAGTCGATGAGGACTCAGAAATGGAAGTTGAGGGTGATGAAACTGCTATGGAGATTGAGCCTCCCAGAGAGGAGAGGAAAAACACAAGAGGGACTAGGAGAAAAGCTACAACTGAGGAAGAGCGCTATGAGGCACTTATGGCAATGCGTTTTGGATCAACAAGGTATCCACATCCAGAAACCATGGAAGCTCTTGGAATAGCAAGAGATGTGGAGTACCTGTTTGAACAATGTAATCTCAAAACATTCATGGAGATGACATATGCTGGATATAAGGAAGAAACGTGCCAATTCCTAGCTTCGCTAAACTTCCACATCTATGAGAACTCTGAAGAAGCAGAGCAAGACAACCAGAACCCCGAAGAGTTTGGCTTCATAACGTTCGAAGTACATGAGGTAGGGTATCTGCTCTACATCAGTCAGCTGGATGGGGTTTTCAACTTCTCAACAGGAGACAACACACTTCAGAACTATGATAAAGAGGAGCTGCAAGCACTTTGGGGAATAATAGCAAAAGGGGATGGCTATTCATCATCTAGGAGTAAGGCTGCTCAAATCAGGAGCCATGTGATCAGGTATGCACATAAGGCACTTGCGAGCACATTCTTTGCGAGAAGAGTCAACGGGAATTTGAACCAAGGAGAGCTCCAGATGTTAGATACAGCGCTTCTCGAAAGACTCAATGATGAAAGAGGAAGGAAGATCTTTGAAGGAGATAGAGCCAATGTGGGGAATACTCTGCTTCTGCTGTTACAGTTAATGTGGTACAGGGATTGGGCTCACATGTTGCATAAGAAGAGAAGCTGTGGAGATTTGGTAGTTGGAGGAGTCATCACCCCAATCCTTTTGGCAGCTGGAGTGCCACTACAAACAGCCCCATATCAGCCTGAATGGCTAGATATACCCAATCTGATCAAGCAGCATATTCTGGACAGAAAAAGAATCCAAGGAGGTCATCTATACCAGTTCACTCACCCCTCAACTGGACCAAGCAGAATCAAGCTCCCGAGTGAACACTTCACTCAGATTTCGAGAACAGGAGGAATAGAGTTCTGTCCACCGATAGAAGCTTTGTATAACCAGGATGAGGAGGTTCCAGTCCAGGCAACTAGAGCTGCAGAGGAAGAACAACAAGAGGATGAGTCTTATTTCTTCGATGAAGAGCCTCCAGCAAGGACTCTGAAGGAATCAAATAGGAGAATAAACTTGTTGCAGCGATTGGGAAAATGGCAACACAAAACCGTGTCTGTTCTGAAGGATACAGTGAAGGATTTGAGTGACTCGGTGAAGTCTATGAAGAAACAAATCAAAAAGCTCAAGGGAAAGAAATCCTCAAGAACTCCTCCAGGCCCCCAGTTGAAAAGAAGCGGCTCCTTCAGTTTTAGACCCCGGCAAACAACCTCAGCAGACCCTCCAAGGCATTCAGCAGTCGAACCAAGGCAAAGAAAGAGGAGAGCAACACAAGAATGGGACCAAGGCACCAGCTCGGCTAGTTCACTCGGCACCCAGACCGAGTCAAGAGTACAGAGACTCCACTCGGCTGCCCCACTCGGTCGTTTGACCGAGCTATCTCTCAACACACACTCCAACTCGGCCAGAGAACTCGGTTACAGACCCGAGCTGGAGACATCCAGAGTAGGATACACTAGAGAAAGCATGGAGGCCTACACGGACTCCTTCTTTCAGAATTGAGGTACAACTCCACTCTTTACCATTGTTTATACCACTCATCTTTAGTTTTTATTCTTGCTTTTTCATTCTCATACCTTCCTTTGAATCTTTTATTACACAAGGGACTGTGTAATTCAAGTTTGGGGGAGGGTCTGAGATGCATTTGATATTGTTTACTGTTTTCTTATTTCAAATTTTGCATATTGAGTCTGCATAGCATCTCATCTATTTGCATAAGAAAAACCATAAAAATTTGAAAAATTTCAGAAAAGCATTCCACAAAAATAGAGTGTTCATGTAGGTTGCATTCATGTTTAGGATTGAGTCTAGATGCATTTCATATAGAATTGTGCATCTGCATAGGGGACTAGGATGATAAAAGCCTTGTAAGCATGCTGGTTTATGAAATAGTCTCAATGCCCTAGTTAATAGTTGTCTAATGCATTCATGTAAGTCTGAAGCATAAGACCGCACCATGCCTAGATTGCATTGTTTGATATCTAGTTTTGGCTGAAGCAAAAAGCCTGAAGTATCTTAATTAATAAGAAGAATAGAAGAGCCTCAGTTTTAAAAGAACCCAATCCGCTAGCATAAGCAAGAAAGCATAAGAACCCTTTTCCTTAGAATGAATAAATAAATAAAGAAGAATGAGTTGATCCAAATAGGATTCATGGCAGAAAAGTGCCTAAGGGTAGATTTAGGATTCATCTTCTGGGTTTAGGATTATGTGGTAGCAGAATCTTTGTATATGGGATGGGTAGATGAGAAATTGTTCTTGTATGCATTGGTTGGCTATCTTACCTTTAGCCTTCTCCTAAAGCTCAGTCTATTCTCTGAAAACCTCTCTAGATCTATCTGATTTTGTATCTGTGATGTCTCTGCATTTTACCACTTCTAAACTCGCATTTCCATCCATTTTAGCATAGTTTCATATACAGTTTCACTCCATATCCATCTGTTTCTCTCATATAGGTTTCATGCAAGCTTTATTTTAGTTTTGCATACATATTGCATATTGGAGCTATCTTTCAGGTGTTTTTGATGTTTGCTGGAGATCAAGGAACAAGGAGTCCACCAAGTCAACTCGGCCACGACCACTCGGCCACCTGCACTCGGCCAAGGAGACCGAGCTCACCCATTAAGAAGAACACGACCACTCGGTCGCATGCACTCGACTTGATGATCGAGCTGGAGGCAGAGAGGAGTTAGCACTCGGGCAGGAGCACTCGACCACAAGCACTCGGTCACCAAACCGAGTTTAGTTACCCGAGCTGAAGATCTAAAGACTGAAGTTGCACGCACTCGATCACACCACTCGACCAGAGGAGCCCGAGCTCAAGGCAGCCGACCTAAGGACTTTAGTTTATTTTGTCTTTTTGTATTAGGGCTTTTGACCTAGAGTATATATACTCTAATTAGGTCAGCAGCCGCATGATCCAAGTTTTGACTCTCTTTTGTTCTCAAAAACCTCTCTAGATCTATCTGATTTTGTATCTGCAATTACTTTTGATCTTTTGATCCTTTTAAGTTTATTTCTTCTATTCCTTCTTCATCTCAATCTCTAGATTATGATTATGGAAACTATTTCATTTTCTGGGTTTGTGATTCTGATGATGAAGTCTGAGTAGTGATTTAGGGTTCTTGAGGATGGGTTAGATCTGGGTTATGATTCATGGTGATTCTAGTAGATTTAGGGTTCTAATAGTTTAAGATCTCTTCTGGGTTAGCTGTTTCTAATGCTGATTCCCTGTACACCCACTTGGGATCTGATCTTGGTGTTTCCTTGCACATCACTTGTGAAACACCAGATCTGCTAATACCAGAGATCTGGGGCTTCTTTCCAATGATTGATCTAGGATCATAGGAAGGCAAGTTGTAGTTTGATATTTATAAGTTGTGTTCTTAATGCTTATTCTTTTTATGTTTCATTGGAATCCTATCTGAGTGTTAGTGACAGTCAATGGGGCATAGGTGTGGATTCCAAGATTAGGAAGTTTAGAGAATCTGGTGACAGATGTAACTGGGAAGTGGATCTGTCACTCTTTTGATGCTTATAGTCGAGAGATCCCTTCTATGAAGTTGTTTATAAAGTCACTAGGAATCACCATGATGAATACCAGATCTAGAACTCATCCTTAGGACCTTTTCTAATCCTGATAGTTTTCTACATTTTGATACTCTGTTTTCCTGTTCTTAGCTTACTCTGTTTTAGGTTTCTTTTGTTATGAATCTCTGTTTCTAGTTTCTGTTACTGTTCTTGCTTTGTTTCATCCTGTTACTTCCAACCTTTCTATTTGGCTTGAATTAGATAGATTTGCTACATCCTGATTGCTTACAATAGTCCTGATTGGATTCGATAGCCCTTTGTACTACAAATCGGGCAATAGGTAGCTTTAGGTGTAAAAACCTAGTTATCAATTTGGCGCCGTTGCCGTTTGGGATCTAATTGTTTCATTTAGGATTGCAGATCTTCTGAGATCAAGTTCTTTTCTTTTTACTTTGTTACTCACTTGTTGGTTTCAATCTGTTTCAGGTACCACTCGGTTGCATAAGCTCGGCCACACCACTCGGTCAGGAGCTCGAGTTCAGTTGCTCAGCATAATATCACTCGGTCAGTCAGGTCGAGTCAGTCAACCGAGCTCAAGGCATCATCAGGTTTTCAATAAGTTCACCACTCGGTCAGTCTACTCGGTCACTGTGGTCGAGCTGCACTCCACTCGGTCAGCAAAGCCGAGTGCACCCTCCCGAGTTCACCAAGCCATGATCAACCAGTTACCAAGGGAGCCACAGAATCAGAGAACAGAGAACAGAACGACTCCACCAGCGAGGGTAAATAGAGACAATCAAGAGGTACAGAATGGAGATCCAACTGAACCTCGACAACTAAGATACATAGGATCCAGTGATGCACCAAGCACACACACTAGCAGACAAGGAATTGTTCCACCAGATATCGTCAGCTTTGAGATCAAGAGCAGCTTGATATGCATGGTCCAGAGTAGTAAGTTCCATGGTTTGCCAAATGAGGATCCACTTGACCATTTAGATGATTTCGACAGGCTCTGCAGCCTCACAAAGATAAGCGGGGTGAGTGAAGACAATCTGAAGCTCCGGTTATTCCCATTTTCACTTGGTGATAAAGCAAAGATATGGGAGAAAACACTAACTCCTGGATCTATTACCTCGTGGGATGCTTGCAAAAGAGTTTTTTTGGATAAGTTCTACAATCACTCAAGGACGGCTAGATTGCGTAATGAGATATCAGGCTTTGTTCAACAGCCTGGAGAGTCATTTTCTGAAGCCTGGGAAAGATTCAAGAGTTATACAATTCAATGTCCTCACCATGGTTTTAGTACTGAATCACTCCTTAGCACTCTTTACAGAGGAGTACTTCCGAATATCAGAATGTTGCTCGACACAGCAAGTAATGGTAATTTCCTCACCAAAGATGTCAATGATGGTTGGAGTTTAGTCGATAATCTTGCCCAATTTGTTGGCACCTACACGAGGGAAATCGATACACCACCAACGAAACGCTTCACATCCGCTGAACAGAACAACAACGAGATGACATCTATCAATGAGAAACTGAATATGCTTCTTCAAGCTCAACAGCGAACAGTTAACACAGTGCATGAAAACGAACAGTTTCAACCTCACAACACTGCTCAAGTTCAGCATGAAGAAATTAGCTATGTTCAGGATCACGTTGGTTCAAACAATCGATCCGACCCACATATTGTTCAACAACCTCAATACCCAACTCCAACAACTCCAATGGAACAAATGCTGCGTCAACTATTACAAGGACAAGCCAAAGCAGAAACAGGCACATCCACAAGGTTATCAGAAATACAGACACAGATGGAGAGCACTATAAACAATCTCACATCCCAAATTGCTATTCTAACCTCCAAGATGGCCAGCGTCGAACACAAAGTTGAATATTCCTACACCACAGACCCAGGACAACGCCCAGGGAAAGCTATCCAACAATCGCCAGATTTAGATGAGGCCAATGCAATAATACTTAGAAGCGGCAGACAATTACCAGAACGAAGTTTCCCTATCACTGAGGACAGTGAGAAGCAAGTTGGGGGGGTTTTGATCAAGAAGAAGACCAGTTAGACAGTCACGAAGAGAGACTCGGAAATCAAACTCGATCAGCAACTCGAGTGGAGCCGGAACCAGAATGCAACCATCAAGCTCGACAGGCAAACCGAGCTAAGCAAACCGAGTCTGGATCCCAAGCTGCTCCAGAAGAGAAAAAGGCACCCTATATTCCCCCTCCGTATGTCCCTAAACTCCCATTCCCACGAAGGTTCAAAAAGGAGCTACTAGAGAAGTACAAGGCTTTGTTTGCTAAACAGATCAAAGAGCTTGAGGTGAAAATGCCTTTGTTGGATACCTTAACTCTCATGCCTCACTATAAAAATTTTTTGAAAGATGCGATTTTGGAAAGGGATAAGGAAGTTCAGGGAATGGTTGTTCTGAGTCAGGAGTGTAGCGCTATAATCCAGAAGAAGATAGTTAATGAGAAATTGGGAGATCCAGGTTCCTTTACCTCACCGTGTTCTCTAGGACCCCTGACTTTCAAGAACTGTTTGTGCGATCTTGGAGCTTCTGTAAACCTCATGCCACTTTCAGTAGCAAAACGCCTTGGCTTCAGTAAGTTTAAACCTTCTAACATATCATTAGTGCTAGCAGACAGATCAGTTAGGCTTCCACATGGCCTCCTAGAAGACCTACCAGTTAAGATTGGAAATACGGAAGTACCAACTGATTTTGTGGTTTTAGAAATGGATGAAGAACCAAAAGATCCTCTGATACTGGGCAGACCCTTTTTAGCTACTGCAGGGGCAATAATTGATGTTAGGGAAGGAAAGATCGAACTCCATTTTGGTAAAGACCTCAAGATGAACTTTGATATCAAAGATTCTATGAAGAAACCTACAATAGGAGGACAGGTTTTCTGGATTGAAGAGTTAGAACAACTGTCTGAAGATGTTTTGGAAGAGATAACCGAGCAGGATCATTTGAAGACTGTTTTGACTAAGAGTAGTGAAGAAGGGTATCTGCATGATGAAGCTCTGGATTTCAAAGTATATTTGGACTCAAGGAAAGTGCTGGATGAGTCAGAGGGCTTTGAAGAATTGATCAGACCAGAAATTGAAAGATTAGCAACAGTGGACAAGCCTAGGTCCATCCACTCGGTCTCACAGACCGAGCTTGGCGAGAAGAATGTCTTGAGCTCAGTCAGCCAAACCGAGCACAACCAACCGAGCTTGTCCTTCACTAGGCCTGAATCGTTCAACTCGGTCAACAAACCAGGCCAACCACCCGAGTTAATCGACTCCACGACTGCAGATTGGTCAGAATTGAAGGCACCAAAGGTGGATCTCAAACCACTACCTAAAGGGCTAAGGTACGCATTCCTTGGAACAAACTCTACCTACCCTGTGATAGTAGATGATTCCCTTAGCAGCGTTGAGCTTACCCAATTGTTAACTGAACTGAAAAAATTTAGACGTGCCATAGGTTATTCATTAGATGACATTAAGGGAATTTCACCTGATTTGTGCACACATCGCATCCATCTCGAAAATGAATCCTATTCTAGTATTGAACCCCAAAGGAGATTGAATCCAAACTTAAAAGAAGTTGTTAAGAAGGAGATCCTGAAGCTGTTAGATGCTGGAGTAATTTACCCAATTTCTGACAGTACTTGGGTATCTCCTGTGCATTGTGTTCCCAAGAAGGGTGGCATAACTGTGGTTAAAAATGATAAAGATGAACTTATTCCCACCCGAACAATCACTGGCCATAGGATGTGTATAAACTATAGGAAATTGAATGCTGCATCTAGAAAAGACCATTTCCCACTACCATTCATTGACCAGATGTTGGAGAGGCTAGCTAATCACCCTTTTTATTATTTCTTGGATGGGTATAGCGGATTTTTTCAGATTCCTATACACCCTAATGATCAAGAGAAAACCACTTTCACATGTCCATATGGAACATTTGCATATAAAAGAATGCCTTTTGGCCTTTGTAATGCACCTGCCACTTTTCAAAGATGCATGACTTCCATATTTTCAGATCTAATTGAGGAGATGGTGGAAGTGTTCATGGATGATTTCTCTGTGTACGGTTCTTCCTTCTCCTCCTGTTTGTCAAATTTATGCAGGGTCCTTACTAGATGTGAAGAGACAAATCTGGTTCTGAATTGGGAGAAATGCAACTTCATGGTCAGAGAAGGGATAGTCCTAGGGCACAAGATCTCTGAGAAGGGGATAGAAGTGGATAAAGCCAAGATTGAGGTAATGATCCAGTTACAACCACCGAAGACTGTCAAAGATATCAGAAGCTTCCTTGGGCATGCAGGATTTTATAGAAGATTCATTAAAGATTTCTCCAAGATAGCAAGACCTCTTACTAGGCTACTTTGCAAGGAAACAAAATTCAACTTTGATTCAGAATGCTTGAAGGCTTTTCATCTCATCAAGGAAGCTCTAACATCAGCACCAATAGTCCAAGCCCCCAATTGGGATTATCCTTTTGAGATCATGTGTGATGCATCGGACTATGCAGTAGGAGCAGTTTTGGGAAAGAAAATTAATAAGAAGCTGCATGTTATTTATTATGCAAGCAGAACTCTGGATGATGCTCAAGGAAGGTATGCAACTACAGAAAAGGAGCTTTTAGCAGTGGTTTTTGCTTTTGAGAAATTCAGGAGTTACCTAGTTGGTTCAAAGGTCATCGTCTACACAGATCATGCTGCGTTAAGACACATATATGCAAAGAAGGACACAAAGCCAAGGTTACTCAGATGGATACTGTTGCTGCAAGAGTTTGATATGGAAATTGTGGACAAAAAGGGGATCGAAAATGGGGTAGCTGATCATCTATCCAGAATGAGGATCGAGGATGCCCTCCCCATTGACGATTCTATGCCAGAGGAGCAGCTTATGGCAATCAGGCTTTTGGAGAACATCCACCATACATCTCAGAAAATAGAAGAGGTTATAACGTTTAAAGAAGAGATTTTCCCCTGGTATGCAGACTTTGTAAACTATAAGGTGTGTGAAGAAATACCTAAGAGCCTCAATGCTTATCAAAGAAAGAAGTTTCTCAGGGATGTGAACCACTACTATTGGGATGAACCATACCTGTACAAGAAGGGTTCAGATGGTCTTTTCAGAAGATGTGTGGCAGAGGAAGAAGTAAAAGGGATTTTGGAGCATTGTCATGGTTCTGCATATGGAGGGCACTTCGCCACATTCAAGACTATTCAGAAGATAATTCAAGCAGGTTTGTGGTGGCCAACCATGTTCAAGGATGCTCATAATTTTATTTCGAAATGTGATCCATGTCAAAGGATGGGAAATATTGGTAAACGGAATGAAATGCCTCAGAACCCAATTTTGGAAGTAGAAGTCTTTGATGTCTAGGGAGTTGATTTCATGGGATCTTTCAACCCACCATCCCACGGTAACAGCTACATTCTGGTGGCTGTCGACTATGTGTCAAAATGGGTAGAAGCAGTAGCCTGCCCTACAAATGATGCAAGGGTCGTCCTAAAGCTGTTTAAAAGTATCATCTTCCCTAGGTTCGGCATACCGAGAGTAGTTATCAGTGATGGAGGGTCTCACTTTATCAACAAGCTTTTCGAAAATCTTTTAAGGAAGTATGGAGTTAAGCATAAGGTTGCCACACCTTACCATCCTCAAACAAGCGGCCAAGTGGAGGTTTCCAATAAGCAGATTAAGGCTATCCTAGCTAGAGTAGTAGGGGTATCAAAAAGGGACTGGGCAACAAAACTTGATGAAACTCTATGGGCTTACAGAACCGCGTTCAAACCCCCATAGGTAGAACACCATTCCAGCTTCTCTATGGTAAAGCATGCCACTTACCGGTAGAGATAGAGTACTAGGCAATTTGGGCTACAAAACTTCTGAACTTTGACATCAAGACAGCCGAGGAGAAGAGAATGATGGATTTGCATGAGTTGGAAGAAATCAGATTAGAAGCATATGAGAGCTCAAAAATTTACAAAGAACGCACAAAAGCATTCCATGACAAGAAGATTATACTAAAAGGGCTCAAGGCAGGTGATCAAGTACTTCTATTCAACTCAAGGCTCAGACTTTTCCCAGGAAAGCTGAAGTCAAGATGGTCAGGGCCTTTCACTATCAAGGAAGTTTTACCCTATGGAGCCATCACCCTAGTAGGTAAAAACAATAATGACTTCACGGTAAATGGACAGAGGGTAAAACTATACAGTGCTGATCAGATAACTCCAGAAGCAGATTCCATCCCTCTCGACGAGCCAACTCCAGCATGAATCCAGTAAGGAAGTCAAGCTTAGAGACTTTAAACAAGCTCACTTGGGAGGAAATCCCATGACTATCTTTGTAAATATTTCGCTTTAATGTTTCTGGTTTCTTTTATTATTATGTTTTCTAGTGGTTTTGCTGGTCAGGTTTGAGCTCTCAGAATAAACAAAGAAAGAGGAGAGCAACACAAGAATGGGACCAAGGCACCAGCTCGGCCAGTGCACTCGGCACCCAGACCGAGTCAAGAGTACAGAGACTCCACTCGGCTGCTCCACTCGGTCATCTGACCGAGCTATCTCTCAACACACGCTCCAGCTCGGCTAGAGAACTCGGTTACAGGCCCGAGCTTGAGACATCCAGACTAGAATACACCAGAGAGAGCATGGAGGCCTACACAGACTCCTTCTTTCAGAATTAAGGTACAACTCCAATCTTCACCATTGTCTATACCATTCATATTTAGTTTCTTCTTATTGTTTTTTATACTCATACCTTCCTTTGAATCTTTTATTACACAAGGGACTGTGTAATTTAAGTTTGGGGGAGGGTTTAAGATGCATTTGATATCGTTTACTGTTTTCTTATTTCAAATTTTGCATATTGAGTCTGCATAGCATCTCATCTATTTGCATAAGAAAAACCATAAAAATTTGAAAAATTTCAGAAAAGCATTCCACAAAAACAGAGTGTTCATGTAGATTGCATTCATGTTTAGGATTGAGTCTAGATGCATTTCATATAGAATTATGCATCTGCATAAGGGACTAGGATGATAAAAGCCTTGTAAGCATGCTGGTTTATGAAATAGTCTCAATGCCCTAGTTAATAGTTGTCTAATGCATTCATGTAAGTCTGAAGCATAAGACCGCACCATGCCTAGATTGCATTGCTTGATATCTAGTTTTGGCTGAAGTATGTCTTGATCTGATATCATCCCCTATCCATTAGAACCTTAAACTGAATTGCAATTATCATATCTATGCCTTTGATTTGAACTCATGGATACCTTATACATATTTGGATTCTCTTACTCTTTTCACCACCCTTGTGAATCCAAATAGCTGATTCCCATCATTGGAACAGTTTCCCCTACCCTTAACCCTGACCTTCCTTTCAAACCAACAATACTCTATGTGTGAATGTGAGGTCTATTTCTTTGATTGAGCTTGGTAGAAAGTGTTAGGTCTGTGCCGACAAGAACGGTTTCTCATATATTTAGTTCTGGTTCACAATCTTTGAGCTAGATAGAACTAGGTGGGGAACTGTACTTTGGTTAGGAGGATAGACTGGAATTTAGAATAAGGGATTTAGCTCGGTTGTATAAGCTCGGTTAGGAGACCGAGTTCACACCTCAGGTTCACTTAACCGAGCTCCAGTTTCATATTGGGATTCAAGGGAAAGAAAAGAATAGAAAGGAAAGAAAAGAAGTTCTGGGAAAAGGGTCTAAGTTGAAAATAAGAAAGCTGCTCTAGTAAAGGATTTGGGATTTGAAAAAGAAGGAAAGAAATGTATAGGCTCAGAAAGCAGAAAAAGGAAAGAAAGGCAAAAAGCCTGAAGTATCTTAATAAATAAGAAGAATAGAAGAGCTTTAGTTTTAAAAGAACCCAATCCGCTAGCATAAGCAAGAAAGCATAAGAACCCTTTTCCTTAGAATAAATGGCAAAAGAAAGAAGAATGAGTTGATCCAAATAGGATTCATGGCAGAAAAGTGCCTGAGGGTAAATTTAGGATTCATCTTCTGGATTTAGGATTAGATGGTAGCAGAATCTTTGTATATGGGATGGGTAGATGAGAAATTGTTCTTGTATGCATCGGTTGGCTATCTTACCTTTAGCTTTCTCCTAAAGCTCAGTCTATTCTTGAGAGTCCCATGATATCTATTGTCTAAACCAGTTACAAAAGAGGCCATCTTTGCCTTTTAACCTTTCCCTTAGCCAAATGAGTTCGTTGAAATTGCATAGGCTTGATCCATGGTTACAGAATGAATAAATGTTAAAGGGAATGATTGATTTGATTGCATGTGTAGGTTGAGGCTAGTGTCAGGTTTGTTCTGAAGGGTATGGCTAAAGTTTTAAAAGTAAGGTTTACAGGTTAATGCATTCTAGGACTACTAACTAGGACCTTGATGTTACTTCCTTTAGCAGCATGTTTTGGCTCTGAGTCCCAGCATGTCATCAACTTCACCAGCTTATATCTTATATGTTTGCTTGAGGGCAAGCAAAGACTAAGTTTGGGGGAGTTGATGTCTCTGCATTTTACCACTTCTAAACTCGCATTTCCATCCATTTTAGCATAGTTTCATATACAGTTTCACTCCATATCCATCTGTTTCTCTCATATAGGTTTCATGCAAGCTTTATTTTAGTTTTGCATACATATTGCATATTGGAGCTATCTTTCAGGTGTTTTTGATGTTTGCTGGAGATCAAGGAACAAGGAGTCCACCAAGTCAACTCGGCCACGACCACTCGGCCACCTGCACTCGGCCAAGGAGACCGAGCTCACCCATTAAGAAGAACACGACCACTCGGTCGCATGCACTCGACTTGATGATCGAGCTGGAGGCAGAGAGGAGTTAGCACTCGGGCAGGAGCACTCGACCACAAGCACTCGGTCACCAAACCGAGTTTAGTTACCCGAGCTGAAGATCTAAAGCCTGAAGTTGCACGCACTCGATCACACCACTCGACCAGAGGAGCCCGAGCTCAAGGCAGCCGACCTAAGGACTTTAGTTTATTTTGTCTTTTTGTATTAGGGCTTTTGACCTAGAGTATATATACTCTAATTAGGTCAGCAGCCGCATGATCCAAGTTTTGACTCTCTTTTGTTCTCAAAAACCTCTCTAGATCTATCTGATTTTGTATCTGCAATTACTTTTGATCTTTTGATCCTTTTAAGTTTATTTCTTCTATTCCTTCTTCATCTCAATCTCTAGATTATGATTATGGAAACTATTTCATTTTCTGGGTTTGTGATTCTGATGATGAAGTCTGAGTAGTGATTTAGGGTTCTTGAGGATGGGTTAGATCTGGGTTATGATTCATGGTGATTCTAGTAGATTTAGGGTTCTAATAGTTTAAGATCTCTTCTGGGTTAGCTGTTTCTAATGCTGATTCCCTGTACACCCACTTGGGATCTGATCTTGGTGTTTCCTTGCACATCACTTGTGAAACACCAGATCTGCTAATACCAGAGATCTGAGGCTTCTTTCCAATGATTGATCTAGGATCATAGGAAGGCAAGTTGTATTTTGATATTTATAAGTTGTGTTCTTAATGCTTATTTTCTTTATGTTTCATTGGAATCCTATCTGAGTGTTAGTGACAGTCAATGGGGCATAGGTGTGGATTCCAAGATTAGGAAGTCTAGAGAATCTGGTGACAGATGTAACTGGGAAGTGGATCTGTCACTCTTTTGATGCTTATAGTCGAGAGATCTCTTCTATGAAGTTGTTTATAAAGTCACTAGGAATCACCATGATGAATACCAGATCTAGAACTCATCCTTAGGACCTTTTCTAATCCTGATAGTTTTCTACTTTTTGATACTCTGTTTTCCTGTTCTTAGCTTACTCTGTTTTTAGTTTCTTTTGTTATGAATCTCTGTTTCTAGTTTCTGTTACTGTTCTTGCTTTAGTTGTTTCATCCTGTTACTTCCAACCTTTCTATTTGGCTTGAATTAGATAGATTTGCTACATCCTGATTGCTTACAATAGTCCTGATTGGATTCGATAGCCCTTTGTACTACAAATCGGGCAATAGGTAGCTTTAGGTGTAAAAACCTAGTTATCAATCTGCAATTACTTTGGATCCTTTGATCCTTTTAAGTTTATTTCTTCTATTCCTTCTTCATCTCAATCTCTAGATTATGATTATGGAAACTATTTCATTTTCTAGGTTTGTGATTTTGATGATGAAGTCTGAGTAGTGATTTAGGGTTCTTGAGGATGGGTTAGATCTGGGTTATGATTCATGGTGATTCTAGTAGATTTAGGGTTCTAAAGCTTAAGATCTCTTCTGGGTTAGCTGTTTCTAATGCTGATTCCCTGTACACCCACTTGGAATCTGATCTTGGTGTTTCCTTCCACATCACTTGTGAAACACCAGATCTGCTAATACCAGAGATCTGGAGCTTCTTTCCAATGATTGATCTAGGATCATAGGAAAGCAAGTTGTAGTTTGACATTTATGAGCTATGTTCTTAATGCTTATTCTCTCTATGTTTCATTGGAATCCTATCTGAGTGTTAGTGACAGTCAATGGGGCATAGGTGTGGATTCCAAGATTAGGAAGTTTAGAGAATCTGGGGATAGATGTAACTGGGAAGTGGATCTATCACTCTTTTGATGCTTATAGTTGAGAGATCCCTTCTATGAAGTTGTTTATTAGATCACTAGGAATCACCATGATGAATACAAGATCTAGAACTCATCCTTAGGACCTTTTCTCAACCTGATAGATTTCTACTTTTTGATACTCTGTTTTCCTGTTCTTAGCTTGCTTTGTTTCTGTTTCTAGTTTCTTTTGCTTTTATGAATCTCTGTTTCTAAGTTTCTTTTACTGTTTATTAGTTCTTGTTTTAGTTGTTTCACCCTGTTACTTCCAACCTTTCTATTTGGCTTGAATTAGACAGACTAGGGTAGTAACCCGCGCGTTGCGCGAGATTCTAATAAATATTATAAAAAATTTAAATTATTTATAAATATAAATAAATCATTAATTATAAACAGAATTATAAAGCCAATTCATTATTTTTAACAAAATTTAACATACCTTAACGTTAAAACCATTCGATTCAAAAATATCCTCAAACATGTATTTTTTAATCACAAAATAGACAAAACTATATTTCCACTCATGATAAACTACAGAGATCATGTAAGGTCATGTATCACTCCTAATTGGATTCTTTATTGTGCAACATTTGAGTTTGTATTTACCGATTCTATACTTGTTATTTTTAGTGTAAAATTTTAGAATCTTTTACTTAAAATAAAAAGACTATAACACTTTCAATTTTTTAAAAAAGGTTAGATGTTTTCAAAAATTCCAACTCTAACTTTTATGTTCATATATAATATTCTAAAAAATATTGATGTAGATATTTTTATTCTTTGGAGAAAGTTAACTATCATTGATCTATAGTTTTTTTACACTCAATTTGTTAAAAAAAAATCAACACTTTGAGTACTAACATTATTTTTAAGTTTTTTTTTTTTTTAATTCTTACCCATTTTATTTAATTTTTTATAAATATTTTTAGATTTATTCAATAAAAACATGTATTTAATGAATATTTTAAATTTTCTTTAATTCAAAAAAAAAGTTGCTTACATATATTATAAGTATATTACATTTGTGTTATTTTTTTTTTAATTTACATTATATATTGAATTATTTACTTGTTGTGGTTGTGACTTGTGGCTATCTATAATTTTTCATTATTTAGTCTTTCAATTCTTTATATTGTAATATCGTTTATATAAATTTTAATTTATTTTATTTTTTCTTTATGTGCATCCCCTTCTATTAATAAAAATATAAAAAATATAGTTATAAAGTGTGTTTTTTAGAATACTCTTTTCTTACTTTCACTTCTTTTATTATTAAATATATTAATACTCATTAACTAGTATATTTAAAATATTGCTAATAAATGTAATTAATTCTTAATAAAAAAATATAAATAAAAAATATTATTTGATGACATGTTTTATTTTCATTGGATGACTAAGATGATGATGTGGATAGCCTCAATGGAGAGAAAACTCTCCCATTATATATACGATTTGCTACATCCTGATTGCTTACAATAGTCCCGATTGGATTCGATAGCCCTTTGTACTACAATTTGGGCAATAGGTAGCTTTAGGTGTAAAAACCTAGTTATCAGCTACTAAGGTGGAGAAGAAATCCAAGGTAAGAAACAAACGTTATACCGTATCCCACAATTATGATACTTCATTAAATCCCATAGAAGTTACTGAGAGTGAAGTTAGGAGTTGTAGCAAGAAGACACATATTGAGATTAAACCAGTACCTATGGATGTTGTTAATATGAAGAAGCAATGCTTTGATAGACAAGGATTTGGCCATTTACAAGCTCATAGTCCCAAAAATGGAGTTGTGACCCAATCAAAACACAAAGGAGAGTGAATATAACTGCTGAAGTGTACTCAATGAAGTTCAATCTCTAACAATTGCTTGGCGATGTTCAAGAGCCGTAACAGGGAGGCATTATAGGCTTTGTACAAGGATTTAGTGATGAAATTTCATCAATGGTCGAGTTTCAGCCTATTAGGACTCTTGATTACGTGATAAAAATTTCTACCAAGGTGGAGACAAAAGCCAAGGTAAGAAACAAACTTTATACCGTATCCCACAATTATGATACTTCATTAAATCCCATAGAAGTTACTGAGAGTGAAGTTGGGAGTTGTAGCAAGAAGACACATATTGAGATTAAACCAGTACCTATGGATGTTAATATGAAGAAGCAATGCTTTGATAGACAAGGATTTGGCCATTTACAAGCTCATAGTCCCAAAAATGGAGTTATGACCCAATCAAAACACAAAGGAGAGTGAATAGAACTAGGCATTATAGGCTTTGTACAAGGATTTAGTGATGAAATTTCATCAATGGTCGAGTTTCAGCCTATTAGGACTCTTGATTACGTGATAAAAATTTCTACCAAGGTGGAGACAAAAGCCAAGGTAAGAAACAAATGTTATACCTGATCTCAAAATTATGATACTTCTTTGAATCCCATATGAGTTACTGAGGTTTAAGTTAGGAGTTGTAGCAAGAAGACACATATTGAGACTAAACCAGAACCTAAGGATGTTAATATGAAGAATCAATGCTTTGATAGACAAGGATTTGGCCATTTACAAGCTCATAGTCCCAAAAATGGAGTTATGACCCAATCAAAACACAAAGGAGAGTGACTAGAACTGCTGAAGTGTACTCAATGAAGTTCGATCTCTAACAAATGCTTGGCGATGTTCAAGAGACGCAACAGTGAGGCATTGTAGGCTTTGTACAAGGATTTAGTGATGAAATTTCATCAATGGTCGAATTTCAGCCTATTAGGACTCTTGATTACGTGATAAAATTAACTTTCTACCAAGGTGGAGACAAAAGCCAAGGTAAGAAATAAACGTTATACTTTATCCCAAAACTATGATACTTCTTTGAATCCCATAGGAGTTACTGAGGGTGAAGTTAGGAGTTGTAGCAAGAAGACACATATTGAGACTAAACAAGTACCTATGAAAGTTAATATGAAGAAGCAATGCTTTGATAGACAAGGATTTGGCTATTTACAAGCTGATAGTCCCAAAAACGGTGGTATGACCTGTCAAAATACAAAGGAGAGTGAATAAAACTGCTTAAGTGTACTCAATGAAGTTGGATATCTAACAATTGCTTGGCGATGTTCAAGAGCCGCAACAGGGAGGCATTGTAGGCTTTGTATAAGGATTGAGTGATGAATCTTCATCAATGGCTGAGGTTCAGCCTATTAGGCCTCTTGATCACGTGATACAGCTTGCTACCAAGGTGGAGAAGAAATCCAAGGTAAGAAACAAACGTTATACCGTATCCCACAATTATGATACTTCATTAAATCCCATAGAAGTTATTGAGAGTGAAGTTGGGAGTTGTAGCAAAAAGACACATATTGAGATTAAACCAGTACCTATGGATGTTAATATGAAGAAGCAATGCTTTGATAGATAAGGATTTGGCCATTTACAAGCTCATAGTCCCAAAAATGGAGTTGTGACCCAATCAAAACACAAAGGAGAGTGAATAGAACTGCTGAAGTGTACTCAATGAAGTTCAATCTCTAACAATTGCTTGGCGATGTTCAAGAGCCGTAACAGGGAGGCATTATAGGCTTTGTACAAGGATTTAGTGATGAAATTTCATCAATGGTCGAGTTTCAGCCTATTGGGACTCTTGATTACGTGATAAAAATTTCTACCAAGGTGGAGACAAAAGCCAAGGTAAGAAACAAACTTTATACCGTATCCCACAATTATGATACTTCATTAAATCCCATAGAAGTTACTGAGAGTGAAGTTGGGAGTTGTAGCAAGAAGACACATATTGAGATTAAACCAGTACCTATGGATGTTAATATGAAGAAGCAATGCTTTGATAGACAAGGATTTGGCCATTTACAAGCTCATAGTCCCAAAAATGGAGTTATGACCCAATCAAAACACAAAGGAGAGTGAATAGAACTGCTGAAGTGTACTCAATAAAGTTCGATCTCTAACAAATGCTTGGCGATGTTCAAGAGCCGCAACAGGGAGGCATTATAGGCTTTGTACAAGGATTTAGTGATGAAATTTCATCAATGGTCGAGTTTCAGCCTATTAGAACTCTTGATTACGTGATAAAATTAACTTTCTACCAAGGTGGAGACAAAAGCCAAGGTAAAAAAAAAACGTTATACCGTATCCCACAATTATGATACTTCATTAAATCCCATAGAAGTTACTGAGAGTGAAGTTGGGAGTTGTAGCAAGAAGACACATATTGAGATTAAACCAGTACCTATGGATGTTAATATGAAGAAACAATGCTTTGATAGACATGGATTTGGCCATTTACAAGCTGATAGTCCCAAAAATGGAGTTATGACCCAATCAAAACACAAAGGAGAGTGAATAGAACTGCTGAAATGTACTCAATCAAGTTGGATCTCTAACAATTGCTTGGCGATGCTCAAGAGCTGAAACAGGGAGGCATTGTAGGATTTGTACAAGGATTGAGTGATGAATCTTCATCATTGGCTGAAGTTCAGCCTATTAGGACTCTTGATCACGTGATACAGCTTGCTACCTGGAGAAGAAATCCAAGGTAAGAAAAAAACGTTATACCGTATCCCACAATTATGATACTTCATTAAATCCCATCGAAGTTACTGAGAGTGAAGTTGGGAGTTGTAGCAAGAAGACAAATATTGAGATTAAACCAGTACCTATGGATGTTAATATGAAGAAGCAATGCTTTGATAGACAAGGATTTGGCCATTTACAAGCTGATAGTCCCAAAAATGGAGTTATGACCCAATCAAAACACAAAGGAGAGTGAATAGAACTGCTAAAATGTACTCAATCAAGTTGGATCTCTAACAATTGCTTGGCGATGCTCAAGAGCTGAAAAAGGGAGGCATTGTAGGATTTGTACAAGGATTGAGTGATGAATCTTCATCATTGGCTGAAGTTCAGCCTATTAGGACTCTTGATCACGTGATACAGCTTGCTACCTGGAGAAGAAATCCAAGGTAAGAAACAAACGTTATACCTTATCCCACAATTATGATACTTCTTTGAATCCCATAGGAGTTACTGAGGGTGAAGTTAGGAGTTGTGGCAAGAATAGAAATAATGAGACTAAACCAGCACCTAAGGATGTTAATATGAAGAATCAATGCTTTGATAGACAAGGATTTGGCTATTTACAAGCTGATAGTCCAAAAAATGAAGGTATGACCAGTCAAAATACAAAGGAGAGTGAATAGAATTGCTTAAGTGTACTCAATGACGTTGGATCTCTAACAATTGCTTGGCGATGTTCAAGAGCTGAAACAGGGAGGCATTGTAGGCTTTGTACAAGGATTGAGTGATGAATCTTCATCAATGGCTGAGCTTCAGCCTATTAGGACTCTTGATCACGTGATACAGCTTCCTACCAAGGTGGAGAAGAAAGCCAAGGGAAGAAACAAACGTTATACCATATCTCACAATTCTGATACTTCTTTGAATCCCATAGGAGTTACTAAGAGTGAAGTTGAGAGTTGTAGCAAGAAGATACCTATTGAGACTAAACAAGTACCTATGGAAGTTAATATGAAGAAGCAATGCTTTGATAGCTAAGGATCTGGCCATTTACAAGCAGATAGTCCCAAAAATGGAGTTATGACCAGTCAAAATACAAAGGAGAGTAAATAGAGCTGCTGAAGTGTACTCAATGAAGTTGGATCTGTAACAATTGTTTGGCGATGTTCAAGAGCTAAAACAGGGAGGCATTGTAGGCTTTGTACAAGGATTGAATGATTAATCTTCATCAATGGCTGAGCTTCTGCCTATTTGGACTCTTGATCCTGTGATACAGCTTGCTTCCAAGGTGGAGAAGAAAGCCAAGGTAAGAAACAAACGTTATACATTATCCCACAATTCTGATACTTCTTTGAATCCCATAGGAGTTTCTTAGGGAGAAGTTGGGAGTTGAAGCAAGAAGACACATATTGAGACTAAACCAGCACCTATGGATGTTAATATGAAGACAAAATGGTTTGATAGACAAGGATTTGGCCATTTTCAAAGCTGGTAGTCCCAAAACAGAGTTATGAGCAGCCAAAATACAAAGAAGAGTGAATATAACTGTTGAAATGTACTAACCGAAGTTGGATCTCTAACAATTGCTTGGCGATGTTCAAGAGCCGCAACAGGGAGACATTGTAGGCTTTGTACAAGGATTGAGTAATGAAATTTCATCAATGGTTGAGTTTCAGCCTATTAGGACTCTTGATTACGTGATAAAACTTTCTACGAAGGTGGATGATATGCATGTATTTTCATAGTTTTAAGTATGCATTTCTTTAGCATTTTGTGTATATAAGTTTGTTTAAAGGAGTGTTTCTTAAGTATTTTGTGTATATTGAGTATTTTATAGTTTTAAGAGTCTAGGTTTGCATTTTGGACATTCTTCTGTGGTTTGTGCATGTATTTCAGGGATTCTGGAGCAATATGATGATGCACGAAGATCAAGGATCGAAGAGGAGACAAAGAGCAGCTGGATCGGTCAACAACCGATCATCATGACCGATCAACTTCACTATGATCGGTCAGCAAACGATCCGAGTGAACGCACGCAGAAAAGGCGGATAAGCATGAAAAATCATCTTGATCGGTCAGCAACCGATCGAGGTGACCGATCAACATTGCTGCGATCGGTCAGCAACCGATCGCCGTGACCGATTGCCGACACCTTTTTGTGCGAATACTTTCTCCTTAAAGGCAACTTTTTCCCATTGTAAAGGGGGACATACGACTTTTTAGATCAGAATAACTTTACTCTCTGCTTTTCTCTGGTTCTTGAGCTTTTCTTTAATCTCTTTTCATCATTTGAACTCATGTTAAAAACCTTTTGTTGAATCTTTTTATAAAATCATCATTATGTCTTCATTCTCTATCTTTTGTATGGTTTACTTTTGTATTTTGAGCATGTGTGAGTAGTTGACTTTTGGGCTGATTGGTTTGGTAGATGTAGGATGATTTGATGGTTGTTTGTGATGATTGATGGTTGATTTATGTTTATGTTCATGTATAGAATGATTTTAATGCTTGAATTGAACTTGGAAAAGTGATTTCTCGATCTTTGACCGTTTCAAACCCGGAAGGTGTTTAGAAACGCCCAGAATTCTCTATGCTTGCTTTTCTTAATCTTTGCCAATGGAAATTGAGTTTTAAGATAGGATTGATGATAATAATGAGTTAGTGTTCAATGTTTATAAATCATTCGGTTGCAATTGGAAAATTAGCTTAATCGATTGTTTTATAAAAGGATTAGTGTCATGGAAATGAACTAGTCTATTTAAGAGACTCATGTCATAGCATTTAATGTAAATTGTTCATTTGATTCGTCATTTATCATTCCATCATTCATCCTTGTCGTTATGCCACGCCAATAGCCCATATTTCCCATATTTATCTAAAACCGATCATTTAGCTTATTGTGCTTTGTTTCACTTGTTTAATTGAAATCATTTGAAATTCATGCTTGTTTGATTTGTTTCATTTGCTTAATTGAGTTTAGTTGAAGTTTACATTTAGTTGCTTTTCGTTTTTATCGCAATTGCTCTATTTTCGTTATTTGTTTCGTGAAAAAGAAAATTCCAAAAACGTTTTTATCGCTTAGATTAAGTAGTGTCTTGCATTCTTAGTGTGTTGTTCTTGTTTCCCTGTGGATTCGATCCCCAAGTACTCAACGTACGAAAGGGTATTTGATAGACCCGAGGCCTCAAAAAAAAAACCTCAATATCAAATTGGCGCCGTTGCCGGGGAAACTAGCAATAGCCATTAGGATTTGGACTCTATTTGAGACTAAGCCTTTCTTTTTGAGATTACTAACTTGTGTCTTGTGTTTTTCTCTGTCTTAAGGTGCATGAACCTGAGAAGTCAAGGACGAGAAAACTTGGTCGACTTTGTACCGGATATAAGAAGACTAGAGCGAACCAATACTCGTGCTAGAAGGGAAAGAGAGAGACTAACAAGAACACTTGGAGTAAACATGGAGGACGAACCCGAGGTTCATCAAGAAGAAGCTCAAGGGGCAGGGGTTCCTCTTAACCCACCACTTCACGCTGCTAGAGAACCGAGAGTGATAGGGGCATACGATGCGCCCCAAACGCATGGAAACCGCAGCGGTATTCGTGCACCACCGGTTGAAAACAACAATTTCGAAATCAAGATGAGCGTCATCAACATGGTTCAAGGAAACAAATTTCACGGGCTACAACTCGAAGACCCTTTGGATCATCTTGACAACTTCAATGACGTATGTGACTTGACAAAGATAAATGGCATCTCGGAGGATGCATTTAAGCTGAGACTATTTCCTTTTTCTCTTGGAGACAAGGCAAAGCAATGGGAGAAGAGTTTGCCTCCCGGATCAATCACCACTTGGGCTGAATGCAAAAAGAAATTCCTTGAAAAGTTCTTCTCAACTGCAAGAACGGCTCGGCTTAGGAATGACATATCAAGCTTTGCTCAAAAACACAATGAAAGTTTTAGTGAAGCTTGGGAGCGGTTCAAGGGCTACACTAACAAATGCCCCCACCATGGATTTTCCGAGGAATCGTTGCTTAGTACTTTGTATAGAGGAATAGCTCCGAAGATAAGGATGTTGCTGGACACCGCTAGCAATGGGAATTTCTTAGGAAAGAATGTTGAAGAGGGGTTTGAACTTGTGGAGAATCTTGCACAAAGCGACGGGAACTATGGTGAAGATTATGATAGGGCTCCGAGAGGGAGTGGAGATAGAGAAGATCAAAGGAGTAAGGAGATCAAAGCCTTACATGAGAAAATGGATAGAGTGCTGCAAGCTACCGAAAGATCTATAAACTTCGTTGGAGAATTCGATGGAACTAAAGCTTGCAAAGAAGTTATGTATGAAGACAGCCTTGAGTTACAAGAAGAAATGAATTATGTTGGGAATCAAGGGAATTATCAAGGAGGATACAACAAGGGATACAACACGAACTTCCAACAACAAGGCCAAGGCTATCAACCAAGGCCTTACATACCGACAAATCCTCAAGGACAGAACTATGCACAACAAAGGTTTGTACCCAAACAACCTTTCCAAGGGAATCAAGGAGGATACCAAGGCAACCAAGGAGGTTATCAAAACAACCAAGCTAGGTTTTCGAACAATCAAGGCGATTTTCAAGGGAAGGCACCTTTCATCCCAAACAATCAACAAGCTTTCAAACCAGCAGTTCAAGCAAGCACTGCTCAATCTCAAGACTCTGAAATAAAAGACATGAAGAATATGCTTCAACAACTTTTGGTTGGGCAATCCAATAGTTCAATTGATTTGAACAAGAAAATGGGTGAAATTCATAACAAGGTGGATAGAGCTTATGAAGATCTCAATGCCAAGTTTGAGCACTTAAGCACTCATGTAAAGGGGCTAGACAACCAGATAGCTCAAGTGGCTTCCACTTCTCAAGGACCAAGGGGAACTTTACCGGGCAAGGCCGAGAAAAACCCGAAGGAATATTGTGCGGCGATAACATTGAGGAGTGGAAAAGAGTTACCAACAAGAGGTCAAGTCGTGGTTGAGGTCAATAACGAAGAAGATGAGTATGAGGATGCCTTGGGAGATGAAAATGTTGAAAATTCTGACAAAGAGGTTCCTGATCGGTCAGCAACCGCTCCCAGTGGTCGATCCGACTTCCCTGATCGGTCTGCAACCGATCCGAGTGGTCGCACGGGAAAACAACCATTTTCGAGATTGAATGTCGATCGGTCAACAACCGATCAGGCTGACCGATCAACTCCACCCGATCGGTCAGCAACCGATCGGTCTGACCGATCGGCTGAGGAGAACGGGACTGTGAAGTCCAAAGATGCTCAAGGTTATTCTGAGGCGGTCCATGGAGATGAAATGAAGTTTACAAAGCCAAAAGAAGCTTCTACAAGGGATAATGAGTTTGAACCAAGAGGATATGAACCGAAGCTTCCATTTCCCGGAAGATTTAAAAAGCAACTCTTGGACAAGGCTTTCGAGAAGTTCAAGAGAGTAATGGGAACGGTTCAAGTCACCATACCATTCATCGATCTTATAATGGAATGTCCTCCTTACAACAAACTTCTCAAGGATGTTTTGACAAAGAGGAGACAAATCGAAGAAGCAATGGTGGAAATCAACCATGAGTGTAGCGCCATAATCCAAAACAACTTGCCTAAAAAGCTTAAGGATCCGGGGAGTTTCACGCTTCCCTGCAATTTGGGGCCTCTACACTTCAAGAAGTGCTTGGTTGATCTTGGTGCAAGTGTGAGCTTAATGCCATTGACGGTTTCAAAGAAGCTAGGTTTGACAAACTTCAAGAAGACGAGGATATCATTGGTGCTAGCGGATAGATCAATTCGTTATCCTATTGGGATATTGGAAGATCTGCCATTGAAGGTTGGGAACTGCGTAATTCCAACAGATTTCGTGGTTCTAGAAATGGATGAAGAACCAACGGACCCAATCATTTTGGGAAGACCATTCCTAGCAACCGCGGGAGCTCTTATCGATGTTAGGAATGGAGCGATAGATCTTCGCTTGGGAGATATCGTGATGAAGTTCAACATCATAGACATCATAAAGAAGCCAACCATAGAAGGAAAGGTGTTCTATGTGGAAACCTTAGAGGAAATGGTTGACGAATACTTGGAAGAGCTCAACATGGAGGATCCTCTTGAATTAGCCATCACAAGACCGAGCAATGAAAGCGGGATTGAGAATATAGAAGCAAAAGTTTATGAGGATTATCTTGACTCACAAAAGCCGTGGGAGAAGAAAGCTTACTTCTTGGACATTGGGGAAGACGTGAAAGAAAACCCGAAAGGAGATGCTAGCAATGGTAAGCCTAGTATGGATGATGATTGGAGTGAACTCAACGCTCCAAAGGTGGAGATGAAGCCACTACCACAAGGGCTAAGGTATGAGTTTCTTGGTTCTAATTTTACATATCCAGTCATCGTGAACGATGCATTAGACCAAGAACAAACCGAAATGTTGTTGCATGAATTGAGAAAATATAGGAAGGCCTTAGGATATTCATTGAAAGATATTAAAGGCATTTCACCATCTTTGTGCATGCATAGGATTCACTTAGAAGATGAAACTAAGTCATCAATTGAACACCAAAGAAGGTTGAATCCTAATTTAAAAGAAGTGGTTAAGAAAGAAATTTTGAAACTACTTGAGGCGGGGGTGATCTACCCTATATCCGATAGTACTTGGATCTCACCGGTCCATGTTGTGCCTAAGAAAGGGGGGATCACCGTCGTTAAAAATGAAAACGATGAACTAATTCCAACAAGAACTATTACAGGGCATAGAGTTTGTATAGATTATAGAAAATTGAACTCATCAACTCGTAAGGATCATTTTCCTTTGCCATTCATTGATCAAATGTTGGAAAGACTAGCGAATCATTCTTATTATTGTTTCCTTGATGGTTACTCCGGGTTTTTCCAAATCCCTATTCACCCGAGTGACCAAGAGAAAACGACATTCACATGTCCTTATGGCACCTTCGCATATCGAAGAATGCCGTTCGGCTTGTGTAATGCACCGGCTACGTTTCAGCGGTGTATGATGTCTATTTTCTCAGATTTTATCGAGGATATAATGGAAGTATTTATGGATGATTTTTCTGTCTATGGTTCTTCTTTTGGTTCTTGTTTGTTAAATCTTTGCAGGGTACTCAAGAGATGTGAGGAGACAAGCTTGGTACTCAATTGGGAAAAGTGTCATTTCATGGTCAAAGAAGGGATAGTGCTTGGGCACAAGGTTTCCGAAAGCGGTATAGAAGTTGACAAGGCAAAGATTGAGGTTATGGTTAAGTTGGAACCGCCAAGGACAGTGAGGGATATTAGAAGTTTCTTGGGTCACGCTGGGTTCTATCGGAGATTCATTCAAGATTTCTCCAAGATAGCAAGACCGCTAACAAGACTATTATGCAAGGATACAGATTTTGTGTTCGATGAGGCATGTCTAGAGGCGTTCAATAAACTAAAAGGGGCATTGATTAGTGCGCCTATTGTTCAACCACCGAACTGGGAACTACCATTTGAGATAATGTGCGATGCGAGTGACTTCGCCATTGGAGCCGTATTGGGACAGAAAAAGGACAAGAAGTTGCATGTGATCTACTACGCTAGTAGGACACTTGATGATGCCCAAACAAGATATACAACAACGGAGAAGGAATTATTAGCAATCGTCTACGCTTTTGAGAAATTCAGATCCTATTTGGTGGGTTCCAAGGTGATAGTGCATACGGACCACGCAGCACTAAGACATTTGTTGGCCAAGAAGGAAGCAAAGCCAAGACTGTTGAGGTGGATCCTATTATTGCAAGAATTTGACCTGGAAATAAGAGATAAGAAAGGGGTAGAGAATGGAGTGGCTGATCACTTGTCAAGGATGATGATCGAGGAGAACATACCGATCGATGATTCCTTACCCGAAGAACAAGTTAACGTCGTGCAAGGTTTGGTTAAAGCTGATTACATGCTCCTGGAACTTCTAGCTATTGATACCATGGATGTGAGCTTACCATGGTATGCAGATTTTGTAAACTACTTGGCTTGCGAGAAAGAACCGCCGAACCTTCAAGGATACGCCAAAAAGAAGTTTTACAAAGACGTGCGACGGTTCTATTGGGATGAGCCGTACTTGTATACATTTTGCAAAGATAAGCTTTATAGGAGATGCGTACCGGAGGAAGAAGTTGCTGGGATTCTGATGCATTGCCATGGTTCCGCTTATGGAGGGCACTTTGCAACATTCAAAACAGTCTCTAAGGTGTTACAAGCGGGATTTTGGTGGCCTACAATGTTTAAGGACGCCTATGAGTTCATCTCGAGATGTGATGCGTGCCAAAGAAAAGGAAACATCAGCAAGAGAAACGAAATGCCTCAAAATCCAATCCTAGAAGTGGAAATCTTTGATGTTTGGGGGATAGATTTCATGGGACCTTTCCCATCTTCTTACGGGAATAGCTACATCCTTGTAGCGGTGGATTATGTTTCCAAGTGGGTAGAGGCGATTGCAAGTCCCACCAATGATGCAAAAGTTGTATTGAAGATGTTCAAGAGCATCATATTCCCAAGATTTGGAGTCCCAAGGGTAGTGATAAGCGATGGAGGTTCACACTTCATAAACAAGATTTTTGAAAACTTACTAAGGAAGCATGGTGTGAAGCACAAGGTTGCAACTCCATATCACCCTCAAACAAGCGGCCAAGTGGAGGTTTCTAATCGAGAAATAAAGGCTATATTGGAGAAGACGGTTGGAATTACTAGAAAAGACTGGTCCAACAAACTCGATGACGCGTTGTGGGCGTCTAGGACGGCTTACAAGACTCCGATAGGAACTACACCTTTCAATCTTCTTTACGGGAAGTCTTGTCACCTACCGGTGGAGTTAGAATACAAGGCCATTTGGGCAGTGAAACTTCTGAACTTTGATATCAAGTCAGCTGGGGAAAAGCGTTTGGTTCAATTAAATGAGTTAGATGAGATTCGTCTAGAGTCTTACGAAAACGCAAGAATTTACAAGGAGAGGACCAAGTCTTTTCATGACAAGAGGATCCTTTCTAGAGACTTCAAGGTTGATGATCAAGTGCTGTTATTTAACTCCAGGTTGAAACTCTTTCCGGGAAAACTTAAATCTAGATGGTCGGGACCGTTTAAGATTAAAGAGGTGAGGCCTTATGGTGCGGTTGTGCTTTGGAACAAGTCCGGGGGAGAATTCACCGTGAACGGACAACGCCTCAAACCGTACCTAGCTGGAGAAAACATCGAGGATGGAGCCATTGTTCCACTCTCGGAACCCCATTCCGCTTAAAAACATTGAAAAGTCGAGCTCAAGACTTTAAACGAGCCGTTGGGAGTTTTCCCAATTTGTATCTTTGTGTATATGTGAAATATGTGTGCTTTGATTGTTTGAAGTTTTGTTTACTTATTTTGTGTGTTTGTTGTGCTTTCAGGAATGTTGAGGATCAAAGGAAAGAATTTAAGAACTGATAAGTCAAAAACGCATGAGGAGGAGCTGGGGATCGGTCACAGCGATCGGTTGTCGACCGATCAACATCCAACCAATCGGTCACATCGATCGGTTGCTGACCGATCACCGTCCCAGGTAAGCTAAAAATAGATTTTCCCGTGCGGCCTTAGAGATCGGTTGCTGACCGATCAACTTCACGCGATCGGTCATATGTGATCGGTTGATGACCGATCGGGGAAGCAACGTCGGGTTTATCTTCTTCCTCTTCGCGAAAAATTTCATAATTTCTAATTTTTCAAAACTTCAAACCTCTCTAACTCTCTCGATTCTTCACCAAATTGGACGATTTTTTGCTCTAAACCCATCTATTTTTCATCCTCTATCTGATACTTGCATCTATTACATCGATCTGCAAAGGTAAATCCCTCGATATCTTGATTTTTATTCCGAAAATTGGGAAATTAGGGTGATGAACGAAATTTCTTAGAATTGCAAAATACAATCGATAGGATGCTAGAATGTTGTTTAGAATGGTTTAGAGAGCACTTCTCTACAGTTTAATTGCTGGATTAGACTAGTTAAGGTGTGTTTCTATTGATCTCACTTGTCAAAATCGCCCAAAATAGTTTCGATGAAGAACTTTGTCAAATTAAGCTAATTTTGTCCTTAAATTGATACTAATTGCTCTTACATTTGATCTTTGCTTGATATTGTTAAAGAATTGGGAGAAATTTGAGTTTCTAGTTTGAATTTTCGATTGATCTTGTTTTGTTTATTTTGTGAAAAATTGTGATTTATATCTCTATTTTGGTTTGATTATCTTATAAATTTGTGTTCTTTTTAATTTGTTTTGAGAGTTTTGTGAATTGATTTTGTATAATGTATGTATATATTTGTGTGTTTTGGGATTGCTTGATTTTTCTTTTAATTGTGGTGTTGATTTTGTTTGTTTGTTTGTTTCAATGTGATATTTACAGGATGGTGAGGCAAAATAAGAAGCATAGACCTGGAAAAGAGCCAGCGACTCAAGAGAGAGAAGCACCTCAAAAGGTGATATGGAATCGTCAAGAAATCACCACTCGCGAGCGTTTCGATCGAGTGAAGGTCCGCCCTACGCGATTCAACGATCGCAATTTTCTGAGGAGTATGGGACTGATAGATGGAGTAGACGAGCTCCTAGACAACATGGGGATGAGTTGCTTGAGGGATATGCAATACCCCACGTACCCGGAAGCGGTTAAGGATTTCTTATCGACCGTCAATGTGGAGTATGCAAACAAGAAAGACAAGAAGGCGAGTGAAGGTTTGCTAACCTTCAAGATTGGCCGCATGGGGTACGGGCTCACCATGGAAGACATATGTGAAGTCTATGGCCTCAAGAATGGTGAAGCGGTTGAGTTTGGGAATTTCGGTGGAGCTTCACACCTTTGGAACATCATTGCCAACGGTACTTATCAAAGCGCAAGAGCGAAGATGACGGGTATCCGAAACCCGGTGGTTAGATATGTTTGCAAGCTGTTGGCAAACACGTTCTTCGCAAGACGAGATGCGGGAGCAGTGACTATGACTGAGCTGAGCCTTATCTACCAAGGCGTCAAGCATTTGCTCACCGATCGACGTGGAGAGATATTTGAGTATGAGTTTGGCGATGAGATCAACTATGGGTGTATCTTCGCGGATAAGCTTCTGTCATACAAGAAATGGGTTGAGAAGACGACCAAGCCCGACCTCTACATTGGTGCCATGATCTCACCACTGCTCGTCAAGGCCGGGGTTGACATTACCAAGTTCGAGCAGATACCGATGACGGGATTCCTGAACCGAGACTATCTCAAGGAGTCTTGGTTCCTCAAGAGGCACGGCGACTTGAATGTCTTCCATTACCGCATCGAGCTGCGAAACAAGGACAAGAGGATCCTTGTATTACCACACCCCGAGACTCACATCCGTACCTTGGAGAACGTCAAGTTTGATATTCCAGAGGATCAGCTCTTACCATTGGATGATGGGTTTCTTGCAGGAGGTCAGGATGAAGAGATTGAAGAAGACGCCCCAAGAGGCTCTACAGCGATGCTTCAAGAGCTCGAGGAGATTGAGATGCCCGATATTGACTTCGCGCCAAGGACAAAGAGGGAGACGCTTCTCCAGAAAGCATACAAGGCTCAACGCAAGATCAATGAGCTACAAAAGAAGCTGATCAACAAGCTTTTCCGCAAAGTCAAGAAGATTCAACCTCCCGACTATGTCTCAAGCGAGGACGAAGACGACGTCAGTGATTCATTTTAGCCCTGAGCGCTAAACTAAGGTGAAGAAATTCCAACTCTTTATTTGCCGCAACTTCTGTAGAACTCTTTCGCTTATTTTTAGTAATTTGTTATTTTCGAACACCGAGACGGTGTCCAACTAGTCCGGGGGAGGATTACGTTGTTGATTAAGTCTTTGTACTTTGAGATTTTACTTTGAGTATTTTGGTTTGGATTTGTGTGTTTTATGAATCATTATTGTGTGTTTTCTTTTTATTTCTCATAGTTATTTTGTTCATTTCGGATGACTGATTGGTCAACAACCGATCAGAGCAACCGCACGGCGTTCGTCCGATCGGCCAGCAACCGATCGTTGTAACCGATCGGACCAAAAAAAAAAAAAAAAAAAAACATGCATTTACATTTATATATATGTATCATGTAGGATTGCATATGCATAGGGGACAATGATAGAATTTACCAAACCTTAGTTGAGAATTTGAGAATGATTTGTCGTTTGAAAGCTCTTTTAAAAGCTTGCATACTAGTGCTTTGATCTCTCCGCTCTCAACTTGTTGTCTCATGATTACTTGTTTGATTCAATATCAACCCCTTGATATTAGACATTAATGAACTTAATTCTTTCACTTATGGGCTTTTGATACTTGACCATGATTCAAAATAAACACTCGGGTTATCTTATCCACTTTTACCACTCTCTAGCAACCCGAGTGGCTATTCTCATCTTTAGAATAGTTCCCCCTCCAATAACCTTAACCATTTCTTTCAAGCCCTTGTGTATATTTGATGAGTGAGGCCTTTTGTTGATAATGCTTTGATTTTGCAAAAACTTGAGAGTATCGGGAACGACAAAGGATTATCTCTCGTTCTAAGCTAGCAATGGTAAGTCTAGCAATTAGGATGGGAATGAAAGATATGATTGGTTCGATTGGGTAGTTTATTAAGGTGTTGGGAATAAAAGCTTGATCAATTAGGTAAAAAGAATTCTTAGGGAAGCTAAGTTGTGAGTTAAAAAGCTCTTAATCTCTATTGTGTTAAAGAAAAAGAAAATATTGCTCTAGTCTATTTGTAAGATAAAAATAAGCAATAGTGAGCAAAGAAAAGCAAAAGAAAGAGATAAAAAGAGCTAGGTGCTTATTCAAAAATAAAGTCCCTATGAAGCTAAAAATAAGAAATTTGATCATGAAATTTAAAGGGTACAAAAAGGGTATAAACTAGGATGCATTTCGCAAAGAAGGGTAGAATAACGAGAAGTAAACTTTGTATGCATAAATTGTTCCCTTTCTTAGATAGATTTTGCACTTGATAAAGCATTCCTATGTTTCGAGAGTGAGCCACCCAAAAGGAAAACAAGCCTCCTCCTCGCACTTACATATACTAGTGCTAAAGAACCCTTTTATCCCCAAGCCGATTGGCCTTGATCATTTGCCCATTTGTGAGACTTCACTTGAAAAGATTAAATGAATGTGAGGGTTGGTTGAGATGAGAACTTGTAGGAGGGAAGCATTCTTGTTAAGAGAAAAGATTAGGAGTTGCGATAAGCCATGATTGAGTTAGAGCTGATTAAGAGTTAATTTTCGCGACTTGCTATCATTGCTCATGATTATCTTATCAAACGCTTTCTAAAGGTTTCGGTGTTGAGTCCCCATTTTCAAACCTCTCTTTCGGATTATCTTTCCTTGTTTGCTTGAGGACAAGCAAAAGGCAAGTCCGGGGGTGTTGATATGCATGTATTTTCATAGTTTTAAGTATGCATTTCTTTAGCATTTTGTGTATATAAGTTTGTTTAAAGGAGTGTTTCTTAAGTATTTTGTGTATATTGAGTATTTTATAGTTTTAAGAGTCTAGGTTTGCATTTTGGACATTCTTCTGTGGTTTGTGCATGTATTTCAGGGATTCTGGAGCAATATGATGATGCACGAAGATCAAGGATCGAAGAGGAGACAAAGAGCAGCTGGATCGGTCAACAACCGATCATCATGACCGATCAACTTCACTATGATCGGTCAGCAAACGATCCGAGTGAACGCACGCAGAAAAGGCGGATAAGCATGAAAAATCATCTTGATCGGTCAGCAACCGATCGAGGTGACCGATCAGCATTGCTGCGATCGGTCAGCAACCGATCGCCGTGACCGATTGCCGACACCTTTTTGTGCGAATACTTTCTCCTTAAAGGCAACTTTTTCCCATTGTAAAGGGGGACATACGACTTTTTAGATCAGAATAACTTTACTCTCTGCTTTTCTCTGGTTCTTGAGCTTTTCTTTAATCTCTTTTCATCATTTGAACTCATGTTAAAAACCTTTTGTTGAATCTTTTTATAAAATCATCATTATGTCTTCATTCTCTATCTTTTGTATGGTTTACTTTTGTATTTTGAGCATGTGTGAGTAGTTGACTTTTGGGCTGATTGGTTTGGTAGATGTAGGATGATTTGATGGTTGTTTGTGATGATTGATGGTTGATTTATGTTTATGTTCATGTATAGAATGATTTTAATGCTTGAATTGAACTTGGAAAAGTGATTTCTCGATCTTTGACCGTTTCAAACCCGGAAGGTGTTTAGAAACGCCCAGAATTCTCTATGCTTGCTTTTCTTAATCTTTGCCAATGGAAATTGAGTTTTAAGATAGGATTGATGATAATAATGAGTTAGTGTTCAATGTTTATAAATCATTCGGTTGCAACTGGAAAATTAGCTTAATCGATTGTTTTATAAAAGGATTAGTGTCATGGAAATGAACTAGTCTATTTAAGAGACTCATGTCATAGCATTTAATGTAAATTGTTCATTTGATTCGTCATTTATCATTCCATCATTCATCCTTGTCGTTATGCCACGCCAATAGCCCATATTTCCCATATTTATCTAAAACCGATCATTTAGCTTATTGTGCTTTGTTTCACTTGTTTAATTGAAATCATTTGAAATTCATGCTTGTTTGATTTGTTTCATTTGCTTAATTGAGTTTAGTTGAAGTTTACATTTAGTTGCTTTTCGTTTTTATCGCAATTGCTCTATTTTCGTTATTTGTTTCGTGAAAAAGAAAATTCCAAAAACGTTTTTATCGCTTAGATTAAGTAGTGTCTTGCATTCTTAGTGTGTTGTTCTTGTTTCCCTGTGGATTCGATCCCCAAGTACTCAACGTACGAAAGGGTATTTGATAGACCCGAGGCCTCAAAAAAAAAACCTCAATATCAGTGGAGACAAAAGCCAAGGTAAGAAACAAATGTTATACCTTATCCCAAAATTATGATACTTCTTTGAATCCCATAGGAGTTACTAAGGGTGAAGTTAGGAGTTGTAGAAAGAAGACACATATTGAGACTAAACCATCACCTAAGGTTGTTAATATGAAAAATCAATGCTTTGATAGACAAGGATTTGGCCATTTACAAGCTGATAGTCCCAAAATGGAGTTATGACCAGTCAAAATACAAAGGAGAGTAAATAAAACTGCTGAAGTGTACTCAATGAAGTTGGATCTCTAACAATTGCTTGGCGATGTTCAAGAGCCGCAACAGGGAGGCATTGTAGGCTTTGTACAAGGATTGAGTAATGAAATTTCATCAATGGTTGAGTTTCAGCCTATTAGGACTCTTGATTACGTGATAAAACTTTCTACGAAGGTGGAGACAAAAGCCAAGGTAAGAAACAAACGTTATACCTTATCGCAAAATTATGATACTTCTTTGAATCCCATAGGAGTTACACAGGGTGAAGTTAGGAGTTTTAGAAAGAAGACACATATTGAGACTAAACCATCACCTAAGGTTGTTAATATGAAAAATCATTGCTTTGATAGACAAGGATTTGGCCATTTACAAGCTTATAGTCCCAAAATGGAGTTATGACCAGTCAAAATACAAAGGAGAGTAAATAGAACTGCTGAAGTGTACTCAATGAAGTTGGATCTCTAACAATTGCTTGGCGATGCTCAAGGGCTGAAACATGGAGGCATTGTAGGCTTTGTACAAGGATTGAGTGATGAATCTTCATCAATGGCTGAGGTTCAGCCTATTAGGACTCTTGATCACGTGATACAGTTTGCTACCAATGTGGAGAAAAAAGCCAAAGGAAGAAACAAACGTTATACCTTATCTTACAATTCTGATACTTCTTTGAATCCCATAGGAGTTACTAAGAGTGAAGTTGAGAGTTGTAGCAAGAAAACACTTATTGAGATTAAACAAGTACCTATGGAAGTTAATATGAAGAAGCAATGCGTTGATAGACAAGGATTTGGCTATTTACAAGCTTATAGTCCTAAAAACAGTGGTATGACCTGTCAAATAACAAAGGAGAGTGAATAGAACTGCTTAAGTGTACTCAATGAAGTTGGATATCTAATAATTGCTTGGCGATGTTCAAGAGCCGCAACAGGGAGGCATTGCAGGCTTTGTATAAGGATTGAGCGATGAATCTTCATCAATGGCCGAGCGTTAGCCTATTAGAACTCTTGATCATGTGATACAGTTTGCTACCAAGGTGGAGAAGAAAGCCAAGGTAAGAAACAAACATTATAACTTATCTCACAATTCTGATACTTCTTTGAGTTCCATAGAAGTTACTGAGAGTGAAGTTAGGAGTTGTAGCAAGAAGACACATATTGAGACTAAACAAGTACCTATGGATGTTAATATGAAGAAGCAATGTTTTGATAGACAAGAATTTGCCTATTTACAAGCTCATAGTCCCAAAATGACCAGTAAAAACACAAAGGAGAGTGAATAGAACCGCTAAAGTGTACTCAATGAAGTTGGATCTCTAACAATTGCTTGGCGATGTTAAAGAGCTGAAACAGAGAGGCATTGTAGGGTTTGTACAAGGATTTAATGATTAATCTTCATCAATGGCTGAGCTTCAGCCTATTTGGACTCTTGATCCCGTGATACCGCTTGCTACCAAGGTGCAGAAGAAAGCCAAGGTAAGAAACAAACGTTATACATTATCCCATAATTCTGATACTTCTTTGAATCCCATAGGACTTTCTTAGGGTGAAGTTGGGAGTTGTAGCAAGAAGACACATATTGAGACTAAACCAGCACCTAAGGATGTTAATATGAAGAAGCAATGGTTTGATAGACATGGATTTGGCCATTTTCAAGCTGGTAGTCCCAAAACAGAGTTATGAGAAGCCAAAATACAAAGAAGAGTGAATAGAATTGTTGAAATGTACTAACCGAAGTTGGATCTCTAACAATTGCTCGGTGATGTTAAAGAGATGAAACAGGGAGGCATTGTAGGCTTTGTACAAGGATTGAGTGATGAATCTTCATCAATAGCTGAGGTTCAGCCTATTAGGACTGATAACCAGGTTTTTACACCTAAAGCTACCTATTGCCCGATTTGTAGTACAAAGGGCTATCGAATCCAATCAGGACTATTGTAAGCAATCAGGATGTAGCAAATCTATCTAATTCAAGCCAAATAGAAAGGTTGGAAGTAACAGGATGAAACAACTAAAGCAAGAACAGTAACAGAAACTGGAAACAGAGATTCATAACAAAAGAAACTAAAAACAGAGTAAGCTAAGAACAGGAAAACAGAGTATCAAAAAGTAGAAAACTATCAGGATGAGAAAAGGTCCTAAGGATGAGTTCTAGATCTGGTATTCATCATGGTGATTCCTAGTGACTTTATAAACAACTTCATAGAAGGGATCTCTCGACTATAAGCATCAAAAGAGTGACAGATCCACTTCCCAGTTACATCTGTCACCAGATTCTCTAAACTTCCTAATCTTGGAATCCACACCTATGCCTCATTGACTGTCACTAACACTCAGATAGGATTCCAATGAAACATAAAGAGAATAAGCATTAAGAACACAACTTATAAATATCAAACTACAACTTGCTTTCCTATGATCCTAGATCAATCATTGGAAAGAAACTCCAGATCTCTGGTATTAGCAGATCTGGTGTTTCATAAGTGATGTGCAAGGAAACACCAAGATCAGATCCCAAGTGGGTGTACAGGGAATCAGCATTAGAAACAGCTAACCCAGAAGAGATCTTAAACTATTAGAACCCTAAATCTACTAGAATCACCATGAATCATAACCCAGATCTAACCCATCCTCAAGAACCCTAAATCACTACTCAGACTTCATCATCAAAATCACAAACCCATAAAATGAAATAGTTTCCATAATCATAATCTAGAGATTGAGATGAAGAAGGAATAGAAGAAATAAACTTAAAAGGATCAAAGGATCCAAAGTAATTGCAGATACAAAATCAGATAGATCTAGAGAGGTTTCTGAGAACAAAAGGAAATAAAAACTTGGATTCATTCTCCTCTCGCGGCTGCTGACCTAATTAGAGTATATATACTCTAGGTCAAAAGCCCTAATACAAAAAGACAAAATAAACTAAAGTCCTTAGGTCGGCTGCCTTGAGCTCGGGCTCCTCTGGTCGAGTGGTGTGATCGAGTGCGTGCAACTTCAGGCTTTAGATCTTCAGCTCGGGTGACTAAACTCGGTTTGGTGACCGAGTGCTTGTGGTCGAGTGCTCCTGCCCGAGTGCTAACTCCTCTCTGCCTCCAGCTCGATCATCAAGTCGAGTGCATGCGACCGAGTGGTCGTGTTCTTCTTAATGGGTGAGCTCGGTCTCCTTAGCCGAGTGCAGGTGGCCGAGTGGTCGTGGCCGAGTTGACTTGGTGGACTCCTTGTTCCTTGATCTCCAGCAAACATCAAAAACACCTGAAAGATAGCTCCAATATGCAATATGTATGCAAAACTAAAATAAAGCTTGCATGAAACCTATATGAGAGAAACAGATGGATATGGAGTGAAACTGTATATGAAACTATGCTAAAATGGATGGAAATGCGAGTTTAGAAGTGGTAAAATGCAGAGACATCAACTCCCCCAAACTTAGTCTTTGCTTGCCCTCAAGCAAACATATAAGATATAAGCTGGTGAAGTTGATGACATGCTGGGACTCAGAGCCAAAACATGCTGCTAAAGGAAGTAACATCAAGGTCCTAGTTAGTAGTTCTAGAATGCATTAACAAGTAAACCTTCTTTTAAAACTTTAGCCATACCCTTCAGAACAAACCTGACACCAGCCTTAACCTACACATGCAATCAAATCAATCATTCCCTTTAACATTCATTCATTCTGTAACCATGGATCAAGCCTATGCAATTTTCAATGAATTCATTTGGCTAAGGGAAAGGTCAAGAGGCAAAGATGGCCCCCTTTTGTAGCAGGTTTAAGTGATAGATATCATGGGACTCTCAGGAATGGACTGAGCTTTAGAAGAAGGCTAAAGGTAAGATAGCCAACCAATGCATACAAGAACAATTTCTCATCTACCCATCCCATATACAAAGATTCTGCTACCACCTAATCCTAAACCCAGAAGATGATCCTAAATCTACCCTTAGGCACTTTTCTGCCATAAATCCTTTTTGGATATCTCATTCCTCTTTCTTTATTTATTCATTCTAAGGAAAAATGGTTCTTATGCTTTTCTTGCTTATGCTAGCGGATTGGGTTCTTTTAAATCTGAGGCTCTTCTATTCTTCTTATTCATTAAGACACTTCAGGCTTTTTGCCTTTCTTTCCTTTTTTATGCTTTCTGAGCCTATACCTTTCTTTTCTTCTTTCTGAAATCCCAAATCCTTTACTAGAGCATCTTATCTTCTTTTCGACGTAGACCCTTTTCCCAGAATTTCTTTTCTTTCTCTTCTTTTCTCCCCTTGAACCCCATAATGAAACTCAAACTTGGTCTCCTAACTGAGCTTATACAACCGAGCTAAATTCCCTACTCTAAGTTCCAGTCTATCCTCCTATCCACAGTTAAGTTCCCCACCTAGTTTTATCTAGCTCAAAGATTGTGAACCAGAACTATATATATGAGAAACCATTCTTGTCGGCACAGACCTAACACTTTCTACCAAGCTCAATCCTGAAATAGGCCTCACATTCACACATAGAGTATTGTTGGCTTGAAAGGAAGGTCAAGGTTGAGGGTAGGGGAAAACTGTTCCAATGATGGGAATCAGCTATTTGGATTCACAAGAGTGGTGAAAAGAGTAAGAGAATCCAAATATGTGTAAAGTATCCATGAGTTCAAATCAAAGGCATAGACATGATAATTGCAATTCAGTTTAAGGTTCTACTAGATAGGGGATGATATCAGATCAAGACATGCTTCAGCCAAAACTAGATATCAAACAATGCAATCTAGGCATGGTGCGGTCTTATGCTTCAGACTTTCATGAATGCATTAGACAACTATTAACTAGGGCATTGAGACTATTTCATAAATCAGCATGCTTACAAGGCTTTTATCATCCTAGTCCCTTATGCAGATGCATAGTTCTATATGAAATTGCATCTAGACTCAATCCTAAACATGAATGCAATCTACATGAACACTCTGTTTTTGTGGAATGCTTTTCTGAAATTTTTCAAATTTTTAGGGTTTTTCTTATGCAAATAGGTGAGATGCTATGCAGACTCAATATGCAAAATTTGAAATAAGAAAACAGTAAACGATATCAAATGCATCTCAAACCCTCCCCCAAACTTGAATTACACAGTCCCTTGTGTAATATAAGATTCAAAGGAAGGTATGAGAATGAAAAAGCAATAAGAAAAACTAAAGATGAGTGGTATAAACAATGGTAAAGAGTGGAGTTGTACCTCAGGGTTGGGTGTTCTAACTCGGTCACATGGTCGAGTTTGATGGCCGAGTGGTTTTGTGGTGAAGATCTAACTCGGCCAGGCTGATCGAGTTAGACTGTCCGAGCTTGATTGTTGACCTCTAGAGGGGTAGCTCGGTTTGGCTGACCGAGCTTGATGGCCGAGCTTGATTTGTTGAGATTTTGACTCGGCCTGGTTGATCGAGCTAACTGGTCGAGTCTGATTTTCTGGGCTTTCCTGCCTTCCTTTGCATCATCCTGAAATCTCAAACCTGACTAACAAAACTACTAGAAAACATATTAAAAGAAACAAGAAACCTTAAAGCAAAATATTTACAAAGATAGTCATGGGAATTCCTCCCAAGTGAGCTTGTTTAACGTCTCTAAGCTTGACTTACTTACAGTGGTTTCCTATGGAGGATGCGGTGGAGGTACTGAAATCCTGCTTGATTGTGGGTCACCTTGATCATCAAGCAGGAGATGATCTCTAGAAGGATCATCATAGTTAGTCTCTACAGACTCTTCATTGAGATAGTCCTCCTCTTGATCTGGAGGATAGTCTACCTCTCTGATCCATTCAACTTCCTTTGTTCCCCTGTTGATAGCTGTGAAGCAGATTGAGGAGGTATCCATTTTGAATCCCTGAGGCCTTGATTCACCTTTCTTGTAGAGCAAGCTTGTTACTTGCCCTTGCAGTTTCTCCACAATACTTTCCAAAGCTCTGATAGCTTCTTCTTGCTTTTCAGCCTTAGCATGGAGCTTTACCCATTCTGTTGGATCCAGCTGTTTGTGAAGAACTATTGGAGTGTCTAACTCTGTTTGATCAGTAGAGTTAGGTTCAACAGCTTGTTCTAGAGCTTCCTCTAATACTGTTTCAGCTGGCCTGGTTGCCTCAAGTAGGTTGGTCGTCAAAACTTCATCATAATCAACAAGTTCATCTAAGCTGAACGTTAAAACCATTCGATTCAAAAATATCCTCAAACATGTATTTTTTAATCACAAAATAGACAAAACTATATTTCCACTCATGATAAACTACAGAGATCATGTAAGGTCATGTATCACTCCTAATTGGATTCTTTATTGTGCAACATTTGAGTTTGTATTTACCGATTCTATACTTGTTATTTTTAGTGTAAAATTTTAGAATCTTTTACTTAAAATAAAAAGACTATAACACTTTCAATTTTTTAAAAAAGGTTAGATGTTTTCAAAAAATCCAACTCTAACTTTTATGTTCATATATAATATTCTAAAAAATATTGATGTAGATATTTTTATTCTTTGGAGAAAGTTAACTATCATTGATCTATAGTTTTTTTACACTCAATTTGTTAAAAAAAAATCAACACTTTGAGTACTAACATTATTTTTAAGTTTTTTTTTTTTTTAATTCTTACCCATTTTATTTAATTTTTTTATAAATATTTTTAGATTTATTCAATAAAAACATGTATTTAATGAATATTTTAAGTTTTCTTTAATTCAAAAAAAAAGTTGCTTACATATATTATAAGTATATTACATTTGTGTTATTTTTTTTTTAATTTACATTATATATTGAATTATTTACTTGTTGTGGTTGTGACTTGTGGCTATCTATAATTTTTCATTATTTAGTCTTTCAATTCTTTATATTGTAATATCGTTTATATAAATTTTAATTTATTTTATTTTTTCTTTATGTGCATCCCCTTCTATTAATAAAAATATAAAAAATATAGTTATAAAGTGTGTTTTTTAGAATACTCTTTTCTTACTTTCACTTCTTTTATTATTAAATATATTAATACTCATTAACTAGTATATTTAAAATATTGCTAATAAATGTAATTAATTCTTAATAAAAAAATATAAATAAAAAATATTATTTGATGACATGTTTTATTTTCATTGGATGACTAAGATGATGATGTGGATAGCCTCAATGGAGAGAAAACTCTCCCATTATATATACGATTTGCTACATCCTGATTGCTTACAATAGTCCCGATTGGATTCGATAGCCCTTTGTACTACAATTTGGGCAATAGGTAGCTTTAGGTGTAAAAACCTAGTTATCAGCTACTAAGGTGGAGAAGAAATCCAAGGTAAGAAACAAACGTTATACCGTATCCCACAATTATGATACTTCATTAAATCCCATAGAAGTTACTGAGAGTGAAGTTGGGAGTTGTAGCAAGAAGACACATATTGAGATTAAACCAGTACCTATGGATGTTGTTAATATGAAGAAGCAATGCTTTGATAGACAAGGATTTGGCCATTTACAAGCTCATAGTCCCAAAAATGGAGTTGTGACCCAATCAAAACACAAAGGAGAGTGAATATAACTGCTGAAGTGTACTCAATGAAGTTCAATCTCTAACAATTGCTTGGCGATGTTCAAGAGCCGTAACAGGGAGGCATTATAGGCTTTGTACAAGGATTTAGTGATGAAATTTCATCAATGGTCGAGTTTCAGCCTATTAGGACTCTTGATTACGTGATAAAAATTTCTACCAAGGTGGAGACAAAAGCCAAGGTAAGAAACAAACTTTATACCGTATCCCACAATTATGATACTTCATTAAATCCCATAGAAGTTACTGAGAGTGAAGTTGGGAGTTGTAGCAAGAAGACACATATTGAGATTAAACCAGTACCTATGGATGTTAATATGAAGAAGCAATGCTTTGATAGACAAGGATTTGGCCATTTACAAGCTCATAGTCCCAAAAATGGAGTTATGACCCAATCAAAACACAAAGGAGAGTGAATAGAACTGCTGAAGTGTACTCAATAAAGTTCGATCTCTAACAATTGCTTGGCGATGTTCAAGAGCCGCAACAGGGAGGCATTATAGGCTTTGTACAAGGATTTAGTGATGAAATTTCATCAATGGTCGAGTTTCAGCCTATTAGGACTCTTGATTACGTGATAAAAATTTCTACCAAGGTGGAGACAAAAGCCAAGGTAAGAAACAAATGTTATACCTGATCTCAAAATTATGATACTTCTTTGAATCCCATAGGAGTTACTGAGGTTTAAGTTAGGAGTTGTAGCAAGAAGACACATATTGAGACTAAACCAGCACCTAAGGATGTTAATATGAAGAATCAATGCTTTGATAGACAAGGATTTGGCCATTTACAAGCTCATAGTCCCAAAAATGGAGTTATGACCCAATCAAAACACAAAGGAGAGTGACTAGAACTGCTGAAGTGTACTCAATGAAGTTCGATCTCTAACAAATGCTTGGCGATGTTCAAGAGACGCAACAGTGAGGCATTGTAGGCTTTGTACAAGGATTTAGTGATGAAATTTCATCAATGGTCGAATTTCAGCCTATTAGGACTCTTGATTACGTGATAAAATTAACTTTCTACCAAGGTGGAGACAAAAGCCAAGGTAAGAAATAAACGTTATACTTTATCCCAAAACTATGATACTTCTTTGAATCCCATAGGAGTTACTGAGGGTGAAGTTAGGAGTTGTAGCAAGAAGACACATATTGAGACTAAACAAGTACCTATGAAAGTTAATATGAAGAAGCAATGCTTTGATAGACAAGGATTTGGCTATTTACAAGCTGATAGTCCCAAAAACGGTGGTATGACCTGTCAAAATACAAAGGAGAGTGAATAAAACTGCTTAAGTGTACTCAATGAAGTTGGATATCTAACAATTGCTTGGCGATGTTCAAGAGCCGCAACAGGGAGGCATTGTAGGCTTTGTATAAGGATTGAGTGATGAATCTTCATCAATGGCTGAGGTTCAGCCTCTTAGGCCTCTTGATCACGTGATACAGCTTGCTACCAAGGTGGAGAAGAAATCCAAGGTAAGAAACAAACGTTATACCGTATCCCACAATTATGATACTTCATTAAATCCCATAGAAGTTATTGAGAGTGAAGTTGGGAGTTGTAGCAAAAAGACACATATTGAGATTAAACCAGTACCTATGGATGTTAATATGAAGAAGCAATGCTTTGATAGATAAGGATTTGGCCATTTACAAGCTCATAGTCCCAAAAATGGAGTTGTGACCCAATCAAAACACAAAGGAGAGTGAATAGAACTGCTGAAGTGTACTCAATGAAGTTCAATCTCTAACAATTGCTTGGCGATGTTCAAGAGCCGTAACAGGGAGGCATTATAGGCTTTGTACAAGGATTTAGTGATGAAATTTCATCAATGGTCGAGTTTCAGCCTATTAGGACTCTTGATTACGTGATAAAAATTTCTACCAAGGTGGAGACAAAAGCCAAGGTAAGAAACAAACGTTATACCTTATCTCAAAATTATGATACTTCTTTGAATCCCATAGGAGTTACTGAGGGTTAAGTTAGGAGTTGTAGCAAGAAGGCACATATTGAGACTAAACCAGCACCTAAGGATGTTAATATGAAGAATCAATGCTTTGATAGACAAGGATTTGGCCATTTACAAGCTCATAGTCCCAAAAATGGAGTTATGACCCAATCAAAACACAAAGGAGAGTGACTAGAACTGCTGAAGTGTATTCAATGAAGTTTGATCTCTAACAAATGCTTGGCGATGTTCAAGAGCCGCAACAGTGAGGCATTGTAGACTTTGTACAAGGATTTAGTGATGAAATTTCATCAATGGTCGAATTTCAGCCTATTAGGACTCTTGATTACGTGATAAAATTAACTTTCTACCAAGGTGGAGACAAAAGCCAAGGTAAGAAAAAAACGTTATACCGTATCCCACAATTATGATACTTCATTAAATCCCATAGAAGTTACTGAGAGTGAAGTTGGGAGTTGTAGCAAGAAGACACATATTGAGATTAAACCAGTACCTATGGATGTTAATATGAAGAAACAATGCTTTGATAGACATGGATTTGGCCATTTACAAGCTGATAGTCCCAAAAATGGAGTTATGACCCAATCAAAACACAAAGGAGAGTGAATAGAACTGCTGAAATGTACTCAATCAAGTTGGATCTCTAACAATTGCTTGGCGATGCTCAAGAGCTGAAACAGGGAGGCATTGTAGGATTTGTACAAGGATTGAGTGATGAATCTTCATCATTGGCTGAAGTTCAGCCTATTAGGACTCTTGATCACGTGATACAGCTTGCTACCTGGAGAAGAAATCCAAGGTAAGAAAAAAGCGTTATACCGTATCCCACAATTATGATACTTCATTAAATCCCATCGAAGTTACTGAGAGTGAAGTTGGGAGTTGTAGCAAGAAGACACATATTGAGATTAAACCAGTACCTATGGATGTTAATATGAAGAAGCAATGCTTTGATAGACAAGGATTTGGCCATTTACAAGCTGATAGTCCCAAAAATGGAGTTATGACCCAATCAAAACACAAAGGAGAGTGAATAGAACTGCTGAAATGTACTCAATCAAGTTGGATCTCTAACAATTGCTTGGCGATGCTCAAGAGCTGAAAAAGGGAGGCATTGTAGGATTTGTACAAGGATTGAGTGATGAATCTTCATCATTGGCTGAAGTTCAGCCTATTAGGACTCTTGATCACGTGATACAACTTGCTACTTGGAGAAGAAATCCAAGGTAAGAAACAAACGTTATACCTTATCCCACAATTATGATACTTCTTTGAATCCCATAGGAGTTACTGAGGGTGAAGTTAGGAGTTGTGGCAAGAATACAAATAATGAGACTAAACCAGCACCTAAGGATGTTAATATGAAGAATCAATGCTTTGATAGACAAGGATTTGGCTATTTACAAGCTGATAGTCCAAAAAATGAAGGTATGACCAGTCAAAATACAAAGGAGAGTGAATAGAATTGCTTAAGTGTACTCAATGACGTTGGATCTCTAACAATTGCTTGGCGATGTTCAAGAGCTGAAACAGGGAGGCATTGTAGGCTTTGTACAAGGATTGAGTGATGAATCTTCATCAATGGCTGAGCTTCAGCCTATTAGGACTCTTGATCACGTGATACAGCTTCCTACCAAGGTGGAGAAGAAAGCCAAGGGAAGAAACAAACGTTATACCATATCTCACAATTCTGATACTTCTTTGAATCCCATAGGAGTTACTAAGAGTGAAGTTGAGAGTTGTAGCAAGAAGACACATATTGAGACTAAACAAGTACCTATGGAAGTTAATATGAAGAAGCAATGCTTTGATAGCTAAGGATCTGGCCATTTACAAGCAGATAGTCCCAAAAATGGAGTTATGACCAGTCAAAATACAAAGGAGAGTAAATAGAGCTGCTGAAGTGTACTCAATGAAGTTGGATCTGTAACAATTGTTTGGCGATGTTCAAGAGCTAAAACAGGGAGGCATTGTAGGCTTTGTACAAGGATTGAATGATTAATCTTCATCAATGGCTGAGCTTCTGCCTATTTGGACTCTTGATCCTGTGATACAGCTTGCTTCCAAGGTGGAGAAGAAAGCCAAGGTAAGAAACAAACGTTATACATTATCCCACAATTCTGATACTTCTTTGAATCCCATAGGAGTTTCTTAGGGAGAAGTTGGGAGTTGAAGCAAGAAGACACATATTGAGACTAAACCAGCACCTATGGATGTTAATATGAAGACAAAATGGTTTGATAGACAAGGATTTGGCCATTTTCAAAGCTGGTAGTCCCAAAACAGAGTTATGAGCAGCCAAAATACAAAGAAGAGTGAATATAACTGTTGAAATGTACTAACCGAAGTTGGATCTCTAACAATTGCTTGGCGATGTTCAAGAGCCGCAACAGGGAGACATTGTAGGCTTTGTACAAGGATTGAGTAATGAAATTTCATCAATGGTTGAGTTTCAGCCTATTAGGACTCTTGATTACGTGATAAAACTTTCTACGAAGGTGGAGACAAAAGCCAAGGTAAGAAACAAATGTTATACCTTATCCCAAAATTATGATACTTCTTTGAATCCCATAGGAGTTACTAAGGGTGAAGTTAGGAGTTGTAGAAAGAAGACACATATTGAGACTAAACCATCACCTAAGGTTGTTAATATGAAAAATCAATGCTTTGATAGACAAGGATTTGGCCATTTACAAGCTGATAGTCCCAAAATGGAGTTATGACCAGTCAAAATACAAAGGAGAGTAAATAAAACTGCTGAAGTGTACTCAATGAAGTTGGATCTCTAACAATTGCTTGGCGATGTTCAAGAGCCGCAACAGGGAGGCATTGTAGGCTTTGTACAAGGATTGAGTAATGAAATTTCATCAATGGTTGAGTTTCAGCCTATTAGGACTCTTGATTACGTGATAAAACTTTCTACGAAGGTGGAGACAAAAGCCAAGGTAAGAAACAAACGTTATACCTTATCGCAAAATTATGATACTTCTTTGAATCCCATAGGAGTTACACAGGGTGAAGTTAGGAGTTTTAGAAAGAAGACACATATTGAGACTAAACCATCACCTAAGGTTGTTAATATGAAAAATCATTGCTTTGATAGACAAGGATTTGGCCATTTACAAGCTTATAGTCCCAAAATGGAGTTATGACCAGTCAAAATACAAAGGAGAGTAAATAGAACTGCTGAAGTGTACTCAATGAAGTTGGATCTCTAACAATTGCTTGGCGATGCTCAAGGGCTGAAACATGGAGGCATTGTAGGCTTTGTACAAGGATTGAGTGATGAATCTTCATCAATGGCTGAGGTTCAGCCTATTAGGACTCTTGATCACGTGATACAGTTTGCTACCAATGTGGAGAAAAAAGCCAAAGGAAGAAACAAACGTTATACCTTATCTTACAATTCTGATACTTCTTTGAATCCCATAGGAGTTACTAAGAGTGAAGTTGAGAGTTGTAGCAAGAAAACACTTATTGAGATTAAACAAGTACCTATGGAAGTTAATATGAAGAAGCAATGCGTTGATAGACAAGGATTTGGCTATTTACAAGCTTATAGTCCTAAAAACGGTGGTATGACCTGTCAAATAACAAAGGAGAGTGAATAGAACTGCTTAAGTGTACTCAATGAAGTTGGATATCTAATAATTGCTTGGCGATGTTCAAGAGCCGCAACAGGGAGGCATTGCAGGCTTTGTATAAGGATTGAGCGATGAATCTTCATCAATGGCCGAGCGTTAGCCTATTAGAACTCTTGATCATGTGATACAGTTTGCTACCAAGGTGGAGAAGAAAGCCAAGGTAAGAAACAAACATTATAACTTATCTCACAATTCTGATACTTCTTTGAGTTCCATAGAAGTTACTGAGAGTGAAGTTAGGAGTTGTAGCAAGAAGACACATATTGAGACTAAACAAGTACCTATGGATGTTAATATGAAGAAGCAATGTTTTGATAGACAAGAATTTGCCTATTTACAAGCTCATAGTCCCAAAATGACCAGTAAAAACACAAAGGAGAGTGAATAGAACCGCTAAAGTGTACTCAATGAAGTTGGATCTCTAACAATTGCTTGGCGATGTTAAAGAGCTGAAACAAAGAGGCATTGTAGGGTTTGTACAAGGATTTAATGATTAATCTTCATCAATGGCTGAGCTTCAGCCTATTTGGACTCTTGATCCCGTGATACAGCTTGCTACCAAGGTGCAGAAGAAAGCCAAGGTAAGAAACAAACGTTATACATTATCCCATAATTCTGATACTTCTTTGAATCCCATAGGACTTTCTTAGGGTGAAGTTGGGAGTTGTAGCAAGAAGACACATATTGAGACTAAACCAGCACCTAAGGATGTTAATATGAAGAAGCAATGGTTTGATAGACATGGATTTGGCCATTTTCAAGCTGGTAGTCCCAAAACAGAGTTATGAGAAGCCAAAATACAAAGAAGAGTGAATAGAATTGTTGAAATGTACTAACCGAAGTTGGATCTCTAACAATTGCTCGGTGATGTTAAAGAGATGAAACAGGGAGGCATTGTAGGCTTTGTACAAGGATTGAGTGATGAATCTTCATCAATAGCTGAGGTTCAGCCTATTAGGACTGATAACCAGGTTTTTACACCTAAAGCTACCTATTGCCCGATTTGTAGTACAAAGGGCTATCGAATCCAATCAGGACTATTGTAAGCAATCAGGATGTAGCAAATCTATCTAATTCAAGCCAAATAGAAAGGTTGGAAGTAACAGGATGAAACAACTAAAGCAAGAACAGTAACAGAAACTGGAAACAGAGATTCATAACAAAAGAAACTAAAAACAGAGTAAGCTAAGAACAGGAAAACAGAGTATCAAAAAGTAGAAAACTATCAGGATGAGAAAAGGTCCTAAGGATGAGTTCTAGATCTGGTATTCATCATGGTGATTCCTAGTGACTTTATAAACAACTTCATAGAAGGGATCTCTCGACTATAAGCATCAAAAGAGTGACAGATCCACTTCCCAGTTACATCTGTCACCAGATTCTCTAAACTTCCTAATCTTGGAATCCACACCTATGCCCCATTGACTGTCACTAACACTCAGATAGGATTCCAATGAAACATAAAGAGAATAAGCATTAAGAACACACCTTATAAATATCAAACTACAACTTGCTTTCCTATGATCCTAGATCAATCATTGGAAAGAAACTCCAGATCTCTGGTATTAGCAGATCTGGTGTTTCACAAGTGATGTGCAAGGAAACACCAAGATCAGATCCCAAGTGGGTGTACAGGGAATCAGCATTAGAAACAGCTAACCCAGAAGAGATCTTAAACTATTAGAACCCTAAATCTACTAGAATCACCATGAATCATAACCCAGATCTAACCCATCCTCAAGAACCCTAAATCACTACTCAGACTTCATCATCAAAATCACAAACCCATAAAATGAAATAGTTTCCATAATCATAATCTAGAGATTGAGATGAAGAAGGAATAGAAGAAATAAACTTAAAAGGATCAAAGGATCCAAAGTAATTGCAGATACAAAATCAGATAGATCTAGAGAGGTTTCTGAGAACAAAAGGAAATAAAAACTTGGATTCATTCTCCTCTCGCGGCTGCTGACCTAATTAGAGTATATATACTCTAGGTCAAAAGCCCTAATACAAAAAGACAAAATAAACTAAAGTCCTTAGGTCGGCTGCCTTGAGCTCGGGCTCCTCTGGTCGAGTGGTGTGATCGAGTGCGTGCAACTTCAGGCTTTAGATCTTCAGCTCGGGTGACTAAACTCGGTTTGGTGACCGAGTGCTTGTGGTCGAGTGCTCCTGCCCGAGTGCTAACTCCTCTCTGCCTCCAGCTCGATCATCAAGTCGAGTGCATGCGACCGAGTGGTCGTGTTCTTCTTAATGGGTGAGCTCGGTCTCCTTAGCCGAGTGCAGATGGCCGAGTGGTCGTGGCCGAGTTGACTTGGTGGACTCCTTGTTCCTTGATCTCCAGCAAACATCAAAAACACCTGAAAGATAGCTCCAATATGCAATATGTATGCAAAACTAAAATAAAGCTTGCATGAAACCTATATGAGAGAAACAGATGGATATGGAGTGAAACTGTATATGAAACTATGCTAAAATGGATGGAAATGCGAGTTTAGAAGTGGTAAAATGCAGAGACATCAACTCCCCCAAACTTAGTCTTTGCTTGCCCTCAAGCAAACATATAAGATATAAGCTGGTGAAGTTGATGACATGCTGGGACTCAGAGCCAAAACATGCTGCTAAAGGAAGTAACATCAAGGTCCTAGTTAGTAGTTCTAGAATGCATTAACAAGTAAACCTACTTTTAAAACTTTAGCCATACCCTTCAGAACAAACCTGACACCAGCCTTAACCTACACATGCAATCAAATCAATCATTCCCTTTAACATTCATTCATTCTGTAACCATGGATCAAGCCTATGCAATTTTCAATGAATTCATTTGGCTAAGGGAAAGGTCAAGAGGCAAAGATGGCCCCCTTTTGTAGCAGGTTTAAGTGATAGATATCATGGGACTCTCAGGAATGGACTGAGCTTTAGAAGAAGGCTAAAGGTAAGATAGCCAACCAATGCATACAAGAACAATTTCTCATCTACCCATCCCATATACAAAGATTCTGCTACCACCTAATCCTAAACCCAGAAGATGATCCTAAATCTACCCTTAGGCACTTTTCTGCCATAAATCCTTTTTGGATATCTCATTCCTCTTTCTTTATTTATTCATTCTAAGGAAAAATGGTTCTTATGCTTTTCTTGCTTATGCTAGCGGATTGGGTTCTTTTAAATCTGAGGCTCTTCTATTCTTCTTATTCATTAAGACACTTCAGGCTTTTTGCCTTTCTTTCCTTTTTTATGCTTTCTGAGCCTATACCTTTCTTTTCTTCTTTCTGAAATCCCAAATCCTTTACTAGAGCATCTTATCTTCTTTTCGACGTAGACCCTTTTCCCAGAATTTCTTTTCTTTCTCTTCTTTTCTCCCCTTGAACCCCATAATGAAACTCAAACTTGGTCTCCTAACTGAGCTTATACAACCGAGCTAAATTCCCTACTCTAAGTTCCAGTCTATCATCCTATCCACAGTTAAGTTCCCCACCTAGTTTTATCTAGCTCAAAGATTGTGAACCAGAACTATATATATGAGAAACCATTCTTGTCGGCACAGACCTAACACTTTCTACCAAGCTCAATCCTGAAATAGGCCTCACATTCACACATAGAGTATTGTTGGCTTGAAAGGAAGGTCAAGGTTGAGGGTAGGGGAAAACTGTTCCAATGATGGGAATCAGCTATTTGGATTCACAAGAGTGGTGAAAAGAGTAAGAGAATCCAAATATGTGTAAAGTATCCATGAGTTCAAATCAAAGGCAACATGATAATTGCAATTCAGTTTAAGGTTCTACTAGATAGGGGATGATATCAGATCAAGACATGCTTCAGCCAAAACTAGATATCAAACAATGCAATCTAGGCATGGTGCGGTCTTATGCTTCAGACTTTCATGAATGCATTAGACAACTATTAACTAGGGCATTGAGACTATTTCATAAATCAGCATGCTTACAAGGCTTTTATCATCCTAGTCCCTTATGCAGATGCATAGTTCTATATGAAATTGCATCTAGACTCAATCCTAAACATGAATGCAATCTACATGAACACTCTGTTTTTGTGGAATGCTTTTCTGAAATTTTTCAAATTTTTAGGGTTTTTCTTATGCAAATAGGTGAGATGCTATGCAGACTCAATATGCAAAATTTGAAATAAGAAAACAGTAAACGATATCAAATGCATCTCAAACCCTCCCCCAAACTTGAATTACACAGTCCCTTGTGTAATATAAGATTCAAAGGAAGGTATGAGAATGAAAAAGCAATAAGAAAAACTAAAGATGAGTGGTATAAACAATGGTAAAGAGTGGAGTTGTACCTCAGGGTTGGGTGTTCTAACTCGGTCACATGGTCGAGTTTGATGGCCGAGTGGTTTTGTGGTGAAGATCTAACTCGGCCAGGCTGATCGAGTTAGACTGTCCGAGCTTGATTGTTGACCTCTAGAGGGGTAGCTCGGTTTGGCTGACCGAGCTTGATGGCCGAGCTTGATTTGTTGAGATTTTGACTCGGCCTGGTTGATCGAGCTAACTGGTCGAGTCTGATTTTCTGGGCTTTCCTGCCTTCCTTTGCATCATCCTGAAATCTCAAACCTGACTAACAAAACTACTAGAAAACATATTAAAAGAAACAAGAAACCTTAAAGCAAAATATTTACAAAGATAGTCATGGGAATTCCTCCCAAGTGAGCTTGTTTAACGTCTCTAAGCTTGACTTACTTACAGTGGTTTCCTATGGAGGATGCGGTGGAGGTACTGAAATCCTGCTTGATTGTGGGTCACCTTGATCATCAAGCAGGAGATGATCTCTAGAAGGATCATCATAGTTAGTCTCTACAGACTCTTCATTGAGATAGTCCTCCTCTTGATCTGGAGGATAGTCTACCTCTCTGATCCATTCAACTTCCTTTGTTCCCCTGTTGATAGCTGTGAAGCAGATTGAGGAGGTATCCATTTTGAATCCCTGAGGCCTTGATTCACCTTTCTTGTAGAGCAAGCTTGTTACTTGCCCTTGCAGTTTCTCCACAATACTTTCCAAAGCTCTGATAGCTTCTTCTTGCTTTTCAGCCTTAGCATGGAGCTTTACCCATTCTGTTGGATCCAGCTATTTGTGAAGAACTATTGGAGTGTCTAACTCTGTTTGATCAGTAGAGTTAGGTTCAACAGCTTGTTCTAGAGCTTCCTCTAATACTGTTTCAGCTGGCCTGGTTGCCTCAAGTAGGTTGGTCGTCAAAACTTCATCATAATCAACAAGTTCATCTAAGCTGAAGACCTGGCCTTCAATAGTTGGCCTTTTCCTTTCCTCACTGATGTCAAACTCCAATCTTAGATTGTCGATGAGGTTAAGGGAAATCCTGCCTCCCTTCACATCAATCACGGTCCCAGCAGTTGCTAGGAATGGTCTTCCTAGAATGAGAGGATCTGTCGGTTCTTCATCCATTCTCAGAACCACGAAGTCTGTAAGGATCGTCACCTCACCGATCTTCACAGGAAGATCTTTCAGCATTCCATGTGGGATTCTTGTAGTACCATCAGCTAGCACTAGGGTTATTTTGCACGGTTTGAAGTCCTCTTTTTGTAGCTTCTGAGCTATAGACAAAGGCATGAGGCTGACAGCAGCTCCAAGGTCACATAGACTATTGTTAAAGTTTAGAGTCCCTATGGTGCATGGAAGAGTGAATGAACCTGGGTCTTCAAGCTTATCCTTGATCACCCTCTCTCCTGTGACTGCTTTACAATCACATTTCACTTCTTTCATGCTATCAACTCTCATCTTTCTCCTCAGCAGCTCTTCTCTAATGATGTTCTCCTCAATGGGGATAATGGACAGTATAGTTTCCAAAGGCATTATCTGCTCAAGCTCGTCCATTGCACTATTGAGTTCAGCTGTAGCCTTCTCCAAGAGTTCCTGCTTGAATCTCCCAGGAAAAGGAATCTTGGGGACATAAGGAGGGGGAATGTAAGGTACCCTTTTCTCTTCTTTATCAGCTTGAGCCTTGAGCTCGGTTACATCAGCTCGGTTTGGTGGCCGAGTTTGATCATTTTTGTCTTCTCCTTGAGCTCGGGCCTCTGATCGAGTGCATTGACCGAGTGCAGGCTTTGGAGTTTCAGATTTGGCTATTTTTTGAAAGAAAACCTCCCCTTCTTGAACCTCACTGTCCTCAGTGACTGGTATAGTCTGTTTTCTGGTAGGTGGCTTGCCTTCACTCAGCAATGTGATAGCATGGGCAGTGGCAAACTCCTTGGGGTTTTGGATAGTAGTAGTCCATGGGAGGTGGTCTGTAGGCTGAGCAGAGGAAGATGTGATCTTGTTCACTATATTCTCCATTATGTAGGTCAATTCTGCAATTTGAGAGTTGAGATTATTTACATTGCACTCCAGCATGTTTTGCATTTCTGATAACCTTGTGGATGTGCTTGTTGCTGCTGTGGCTTTCCCTTGTAATAGTTGATGCAGCATTTGTTCTATAGCACTAGCTGGTGCAGTAGATGCATGAGCTTGAAGAGGTACAAAACATGGTATTGTGTTCATGACAGGCTGCTGTTGATAGCTTCCATGATATTGCTGCTGAAATGGATTCTGATTGTGAGGAGCGACATGGTTGTTCCGAATTTGTTGATGCGGTGGGTAGGTATGATAGTTGTTAGAACCCCTAGAAACAAATTGAACCTGCCTCTGCTGCGCTTGTAGGAGCTTATCCAGCTTATTATTCAGATCTTCAAACATCTTGTAGGAGACGACTAACTCGGGATGCAGAACTCGGTTTGGAACCGAGTGAGCTTGAATTGAGGTGACTGAGCTCGGGGTGAATGAACTCGGTTTGGGAGACCGAGCTAGGGTGATAGAGCTTAGAAAGTGCTTAACTCGAGGTCACAAACCGAGTTTGAGTGACCGAGTGGGACTTGAATCAAACTCGAGTTGGAGACCGAGTGGTACCTGAAACAGATTGAATCCAGAAAATCAGTAACAAAGTAAAAATAAATAGAACTTGATCTCAGAAGATCTGCAATCCTAAATGAAACAATTAGATCCCAAATGGCAACGGCGCCAAATTGATAACTAGGCTTTTATCACCTAAAGCTTAACTATTGCCCGATTTGTAGTACAAAGGGCTATCGAATCCAATCAGGACTATTGTAAGCAATCAGGATGTAGCAAATCTATCTAATTCAAGCCAAATAGAAAGGTTGGAAGTAACAGGATGAAACAACTAAAGCAAGAACAGTAACAGAAACTAGAAACAGAGATTCATAACAAAAGAAACTAAAAACAGAGTAAGCTAAGAACAGGAAAACAGAGTATCAAAAAGTAGAAAACTATCAGGATGAGAAAAGGTCCTAAGGATGAGTTCTAGATCTGGTATTCATCATGGTGATTCCTAGTGACTTTATAAACAACTTCATAGAAGGGATCTCTCGACTATAAGCATCAAAAGAGTGACAGATCCACTTCCCAGTTACATCTGTCACCAGATTCTCTAAACTTCCTAATCTTGGAATCCACACCTATGCCCCATTGACTGTCACTAACACTCAGATAGGATTCCAATGAAACATAAAGAGAATAAGCATTAAGAACACAACTTATAAATATCAAACTACAACTTGCTTTCCTATGATCCTAGATCAATCATTGGAAAGAAACTCCAGATCTCTGGTATTAGCAGATCTGGTGTTTCACAAGTGATGTGCAAGGAAACACCAAGATCAGATCCCAAGTGGGTGTACAGGGAATCAGCATTAGAAACAGCTAACCCAGAAGAGATCTTAAACTATTAGAACCCTAAATCTACTAGAATCACCATGAATCATAACCCAGATCTAACCCATCCTCAAGAACCCTAAATCACTACTCAGACTTCATCATCAAAATCACAAACCCAGAAAATGAAATAGTTTCCATAATCATAATCTAGAGATTGAGATGAAGAAGGAATAGAAGAAATAAACTTAAAAGGATCAAAGGATCCAAAGTAATTGCAGATACAAAATCAGATAGATCTAGAGAGGTTTCTGAGAACAAAAGGAAATAAAAACTTGGATTCATTCTCCTCTCGCGGCTGCTGACCTAATTAGAGTATATATACTCTAGGTCAAAAGCCCTAATACAAAAAGACAAAATAAACTAAAGTCCTTAGGTCGGCTGCCTTGAGCTCGGGCTCCTCTGGTCGAGTGGTGTGATCGAGTGCGTGCAACTTCAGGCTTTAGATCTTCAGCTCGGGTGACTAAACTCGGTTTGGTGACCGAGTGCTTGTGGTCGAGTGCTCCTGCCCGAGTGCTAACTCCTCTCTGCCTCCAGCTTGATCATCAAGTCGAGTGCATGCGACCGAGTGGTCGTGTTCTTCTTAATGGGTGAGCTCGGTCTCCTTGGCCGAGTGCAGGTGGCCGAGTGGTCGTGGCCGAGTTGACTTGGTGGACTCCTTGTTCCTTGATCTCCAGCAAACATCAAAAACACCTGAAAGATAGCTCCAATATGCAATATGTATGCAAAACTAAAATAAAGCTTGCATGAAACCTATATGAGAGAAACAGATGGATATGGAGTGAAACTGTATATGAAACTATGCTAAAATGGATGGAAATGCGAGTTTAGAAGTGGTAAAATGCAGAGACATCAAGGACTCTTGATCACGTGATACAGTTTGCTACCAAGGTAAGAAACAAACGTTATAACTTATCTCACAATTCTGATACTTCTTTGAATCCCATAGAAGTTACTGAGAGTGAAGTTGGGAGGTTGGTATAGGCACGGAACCGTGAGTGAGAAGAGGATAGAGATGGAGTCGAGTAGTTGGTGGTAACACACTCTCTACTTGACTGGAGATGGATTAAAATGGAGCGAGATGGAGCAGATTCAGTTGGTGGTAACACTCTACCTGAATCAGCGATGAGATGAGGCGTTGAACGAGTAACAATGGTGGATCGAGAGACGCCACAAAGCTGGTGGAAAGGCTTTGATAAGTCTAAGCTTCAAATCTGCAAGCGAGTCACACGCAGGAGATAACAAGCGGCTAGGGTTTCTTCAAGAAGAAAAACGTGGGTTCTTTATTAAAAATAGGGTAAAATGATACAAGCTGAGAATGAGCTTTATAAATAGCTCAGCAGCTGGTGGCTTCTTAGGCCGAAAATACAAATAAGGAAAGAAATAAAACGACACGCTTCCTAGACTCTCTATTTGATAACCAGGTTTTTACACCTAAAGCTACCTATTGCCCGATTTGTAGTACAAAGGGCTATCGAATCCAATCAGGACTATTGTAAGCAATCAAGATGTAGCAAATCTATCTAATTCAAGCCAAATAGAAAGGTTGGAAGTAACAGGATGAAACAACTAAAGCAAGAACAAGAACAGTAACAGAAACTAGAAACAGAGATTCATAACAAAAGAAACTAAAAACAGAGTAAGCTAAGAACAGGAAAACAGAGTATCAAAAAGTAGAAAACTATCAGGATGAGAAAAGGTCCTAAGGATGAGTTCTAGATCTGGTATTCATCATGGTGATTCCTAGTGACTTTATAAACAACTTCATAGAAGGGATCTCTCGACTATAAGCATCAAAAGAGTGACAGATCCACTTCCCAGTTACATCTGTCACCAGATTCTCTAAACTTCCTAATCTTGGAATCCACACCTATGCCCCATTGACTGTCACTAACACTCAGATAGGATTCCAATGAAACATAAAGAGAATAAGCATTAAGAACACAACTTATAAATATCAAACTACAACTTGCTTTCCTATGATCCTAGATCAATCATTGGAAAGAAACTCCAGATCTCTGGTATTAGCAGATCTGGTGTTTCACAAGTGATGTACAAGGAAACACCAAGATCAGATCCCAAGTGGGTGTACAGGGAATCAGCATTAGAAACAGCTAACCCAGAAGAGATCTTAAACTATTAGAACCCTAAATCTACTAGAATCACCATGAATCATAACCCAGATCTAACCCATCCTCAAGAACCCTAAATCACTACTCAGACTTCATCATCAAAATCACAAACCCAGAAAATGAAATAGTTTCCATAATCATAATCTAGAGATTGAGATGAAGAAGGAATAGAAGAAATAAACTTAAAAGGATCAAAGGATCCAAAGTAATTGCAGATACAAAATCAGATAGATCTAGAGAGGTTTTCAGAGAACAAAAGGAATTAAAAACTTGGATTAATTCTTGTCTCGCGGCTGCTGACCTAATTAGAGTATATATACTCTAGGTCAAAAAGCCCTAGTACAAAAAGACAAAATAAACTAAAGTCCTTAGGTCGGCTGCCTTGAGCTCGGGCTCCTCTGGTCGAGTGGTGTAATCGAGTGTGTGCAACTTTAGGCTTTGGATCTTCAGCTCGGGCGACTAAACTCGGTTTGGTGACCGAGTGCTTGTGGTCGAGTGCTCTTGCCCGAGTGCTAACTCCTCTCTGCCTCCAGCTCGGACATCAAGTCGAGTGCATGTGGCCGAGTGGTCGTGTTCTTCTTAATGGATGAGCTCGGTCTCCTTGGCCGAGTGCAATTGGCCGAGTGCATGTTGGTCTTGGTCCTTAGCTCGGTCTTGAAGTCGAGTCTTCACACCGAGCTTGTATCCCCATGTTCCTTGATCTCCAGCAATTATCCAAAACACCTGAACGACAACTCCAATATGCAATATGTATCCAAAACTAAAGTAAACCTATCATGGAACCTATATGAACATAAGTGGATGGATATGGAGTGAAACTATAGATGAAACTATACTAAAATGGATGGAAATGCAAGTTTAAAAGTGGTAAAATGCAGAGACATCAACTCCCCCAAACTTAGTCTTTGCTTGCCCTCAAGCAAACATATAAGATATAAGCTGGTGAAGTTGATGAAATGCTGGGACTCCAAAACATGCTGATAAAGGAAGTAGCATCAAGGTCCTAGTTAGTAGTTCTAGAATGCATTAACAAGTAAACCTTACTTTTAAAACTTTAGCCATACCCTTTCAGAACAAACATGACACCAGCCTTAACCTACACATGCAATCAAATCAATCATTCCCTTTAACATTCATTAATTCTGTAACCATGAATCAAGTCTATGCAATTTCAGTGAACTCATTTGGCTAAGGGAAAGGTTAAGAGGCAAAGATGGCCTCTTTTGCAACAGGTTTAAACAATAGGTAACACGGGATTCTCAAGAATAGACTGAGCTTTAGGAGAAGGCTAAAGGTAAGATAGCCAACCGATGCATACAAGAACAATTTCTCATCTACCCATCCCATATACAAAGATTCTGCTACCACCTAATCCTTAACCCAGAAGATGAATCCTAAATCTACCCTTAGGCACTTTTCTGCCAGGAATCCTATTTGGATCAACTCATTCTTCTTTCTTTATTTATTCATTCTAAGGAAAAAGGTTCTTATGCTTTCTTGCTTATGCTAGCGGATTGGGTTCTTTTAAAACTGAGGCTCTTCTATTCTTCTTATTAATTAAGATACTTCAGGCTTTTTGCCTTTCTTTTCTTTTCTATCTTTCTGAGCCTATACATTTCTTTTCTTCTTTTTCAAATCTCAAATCCTTTACTAGAGCAGCTTTCTTATTTTCAACTTAGACCCTTTTCCCAGAACTTATTTTCTTTCCTTTCTCTTCTTTTCTTTCCCTTGAATCCCAATATGAAAATTAAACTCGGTTTAGTGAACTCGAGGTGTGGACTCGGTCTCCTAACCGAGCTTATACAACCGAGCTCAATTCCCTATTCTAAATTCCAGTCTATCCTCCTAACCACCGTTCAGTTCCCCACCTAGTTCAATCTAGCTCAAAGATTATGAACCAGAACTATATGTATGAGAAACCGTTCTTGTCGGCACAGACCTAACACTTTCTACCAAGCTCAATCAAAGAAATAGACCTCACATTCACACATAGAGTTTTGTTGGTTTGAAAGGAAGGTCAGGGTTAAGGGTAGGGGAAACTGTTCCAATGATGGGAATCAGCTACTTGGATTCACAAGAGTGGTGAAAAGAGTAAGAGAATCCAAATATGTATGAGGTATCCATGAGTTCAAATCAAAAGCATAAACATGATAATTGCAATTCAGTTTAAGGTTCTAATAGATAGGGGATGATATCAGATCAAGACATGCTTCAGCCAAAACTAGATATCAAACAATGCAATCTAGGCATGGTGCGGTCTTATGCTTCAGACTTACATGAATGCATTAGACAACTATTAACTAGGGCATTGAGACTATTTCATAAACCAGCATGCTTACAAGGCTTTTATCATCCTAGTCCCCTATGCAGATGCACAATTCTATATGAAATGCATCTAGACTCAATCCTAAACATGAATGCAAGCTACATGCACACTCTGTTTTTGTGGAATGCTTTTCTGAAATTTTTCAAATTTTTAGGGTTTTTCTTATGCAAATAGGTGAGATGCTATGCAGCCTCAATATGCAAAATTTGAAATAAGAAAACAGTAAACGATATCAAATGCATCTCAAACCCAACTAGGTTTTTACACCTAAAGCTACCTATTGCCCGATTTGTAGTACAAAGGGCTATCGAATCCAATCAGGACTATTGTAAGCAATCAGGATGTAGCAAATCTATCTAATTCAAGCCAAATAGAAAGGTTGGAAGTAACAGGGTGAAACAACTAAAACAAGAACTAATAAACAGTAAAAGAAACTTAGAAACAGAGATTCATAAAAGCAAAAGAAACTAGAAACAGAAACAGAGCAAGCTAAAATAGAAAAACAGAGTATGATAAAGTAGAAAACTATCAGGATGAGAAAAGGTCCTAAGGATGAGTTCTAGATCTGGTATTCATCATGGTGATTCCTAGTGACTTTATAAACAACTTCATAGAAGGGATCTCTCGACTATAAGCATCAAAAGAGTGACAGATCCACTTCCCAGTTACATCTGTCACCAGATTCTCTAAACTTCCTAATCTTGGAATCCACACCTATGCCCCATTGACTGTCACTAACACTCAGATAGGATTCCAATGAAACATAAAGAGAATAAGCATTAAGAACACAACTTATAAATATCAAACTACAACTTGCTTTCCTATGATCCTAGATCAATCATTGGAAAGAAACTCCAGATCTCTGGTATTAGCAGATCTGGTGTTTCACAAGTGATGTGCAAGGAAACACCAAGATCAGATCCCAAGTGGGTGTACAGGGAATCAGCATTAGAAACAGCTAACCCAGAAGAGATCTTAAACTATTAGAACCCTAAATCTACTAGAATCACCATGAATCATAACCCAGATCTAACCCATCCTCAAGAACCCTAAATCACTACTCAGACTTCATCATCAAAATCACAAACCCAGAAAATGAAATAGTTTCCATAATCATAATCTAGAGATTGAGATGAAGAAGGAATAGAAGAAATAAACTTAAAAGGATCAAAGGATCCAAAGTAATTGCAGATACAAAATCAGATAGATCTAGAGAGGTTTTCAGAGAACAAAAGGAATTAAAAACTTGGATTAATTCTTGTCTTGCGGCTGCTGACCTAATTAGAGTATATATACTCTAGGTCAAAAAGCCCTAGTACAAAAAGACAAAATAAACTAAAGTCCTTAGGTCGGCTGCCTTGAGCTCGGGCTCCTCTGGTCGAGTGGTGTAATCGAGTGTGTGCAACTTTAGGCTTTGGATCTTCAGCTCGGGCGACTAAACTCGGTTTGGTGACCGAGTGCTTGTGGTCGAGTGCTCTTGCCCGAGTGCTAACTCCTCTCTGCCTCCAGCTCGGTCATCAAGTCGAGTGCATGTGGCCGAGTGGTCGTGTTCTTCTTAATGGATGAGCTCGGTCTCCTTGGCCGAGTGCAATTGGCCAAGTGCATGTTGGTCTTGGTCCTTAGCTCGGTCTTGAAGTCGAGTCTTCACACCGAGCTTGTATCCCCATGTTCCTTGATCTCCAGCAATTATCCAAAACACCTGAAAGACAACTCCAATATGCAATATGTATGCAAAACTAAAGTAAACCTATCATGGAACCTATATGAACATAAGTGGATGGATATGGAGTGAAACTATAGATGAAACTATACTAAAATGGATGGAAATGCAAGTTTAAAAGTGGTAAAATGCACTATTACAAAAACACTGGGACTTATAACGACTCAAATAAAAAGAAAAACCCTGCAAAATAACAAAATAAAACTCGTGAGTCTAAAGCATAATTCAAATACTCACGTTGCGTTCTTGGTGATGACGAAGAGTGTCGATTCTTGATGTCCTTGTAAAACCGGCAAAAACGCTATTGATGAAGACTTGAGTTGTGCGCATATAATCTGCTTTGAATCTTCATCTCCTAAGGTGTTTCCCATGTTTGTCGGATCCATTGGAGTCTCTTGATAGATCTCTTTAGTGAGAAGTGTCCCCTTAAGCTCTTCATGTTCCATTAGAGTAATCAAGCTCTCTACGGACTTGTTAAAGTCTTCTCTTACGCTCTTGAATCCTCCTCTTGTTCTAGGACTTCTCCTTAGTTTCGGAATTGTAATGACACTCTCCTCAGCTCCAGGGGTGCTTGTTGGGATGTCCTCATCATTCCCTCCCTCTTGAAAAGGTTCTGACCTCAGAACTGGTTCATCCGCATTATAAGGAGCTAGATCAGTAACGTTGAAGGTAGAAGAGATGTTAAACTCACCTGGCAGCTCCAGTTTGTACGCGTTGTCATTGATCTTCTCTAGTATGCGGAATGGGCCATCACCACGTGGTGAAAGCTTTGATTTCCTTTGTGTTGGAAATCTTTCTTGGCGCATGTAAAGCCAAACCCAATCCCCTGGTTCAAATGTGATCTTTTTGCGTCCCTTGTCTGCATGTTCCTTTCTTCTCGGTCTTCTTCTCCAAGTTATCCTTGACCTTTTGGTGCAGTTTCTCTACGAAGTCGGCTTTTGTCTCGCCTTCTGCACTAGAGTAGACAGCTTGGGGCAAAGGAGAAAGATCTAGTGGAGCACTGGGGTTAAAGCCGTAAACAATTTCAAACGGAGAATGCTTAGTAGCTGAATGCTTAGCGTGATTGTATGCAAATTCTACATGTGGTAAACATGACAGCCAATTGCGTAAATTCTTACCGACCGTGGCCCTCAATAATGTTGAGAGGGTCCGGTTTACTACCTCAGTCTGCCCATCGGTCTGGGGGTGAAAAGTCGATGAAAAGAGCAACTTAGTCCCTAGTTTCTTCCATAAGGTTCTCCAGAAGTGGCTCAGGAACTTGCTGTCGCAGTCTGAGACGATGGTTCTCGGCACTCCATGTAGACAGACAACTTCTTTGAAAAACAGGTCAGCCGTCTGTGTGGCATCATTCGTTTTGTTGCAAGGTATGAAGTGTGCCATCTTTGAAAACCTGTCAACAACTATAAAGATAGAATCCTTGTGGTTTATCTTTGGCAGTCCTAAGACAAAGTCCATTGATATATCCACCCAAGGCATGTTAGGTATCGGTAAAGGTAAGTACAAGCCATGTGGATGTAACCTGGATTTTGCTTTTAAACAAGTGATGCATTTGGAGCAGAATCTCTCCACATCTTTCTTCAAATGTGGCCAGAAGAAATGATCCATCCACACACTCAGAGTCTTGTCGAGTCCTCCTCTTGTTCTGGGACTTCTCCTTAGTTTCGGAATTGTAATGACACTCTCCTCAGCTCCAGGGGTGCTTGTAGGGATGTCCTCATCAGAGGTATAGCAAGAAGACACATATTGAGACTAAACAAGTACCTATGGATGTTAATATGAAGAAACAATGCTTTGATACACAAGGATTTGCCTATTTAAAAGCTCATAGTCCCAAAAATGGACTTATGACCAGTCAAAACACATAGGAGAGTGAATAGAACCGCAAAAGTGTACTCAATGAAGTTGAATCTCTAACAATTGCTTTCCGATGTTCAAGAGCTGAACAGGGAGGCATTGTAGGGTTTGTACAAGGATTGAATGATTAATCTTCATCAATGGCTGAGCTTCAGCCTATTTGGACTCTTGATCCCGTGATACAGCTTGCTACCAAGGTGTAGTTGTAGCAAGAAGACACATATTGAGACTAAACCAGCACCTATGGATGTTAATATGAAGAAGCAATGGTTTGATAGACAAGGATTTGGCCATTTTCAAGCTGGTAGTCCCAAAACAGAGTTATGAGCAGCCAAAATAAAAAGAAGAGTGAATAGAACAGTTGAAATGTACTAACCGAAGTTGGATCTCTAACAATTGCTCGGTAATGTTCAAGAGCCGCAACAGGGAGGCGTTGTAGGCTTTGTACAATGATTGAGTGATGAAATTTCATCAATGGTTGAGTTTTAGCCTATTAGGACTCTTGATTACGTGATAAAACTTTCTACCAAGGTGGAGACAAAAGCCAAGATAAGAAACAAACGTTATACCTTATCCCAAAATTACGATACATCTTTGAATCCCATAGGAGTTACTGACGGTGAAGTTAGGAGTTGTAGCAAGAAGAGACATATTGAGACTAAACCAGCACCTACGGATGTCAATATAAAGAATCAATGCTTTGATAGACAAGGATTTGGCCATTTACAAGCTGATAGTCCAAAAAATGGAGTTATGTGATAACCAGGTTTTTTACACCTAAAGCTACCTATTGCCCGATTTGTAGTACAAAGGGCTATCGAATCCAATCAGGACTATTGTAAGCAATCAGGATGTAGCAGATCTATCTAATTCAAGCCAAATAGAAAGGTTGGAAGTAACAGGATGAAACAACTAAAGCAAGAACAGTAACAGAAACTAGAAACAGAGATTCATAAAAGCAAAAGAAACTAGAAACAGAAACAGAGATTCATAACAAAAGAAACTAAAAACAGAGTAAGCTAAGAACAGGAAAACAGAGTATCAAAAAGTAGAAATCTATCAGGTTGAGAAAAGGTCCTAAGGATGAGTTCTAGATCTGGTATTCATCATGGTGATTCCTAGTGATCTAATAAACAACTTCATAGAAGGGATCTCTCAACTATAAGCATCAAAAGAGTGATAGATCCACTTCCCAGTTACATCTATCCCCAGATTCTCTAAACTTCCTAATCTTGGAATCCACACCTATGCCCCATTGACTGTCACTAACACTCAGATAGGATTCCAATGAAACATAGAGAGAATAAGCATTAAGAACATAGCTCATAAATGTCAAACTACAACTTGCTTTCCTATGATCCGAGATCAATCATTGGAAAGAAGCTCCAGATCTCTGGTATTAGCAGATCTGGTGTTTCACAAGTGATGTGCAAGGAAACACCAAGATCAGATTCCAAGTGGGTGTACAGGGAATCAGCATTAGAAACAGCTAACCCAGAAGAGATCTTAAGCTTTAGAACCCTAAATCTACTAGAATCACCATGAATCATAACCCAGATCTAACCCATCCTCAAGAACCCTAAATCACTACTCAGACTTCATCATCAGAATCACAAACCCAGAAAATGAAATAGTTTCCATAATCATAATCTAGAGATTGAGATGAAGAAGGAATAGAAGAAATAAACTTAAAAGGATCAAAGGATCCAAAGTAATTGCAGATACAAAATCAGATAGATCTAGAGAGGTTTTCAGAGAACAAAAGAAATAAAAAACGTAGATTGTGCGGCTGCTGACCTAATTAGAGTATATATACTCTAGGTTAAAAGCCCTAGTACAAAAAGACAAAATAAACTAAAGTCCTTAGGTCGGCTGCCTTGAGCTCGGGATACTCTGATCGAGTGGTGTGATCGAGTGCATGTAACCGAGTTCTATCTTCTCTCTGCCTCCAGCTCGGTCTTGAAGTCGAGTGCATGTAACCGAGTTGGATTGGTGAATTGTTTTGCACTCGGTCTGGTCAAGTGCATGTGATCGAGTGCATGTGATCGAGTGGTGACTCCACTCTGCCTCCAGCTCTGGTTACCTGGTCGAGTGCATGTGGTCGAGTGCATGTCAGAGCCTAAAAACAGCATTCACCTTCTTGTCCAGAATAGCTTCCAAAAGCTCATTTAACACCTGATAACAACTCCAAATTGCAATATATATGCAAACCCTATTATGAACCCTATATGAGTGAAATGGATAGATATGGAGTGAAACTAGTGATGAAGCTATGCTAAAATGGATGGAAATGCAAGTTTAAAAGTAGTAAAATGCAGAGACATCATTATGACCAGTCAAAATACAAAGGGGAGTAAAGAGAACTGCTGAAGTGTACTCAATAAAGTTTGATTTCTAACAATTGCTTGACGATGTTCAAGAGCTGAAACAGGGAGGCATTGTAGGCTTTGTACAAGGATTAGGTGATGAATCTTCATCAATGGCTGAGGTTCAGCCTATTAGGACTCTTGATCACGTGATACAGCTTACTACCAAGGTAGAGAAGAAAGCCAAGGGATGAAACAAACGTTTTACATTATCTCACTATTCTGATACTTCTTTGAATCCTATAGGAGTTAGTAAGAGTGAAAAGAAGAGTTGTAGCAAGAAGACACATATTGAGACTAAACAAGTACCTATGGTAGTTAATATGAAGAAGCAATACTTTGATAGACTAGGATTTGGCTATTTACAAGCTGATAGTCCCAAAAACGGAGGTATGACCAGTCCAAATACAAAGGAGAGTGAATAGAACTGCTTAAGTGTACTCAATGAATTTGGATCTCTAACAATTGCTTGGCGATGTTCAAGGGCTGAAACAGGGAGGCATTGTAGGCTTTATACAAGGATTGAGTGATGAATCTTCATCAATGGCTGAGCTTCAGCCTATTAGGACTCTTGATCACGTGATACAACTTGCTACCAAGGTGGAGAAGAAATCCAAGGTAAAAAACAAACGTTATACCTTATCTCACAATTCTGATACTTCTTTGAGTCCCATAGAAGTTACTGAGAGTGAAGTTGGGAGTTATTGCAAGAAGACAGATATTGAGACTAAACAAGTACCTATGGATGTTAATATGAAGAAGCAATGCTTTGATAGACAAGGATTTGCCTATTTACAAGCTCATAGTCCCAAAAATGGAGTTATGACCAATCAAAACACAAAGGAGAGTTAATAGAACTGCTGAAGTGTACTCAATGAAGTTGGATCTCTAACAATTGCTTGGCGATGTTCAAGTGCTGAAACAGGGAGGCATTGTAGGCTTTGTACAAAGATTGAATGATAAATCTTCATCAATGGCTGAGGTTCATCCTATTAGGACTCTTGATCACGTGATATAGCTTGCTACCAAGGTGGAGAAGAAAGCCAAGGGAAGAAACAAACATTATACCTTATCTCACAATTTCTATACTTCATTGAATCCCATAGGAGTTACTAAGAGTGATGTTGAGAGTTGTAGCAAGAAGACACATGATATGCTCAAATTTACCCTGAGCTACTCTCTCAAATTAAGAGATCACTGTAGTACTTAGAGATCGAATCCACAAGGACTATGAAATACCCAATAAATCCCAGTAAAAATATTATGCTAAATAAAGTATAATGTAATGAAATTGCAGTGCGAATAATTAAACGAAGTGTGAATCAATGGAGAAAAGCGCTAGGCATAGGGAAATCTCAGGAATCTTCAGAACTGTGATTAGATTGAATTATCAGGATTATAATTTAAGAACTGTTCTAGAACTCAAACACAATTGTAAAACCTACCAGCTTTCGCTGCGTAAACTATCTATCCCTGAATCTAGAATTCCAAATTCCTTTGCTAATTCTAAGATCCAGACAAGCAGTAATGATCAGGTTCAATTTGTTCACAAAATCCCTAAATCAAATTCCTTTGCAGATAGGTATTTTGCTCACCTAAGATAGATCTAGCAATCAATTACACTTTCATGTCAATTAATAACCCTAAATCAGATTCTAGGTCGCGAATCTAGAATAAGCAATAAGTTCAATCCTAGATGAAGAACTCTATCAATTAACCCTAATAAATCACTGGTTCAACAATTCCTCAGAAACCCTTGAAAACCCATAGCCTAACAAGGAAACTACTCAGACATGGTGAAAGAAACAATCATCATAATATGAATAGAAATCATTCAATATATTAAAAGTAGAGAACAAAGAGTATCAGAGATTAGAGAAAGATGATACAAGCTTGAGATAGAAAGAGAGTCTGCTGCTTGATAATCCCTAAAACACAATATATAGCTAAAAACTCGTACAGGGACTAATGCTGAAATATTAGAAACTTCTGGGCAAAATTGTAAATCTTCCAAAATCTCCGAAGTTGTCCGCCTGTGGTGTCGATCGACACTCATGGCTGGTGTCGATCGACACCAAGTCACATATCGCCTCAAAACATGATCCTTCGATGCAACTTCTTGGTCTTTGCTCCAAAATCTCCCATATTCTTCACATTAGTCCTAAATGCATACCTGAAGATAAAAGACTCCAATAGACTCTAAAAACACCAAAAAGACTCGATTAAAGACTCTTATATCATGGTTAAAACCCATAAAAACTATGATATATCAACTCCCCCAGACTTAGCTTTTGCTTGCCCTCAAGCAAAACAGAAACTCAGCCTGTGAAAGAAGTTTGAAAACACAGGAAACTCATTTTGTCATAAGAGCACCAGACTCACATTCACTATAGTAAAGCCACTGGAAATTCTTACCTGACAAGGTCCAGACCACCATGTACTTCCCCCAGACTTAGCAACTGTCCCAAACAACTCCACAATCCAAATAAACAATCCAAATTCACCATACCGACTTCTATGAACTAAGGTGAAGACTCATCCATGGAGTATCAATCAAAGGACACATGGACTCTTTCTCAATCAGTTTTCCTAAGCACACAGACTGTCTTTACTTCTGGTTGCTTTCCTCTCCCTTTTCTCACTTCTGCAGCTAATTATATCAAAGGTGTAGGCGAATAATGGTATCACGGGAAATTTTCCTAACCTCGCTTCCAACCTTTGTGTGATCATTCCTTTCAAAGTAGAATAATGAGGTCACTGGAAATTTTCCTACCTCTCTACTCAAAAGAAAATCATTTCATCTTTTACTGCTTAGTATATATATATATTTTTTTTTCTTTTTCTTTCTTTTTTTTTTTTTATGAAGGGAAGAAAGAGGGGAACCATACTCACACAGACAAGTCTTTCAGGACTGAAGGGAGAGTCCGATCCAATGTATATCAAGCCCCTGGACAAGCAAAAATAAAGTCAGGTTAATGGGCGAAGTCGGTGATGGATCCTCTGAAAGCTCAGGTGAACATGGGTAACATTGGTAGGTTGATCAGCCTTGGGGTTTTCCATTAGTCTCAGACGCATGTCAAACTCGAATCAATGGTCACTCAAGTTCCTGCAAATGTGGTGAGTTCCTCGAAAAATCATAGTTTCCAAACTAAATTTTGACTCAATAAAACAAAAATTGGACTGACTCTAAGAAAACAAAAAGAATGATGTTAGTAACTACCTCCCCCAGATTTAAACAACACTGTCCCCAGTGTTATCAAGGAAGGAGTTGGTGAAAAGGAAATAAAGCTAATGAACCAAAGTGAAAAAGTCAAAATATTAGAACACAAAACCTGAATCCGTGGCATGGGTGTCGATCGACACCGACGATTGGTGTCGATCGACACTAGGTCTGTAATCTGATTGGCGTGCAGCTTCCTATAATCAATGCACATTCTGTGCCCTGTCACAGTCCTAGTCGGTATCAGCTCATTCTTCTCATTCTGTACCACTGTGACTCCTCCTTTCTTAGGCACAACATGCACTGGACTGACCCAATCACTGTCGGAAATCGGATAGATGATCCCTGCATCCAACAGCTTCATGATCTCTTTCTTAACCACATCCTTCAGGTTTGGATTCAGCCGTCTCTGATGTTCAACTGATGACTTAGTCTCGTCCTCAAGATGTATCCTATGCATGCACAGATCCGGAGAGATACCTGAAATGTCATCAAAAGAATAGCCAAGAGCTTTGCGAAACTTGCGCAGCTTACTTAGCAATAGGGTGAGCTCTGCGTTGTTCAAGGACGCATTAACAATAACAGGATATGAATTATGTTCACCAAGGAATGCGTTCTTGAGCCCCGCAGGGAGTTGCTTAAGCTCTATCTTTGGAGCTTGCTCAAAGCTCCAATCAGCTGCTTTCTTGTCTGTCCGGACACCGGTGTCGATCGACACCAGTGATGGGTGTCGATCGACACCCACTACGTGCATCACTTCCTTGGTTGCATCCATTAGCTTGACATACCCAGCAGCAATATCATCTAAATGCTCAACCTCATCCACTGAAGCAATCAAAGCACGTTCCAGAGGATCCTCATAATGCAACTCTTTGAAACTCTCCTCAACAAGATCCGTGAGAGTCTCGACGCAGAAGGTCTGACCATCGATCGTAGGTCGCTTTACAAGCTTATCCATCTCAAAGTTCATAACCAAATTGCCTACATTCAGACCAATGCGTCCCCTTCTGACATCAATCATGGCACCAGCTGTAGCCAAGAATGGTCGTCCCAATATCAACGGATCCTTAGGCTCTTCCTCATATGTCAACACAACGAAATCCGTAGGAATCAAGCAACCTCCTATCTTGATAAGAACATCCTCAAGGATAGCGTCTGGAAGACGAACAGAACGATCAGCAAGGATGAGAGTGATCCTTGTAGGCTGAAAGTCTGTCATACCAAGATTCACAGCAACTGATCTGGGCATCAAATTCACACTAGAACCAAGATCACATAAAGACCGTTCGAACTTTTCTGCAAAGATGGTGCAGTCAAGAACGAAACTACCTGGGTCTGGAAGCTTTTCTGGAATCTCGTTCTGAATCACGGCACTAACTTGTGCGGAAATCATCATCGCACCCTGTTCAACATTCAAATCCTTAGTGACCATGCGTTTCACATACCGTCTGATTATGGGGGATGTCCTGATGGCATCAATCAATGGTAACTCAACAATGAGCTTGTCCATCATAGCCTTACACCTGGCATCGTCTATCTCTTGCTTAGACTTCCTGGGGTTTCGAGGATAAGGGATCCTCGGTTTGTATGATGATTCGATGATCGGCTTAGCAGATGATGAAGAAGCCTTGTCCGTCTGTGAAGGGTGTCGATCGACACCCGGTGGTGTGTGTCGGTCGACACTAACATCCTGTGTCGTGTCTTTGGTAGCGATCGACACAGCTTTGTCTTCGTCAATCCCTTCTGTATCAACTGGTGTCGATCGACACATAGTGTTGGTGTCGATCGACACTAACTCCGGAAGAACATCTTCGTTTTCGACTTCTTCTAAGTCTATCATCTCTTCAGGTGTCAGAGTACTCCTGATCACAGGCTCAACCTTCTTCCCACTCCTCAATGAGATGGCATTCACTGGATGCCTCGGATTAGTGTCCGTCTTCCCAGGAAGAAAACCGTCATGTCTCTTTATAGCTCCAGCTGTCTGAGCAACCTGAGTGTCTAACTTCTTAACATGAGTGTTCAGCTGCTCAAACTTCACATTCAAATCCTGATACAGTGAGTCTAACTTACCATTGAATTCCACGGTGATCTTCTGTTGACCTTCTAGAATCTGCTCAAGCATTGATTCCATCTTGCTCTCTGTAGTAGGTGGTGGAATGCTCTGATATGAAGATGAGCCATAGTTCCTCTTATTGAAGTTGTTGCTGCTCTGATAGGGTTTCTGATACTGAGGCTGCTGAGTGAAAGTAGAGGAGGACTGATTCCCTTGATAGTTGCCCCGCGGACTGCCCCCATTGTAGCCTCGGTTTCCTTGTGAGTTACCGAAACGCTGAAAGCTCGTTCCACCGACATAGTTAACATCCTGCTCCTCGTGCTCATTAATTGGCTCGTAGGTCTCAACCTCTGCAGCAAAATGGACCTGCTTCTTGTTTATTAGAAGGTTGTGAACCGTATCAAAGTTTCGCCTTTACCTCAGCTATCTCCATCCAAGTTCCCAGCTTGCTTCTTTCTCTCGAAATCAGCATTCTTAGTACTGTTGCTTGAAGCCAAGTTCTCTATTAGTACCACAGCATCATCAGGGTATCGGGTATTGAAGTTGCCATTACTTGCAGCATCCAGAGCCATCTGATACCTCCAATCGATACCCCTGAAGAAAATCCCAAGCAACTGAACCTCACTGAACCCATGGTGTGGACAATCCCTCTGATAAGCCCTGAACCTTGCCCAAGCGGCCTTGAATGCCTCAGTAGGTCCTTGAGAAAAGGCTGAAATCTTCGTCCTCAGCTCTTCAGACCGTGCATCATCATAAAAGTTGTTCAGGAAAGCATTTTTAGTATCCTCCCAAGTGGTCAGTGATCCCGGCTTCAACTGCTTAAGCCAATAAGCTGCTTCCCCAGCAAGAGAGTATTGGAAGAGCTTACAGAACAGATAGTCGTTTGACACTCCGTTAGCCTTGATGCTAGTGACTAGATCCTCAAACCGCTCAATGTGATCCATAGGGTGCTCATGTGATAGCCCGTGGAAAGGGTTCTGACCTACAAGCGTGTAGTATGCAGGTTTGAGTTCAAAGTCATTCCTTTGAAACGGAGGCGGGCGGATGGCAGACCGGTTGGCATAGAACTGCTCTGGCCGGTTGTAATCCCCCAATGTCATTGCACGTGGACCTAAGGCACCAGGTGCACCTTGTCCAACCAAAACCCCACCAGCCGCTGGTAGGTGTCGATCGACACCAGGTGGTGGGTGTCGGTCGACACCTGCACCCTGTGCGTGTACTTCAGCCTCAACAATGACTTGGCCGTTGTCATCGATCCTTTGGCCCTCTGCATTGTATGCATGGCCATCCCTGTCCCGGAGAACTCCATGTTCATCAGCCATGATGATAGTGCGCAACATCGCTTCTGAATTCTTCGCTTTCCGGGTTCTTCGTTCTAACTTAGCTAGCTCTTGATTTGAAAGGGTTACTAGCTCAAGATTCTTGTTGCTCCGAGTTTTGCGGTTTGGCATGCACCTGAAACACACAAGAAAGAAAGAAAGAACGAGATTAGTAACAAAATTAAAGAAAATTTAGACAAAAACTTAAACTTAAATCTAATGGTAAAATCAAAAGTCCCCGGCAACGGCGCCAAAATTTGATATGCTCAAATTTACCCTGAGCTACTCTCTCAAATTAAGAGATCACTGTAGTACTTAGGGATCGAATCCACAAGGACTATGAAACACCCAATAAATCCCAGTAAAAGTATTATGCTAAATAAAGTATAATGTAATGAAATTGCAGTGCGAATAATTAAACGAAGTGTGAATCAATGGAGAAAAGCGCTAGGCATAGGGAAATCTCAGGAATCTTCAGAACTGTGATTAGATTGAATTATCAGGATTATAATTTAAGAACCGTTCTAGAAGTCAAACACAATTGTAAAACCTACCAGCTTTCGCTGCGTAAACTATCTATCCCTGAATCTAGAATTCCAAATTCCTTTGCTAATTCTAAGATCCAGACAAGCAGTAATGATCAGGTTCAATTTGTTCACAAAATCCCTAAATCAAATTCCTTTGCAGATAGGTATTTTGCTCACCTAAGATAGATCTAGCAATCAATTACACTTTCATGTCAATTAATAACCCTAAATCAGATTCTAGGTCGCGAATCTAGAATAAGCAATAAGTTCAATCCTAGATGAAGAACTCTATCAATTAACCCTAATAAATCACTGGTTCAACAATTCCTCAGAAACCCTTGAAAACCCATAGCCTAACAAGGAAACTACTCAGACATGGTGAAAGAAACAATCATCATGATATGAATAGAAATCATTCAATATATTAAAAGTAGAGAACAAAGAGTATCAGAGATTAGAGAAAGATGATACAAGCTTGAGATAGAAAGAGAGTCTGCTGCTTTATAATCCCTAAAACACAATATATAGCTAAAAACTCGTACAGGGACTAATGCTGAAATATTAGAAACTTCTGGGCAAAATTGTAAATCTTCCAAAATCTCCGAAGTTGTCCGCCTGTGGTGTCGATCGACACTCATGGCTGGTGTCGATCGACACCAAGTCACATATCGCCTCAAAACATGATCTTTCGATGCAACTTCTTGGTCTTAGCTCCAAAATCTCCCATATTCTTCACATTAGTCCTAAATGCATACCTGAAGATAAAAGACTCCAATAGACTCTAAAACACACAAAAAAGACTCGATTAAAGACTCTTATATCATGGTTAAAACCCATAAAAACCATGATATATCAACACATATTGAGACTAAACAAGTACCTATGGAAGTTAATATGTAGAAGCAATGCTTTGATAGACAAGGATTTGGCTATTTACAAGCTGATAGTCCCAAAAATGGTGGTATGACCAGTCAGAATACAAAGGAGAGTAAATATAACTTCTGAGGTGTACTCAATGAAGTTAGATCTCTAACAATTGCTTGGCGATGTTCAAGAGCTGAAACAGGGAGGCATTGTAGGCTTTGTACAAGGATAGAGTGATGAATCTTCAACAATGACTGAGCTTTAGCCTATTAGGACTCTTGATGACGTGATACAGCATGCAACCAAGGTGGAGAAGAAAGCCAAGGTAAGAAACAAACGTTATACCTTCTCTCACAATTCTGATACTTCTTTGAATCCCATAAAAGTTACTGAGAGTGAAGTTGGGAGTTATAGCAAGAAGACACATATTGAGACTGAACAAGTACCTATGGATGTTAATATGAAGAAGCAATGCTTTGATAGATAAGCATTTGCCTATTTACAAGCTCATAGTCCCAAAAATGGAGTTATGACCAAGCAAAACACAAAGGAGAGTGAATAGAACCGCTAAAGTGTACTCAATGAAGTTGGATCACTAACAACTGCTTGGCGATGTTCAAGAGCTGAAACATGGAGGCATTGTAGGGTTTGTACAAGGATTGAATGATTAATCTTCATCAATGGCAGAGCTTCAGCCTATTTAGACTCTTGATCCCGTGATACAGCTTGCTACCAAGGTGGAGAAGAAAGCCAAGGTTAGAAACAAACGTTATACATTATCCCACAATTCTGATACTTCTTTGAATCCCATAGGAATCTCTTAGGGTGAAGTTGGGAGTTGTAGCAAGAAGACAAATATTGAGACTAAACCAGCAGCTATGGATGTTAATATGAAGAAGCAATGGTTTGATAGACAAGGATTTGGACATTTTCAAGCTGATAGTCCCAAAACAGAGTTATTAGTAGCCAAAGTACAAAGAAGAGTGAATAGAACTGTTGAAATGTATTAACCGGAGTTGGATCTCTAACAATTGCTTGGCGATGTTCAAGAGCCGCAACAGAAAGGCATTGTAGACTTTGTAGAAGGATTGAGAGATTAAATTTCATCAATGGTTGAGTTTCAGCCTATTAGGACTCTTGATTACGTATTAAAACTTTCTACCATGGTGGAGACAAAAGCCAAGGTAAGAAACAAACGTTATATATTATCCCAAAATTATTATACTTCTTTGAATCCCATAGGAGTTACTGAGGGTGAAGTTAGGAGTTATAGCAAGAAATCACATATTGAGACTAAACTAGCACCTAAGGATGTTAATATGAAGAATCAATGCTTTGATAGACAAGGATTTGGCCATTTACAAGCTGATAGTCCCAAAAATGGAGTTATGACCCAATCAAAACACAAAGGAGAGTGAATAGAACTGCTGAAATGTACTCAATCAAGTTGGATCTCTAACAATTGCTTGGCAATGCTCAAGAGCTGAAAAAGGGAGGCATTGTAGGATTTGTACAAGGATTGAGTGATGAATCTTCATCATTGGCTGAAGTTCAGCCTATTAGGACTCTTGATCACGTGATACAGCTTGCTACTTGGAGAAGAAATCCAAGGTAAGAAACAAACGTTATACCTTATCCCACAAGTATGATACTTCTTTGAATCCCATAGGAGTTACTGAGGGTGAAGTTAGGAGTTGTGGCAAGAATACAAATAATGAGACTAAACCAGCACCTAAGGATGTTAATATGAAGAATCAATGCTTTGATAGACAAGGATTTAGCCATTTACAAGCTGATAGTCACAAAAATGGAGTTATGACCAGTCAAAACACAAACGAGAGTAAATAAAATTGCTTAAGTGTACTCAATGAAGTTGGATCTCTAACAATTGCTTGGAGATGTTAAAGAGCTGAAACGGGGAGGCATTGTAGGCTTTGTACAAGGATTGAGTGATGAATCTTCATCAATGGTTGAGGTTCATCCTATTAGGACTCTTGATTACGTGATAAAACTGTCTACCAAGGTGGAGACAAAAGCCTAGGTAAGAAACAAGCGTTATACCTTATCCCAAAATTATGATACATCTTTGAATCCAATAGGAGTTCTTGAGGGTGAAGTTAGGAGTTGTAGCAAGAAGACACATATTGAGACTAAACCAGCACCTAAGGATGTTAATATGAAGAATCAATGCTTTGATAGACAAGGATTTGGCTATTTACAAGCCGATAGTTTATAACTAGGTTTTTACACCTAAAGCTACCTATTGCCCAAATTGTAGTACAAAGGGCTATCGAATCCAATCAGGACTATTGTAGGCAATCAGGCTGTAGTAAATCTATCTAAGTCAAGCCAAATAGAAAGGTTTGAAGTAACAGGGTGAAACAACTAAAACAAAAACTAAAAATAAGTAACAGAAACTAGAAACAGAGATTCAAAACTAAACAGGAATAGAAACAAAACAAAACTTAACAAGAACAGAAAAACAGAGCAAGCTAAAGCAGAAAAACATAGTATGATAAAGCAGAAAACTATCAGGATGAGAAAAGGTCCTAAGGATGAGTTCTAGATCTGGTATTCATCATGGTGATTCCTAGTGATCTAATAAACAACTTCATAGAAGGGATCTCTCAACTATAAGCATCAAAAGAGTGATAGATCCACTTCCCAGTTACATCTACCCCCAAATTCTCTAAACTTCATAATCTTGGAATCCACACCTATGCCCCATTGACTGTCACTAACACTCAGATAGGACTCCAATGAAACATAAAGAGAAAAAGCATTAAGAAACAGCTTATAAATGTCAAACTACAACTTGCTTTCCTATGATCCTAGATCAATCATTGGAAAGAAGCTCCAGATCTCTGGTATTAGCAGATCTGGTGTTTCACAAGTGATGTGCAAGGAAACACCAAGATCAGATCCCAAGTGGGTGTACAAGGAATCTGCATTAGAAACAGCTAACCCAGAAGAGATCTAAAGACTTTAGAACCCTAAATCTACTAGAATCACCATGAATCATAACCTAGATCTAACCCATCCTCAAGAACCCTAAATCACTACTCAGACTTCATCATCAGAATCACAAACCCAGAAAATGAAATAGTTTCCATAATCATAATCCAGAGATTGAGATGAAGAAGGAATAGAAGAAATAAACTTAAAAGGATCAAAGGATCAAAAGTAATTGCAAATACAAAATCAGATAGATCTAGAGAGGTTTCTGAGAACAAAAGAGAATAAAGCTAGCATGAAACCTATATGAGAGAAGTGGATGGATATGGAGTGAAACTGTATATGAAACTATGCTAAAATGGATGGAAATGAGAGTTTAGAAGTGGTAAAATGCAGAGACATCAACTCCCGCAAACTTAGTCTTTGCTTGCCCTCAAGCAAACATATAAGATATAAGCTGGTGAAGGTTATGAAATGCTGGGACTCAGAGCCAAAACATGCTGATAAAGGAAGTAGCATCAAGGTCCTAGTTAGTAGTTCTAGAATGCATTAACAAGTAAACCCTACTTTTAAAACTTTAGCCATACCCTTCAGAACAAACCTGACACCAGCCTTAACCTACACACACAATCAAATCAATCATTCCCTTTAACATTCATTAATTCTGTAACCATGAATCAAGTCTATGCAATTTCAATGAACTCATTTGGCTAAGGGAAAGGTTAAAAGGCAAAGATGGCCCCTTTGGTAACAGGTTTAAACAATAGATATCATGGGACTCTCAAGAATAGACTGAGCTTTAGAAGAAGGCTAAAGGTAAGCTAGCCAACCGATGCATACAAGAACAATTTCTCATCTACCCATCCCATATACAAAGATTCTGCTACCACCTAATCCTAAACCCAGAAGGTGATCCTAAATCTACCCTTAGGCACTTTTCTGCCGTGAATCCTTTTTGGATATCTCATTCCTCTTTCTTTATTTATTCATTCTAAGGAAAGGGTTCTCATGCTTTATTGCTTATGCTAGCGGATTGGGTTCTTTTAAATCTGAGGCTCTTCTATTCTTCTTATTCATTAAGACATTTCAGGCTTTTTGCCTTTCTTTCCTTTTTATGCTTTCTGAGCCTATACATTTCTTTTCTTCTTTTTCAAATCCCAAATCCTTTACTAGAGTAGCTTTCTTATTTTCAGCTTAGATCTTTTCCCAGAACTTCTTTTCTTTCCTTTCCCTAGTGTTTTTCCTCTCCTCTCTGGAAGGCTCAATCTCCATAGCAGTTTCATCACCCTCAACTTCCATTTCTGAGTCTTCATCGACTAATTCAGGGCGCTTCCCTCTGGCTATATCCTTCTTGTTTCTCGAGTACAGCTTGACAACATCCTCTTCTTCTCTGGTTGGGTGCTTGATAGTTCCTCTAATAGCTAAGAAACTTCTTGCCAAGGCCTGTGCTTGTTGCTTCCGTAGAGCGCTTTGGTCCATTGCAGTTAGGTACCTGAAACGCGTTAAACAAAGAGGCATTAGGTAACGTTTTTAATGAACTCGGTGCAATGCACTCGGCCAAATCCAACCGAGCTTGATCCTAAATACCAAGCTCGATGCCTTGAGCTCGGTTTATCAGACCGAGTGTGTCTACTCGAGTTGGTGACCGAGTGAACGTAAACGAGTCGATGTATAACAGACAAGCATATACGAATCATTCAATCCTTTTAAAGCACACTTCATCTCTATATTCAAAGTTCCGTTTCTAGGTAATATCAAGTGTCTAATGCATAGCTCATGCTCTCCTAAGAACATTTTTCAGAATCTCATTCAAAATGTTTAAACAAGTTCGAATATGGTAAATATATAGAAGTTGTACGTTTTTGGATACATGTGAGCTAGCAAATTCAATTTCTACTCAAGAACATTCAAGTTCTGAACCCAGAAAACTCAGAAAATTTTCAAATCTTCAATTTCCAAACTTCTATTAAATCAATTCTAGATGCATCAATATGTATTCAAAACATTAATCAATCGGTTTTAAAAGATTAAGATCATGAGAAACTTGGTTTTAAGCAGTTTTTAAACGATTTGGCTTGAAGAATGCTCAAGAACATCAAGAACATCAAACCCAGAAACATGAAACAAATCGATTAGAGAAACTTACTTGATGAAACCGAGTGCAAATGAGAGCTAAGCCGAGTTAGTGCCTAGAAGGTGTGAGCTCGAGATGATGAACTCGGTTTGGCTAAATCGAGTTTGAAATTTTTATGAAAATTTGTTGAGAAAACTTTGAGATTCTAGAGAGAGTATCTATGTAAAACGTTTTGTGAGGATGAATTAGAGAGAGGAGCGCATGAGGGAGTTTTAAAGAGGTTTATGAGAGTGAAAAGGGACAAAAGGACAAACATGTGGTCCCTAAACGAGTGGAGCGGCCGAGCTCAATTCAAATTCGAATCTAGATCTATTTTCAAATTCAAATTTATGCAAGAGGAGGGAAGAAATGTTGACTCGTTGACCAAGCTCGGTCAACCTTGGTCGAGTTGACCGGCCGAGTCAAAATGTTGACTTACTCGGTTTGGCTTGACCGAGTTTGATCAATCGAGTCCTAACCTGGATTGTTGCTTGAACTCGGTTCCTTGAGCTCGATGTGGCTTGACCGAGTGGACTACACCGAGTGGTCCTCCTTGTCACAACATCACTCTTTCTCAATCATCTTATCCCTGCAGTTTCTTGCCAACAAGACTAGGTAGAAAACTTATTAGAAATAACAGAAATGAACTAAAATTAAATGAAAAGTATTTACAAAGATAGTCATGGAATTTCCTCCCAAGTGAGCTTGTTTAAAGTCACTGAGCTTGACTTCCTTACAGTGCTTTCTATGGAGGATGAGGTGGAGGAACTGAAATCCCCCTTGCTTCCTGGTCACCTTGATCATCAAACAGGACATGATCTCTTGAGGGATCATCATAGTTGTTTTCCACAGATTCTTCATCAAGATAGTCTTCCTCTTCTTGCTGAGGATAGTCCAACTCTCTAAACCATTCGACTGCTTTCCTTCCCTTGTTGATCGCTGTGAAACAGATTGAGGAAGTATTCATCTTGAAACCCTGAGGCTTGGATTCACCCTTCTCGTAGAGCAGACTTGTTACTTGCCTTTGCAGTTTTTCCACAACACTATTCAAAGCTCTGATAGCTTCATCTTGCCTTTCAGCCTTATCCTGGAGCTTCACCCATTCTGTTGGATCCAGCTGTTTGGGAAGAACTATTTGAGGGTCTAACTCGGTTTGATTGGTCGAGTTAGGTGCCCCAGCTTGTTCCAGAGTTTGCTCTAATACTGCTTCAGCACCCTTGTCTAACAGATCTTCCTTAGGGTCATCCTCAGGTAGGTTGGTTGTCGAAACTTCATCATTCTGAACAAGTTCCTTTAAGGTAAACACCTGACCTTCGATAGTTGCCCTTTTCCTGCTATCATTGATGTCAAACTCCATCTTTAGATTGTCAACTAGGTTAAGAGCAATCTTACCTCCTTTCACATCTATCACAGTTCCAGCAGTTGCTAAGAATGGCCTCCCAAGAATCAGTGGGTCTGCTGGTTCTTCTTCCATCTCCAAAACCACAAAGTCAGCAAGAACTGTTACCTCACCTATCTTCACAGGAAGATCTTTCAGCATTCCCTGTGGGATTCTTGTTGTACCATCAGCTAGCACTAGGGTGATGTTACAGGACCTGAAGTTCTCTGCTTTTAACTTCTGAGCTATAGACAGAGGCATCAGGCTAACAGCAGCTCCAAGGTCACAGAGACTACTTTTAAAGTTTAGATTCCCTATAGTGCATGGAAGAGTGAATGAACCTGGGTCTTCAAACTTTTCCTTGATCACCCTCTCTCCTATGACCGCCTTGCAATCATATTTCACTTCTTTCATACTATCAACTTTCATCTTTCTCCTCAGCAGTTCTTCTCGAATGATTTTCTCCTGAGTGGGGATAATGGACAAAATAGTCTCTAAAGGCATTATCTGCTCAAGCTTGTCCACTGCACTTTTGAGATCATTTGTAGCCTTCTCCAAGAGTTCCTGCTTGAATCTCCCAGGGAAAGGAATCTTGGGGACATAAGGAGGAGGGATGTAAGGTACCCTCTTCTCTTCTTGAACAGCTTTACCCTTGAGCTCGGTTATATAAGCTCGGTTTGGTGGCCGAGTTTGATCATTGTTGTTTTCTCCTTGAGCTCGGGCCTTGATGTCTCTGCATTTTACTACTTTTAAACTTGCATTTCGATCCATTTTAGCATAGCTTCATCACTAGTTTCACTCCATATCTATCCATTTCACTCATATAGGGTTCATAATAGGGTTTGCATATATATTGCAATTTGGAGTTGTTATCAGGTGTTAAATGAG